>CAXIWN010000006.1:2936837-4393784 GCA_964036215.1 Oscheius sp. DF5033
GTCCAAAGGTGAAAAAGGAGTCATCTACTTTTCCCTGGGTACTGTAGTCAATGTCACCCTCCTTCCCACCGTTTTCCAATCCGTTGCCCATCTCGCCAAGGTATTTCACCCTATTTTCTGACCAAAAATAGTTTTTAGGCCTTCCCCCAATATCATTTCATCGCCCGGGCAGAGAAGGAAGACATTTATTCGAGGAATATTACCGCCTGCATTGAAAATATCAACATTCACGATTGGATCCCACAGCCGGCTGTGTTGAGACATCCCCGATTGAGGGTTTTCATAACCCACGGAGGGTATAATGGACTCATGGAAGCTGCCAGAAATGGCGTGCCAGTTATCACAATTCCTTTTATGTTGGATCAACCAAAGTGAGTAATTTTATAGGTCGGCAAGGCAGCGAATGAATTGACACAAAAATTAGCCGAAAACACAGGCAATTTCAGAAATAGTCGAGCAGTTGTCATCAATGGCTGGGGAGTACAAGTCTCGAAAATGGCACTGAAAGACAAACCGGAACTGCTGGTAAATGCTGTCGAAGAAGTCCTGCAGAATTCGAAGTAAGTTCCCAACAAGATTTATGATTACTGCCAACAATTAGACAGAAGTAATTCCAAAGAGGAAGCAGAATATTGTAGAAACTTCCTGAATAGTTGAAAAAACGAAATTGCTGTCGAATCTTTGAATATTTAAAGGGACCCTCACCCAGCAGAAAAAAGTTTGAAAAGTTGGACCCGCTGACACTAACTTTCGTTGCGTAACGCCAAATAGTCAGTCGGAATTAGCAAACGGAAGAAACAGAATTTCTTTCAAAAATTGGCTGACTGTTGGGAAAACCAATTTTGACGTTGAAAATGTGTGAAACTATGTTCTTCTTATGTGTAGCGCTGGATTCAATAAATTGCGCTTCTGTAGCAAGGAGGAAACATTGGAATAATGGAAAAATTTTACAGTAAAACGGATTGAATTTGATTCCCGGCAAAATTATTGCAAAATTGGTCCAGGGAGACCTGACAGATCCTATTTACAATAATTTTGATGTGTTTTTATGCCAGTTTTACCAGTTTAGAGCGTAATGCAGGACTGGAGGATATTATTTTCTGTATAAAAATTGATTTTTCTTAGAAATTCAATCAATTTAATTTCCGCTTTTAGATATGCCGAGAAAGCCCAGAGAATCGCTCGCCTGATCAAGGAGAAGCCCTTCAATGCCACCGAGCGTCTAGTAAAAACAACAGAATTTATAATCGCCAATGGCGGTGTGAAAGAACTTTTGATGGAAGGAAGAACCCATTCACTTGTCCATTATTTCAATTTGGATATTATTTTACCCTGTTTTGCAGCAATTTCTGTGATTATTTTTATTCTCTTGAGGTTTATACTCCTCGCTGTGCAAATTATCTTGCCTAAACAGAAATTGGAATAATATTCGACGTTACAATTCTATTCACGGGATAAGTTTTAATAAATATTGGTGCTTTACCTATTGTCGTCCTCTTGAAGAATTCGGCCTTATCGTTCTGTTATCTTACAGCATCGGTCAATAAACTTCGTTTCGACGGCTATTCCTCATTTTTAAACAGAGAAAACATGGCAGGTAACCATTATTACATCTCCGATGATTCGTTCCGTAACTCTAAATTATATTTTGGCTGCTTTTCGGCAATTTTGCTCATTACTCACCTCAATTTCCATCATTTTCCGTCCAAAATAGGTTGAGGCAGTAACGCTTTGCATTTTTGTTACGAAATTTCTTTTCTTAGACGAAGCTCGTCTTCATTTCATACTGGCATATGATAAAGATTTGGACCAAGCGGATATTTGCGTAAAAGAAGAGGGACTTCAGGAAAAAATAGTAGAAGAAATTCCGAAACAGTTTGATTTTGACACGGTGAGGTCCCTCAAATTATTCTAACTAACAAATTTCAGATTTTATTCATTGGTGGATACAGAAAAAGTAGTACAGAATACATAAACAACATAACTTTATTAAACGGCGATAAATCGGAGTGGATCGAAGAAATATTTTCAGAATTGCCGTATAGAGCAGAAAACGGTGGTGCTGTTTTTCTCAACAATGAAATTTATATAATGGGAGGACATGAATTACCCAATGCTTTGTATAAATTAGATCAAAATCAAAAATGGACTCGGCTGGCAGATATGAATGAGCAGCGGATACACATCACAAATATAGCCCGCGCAAAAAGTTTTCAGACACCTCGATCTCGAAGGTAATAAGACCTGCTGAGCTGAAACTAACACAGTAAGCATATTTTGAGATAACGGTAAAAACCGTATTTAAATTGTGGAGAACTATGATGTATACAAAGATTTATTCGAAAAAATTAATTTTAGCCGCGCATAAAGTTTTCAGACACCTATAAGATCACTTAATTTCTCCTCCATTCTTTTCGATTACGGCGAGAAGACGCTTGTTCATGCTTTTGTAGAGATTGACGATTGAAGTAGAGTCAATAATTCTTGCGCATCTTTTGATTTCTTTCCACAAATCGTCCTTGTTTGAGAATTGTCCAGAAGCGTAAACTTTATCTTGAAGAATAGCCCAAACGTTTTCTATCAAGTTAAGATCTGGGCTCCTCGCCGGCCACGAAACTGTCTTGACATTTTCTTCCGACAAACACTGTAAGGCCTTCTTGGAAATATGAATTTTGCAATTGTCTTGCTGCCAGACCCATGGCTTTTTGCCCATTTCCTTTCGACACCAAGGAAAGAAGTCTGAACGAAGGTCTTCGACATAATCGGCAGATTTGTATTTATCGCACACTTTCTAAAACAAGGAAAATTATAAATAAAAACGAGTAAAAAACTAACCTTGAGATGGAAATGGCCTTTGCTGTTAATTGCACCCAAAACCATAATTGATCCGCCCTTCATTTGTCTCTTCTTTCTTGTCAATTTTACACTTGGAGTGTTATACGAGCCGAGATTGTCAGGACCATCCAAATTAAAGCGCTTTTCGTCCGTGAATACCGTAAAAACTGAATTCGAACCCCATGGGGCGCTAAGTTTCAATACCCCCCTTTCCCCTGGGGCAATAAAACAAGAGGGGTTTTATTATAGGGGGGGGGGGGGGGGGGGGGGGGGGGGGGGGGGGGGGGGGGGGCGCTAAGTTTCAGCATGCTTTTCAGGCCTCAGATATCAAGAAAATGCAACTTTTTTGAGAAATTTTAGCGAAATTTTTCAAAATTTTTTCAATTTTTTCTCATTTTTGACCGCTTTTTCTCTAATTTTGTGGTTCGAAATTTTAAAAAATCTTATTTTTTATGCGGTTTTCTGTCGGAATCTTTGCAGAAAGCCTGGCTAACCATGACTAAAATGGTTGTATCATTCGGTTTAACCATTCCTACAGACAAACGGCTGTTAGACGGTGGAAATAGACAATCATTATCAATTCCTGACCAGCTTTAGCCTTATCACCACAGATCTTAGCGCAGTACTTCACTGTTGCGAACATAACATAATTCCTATTCGTTGAGCCTGTGATGAGCAATCGGGCCCGTAGGACCGGGCCGAGCCTGCCCAGGCTGACGATTACTCCACCCACGAAATCGTTCGCCGACCCTGAGGCGGCTTGCGCATCCCAGGTAGGGTTGCAGGCAGGACGGGACGTGCCGAGAGACTTGACGTCCCGTCCCGTGACGGGTACGTACCGCTAGAGGTACGGGCTCCTTTGTGACGGGATCTGCGTCCCGTTTTCGTCCCGTCCCGAGGACCTTCCGGGACGGGACGATACGGGACTGTGCTCTCTACGTGCCGTCCCGCAGGCAACCCTATTACCAGGTTGAGCTGTTTGAACCATCTAGACCAAGGCGTGCCATCATATCGAATCGAGATATCGTCGAAACTTTGTTCGATTCGGTATCTTCGCCCTCTTCCGAGAACCCGGATCCGTCCGAAAATGGCCGTATTCGGTCCGCATGTGGGCAGATGATGGATACGTTCGATCTAAGCCGGCTGTAAAAGGAAAGATCTGTGCAGCCTTGCTGTGTACCAGAATCGTATCCTGATTCCAGCGATCACCCTGCGGAGGCGTTCAACTCGTTTTGCATTGTAATGGTTGAAAGAGTACCGATGAGTACAAGAGAAATGTATTTTCTGGTGCGTTTATGCTGAACTTCTCTGTTCTCCTTCATACAGGACATAGAAAGATGAGCAGTGTCATTTGTTTCATCTAATATTGGCGTGAATAAGCAGTTTTGCTAAGCTATAAAGACACTTTAGAGCTCCTACATTATGAAAAATCGGATTCTACGTCTAAAAATACCCAGGAAATGTAGCCAAATTCGGTATGAAATGAAGTGTGGCGAAAAATCGGGGGGCTATAGCACAAGGAGGGGCACTTTTGGGGGAGGGGTTATATCTCAGGGGGGGGCCTTAAGTTCCAATATACCCCTTTACCCTGGGGTTATACTAGGGGAGGGGTCTTATTATAGGGGGGGGGGGGGGGGGGGGGGGGGGGGGGGGGGGGGGTTCGAATTCAGTTTTTACGGTAATGACGAAAACGAAAGAAAGAGAAGACAACGGTGAAAAAATGAAAAACACAAAAAATACACCGCGACGGTGCGACTGTCTGAAAACTTTCTGCGCGGCTAAAATTAATTTTTTCGAATAAATCTTTGTATACATCATAGTTCTCCACAATTTAAATACGGTTTTTACCGTTATCTCAAAATATGCTTACTGTGTTAGTTTCAGCTCAGCAGGTCTTATTACCTTCGAGATCGAGGTGTCTGAAAACTTTTTGCGCGGGCTATATTTGGGTTATGGGTGGAAATGATGGACAATTGAATGTGTTGAAAAGTGTGGAGAGATATGATCCAAAAGAGGATACATGGACATTGATGCCGTGAGTTTTTTCATACATGGCCGGAGGCAGGGCCCGGGCCCGCTTTTCGGAAAAATTGTGACTGCGTCGTGCGCGACTCGGCTTCTCAGGTGGATATCTCGGCCGTAGATAGGGCTTTTTCGATAATTCAAAATGCACTAGAATCACAAAAAGATGGCGAATTTTATAGGACAGGCTTGAAGTCTGTGGCGTTTGCAGAAAAAAAGGCGTCGCTGTGAATAGACTAGCCAAGAATCTGCATTAGCATATTCGTTGGGAATGTGAGTTCCCTTGATGTGCTATTGAAATCTAACATGTTCTATAAAATTGTCCAGTCTTTTCTCTTTCGAATACACTTTGAATTATAGAAAAAGGCCTATCTACGGCCGAGATATCCACCTGAGAAGCCGAGTCGCGCACGACGCAGTCACAATTTTCCTGAAAAGCGGGCCCTAATGGGCCATGTATGAGTTTTTTTACTCATTCAATCGATAGATTTCAGAGAAATGATCTTTCCCCGAACTTGTGCAGCAGCAATCTTATGGAATGATAAAATTATTATTTGTGGCGGTTATTCTGATAAAGTTAGACAGATTTCTGTCGACACCGTCGAATGTTTTGCCTTGAAAGACTGGACTGAATTACCTCATATGGCAACTCCCCTTCAAGGGCATTCACTCCTTCTTTACAATAAGAATCACGTTGTGTTAGGTGCTTTTAATACAGGAGCAAGCAAAAAAGCCTGGGAAGTAGATTTTCTAACTGGAAAATGGAAGCCAATGAGGTCAATGAGTGATTTCTCTTCTGTTGCAATCGTTCTCGACAGCGAGATTTATACAATCCATGCTGGAAATGACAAAGACAAAATCGAAATATTTGATGGGAAAAATTGGCGTGATGGGCCGTCTCCTTCTCGTCGACACGAATATTGGATTCCTGTAATTGTTCCTATGCATTGGGCTTTGAAATAAACATGAAAATATGTAAAATATCAATGAATATTTCAATCAACAAGACCTGCTTGATTTTTTCTCCATTAGTGGAATCAAAAATGACTGGAACCGCGGGAATCGACTGCAAAACTTCAATAGAAGATCTCTTTATTGTTGCGGTTTGTTTCAATTTTCTTCATAATTCTGGACATGCCCTTTCTATGGTTTTACGGTAAAGGTAGTTTCGGATTCACCAGCTCTTTCTGCCTGTCGAGCAGCTCAAAATGATCATGATTTTCACGTGTTTCTTCTTGATTTTAGTGGGGATTCTTGCAAAAAACCCAGAATTGATAGTTTGACAAAATTCTTCTTCCAAAGAGAACTTATGGCCGTACAGGGAAAAACTATTAACTTTGCGCCAGAATTTTGAAACGATCATTTCGACAAAACGGTCCCGTAAGAAATTTTTATAAAGAAATGGCCGGATAAAAAAACGCAAATCTGGAAGAAACCTTTTACAGGACAATTGCTACAGCAAAATTCTAAAATCTCCATTTTTCCATTTTCTGTTTGATTACAGAAAAAAAGACGGAAAATAACACCAAAGATCACCTTGTGCTCCCTATAATGCAGTCATAATGACCAAATGATCAAGTTTACTTTAGCAGAAAATTGACCCACTGATAAATTAGCCGGTACACAGGTTATCTACCTGGCTACTTGCTGTTTACATCAACCCGTTGTCGCCTCTCTCGCCTCCTCGCCAGCCAGCAGATAAAAAATCATCGTGGGAATGGCCATGTGGATCCATGTAAGTCGACGTTTTTCTTACTTTTGAGCTTCTTTTCCTTTATTTTCCTCTATTTCTGAGAAAAATACGCGTGGCATTATCGAAAGCGGCAATTCGAAAAAGTTTTTATGGAAAAGAAAGCATTTTTGTTTCTCTTTCATCCTTATTTTCAGTAAAATTTGGTTATTTTAGTACTTTTCGCTTCGATATGTTCACAAATCCCTAAATTTCTCCCTTTCAGAATTTTTCCTTTCTTCTCCTTGCCCTCGCTCCATGTCTCCCAGCCTACAAAATCCTGGTCTTTGCCCCGACGGCTTCCCGTTCGATGATGATCGCCAATGGTCGAATTGCCGATGAATTGGCCCTGGCTGGCCACGAAGTGCTCTATTTTGAGCCGGATTTTTCCAATTTTCTGGATATGGTCAATGTCACATTGAAAGCCGCGAAAAAATGGCCACTTCGAGGTTTCGGAAATGAGCTAAAAGAAATTTTATCGTGTGAGTTTATTCGGTATATTCCCATCGCTAAATAGGAGCAATTTATCGATAATTTCCAGCTTGGAGTGATAATATCCTCGATGAGGAAGGGATCATCGATTTCAACATGAAATTGTATTATTGGAACGTGGTAGCGGATCAAATGTGTCGGACTTTGATCGAAGACGAAGAAGTTATGAAACGGTTGAAGATGGAGCAATTTGATGCAATTTTCTCTGATCAAATAACATTTTGTGGACATGGGCTGGGACACGCGCTTGGAATCAACATCAAATTTCTTATATCCACGTAAGTTTTATGGGGAAAGAAGGTGGGGACGAAACGTTTTTGATCCACTAATTGTTCATGGCTTACTGGATTTATCATTTCCTCGTAGAACAGCAAAAAAAAATTAAAAGGGGGCCTTTTGCTTCTCGTTTCTTTTTAAATGACTGAAATTCATCTGCCGAACTTATAATTACCCCGTAGAACGCCAAAAAATCGACATGAACCACCATGTCCCTGTTCTGCTAGAGAGATTTGTTTCACGCAGCAAATAAAAAAGCTTGAAGACATTGAGTATCGCTAGTTTTTGAGAAATTTTCGCTGATAGAATTTCCTTGTCGGCAATATCTTCATCGGCGCTGAAAAGATGCACCTTTCTTCGCAGAAAGTTTGGCGAACAATCAAGTTCGCCATCACCAAGTTCACCATAGTACTGTAGTGCCTCTGCAACATTATTTTTTCTATTTTTTTTCTGCCGTAGCCAAGCTTAGGCTTAGTAATGCCCATTGCAGTTGTTTAAACCGATTTTCAAAGTTCACCCGGTGAGCTACACGATGGAGTTTGCGCTCATTTGGTGAACTTGAACACACTTGCTCACCTAAAATCTCTTTAAAAAATTTTTCTCTCATTTTTTTCTGTCAAAAAGCTTGTTCAGGCTTAATAGAGCCTACTTTACTATTTTTGAAAGTTTTACGGCTTGAACCTGGAAAAATCCGTCGCAGAAACCAAAACTAGGGTTGGGTGAACTTGATTGTTGGCAGAAAGTTTGTGATTATTGTAAGTTGTTCGTCCATCTGAAACAGTCCAATTGGCTTTTGTCCCTTAAAAAAGGAAAACCTATAAGAATCCTGTGAAATACCTGAAAATCTGTCAATTCGAACAAAAAACCAAAGAATACTTTTCGTAATCATTAGCTTTTACGCATCTGATCGAATTATAAAAGTACTGTGAAATACCAGAAAATCTGGCCAATAGGAAAGTTCACCAAACACTATTTTTGCGTGCCACGGCGTATAGGTCAGCTTTCAAGCCGTAAAACTTTCGGAAATAGTAAAATAAACTCTACTAAGCCTAAGCCCACTTTTTGACAGAAAAGAAATGAGAGAAAAATTTTTTAGAAAGGTTTTTGGGGCGCAAGTGTGGGGAAGTTCACCAAATGAGCCTGAACTTCGTCGCCCTGTAGCTCGCCGGGTTGACTTGCCAATTTGATTTAAACGATTGAAATAGACACAACTAAGCCTAATCATGCCTACGGTAGAAAAAAAATTAGAAAAAAAAATGATTTTGGTGAAGGTTTCAGGGCTATGGTGAACGTGGTGATGGTGAAGTTCCCTATTCGCCGAAAATCTGCCTAATTTCACTCGTTTCCATCAAGTATTTTGAGTTTTCCCGTATTTTTTGATTTCACAATGGCAAAAAGTGAAAAGAGATTACCGTTCAATTTTCATTCACAATACTCCCAAAATCCTCGACAAATTTCAGCTGCCCAGTATTCGAGACGTTGTCCTACGTCCTCGGTTATTCCACTCCGTTGTCCTATGTTCCTGCCCATGGAATGGCTGTCAATCCCCTGGCTTCTTACTGGCAACGGGCAAAGAATCTCTACTATGCGACAGTCAGCAATATTATAAATTTTAAAATTCTTGAAGGGACTACGGCCGTTTTCAAGGAGAAATATGGGTAATTTCGAGATAAAACGAAGGATAAAAATGTTTCAGATCAGATTTCCCGACAATTGAAGAGCTCGTAGCTAATTCTGACGCGGTTTTTGTAAATACTGATGAATTTTTGGATATTCCACGACCAATTATGCCAAATATGGTGAATATTGGAGGAATGGGAGCAGCAGATTATGATAACATGGAGCTGGGCAAGGTGAGTTTCGTTTTATAAAGAAAAAGTAAATTTTGGGAGAAAAAGAACATTTTAAGAAAAGATTGGAGCATTTTTAGTGGAATTTTTATGAATAAAACCAAATTTTTTCAATTCTTCCAATTTTGCATTCTCACTCTTTTCAGGAATTCGAAGAAGAAATGTCCAAAGGTGAAAAAGGAGTCATCTACTTTTCCCTGGGTACTGTAGTCAATGTCACCCTCCTTCCCACCGTTTTCCAATCCGTTGCCCATCTCGCCAAGGTATTTCACCCTATTTTCTGACCAAAAATAGTTTTTAGGCCTTCCCCCAATATCATTTCATCGCCCGGGCAGAGAAGGAAGACATTTATTCGAGGAATATTAGCTCAAATATTCCTAATCTTAGGATCTATCATTGGATTCCACAGCCGGCGGTGTTGAGACATCTCCGATTGAGGGTTTTCATAACCCACGGAGGGTATAATGGACTCATGGAAGCTGCCAGAAATGGTGTGCCAGTTATTGCCATTCCTATTATGTTGGATCAACCGAAGTAAGCACAAAATAAGAACGACTTCTCTGGTTACGCTGCTTGGAATATAAGCTCAAAAGGTTGCCCGTTCCATGGCCCTATTTGACCGTCAGTTCCAGCCGTAGAATCGCCTTTTCACAAATGAGCGTCACATTTCTGCTACAAAAAATATTTGAATTACTGTTATAAGAAAAAAAACTTGATAGACAAGAATGCCGCTCTTTCCTCTGCCAAGTAATAAAATTGTAAAAACATGAGATCCTCAAATTTCAAAATTCAGAGTAATTACAATTTTTTTTCCAGAAACGCCCACGCTGTTCAACTAAATGGATGGGGACTAAATATTCCAAAGGCTTCTCTGAATAACAAACCACAATTATTGATAGATGCCTTGGGAGAAATGCTCAAAAATCAGAGGTAACATCTAAAGTCTAAGTCTAAACGTTTAATTTTCACTAAATCTCACGATCAGAAACCTCAAAGAGACCATTTTCAGTTACAAAAAGGTTGCCCAACGAATTTCCCGCCTAATTCGAGAAAAACCTTGGAATGCCACAGAGCGGCTGGTAAAAACAACAGAATTTATAATTTCCAATGGTGGAATGCCCGAGCTCCTCATGGACGGACGATCCTTCTCCTTGATCCATTATTATAATTTGGATATTTTAGTGCCATTCTTTGTTCTAATCTTTGTAATTATTTATATTACCGCCAGAATTCTATTGAATTTAGGGAGATCTAGAGGAAATAAATGAATAGCTGGGAGATTTCCTCTCAATTCTTATTGAAATCGGGAAGAAAGTGGCCAGAATGCGCAGAAAAGAAGCCAGTGAACGGTCAAGCGGTCAATTTCGGCTCAAGGTGAGGTCAAAAAATGGCGCTGTTTAGAGAATTTCTAAGTTTTTCTTCGAGTTTGTCTCCTTTTTAGGAAACTTCGAGAAATTATAGCCAAATGTTTATTTAAATTTCCCGCTTATCCTCTGACTGGGCATCCATTTCCATTACACGTCAAATAAAAGGCGGCGAGATCATTTCCAACTTTCCAATTTCCATTTTGACCCTGAAGACCCTTAAATTCTGCTGGTTTTGCATTGGAATTGTGATAATTATTGCATTAATACCTGAAATTTAATTAAATTCAAAATTAGGAAGCTATTAACTGGTAATATTCATAATAATTGCTGTAATAATTCTGAGCAGCTTGCTGATTTTGATAATAAAGCCGGAAATCCCTCGAATTACAGTAATCTACCGGCTGGTAATAGTTACCATAACCATAATAACTAGAAAAATTGTTACCAGAAGCTGTAGAATATTGGCCAAAGATTACGGTAGCTAAAAATAGTAGAAAACAGGGCAATATGTGGAATTAGCTGGCGATTTACCGCAGTCGACAGAATTCTATCCAAGAAAACTGGCAACGGGACAAAACGGTGGTAAACGGGATCAGAAACTCGTGGATAAAAAAGTTTATGATAAAATTGAAACATTTCTTGCTGCAATATTTCGACTTGGCGTTCCTGTGGCTATTTTCCGCAATTTTGATTGGAAAATCTTTGATCTTATCGTCCTAAACCAGTGATTTTTGTATGAATTTGGAGCCTTTTACTTATTGAAAATTAGCAGGAGCACCGACGTCCAATAATATGCAGTGGCCCAAACTATTTGAATCCAAATATCCAACAATAGCGAATTTTCTTCGGGATCGCCGTTATCTGGAAATTTTGCAAAGATCAAAGGCTAAAAGTTTTCTTGAAATTTATGGAAATCCAAGGGAATTTCATCAATTTTAGCGCTTGTCAATTTAAAATAATGGTCGTTTTAGGGCCTTTTTATACGAAAACTACTCAAAATCGTGTTACTCTCATCAGACATGGAAATTTTCAGTACAAATGAGGTGCGCCCGTCATTCGCAATTTAGCCCGCAACAAAACTTCAGAAACCCTCAAATTAACCTCGAATGCAGGTGAGAATCTCCAATTTCTAGTAAAATGACCCCGTAAATTACCAAGAAAATGCCAATCCGCAATCAAATAGACGTAATAAACCGTGATAAACGTGCTCTGCACAAAGAGAAGCCATTCCTGTTTAGCCGTTGATCTTTCTGAGACCATTTTCCTTTTCTGTAATTATTATTGGATTTTTTAGTTTTTTCAATATTCTCACCCCGTAGATCATTGCGATAAGAATCAAATAAGCGAGATAAGTCAACAAGAGGACAGGAATACAGAAAAAAACTTCAGCTTTGTCCAGAATTTTGGCGTAAAGATCCCGCTTGTCATAAATCCAATCAGCATCCTTGAATTTCATCGATTCATTCATGTAAACGGGAATGGACAAGGCGAGGATCACCAAGTAACAGAAGGTTTCGATTATCTGAAATTTTCTATTGACTCCTGAAGGTACAAAAAGGCAACTTTGTAGCCAAAATGAAACCAAAGAATGAAAAAGAAAGAAAACAAAAAAAACTGCAAGGAAAAATGGGGGAAATAGCCTAAAATTTGGCGAACAGGGAACTTCACCATCACCAAGTTCACCATCGCCCTGAAACCTCCTCCAAAATCGTTTTCTTCTAATTTTTTTTCTACCGTAGGCATGATTAGACTTAGTTGTGTCTATTTCAATCGTTTAAATCAAATTGGCAAGTCAACCCGGCGAGCTACAGGGCGACGAAGTTCAGACTCATTTGGTGAACTTCCCCACACTTGCGCCCCAAAAACCTTTCTAAAAAATTTTTCTCTCATTTCTTTTCTGTCAAAAAGTGGGCTTAGGCTTAGTAGAGTTTATTTTACTATTCCGGAAAGTTTTACGGCTTGAAAGCTGACCTACACGCTGCGGCACGCAAAAATAGTCTTTGGTGAACTTCCCTATTGGCCTAAAATTTCGGCACAAAAAGTTCTCCGAATCCTGTGTTCAAGAAAAAAAATTAAACTGTCTAGTTTTTATAGGCGAAATGGGCGTTTCGATCCAAAGCAAAATTGGCGTACAACTTTCGTTTTATTCATGCGGGATTCCCCAATTATTCTTTCTAAAACCAATCAAAATCAAATGGTTCTCGTTCTTGGTCTCCATTTTGTCTTTCTACCTTGGATATTCGCTGTCCTTGGAAATAAGCAAACGATCATAAACGAAACAATTTGGGTCTTCATATGCTGACATTGAAATCGGTAACTTTTTTGCACAAAAATCGCTTTTTTCAATGTTTTCGTCGTACCCAAAATTGAGGTGGTTCAGGTTGGAAATATTGTAGGGAAACTGAAACAGGTTTGATTTTTTCTGATTTTTCAAAAATAGAAGTCGGTTCAGTTTCCAAGTTTCGAGGAAAGAGGCGTTCCAGGACCACTTGAAAATCTGGCAAAATTTTACGAATTTTCGAATTCGCGTGCGTTTGAGGACCACAGCTTCCGCTTCCCCTTGAGTAAGAAACTGTATGTACAACGAATGAACCAGTTCAGTAATGTTTCCACAAGCTTTAGGATATTATAAACCAAAAAGGAAGCATATGTTTCTGTTCTAAACAGCGTCCGCTTGAAAAATTAGTAGTTTACCTACAAGAAGTGGCTATAGAAACCCGTTTGGAATAAAATTGCAGCATGAAATATTTCTTTTCCCTCAAAGTCTGACTTACCAGCATCAACCATGGCAGTCGATTCGGTTGACATCTTTTCGTAATCACCAGAATTCGATAAATGGACAATTCTGACATCAGGACAAATCCCATAAGAAAAAATGTGCTCAAAACCACTGAACATAGCTGAAATTAAAAGTAGAAAATCTGGATTCTCTCCTACTTTTCGTAGAATGTCAATTTTCAGCAAATTTGGAAATATTGTAAAGAGGGACGTGATTACTAGGGCGATGGATTGAAGACATTCCAGGACAATTAGACGGAAGAGAATACGATAGGAGGCGTTGTTTCGAAGCTCTGGGTGGGCGAATATTGTCTGGAAATGGATTTTCTTTAAAAATTGCTCGTTTTTGTCCCCAATTTCCCCCTTTAAATGGGAACAAAACATACCCACAAGACCAGTAATTGAATTGGAATAATCAAGACGCTAACAGCGCCGGAGCTATAGGCAATGATGAGATCATACGTGTAATAATCTTCGTCAGTCCAGTAGGTTTCCTGTACATTCATTTGATTATCTTTGGGCTTTTTGAGAACACCTGAATCAGGGAAAACTGCGAGGAAATAAAGAGCAAAGTGCTGAAAATGATGGAAAATGTGGGGTAATTCAATCGCTTTCGATATATCTTTTAGACAGGAATAGAAAATTTATCGAAATTCTTCACAATTTATCAATAAAATAATTGACAGCGGTTTTTAGCCGCGATATTCTTCAAATTATCTTCAAAATAGATCAAATTCGCGGTTGCTAATCAATTTTTGATCCTGAGTTTAAAAAAAATTGTAGAATAATAGGGAAAAAGCATCAAGAAATGGGGAAAATAAGTGAAATGGAGCTCTTTTCCTTCAAAAAGGACCGAAGTCTGGTCGCCGCGTCTCCCATGAAACGGGGATAATTAGGTTTTTCTTTTCGCGATCAAAGTACTTCAACCGGTAATAACAGCGACATAATTTGGTATCGGGAGAACAACAGAAAAGAGGCTGAAAAATGATCTACGATTATTTTAGAGAATAAAAGGGAAATGAACAACAACAAGCTGGAATAAATAGAAGGCAAATGATCCTGAGATCAGAAATTGGAAGATCTAATAATTTCAACAGCTAAATAAAAATGATTTTGCGGCTATCAAGGCCGGAAGAGATCCGGAAAGTAACGCCAAATTCTGATCGTAAACCTTCTCTTCAGTGGCGAGATACGGTAGATGGCCATCTACAGTCAATAGAATTTTTCACGCCACTGTATTTATCGTAATTCGTCCCAGGAGTGCTCTCAAAGTTCAAAAAGACTAATAAGAAAACCACTGGCTTTTTACCAGGGAAATTTTTGATTGAATAATCGAAAAAAGGCCATTTTCAGTGCCTAGGTTCTAGGAAAGGATTCGCAAGATCTTCTGAACTGAAAAGGCCCTTTAGAAATTCGAAATATTCTTTTTGGCAACCTAAAAGTTTCTATAAAGGTACAGAGAGAAATCGGGTTCGGATCCATATGAGCCGGCACGGACAGGAAAAGACGGCTCAAAAATGAATGAATTTTCTATTTTCGGACGCCTTTTCTCTCATATTTGAAACCAGGAAGTACCATGTATTTATACAAAATATGGATCACATGTTATCCTGTGCATGTTGACTGATTTCTCGTGCCCAAGGAAGTTGTCCGCTGTGCTCTTCCCTAATGACCACCTCCGCTAGTTCTTTTCCTGGTTCGAATGACACGAAAATAACCAAAGTTTATGGGAAAAGAACATTGTATTTTTCAAGATTCACAAGGCGACTCAAAGAAGAAAGTCGAGCTAGAAAAGGGCAGAGGAAGTTGCCAAGAAATCACATAAAATCAGATTTTGGTTTGATGTTTTATTTTTTTTCAACAGAATTTGTCGATTTTTTGACGGTCGTCTTGGTTCCAGTTTTCGACGTCGTTTTCTTCTTTTTCCGTGGTTTTTTGGCCCGTTTCCGTGCCTTCTTCGACTCTCTCCATTCATCAATTCCCGCATAACAGAAAGTGGCGACGGCAACAAGAACGGCAACAATAAACATCGGAAGGAAACTAGCTGAATAAATTTAATTTCGATTAAATAAAAAAGGAGACTGACCCAATACAATATCTCCCCGATCTTGGCCAGTAAATTGGCCTGAATTCGAGGAATCAGCCGGGTCAATTGCCGTCGACGTCGTCGTGTCTTCTGTAATTCCTTGGACAATGAGACTATTGCCGTCGACGCCCATATGGGTAAGAAATACTCCGTCGACCTCGAATTTTCCATTATTTTCCATCCGGAATTTGATTTGTTCGACTCGTCCCGTTGCCAGTCCATTCGATTCTAATCGAGGCAGGTCAAACCACGTCAATTTGGTGTTGTGCTGGAGGAGGATGACTGAACCGACGCCTGCAAAATTACTGTAATCATTTAAATGAACCTCTACCAATTTTGTTTGAATTGAGTTTTCTCAATTTTGGCAGAAAAGTGAAATGAGTAATCGAGGTGTTGATCATTTGGAAAAGTCCTTGGATCTCTTCGACATTCCTCAAAGCATACAATCCGGACTTGGGGGTCGACGCGTCGATGACCAGCGAATCCGTGATGATGACACACGTCGAGTCGGCTTTCTCCAGCACATGGCGGCTGGTACATTCCGGTGTGCATTCCTTGCTGTTGTCAATTTTTATACCAGAAAAATTCTTCTTTAATTCGGCAGCAAGTGGCGGATGGATGCACATCTCCAAATTGCCGGTAATTTCTAAATATTCTTGATTAAATTAGCCCCATCTTCTTAGATTACCATGTCCCGTCGTACATCCTCCTTTCGACGTTGTTCCATCCAAAAAGGTGAGATCTTTCCAGCTGGTCAACTTGGTTCCCATAATTCGGAGACATCCTTGAACATAGGCCAATTTTTCGATTTTATTCCTGCCAGCCTCGTCAGAGGAGAAAACTGTCTTCTTGTCCAAGATCAAGTCTCCATAGATGGCTTTGCAGTCTTTTAAAGTTGCAGCAACATTGGCCACTGCTTTATTTTCCAGGTCACATTCTTGGTAGACTTGAATATATGAGTCATTCCGAATTTTACCGACAGCGAGCAGCTCTTCGAAAACTCCAATATCTTCCTCGTTCAGCATTTTGTTGCCACTGACACGAACATAAGGAATACCGACACTAATCTCCAGAAAAAATTCGACTAGATTGGGATTGTTCTCAATGATGATACGTGTATTGTCATAATCTACAATGGGTTAAATTAACTGTAAAAATATGTCTTACTTATAAACATTTGAACCGTGATATCTTTGCCAGTAATTGACGAATTTTTTATGGTAAAACCGCCATAGAGTGATTTCAGCCCAAAGATTTTTACCACCTGATCATTAATCCAATGCGACAAGTCAAGCGAACCTTTTCCATCACCAACCCAAATTCTAACACCCTCACATTTCGCTACATCATCAAATGTCCAACTGGGCTGTGCTTTAGAACCTATAAAGAATGTATTATTAGATTAGAATGGTGGGCAGTCTACACAAATTGATACAATTAAAAATTGTAAAATTTACAGAAAAGGGCAGCTTGACGACGGGCCAAATTGTGTGGAGAAGAGTCGCCAGCGTCAGTCAGATAGCAGCTACCAAAAGTAGCCAAAGTCATCAACAGCAGCAGCAATCCAGCCATTTTTAGAGAAGACGTCCGTCCACCAGAAGAGCAAACCATTGAATGACTGACAACTGAGCTCGCTTTTGATTGCTTTTACTTGACCAGTTAAATCGTTTTCTATAACATGAATTTTACTGTATACTTTTGGCAGGAATAGCTTTTTTTCCTTATTTTCTCACCATTACAATCAGTGCTGAAGTCATTGATCAGTTAAACAGACACAAGGTTTTGCGGCGCGCTCGTTGACGAATGGCTTGCTTTGCAATCCGTCGTCAGGGGAAAGAGTAGACTTTAGGCCTTCATATATACCAAGTTTTATGCAAATACTGTCTGTCCATGAACTATAGGGACACTAAAAATTTTGACATATCTCCATTATTATGAAGAAAAAGTCTTTCGCTTTGGGTAACATTCGGTTCGTCATGCTCGATTACCGCTTGGACTAACTAACTGTAAGTCTTCATCCAAAAACTCCGGTGCATCCAAGCGTAACCGTCATTTTTTTCTGATCCTGTCTTTCTGCACAGTGCTTTCTTGGGCCTTTGTTCCCTTCAAAATGTGCCGTCTTCGCACTGTCCCTATAATTTCTGAACAGTGAAATTTTGCCTGTTTCCATAAAAAATGACAGTTCCGCGAGGATGCATCGGAGTTTTTGAATGAAAAGTTGGTCCAAGGGATAATTTAAGACAGCGAATCAAATGATGCCAAAAGCGATCGACCCTCTCCTCATAATAATCGAGATAAGCCCTATAATTGCTGGACGGACTGTAGAATATAAATGAAATTCATTGTCAAAATGCTTGTGAATGGACGAAACAGTGCTGAGAATAACAAAAAACCTCCACCGTGCTCCATTGCATTTCGATGGAGCTCTTTTCGGACGGCTCGCCATTTTGCTATCTATTTTCAAATTGTATATTTGGCGCCTTATTTTGTATTTGCGCGCCATTCCTTTTGTCACTTCGCGTGACCTCGTTTTTATCTATTCAGTTAGATTCTCTTTTCTCGTTACCGTGTAATACGGTTTTATATTGTTCTGAGTTAATAAATATATTATTGTCTACTATTATTCTCTGTGTCTGAGAACTCATCTTTGTGTTGTGTCTAACTGTTGGGTATTCCAATGAGCGTTCTATGCTCATTTCCGAGAAGAATGTTTTCGCCATTCTGATCATAAGATATTGTCCCTTCTACCTCGTGATTGCATTAGCTTAAGTGCACCATTTTTGTGCCCCTTATAAACCCCTCCGCCTTGCCTCCTGGTCTCACTCTCTCACCACCGCTCTCTACCGTAACTTTCTTGTCTACTATTTGGAATAAAAGGATTAGTACTACTACTCGTGTACTTTTGGGATAGCCGTCGGGACATAACACTAACCTTACAAGGGGACATAACACATGCAAGACAGAAATGACACATAAAAATTTACAAAATTTCTAATTCTCTTTCACGGTGAAATAACCTGCATACAAAGCCCCGTTTCGTGTGAGATTGGGAGTGGCCTGTAGTTAATCGGAGAATAAATAAGGAAGAAAATCTAAGGCGTAGAACACGGGATTGCTATTTCTGTTCGCCTGTACTTTCTCTTGCTTACGCTCTCTCTCATACCATGTGAGCCACCATAAAAATCTAAAATATCGACCGAAAATTTCGGAAGGCACAAAAGCGAAAAATTTCTATAAAAAACTGTATAAAAAAGATGAAAGCGATGATTAACTTGTTATCACAAGCCCTATCGCCTATATAAAGCAACTTTTTCGCCGTTCCATTCATTTGGTCATTTCTGCCAGGATGAGATGCCTCGCCTCTTCTACCTGTCTGCTACTTCAAATAATAACGTCAGTTTTTATTTTTACTATGTTTGCTTTCATATTACCCCAAAAAATGAAATGAATAAAGCTTTAGGATGCTCGCTATGTTTGTCTCTGTCTTCGCCAATAAAACTTCTTGCCTAAAGCTGAACGAGAAGGTCGATCTTTTTATTCAAATGGCAAATTGTACTGGAAAAATATTCAGTTTTTCTTCTGCAAATTCTGTTTTCGATCTGTCTGAACTGGACCAGGCGACGGCCGATGTTATCTTATTCAATAAGAAAAGTAATGGAGTACCAGATCCAACTAACCCGAAAGAGT
This sequence comes from Oscheius sp. DF5033, assembly GCA_964036215.1. NCBI lineage: Eukaryota > Metazoa > Nematoda > Chromadorea > Rhabditida > Rhabditidae > Oscheius > Oscheius sp. DF5033. The sequence goes on from CAXIWN010000006.1 coordinate 2,955,960, forward strand.
TCGCAGGCCATATAAAAATTGTTGGGTCCAAACTAGAGAGGCTTACTTTAATCATGTCAATTGGAAACGGTGAAAGTAAGCTCTTATTTAGATATATAATTATTTATTTAGTAAAGCAGCCGAAAGTGGAAATCATTAATAACATGAAATTGGAGTTCTTAAAAATTGGAAGTGACATCACTCTGAATTTAGTTTTGAAAGGAAACAGACAGCTGTCAAAAGAGAGCATTAGAAATGTGAAGAAAGTTTCCGAAGTTAACCAAGAAACTTCAGAATTCCAGGAATATCAAGGTATTGCATTTTGTATACATTAACCCATGGCATTCAGAGTGTTCCTTTATTGATGGGATAGTCAAGACACTCGCCGATCTGGAAGGATGTTCGAATATTGGTGGAGATCTGATCATCAACGACCAGACGGCCATTCCCGATCCTATGCCATTTATTGAAATCAGGAAGATCAGAAAAGGATGTCTCCAGATTGAAAATTCGAAGCTCAAGATCATCGATTTTCTCGAAGGTCTTCTGGACGGAAAAAGTAAAGCCGAGTGTACCGGGCAGTCCTACATCAAAGGCAACACGGAGCTGTGTATGACATCGGAAGATCGACTGAAATGGAGCAAAGTCTTTACACTACATTATGCCGGAAAATGCCGTATGTTGCAGTTTTCTGTCCGCCTAAGATTCTATTTTTAGCCGACAGATGCACTGTCAAATTTGCCGAAGACAATCAAGATAAGACCAAAGCACCGTGTGATGTCGTCATCGGAGATGTGAGGATTATTGGTAGTCCCAGTGCGACTGACTTGGCTCATTGGGATCGGGTCAAAGTGTTGGAAGGAACGCTGGAAGTCGACGGCACAAATCTCGAGGATATTGCCATTTTCAAGAATCTCGAGAAGATTGTCAATCCTTCTCCGGAGAAAATTGCCCTCGTCGTCATCAAAAATCAGAAGATGACCAAGTTCGACCTGCCCAAGCTGAAGAATATCACAATGCCGCCGGGCGCCATGTCACAGCCAATCTTTTTCCAAAAGAACAATCCCAAATTTGAATTTTCCTCGGATGAGAGCAAGAAATGGAACCGGATAACCGGACAGAAAAAGTTGCTGATTCCTGTGAAATTGGAGGAGAAAAAGAAGGAGACCAGCACCAATAAAAACACCAAAAAATGTAGGCGAATATTATTTTATTTAAATTAAATTCGAATTCAGATTGGATAATGGGTTTGGCCGGCACTTTTTCTACTTTAATTAGCCTGGGAATGGTTGGCGGTGCCGTCTTTTATGCAAAACGAGACGTAACATATTTTACAATCCTAATTTAAATCAGCTTTTAGTTCAAGAAAGTAGAAAAAATTGCAAAACGCCGACGGGCTGCCAAAAAAAGGCGAAGCCGAAAAATTGGAAACAGAAAGACAGGAAGCAGGACAACTGGAAAAGGAAAAACTGGAAGAAAACGCCGAAGATCAAAGATCCGACGAAAGAGAAAAAATGCACCAAAATCGAGAAGCGGAAAAAAATAAAGTTGTAAAATAATTGTTGTTTTTTTTATCTCTTGATCGGGAGCTTTAGGGTTGAATTATCTTCTCGGTAAATCATCTCTGGATCAATTCCTGCATCAGAATTTTGGAGCACGTTTCTCTTTCGACCAGTAATATTTCTTTAGCCGATTTCCTCTCGGCAAAGCGCCCTTGGATTGGACATTTTCCATTGAAAATCTGAAAAATTGCTTAATTTCCAAGCGGTCGCCCGTTTACTCGACGATTGGAATAAGAGGGTCAGAAATACTCAAAAAAACTGAAATTTGAAAGTTTTGAATGAATCCGAAAACCTCAAAAAACTGCATGCTAGCCGCCTGGTAGTCGACGTCCCAATAAAAATAATTCACAGAAGAGGCCATGTTGTCTCGGTGTGCTTTCTTATCTTTTCGCCATTTTTCAGTCAATAGGCGCATTTTCAAATGCTCTTCTCCCCCTGAGTCACAATGCTGCCCGGTAGCTCTCTTCCTATCCAATTAATTATTCTTTTTCAGTTTCCCGCTTTTATCAATTGAGAGATTTCCAAAATTTGATTGTAATTGGCAACGGCGGTGGCGGACGAATTTACAAAGGAGAACATCCCGATTTTGGGTTAGTTTTCTTCTTTTACACACAGAATTTTAGGCAAATCGCTGTCAAAGAATTTTTTTGGTCAAGTAACCAACCAGCTGAGGAATACAAAAGAGAGGTGGAAATCCTTCTAAAGGTCGGAATTTCCTATAGAAAAGCCTCGTTTTTTTTAGATCAGACACCCAAATATTGTCCAATTGTTCGGCGCACTGTGGAATGGCTCCGATTCTACAGTATATCTGGGCTATGTGATGGAATATATCAAAGGGGGCAGTCTCCACGACGGCAAGGGTTTCCATTCCCATTTCTAGGCAATTTTAGTAATTCATAACCCAGCAAATAATTACGACATGACCCAAATTTATCAATGGATCAAGCAAATTGCCATTGGATTGCAGTATTTACACAAAGATTCGATAATTCATCGAGATATCAAACCAGAAAAGTGGGAAAATGTGGTGTTTTATGGAATTTTGCAGTATTCTTATGGCAGAAGGACAGCTGAAATTGGCGGATTTTGGAATTGCGAGAGATGTCGACATCAGTGTCACGCCTTTGTAAGCGTCAATTTTTTTGATTTCTTACTGCTCACTTTTTCAGCGTTGGTACTTTCCGCTACATGGCGCCGGAAGTGATAACCACCGGGAAATACGGCCCACCGGCGGATGTCTACTCCTTGGCGATTACTATTTGGGAAATCTTTCATAGAAAGTAAGGTCAGTTACTAACTGCCGCTAGTCTACAGAAGGCCATTCTCTGGACAAACTGGAAAGGAGATGGTAACCAGCTTACAAGAAATTATGACCGGAGCTCGGCCAATTATAACAGAAAGTAGGATAAATACGGAGATGGCGAAGTTTATTCAAAGGTGGCCCTTTTCAATGCAAAAAAATTGAATGAATTTAGTTGCTGGCAAGCAAATCCTTCCAATAGACCGGCACCTAAAGATATTATTGAATATTTCGAGGCAAATGTTGCTCCTGCCCCGCCTGTTAGATTATCTTCAGTTGCTCATTTTGCAGGTTTCCGTGGTTCTCACAGCGTCAATAATACGGTAAGTTTTCTATCCTTTTTATAAAAATGTTGTTAAAGATCTTGGTCACAACAAATGGATTCCAATCTGATATGGTACTGTTAAATTCTGATCGGCGTTCATGGACAGAGCTGAAAATAACAAGAGGACTTGTCATTACAACAGGGATCTTTTTAAATGGCACGATATATTTATATTGTGGAGGACAAACTAATAGTAATCTCTACAAATTGAATATGAATACAGGAGATGCGGAACCATTGGCTGATATGATCCGATCAAGTGGTAGTATTGGAGACAGTTGCTTGGCTTGTAATCAATTCATTTGGATGTTAGGCGGATACATACGCAGTGCCAAGTTTGGTCTACAATCCTTATCAAATGCAGTGGAACGGTATGACCCAAAAGAAGATAAATGGACGGAAATGCCGTAAATTGGACATTTTAATGACTTATTCCAGTTATAGACCAATGAAATATTCCCGAGCCCATGCAGCTACAGTAAATTGGAAGGATAAGATAATTATTTGTGGAGGGCAGTGCGGTCGAAATGCTCTCAATAATAGCGTCGAATGTTTTGATCCAGTGAGCCAAGTCTGGACTGAATTCGTTAATTTACCCCTGGCCCGATGTAAGCATTCTCTTGTAAGCTACGGCGATCGGCTGATTCTTCTGGGAGGATGTTGCCACGACGAAGCCATTTCGACTGTTATGGAATTGGATTGCGAAAAATGGAAAGAATTACCACAATTGCGATGTCCCTCTATGGAATTCAGTACAAATGTTTTAGATGGAAAAATTTATGTAATTGGAGGATGCGAACGAATAGGAGCAAAACTCAATCGAGTTCAAATATTCGACGGAGAAAATTGGCGAGACGGGCCAGCTCTCCCATATCAAACTAGTAATTCATCCTCGATGATTATTCCCCAACATATTGCCAGTTGCCTTGTGGAACATTTCAAAAAGCAATAAACATTGTCACAGGCCGCTGGTTCGATTGATCTTTCGCCCAAAACGCCTGATCAGCGCCACTTTTCTCACCTCGCATTTCTCACCACCTCGATTTCTTCCTTCCACAGCCTTCTTCAATTTTTCTAATTATTATTTTCTAGCTAAAATATGAATTTCAACGACAAAATGGCCATGTATGAAGCTATGGCAATAGTGGAAGAAAAACAAATTGAAATTGAAAAATTGACGAAGGAAAGGGACGAGCTTGCCGAGAAAATGAAGAAATTAGAAGCAGGTGGGCATTTTGAGCGGGTTTTCCGGAAATATTTGATCATTTTTAGGGAAAACGAATGGTTCAATTGATGAAAAACTTGAGAAAGGTAGGGGATTTCCCTGAAATATGGAATAAACGGGGTTTTTAGTCCTAGCAGCCATGAATAAAATGAATTACGTCCAAGGTCAAGTGCGCATGGAATTGGACAATTTCAAGCATCATTTTGTGAGAAAATTGGGGGATCTTGAAGAGAAACGTTGGTTAATTTATCGGATTTTTTTAAATTTCTTCCAGTTGAGACTATTCAAAACACGATCAACCTGGAGAGAAGAAGGGAGAGAGCCTCTACAGACAATAATCTCTCTGTGAGTTCAACGAGCTGTTCCTCTATCCCAGTCAAAATAACCAGAAGGGCTAAAGAAATTGAGGATGAGCCTCTTCTCTATCGAGTTGCCGTCTACCATAGCGGAAGATCCGACTGCTTCGTGGATTCGAAGGATTCTAAAGTTGACATTTCTGATGCTGCTCGGGAAATTGGAAATAAACTCACGGAGTTAATCAAAAGTTTTGGAAGTATTGAACTATCCGCCTTGCGAAAAATATAAAGGATCACTTCATGCCATCACCAGGCATCCTGAGATCGAAGACGAGCCACTGCGGAATCATGTCAGCGTCTATCATAGTGGCAGATCAGTAATATTTATGTGATCTTTTTCTATTTGTTTCTCCCTTTTCCTATTTTCTAGTAATCAGTTACTTTATTCCCCTTTTCAAATTCCCTGCCTTTCAGGTAAAATCGTTCCCTGCGCCTTTTTGCGCGCAATTTGTTTGGTTCAAATCAGTTGCTGTGTTTTTAGAGTCTGAGGTAAGACGCGTTTCGTTCTTGCTCTCGTAAAAGGCTCATTATTTTTCATTATTCCGTTGTTTGTTATTGTTTTGTAGTCTTTCGTGACTTAATAAAGTAAAACAACTGAATTTTCTATCATTTGTACTGTTTTGTGCGATCCTCTTGAGCTGATTACTACCGCGACTAGTATCAGACTCCTTCTCGATTCGGCTGTTGATATCTTTTGCGAAAGACCCGTAGATCGACCGAACAACGGATCCGACTGCTTTCTATATTTTCCCCCGAGATATCCGAAGAAGTCAGTTTTTGCTCAACTGGAATACAGAATTCAAGTAACTTGAATTGGATGAAAAACGAGAAAAAGACGTGGAATTCAATGTTCAACCAGCAATCAATAAAAATATAAATTAGGAACTCAATCCTTTATTTTTTTCCAATAATCAAAACTTTCACTCATTCTTTTTCAACGACCTTCGTTCAACGTCTTTCAGGTCCACAAGTCCAACAATCGGTCGTTTCTTTTTCTTATTTGGATTGACCAGTGCCTGTTCCGCCTTCTTCTCTGTCGTCATAGACATCAAAATAATAGTCCGGCTTCCATCCTCATTGATACGTAAAATACTGGCGGAGTCAAATAATCCAGTCACGCGATCGATTTCCGAAACCTCAATATCCATAAGATTTTGAGTGTGATTACAATTGCTGAAGACAGTAGTTACTCTGTCGTCACAAGAATATGCAATTCCCACAACCTAAAAATACGAAAAATTAAAGAGGACAAGGATCGGAAAACCTGATGAGCTCGGATGATATCCTCAATGGATTTATTAGCCTCTTTCGACTTATTATTTTTCATCATTTTCAGAACAAGTTCCGTGTTATAAGTACAGCCAGCTTGTCGATGATTGCCAGCCGAAGCAAGTACAGGCGATGGATCCGACCACATGATACTATACAATGGAGAATAATTCCATTCGTAACGCGGATCAGGTGGATTCTTTTTTGGATCCATCTTCCTCCGGTTCCAATATTTGCGATTCTCAAGTTCAAATTCTTCCACTTCCTCCCGCAACTTGTTCAATCTCGTCGTGTATTCATCACCGATATGTATATCGTATATCTTCTTAAATTCTTCGTTTTCACTTTGGTGAACCGCATGAAAAGGTGGATAGCGGCCAAAAAGGTCCATTTTAAATCTGTTTTCATCATAGTATGGAACTGGAATCTGAAATAGAAAAATGACCTAATGCTCGATAAAAAAACAGACCTCTTTAAAGATTTCCCTGATAGATTTATTGCCAATAGCCATTCCAAGTGAAAGTCCTCCATGGGCTGCGAATGTTTGTCCATTTATGATAGCTGCCATCGGCAGATAAGGTGTCACTTTCGTGTAAATATCAATAAGCATACAGTCAGAAAAATGATAAGGAAAAGCAATTTTGATTTTTTTCTTCTTCAGAAGAACGGCGTATCTAGTCATAATACACTGCCAATCATCCCACTTGGAAGGAAGGCCATCGTGGTTGCCACGAAGAACAGTAAACAGCTCGGGGAATAGCCGGACAGCAATACACAGAAGAAAGAAGACTTCGAGTCCATGGTATCCGCGATCCAAATAGTCGCCCAGGAAAATGTATTTGTGGCGGAACATCGGATGAATTTTGTGTTTTTTGCCTTCTCCAAATAAATCCAAATTTAAAATTGTTTGAAGGACGTGCAGCGCCTCGTGAAGATCACCAATAACATAAACTGGCCCGTCAACTTCAGCCAGCAGAGTACCATTTGGCGTATAATATGGACCACTGCAGTCAGCGATGACGTCAGGCAGCAGGTGAGCATTAGTCAAGAAAAACTGAAACGTAAATTGATTGTTTTGACAGAATTATAAAAGATGTTTCGCCAGAAAGGAGAGTCCTCGACCCAGCTCACAGAGTGAAGCCAGGCCAGTCACTTCTCCTTTGGGTCACAACTCGGCGAAAATGTTGCAAACTGACCTCAGAGCAATGAGTAATGAGACATTTGAACACGGTGTTTCTGTCATATTTCTCAATATACGGAACTGGTTCAAGGTTCAAGGCTTTTGGATTGAAGAAGAGAAATTTGTACTGGTAAATGTGGCGGTAGGGTTTTCCGGTGTGTTTCATTTTTGGCAGTTTATGTTCTTTCAACAGGCCGCGAGCCTTTTCAATGTCCATTTCCGGAGCATCAATGTCCTTGATGACATCAGTCGCTTTGAAAGAAATCTCCTCTGCTTCCATGGCGATGTGAAACTGTGTTATGAATTCACGGTGCTAAAAAATTCGACATTAATAAGTCTATAAATAGAAACCTTGAAAGATTTCGCGACCATGTTAATTAGCATTGAGTCATCCCAGCTCAGCGGGTGTTCAGCTTCTACACCGCTTTGTATTGTTACATCACTGGAGGGTTCCTCTCCTATTTTTTTGTTTTTCGCCTTTACTGGCTCTGATTTTTTTACTCCAGGTTTTTCTTCCAGTTGCATTGACGTCGCCAAGTCATCATCCTTTTTCACCAATTTTCCCTTTTTAATTCTCCGGTTAACACACCAAACGATTAATCCGCAAACAGCGAACATAACCGCACAAAGGCCCACCGACCAACCAAAAATGATGAGAACTAAAGAAATTCAATTACAGCATTAAATATAAACCAACTTTCATCTCTTTTAATATTGTCATTTTTATCTTCAATTTGTTTGTTCAAATCGTCAATTTGTTTGGATGACATGGTAGTAACGGCGGGCGCAATGGCTATCGTCGACGGCGGTGGCTCCATAGGAATCATAACAAAACTGCTGCCGGCTATCTGTTTCCACTTTTCACCTTCAGCCACGGTAAATTTAAAATCTCCATTATCCTGGAAGAAAATTGGCTCTGACAAGGCGTCCGGTGGCATAGTTATGTTCGTTAGCTTGGGCAATTGAAACTTGGCCATCTGGGGATTTTTGATGACAGCGAGAGCGATCTTCTCTGAAATGACGAGGTGTTCCCCGTTTAAATTAATCCAAACCAGCAGAAGGATTGATAATCTTTTCGAGATTTTTGAAAATGACAATGTCTTGTAGATTTGTGCTGCTAACTTCCAACGTTCCTTCCAATATTTTGACACGATCCCAATGAGCCATATCAGTCGCACTGGGACTACCAGTAATCTGCACGTCTCCGATGACGACATCACACGGTGCTATGGTTTGAGTTGGATTTTTTTTAGCAAAATCAACAGTACATCTATCAACTGAAAATTTAATTTCGAATTGAATGGAAGCAGAAACATACGGCATGTTGTTCCGGTATAATCCAGCGGAGCGATGCTATCCCATTTTGGCCTATCCTCCGAATTAATACACAGATGCTTATTCCCTTTGATTTGGGGCTGTCCGCTAGCAGCACACTTTTCTCTCTTATATTTACCCAGAAGACCTTCAAGGAAGTTGATATTCTTAAGATTGGAGTTCTCTATTCGGAGACATCCTTTTCTAATATTCTTGATTCGAATTAACGGCAAAGGATCGGGAATGTTGGTGGCACTGTTGATGATCAGATCTCCATCGATAGCAGAGCATCCTTCCAGTTCCGATAGATCTTTTACTGCCGCATTTTGGAAAAAACATTCTGCATTGCGTAAATTACGGTAAAAATAAAAAGTTACCTTGATATTCCTGAAATATTGAATTGTTCTTGTTAATTTGAGGGATTTTCTTCAACATTTTAATGCTCCCAATCGACAACTCTTTGTTGCCTCTCAAAATTAGTCTCACATCCGCCTCGCTATCTTCATCAATTTGAATTGTGAAAGAGTCCAGGTCGTTATTCCCAATGATTTCCACCTTTTGCTGCTGTCCTGTCGACATGTAGCGGTAAATTTGAAAGAAAGAAACTTACCAAGGTTTTTAATTCCCAAATTAAAACTTTTCAGCCTTGAGTTCTTGATAATCACATGACCTTTGAAAGTCTTCGGGTTGCCTGGATCTGGTGTTTTCCTATCAGCTGCCCGTTTATATGCTATTTTTTCGATTTCATCCTGGGTCAGTGCAGACAAATCAAAAACGGGATTTGTAGATGAGGAAAAACCAAGCATATCTCCATTACATTGTCTCATTTGGTCGATGAGATGGCCAGTATCCTTTAGCTCTTCACATAGTTGCGTACCCGAAACGGTGGCAAATATGACAAGCATCCTAAAAGTAAACTGTTTTGTGGACAACAGGCTGTCATCTTGTTTTGATAAAAATAAAAGCGGGCTCATTTTCGGTTTACTACTTCAGTGGACGCGGTCTACAGTATTACTCCAGTTTAATTACCAAAACCTGAGTTGTGAATCGCGCTAATAAGAAAAATACATAAAGAAGGCTCAGTGAGTAGCAAAGTTTTTGATCTATCGTCCAGGGCATAGCCACGGTCGCCAATGTGAAAATACCATATAAATAAAAGTAAAAACTGACGCTATTATTTGAAGAAGCAGACAGATAGAAGAGACGAAACGTCTCATTTTGGCAGAAATGATCAAATGAATGGAAATTGCATAGAAGTCGTTTTATATAGAGGCCGATTGACATGTTAGCATCGCCGCTTTTGCGAACTTCAGACCGTATTTAACAGAAATTTTTCGCTTTTTTCTTCATTTGACATTTTCTATCGATATTTTTGATTACAACGGTCACTGAAATGGCATCAGTATCCGCAGAAAATCACTGACCGAGAGTCTCCTAGACCCGTATTCAAAGGTTCTCCCGGGAGCATTTTTCTACATCCCCGGAGATACAGTAGCGCTCGTTGGTATTCGTACTCCTTATTTTTTCTATCTTTTGACAGTTTTGCCCATTTTGTCGGTCGTTCTGAGGGTTTGGGTGAAAACGATCATTGACAAATTTGTTCGCTGTGATGTCCTCTATAAGAGGGTCTATGCGAGATTTCTGGAGAACCTCAAAATTCCGATAAAATTCACCGTTTGTCTTGACCATTTTATATAGAGAAATTTTGGTGTTATGCCAGACGTGCGCAGGACCTTTTCCAACCAAATAACCTGAAGGGACATCTTCACGTGGGTCATTAGAAGAGGAAACAACGGGCTGTCACTTGGTAGCCCCTTGACAATTCGAGATATGTAACCCGTTCGTGTTTTCAGAACCCGTTCGGGCAGCCGTTTCCGCCGAACCCGACCCGACCCGAAACCTTTTCCGACCCTAGATTAGCCGCCTGTTATCCCCTGTTTAATTCCATCCATTTTATTCCTTGTTTCTATTTTTTACCGGTGAAAACAATCTTTATACAGTTGTTATTATTATTATTATATTACAAGCATGCTCGGGAGACCCGCTTTGCGGGTCTCTTGAAAACTTTGCAAGAACAACATGTCAAGTAAACTTGACAAGCTTTGAGACGAGATTGTGTTATTTATTTCGCACAGTTCTGCTGTTTTCACTCAACTTTATGACACCTAGCTGCATATAACAGTTATTATTACTAATATAAAAAATAGTAATACAGAAATAATTATATGGGACCCTTTAATTGTACATTCCCATGATGCTTGCAAGAAAAAAAATAAAACGAATTTGCGCCATCCAATTGACTTGTTGGGCATCTTCAACTTGTTGAAAATTCAAATTTTTACACCGAAAACGTCGTTTTTCTCGCGATTCAGACCTCTTCACGAAAAAAGAAAAGTAGTACAGTGTGATCAGGAGAAAAAGGCGCATCTTTTGAGCCCAAGTTGTTTTCAGTCCCTGACGGTTCCTTTAACCCATTTCTTCCCACATTTTCTTAAAAATCTTTTCAACAGATATGTTCCAGGAAAACGCGTTTCTAAGGGTATTTGCAACCGAAAATCACATGAGCTGAATCCCCTTCATGATAGAAGCCTCCATATCGTTTGAATGGAACGGGATATTGCTAAACGGTTTTTTGTATCATGTAGCTGATTGTCTGAGCTACAAAATGACTATTTAAACGTTGTTGTAGAACCATTTGACGAGTTTCGGAGGGTGCTTGAAATCAGCGCACTTGGGCAAAAAGACGAAAAACGAAGAAACCTTCAAAAACTCACATCGGATTCGTTTTTTTCAGGTCCAAATACCTCTAGAAAAGTGTTTATCTCGAAAAAAATTTCCCCAACTTTTTTTTTCGAAAATCACCTAAGGGGCAAAAGCAAAAAAACGTACAAAAAAGCACGCGTGGAAACAAATGGGTTAAAGGGACCCACCGCGCGTAAAATTGTGCGCTCCTCTGGCATACTGTAGTTTATAATTTCTGCGTTTCATCTCATTTTTCAAGTTCTAATATATTGCAAATGTGCTAATGAAAAATAAAGTAACAATTACAAGCACAAAATGAAAGCAACTCGAAATCTGCAAAAACGAATTTTGAGCACCCATTGCTTTTCGAATTTATCAAGCCTCATACTGCATCATTTTTGCAAGGGTAGGCTTAAAAAATTCCCCATCGACTGTAGATTATTTAGCAATAAAAAAGAATAAGAAAAGGCAGCGATAATGAGCTAAATATTAGCAAAACTATTTATGACAAATAATTTTACCCTGAAAATCAGGGAAAGTCAGCGTCGGCGGGTCTCAACTTTCACATTTTTTTACGCGCGGAGGGTCCCTTTAAAGGAAGCGTTAGGGACTGGAAAGAGAGATTGTTAGATTATTCAAATTAGTTTCTTTCATCAGAAATCATTTTTCAACGGCTAGAAACAAAGCGCCTTTCAAATTGTTTGGCAGCTAGAAAAACGGTGTTTTATTTTCTCATAAAAACCAATGGAAAGCTGACTTTTCGACATGTTTGGCAACTTTTCACCTGCCAAAAGAAAAAATAAAACACCGTTTTTCTAGCGAATATGCGAAACGAAAAGTGATATAGTGACCAGGAGGAAAAGGCGCATCTTTTGAGCATAGTTTTACCAAAATTTTTTCAGTTCCTTTAACAAAATTTGAGGTTCCGGCAAAGATAATGTCAGAGAATTTGATGTTTTTCTTTAGTCAGCCGGGTCCTTTCCCCAACTGCCACGGCCATTCGCCATGAGAGCCAAAAGTCCGGAAACAGTAAGAGGAATTTAACCAGTCAATAACGACAGCTTTTGCACTGATATCTATTGCAGAGAGTGAGAAAATAAGAAGAACACCGCTTTCCGCCAAAAAAATTTCAGTAAAATTCATGTAGATTTAACTGGTCAAGTAAAAGCAATCAGAAGCGAGCTCAGTTGTCAGTCATTCAATGGTTTGCTCTTCTGGTGGACGGACGTCTTCTCTAAAAATGGCTGGATTGTTGCTGCTGTTGATGACTTTGGCTACTTTTGGTAGCTGCTACCTGACTGACGCTGGCGACTCTTCTCCACACAATCTGGCACGTCGGGATGGTCCTGTAGCTTGTAAATTTCACAGTTACATGTTCCTAACAATGTGATTAAGGTACGGACGCTATGCCGGAATGGAAGCCTGCTAAATTCAAAACCTGTCGGGGAGAATTAATCTCTATTGCTGGAGGAAAACGCTCTATTGACTTGTCCACTTGGTCCGATGATGAACTGGCAATTTTTGCGACCAAACAATTCCGCGGTGGTTTCATCATTCAAAATTCACAAAAAATTGTTGGCAAGGAGGTCTTTATTACCATGTTCCTAGGTAAGCGTTTCTCGTCTCTTTAGTTGATTTCTTCAAGATGCTGGTAACAATCAAAATATAATCGTTGCCAACAATGCCAAGCTCGAAGAAATTTACTTGGAAACACTTCACAACACTTTCCCTCCTTATGTTCGCGTCAGTGGCAACAGAATACTGAACGAGGAAACCATTCAATCGCTGAATAATTTGCTGGCCAAGAAGAAAATTCAACCTAATTCATATATTCAAGTCCACGGCGAATATGATCTGGGAAATGTCACTGTGACCAATGTTGCGACGACTTTGGCCGGCTGTGCAGCCATCTACGGAGATTTGATCTTGGACAGCAACACAATTTTTCCCTCTAACGAAGCTGGCTGGAAAAACATCACAAAATTGGCATATGTTCAAGGATGTCTCCGAATTACGGGAACCAAGTTGACCAGCTGGAAAAATCTCACATTTTTGGATGGAACAACGTCGAAAGGAGGATGTACGACGGGACATGGTAATCTAAGGAATCGAGCTAATTTAACCATAAATATTCAGAGATTACTGGCAATTTGGAGATGTGCATCCATCCGCCACTTGCTGAAGAATTGAAGAAGAATTTTGCTGGTATAAAAATTGAAAAAAACAAGAAATGTACACCGGAATGTACCAGCCGTCATGTGCTGGAGAAAGCCGACTCGACGTGTGTCATCATCACAGATTCACTCGTCATCGACGCGACCACCACCCAAAAGGGATTAGCCGCTTTGGCGAATGTCGAAGAGATCCGAGGACTTCTCCAAGTCAGCAAAACCCACATTACCAACTTCACTTATCTGCCAAAATTGACGAAACTCAATTCAAAAAACATCAGTAAGGATTATCAGCTACTAATAATTATCGAAATTCTTAGGCGTCGGGCCAGTCATCACCATCCAACTCAACACCAAGTTGGCGAGTTTTGATTTGCCTCAATTACAAGCGAGTGGATTGGGAACTGGACGAGCAGAGCAAATCAAATTCTGGACGGATAAAAATGGACCCGAAGAAAAATATGACGGCGATGAAGATTTTCTTCGTCGTATTGGTGCCGAGAACAGTCGAGTCGTCGTGCCGAGAAATTTGGCGCGTACTATGTCGACGACAACCGTAGCCACAGTCACAGCCGCCAAACCGAAGGGTATCGCAGAAGTTGGTAAACTCAACTTAAAAACTATTTTACCAGCGGGTAAGGATTTACATTTCAGCTGCTTGTATTTTATGTAAATTGCTTCAAATGACGGTACATGACGAACATCATTTGTTTTTAGGTGCCGTCTTGCCTCTAATTCTATCATTAGTTGGACTAGGCGTCGTCGTGTATCGCAGTGGATGGATGACAAAGGCGAAAACTTGGAAAACGCAACCGATGAAAGAACCAGCCGAGCAGACAGATATCTACCAATATCATCAGAAAAATGAATTTATCCAAATGGCTCGAAAAATCATCGAAGAAAATAAGCCAAAAATTGAAGCGGCGAATCTGCGACACAGAAATAATCGAGACTACAAATTGATATCAATACTGAATCATATGACGACACGTATAATGCCGGGACGATTTCAGTTAAAAGACTATGAACAAAATAAGGATCTGAGAGTAAAGCAAATTTATGACGAGGTGGAGGACATTTGCATGTTAAAATTACCGGCTGAAATTAACGGGCAATACGGATTGGCATTCGACAAAGCCATTGGCGGAAAATATCCAGCAGAGTTCAAATACAGGACGCAATGTGACCAGTACCCGGTGATATGGTTTTTCAATAAGTTGAAGCCAATCTATGAGGAAAAGTTTGCCTCGACGGCCAAACGAATGTGCCATAAGCCGTGTGACGTAATCTCAGAGAATCTTCGATATCTCAGAAATAATTCCATTAAAATTCCTGAATTTGGTATTACTACTCGAGGATTCCAAATGGAAACTGGAATGTGGGGCAAATTAGTCAGTTTTATTTGTGTTATTTTCTTTAAAATTTGCCTTCAGCATGGTTCCCGCCTTGCCGAAGAGAAAGAAGATCTCATCTGGATGAAGGATCAAATTCCTGTCTACAAATTCCATCGCTATCGTCAAAAAATGAATGAACTGGAAACCAGTGATACGCTGATGAAATTCTTAGTTAGTGGTGGAGACAATTTGGACCAATTTGTAATTCGAATGGTGAAAATGATGATGTCGATGCCCGTCGGCCACGTGCTGAATCTGACAGCTTCGGATGTTCTCCATTTCCTACGAGTTCTTTTCCCAACTGTGGTCGGTAAAGCTGTTGGCTTTGACGCTATCTACAACCGAAGTGCCATGTCTGCCGGCGAATATTCGGTTCCTTTGAATCGGACGCATGTGAGAATTGTCGGCGAGTTGAGAGGCGACTTTGATGCCCTGCGACGAGCCATCAACATTCCGTCTCTTCTCGAAGGCAAAGAACATCCGATGCTACAGTACAATGTCAGTTTTATTCTCTCGTTTAATTTGCCAATTTTAGTGGGTATTCCTTGGCAATTACACGGGCCGCCATCCGCAGAGCCTCGAGACGATCATGTTCCTGCTCTCGTTACAATTTCTCTATGGCCGAGATTGTATTGTCCTGCTGCGTGGCATCATGGAATTCGCCGATACTAGCGAGGAGTACGGCTTCAAGGAGAATTTGAAGAAGCGTTTCGGAAAGTATAAAGGCAAGAAAATGTGGGAAAATTTCATGAAGGTCTTTGCTCGTCTCCCGTTGAATTGTCTTGTTCTACGCGCTGTCTACTGTTGTTCTGGCGGATTCAACGATGGCGACGACGTCGGCAAAGACAAGGAGGTCAGTTTTAGCGCTATGAATTTGCATGAAAAAGAGCCTTGTTTTTGTTTTGTTTTGTTTTAACCCATTTTTGCCCGAATTTTCGTCAGGTCATCCCTAAGATGAAAAAATATTTCTGCTCAAAAGTGGCAACAAAAAATCTGCCTCTTCGCGCTGATCACAGATATGTTATTCTATTTGAGTTTTCAGGCACCAACTGGTCGTTTTACTCAGAAGACGACTCGGCAGTCCTTGAACAAGATTTTCTCGTTGCCGAATTACACGGTCCGTGATTATTTCGAGAATGCCGACACTGGCGCCGGTTATTATTATGGAGAGCGGGCGCTGGACAGGCTTAGTAGAGAGAAGGGATGGTACACATTTTTCACAACGGGACCGATGACTGGCGGAGTCGGATACTTTGGCGATACGGCACTTGCCCAATTGTTCATGTTGAGCAGCGTCAAAAATTTGCATGGACATGGCGGAATGGTGACGCAAGTGGCGGCAGTGGCTGAATTGAATGGTCAGACGGGTCGCGTCACATTTCACATGATTTTGGAGGAGGATCAGATGGTCTACTATGACACACAACAGATGGAATTGAGAAATACGCCATTTGAACAGGAGGAAGACGGCCAGTCGAAAAAACGAAAGAAGACAAAAATAACATCGACTGCTTCTGGAACAACGTCGGCCACCGAAGCAGCCACTACGACTGGAGGACCTGCCTCGGCCACTGGGGCACCGACTGGCGAAACGACGACTCCGGCTGGAAACAAGACAGCCTCTTCAAAAACTCCAAACGTTTGAAAAAGCGATTCCAATAAAAATCATGTTGAATTCTTCTGTTATCTTGTCTATTTTTATGGGGGCAGAGCACGTATTCATAGTCGATTTCACAAGGGATAAATCCCTGGCGAAAACACTTGCCAAGGGATTAGCCATCCTCGGCGACTCTCGATCTTCAAAATCTAGTCCCGGAGAGGATAATGAGAGAGGTCTCAGATGGGAGAAATCCTTTTGTGTTGGAGAGCTCCCTGGTCTCCTTTATCCCGAACAGAATAACCAGAAGGACTAAAGAAATTGAGGATGAGCCTTTTCTCTCTCATATTGCCGTTTACCATAGCGGAAGATCCTGACTACGTGGATCCGAAGGAAAAATTTGACATTTCTGATGCTGCTCGGGAATTTGGAAATAAAATCATGGATTTATTCAAAAAAGGATTGGGCTATCCGACTAGCGAAAAATATACAGAGCCACTTCATGCCATCACCAGGCATCCTGAGATCGAAGACGAGTCACTGCGGAATTATGTCAGCGTCTATCATAGTGGCAGATCCGACTGCGGTGTATTTTTCACCGAGATATCCGAAAAAGTTAGATTCCGCTCAACTGGAAGACAGAATTCAAATAACTTGAACTGGATGAAAAACGAGACAAGGAAGTTGAATTCAATGTACAAGTAATAAAAAAAGAAATTAGGAACTCAATCCTTTATTTTTCCTTCATAAATGAAACTGTCGGAATCTTTCACGACGTCTTCTTGTCTTCCTTTTCATCTTCCTGTTCATCTTCCTCCTCGTCTTCCTTCTTCTCATCTTCCATATGTTTGTGAACCCTCCTCTTGATTTTACTGTCCGCATTGACCAGTGCTTGTTTCGCTTTCTTTTTTCCCGTAATAGACATCAAAATAATAGTCCGGCTTCCATCCTCATTGATACGTAAAATACTGGCGCTATACCTTAAACTAGACAGGTAATTCAGATCCTCGGGCGGCCCTTCCAAAAATTGCGTATGGTTACAATTGCTGAAGACAGTGGTTACTCTGTCATCGCAAGAATGAGCAATTCCCACAACCTAAAAAGCCAACGATTTAAATAAAATTGGCTGATGACAAACCTGATGAGCTCGGATGATATCCTCAATGGATTTGTTGGCCTCATTCGACTTATTATTTTCTATCATTTTCAGGACAAATTCTGTGTTATATGTACAGCCAGCTTGTCGCACATTTCCAGCCGAAGCAAATGCAGGAGATGGATCCGACCACATGACACTGTTCAATCCAGGATATGGCGATTCGAAACGCGGATCCCGCGGAATGTTTGGATCCGTCTTCTTCTCATATTGTTTCCTTTCATCTTGCCATGTTTGCAGTTCATCGCGCACATTGTCCAATTTCAACTTGTACTGATCTATTTTCGTTACATCAAAATAACCATGGGGGAACGGAGTTTCCAAGGAAAAGTAGCGGAGTAGTAGCTCATTTTTGTATCTACTTACGTCATAATATGGGACTGGAATCTAAAAGGAAGGAATGATTCAAAAGCCGAGAAAAAAAACAGACCTCTTTAAAGATTTCCCTGATAGATTTCTTGCCAATGGCCATGCCAAGGGTAAGTCCTCCATGGGCTGCGAATGTTTGTCCATTAATAATGGCTGCCATCGGCAGATAAGGTGTCACTTTCGTGTGAATATCAGTAATCATACACTCCGCAAAATGGCGCGGATTATCAATGTTGGTCTCTTTTTTCTTTAGAGAGTCACCATATCTATTCATTAGCATCTCCTTATCTCCATAAAAAGGAGGACAACCATCGTGATTGCCACGAAGAACAGTAAACAACTCTGGGAATAGCCGGGCGGCAATGCACAGAAGAAAGAAAACTTCGAGTCCATGATATCCGCGATCCAAATAGTCGCCCAGGAAAATGTATTTGTGGCGGAACATCGGATGAATTTTGTGTTTTTTGCCTTCTCCAAATAAATCCAAATTTAAAATTGTTTGAAGGACGTGCAGCGCCTCGTGAAGATCGCCAATAACATAAACTGGCCCGTCAACTTCAGCCAGAAGAGTTCCGTTTGGCGTATAATATGGACCACTGCAGTCAGCGATGACATCAGGGAGCAGGTGAGCATTAGTCAAGAAAAACTGAAACGAAAATTGATTGTTTTGACAGAATTATAAAAGATGTTTCGCCAGAAAGGAGAGTCCTCGACCCAGCTCACAGAGTGAAGCCAGGCCAGTCACTTCTCCTTTGGGCCACAACTCGGCGAAAATGTTGCAAACTGACCTCGGAGCAATGAGTGATCAGATATTTGAACACCGTGATCCTGTTATATTTACTGATATACGGTACAGGCTTGTGATTCATCGTTATTGAACTGAAGAAGAGAAATTTGTACTGGTAAATGTGGCGGTAGGGTTTTCCGGTGTGTTTCATTTTTGGCAGTTTGTGTTGTTTCAACAGGCTCCGAGCCTTTTCAATATCCAATTCCGGCGCATTGAGATTCTTGATGATGTCATCCATTTTGAAAGGAATCTCCTCTGCAGCCAAGGCCATTTGATCTCTTGTTGCATCCTGGCGATTCTAAAAATTGCTCGATATCTTGCAATAAATTCAAACCTGGATTGATTCCGCGTCCAACCGCAGTATCAACTCGGCATGCCTGCTCATTTCGAGTTGTTTGTCTTGGACAACCAGTGCCATTGTCTTATCATCTGAGACTTCGCCTTTTTTGCCTCTTCCTTTTTTGTTATTCGCTTTTGATTTTTTCGCAATCAGTAGGATTGACGTCGCCAAGTCATTACTCTTTTTAGCCAATTTTCTTTTTTTACATATCCTGTCGCAAAGCCAAACCATGCCTATTCCAATAGCGGAACTAAGTATAAATAGAACCAGAATTACAATACCAATGATCAGTTCTGAATAATATCAATTACAGCATTAAATATAAACCAACTTTCATCCCTTTTGGTTTTCTCATTTTCATCTTCAATTTTTTTGTTCAAATCGTCAATTTGTTTAGATGACATGGTAGTGGCGGCGGACGTCGTCGGGACGGCTGTCGTCGTTGGCGGCTCCACAGGAATCATAATAAAAATGCGATTGGCTATTTGTTTCCATTTTTCATCCTCAGCCACGGTAAATTTGAAATCTCCATTATCCTGGAAGAAAATTGGCTCTGACAAGGAGTCAGGTGGCATAGTGATGTTCGCCAGCTTGGGTAAATTGAACTTGGTCATCTGGGGATTTTTGATGACGACGAGAGCAATCTTCTCTGAAATGATGAGATGTTTCTCGTGTAAATTAATACAAACCAGGAGAAGGGTTGATAATCTTTTCGAGATTTTTGAAAATGACAACATCTTGCAGATTTGTTCCGCTAACTTCCAGCGTTCCTTCCAATATTTTGACCCGATCCCAGTGAGCCAAATCAGTCGCACTGGGACTACCAGTAATCTGCACGTCTCCCATGACGACATCACACGGTGCTATGGTTTGAGTTGGATTTTTTTTAGCAAAATCGACAGTACATCTATCAACTGAAAATTTAATTTCGAATTCAATGAAAGACGAAACATACGACATGTTGTTCCGGCATAATCCACTGGAGTGATTCTATCCCATTTCGACCTATCCTCCGAATTAATACACAGCAGCGTGTTCCCTTTGATTTGGGGCTGTCCGCTGGCAGCACACTTTTCTTTCGTCTGTTCAGCTAGAAGACCTTCGAGAAAGCCGATGCTCGTGAGCCGTGAGTTCTCAATTCGCAGACATCCTTTTCTGATCTTCTTGATTCGAATAGACGGCAGAGGATCGGGAATGTCCGTGTTCCCGTCGATGATCAGATCTCCGCCAATACTGGAGCATCCTACCAGATCAGATAAATTTTTGACAGCCGCATCTCCGAAATAACATTCTGAAGAGCGGATTATTACAAATGAAATGATTTTTTACCGTGATATCCCTGAATTTCTGACGTCGTATTGTTGATTCCCGAAAGTTTGTTCGCAGTTCTAATGCTCGACTTTGACAGCTCTTTGTTTCCTTTCAAAATTAGCTTGAGAGGTGCACCATCGCTTACTAATTTAAGATAATTCAGTTTCGTGTTATTGACTATTTCCACATTTTGCTCTTCTAAATAATTTTTACTTTTAATGCACTCGTATAATCAAGAGCCTACTTCCAGTGGCAGCTGCAATCCTCAGAGTAAGTTTTTCTAGGATGGAACCAACAATTTTTACATGGCCTGCGAATGCTCTCGGTTTCTCTGGATCTGGCTCATTTACAATATTCTTTTCGAATAAAATAGTATCGGCCTCTGCCTGCTTCAGTTGAGACAGATCAAAAACAGGATTAGTAGATGAACGAAATTGAAACATGCTTCCAGTACAGCTTTCCATTTGTTCAAAAAGATTGCCCTCCTCGTCCAGTAAATGGCATGCAGTTGTTTTAGAGACAGAGCGAGAGACCAGCAGAGCGAGCATCCTAAAATTGACTGAATAACAATAAAATTGAAAACGGAAATTTAAAAAATAAATAAATTTTTTAACTTTTTTTTTCAAAAAAATAATGTCACTTTTAATCCTGCGCCAAAAAAAGTAGCCATGGTATTCAAAGTAAAAATGGTAAAAAAAACTGACGCTATTATTTGAAGTAGCAGACAGGTAGAAGAGACGAGGCATCTCATCCTGGCAGAGATGGTCAAATGAAGAAAACGGCAGAGAATCAGCCTTATATAGGCCATCTAGCCTGTCGAAACCTGGTAATCCTCGCTTTTTACCTTTTTTCAACAGCTTTGTAACAAAAACTTTTTTTTACCCGGCCAAAACCCCCAGGTAAAAGACCTCCCGACATGCCTAGCTTCTTATCCTACGATTTTCGTGAAAAGTGATCATTAGAAAAGCTGTTCAGTAGCGTCTGACGAGCAAAACGAGCTGTAATTTGCCTCTTTGGAACCACATAATAAAATTATGTCGCTTTTTTTTCAAAAAATCCATTTTTTCAAGATCGAAAATTTTCCCAGGCTACCTGCGGGGAAGAAATTACGCGGGTAGAAGACCGCCCGGGTAACAGGTTTACCGAGAAGAAATTCATCCGGGTAGTTCATTGCAAACGGCCACTAATCCTGTTGGTCGATAGATCATACGATATCAGAGCGCAGGAAGCTATTAGTCTGGGCAATAAGTTTTGTGAATCGGATACTTCCGGTGTTTTTCTGAATTTCAAACTACTGTCATAAAATTCTCCGTCAAAAATAAGGTAGAATCCTCCCCTTTCCATATTTTTTCCATGAGGTCTGAAAATCCTAGATTGAATGGGGCGCCAGAATTGACGATTTTAGGGATACGTGAACCACTTTTTAGCCTTTCAAACGAAAGTAAAAGCATTTTTATGTGCAGTTTTCTCTCGAGCGTTCATATCTGAAGAGATTTTTCGAGTACAAAATGATCCGAAGAATTTGACTTTTTTCCCTTTTGATCAGGAGACTACCCAATCCAAGATCGTGAAAATCAAAAGTCTTCCAAACCGAATAAAACCTATTGCATCTTAAAGGGACTATTTACTATTTATTTTCTCATCTACGTGTATCACGTGTCGAATGGGGAATTGCGATAATCTTGGCTATTTCTGGAGGATTTTACTCATCCATTGTCTGCCGTATATTCTTTCAATGTCGTCTTTCCATCGTTCTGGAGGGCGTCCTCTCGGTCTTGTATTCTCGCGCGGTTGCCATTCGCTTAAAGGGACAGTTAGGGCTAATTTCGAGACTACGGTGCCCGGGTTAAAAACTTGTCAAAACCCGATAAAAACGACCGGTCGAAAAATTTAAAAGCGGAAATTTTTCATTTTTCCTGCATATTTTTGTAAAAAAACGTGTTCCCGTCGACGCTAGTGCAGACGAACGTCATTTGGCCGCCTGCGTTGGACCCCTTGCGATGCGTATTTCTCCGCAACCAGGCATTTTTACGAAAAACGCATTAGTGAGTTGTGATCAGCGAGCTTTTCTCTAAAAAATAAGCTCAACTTGTATTTTAGCCCTAACTGTCCCTTTAACTCAGGCTTTCAGTACCGGTTTTTCTAGAAAAGAATAAGAATTCTTAAGAAGAATTCTTACTTGGATGCAATAATTATGTCCCACCTAAAAACTTGCCATTTGAAGGATCCCTGACTAGTGAGGTCAATAGGATTAATTTTATACTACAGATGTGATTCTACACAGCCACTTCATACGGCGAAGAAAAATCAACGTCGAAATAGACAACGAAATAGACAGCAAAGTAAAACAATCCAACATGATATTTATTAGAATCACGTTTTCGAAGAGGCTGTCTTGTTTCCAGCCGGAGTCGTCGTTTCGCCAGACGGTGCTCCAGTGGCCGAAGCGGCTCCTCCAGTCGTAGTGGCTGCTTCGGTGGTCGACGTTGTTCCAGAAGTTATTTTTGTCTTCTTTCGTTTTTTCGACTGGCCGTCTTCCTCCTGTTCAAATGGCGTATTTCTCAATTCCATCTGTTGTGTGTCATAGTAGACCATCTGATCCTCCTCCAAAATCATGTGAAATGTGACGCGACCCGTCTGACCATTCAATTCAGCCACTGCCGCCACTTGCGTCACCATTCCGCCATGTCCATGCAAATTTTTGACGCTGCTCAACATGAACAATTGGACAGGTGGCGTCTCACAAAAGTATCCGACTCCGCCAGTCATCGGTCCCGTTGTAAAAAACGTGTACCATTCATTGTCCTCAGCAATCTTCTGCAGCGTCCGCACTCCATAATAATAACCAGCGCCAGTGTCGACATTCTCGAAATAATCTCGGACTGTGTAATTCGGCAGCGAGAAGATCTTGTTCAATGACTGGAGAGTCGTTTTCTGACTCAATTCGACGGAAGGTGCCTGTAATATCGAATATGAATTCCCGACTTGGATACGTCTCCATCTTCGGCACTTTTTAAATGTTTTCTTCAAGTCCACTTTCAAAAAATGAAAATATGCCATACATGGGACAGGTGACGTCTTGCAAAAATTAAATACAAATCACAACAATGAAACAAAATGTACTGACATTCTCGCCTTCGACGACGACGTCGCCATCGTTGAATCCGCCAGAACAACAGTAGACAGCGTGCAGGACAAGGCAATTCAACGGGAGACGAGTAAAGACATCCATAAAGTTATTCCACAGTTTTTCGCCTTCTTTCTTGCCAAAACGTTTCTTCAAATTCTCCTTGAATCCGTATTCTTCACTGGTATTAGCAAATTCCATGATGCCACGCAGCAGAACAATACAATCTCGGCCGTAGAGGAATTGCAACGAAAGAAGGAACATAATCGTCTCGAGACTCTGCGGATGGCGGCCAGTGTAATTGCCGAGGAAAACCCACTAAAATTGGCAAATTAAACGAGAGAATAAAACTGACATTGTACTGTAGCATCGGATGTTCTTTGCCTTCGAGAAGAGACGGAATGTTGATGGCTCGACGCAGGGCATCAAAGTCGCCTCTCAACTCGCCGACAATTCTCACATGACTCCGATTCAAAGTGGCCGAATATTCGCCGGCAGACATGGCACTTCGGTTGTAGCTGAGGTCGATGATGCCGATGGCTGTACCGACGACATCCGGGAAAAGAATTCGTAGGAAATGAAGAACATCCGAAGCCTTCAGATTCAGCACGTGGCCGACGGGCATCGACATCATTTTTTTCACCATACGGATTACGAATTTGTCCAAATTATTTCCGCCCTTAGTTTCGAATTTTCTCAGCTTATCACTTTCCAGCTCATTCATTTTTTGGCGATAGCGATGGAATTTGTAGATAGGAATTTGATCCTTGATCCAGATGAGATCTTCTATCTCTTCTGCAAAACGGGAACCATGCTGAAGAAAAATTTAAAAAAAAACAACAGAAAAAAAACTGACTAGATCACCAAACATTCCACTTTCGGTTTGGAATCCTCGAGTAGTAATACCAAATTCGGGAATTTTAATGGAATTATTTCTGATATATCGAAGATTCTCCGAGATTACATCACACGGCTTATGGCACATTCGCTTGGCTGTCGAGACAAATTTTTCCTCATAGGTTGGCGTCAGATTTTCTGCAAACCAAGCCACCGAGAACTGGTCACATTGTGTCCTGTATTTCAACTCCCCTGGATATTTTCCGCCAATGGCTTTTTCAAATGCCAATCCGTATTCTCCGTCAATTTCAGCCGGTAACTTCAATGTATTGATTTTTTTTGATTGTTCCCTTCTAAACCGCTTGTTTTGTTGAAAGTCCTTGAATTGAAATCGCCCCGGCATCATATGTGTCGCCATATGATTCAGTATAGATATCAATTTGTAGTATCGATTATTTCTGTGTCGCAGATTCGCCGCTTCAATTTTTGGCTTATTTTCTTCGATGATTTTTCGAGCCATTTGAATAAATTCATTATGCTGCCGATATTGATAGATATCCTTCTGCTCGGCTGGTTCTTCCATCGATCGCGATTTCCAAGTGTTCCATTTTGTTATTAATCCACTGCGATGGAGGATAACACCAATTCCAATGAAACTTAGAACAACCGCAGGGACGATGAAGCCTGAAAACCGACGATGTTCAATACATAATTGGAATAAAACACGGCTAAAGAGCAAAAGTTGTAGAAGAAGAATATTTGCCAGAGTTGGAAATGGAGAAAAATGCCATCAGATTCAAATATCCCGGGGGGACGCTAAAATTGTTTACCCGGTATTTTTGAATCCATGACTCTTTCTCATTACTTTTCTTTATTTTTGTACTCTTCTATAATTTCCCTAGCAGTAATTACCCAATTTTTTATTACAAATCTAGAAAATACAGACGATTTTTGATTAAAAAAAATACCAGAATAGTCTGCAATTTGTTGGCACAATGCCACGTCATTTTATTTTTCTAGAACTTTGGCCCCAAAATTGGCGATTGGACCAACTACCATTCAACGCCACCATTCTAAACAGCAAACGTAAAACAGAAGTAAAACGACTGGCGTTTTAGAGAAATATAAGTCCTTACCCACTGCTACAATAAGTCCACGGTTTAATTTGGCAACTTGTGCGATACTCTTCGGTTCGGCGGCCGTGACCGCTACGACGGTTGTCGTCGACACAGCTTCTGTAGTCCTCAAATTTTCGGAAACGACGACTCGACTGTTCTCGGCATCAATACGCCGAAGAAAATCTTCATCTCCGTCATATTTTTTATCCGGTCCATTTTTATCCGCCCAGAATTTGATTTGCTCTGCTCGTCCAGTTCCCAATCCATTCGCTTGTAATTGAGGCAAATCAAAACTCGTCAACTTGGTGTTGAGTTGGATGGTGATGACTGGCCCGACGCCTAAGAATTTCGATAAATATTAGCAGCTGATATTTCTAACTGAGGCTCTTTGAATTGAGTTTCGTCAATTTTGGCAGATATTTGAAGTCCGTTATTTGTGTTTTGATGATTTGGAGAAGTCCTTGGATCTCTTCGACATTCGCCAATGCCGCCAGGCCGCCTGATGAAGTGGTCGCATCGATGACGAGTGAATCTGTGATGATGACACATGTTGAGTCGTTTTTCTCCAGCACATGACGGCTGGAACATTCCGCCTTGCACTCCTTGTTCTTTTCAATTTTCATATCAGGAAAGATCTCCTTCAATTTTTCAGCAAGCGGCGGATGAATGCACATCTCCGAATTGCCACTGATCTCTGAATACTCGGTATTACTGCCTGATTTCGTCAATTACCGTGTCCTGTCGTACATCCTCCTTTCGACGTTGTTCCATCCAAGAAGGTGAGGCTTTTCCAGCTGGTCAACTTGGTTCCCATAATTCGGAGACATCCTTGAACATATGCCAATTTTTCGATTTTATTCCAGCCAGCCTCGTCAGAGGGGAAAACTGTCTTGCTGTCCAAGATCAAATCTCCATAGATGGCTTTACAATCTGCCAAAGTCGTCGCAACATTGGCCACTGCTTTATTTTCCAGGTCACATTCTTGGTAGATTTGAATGTGTGAGTCATTCCGAATTTTTCCGGAGTCGAGGAGCTCAACCAAATATTCAAGACTGTCTTCGTTTAGCTTTCGATTGCCGCTGATACGAACACGAGGAGCATTAGAATCTGGCGCAATTTCCAGGAAAAAGTCCACCAGCTTGGGATTATTCGCAACAGTTAGATTGGCGACTTCGTTTATATGTTTCACTGTAAAATAATTAAGATGATTAATGCGAATGCTGTTGACATACTCAATTGCAAGTTGAAGATGATATTCGTGCCGATAAATTCCGATCCATGAATGGTAAAACCACCATCAAGATACTTGGCGAAGATCTTAACGACTTGTTTCTCCGGCCATTTTGACACATCAACTATTCCATCAATTTCAATCCGATCTCCAGCACACGTCTCAAATTGCTCAATTTCCCAACTTGGTTTGGCGTCTCTACCTGAAAAAGCATGCACATTATTACAGACACTATTTTATAAAGCTTACAGAGTTTACTTTCGTGACGAACCAAATTATGTGGAGAAGAGTCGCCAGCGTCAGTCAGGTAGCAGCTACCAAAAGTAGCCAAAGTCATCAACAGCAGCAGCAATCCAGCCATTTTTAGAGAAGACGTCCGTCCACCAGAAGAGCAAACCATTGAATGACTGACAACTGAGCTCGCTTCTGATTGCTTTTACTTGACCAGTTAAATCGTTTTTTATAACATGAATTTTACTGCTCAATTTTGGCGGAATATCCTAATTTTCCATGGTGGTTCGGAAGTCGACAAAATCAAAAGGACAGGCAAACTTTGGTGTTTTCCGACAAAAAATCGAGAAAAAAATTTTTTTTAGAAAACTTTTCGAAAATTTGTGGAGGACAAATGGGGAAACAAGGGCGGCCAGTGGTTCTCCGCTTATATCACGCCTGGTTGAATTATTTTTACTCTAGTGGTTTTTTCCCTCGATTTTGCAGCGTTACGGCTGCCGATAGATTTCGGTGTGAGAGCTTCATTTAATAAAGACAGGCGGGTTTGGTCGACGTTTGGCAGAGATATGCGCCAAAGGAGAAAATTTGATGCCAATTCTAATACGTGGGAATGTTTTTTCTTCTAACCTTCACACTATCAACTCAGCTATTACTGCACTTTTTTATACGACGCTTTTCTTTTTGCCTTTTTCGACGGCTATTATACGAATTTTTTTTCGATTTTCGGAACCCCCGTGTTACACAGTCGATGCCGACAGCTGAAAAACAGCGTACATAGCTAACTTTTTGAGCTCTATTGAATGGTATAGACTTCCAGACGGGAACTCGGTCAAAAAAAGACAGTCTGCTGTTAGTTTTCTTGGCGAACCGGTATTTTTCCAAGTGGGCCGCTAATCTACGTGAGAGTCAGGAATTTTCTGGGTTTTCTTTCTAAATCACCGAAGGGAGACCAATACAAAAGAATCTCCCAAAAAGTAACGAGGAAATAAGCAGGTCAATGGAATTTTTCTCCATTTATCTCCAGTATTTTACTCAGAAAGGCGGAAAAACTTCAAAAAACTACAAAAATGCCAAAAAAAATCACTGGATATCCTCGAAAACCATCTTTTCCTTATTGCATTTAGGGCTCTCGGACATGCTTATTTCCGATTATTACAAAATCACGGAATTCAAGGATTCAGGTAGGACCGGAATATTGACGATAAATATGAAGGGCTACTTTACCTCTTTCGAAGATGTACCGTATGTCAAAATGTTCCTCTTGATGTGCTGCACACAGCTCTCTGCTCGGTTTCACTCGAAATCGCGTACTCCGCTGCCAATGGAGCCTCAAACCTCAATTTCTAAAAATTGCCATCAAAATGCCCTTTTCGGGAGCCGCATATCTGATGATTTTCCTCCCGACTTTTCAGCTGACAACCTCAAACAGACACAGGCAAGCCATCCAGTGGCGATTCCATCCCTCATTTCCCTCAGGAGCCTCCGTTTTCGCACTGTCCCTATAATTATGATACAGTGGAATTTTACGGGATTTTACAAAAAGGACGATTACGCGCCGGTGCGTCGACGAAAAATTCTGAAAATTGGAGAATAGGGGTAACCGAGGACGAGAAATCGAATGGAGCCGGTATCGACCGCACTTTTCCTCAAAATGAAACCGATAACCCGAAATTTTGAGTGTCCCTATAATTATGAGACGGGCTGTAGGAATTCAATCCTTTATTTTTCAATACAAATAAAACCGTCGGAATTTTTCCGTATTTTGTCATGTCTTCTGGCCGCTTTACTTCTGATTCGAACTCTTGCTCTGGCTGCTCTTCTCTTTCGATCCCTTCGATTGTTTACTTGTTGAACTCTTGCTCTGGATAGATATCTCGTTCGATTTCGCCTTTCCACTTTTCACTTTCGGCTCTTTATCTTTTCCTATCATTCGCTTCGTCCGCTTCTCACACATTTTGGTCACATCCTGTGTCGCCTTATTTTCCGTCGTCATACCCATCAAAATAATAGTTCGACTTCCATCCTCATTGATACGTAAAATACTGGCACATTGTGTTGGCTTAAAGGTGCATTTGAGTTGCGCAATGGGCTCATCAACTAATTGCACATTATCACAATTACTGAAGACAGTAGTTACTCTGTCATCACAAGAATGTGCAATTCCAACAATCTAAAAAGCCAACGATTTAAATAAAATTGGCTGATGACAAACCTGATGAGCTCGGATGATATCCTCAATGGATTTGTTGGCCTCTGTCGTTTTATTATTTTCTATCATTTTCAGGACAAGTTCTGTAGTGTAAGTACAGCCAATATTTCGATGATTTCCAGCCGAAGCGAGTGCAGAAGATGGATCCGACCACATGACACTGTTCAATCCAGGATATGGCGATTCGAAACGCGGATCTCGTGGCGTGTTTGGATCCGTCTTCTTGTTCTTCTCATATTGGATCTTTTGACTGTTCAATATTTTCAGTTCTTCGATCACCTTGTTACATCTCGTTGTGTATTCATCCTCTTGCGTTACAACATATTTCTCGTCGGGAAAACCTTTCTTGTCAAGTGGAGGATCAGACTGCGGTCTATTTTTCCCCGAGATATCCGAAGAAGTTTCGCTCAACTGGAAGACAGAATTCAAGTAACTGGATGAAAAACGAGAAAAAAGAAGTTGAATTCAATGTTCAACCAGTACACAATGAATAAATAAACTAGGAATTCAATCCTTTATTTTTCTTCATAAATAAAATCGTCGGAACCTTTTGGACTTTCACGACGTCTGATTTTTATCATCTTTCGGATCCTTATCTTCGGAATTCTCAGGTTCCAGATCCTCATCTTTCCCAATCTGCCGTCTGATTTTCCTGCTCGGATTGAGCAGTTCCATGTTCGCCTTCTTTTCCGACGTCATTGAAATCAAAATAATAGTCCGGCGTCCATCCTCATTGATACGTAAAATACTGGCGCAGTTCATTAAATCAGCCGGGCAACTGATGTCCGGAACCTTTTCCCTAACCTCTTGCATATGGTCACAGTTAGTGAAGACAGTAGTTACTCTGTCATCACAAGAATGTGCAATTCCTAAAACCTGAAAATGTGCAAAATTATAACTGACAAGAATTGATAAACCTGATGAGCCCGGATGATATCCTCAATGGATTTGTTGCCCGTTGTCTCTTTATTATTTTCCATCATTTTGAGGACAAGTTCCGTCGTATAAGTACAGCCAGCTTGTCGCATATTTCCAGCCGAGGCGAGTGCAGGCGCTGGATCCGACCACATGATACTATTCAATCCAGGATATGGCGATTCGAAACGCGGATCCAGTGGTATGTTTGGATCGGTTTTCCTGGTGGCCTCATATATGATCTTTTCATTATACCATATTTTCAGCTCATTGAGAATCTGCTTCAATCTCCTCGTGTATTCATCCTCTTCTGTTACTTTGTATTTCCTTTCGGTGGGAGGAAACTGAACGGAAAAGTAGCGCTCATATAGCTCCTCTTTGTATCTTCTTACGTCATAATATGGAACCGGAATCTGAAATAAAGGAATGATTCAAATTTTGAAAAAAGGACAGGCCTCTTTAAAGATTTCCCTGATAGATTTCTTGCCAATGGCCATACCAAGTGTAAGTCCTCCATGGGCTGCCAATGTTTGTCCATTTATGATAGCTGCCATCGGCAGATAAGGTGTCACTTTCGTGTGTATATCCATAAGCAGACAGTCACAAAAGTATTGAGGATTCATAACGCTTGCTGCCAGCAACAGATCAAGACCATATCTATTCATTAGCGCATCACGCTCTCCTTGACCATAAGCACAGCTATCGTGATTGCCACGAAGAACAGTAAACAACTCTGGGAATAGCCGGGCGGCAATACACAGAAGAAAAAAGACTTCGAGTCCATAAAATCCGCGATCGAAGTAATCGCCAAGAAAAATGTATTTGTGGCGGAACATCGGATGAATTTTATGCTTTTTGCCTTCTCCAAATAAATCCAAATTTAAAATTGTTTGAAGGACGTGCAGCGCCTCGTGAAGATCGCCAATAACATAAACTGGCCCGTCAACTTCAGCCAGTAGAGTTCCATTTGGAGTATAATATTGACCACTGCAGTCAGCGATGACATCAGGGAGCAGGTGAGCATTAGTCAAGAAAAACTGAAACGTAAATTGAGTATTCTGACAGGATTATAGAAGATTTTTCGACAGATAAGAGAGTCCTCGACCCAGCCCACAGTATTGTTACATGGCAACATGTAAGATTCTTTTCTTTTCGTACTTTTGTATTTTGCGCGCGTTAGGTTCCTACCACGACGTGCCCGCGTCACCCGCGGCGCGCTATTTTAGGTAGTCTTGTGTGTGTTTTGACCTCGATAGGTCGCGTTATATTATCTGTGTGAAATTATTATTATTGTGAGTTGTGAGATAAATATATAAAACCACAAACTCTTGTACTCTCTCGTCTCTACAAGAAACCTCCTCTCGACTCTTCATTGGATACTTCCCGTGAAGTAACATTTTTTTTTTGTTTGTTCGACTACTGCCGAGTAGCGGACATAACAAATTGGCGACGCCGACTGCAGAATAGGACTCCACAAACGATCGCCGCCATCGTTTGCTATAAAGGATTCTCTTTAACGATTGCCACATCGTTTTAGAAGTTTGTTGGATAGCGAATCACCTCCGAGTGGTAAAGAATAGCCGTATTCGTTCGCAGTTGTGTAAGTAAGGAGCCACCGTGCTATAAGTGTTGCTGTACACCCTTGCTTCACTTCTACTACTTCTACAATTGTTGCATTGTAAAAGTCTAGCTGTTGTTTGAGAAGAGTATATCTAAGAGACGATTGGATTTATTTCCCTGACTATTTCTGCTGCCATACAGAACTAGAAGTAAATTTACTGCCATATAAATTTCATCAGGATGAGTGCTACACAGGATAACGCATTGTTGAAGATCTCGGAAGTCCTTGCTACTATGCAAGAGATGCTGTCAAGTCAGCAGGAGAGAATAAAGATAATGGAGGAGAGTAAAATGGTTGATTCGAATGCCGTTTCGAATAATACAACCCAATCCACTAGACTGATTGGAGACTTGGAAAGAAGAATACCGATTTTCTCGTATAAACCAGAAACAGATACCACATTTGAGGACTGGTACGAGCGTTACTCACCGATTATCCTAATCGATGGAAAAACCTTAGACGAGAACGCCAAAATCCGTCTATTGACCGAAAAACTGGATGCAGAAGCTTACCAACGCCTGGTCAGCCACATTCTTCCTAAAACGCCAACCGAATTGAAATACGAGGAACTTGTGAGAAACCTGAAGGAGATTTTCGAGGTTGCCACGTCCGTATTCACGAAACAATACCTGTGTTGGACAGAGGAGATGGATAAAAACCCCTACGAAGATGACCAACAATATGGCGACAGGGTGAACGAAAGATTTCAAAAGGTCATGGATGGTATAGATCTTGAAGGATTGAAAGTATTGAGATTTCTAGTTGGATTAAAAGGTCGGGAAGACCAGGAATACCTACCAATACTCTTTTCTCATGCAGACAAGCTCAGAGAATCTGGAGACGGTAAAGTCAAGTTGCAAGAGATCATAAAGGAACTAAAGAAACTTCGTGGTTATACGAAGGATGGCCAATTGGTAGCCAAGGGACAGGGAAAATCTGTACAGCAAGTAAACAAGACTGGAAATACCAAGACCGATATAAGCTGCTATGCTTGTGGTAAAAAGGGACACACGAAAAAGGATTGTCGTTCCAAAACCTCGTGCTCTTACTGTAAAAAGAGTGGACACAGAGAGGACCAATGTTATAAGAAGAAAAATAACAAGGATGCCGGTCGAGCAGGAAATAAAGTCCAATATTCATCAAATAAGAAGAGCTCCCATGTCAGACACGTTGCCCAAGAGCGTAAACCGTGCAAGGAAAATAAACAAACCAAGGAAGGATCTGTAAAAGCGATCAGAATTTACTCTGATGTCATCGTAAATGGGAAGCCAATAATTTTTCAAGCGGATACAGGATCAGACGTGACGCTTGTGAACGTAGAGAGTTGGAAAGTGCTTGGAAAACCGCCTCTACAGCTTGCTGACAAGACACTCACAGCAGCAAATAATTCGGAATTATTTTGCAAAGGAAAATTCACGTGTTCATTTTCCATCGCTGGAGAAAAGCTGGAAGGAACAGCTTACGTTGTCAATGGTAGTAACCTACTGGGATTGGACTGGATGAGCAAATCCAGGGAAGTTCAGCAAGGTTTAAACAAAATTGGATATGCCTTGAAGGTAAACAAGGTCGAAGACAGATTGGACATCAAGGAAAAATTAATGAAGAATTTTCCAAATATTTTTGAGCCAGGATTAGGCTTATGCTCCAAGGAAAAGACGAGTCTACGAGTAAAAACAGACGCCAAGCCAACATTTTTTCCGGCAAGAAAGGTTCCGTATGCAGCACAAGAAGCTGTTGAAAAAGAAATAGACCGACTATTGGAACTAGGAGTCATCGAGCATACGAATTACTCGAAATGGGCTGCTCCGATTGTAGCAGTCGACAAGAAGGATAAGGGAACCAGAGTCTGCGCAGACTTCTCGACAGGATTGAACCGGGCTCTGGAAGACAACGAGTTTCCGTTACCCTTACCAGATGATATTTTTGCAAACCTAAATGGAGGAACTGTCTTCTCACAAGTAGATTTCAGTGATGCTTATCTCCAAGTCGAATTGGACGACGATGCAAAGGATTTAGTCGTGATTAATACGCACAAAGGATTGTTTCGGTATAACCGATTACCATTTGGAATTAAAACAGCCCCAGCGATTTTCCAAAACATAATGGCTAAAATGTGTACAGGATTGACAGGAGTTGCCAGTTATTTGGATGACATTTTGGTGACTGGACGCACCAGGGAAGAACATGATAGAAATCTTCTAGCTTTGTTCGACAGGATATCCGACTATGGATTCA
Source organism: Oscheius sp. DF5033 (assembly GCA_964036215.1). Lineage (NCBI taxonomy): Eukaryota > Metazoa > Nematoda > Chromadorea > Rhabditida > Rhabditidae > Oscheius > Oscheius sp. DF5033. The sequence continues at coordinate 2,989,861 of CAXIWN010000006.1, forward strand.
AAGTGAAGATGGACAAGTGTGCTTTTCACAAAGAACAGATAAAATTCCTGGGATACCTGGTCGACAAGAACGGACGAAAGCCCGACCCTGAGAAGATTTCTGCATTGAAAAATATGGAAGAACCCAAGTATGTCAACCAGTTACGCTCATTTCTAGGCATGATCTCCTATTATGGGAATTTTCTCCCAAATATCAAGCAACATCGAGGAATACTCGACCAACTGACACATAAGGACAGCAAATGGGACTGGAATAAAGATCATCAACTAGCATTTGAATCTCTTATCAAATTGCTATCTTCTGATCTGAATTTGACACACTACAATCCAAATTTGCCACTGATAATTGCAGCGGACGCCTGTGATTATGGGATAGGTGCCGTTATTTATCATCGTTTGCCAAACGGAGAAGAAAGACCTATTCACCATATTTCCCAAGCACTCTCACCAGCTGAGAAAAATTATTCCCAAATTGAAAAAGAAGCTTTGGCCTTGGTAACAGCAGTAAAACGTTTCCACAAGTACGTTTTTGGACGTCGATTTTTATTGAAGACGGATCATAAACCGCTCTTGGCCATCTATGGAAATAAAAAGGGACTGCCAGCTCATAGTGTAAATCGACTGCTTCGATGGGGAATAATTCTTCTGGGATACAATTTTGAAATAGAACATGTGAAGACTGAGGATTTTGGAAATGCAGACGGTCTGTCTCGCCTCATGTCAAAAGTGCCGTCCACAAACGAAGATGTCGTCATCGCACAGGTTGAATCGTGTATAAATCAAGTATTTGAAAAGTCGATAAGGAATCTACCTTTGATGGCAAAAGATATTGCAATTGCAACAAAAGAAGATAAAATTCTTCAAGAAGTACTCCAATATGTGAAAAGTAAATGGCCAAATAATAAAAAGCAAGTCAAGTCGGATGTCTTCGCTTATTTTGAAAGAAGGACGGAAATGTCTATTGTCAAAGGATGTCTGTTATTTGGAGAAAGGGTGGTCATACCCACTGGACATCGTCAAAAAGTTCTGAGAGACCTTCACTCAGGTCATCCAGGTATCATTAGGATGAAACAACTAGCAAGGAACTATTGCTATTGGCCAGGAATCGATCAAGAAATCGAAAATTTTGTCAAGCAGTGTGAAAACTGTCAAAAGGCTGCAAAAATGGACAGGAAAGCTCCTCTACAGCCATGGCCAACACCCTCACGGATATGGGAAAGGGTGCATATCGACTACGCAGGACCAGTAGATGGACATTATTACTTGGTCATCGTCGATTCATTATCAAAATGGCCGGAAGTCGCAATGACTAAATCAATATCAGCACCGACGACTGTAGCGATATTGGAAGGGATATTCGCCCGAAATGGACTCCCTGAAATTATTGTCTCTGACAATGGAACACAATTTTGCTCTCGTGAATTCCAACTGATGTGCGATAAAAATGGAATTCAACATATTCGGACAGCTCCTTATCATCCAATGAGCAACGGGAGAGCCGAGCGATTCGTTGATTCTCTCAAGAGAGGATTCAAGAAGCTCAACGGGGAGGGATGTCGAGTAGGTCAAGATACTCTCGACAGATTTTTACTTTCCTACCGTTCGACACCGTCGACGAGTTTAAATGGAAAATCACCAGCTGAAGTATTTCTGGATAGAAAACTGAGAACAACACTGGCACTAATGTTACCGAAGAAGAACCAACAGCCAGAAGAACCGGAAAATCGGATGAAAGAACAATTTGACCTGAAACATGGAGTAAAAGAAAAGAAATTTATAATTGGAGATCCCGTATATTGGCTGAAGCATTCCGGAAACCACACGAGTTGGGAAAAAGGAAAGATTACTGGTATCAAAGGGAAGTTGAATTACCTTGTCGACACTGATCGAGGAAATGTGCATTGCCACGCAAACCAGTTGAGGAGAAGAGTCGATGACGTCGACAACAAGAGCCAATTCAAATGGATGAAAACCCTGATGCATACTTTTGACATCCATCCGCCCAAATCTCCAGAAGCAATAAAGATGGAAGTACCGTCGTCTCCACAAGGTCACGAAGGAAGGCAAGATCAAGGACTTGGACAACCAGAAGACATCTACGTCTCTGCACCGTCGACACCGATCGCCGTCGCTCCAAGAAGTCCCGATGTCCGTCAACAAGCCTCGCCGCCCAAAGAAGAAGGACCAAGAAGAAGCAGCAGGATCCGAAGACCACCAGCTCGTTACGAAGGCTAATCTGTATGTCTTTTCTGTTGTTTTTATTTTTCCCGTAGTTCCTTCCCAAAAGGGGAGATGTTACATGGCAACATGTAAGATTCTTTTCTTTTCGTACTTTTGTATTTTGCGCGCGTTAGGTTCCTACCACGACGTGCCCGCGTCACCCGCCGCGCGCTATTTTAGGTAGTCTTGTGTGTGTTTTGACCTCGATAGGTCGCGTTATATTATCTGTGTGAAATTATTATTATTGTGAGTTGTGAGATAAATATATAAAACCACAAACTCTTGTACTCTCTCGTCTCTACAAGAAACCTCCTCTCGACTCTTCATTGGATACTTCCCGTGAAGTAACATTTTTTTTGTTTGTTCGACTACTGCCGAGTAGCGGACATAACAAGTATGAAGCCAAGCCAGCCACTTCTCTTTTGGGTCAAATATTGCAAACTGAAAACTGACCTCGGAGCAATGAGTGATGAGACATTTGAACACGGTGTTTCTGTCATATTTCTCGATATACGGCGCAGACTTCACATTCAACTTTTTTGGATAAAAGAAGAGAATCTTGTACTTGTAAATATGGCGGTAGGGTTTCCCGTTGTATTTCATTTTTGGCAGTTTATGCTGTGCCAACAGGCTGCGAGCTTTTTCAAGATCCAATTCCGGTGCATTGGCATCCTTGATGACATCAGTCGCTTTGAAAGAAATCTCCTCTGCTTCCAAGGCCATCTGAGTTCTTGCCGCCTGCCGACGAATCTAAATACTTCTCCGTAATATGAATTGATTAATAAATTCAAACCGCCACAGATGACCATCCATCCGTCGTCAATAGAATACGTGCACGTGGGTTCACCTCAGTATGCCCTTCTTGGATAGGCAGAGCCACTGTGGCATCATTCGAGGCTTCGCCATTTTTGCCTCTTCCTTTTTTGTTTTTCGTTTTTGCCAGCTCTGATTTTTTCATAATGGGTTCCAGTTGAATTGACGTTGTCATGTCATCTACGTTTATTTCCAATATTCCCTTGCGATTACAGAAAAGTATAATGGCAACCACGATAGCGCCAATAATAGCGACACCAACACAACCACCAAAAGAGATAGCAACAATCGCCAGTTCTGAATAAAATTAAGTTGCAATGTAAAACGTTAACCCACTTTCATTCCTTTTAGTCTTCTCATTTTCATCTTCAATTTTTTTGTTCAAATCGTCAATTTGTTTAGATGACATGGTAGTGGCGGCGGGCGTCGTCGGGACGGCTGTCGTCGTCGTCGGCAGCTCCACAGGAATCAAGAGATTGTCACGTCCAACTACACGCTTCCATTTGTCGCCCTCAGCCAGGGAGAATTCAAACTTGGGATTATTCAAGTCGACGAAGATCGGATCTGACCAGGCGCCCGGTGACATTGTGATACTCGTCAGCTTGGGCAAGTCGAACTTGGTCATCCTCTGATTATTGACGACAGTGAGCGCGATCTTCTCTGAAAATGACAAGGATTCATGATGTATGAAATAGTTCAAACCTGTTGAAGGATTGATAATTTTCTCGAGATTTTTGAAAATGACGATATCTTCCAGATTCGTGCCGTCGACGTTCAGCGTCCCTTCCAATACTTTGACACGATCCCAATGGTCCAATTGCGCCAGGGTAACACTCTTGCCATCAATCTGCACATTTCCGACGACGACATCACACGGCGCTTGGGTTTTATCTGGATTGTCCTGGGCAAATTTGACAGTGCATCTGTCCGCTGAAAATTCAATGTCAGTTTGTATGAAAATCAGACATACGGCATTTTCCGGCATAATTTAGTGTAAAGACTTTGCTCCATTTCAGTCGATCCTCCGATGTCATACAGAGTTCCGCGTTGCCCTTGATGTGGGACTGTCCGGTACACTCGGCTTTACTCTTTCCATCCAAAAGATCTTCGAGAAAATTGATATTCTTGAGCTTCGAATTCTCAATCTGGAGACATCCTTTTCTGATCTTCCTGATTCGAATAAATGGCATAGGATCGGGAATGCCGGTGTCCTTATCGATGATCAGATCTCCATAGACACCCTTACATCCAATCAGCTCTGATATATGTTTGACTGCCGTATTGTTGAAGAAACATTCTAAAGAATGCATTAATACAAGCATGTGAAGATATACCTTGGTATTCCTGGATTACTGACGGCGGTACTTTGATTTGGGAAACTTGTTTTACAGCTTTAATGCTCGCCTTTGACAGCCGTTTGTTTCCTTTCAAAATTAAATTGAAACTTATGCCATCGCTTCTTATTTTTAGAGATTCCAGTTTCGTGTTGCTAATGATTTCTACGTTGGGCTGCTTTGCTAAATAAATATTTATATATTTATATCTAAACAAGAGCTTACTTGCACCGCTCCCAACTGCCACGCTTAAAGTAAGCTTCTCTAGTTTGGACCCAACAATTTTTACATGACCTGCGAAACTTTTCGGGCTGGCTGGATCTGGTTCTCCATTACTTTTCTTATTGAATAAGATAACATCGGCCGTCGCCTGGTCCAGTTCAGACAGATCAATAACAGAATTTGCAGAGGAAAAACTGAATGTGTTTCCAATACAGTTTGCCATTTGAGGAAAAAGATCGACCTTCTCGTCCAGATGAACGCAGAAACTTTCTTTGGCGAAGACAAAGACAAACATAGCGAGCATCCTAAAATTGCATCGATTTCATTTTTTAAGGTAAAATGAAAGCAAAAGTAGAAAAAGTAAAAACGGACGCTATTATTTGAAGTAGCAGACAGGTAGAAGAGGCGAGGCATCTCATCCTGGCAGAAATGATCAAATGAATGAAAATGACGAAAAAACTGCCTTATATAGGCGATAGGGCTTGTGATAACAAGTTAATCATCGCTTTCATCTTTTTTTATACAGTTTTTTATAGAAATTTTTCGCTTTTGTGCCTTCCAATTCCAATTCTGGAATTCCAATAATGGGCACCAGGGATTCGGATTCGAGTCGAAAAAGGAGCCGAATACGATTCGAGTACTCTGGTTCCAGTCGCTTTTCGAATACTACTTTCGGTATAAGTGTGTTATAAGAACCATAGCATATTAGGGTGGCCAGTAGGGATGTGCGTGCCCAAAAAACTGTATAAAAAAAGATGAAAGCGATGATTAACTTGTTATCACAAGCCCTATCGCCTATATAAGGCAGTTTTTTCGTCATTTTCATTCATTTGATCATTTCTGCCAGGATGAGATGCCTCGCCTCTTCTACCTGTCTGCTACTTCAAATAATAGCGTCCGTTTTTACTTTTTCTACTTTTGCTTTCATTTTACCTTAAAAAATGAAATCGATGCAATTTTAGGATGCTCGCTATGTTTGTCTTTGTCTTCGCCAAAGAAAGTTTCTGCGTTCATCTGGACGAGAAGGTCGATCTTTTTCCTCAAATGGCAAACTGTATTGGAAACACATTCAGTTTTTCCTCTGCAAATTCTGTTATTGATCTGTCTGAACTGGACCAGGCGACGGCCGATGTTATCTTATTCAATAAGAAAAGTAATGGAGAACCAGATCCAGCCAGCCCGAAAAGTTTCGCAGGTCATGTAAAAATTGTTGGGTCCAAACTAGAGAAGCTTACTTTAAGCGTGGCAGTTGGGAGCGGTGCAAGTAAGCTCTTGTTTAGATATAAATATATAAATATTTATTTAGCAAAGCAGCCCAACGTAGAAATCATTAGCAACACGAAACTGGAATCTCTAAAAATAAGAAGCGATGGCATAAGTTTCAATTTAATTTTGAAAGGAAACAAACGGCTGTCAAAGGCGAGCATTAAAGCTGTAAAACAAGTTTCCCAAATCAAAGTACCGCCGTCAGTAATCCAGGAATACCAAGGTATATCTTCACATGCTTGTATTAATGCATTCTTTAGAATGTTTCTTCAACAATACGGCAGTCAAACATATATCAGAGCTGATTGGATGTAAGGGTGTCTATGGAGATCTGATCATCGATAAGGACACCGGCATTCCCGATCCTATGCCATTTATTCGAATCAGGAAGATCAGAAAAGGATGTCTCCAGATTGAGAATTCGAAGCTCAAGAATATCAATTTTCTCGAAGATCTTTTGGATGGAAAGAGTAAAGCCGAGTGTACCGGACAGTCCCACATCAAGGGCAACGCGGAACTCTGTATGACATCGGAGGATCGACTGAAATGGAGCAAAGTCTTTACACTAAATTATGCCGGAAAATGCCGTATGTCTGATTTTCATACAAACTGACATTGAATTTTCAGCGGACAGATGCACTGTCAAATTTGCCCAGGACAATCCAGATAAAACCCAAGCGCCGTGTGATGTCGTCGTCGGAAATGTGCAGATTGATGGCAAGAGTGTTACCCTGGCGCAATTGGACCATTGGGATCGTGTCAAAGTATTGGAAGGGACGCTGAACGTCGACGGCACGAATCTGGAAGATATCGTCATTTTCAAAAATCTCGAGAAAATTATCAATCCTTCAACAGGTTTGAACTATTTCATACATCATGAATCCTTGTCATTTTCAGAGAAGATCGCGCTCACTGTCGTCAATAATCAGAGGATGACCAAGTTCGACTTGCCCAAGCTGACGAGTATCACAATGTCACCGGGCGCCTGGTCAGATCCGATCTTCGTCGACTTGAATAATCCCAAGTTTGAATTCTCCCTGGCTGAGGGCGACAAATGGAAGCGTGTAGTTGGACGTGACAATCTCTTGATTCCTGTGGAGCTGCCGACGACGACGACAGCCGCCCCGACGACGCCCGCCACCACTACCATGTCATCCAAACAAATTGACGATTTGAACAAAAAAATTGCCGATGAAAATGAGAAGACTAAAAGGAATGAAAGTGGGTTAACGTTTTACATTGCAACTTAATTTTATTCAGAACTGGCTATTGGTGGCATCTGTGCTGGCTCTGCTGTCGTTGTCGTTATTTTGGGAATTGTAGGCACAGTCTTTTGGTTGCGCTGGAAAAATAAAACAGGAAAAGTCGAAAAGGAAGACGATGATTTGAAGTCAATGCAAATGGCGCCTGCAATGAAAACGTCGGAAGAAAAAGAAAAATTGGAGACTGCGAGAGAATTGGAAAAGAAAGATGAAGATAAAAAAGAAGAAACATCGGAAGATTTGACAATGGCTCTGGCTGTACAGGCTGAACAACACCAGCTAAATTCAACTGATAAGCGCATAGTGAAGGGAGATTCCGAGTCTGTGAAGGTTTTCATTTTTTGACCCTGTAATGCCGTATTTTAGGATCGTCAAGAGATAGCAAGAGCCGAAATGGCCTTGGAAGCGGAGGAGATTTCTTTCAAAACTGCTGATGTAATCCAAGACATCGATGCGCCGGAAATGGATCTTGAAAAGGCTCGCAGCCTGTTGAAGCGCAAGTTGGCTACAATGAAATATAAAGGAAGGCCCTACCGCCATATTTACAAATACAAGATTCTCTTCTTCAATCCGAAAACTTTGAACCTTGCCCCTGTACCGTATTTTAAGAAATATGACAGGATCACCGTGTTCAAATATTTGGTCACTCATTGCTCTGAGGTTAGTTCACTCTTTTTGCGGTGGCAGAGCAATTTGCTTTTCAGTTTTTCTTGACTAATGCTCACCTGCTGCCTGACGTCATCGCTGACTGCAGTGGTCCATATTATACGCCAAATGGTACTCTGCTGGCTGAAGTTGACGGGCCAGTTTATGTTATTGGTGATCTTCACGAGGCGTTGCACGTCCTCCAAACAATTCTAAATTTGGATTTATTTGGGGAAGGCAAAAAGCACGAAATTCATCCGATGTTCCGCCACAAATACATTTTCCTGGGCGATTATTTGGATCGCGGATATCATGGGCTCGAAGTCTTCTTTCTCCTGTGCATTGCTGTCCGGCTATTCCCCGAGTTGTTTACTGTTCTTCGTGGCAACCACGATGGCCGAGTGCCTACTCATACGCCGTTCGAGAATAAGTCTGTAATGAACACATATGGTGACCGGCTGAAGGAAAAAAAGGCTAAAGTTGTCAATCCATACCATTTTGCGGAGTGTATGATTACTGATATTCACACGAAAGTGACACCTTATCTGCCGATGGCGGCTATCATAAATGGACAAACATTCGCAGCCCATGGAGGACTTACACTTGGAATGGCCATTGGCAAGAAATCCATCAAGGAAATCTTTAAAGAGGTCTGCTGCAAGTCTTGACGATCCATTTTCTATTTCAGATTCCAATTCCATATTATGATGTAAAGACATACAAGCAAGAGCAATATAACCGCTACTTTCCGGACCATAAGGAATACATTGATGAGAAATTCAAAACGAAAAAAGAAGACCAATATACAAAGAGATATGATAAGATGTTGCAAGACCTGAAAGTATGGGAAAAAAAAGGAAAGGAAGAGTACAAGGAAAAGAAGAAAGAAAATCCAAACATGCCAGTGGATCCGAGCTTCGAATCGCAATATCCTGGACTGAATAGTGTCATGTGGTCGGATCCGACGCCTGCAGTTGCTTCGGCTGGAAATAATCGCTTACTTGGCTGCACTTACACCACAGAACTTGTCCTGAAAATGGTAGAAAATAATAAGAAAACTGAGAACAACAAAGCCATTGTGGATATCATCCGGGCCCATCAGGTTTCCAAGTTCTTGTTCGCTATAATTTTCCGTATTTTGAGGTTTTAGGAATTGCACATTCTTGTGATGACAGAGTAACGACAGTCTTCAGTAATTGTGATAATGTGCAGAATTTGAAATGTAAACCAGAGAATATGGGATGCCCGATTGATTTAATGAACTGCGCCAGTATTTTACGTATCAATGAGGATGGAAGCCGAACTATTATTTTGATGTCTATTACGGGAGAAAAAAAGGCGAAACAGGCACTGGTCAATCCGAACAAGAAGATTAGACGAACGACTCTCGGATTGAAGAAGAACAATGGAGGCAGGGGAAATGCGAAGTCGAAGAGCTCAACGAAAGAGGAGAAATCGAGTCACAGCAAGAGCTCGGCTAAACAGGAACAACCGAAGAAGTCGAAGGGATCGAAAGAGAAGAGTAGCCACAGAAAGGAGAAGAGCAGCCACAGAAAGGAGAAGAGCAGCGACAGCAAACAGAAGAGCAGCAGCCATAGCAAAGAGAATAGCAGCCAGAGCAAAAGTTCGAAGCAGGAGAAGAAGAAAAACAGCCAAGTGAACTGAATGATGGCGAAAGCGGGAAAGAAAATGTAAACACTTGTTTTACTTTTCTGAATAAAGGATTGCGGTCCTAATTTTTTCTTTGAGTACTCAAAATGACCTCTTGTTTATTTTACTTGTTGTTGTATGGAGAATATGAGCTTGTTGAGTGAATGGATAATAGGGAGATGTCCGTTTTCTGTATGTATGTATGAATTGTAGATTGTGTAGATTCACCCAAAAGTAGGGGATTCACTTTCGCTTTTTGAATTCTGGCAAGCCGCTAATTTTTTTTACTGTCAGCATCTGGTACTAACAATGACTTCCGGAAAGGGTATCCGGGAGAGTAAATTCATCGGTCTCCCTTGTTATTAGAAGAACTCCAAAATGTTTCAGGGTAGTTTTGGATACCTCCCCAGCTCCCTACTATTGCCGCAATCCGACTAGAGGCACTTCTCCACTTCAATTGCCAGGAGCAAAACTCAGGCTTCTGCAGCAGAAACTTCTTGTCAAACCCATCTCGTAATTCGAAATTTTCTTTATTCTCGGTTTATCAAATAAAAGTAATTTAGTATCTAAATGCAAGAGTAAAACTAAACGAAAGGAAAGCAAAATCAAACGAAAGTTGTACGTCAAAAATGGCTTTCCATTGCAACTGTCTTTTCGGCGGAAAACGTTGCCGTCAACCTAATTCTTGAAACAAATTATAACGTATAAAATAAATAAACAGAATTAACATAAGAATTCAGCACGATTCATTATGGGAATCGCGTATTTCAAGCGTCCGGAGTTTTAGAAGAGGCTGTCTTGTTTCCAGCAGGAGTCGTCGTTTCGTCAGTCGGTGCTCCAGTGGCCGACGTTGTTCCAGAAGTAGTCGATGTTATTTTTGTCTTCTTTCGTTTTTTCGACTGGCCGTCTTCCTCCTGTTCAAATGGCGTATTTCTCAATTCCATCTGTTGTGTGTCATAGTAGACCATCTGATCCTCCTCCAAAATCATGTGAAATGTGACGCGACCCGTCTGACCATTCAATTCAGCCACTGCCGCCACTTGCGTCACCATTCCGCCATGTCCATGCAAATTTTTGACGCTGCTCAACATGAACAATTGGGCAAGTGCCGTATCGCCAAAGTATCCGACTCCGCCAGTCATCGGTCCCGTTGTGAAAAATGTGTAGCATTCAGTGTCATCGGCAATTTTCTGCAGCGACCGCTCTCCATAATAATAACCGGCACCAGTGTCGGCATTCTCGAAATAATCTCGGACTGTGTAATTCGGCAGCGAGAAAATCTTGTTCAAGGACTGGAGAGTCGTATGAGTAGATTTGATGAATGGTGCCTGTAAAATCGGATATAAATTCCTGACTTGGATGGGTCCCAATCTTCGGCAGTTTTTTTTTCAATTTTTCCAGGACACTTCCAAAGACTCAAAATATGCCTAGCATGCTAGTAAAGGACTCCGTTTCTTGCCAAAATACAATGACGAAACGAAAAGAACTGACCTCCTTGCCTTTGCCGATGACGTCGCCATCATTAAATCCGCCAGAACAACAGTAGACAGCGTGTAGAACATGACAATTCAATGGTAAACGGGCAAAGATATCTATGAAGTTATTCCACAGTTTCTCGCCTTCTTTCTTGCCAAAACGTTTCTTCAAATTATCCTTGAAGCCGTAATCCTCGCTGGTATCGGCAAATTCCATGACACCGCGCAGCAGGACGATACAATCACGGCCATAGAGAAATTGTAACGAGAGCAGGAACATAATCGTCTCGAGGCTCTGAGGATGGCGGCCTGTGTAATTGCCAAGGAATACCCACTAAAATTGGCAAATTAAACGAGAGAATAAAACTGACATTGTACTGTAGCATCGGATGTTCTTTGCCTTCGAGAAGAGACGGAATGTTGATGGCTCGTCGCAGGGCATCAAAGTCGCCTCTCAATTCGCCGACAATCCTCACATGCGTTCGATTCAAAGGAACCGAATATTCGCCGGCAGACATCAAACTTCGCATGCAGATGGCTTTGCCGATGCCGATGGCTTTACCGACCACAGTTGGGAAAATAATTCGCAAGACATGGAGAACATCCGAAGCTGTCAGATTCAGCACGTGGCCGACGGGCATCGACATTATCATTTTCACCATTCGAATTACAAAGTCGTGTAGATTGTTGCGACTATGATATTCGAATTTATTCGGATTAGGTTTGGTTCCCAGATCATTCATCTTCTGACGATAGCGATGGAATTTGTAAAAAGGAATTTGATCCTTCATCCAGATGAGATCCTTTTTCTCTTCGGCAAGACGGGAGCCATGCTGAAGGCAAATTTTAAAGAAAATAACACAAATAAAACTGACTAATTTGCCCCACATTCCATTCTTTGTTTGGAATCCTTGAGTGGTAATACCAAATTCGGGAATTTTAATGGAATTATTTCTGAGATATCGAAGATTCTCTGAGATTACATCACACGGCTTATGGCACATTCGTTTGGCCGTCGAGGCAAACTTTTCCTCATAGATTGGCGTCAGATTTTCGTCAAACCATGCCACCTGGAACTGGTCACATTGTGTCCTGTATTTCAACTCTTCTGGATATTTTCCGCCAATGGCTTTTTCAAATGCCAGTCCGTAGCACCCATTAATTTGGGCCGGTAATTTTAATGTTTTGAATATTGAGTTTTGCGCTCTTCTAAACTCCTGGTTCTGTTCAAAATCCTTCGATTGAAATCGCCCCGGCATCACACTCGTCGCCATATGATTCAGTATAGATATCAGTTTGAAGTCTCGATTGTCTCTGTGACGCAGATTCGCAGCTTCAATTTTTGGCTTATTTTCTTCGATGATTTTTCGAGCCATTTGGATAAATTCATTTTTCTGATGATATTGGTAGATATCCCTCTGCTCGGCTGGTTTTTTCATCGGCCGCGATTTCCAAGTTCTTGGTATCGTCACTACTCCACTGCGAACCAGGACAAAACCAGTTCCAATCAAAGCAACAAAAATCACAGGAGCGATGAGGCCTGAAAAGCCAAAAGCGTTATATCAATATGATCATAATGTGTGGTTAAAAGTCCATCAGTGACTGATCTGGCTAATAGGTTTCTGTTTAAAAGGAATTTTAACTCATTTTTTTTGAATTTTAACATTAAAATCCATCAAAAACGAAAAACATTTGAAAAGTTGGAAAGCCCGCTTTTGAACCGGACCTCCACATGCAAAAAGAAAAGTGGTACAGCAATCAGGGGGAAAAGGCGCATCTTTTCAGCTACGTGCTTTTTAATATCTAACGGTTTCTTTAATACGAGTAGAAACAAAATACGAGTAGGAATGTTAGACAGTCGATTTAGTGAATGTAAGTCCTTACCAAATAGGATAATAGTTCCTTTATTAGAGCTGAAAACTTGTGCAACATCCTTCTGTTTGGCGGCCGTCACTGCAACGACGGTTGTCGTCGACACAGCTTCTGTAGTCCTCAAATTTCCGGAAACAACGACTCGACTGTTCTCGGCACCAATACGCCGAAGAAAATCTTCATCGCCGTCATATTTTTTATCCGGTCCATTTTTATCCGCCCAGAATTTGATTTGCTCAGCTCGTCCAGTTCCCAATCCACTCGCTTGTAATTGAGGCAGATCAAAACTCGTCAACAGGGAGTTGAGTTGGATGGTGATGACTGGCCCGACGCCTAAGAATTTCGATAATTATTAGTAGCTGATAATCCTTACTGATTTTTTTTGAATTGAGTTTCGTCAATTTTGGCAGATATTTGAAGTCCGTAATTTTGGTTTTGATGACTTGGAAAAGGCCTTGGATCTCTTCGACGTTCGCCAAAGCGGCTAATCCCTTTTGGGTGGTGGTCGCGTCGATGACGAGTGAATCTGTGATGATGACACACGTCGAGTCGGCTTTCTCCAGCACATGACGACTGGTACATTCCGCCTTGCACTCCTTGTTCTTTTTAATTTTCATATCAGGAAAGATCTCCTTCAATTTCTCAGCAAGTGGTGGATGGATGCACATCTCCAAATTGCCACTGATCTCTAAATACTCGGTATTACAGCCTGATTGCGTTAAATACCATGTCCTGCCGTACATCCTCCTTTCGACGTTGTTCCATCCAAAATGGTGAAATCTTTCCAGCTGGTCAACTTGGTTCCCGTAATTCGGAGACATCCTTGAACATAGGCCAACTTTTCGATTTTATTCCAGCCAGCCTCGTCAGAGGGGAAAACTGTCTTCTCGTCCAAAATCAAATCTCCATAAATGGCTTTACAGCCAGCCAAAGTTGCCGCGACATTTCCTACAGTTTCATTATTCAGATCACATTCGCCGTAGTCTTGAATATATGAATTATTATCAATTTTTCCAGCAGTAAGCATATCATCGAAAACTTCAATATCATCCTTGTTCAGTTTCCTGTTCCCACTGACACGAACATAAGGAGCACGATTGTTAACAATAGACATTGAAAAGTTGACCAGCTTGAGATTGTTCTCAATAATTATGTTAGTTTTATTATCTATAAATATTCAAATTGGTAAGGAAAAGTGGACATACTTATATACAAGGTAAAATCGATATCAGTACCAACAAATTCGGAGTTTCGGATGACAAATCCGCCTTTGAGTTGTTTTTCACTGAAGACAGTCACCAGCTTGCCCTCCGGCCAATTTGACAAATCAATTGCATCTGTTCGGCCGTTGATAACAATTCGACGTCCATTGCATGATTCAAACCTATCAATTGTCCAATCATCTCGGGCGTCATCGCCTGAAAACCACTGGCATTAATAGAATGCCTTTACAAATCTTACAGGCATCATCGTTTTGACGACGAGCTAAATTGTGTGGAGAAGAGTCGTCAGTGTCAGTCAGGTAGCAGCTACCAAAAGTAGCCAAAGTCATCAACAGTAGCAGCAATCCAGCCATTTTTAGAGAAGACGTCCGTCCACCAAAAGAGCAAACCATTGAATGACTGACAACTGAGCTCGCTTTTGATTGTGTTTAGTTGACTAGTTCAATCGTTTTTTACAACATGATTTTTACTGTTCAGTTTTGGCGGGAATAGCATTTTGCACGTGTTTCTCAAATTCCTTGCTGTACTCCTTGCTTTACTTTTTCTCACCTAAGAAGGTATATACGTGAGTTTTGGATAAAAAAAGGCGGGAATAGCATTTTTTTCCTGATTTTCTCACCCAAAAAAATTTAAGGTGCAGTAGCGGTTTGAACAAATTCAAAAAACCGAATTCAGTTTGCCCGTGTTTTCCCGGGTCAACGTGGATAAATCCTTGATATCGGACAGAGTATCTTATGATTCAGATTTTTTGTATATTTTCAGGTAATAGTAGCATAGAATCGGCCTAAATGAACGTTGACCCGGGAAAACACGGGCAAACTGAATTCGGTTTTTTGAATTTGTTCAAACCGCTACTGCACCTTAAATTTTTTTGGGTGAGAAAATCAGGAAAAAAATGCTATTCCCGCCTTTTTTTATCCAAAACTCACGTATATACCTTCTTAGGTGAGAAAAAGTAAAGCAAGGAGTACAGCAAGGAATTTGAGAAACACGTGCAAAATGCTATTCCCGCCAAAACTGAACAGTAAAAATCATGTTGTAAAAAACGATTGAACTAGTCAACTAAACACAATCAAAAGCGAGCTCAGTTGTCAGTCATTCAATGGTTTGCTCTTTTGGTGGACGGACGTCTTCTCTAAAAATGGCTGGATTGCTGCTACTGTTGATGACTTTGGCTACTTTTGGTAGCTGCTACCTGACTGACACTGACGACTCTTCTCCACACAATTTAGCTCGTCGTCAAAACGATGATGCCTGTAAGATTTGTAAAGGCATTCTATTAATGCCAGTGGTTTTCAGGCGATGACGCCCGAGATGATTGGACAATTGATAGGTTTGAATCATGCAATGGACGTCGAATTGTTATCAACGGCCGAACAGATGCAATTGATTTGTCAAATTGGCCGGAGGGCAAGCTGGTGACTGTCTTCAGTGAAAAACAACTCAAAGGCGGATTTGTCATCCGAAACTCCGAATTTGTTGGTACTGATATCGATTTTACCTTGTATATAAGTATGTCCACTTTTCCTTACCAATTTGAATATTTATAGATAATAAAACTAACATAATTATTGAGAACAATCTCAAGCTGGTCAACTTTTCAATGTCTATTGTTAACAATCGTGCTCCTTATGTTCGTGTCAGTGGGAACAGGAAACTGAACAAGGATGATATTGAAGTTTTCGATGATATGCTTACTGCTGGAAAAATTGATAATAATTCATATATTCAAGACTACGGCGAATGTGATCTGAATAATGAAACTGTAGGAAATGTCGCGGCAACTTTGGCTGGCTGTAAAGCCATTTATGGAGATTTGATTTTGGACGAGAAGACAGTTTTCCCCTCTGACGAGGCTGGCTGGAATAAAATCGAAAAGTTGGCCTATGTTCAAGGATGTCTCCGAATTACGGGAACCAAGTTGACCAGCTGGAAAGATTTCACCATTTTGGATGGAACAACGTCGAAAGGAGGATGTACGGCAGGACATGGTATTTAACGCAATCAGGCTGTAATACCGAGTATTTAGAGATCAGTGGCAATTTGGAGATGTGCATCCATCCACCACTTGCTGAGAAATTGAAGGAGATCTTTCCTGATATGAAAATTAAAAAGAACAAGGAGTGCAAGGCGGAATGTACCAGTCGTCATGTGCTGGAGAAAGCCGACTCGACGTGTGTCATCATCACAGATTCACTCGTCATCGACGCGACCACCACCCAAAAGGGATTAGCCGCTTTGGCGAACGTCGAAGAGATCCAAGGCCTTTTCCAAGTCATCAAAACCAAAATTACGGACTTCAAATATCTGCCAAAATTGACGAAACTCAATTCAAAAAAAATCAGTAAGGATTATCAGCTACTAATAATTATCGAAATTCTTAGGCGTCGGGCCAGTCATCACCATCCAACTCAACTCCCTGTTGACGAGTTTTGATCTGCCTCAATTACAAGCGAGTGGATTGGGAACTGGACGAGCTGAGCAAATCAAATTCTGGGCGGATAAAAATGGACCGGATAAAAAATATGACGGCGATGAAGATTTTCTTCGGCGTATTGGTGCCGAGAACAGTCGAGTCGTCGTTCCCGGAAATTTGGGGACTACAGAAGCTGTGTCGACGACAACCGTCGTTGCCGTGACGGCCTCCAAACAGAAGGATGTTGCGGAACTTGTCAAATTCAATATAGCAATACTCGTAACAGGTATGGCTCGTTTTATCAGTTGTGACTGTGGTTCAGGCATTGTCGTTTCGGTGATTATTGTTGTCATCGTTGCAGCTGTGATTGGTTTCTTTGCAATGGGACGCTGGGTAGTTCCCAAAACATGGAAATCTCGACCAATGGACGAAGCAGTCGACCAGAAGGACATCTATCAATATCGCCAGGAGAATGAATTTATCCAATTGGCTCGAAAAATTATGGAAGATAATAAGCCAAAAATAGAAGTGACGAATGCACGACACCGGGGCAATCGAGACTACAAGCTATTGTCTGTATTAAACCACATGGCGACGAGTGTGATGCCAGGGCGATTTCAATTGAAAGACTTTGAACAAAATACGAAGCTGCGAGAAACACAAATGAAGGAGGACAACTTTATCGACAGAACGTTGGCATTACCTGCTCATAGTAATGGTCTCTATGGACTGGCATTCGATAAAGCCATTGGCGGCAAATATCCGGCTAAATTCAAATACAGGACACAATGTGATAGGTATCAGATGCTATGGTTCAACGGTAAATTACCGCCAATCTATGAGGAAAAGTTTGCCTCGACGGCCAAGCGAATGTGCCATAAGCCGTGTGACGTAATCTCGGAAAATCTTCGATATCTCAGAAATAATTCCATTAAAATTCCCGAATTTGGTATTACTACTCGAGGATTCCAAACAAAAACGGGATTATTTGGTAATTTGGTCAGTTCTTTTTTTATTCATTTAAATATATTTTCATTTTTTTAGTTTGGCTCTCGTCGTACAGAAGACAGCAAAAATCTCGTCTGGATCAAGGATCAAATTCCTGTTTACAAATTCTACCGCTATCGTGAGGAGAAGAACGAACTGGGAACCGTCCGCAATCCGCCGAAATACAAGTTTTCGGGTAAATTGAACCTGGACGAGTTTGTGATCCGACTGGTCGAGATGCTGATGTCGATGCCCGTCGGCCATGTGCTGGATATGAAGGACACCGATGTCCTCTACTTCCTGCGAACTATTCTTCCAGCCGTTGCCGGAAAAGCTGTTGGCTTTGAGGCCATTTACAGGCGAAGTTCAATGTCTGCCGGCGAATATTCTGCCACTTTGAATCGGACTCATGTGAGAATTGTCGGCGAATTGAGAGGCGACTTTGATGCCCTGCGTCGAGCCATCAACATTCCGTCTCTTCTCGAAGGCAAAGAACATCCGATGCTACAGTACAATGTCAGTTTTCTGCCTAAAATTCCCCTAAATTGCCAATTTTAGTGGGTTTTCCTTGGCAATTACACAGGCCGCCATCCGCAGAGTCTCGAGACGATCATGTTCCTTCTTTCGTTACAATTTCTCTACGGCCGAGATTGTATTGTCCTGCTACGTGGCATCATGGAATTTGCCGATACCAGCGAGGATTACGGCTTCAAGGATAATTTGATGAAGCGTTTTGGAGAGGAAAAAGGAGAAAAATTGTGGGATTGGTTTATGAAGGTCTTCGCCCGGTTGCCATTGAATTGCCATATCTTCAATGCCGTCTACTGTTGCTCCGGCGGATTCAACGATGGCGATCTCGTCGGCAAAGACTTGGATGTTGGTTTTTCTTATTTTATTAGTCTGGCGCATAAGTTTTGGCAATTCCGGTTTCCTTGTAAACCCAAAGAACTACCACAAAATTCTCCGTCAAAAATGAGGTAACCCTCACCTTCCCACGTTTTTTTCACGAAATCCGAAAAGCCCAGGTCAAACAGAAGGCGCCGGATTTCACGAAATTGGGGGTAGGTGAACCATTTTTTTGCCTTTCAAGCAAAAGTAAGAGTATTTCTATGTGTAGTTTTCTCTCAAACGTTCATAACAGAAAAAATTTTTGAAATACAAAGTGATCTGACGGATTTGAATTTTTTCCCTTTTGACCAGAAGACCGCCCAAGCCGAGGTCGCGAAAATCAAAAATCCTTCAAACCGAATAAAACCTATGTAACTTGAAAGAGCAGAATCTGCTCTATGTGGTAAAATCATTTTCAGCCATTTAGAGCTTTGTTTAAAGCGAGGAGGAGGTCAGGTACCAGTGCCTCTGAAAGAACGACCTTCTTTGAGGTGCCACTCCCCCGAATCGATTTTTGGCCTGGGTTTTTCCGATTTCGTGAAAAAAATGTGGGAAAGTGAAGGTTCTACCTCATTTTTAACGGAGAATTTTGTGGTAGCTGTTTAGGTTCAAAAGGAAATGGGAAATGCCAGAGTTGCAAGACTTATGCGCCAGATTAATATCCGCATGTTTTTGCAAGAAAGAAGTCCTTTGCTTGTAGTCATATTTTGAATGCCTTTGAAACAAAGAAGATCTGCCAAAGCAGCGTCGATTCCAACCCATATCGGGAGCTTATATTCGATTTTTCAGGCACCAACTGGTCGTTTTACTCAGAAGACGACTCAGCAGTCCTTGAACAAGATTTTCTCGTTGCCGAATTACACGGTCCGTGATTATTTCGAGAATGTCGACACTGGCGCCGGTTATTATTATGGAGAGCGGTCGCTGGAGAGGATTAGTAGAGAGAAGGGATGGTACACGTTTTTCACAACGGGACCGATGACTGGCGGAGTCGGATACTTTTGTGAGACGCCACCTGTCCAATTGTTCATGTTGAGCAGCGTCAAAAATTTGCATGGACATGGCGGAATGGTGACGCAAGTGGCGGCAGTGGCTGAATTGAATGGTCAGACGGGTCGCGTCACATTTCACATGATTTTGGAGGAGGATCAGATGGTCTACTATGACACACAACAGATGGAATTGAGAAATACGCCATTTGAACAGGAGGAAGACGGCCAGTCGAAAAAACTAAAGAAGACAAAAATAACTTCTGGAACAACGTCGGCCACCGAAGCAGCCACTACGACTGGAGGACCCGCTTCGGCCACTGGGACACCGACTGGCGAAACGACGACTCCAGCTGGAAACAAGACAGTCTCAGCCACTGGAGAAACGGGGACTCCTCTTGCCTCAACGGAAACCCCGGACGTATAATAAACGCGAGTAAATAAAACATTCTGTTGGGTATTTGTTTGTAACCGGCTTGGGCTTGCGTCGAATTTTACTGGAAATTCGTATCTTTCTTTATTTTCTCTCTTTGAAGATTCTACCGTAATTATTGTCCGTTTTCTTCAATTAGTTGTTCAAGGGACAGCTCAGAGACTTCTAAAAGTTGTCGTTTTGATAAAGAATGCCAAGTTTGCCCTTGTTACCCGAGCAGACATCTTATCTTCCTCTCCCACCTTGCTGATAATTTTTTGTTTCGGGAGTATTCAGGAATTTTTTTGCTCAAAAAAACATGGCTCCTGCTACAAATAACTCCAGAAATAGGTTAGTTTTAACAAAGTCTCCCATTGAAATTTTTCAGAAAAAGCCTGACCGTGAATATGTGCCTCGGAATTGGCTTCTATGCCATTTTTGGATTATATTCTGAGCTGCAAATATTGGTTTTTGGTACAATGGCCAAGCCGCTGAATAGAATGTTCAATCAAAGTTTATTTCTGCATTATGGAGTGCTAGCTGGGGCGAAGGGGTACGTTTTTTAAAGGAATCATATCATTTCTTTCCAAACTGTGTACTGTAGTCCTCATTTAAAAGTCTCATCTAACAGTCTTGGAACTTTCACTGCGCGACATATTGAGGGATATTAGCAAAGATCTTAAGTTTTCTCCGCATCTATGGAAAACAGCCGCCAACTTCAGAGCTTCGCCAAATTTTGTCATCTGATCCTACAACGAAAATTCGAAAAGCAGGTAGTAGCTCAAATAGTGGGCTATACAGTCTACCAAACAGTTTAGAGGTAGTCCTTTCCACTCAAAAGATATGGAGCCGAATTGAGTGCATTCCTTTTCAGGCTGGCCTCTGTCTCCTCTCTCATTTCTTTTCTGGTTTTTCTCGGTGTAACTCTCTCAATAATCTTAATTTTACCCCAATTAGACAAGCGTGGAAGAAAATTTATAACAGTGTACTTCCGGTAGAACATCAGATTATTTTTGGAGTAAAAAATTCAGGTTTTTCCTGGGTCTAGCCATTGGATTATGTCAATTTCTTTCTGCTCTCACAGGATTCGCCGAGTTTTTTATAATTTCCCAACTTTTTGTCGGAATGCAGATGCCAATTTATATGATATCTGTGCTCATGTACCTCAGCGAATGTTCTCCGGATTCTTGTCGAGGTAATTTTAGAATTCCCAAGGAAAATAAAGATTTTAGGTCTCGTGGTGACTCTCTACCAATGCGTGTCACTTGTCGGATCTTTGCTGATGTTTTATTTGGGAAAACCAAGTGTTTGGGGCAGCGACGAGAAATGGGGATGGATCCCGGGAATAACGGTGCTCTTGTGAGTTTTTTTTTCTGTATCAGGTTGGCAAGTAGAAAATGAGAATGTCAAGTTCGCTACTTCAAAGCCAGGACCAGATAATAAATCCCAAAATTGGGATATTTCTTCTCCAATAGCCCGTTTCTGCCTGCAGACTCTCTGACATGTTTTGCAGTTCTCCTCCGATCTATTTCTCCCAATTTTTCTTATAATAACAGGCGCATAATCGTAGAATTCACTCCTCTGCCCCCAAAGATCAAAATTGAACTAAAATCCTTTGAAATCTCCCATTTTTCAGGTCATTTGTCTGTTTTCTATCTACCGTGTTCCTTCCGGAATCCCCCAGATGGCTAGTCGCCCATGGAAAAGACAACGAAGCCCGCCGCTCTATCCGTTTCTATCAAGGAATAGAAGACGACGAAGCCGGTAATTTCCCCTTTTTTGTACAAAGTTTTCCAGATTCTGTACTCCAAGAATGCCGCGATGAGGTGAATCTCTCCAACCAGGAAAAGATCTCGCCCCGTGAGCTCCTTGTCGATCCCTCGCTTCGACTAGCCCTGCTCATAATCGTCGCAATTCTTTTCAACCTTCACAGTTTATCGCCAGCTGCTGTGGAGACAATGTACACTGTGACAATTCATACTCAGCTCGGATTGACCGTGGAACAATCGATGCAAATGAATTTCTTTATTCATCTCGCCTTTGGCTGGCTGAGATTCCTGGGAACCATGTTGATTGACCGATTTGGACGGCGATTTATCTATTTCCTGGCATTTTTCTTGACGTAAGGAGTGTTTCTCGGGTAAAAGTAGGGTTTTTCAGGTATTCTAAAGTGATCTCCTTGGCTGTTGCCTATTGTATTGTTTATTTTTCTGCGCCGTCGATTGTCACCGTATGGTTAGGTGAATAAAATTAATAAAAAGAGACGGGCACAGAACGTTGGTCCTGCTGCGATTGAATTCTACGGCTGGTGAGAGTCGATTTCAAAATTTTCTTCAAAAAAGTGGGGCTAAAGTCGCCCGTACAACTTTCGCAGCGAAAATACGTGAAAACTCACAGTCAACAGCGCTCCGGGGCCGTAAAGTTATCCACCCCAGTCAACAGCAGGTGCTGCTGTGGTTCTGGGATGAAAATCACCCTCTTTTTTGGTCCCCTCTGATATAAAAATTCCGGGAATATTTTCAATCATTCAACTTTTTCAGCAACTTTGAATGAAATCCTCTCCGAGTTGATCAACGCCACAGGAGTTCAAGCCCTGTCCGGTCTCCTGATCACCGAACTTTTCCCCCCAGCTGCTAGAGTTTCAGCGGCTCAGGTAGGTCTAATTAACCACGAGAGGTTAAAATCTTCTTTAAATTACCTCCAGTAGCCCGCATTTATTCCAGATAACTTTCTTTATATCCTTCTTCGCCTCTTTTCCAATCCTTGCCCCGTATCCTGTCCTAAATGCTTGGTTTCCCCCCGGCTTCTACTTATTTTTATTGGTTATACACCCGCTGTTTGTTATTTTCCTTTACAAGTTAGTAATTTGGCTCTGCGACAGTCATGAAAATTTCAGATATTTACCCGAAACTGCAGCTAAATCTGTTTGTGAAATTGTCCACGATTTGGATGAAAAAGTGACTACCGTAGGTTTTATTTGATTAAAAATTAGGAAGAAGAATTTCAGAGCAGGAGGCAATCTCAAATGACGGAAAGGAGCAGTTTGTTGTCCAAAAGACATTCGGCCCAGTCTTATACGAACTAGAATTAAAAATTTGAGTATTTTTTAAGTTTTACTGTACTTTTCTTCTGTTCTGAAGGAGTTTCCCTCGCGTTTCGTCTTTCGTTGGCTCTTGATTCACGCCTTTGTCCCTGATGCCGAGACAACGATATATGATGGGATTTCCAGTTGAAATGGCAAAGGAAGAAAAAAAAGGAATTTTATACAGTTGAAATTTGGTAAAATAGGGGGAAACAATCTTTTCTACGACGAGGAACAATTGAAACTGGATTTCCTTAGAGTTCTGGTCTGGTACTAATTTTCTAGACACGGGAATAGGAGATTTGTCATCAATTTTTGCATATAAACAGCAAAAATATTTTTGCCACAAGCGAGCTGAGATCTTTTAGTGTTTTTCTCGATAAAAGAAGGAATTTACTTGCGATTCAGGGCTTCAATTAGGTGAAAATCATAAATTTCCATAATATTTCATGTTCTGTGGCTCCTATAGGCCGAAAAAATTGCCGGACACCAGAAAACGGTCATATTTTGGCCATTTTATCCAGGAAAAATACGGATTTCATCTAAAAATGTTGGAATTGTAGAAAATCCAACAATTTATTATTGCTATTGCTTCAAATTATTTTTTATTGAAATGGCTGCTCAAAAGATTGTGGAAGACCCAAATTTATTTATAAAATGACAAAAACAAAACATAAAAAAATAAACTTATCGATTTTTGCTGTCGACGGTAATTGTTACGGGGCCATCGTTGACAATATTGACACTCATCATTGCACCAAATCTACCATCCTAAAAATTTTTAGCAATTAAAATTAAATAAAAACCAAGTTTACTTCAATTTTATCCGGTTTATATTCCGTTTTTAGTTGTTGTAAAAATTCTTTATAAAATTCGATGGCTTTTCCGTTGGGCATCGAACGATGAAAATCTAATTTATTACCCTAAAAAAAGTATTTTAAAAATAAAGAAATAAGGAAAAAACCTTGAAAGCTCCATAAAGTGTAAATTGACTGATGGAAAGAATTTGAAGATCCAGGTCGCGGACGGATTTATCCCATTTTTTGGCTTCGCTCTCGAATAAGCGGACGTTTAAAATCTTCCGGACGACGTATTCCATGTCGGTGGCTGTATCCTCCTCATGGAATCCGACAAGAACACAAAGTCCTCGTCCTATTGAACCAACCTGAAAGAAAAAACATTAAAATCTATAAAAAAATGAGGAAAACTTACAATTTCTTCTCCGACGGCAACTGAAGCCTGCGTTACCCGTTGAATTACAGCTCTCATTATTTAATTTAGCTCTAAAAAATACTTGTTTACATTGAATGTTGCTATTTTTTAAGTAAAAATATGAAAACGAGTGTGTAAATTATTGAAAGATCTTAAAAATTAATGTGGAGATCGAAAATAATACGAAAATCGACAACATTTTGATAACATTTGCATTTTTCTCATAATTATCAGCAAATTCCAACGAAAAAAAGAAAATTGGGATCCTTCAATAAGCAGCGCAATTTTTAAATTGCAAGCCGATTTTATAGAAGAAAAGGCTAAAAAATATCAAATTTACATTGTAAAAATTCTTCAATACAAGGAAAAACTATAAAAGAATAAAGATTTACTAAAATCTAAGAAACAACAATAAAAACAAGAACAAATTAAAATCCTTTCTCCAAAAGGAATGCTTCGATATCGGATCGTTGAGCTCCTTTGACTTTTACGCGTCCTTTTAGTTCATCAACATGTGAAGCAATTGGATGTCCTAATCGATTTTCAAGAAATTGACGAAGATCACTATCAAATGCCTGAAATTAACACAAAATTACGAAGTTAAATTAAAAATAAACTTACAAAAACATCGCCATCAACATTTCTAATATTTACCAGTTCAACATATTCAAAATCTAATGTTTTTTCATTTAAATCATCTCTAAAAATAAAATTAACATGAGAAAATAATAAAATCAAACCTTCTTCTTTCTAAATATAATGGAAATAGATGATAACGCGTTCGTTCAACAAAATATGGATGATCTCCAGCTTTTGCTAAACATAAAAATAATAAAAATTGAAGAAATAAACCTCGAGGAGGTTGCCATCCACTAGAAGTTGGATATTTATCATGATGAGGAACTTCTGGGATTGTTTCAATAGGCATCAGACGTTCTACATATTTCCAATTGATATTCAATTCTTCTACATCTGTATATGTTTCATCTAAATATTTATAAACATAAAAATAGAAGAAAACGGCTTACTTTGTTGAGGCAAAGCATGTTTCCAAGGATCCTTCCATGGCTGATCAGCTGAAGCAGTAGAAGAAGCTCGCAGAGAGCAATTTTTGAACGTTTGGCGAACTATAACTCGAAACATCCTGAAAAACAACATTAGAGTAATATTTTGAGCAAGTAAAAAGAGAAAAATAAAAAAAAAGAAGAGCAAAACCAACAGAAAAGTAAGTGAGAGAATTGAAAGAGATACTGATGCACGTGGAGAAGAAAATTTTGGTGTAAGATTTTTGCAAACGGATAAAATTCACAAATGCAAAGAAAATAGCAATATATTCATGGTTTTTCCGTATAAAAGAAGTAAAAATAGAGTCCATTTAGCAAATGCAAGTAAATTTTAGAAGCAGGAAATCGAGAACAGCGTAACAGGAAGAAAAATAGGTTAGCAAAAGCAAAAAGAGTTAAATTATTGCCTAAAACGAATAAAAGCGAAAGAAATGGCAGAGAGAAGATGAAAACAATGACTTATATCAATTTTCTATGAAATAAAAGCTTGTAAAACTTTAGAAGAACATATCTGCGAAGAATCATGCGTAAAATATGCTCCTGAATAAGTTGCAAAGATGAAACAACGAAAATGTCTTCGATTACAAGAAATTATTATATTATTTGCTGCTAAAAATTAGTAAAAGCTAAGTAAAAGACAAGTTATCAACTCAACAACGTGGAGATCAACTGAAATAACAAAAAAAAGTGAAAGTGGAAGAGGAACAAAGCGAAAAAATAAAGCAACAATGAAAATATTGTTATTTTTACAGCCAGCATGCAAAAACTAGCTTGATTACAGCTAACAAATGCTATTTTATCACATGCTACTAATTTATAGAATAAATAAATGCTAAAATAAGCAAGAAAAATGAATGAAAGACACCAGAGAAAGAAGAAAAACGCAGCAATTGCAGGCGACGAGAATATTAATGACGGCTAAACCGAGGATCCCGCGCGCGAAGATAGCCGAAAGGATTGAGGACGGACTATCGAGCAACGGACTCAGGATCGATTCCCGCCCAGGACAATCTGAACCCCCCCCCAATACCTGAAAATTGAAAAACTAAAATTGTAAAAACTGAAAAAGGGAAAAAATCGAGTAAAACAAAAATTAAAAAAAAAAAAAATTTTGCTGTGTCTTGCTTCTTTTTCTTGCGTTTATTGGCAAAAACAGTAAATATTTTTCTCTAATGAAATATCGAGAACCTTTTCCCTTTCCAATCATCAAATTTTCCTCAAAATCTCCCATCTCGGCTCGTCTTCTCTTCCTAATCCTCCTCGTCATAATTATCCGCCTTTCCCGTGTGTCCCTCTGATATCTTTTATCAGCTGCGTTTTGTTCTCGTATCGACCAAATTGAGCCAGCCAGGCAGCCTCCCCTCCTCGGCTGCCGACACACTTTGTTTGCACTCGCTCTCGTCCCCTTGGATACTTGGATGAGGTGTTTAGTTGAAATAAACGACCTTTGCTCATCTTTTTTTTTCAATATTTCTGTTCCATTTTTACAAAAGAAAAAATATTGGATTATTACCTTATACATTGGATAGCGGCAATATTTTGAATTGTGAATATTCCTTGAAACAGTAAGTCACCCATTTTTTTGATCATTGGAAGAATATTTCCTGTTTTCTACTCAAAAATTAGGGAATTTTTACTGGATATGGTGGAGTTATAAACCCCCCGTAAAATGCGGGAAAAAGTCCAAAAAAGGTCAAATAAATGAATTTTCTAGGGGCAGCGCTCAAAATTCGAGATTGCAGCCACAACTTGAAGCCATCTCGTTCAATTCTTCTAATCGAAAGATTACCTGAACAAGGAGAATCGGTCCATTTCTATAAGCCCAATCTCATTCCAGTAGCTCTAATCGGGGTTTTTGTAATACAAACAACTTTCACTTTCCTACTGTCTTCGCCAAAATGTTCCGTTTTTTTTGACTTTTCTCCGAAGCTTTTGAGCCATTATTTTCTTCACAAAGGGGACGTGGATTTCCTCTTCTGGATGATCTTTGAATTAGTGAAATTAGTGGATGTTGAGCTAAATTATTCGCCAAAGATCATAGACGGCCGTAGATAAGAACCAAATCATCTTCTTTTCACATCTTTTCTACGAACACATCTTTTCTCACGATGTTTCAACCGTTTCTTTTATTCTTTTGCATTTGCAGTTCATTGTTATAAGCTGTACGATAACAAAATGTCCAAATTTCGATGAATTGTGAGATTACCGTAGTGGAAAAGCCGAAAATTGCCGGGGAAAGTGTCCAAAATGTTCAATGTTCAAATTTCAGTGCTCAGTTTTTCTACAAACTACAAATTGGGTAGATTCTAGTTAGTTGAAATGGTAAACATCGGTCTCCCGTTATCTCTGCCCTCCTTGACCTTCCCTCATCTCTCCGCCTGCCTGCCTGCCGTCTATTGACTATCCATCCCAATCGGTCTATCTCTTATTTGTTCATGGTTCTCGCGGTTATTTTACACGTCGCAGGAACCTGTTGTCCGACACTCTCACGCGCTTTTCCGACCAATCTTTTACCAAGCTATTGATTCAAATTATTTCCCAGTTTTTTTTGTTTATTTTGAAACATTTTTTTTGAATTTTTTCGATCAATGAGGACAATTCCGGGTTTCTCTGCCGTCAAAGGGGCATATTCACCTCCTAGATCGCTCATTTACAGCTCCACGGGTATTTTACAGCCAGTTATAGTCCGATATCCGTTCTCTACTGCATTTTAGTCCGAAAAAACGCAGCGCAAGCCTGTTGCTGCCAGTTTTCTACGGATATTCCATGGATTTTGTCCTTTTTTGATAAAGAGATATTTTTTTACCCTAATTGACCCAGGAAATCGTCCAGGACTCATTATTATTGTAAGGAAATTGTGGAAGACTGAATTTTTCAAATGTTTTGCCATTTTGTTAAAATTTTCTCCCGTATCCTGGTTATCAACGATGCGCAAGGATTTCCACAAAATTATTATCAACGCTGTGCTTGCAATTAGCACGTTCCATTTATCTTGTAAGCTTCCATCTATGATCCTAAGTCCAAGAATAATTCGATGTTTCGATCGAAGATCTTATGACAAAATTTGAATTCGTGCCGCTCTCTTCAACGGACTTCCTTATTGTCTTCCACATCTCTACAAGTTTTTTATTTCAGTATGTCGCCAACCGACTGCTCAGAAGAATGTTCATCAGCCAATATTCCAAAATTGTGAGTTTTTCTTCCAAAAAATCCCGTATTACTGTAAATCAAGCGCCTCAAAGTCAACTAAATCACTAATATCTCTACTCCAAAACATAAAAAAATAGAAGATTTCAGATCAGATGACCGTTTGTGTCGAGTTTGTTCCGATCGAAGTGACGGTGCTCATTTCGGGATTGACTCCTGTCGAGCATGCGCCGCATTCTTTCGACGATCCGTGGTAACCGGGAAGAAATATGTCTGTAGACAAGGAGGAAATGACTGTGAAATTAATAAATGTACGTTTTACAAGTAGAATTACGGACAAATCTCGGTAAACGCGCGATATTTAACACAGAATGAAAAAGAGAAACCATTTTAATTACTCAAAAAATCAAATTGAAAGTGAGAATAATCGCGTGGGAATTTTTTTATTTCAAGTCGTCTGTATAAAGTTTTGCTTGCTCCGTTTTTCGTTCCCTCCCATAGATTGAGAATGAAAAATCGTTAATTTTTCAGCAATCCGCTGTATGTGCCGAAAATGTCGCCTACGAAAATGTCTGGAAGCTGGAATGTTACCAGAAAGTGAGTGATTCACCCTTTTCTCCAGGAATTCAACCCGCCTTCAGATGTTCAAAATAAACGAGATCCAATAATTCAAAAATCGACAGAAACGCCGCCAATAAAAGAAGGAGAAATGATGGTAAGACGGAAGGCAAGAAAAAGGGGAAATAAGAAAATTACAGTTTCAGAGAAGCTCAAATTCCGCTTTCACAGTTGTGGGAGAATCATCGCCGATATATTTACAGCCACAGGAAATTGTCAGACCGCCGGAACCGCCACATTTGCTGTATAAAATTTTAAATCAATACAAGTAAGCCACAGTTAGACAGTTATATGCAAAAAGAGCCACCGTTAGACAGCTAATAACAAAAGCGGAAAAAAAGGCCACAGGCAGACAATTAGTGGGGAAAATGAACACAGTTAGACAGCCAAACTGGAAGTAGACCGCAGCATGATGACAAAAGGCACAGTTCTTGTAAAAAAATGGAGATAAAAAACCACAGTTACACGGCCAAGTCGGAAAAGGCAGGTAGCAGCCACAGTAAGATGACCAAAACCGCAACTCGACAGCAAAAGGACCACAATTAGACAGCCGGAATAAAAATGAGCCTGGAAACAGCCACAGTAAAACAGCAAAAATGACTTTTTTTGACTTTTTTGATGCCGCGGATAAGTTTCCTTTCTCAGATTTTAACAATAAATTAAAACAAAATTCAAATAATCCATTTTAGACAGCTCTGCGCAGTTCGAAAAGCAACAGAGATGTCAATGGATACGAGTTCCTTGAAGACGATGTTCAGTAATGATGGTCCGATGGCCGGTCTTTCCCAGACGACGTGTACAAAAGTTTCGAATTTCTATCGAGCTCATTTACCAGCAATCGGGGATTTTGCTGCGAGTACATTTGAAGAATTCAACGAGCTGGATCAGGAAGAGAAAGTAAGTCAGAGCAGGATCAAAGGGGGTTTTTGAATTTTCTATCCATAGTTCCATACATCAAAGAGGCGTTTTCAGTGGCTTCTGTTCCAATCTTTCGTGGTCATAATGTGGGGAATGGAAGGCTCTTACCGGACATACAAACGAATACCACCGGAACAGTTCACATCCATGTAATTTTTGCTATAAAACTCCAAAATAGACTCAATTTCAGTACAATCCTGACGGAAACGACATATTTGGACATCAATAACATTGCCGATTTTTTGTCTGAAACACCTGGAGACTCAAAATTACCAAAGGACGATTTGATTAGGTAAATTTTTATAGCCATATTTATTGTGAATATGCGGATTGGGAAGAAAACTTTGGGAATAATCTTGTATCTCCTAAAAACATAAATAAAACCAAAAAGACCAAGACTTCTTGTAATTCTGTCGGAATTTCCTGATTCTTTGGTTTGATCCGAAAACACACGCAGCCTAGAAGCCAAAAAGGGGGAAAATTAGGTTGTACCCAGTCCTGAAATCTGTTTCCAAAGGGTGTATCGCATATTTTTATTCTGATGTTCTATTTTTTGAAAATCCCGCCAAGATTACTGTAAAAATGGCAAATTTAGACGCTAAACATTACAGAAAAAGAGCGCACAGCACTGTAAACATGAGCAATTCGCGGTAAAACAATTGATTCTGTGCGAAATTATGGCTACTGTCACTTCACCAAATTTATACTTTTCCATTTGAAAAATTGGTAATGCATAGTCTGTGACGCAATAGACTGAATTTCCGAAAAAGTCTTTTACCGATTGCTCAAAACCAAAAAAAAATTTCAAGTTTCCTATTATAGTATCACCTAATCACAGTAATGTTTCTGGGGTCCCCCCATAATTTTAGTCTCCTTTCCTCTTATTTTTTCAATATTTCAGGCTTCTAACCCAATGTATGGGTCGACCACGCCAAAAAATGGTCTGGATGATGTACGAAATGCAAATAACCGATGAAGAATATGCCGCTCTTTTGGGCCTAATGCTCTGGAATCAAAGTAATTTTTATATTTCCCATAAAATTAAGAAAAAACCCGGGTTTTAGACATTGAAAAAGGCACGGATCGCATGGAAAATCTCTCAAAACAAATGAGAGCCAAGATTTTTGAGCAATTGCATCTGCTCTACACGTGAGTTTCCATCTTTTTAGCTGTAGAATCAGAATATTTTTAGGATGAATAACATGTCAAATTATGCCGAGAGATTGGGAGAATTGATGTGCCTCTACAGTGCAATTTTGGTAAGTTACAGTATTATTATTTGCAGAGGGATTATAAAAAAAAAGAACAAAATTCGAGAATTTTTCCATAAAAGTATCCAGAATAAAATAAGAAAAATATCGGAATTCTTTATTGGTCACCTTTACTCGTAATTCTTATGTTCTACGGCTAATTTTTAATTTTTTCCGGGGCTTGGGCAAAGATTCATTTCTAGGGGAATATAGCAGCCTCAAAAATTTGGAATTTGGTGTAATCAACGTGTTTTTGGATGAAAATATGAACAAGGGTCCCATTGTAAAAAAACGACAGACCTATGGGGTTGGAAATATGGCAAAATGCCCATGGTTAGGCTTCAAAATGACTTGAATATGGCTGAAAACTTGCAGAAAATCCTTTAATTGTTGGTTCCTATGAGAGCGAATTAAATTTCTAATGGTTTACGATCCCTATCGATAATTTCAGCCCCTTTTGCGCTTGTTTTATTCTCGTCAAATCATAAAAATAAGGCTGCATTGGGATTTTGATCCGAAACAAAATGACAACGCTGTTTTCTTTGCAAAATAAGACAAAAAGTGCCACTTACCGTAAAAATCAGTAAATTTCCCCTCATATTGGTGTTGTGATTGTCTGTTTCTCCATTTTTTCCACTCCAAATCCTCTCATTTTCAGCAATCGCTAACCCGTATGAGGGAGAATATTGAGCTGATGAAAGTTCTCGACGTTTTCAATAGTACCTCATTTTTAAACGATATCTTACGTTACAGTTTTTGAATAAAAAAAAAGAGAAATATAAATATAAATCCTGTTACATAAATATTTATTACCAAATTATTGTGTTTTGGGCCTTTTTTTGTATTCTAAATTGGGGAAGATTGACGGAAATTAGCTGTCGCTGCACCCATAAATACTCGGCAGTTGATCTGACCTTGGTTATCCGCTGGAGAAACGACGTTGGCTCTGGTCCTCTTGCATTCAAACGAGAAAATCTTTCGCCTTTTACTAAAGACCAGCCGTTTCGACCCCCCCGCGAGGGGTCTTCGGCTGGACGCTAGGAAGTCCAAGGCTCCGGATTTTTGTCCGGCTCCGCCGGACTGTAGTCCGCTCGGCCCGTCACTCGCCTTCGGCTCGTGCCGGACCTCGCTTCCCCTGCCCACCGCTCCCTTCCCCTCAATTGCTTCCTGCAGCGAAAATACTGCAGAATTTTTTGCAGGGGCGATAAACATAAAAACAAATAAATTATCCACAGTCAAATAAGCGTGTTTGATACTCAGCCCCACTCTCAATGGTGATCTGTTTGAAATTCGCCTTTTCCACACCGAGAGCAATCGAATGATAGTAATTTCGCTCTATATGGACGGAAAATAAGAAATACGCAGCCAAATGAGCATTTAATATTCAGTCTCATTTAAACGGAAAATCATCACCATAATCGACTTCCTCACACTGAGAGGAGTCGAACGGTACCTATTTTGTTGAGAAAGCGGTGAAATTGACAGATACGCAGCCAAATTGCACATTTGATACTCAGCCTCATTTAATGAAAAATAAGTTGCAGATTCTGACTCGCAAGACTGAGAGCAGTCGAATGATACTAATTTCGCTGCGCAAGGGTGAAAAATAAGAAATACGCAGCCACATGTGACATTTGATACTCAGTCACACTTATATTGCGAAATAATTATAGTGGAGCCACAAACAAAAAAGCAAAAATGTTTTGAGCATTTTTGTCTCCGGCGGGGGTCGAACCCGCGT
This sequence comes from Oscheius sp. DF5033, assembly GCA_964036215.1. NCBI lineage: Eukaryota > Metazoa > Nematoda > Chromadorea > Rhabditida > Rhabditidae > Oscheius > Oscheius sp. DF5033. Next base: position 3,022,566 of record CAXIWN010000006.1, read on the forward strand.
CGCTTGTTTGGTGCGCGCGCCTTAGACCACTCGGCCACAATTTTTCGACATGTCAACGGACACACAGACAAATTCACGGACACCATAGCGTTTTAGTAGTAAGGGATTATAATTAGTAGACTAGAGGCGGCGCCCTGGCCGGCCGGCGGCCGGCCGGACGCCTTCGCCCGGGCACAGCGTCTTTTATTCGAGAAATCCATGAAATGATTGACTTTTTTATCTGAACTTTTACCGAATGAAAACGACCGAAATTTTCTAAACATTGCGTTTTGGAACTTTGTCGACCTTACTTTAAAACTGCATCAAAATTACGGACACAACGGGCGTCCACCAGTTTTTCTAGGCTAATTTTCTACTTTTTTACTTGAAAATGAGTTTAGAACTGTCTAAAACTGGCATTCCTTGAATTTACGAAAACTTTGAGTTTTTGTTGCTTAATTTTTGCGAGCGTTTCAATTGCTTTGCGAAAATTCGAGAAACTACTAAAAAACTGCAAACAAGAGACTAATTTTTGTACACCGGTTCCGCTAGCATTTTTGAACTTTTTTCCACTGAAAATTTCTTAATTTTGCCGAGGAGGCTTATCTAGGAATTTTTCTGCTATTTTGCCTGAATCAGGGGAAATTATCCTGATTCAGGGAACAGGAATTTTTGATGAAAAAGGCTTCAGAACATCGTAAACATGCTTCTCCAGAAGTTTGGGAGTCAGAACACAACTTACCCTGAATCAGGGAAATTTACCCTGAATCAGGGTCAGGAACATTTTTCCCTTAAAGAAAAAAACTTTTTAGACAATGCAAAAGACTTTTGACTCCGGCGGGATCGAACCCGCGACCTTTGCTTCCCAGCGCCTTAGACCATTCGGCCATGCGAACGCGTACGAAAGCGAACAGACAGCCGCCGCGGACAGACAAAGTGACAGACAGACTTTTTTTTTCTTTATTATAATAAGGCGACTAGAGAATTCGCAGAGGCACCGTTTGGATCTTTTTACCAATTGAAAGTTCCATGTCCCGCCTTTCCCATACTCGAAGACGAATGTTCTCCTCTTTGGGTGATGTTTAGGGTCCTGGCCGGACGCCTTCGGCTGTGCAAGGTTGTTTTACCGCCAAAAAAACGCAAAAATAATGACTAATTTTGCATCGGGGGTTTATCTAGAGACTTTTCCAGCGCTTCGCCTGATTCAGGGGAAATTACCCTGATTCAGGGACCACAAACTTTTGATGTGTAGAGCTTCGCGACACCCTATACTTCATATTCCAGAAGTTTGGGTACCAGAGGTCAAGTTGCCCAGAATTTGGTCCAAAAAAACGCATAAGAAATGACTAATTTTGCTTCGGGGGTTCATCTAGAGATTTTTCCAGAGCTTCGCCTGATTCAGGGAACACCAATTTTTGATGCGAAGAGCTCTGCGGGACCATATACATGCTTCTCCAGAAGTTTGGAAGTCAGAAGTCAACTTACCCTGATTCAGGGAACACCAATTTTTGTTGCGAAGTGCTTCGCAAGACCTAGTACATCATGTTCCAGAAGTTTGGGAGCCGGAACTCAACTTACCCTGTATCAGGGAAATTTACCCTGAATCAGGGTCAAATACACTTCGCCGTCAAAGAAAAAAACTTTGGAGACAATTCCACATAAAACAAAAAAGTTTTGGCCCGAGCGGGATCGAACCCGCAACCTCCGCTTCGCGCGCCGCCTTAGACCACTCGGCCATATTAGACAGCGGACAGACATTTTCGCGCGCGGCGGCCGGACAAACAAACAAACAAACAAACATCTTTTTTGTTTATAATAAAAAGTAGATTTCCGTGCAAGTGGACGCTTATGAGTAGAAAAACTCATTTTTTCGAATCCCCTCGAAAGAGCGGGAAAAAAAGAATCGAAAAAGCGGTGACTTCCTTGTTGCAAACAAAAAAACCCTGTAATTTTCAGCAATACGTCACTTTGATGAAGGAATTCAAGGAAATTCTCTACATTCTGGATTTTTATAAAAAGGACCCGTGGATGTATCAATTTGCCAAAGGAGATAAACCCGTATGATCGTCATATTTTATGCAAATAAATATTCAAATTTCTTGTGGAGAACTGGAAAATTTACTGGGAAACAAATTTTTCCAGCGTCTTATTCTCCTCTCAAAACATAAAAATCCCATTTTGACCCAAATCTTTCCTTCAATTTTTAGTGTTTTCCTAAATTCACTAGAGCACTCATTTCAATGAATCAGCTAATCAAATATTGACACTTTTACCGAAATAGTGACAGATTGATCGACGAGCAAAGCTGCTATCCTCTGAAATTCTGCCAATTACAGTACACCCAAGCTGATTGTCCTACCATCTGTTATTATTAGCTTAATGAAGTTGTGGAATTACGAGAATTGGATGGACAATGGAAGAAACTTGCCCCTATGAATAATCTCAGTGGCTTCTTTGCAGCAGCCGTTTGGAGAAATGAAATCTATGCGATTGGCGGATATTGCGGGAAAGACAAGGACAAGTCGAAAATGTTGAAGAGTGTTGAAATATTCGATGGAAAACATTGGAGATCTCATTCTAATACACATATCAATAAATATTACTGAGCTGTGAATATGCCCATTTTAAATGTTTTACTTTACGATTCTCCGCAATCTGGAGCACCTTCCAACCGGGTAAATTTCGTGAAAATAGTCGAAGAAACGGTAGAAAACGAGAATAAAAGAACAAAAATGAACGTTGTTTTTTTCTGATCAGATTGTGGGAGAAAAATGTTGTACTGGAATTATCTTTATCAGAACAAGGCAAAATCAACTAGTACAGCCTGTTCATATTTTTCGTCCAAATTATAAATCGGCACCATTTCTGGATTTCTGTTTTCGATATAAGTTTTCGGGATTGTTCGACGGTTTACCAAAACAAAATTAGCTTGTAAACGACTAAAATCAGTCTATTTGACCGGGAAAATACCAAAAATCCCGGCGAACAGGGAACTTCACCATCACCCAGTTCACCATCGCCCTGAAACCTCCTCCACAATCATTTTTTTCTATTTTTTTTTCTACCGTAGGCATGATTAGCCTTAGTTGTGTCTATTTCAATCGTTTAAATCAAATTGGCAAGTCAACCCGGCGAGCTAGAGGGCGACGAAATTCAGGCTCATTTGGTGAACTTCCCCACACTTGCGCCCCAAAAACCTTTCTAAAAAATTCTTCTCTCATTTCTTTTCTGTCAAAAAGTGGACTTAAGCTTAGTAGAGTTTATTTTACTATTCGCGAAAGTTTTGAAAGCTGACCTACACGCCGCGGCACGCAAAAATAGTGTTTGGCGAACTTCCCTATTGGCCAAAATCCCCGATATGAGCAGGGAAAATTTCAGGTTTCAGTGTCAATAGAAGATGCAGCATGCTGGATAAATTTACTCTGAAAATAGCTTACCTTTTCTGCTCACGTGGTTGCATAGTTTCTCAGTTTCTGTCTCCTTACAGACAATAATGACGAAAGAAAAACAACACAAATATTACACAAAAAGTTGCTTTTTACCCTTGAAGTCTCTATTTTCCATTTTTTTTTCTGTGAAAAACCTTCATGGTAAACGTATTCGTCTAGCTATTATCTCTTCCGACCGTTCGTGTAACCGCGTGTCAACCCCGGAAGTCGTCTGGAGTTATGAAAAAGTACCATAATCTCCCTCTCGTATTATCGGTGTCCTTTATAAGAGCAGCTGACCGGGTTGTTATGGAACAGAATTTTTTGATTCGAAAGAGCGAAAATTTCCAGCCCGGCTCAAATATTCCAGCCATTTTCATTTTTTACTGGAAACTACCATTAGATTTTGCAAATTATAATTTTTCATCAATTTCTGATCTATTCTTCACTTTTTTCATTTCTCTTGTTCCATTTTACGGCTTCCCGCTTACAGAAATCCTTAAAATTCCCCTTTAAGACTTCGTTTCTCTTCTCTAAATCTTCCCTGATGTCTGTACTCTGAGTATTGTTGTCCCCTGTCGCCATTAGAATATAAAATAGGGCTCAGGGAGAGCAATCCTCTTCTGGGGAACGTCCACAATGCCTGGTACTACCAGTTTTTTTTCCTGTGCCGGGTCCATTCGTTCATGAAAAATGAATAGACCACCCAAGGTGTATTACCATTATTCCCTATATATCGGTCTATTACCATCGTCAATAATCAATCAAACTTTACAAATTCTTACCTTAGGCTTGAAAATAACCGGAACTTTCTGGTATTCTTGTAGCAAATCTAGGATTTAGCGCTCTTTTATAAATTTTGCTCCATTTTCTAGGGTTTTAGTCATTCTTCATAGTTCTTTGGCATGATTTCATGCCAATAATCGAAAAACAGAAGTGTTTTTGTAGAAATTACACTATTTCAGGCGGTCAAGCTCTAAAAAGGCGTAAAAACACTACTTTCCTAAGAAATTCTCATTTTTTTCGTCCATAAACAGCGCTATAGTGGGTTTCCGATCTCAGGGGATAAATTAGCGTCCCCGAGCGGTAGCCTGGGAATTTGAATTTCGAAAAAAATGATTGGGACTCAAGGTATTCAGATTCCTCTATTTTCTGCAACGAATTGTTCCAAAGAATGCCGAAATAGATTTGGTTCCACTGATTCCAAGAAAAAGTTCACCTTGCAACATTTTTCAGTTGTGTGGAACCATTTTCAAGGGCAGTAGCCGTTGCTTTACACTTTTAGCGGGCAGCTAACGGTCGAAATTTTCAAATTTTTTGAAATTCGTGAGTCCGAAAGTACTGCGATTTTTTGCATTTCTTTCCTTTATTTTTGGCCTGAAACACAGGATAATTCCCTCTTTCAAATCGCAAAATCCAGAAGGACTCGGCATTCTCATGGCTCTTTTCTGATGTTTTCTTCCCAAAACTCTGCACAAATTTCTAATCTTACCATCAAAATTGAGAACTTTTTTCTGGTTTCTGGTCATTTCCTATGATTTTTTCCCGCTCGCTTATCAATTCCCTTCGCTAAATTGAAGAGAAAGTTGCGTGTTCTCCTTTTTTTCGTTTCCCGGTTGATAGATGCCCTTTTTATTGTTTCCAATTGCCCTTTGAGACCTAAAAAACGGTCAATTTCCAGCAGCCATGACGAAAAATGAAGTCCACGAGAAGCACAACGACGACGACGTGAAGAAACTCGAATTGGATCTTTCCGAATTGGCATTTGAGGTAGGTTTTCAGATAAAATCTACGCAAAATATGCAGGGGAACACCCGCAATGATTTTAATCTGACAATGAAAAAGAAAGAGAAAAACGGTCGAATGACACAGGGGCAAGCCGATTACCGGGATTGGGGTCATAAGCGGCGATCTTTCGGCGAAATTTCGAGGCAAAAAGTCAAAAACACAAGCGGAAATTGAAAAATTTCAAAAGCCGTTGGATATTTTTTTGTATCGAAACAAAATTAGAAGCTAACGGCGAAACGTAGCCATAATTTCAAGAAAAGCGAAGAGCCGTATCCTTTTGCAGTGAAAAATTCTGAAGAGACGAAGATGTTTTTCTTTCACTTTCTTTTTCTGTTAAAAGCAGGCTTAGGCTAAGAAAGGTCTATTTTACTATTTCTGAAAGTTTCATGGCACGAACGGCGGTTTTCGAGGCGCAAAATCGAAAAAGGATGAAGTTTAGTGTTGGCCATAAATTCCTTAGACGTTTTTTTCGAAAATTGAATTTATAATGCGTGGTTGGCCGATTTTCCGTGTTTTTTTTGCCATGAAAAATCTCGAAGAAAATTTGGAGGCCACTCGTTGAAATAGCGTATGCTTGGAAATCTTTGAAAAGAAAATCTGAATTGTTGTCAGATTGTGGAATCGATGATGGAAAATGAATCCAGTTCAAGTTCTCCGAATAAAGTTAAAACGCAAAAATTATTATTCTGATAAAAAAACTTCCACATAATCACCTCAAATACGCATTGCTACAAAAACTAGTAACAACAACTCAAAATCAACTCCAAAAAAGTTTAGCAACCAACACTTTCTTCTCAATACCACGCTACGGTGAAGATATCCGAAAAATCTGCGAAAACCAGTGGATTGCCCTCTCAAAATTACCCTATGGCCAAAATTTCAAAGGGATATCGATGTTGTGGCAGCGCAGGGTTCTTCTGAAATCCTCCTCGGGGAGAAAAAAAGTGCTGGTTGCTAAACAACTGGGCATAACAGAAAAATTATTGCAATTGATATTTGTAGATCAGAAAAGAAACTCACATTTTTATCCGATAAAACCCGAAACATAAGAAATTGCCGTTTTCCTACGAGTTATTGAATCACGAAACAGACCCCCTTGGGAAATGAATGGTCCTGGAGAATAAATTTCTTTTTGGATACGGGATGAAACTTAGAATAAAGTGATAAAATACAGATAGTTTTATTTTTTATTGGTAAATTTCAACAACCACGTGTGGTACAATTGCTGTAATATCGAATTTCCTAGCTAAATTGATCCAGTAAAACATGATACGTTCTGTTAGCAGCCTAGCCGCCTTGCGGCTGCGTTTTCTTGTTTTGGAAGTTATTCTGCTCACCAAAATGTCTTTCAATTTGTGGTAATTTGAACCACAACTTGCTAAAATATTCGAGTAAAATGCAAAAAATGGAGATGACTCCGACGCTTTGTCCAAAAAAAACGCTGAAACTTTATTTTTGCTTTATTTTTTTATCGATTTAGACAAAGTATTGGAAACTAACCTCGTAGCTGGTTAAAAGCCCCGGGCGAAGCATAAAATCTCCTATTTTCCAGGAAATTTCCCAATCTTCCATAGCTTCTTTGAGAAAAACGCCATGGCATGCAATCTACGCCTGTGGATTGACGTCGATGCTTCAAACTGCTCAAACTTTTATTTATTTTAATTCAATTTGGCCTTATTTGAAAACGGTAAGGCGCTCGCTTTCCCGCCAAATCGACGATTTCAGAGAGATCCCGAAATGTCAGAAAGTGTCGTAGGCTACATTTTCGGGGCTTTTAATATTTCCCGTTGTTTTTCCACAATTCTCTTCGGATATTTGTACAATCGCCTCGGGCAGGTAAGGTCTCGATGGGAAATGAGAAATAGTCATTTCCAGGTGAGACTCCCACTTCTTATTGGATTTTTCCTAGCTTCGTTAGGAAATTTTATGTATATTCTCGTCGATCTCCTACCGGTTACGGTAATTGAACCGACGATGTTGACGGCTTGGGTCATTTTTGGTGTAGGAACTGGTAATTTTCATTTTATAGGAGAAAATAGCCCAAAATTCTAGGAAATTCGGCACTTTTGCGGACTTTTGCCGTGACGGCGGCGAATGAAGAAGATCGGACGAAATCCGTTTCAATTGTTGAAATTGGAATGGCCATTGGATCCATTATTGGAACAGGTAAAGCATCATTTTTATGGAAAACGGAACTATTTATCGACTAATTTCCATCATAAGAAAAAATTTCTCCCAATAAAGCCGAAAAAACCAATCGAATCGAAATTTTTACGTTTTATGGGATCTATGAATAGCTGGTGAAACAAAACTTTTGTTTAATGCGACGGCGGACATTTCATCGAATGTTTCCTTTATTCTTTCCAATTTTTCAGTAAAACTTGTGGGAAGGAAAGGCCGCCCCTGAATTGCGGCTAGAGATCATTTCAGTACAAAAAATTGGACAAAAATAACCAATATTTTCAGGTCTTCAACTTCTCGTCAGTCCGCTTGGAAATGACGGAGTTCTCCTCTATTTCTACCGCCTGAATATCTACACAGCTCCTGCCATTTTGGCTTTTCTCTTCAGTATCCTGGGCATTTTTGTGATCACCTTTGCCTTCAAGGAAAGGTCAAGGAATTCTGTAAAACCCACAGGAAATAAAAGTGAACAGTCGATTGAGGTAAGCCATTTCTCCCAGAAAACCGCAAAATTCTAGAAATTATCCCTTATTCCTTTGGACAAAATCGCTGTGGGAATTTGTATTGCAACCCGAGTCAGTCAAATTCTCTCGTATTCTACTCTGGAAACGTAAGAATTCCCGAATTTCACGGTTTTAGCCACAAATTTGTAGACTTCTCTCGCCATATTCCATGTTAATGTGGTCCTACACAGAAGAAGAAGCGGTAAAACATAATTCTACCGTAATGCTGGCTTGTGAAACACTGGGTGTTATTCTCTTGACCCTTTTTGTTTTATGTAAAACTTGTAAAATGTAAGGGAGAATCCTTTTTACAGTTCAATGGTTTTTTTCAGTACAAATGAGAGGTTAGCCTGCTTCATTTGCACGGCGGTCACGTTGTTTATGTTTGTGGCCACTTATTCTTATTCTTTCCTCCCGACGACGGTTCAATTGACCAATGAAAGTAAGTTCAAACATGCCGATTCCTTTTATTTAATCCTTTGCTCTATGATCTGATTAATCGCCTCTAACAGCTAAAGCTTATCAAAGCACCCTAAAACATTGCAAAAACTGTATTATGAGAAAAGGTTGGACTGAAATTTTCCCTATAAATTAAATATTCTTGAATGATTGCACCTGGCGCAGTTAGGCAATAAGAAGAATAATTAAAACGTTGAAATATATCGAAATTTTGACTGAAAAAAAGACGGAAAACCTGTGGTGGATTGCAATCAAACGCCGGGAAGCTCCTGAAGCTTTTTATTTGGAAATTTCCTACGTGGGAAGCTCCTGGGCGCTTGATTGCAAGCGGCTGCTGGAATTCATTGGTGTTTTTCTGCGATTTTGATACTTTTATTTCTTATCTTTTGAATTGTTGGATTTCTTTTGAGCGAAAATTGAAACTAATTCATATCCTGCGTAAATAGACGGCGTACCGCAATCCTGAGGAAATAATATATTTCACGGTTCCTATGAATTCTTCCAGTCAGAATGTTTTTCAATTCACATGGTGAAAAGTAAATTTGTTCAATAAAATGATTTCCAGCTAATCGCCAAGGCTGCGACACTTCTCGTTATTCTTGGTGCGATGAATTGACTTCAGTCAATCCAATTGTAAGTTTTCCCCGGGGTTTCCTTCAAAAATAGCTCTTCCAGGTCTTCTACACTTTATTTTCTATCGTTTTCGGCCCAATTTATGATGTGATCAGTGTCACGCTGGTTACTCTCTTTGCCAGCATAGCTGGGCCTCGGAAACAGGTAATTTTAGTCGATTTAAAGGGACCCTCCGTTTCTAGAAAATCTTGGTGAAAGTGGTGACCGCGAAAAGTTAGCGTCCTTTTTCTGATTTTTATTATTGCTTATAAAACTTCTTATTTCAGCTGATTTTGTTCATTTTCTTTCATTATTTTTATTGCTAAATATTCTACATTCGATTGCGCATCTTTTGCAACCAAACACAGCATCCAACTCGCAATATGAAAGTCACAAAATAGCAAGCCATGCACAAAATGAGTGTAAAATCAATCTCTTCTGGTGTTCACTTATTTTTATGTTTGTTTGTGCTTCTAATGGTCGTTTACACAATCTTCAGCCTCTAAGAATTATATAACAGCAGTTGAAAGTAGAAGAAATGATGAAAAATTAGCATAAACAGCCTAATTAGCATGACTGAATTTTCGCTTGTATGTTCAATCGTGTTCTTTGTTGCTTTGTTCATTCTTATTGTTTTGTTATTGTCTTTATGTTTTCTGTTGTTTTTATTTAATAATACATCGTATTTAGATGCTTTTGCAAAATAAAATGAATGAAAATAATGAGCACCAAGAGCTCACCAAGTGATTTTCACAGGCGTTCAAGTAAGTTTGTCTCCTTTGAATATAGCAACTTTTAGGTATTTTTTTGCTGTTAGAATGTGCTTTTCTACGTGTAAAACAACCCAAAATACAGGGGAACCTCTGCGCAAATTTTTTTGCGATAAAAGACTTGTAACTTTTGCAAGCTGATTGGTCACTTTTGTTTTGCACATTTTATGCTTATTTTGCATGTTTCTTTTGCTGTTTCAGGTTAATAAATCGTCTTTTCGGATAGGTAACATCCGCTAGTAGGTGAGTTGAAGAAATTAGCAAGAAAAAATTGTTCAGATAGCTGCAATAGCGAAGGATTGAAAATCTATATTATCTCCAAGTTACTGATCGGAACACTGCTTGTTTTCTACATCATAATTTTCCCCGTATTCAATTCTATCTGAAAATGTATTCTTTCAGGAAAAATAAAGTAGAAGTCGAGCAATTTCAGCCAAAAACGGGTGAAAGTCACATTTGTGATATTCCTGCGCCCGCACCCGTAAGACCTCGGCAGGTCACGGTAGCGCGCGCTATTTCTAGAAACGGAGGGTCCCTTTAAATCACAAAAACCCAATTTTTTAGGGAACTTTGCAGACAATTCTCCAACTTTCTGGGTATATTGGAAAATCCTTTGCGCCATTTTTGACAACGTTTGTTAGAGTAAAACAAAAGGAAATCCATAAAATTCCAGGTATTTGTACACATCGAACGGTCCCCGAATGGTTTGGGGAGCACAAATTGGATCAATGGTCATTTTGATAGCTTTTTGGATAATTTTCTACAAGCGACTGGGTAAAAAAGCCTAGATCTCATGGCTGAACATCTTCGGCAACGAATCACTCTCGTCATAGTGATGAATATTTTTGATAGACGGGTAATCGTCCCTTATTTTATGCGTGGTTTCAAAACAATAGTAAATAATAAACTATTTTCTATTTTTTTTAATGAACACTTTGGGCGATTTCCAATGTTTTTTTCGGATAAATGAAGCCTTCTTGAAATCGTTCGCCTGTAAAACATCCAATTTGTAGGCTAAACGCGGTCAAATTATAGTTCAAATCGTGAAAATATTGCCATTTCCCTAGAATAACCCTGTACGTTTAAAATTAAATTTTTATTGTCAGATTCAACAGAATGAGTGATTTCTGAGCCCTTTAAAGGCACAGGATATCTGTGCAACGCATCTGCGTGTCAATAAAATCTTGCAAACTGTGAAATGAAGGTTTTTGGTTAAAAAAATTAGAGAATAAGTTGGGCAGCAGTAGAACTGAGGAAATAATTGGCGTTGTCCTGTAGAATGAGGCCCAGAACACGGGAAATTGAGGACCAAAATCATCGTAATAGGGAAATTTGACAGTTTCATGTATTCAAAGCAAATATCTCCAGGAGACGGTAGTAATTTTCTTCTTTAGTGGCAACTAAATCTAAAAAACTTAATAATTTTTCAGAACCCTAGGGGTTTACTTCAAAATACGAGATACCATTGATAATCTCAAATATTCTCATCATGTCCATTAATTTTTTATGTTTTCCCGGTCCCTTTTATCTCTGGTTCAGTTATTCGTAGCGATAACCAAAGTGCTCCACTTCCCCAATAATTTTTTTATCCTATCATAGCCCCCCGTAGAAATTTCCCGCCGTTCTTCCTGTTCACCGCGTGTCGATCTATGAAAAACGAGCGAACGGTCAGACAAACTTCCTTGTCTGGGAAAGACCGAAGAATTCCTGATAAAAACAAGGTTGTCTACACTTTTTTGTCCCCTCGATGATGTATCAAAGTCAGGTGGTTGCCGAGAGAGATCCCTTTATTGAACAGGAAAGGCGATATCGGCCAGCGAAGATCAAGATTTCTGGATGATCGACAATATCGTGGTCATAAAAAGTCATCAAATCCAGGACTAGGAAACTATTGGCCGTGAGAACGTCTTTGGTCTGAAAGAAAAAATTCACAAAGGTTTTCGTATGACTTCACGCACAAAAAATATTAGAGGAAAAAAAGCTTCGCCCACTTTTCAAGGGAGCTCCAAATGGTTGAAGAAATATCGGAGCTTAGACAGCTCCCATGTTTCAAAAAGATCTTGAAACGAAAGAAACCACAATTTCTATATAAATCAATGAGTTTTCACTTATTGCCAGAATTTTCTCTGTTCTACGGGTTGCTCTAGTTTTGGCTCGTCATTGCAATGATATTTTGTGCTTAGGAGATTGAATGGAATAAAATAAGCGTCTACTTTTATTACCCAGTAAATTTCTTGTGTTATCATCGCCATTCTAATAACTCGCCGAATATTTCTTTGATAAAATATATCTACAGCCATAATAACCTCATTTTTTCCTATTTTTATGTTCAAAAGTCCGCAGGTTCACGAAGAGGAGTAAAATCCTATGACTTTGGGGTAAATTGAACGAATAAAATTGAAAAATTTCATATTTCCGGTATCATTTTCATCATTGGTCCCATTTTTCAGTTATGACATCCAATGAGATACCAACTGTCAGCTTTCTTCAACACAAAATGCCCATAGAATCGCCTGTAGAGTCTCGATTTTTCTGATAATATACAAAAAATGCTGCTTTTTCTTCTTTCCCCTTCCATATTTGCGGTTTTTTATGCGTTTTTTTTAAATTTATTTTTATTAATTGCTCCTTCTATAAACAATTCCTGTTCAGAATTTTAGGTTTTCTGTCCAAAATATCATTTATTTTTTTTTCTTCTAATGATCAAACAGTTGGAAATTCATAAATTGGTATAATTTTCGCAGAATATGAAGTTCTTCGACCGCTTTGTGTGAAAAAGCCAGAAAAAGTTCACGAGATCCCTTAGAAATGAATATTTTCAATGTACCGGTAGTCATTCTAATTGGGAGAACTTGAATCTCGGATGGTCGATTTTTCTTATTGAATTTTCTAAAATTTCCCTCGAGAAGCTTCAGCAGTCAGCTTCCCCTTCCCCTGAGAAGTGTGACTGTTTTGTGTTGCCTTCTTGGCTTTTTTCCCGTCCTTGTAGTGTAAAGTGTACGCTGCCGTACCCGCGGGTAAACAACAAAAACCACGAGAAAAAAAAGAAGAAGAATTTATTAGAAGCCATGATGTGAATAAAACAAAAGAAGAACATCACGTGTCACTCGACACAAGTCAATGGAAACCATTTTCAATTTCACGTTGAACCATGAATTCGACCAAATCATTTAAACGAGAAGTGAAACTGAACTCGTTGTCGAACCACAGTACCAATTTGTGCATTTTACCAGCAGAGAAAGCACCACGGACATCGAACATTGAAGAATGAGTCAGGGACATCAGGTCACTGGACACGAGCTGCTCCTCCGTGATGCCAAGAATTCCTTTGAATTTTCCTTCAGCGGCGTTTTTCACAGTCTGAAATGGTAAAAATTTGGCCATTTCTTGAAAAAAGGAAAGAAAAGAGCTCCCATAGCTCAAAATTTTGCCCTTACAGGACAGTTTCAAATAAATTGGAGCTAATGCCAATAAATCCTTATCTTTTGCTGGTGAAAAATGGAAAATATGGGGAACGACACCAAATAAAAGAATTTTCCATCGAATTTGTTAGAGGAACACATCGAAAACAGCCAACATTTGGGAAAGGATCGGTATTTTTTTGACTGATACAAGGGATACAACGTCATTGAAGGAATTGCTAAATCTTTATGGCAAACGTGAAACCTTTAAAAAAATTCTCTGCTTTTTCTGGACTTTTTCCTCGTTTATTTGACTTTTACGCTAAATTTGAGGCATATTGAACAATTTGTTTGAAGCTTGGAATCATTAAAAGTTGTCCACAAACCAAATAAAAATTCCTGATGAAATTAGCGAGTCTTTTGAATTTTTTTGTTTCATTCTGGGTACTTTTTTGAAATTCTGCCCAGAATGGTAATCACAGAAATTGATATTATTTCGAGAAAATAGACCAACCTCGATAATTTCTTCCTTTGTGGCGTCTTTTTCCAATTCCAATGTGATATCAATCAGGCAGACATTTTGTGTAGGCACACGGTAACAGATCATCTTTAAATTATCCGTCAATTTAGGTAATATCTATAAATTTCATTGCTTTTTTTCTTGCTTCTAACTGACTCTTTTGACGGCGTTGACATTGATATCCAGGAGAGGGGACTCATCGACTACGAGTTGTCCAATGGAAGCGCGTCCATTTCGGAAATACGCGCCGGCACAGTGACTATCTTGGATATTACAGCTCATTGTCAGACAATGGATTATAGAAATTAAACTCGAGGTGATCTTGTACTCCTCGTCCAAGATTTTGAGCAACGGGACCATTGCCGTTGTGGCACAGCAGCCAGTGCTGAAAATATTTTGGTTTTTTTTCACTTGTCAGCTGATTCATTATTCCGTATCTATGGCAGAAATATAGAAGAATTCCTCAAAACAGATAAAAAATTCGAGTTCTTTTCATATAATTTCCATTTTCCTGTGATTTTCTGGCATTTTTGAACAAAAAGAGATTCTGTGCCCAATTTCCATCGACTATTTTTAATTTTCATAGGCAGGAACTACAGATTACTGTAGAAAATTGCACTTCTTCGCTTTTTGATGGAAAATTGAAGTTTACCAATCTCCCCAATAATATTTTCTTATGCCAAAAATTTAGTCCTGACCTAATAATTTGATCCCGTGGATTGTATTCTTCTCTGTGATTTGTTCCGAAAGAAATAATCGGCGAATCTGGGGAAATTGTCGTGATGACGACTTTCTTCGCTCCACCGAGGAGATGTCTCTCGGCTTTTTCCTTGTTCTTGAACATCCTCGAGGATTCCAGTACAATTGAGACGTTGCTCTCTCCCCAGGGAATATCAGCCGGGTCCCGTCTGGAAAATGTATTAATTTTTGGCAGTTTTCTTACTCTTTCGAGATTCTGATCACGTGTGTTCTCTTCCCCTCAGCGGCTACAATCAAACTGCCGCCTTTTGCCTGGACAGTTCCTTTCCATGGACCGTGATTACTGTCATATTTGAAGAGATACGCCTGAAACAGAAGAATTTATAACTGATCAGGAAGTTCACAAGGACATGCGCTTTTTCGGTGAAATTTGGCCGACGACGGCAAAGTTCACGAGGGTCATTACGCGTAAAATGATAAAAAGAAGCGATGAAAAACGAGAATAGGATACTTTTCGACGGGGAGAGAGAAATTTCCGGAAGAACTCAACAATTCGAAGGAATTGGCGTAAGGAACATGAAAAGCCATCATAACATGGGAAATTTTTCGCTAACTCTGGTGATCTAAAACGAATTTAGTGACATAATGAAGTTTTTTGACTACTAATCCGTTTCTAATTCGAATACGACGAAAAAATGAACGGAAAGATGAAGAAAACACAGGAATTCGATGCGAAGATTGAAGGCTTTTCCTCGTCAAAAAATTATAAGGAGATGATGAATTTTTTAAGAAAACTGGGAGAATTTCTTCCGTTTCCAAAGTCTTGGCAACCATTTCCGCTCTTTGCATGTTTTCTGGTTCGCAAAAGTGAAAATTACTGTCAACATATTACAGAGATTCATAATCTTTGCTGAATTGCTCATAAAAATGGCAAAATATTCAAAAACGCCAGAAAGTGAAGAAGGCCTTTCGATTGAATGAGAGTGCCGAACAAAGGGATAAAAGCCCGTATTTTTAATAAACTAACCATATTTTCTACAGTAAGAAACGGATCATTTATAGCGACGAAGTTGAGAACATCCCGCTCGAGTCCAATTCTCAGCGCAATTCGTCCAACTCTTCCGAATCCATTGATACCAATATTGTTGTCCATCTTCAGTCGAGAAACAGGCAGAAACTGATCCCCGGGGGTTGTCCGGTCGCTTTTATAAAGCCCAGCCCCTTTATTACACATGACCCGGGCGGTGACCAGTACAGTTTCAGGTCTGTCTCGAACACTCGTTTTTCTTTAGTTGTTTAGATGATAAAAGGGTAGACAGGGAAATGGCAAAAAGCGGGAAAACTTGTAATATTAGACGAATAGAAAGAAGGAAATGAAAAAATGCAGGGAACAGACCGGAGAACCAATGAAACAATCACAGAGAACGCTCTAATTTCAAAAAGTCTCATGTAAAATAGGAAGGAAAATGATAATAGAAATAATCAAATTAAAGGGACCCTCCGGCATTCCTAAGGATAACGGTAGTTTATAGAATTTATCCTGATAATCAGGGGGGACGCTAAATTTTCCGGCCTTTTTTTAGTTTTCTTTTTGCTTCTGCTCTCTTCTCTTTAATTAAGGATCTCTTTAATTTCAGCATTTCATTTTTTTTAATTGAAATCCCATCTCGCACAGACGTTAATCAAATGCAAGCGAGTATTCCTTAGGTTTTTGTAGATAAAGCTTTGCCAGTCTTTCTTCGATGACGTCAAATATTCTTATTTGCCCACATTTCCTCGTATCCCAAGATTTTTCCAGAAAAAAAGCCTCAATTACGGATTTTTGCCATAAGCCTGAGTTGCTAGACTTGCTACAAATTGCTCCTGCTTCATTGAGCGGGTAGATGATCTCCTTACCCACATTTTTCAATCAAACTTTGGGAAGAACATGAATTATCAACGTTTTGGGCCGTGTTCTTATTTTTTTATTTGAAATCGACTTCAATCTGACAGTGGATATCGAAAGTATTGCCGCTTGGTGTTCAGCGTTTCACACATTTTTTTACTAATCACAATGGCGGTTACTGTAAATAAATAGCAATTTTGCGTATAGCTCTGGACTGTGCAGAAAGGACGAAGTCGCCAGATTCTACGGGCGCATCGCAGCCCTCGAAAATTGATAAATTTTATTTGCTTTGGTCTCAGCATAAAAAGACTGGGTCATTTGTAGCTCTAATAAGAGATATCTCATTTTAGCACGATTCCTCGCAATATTCGATTGTTTATGCCATCAATATTCCAGTTCCAATTTCAGCTTCTCTCCTAATCGTTGATGTCTCTCAGCCCTCACGTCATCTTCAAACTTTTCTTCTCTAAAAATAAGTCCAGACCTTCACGTGGTCTATGTATTTCCCCTTGTTTTCTTTCCTTGTTTATCTGTTTACATAACGCGTAAATCAATCCAATCAACCGACCATCACACACACAGTTCGCAACATATTGATAGCAAATTCGGCGAAGTCATTCTCGTCGTTTTTTACGAGGCAATAAAATTGGAAAAAATGGGGGAAATTCACGCGTTTTTTGGCGAATGAAGCCATTTTTTTAATGGAGAGCAGCTTCGAAATCCCCGTGAATTTATTGAACTGCTAGGCAACGTAATTGTACAAATTGTGATCAGAATTATCTCTGGCTAGGAAATCTCTTTCGATAAGGGATTCAATCCCCTTTTTGACTAATCCAGGCGATGGCATGAATCGATGAGACAGCTCGAGGGTAACCTAAAATATTCCAGCAAGGAAGGAGTACGTTTTTTTTATTTTCTTTCTTTGTTCTCGTAAAATTTCGGAGCCGTATTTTTGCCCCATTGCTACAAAAGTAAGGCCTCTATTTAAAGGAACAGTCCAGGTGAGAAAAGTACGTGGGCCCTACTGTACCCACGCCGCGTCGAAAATGTCTGCGTACATAAAAATTATTTTTGATGAAATTTTATTTTTTGTTATTTTCAGTAAAATTTCTAATGTTTCTTTATTTTATAGGATCCGTCTATGCATAAGAGTTATTAGCAACAAAAAATTTAAAAAAAATAAAGCAAAAACAGAGAAATACACGAAAAACGAAAAAAAATTTTGTGTACGTAATGACATTTTCGATCACCGAGTGGGTGCACTTGGGTGCACGTATTTTTCTCACCTGGACTGTCCCTTTAAATAGAGACAAATATTTGTCGTTTTTTTCTTGACAGGCCGTACGCAAAAATTTCTTTAGCAAAAAATATTGATCCAATGTGTGTTCATTGCTGATTCCATGTTGATTAGCTTTTTTGAGCGTTTTTTTAAACATTCCCTTGATAGCTCCGAAATTATTGTATTTATTGTACTTGTAACAGTGCGCTTTCAACAGACGAAATAACTTTTATAGGGGTAATTGGGTCTGAAAAACACGAATTCGATGTTATATTTTAGCGGAATCCTTCGTTTTTCTATGTTTTTGCATGTATTTTGATTTCAATATAGGGTTCGCCTGCCTTCAACCCCTCTAAAACTCGGCAAATGATTCTAGAGCCAAAATTTAACCATTGTTAAAAAGCTGAGATACTCAGCTACAAGGTAAAATAGATCGTTTAGCATTATCCTATTGAATCCAAGGGTTTTACGGGGCTGAACAAAAAGTGTTAGAAGGCTAAACGCTATCCATAATGAAATCATCGATATCTTTTGATTGAAACGAGATAACGTAAAACGGGTTTGTGTAACTTCTGCAGTAGGCAGTCTGAGCTACTGAATGCTCGTTAAATTTTTGCTGTAGGACCATTTTGCAAGTTTTACCAGAGGTTTGGAGGAGAGGAGCAGCGAGAAAAGCGGTAAAACCAAGGATTCAGCCAAAACCGACATCGAATTCGTGTTTGCAGATCCACAGACCCCCTAAAAAAGTGTTTTCCGGCTTTTTCGAAAACCACCAGCCAATAAGTCTTATTTTAGGTTGTTTCTACTTTCGTTCCAAATGTCTTATCGCCGAAAGAGCTCACTGCATCCTCCTTGCAATCATTCAAATTTTACTGCAACAAACCTCAAGCCACCATGAGATGTGTCAATGCTAATGCGAGATTGTACGAAAATCAATGCAAACAGTCACGTACAAAAACCGAGTTTTTATGGAGTACAAAGTGTCAAAAACCGAGTTTTTATGGAGTACAAAGTGTCAAAAACCGAGTTTTTATGGAGTACAAAGTGTCAAAAACCGAGTTTTTATGGAGTACAAAGTGTCAAAAACCGAGTTTTTATGGAATGGCCAATATCAGGTCCGGTCTGCCCATTGATGCCGAATTCAAAACCGCTGACAATATGAACTTGGTACGGATCTTAATCAATTGTAATAACTAATATTATAGGCTGATAATTTTAAAAGTTTGACTAACGCATACTTGCACGTGAAAATATATGTCGACCTTGAAGCACAACGATTCGTGTCCACCGTTCTGAAGGCGATATAACTTTTTCCATTCCCCTTGTAGTGACCTGCGGGGAACTTGTCTCCATGAAACCTAGAGATATTGTCAACGCCACCGGAGCTCCAGTCGAAGAGTTCGAAATGCGGCTTACTCTTCCAGCTGGAACCATCAAAATGAAATTTGTACCATCCAGGGAAGAAGATAGAAAGAGATTGTGGAAGTTCGAAGACACCGGCTTCTTTGGCGAGACGGGACGAAATGAAAAAGGATTCTCGAAATACTTCGTCTACGGGACCTGACAATATTTCAAATTGACGAAATATTATCCGGGAAATATCGTCTTTGGTGGAAAATACAATGGCGCCTCCGTCAACTGTACTGCTCAGCTGAAAGACATCTCAAGAGAAAATGCTGCTACTGCGTCATAAATAATTATGGTGATAATTATTATAATAAAAATTTATTGATATTTTTTATCTTGTAACTGTTACATTACAAAAAATCAAATGACAAGAAATCATTACATCATTGTACAGCTATTTTCCTGGTTTGTATCCACTGCATTTGGTAGTCAATACAAGTAAAACCAGAAACTTGGAGATAAAAACCAGATACAAGTCCACCATGGCCTTGTTACCACCTTGAAACATAGAACCCCAGCAATTTATGCTTGCTGAAAATTTACTTGAAGAAGTTTTCTCTCAATGGCCATGCGCGCGCTTTATTGTGGCACCTACAACTTCAGTCTGGTAATTTTTGGAATTGAATAGTTACTTCATCACGAGATGATTCGTTGATTCAGCGACGACATTTTCCACCTCAAATCAAGGCTATGTCACCCATAGAAAATTTGTTATTAGCAATAACTTTGTGAAAAGTGGGTCGTGCGCGTTCCTGTGCCACCAAAACGGCTCTCTCAACGTATAAAATTCTTGATTGTTGATAACGGCCTCGTATATTTTCGGTGGTCAACAATATTATTTAAATGATCAGAAATTATTTTTCGCAACCCATCGTATAGTAGAAAGCCGCGACCATGTTTTACCTGTGAAATTATTGCGCTACAATAAAAAAGGACACAGACCATCACATATCCAGGATAATATGAATCGTCGAAGCTCACCAGTGTTGGCGCCCTTACCCCCCTGGCTGCTCGCCATAATACCTCATTTGAGGTAGCCACGCGTGTGAGAGGCGACTCCATCGGTCTAGGTCCAGTGTCTCACGCCAAGGTAGTGGAAGAGACGTCAAACGAGCCGATAGGCTCGTGTAAGAGTGAGAAACAAGGAATGAAAGAACAGTACAAATATAAATTACAGACAATTTATTATGCTATTATGTAACAGAATGGGGGAATTGTCCTAGGTTCAGGTAATATAGAAATACTGATACAACCGTCTAGAAGACGGGCAGAGACTAGTGAAGAGAATCTCAAGGAGCATGGCTCGGAAAATTGCCAATTTTTAGGCGCGCCATTTCCATTGGCGCGCCATTTCCATGGGCGCGCCATTTTTTGGCGCGCCATTTTTGGGCGCGCCATTTTTAGGCGCGCCATTTTGATGGCGCGCCATTTTTAGGCAATGGCGCGCCATGGCGCGCCCGGCGAATTCCGAACTATGTCAAGGAGACGACCGCACACAGCGGGCGCTCAGAGACGACTGATTTGGGGGAACGCGCGATGACGCGCGAACCCTAATCAGGCGCGCATTTGAATCTGGCGCCGTGTCTGAACCCTCGGTGGCAAGGATGCCATCGTGCCGCCGACAACCAGCTCTTTTTTTTAAAATGTCTTGGATACTTTTTCCCAATCGCGCCCAAATCTCCGTAAAATCAATACCAGTCTAAAAAATTAAAAATAACTGAGAAGAAAGTCTCAGAAATACGCCTGCAGGCCACTAATCATTGGAAATGACCTACCGAAGAGGGAAAGGCTCGGATCCGAGTGTATATAGAGCCCATATCAAGTTGGAATATTCACAGAAATTGCGACGAAACAAGCGACTCTGCCCGCTCCTAAAAATCAATACGCAAATTTCGATCCATTTCAGATTGCTGGCTTTCTTTTTCCAAATTTTCGTTTTTTTCCTTCTCCGATCGGGGTGATCTTATCACCAGCGGTCGATAGTGTAACAATTTGCCCCTGTCCTTGCCTTTTCCAGCAGATGTTACCTTCCGGCGTACTTCTTTCCACCGAATTGCCCTATCCTCGTCAGTTTTTCCTTCTCTGAGGTTTAAAATCTCTTCATTTAGATTGTGAAGCACCCCCCATACCAATTTCCGATATTCGTAGCTGTATCCGTTACAGTAAAAATGAAATTCGACTTCGAAATCAACTCGCGTCTTTGTATCGTCTCGTGGATAAATTCCATTGGAGCCAGTCGATTTACAATCATATGACCGTAAATATCCTTCTGGAAACAGCCAAAAATGGCTTTAGGTCCGAGTCCCAACGGAAGATAATTCCCACGAGATACTTATCAACCCCTTCGGAATGTCTTACCACGAAATTACGGCGTCAAGTTTGGTAAAAGTCAACTTGGATGGAAAGGTTATTGACCAAGGAAGCACAAATTATGCCATAAATCAGGTGCATTTTATTTTATGAAATTGAGGTAAAAATTCTAGAGAATAACATAAAAACTAATTCCTAGGAAAAAGTTTCAATTCGAATTTGCCTCTCAATCGATATTTAGTTACATGACAGTTGCTTATTTTGAATTATCAAAGTTTTCTTGATATCTTCCAAGGATTGTAAACTCATTTCAGGCTGGATACGTTTTGCATTCTGCCCTCCACGAAGCTCGTCCCGAAATCCAAGCCATAATCCATCTCCATACTCCCGCGGTTGCTGCCGTTTCCGCCATGAAATGTGGTTTCCTGCCAATTTGTCAAGAATCCATGATAATTGGACCGGTTGCCTACCACGAATATCAGGTAATTGGCCCAAAATCACAAGCTAAACCTCAATTTCAGGGAATTCTAGTGGATGAGGAGGAAAAAGTCGCACTGGCGGCTAATTTAGGCGATAAAAATGTCATGATTTTGAGGAATCATGGCTTTGTTGTCTGTGGAAAAACAATTGAAGAAGCTTTTGTAATTGTTTATCATTTGATCCTCGCCTGTGAGACACAAGTAAGTCTTTTTATGTATTTTCTGAACAGTAGAGGAGAGCAGTCCATGGACATCGACTATATCCATTTTAGGTAAAATCTCTCTCATGTGGTGGACTGGAATACATCCATTTACCGTCCCAAATTGCCCAGGAAAAAGCTCAAAACACGGCTCGACATGGTGGAGGAGGAGTCAACCGGGAACATGACGGTGTCCACCACGAGCGATGGCGAGTGGGAGAATTGGAATGGGAAGCATGGATGAGAATATTGGACAATTGCGGCCTGAAAACAGGATACGAGTACAGAAACTTGGGACAGAAGGCGTAAAAGAAGACGGCACAGTGAATAAAGGAGAATTATTTCCTTTCTCAGCATATAAAATTGAAACTGGATGGTCACTTTTTTATTTGTTGATTCGTTGAAATGTTTTAGAATTTATTGGTTGTTTTTTTATCGAGGAAGCACGTAAATCCGTAGCTGAAACGCGGTTTTTGTAGAGAAATGTGTCTTTTCGTATTCTTTCGAGATATTTCCCGGCTTCTTGAATTTCTAAAAAGATGAGGACTGCTATTAATTACCTTGAAACATAAATGTCTCTTCTGATTTTCTATTCTGTTCTTCATCGCATCGAAATGGAATGGAAAATTGCTGAATTCTGTATTTCTTACAAACATTGTACTAGTTCCACAAAATAAATCAAAAAATTACCGTAATCCTGCCAAATGAAATTACAAGATCGAAATTTCCCCATGTGAAACTTGTTTTCTCCGAAAAAATTTGTTGTTAGTTCCATTTTCGCTAAATAATATCAGCGGGGTTCTGCTTCAATCCAACATGAAACATAGCATTCTCTCTGAAAAAGAGTCCCTAATGTACCCAGCTGATGTTTTTTTGGGCCAAAGTACGCCCATCGCCGTGTCGATTTGCTCACCTCAGTATCTTATCAGCTGTCTGCTACTTTTCCCACGCTGTCAGGTCAGGTCTCTCCCCGTTCGATTTTTGTCTGTTTAGTCCTTTTATTTTATTTCCTAACTCCTTTGCCAATTTAGCCTCAGAGTTGTACGTTTGTAACCCAGTAAAATCGAAATACAACCGTCATTTTTGATGATATTGCACGACATGATATTCCAGCCGATTGGCCGCGTTTCCTGCAGTTTTTCACGTGCATTTCTTGTTTATCTCTTGTTTTTTCGCCTTTCTATTCTCTTTTTAGAGTCAAAAATGGTTGGAATAGCCAACTTGCATCATGTTGAGTTCAATGTGGCCAATGTTTCCCATGCCGCGTACTGGTTCTGCTGTGCAATGGGTTTTCAACGTTTCGCCAGAAAAGAAACGCCAGAATCGATATCAATAGCCTGTAGAAATCGAGAGGTGACCATTATTCTGCCCAGAAAACTCCATGAAATCTAGGCAAATTTCGTGTTTACTTCGAGGAAACTGTATACAAAAGAAGAAAAACGATTTTATTTGCTGCATGGCGATTGCGTGCAAGATGTGGCATTTTTGGTGGATGATTTGGATTCAATTGTTGAGGTAGGCGCTGTAATTTCTGGAAAAGATTAAATTTGGACCTTGACTCTAACTGAAAAACTAAAAATCGCATATAAACTCGGTGAAAGAAGCGTAGAACTGATTATAGAGTCATCCCAATAATTAGGAAAAATAATTTTCCTTTTTTCAGGTCCTCAAAGCACAAAAAGTTCAAATTATCTCGATGACAAAAGAAGTCTGGGACAAATTTGGAACAATCACCACAGCCACAGTCAGATCACAGGTGGGCTTTGCTTTTCTTTTCTTGTTAGAATCTCTGTTTTGAGTCTAAATTTGCCAGAAAAAAGTAAATTAGTCGATAATTTTTTTAGGAAACAGACGTGCAACACACTTTGATAGAAAAAGGATCCTATCGTGGTTGTTTCCTGCCTGGTTTCGAAAGGATATCCAATTTTCCAATAGCAGACGTACTGTAAGTAGTTTCCTAATCATATAAAGAAATAAATTTAGAGATCCTTTATCGGTAATTCGAATAGACCACGTGGTCCAGGCATATCCCGAGGATACGGTAGAAAACACCGCCAAATGGTATCAAAATTCATTAGCTTTAAATAGATTCTGGTCAGTTTTAGGTTTAAATTTCTCTGATTTAAATATTTAAAGGTCTGCAGATGATCTCGTAGCGAAAACACAACAAACAGCAATTACAGCATGGTTACTGGTAAATGATAATAAAAGAGTGCAATATACGCTGGCAGAAACGGTTAAAGGACGGCCGGGAAGGAGTCAAATTCAAGTTTTTCGATGAAATTTCAAGAATTTTGAGAATTTTAGGAGTTTATTGATTATAATGGCGGCTCGGGGATACAACACATCGCCTTGCTGGTGGAAAATATCGTAGAAATAGTCGTAGCCATGAAAAATAGGTAAGGAACACTTTTATTAACTTGGAAATTCTTCCATGATTGCTTATTTCCAGAGGCGTTGAATTTCTAACAGTTCCCGATGCATATTACGAGATATTGGAAGAGCGTATCTCCTGTTCCCAGCTTGATTTTACAGAAGATATCCACAGCTTGAGAAAACATCGAATACTCATGGATTTCGACGATAACGGCTACTTGCTGCAGATTTTTACCAAACCCATTCAAGATAAACCAACGCTATTCTTTGAAATTATTCAAAGGAGGAATTTTAACGTGGGTTTTATTTCATTCCGAGTCTCTTTTTGGTTTATTTTCAGGGATTCGGTGCTGGTAATTTCAAATCGCTCTTTGAAGCAGTTGAAAGGGAACAGAAGATGCGTGGAACTCTTTGAATTTCAATAATACGGATAGATTATAAAATTATTAAAAAAACTTGCACTTCTTCGAGTTTTCAGTCCAAAAATCAATCAATATCGTCGGGTACCCGTAAAAATCAGAAGAGCACTTCTCGGACATCTGAGATGTCTCCCTGAATTCCTGTCGAGTTCTCCTTCTTGCTGCTGCCATTCTGTATCATAATCGGGGAGTTTTTATAAATCTGTGCGCGAAACAGAGAGGACTTTATGGGCAGATTTTCTGAATAATAAGCCACGCCGTTTCCTTCCCCAGTTTTCTTACGACGTCATCCAATAAAATATTCGGCACATAATCACCAGTCTCGCCACTGCTGACAATGCTTTTTTCACTCTTCGTCGCTCTCTTTTTATCTTCTTTCGGCTATGGATTAGAATGCCGTGAAGGAAGTGAGTTAAATTTCAAAATTATAGCGATATTTTCCCGTCAATTCAGCCATTATTGGCCGAGAAGTCGACCTAATTGTCATGGATTGCCCCGCCGATAAAGACACCTGTTATAAGTTGGTTTCTCTTGTAGAAAACTTCCATTTTAGGGATATGTGGGATCATGAAGTTGATGGACAACGCGTGGCCGTCGTTGGATTTCGTTGTGAATCAAATACACATTGTGCCAATTTAGTAATTTCGCATTTGAATCGATCTAAATAATTTCAGGGTGTTGCCGATAAATGTGGAGATATCAGTGAAGTAGGCCGGAAGCATATTTCTAAAGATTCCATCGTTCTTCATCATGCATTTGCCTGCTGTGGCAACAAAATTTTTGACTGAGGAAGCATCTGAAAAAATAAACATGCAATGAACCCAAAAATTTTTTCCCAGGTCTGCCGAAGCAGGAACATGGGAGTTTGTCCCGCCGCGAAAAGATTGCGAAATACCCAAACCTAACTCCCGCACCTACTACCCCATTTTTCTCGCTTATTTCTTGACCAAATCAGCTGTTTTATGCTCAAAAAATTCAGCTTTTTACAACTTTCTCAATAATACCAGCACTTGGAAACGTCAGGAAATATGATTTCTGGGTGCGCTGGCAGCTATTAGGGTGGGTCCCAAAAACTGCAAAAAGTCTCATATCTTTTGATTGCGATGTGCTATCTCCAAACGGTTTTCTGTTCTGGATAGCGCCCGGCCTGAGCACCTCAACCCACTTGAAATTTTGGCTCTACACCGACAGGTCGAGTTTTGGTGAGGGGTCGAGGTTTTGAAAAAAATCACTTTCGGTCATTTTCGACGGGAAAACGGCATCCTGCGATTTTTCGATCATAGAGGGGGAAGCATAACTTTTTATGCTGAGTACGATGGAATTAAAAAAAAATTAATACAACGGTCCTGGAGCGAAATAGACTAAGCGCAGCAGGTAAGTGGCGCTGCATCATGCAAACGATCAGGGTTCGGATCCGCCCCAACCAAAAACCTTTTTGCTTTTTTTCTTTTTGCTTTGCCATTATCCTTGAGGTCAATTATGTCTTTTTGTCAACTTTTATCCAGAAAAAAATTTAGAAAAAAATTTTAAACGTCGACTTTTCCGATTTTTACCGATTTTCCGGGTATTTTCAGCCAAATTTCCTCTTTCCAACAAATTTCTTTGTAGGGGCGATCTCTGTATTGATTTTCTGAACTTCCACATATGTGGTTATTAGTTCCACCACCGTTTGAGCCTTACAGATAGGAGTATTCTTTGGCAATCAGCAACTAGAGGAGCTGGACCTATACTCGAATTTTCAGTTCATTTATAAGTTGAGTGGAATTGGCTCCAATCGCTTTCTCCGTGCGAAATAAGCTTAGATTTGCTCAAAGGAGCGATTTATAAAACGTGGATGATTCTTTGTGGCCTGCATGGTCGGAATCGGGGGAAAAATGCGAACTCCCAGGGCTACAAATTTTTCTCTAAATATTTTCTTGGCTCGAAGTTGACAAAAGTACATAATTGACCTCAAGGATGATAGCAAAGCAAAAAGAAAAAAAAGCAAAAAGGTTTTTCGGTGGAGCGGATCCGAACCCTGGTCGTTTGCGTGATGCAGCGCCACTTACCGGCTGAGCCTAGTCGATTTCGCTCCAGGACCGTTGTATTAAATTTTTTTTAATTCCATCGTACTCAGCATAAAAAGTTATGCTTCCCCCTCTATGATCGAAAAATCGCAGGATGCCGTTTTCCCGTCGAAAATGACCGAAAGTGATTTTTTTCAAAACCTCGACCCCTCACCAAAACTCGACCTGTCGGTGTAGAGCCAAAATTTCAAGTGGGTTGAGGTGCTCAGGCCGGGCGCTATCCAGAACAGAAAACCGTTTGAAGATAGCACATCACAATCAAAAGATATGAGACTTTTCGCAGTTTTTGGGACCCACCCTAATAAATATATTGATTTCATATCGACAAACCTCTAAGTCTGAAATTACTTTAAGTTTAAAGGGACCCTCCGGCAGCAAAAATTTCTGGTGAAAGTGGTGAAAGGAAATTATCGTCCAGCATTACTTGCAGCTGGATGAACAACGACGATTCCAACGACGGCTCCTGCTCGTTGCCCATGAACAAAATTCTACCGACCATGGGTCGAAATCAGTCGAGAAATTGCTAATTCTCTCGAAAAGCCATATTTCTGTTAAAAAACCGTTTCCTTTTTTGGGTACTGCAGATCCAATTCTTGCCCCGTTAGAGGTTTTGCTGGAAAGGGGTTGGTTATATTCATTTTTTTCATTGTTACGATTATCCCTGGCTTCAGTTTCCTGCTGAAATCAATTGACAGACTCTAATAATATTTGAATTTCAGGAGCCTCGACAAGAAAGTTCCTAAATGTTCTAAGCAGCATAAGAAGACGAGTGGTAAAAATGAATCGAAGATGAAAGGAAAAAGCAAAGAAAGGAAAGACGAAAGAGGAGCAGGAAAAAGGATGGAGAAACCGGCCAAAAATATGATAGACCTGGATGCACATGAACAAGCCATAGGCAAATTGAAATTGGAACACTAGAGAAGACGTCCGTCCACCAGAAGAGCAAACCATTGAATGACTGACAACTGTGCTCGCGTTTGATTGCTTTTACTTGACCAGTTAAATCGTTTTTTTATAACATGAATTTTACTGCTCAATTTTGGCGGCAAATTTTAATTTCCATTGGTAGTTCTGAAAGCGGAGAAAATAAGAAAGACAAGCAATAATTTGTAACCGAGCTAATGAGGGCCTGGAGAATATTTAAATAAATTTATGATCAGGTTTTCTGTGACCAAAATATTGGGACGGCAGTATTTCTCTCAAGTTTTCCTCTCACCACAATCCACTTGAAAAGACGTCGGGATCTCTTTTTTTCTTATCCGGACTATTCTGAGAGAATGGAAGAATTATCTAATTAGATACTCCTTAGCTAAGGAGACGACAATGGCAACCCGTTTTTCATTCTTACAAAAAAAATTAGGCTATTTTTTAAATAAAAATATTCCAACTGTCGGCCAGAAAAATTTGAACGCTAGATCGGAATCGGAATTCACCACAGCCTTGCTCTTCACTGTCCATCAAAGAAACCAAATGAACAATTACGATTACAATCCTTTATTCGAAAAAGTAAACACAACTATCATTTCCGCCATCTCCGTCACATTCTTTGTCCTTTCTAATTGAAGTTGATCCCGATTTGCTCGTTTTTTCGCCTCCTCATGGTCCCTTTGTTCAATTTCTGCTCTTTTCTTTTTGTTCTCCTCTTTTTTTGCCTTTTCCAGTGTCCATTGAAAATCCGGTAATGTGTTCTTCTTTACACCGGGCAGTTTATTGACCACGAAATCCTCTACCAGTATTGCTTTCTCCGAATTTGCAGCCGAAATAACTGCTTGGATGATTTCCGGGAAATCTGACCTCCCTTCCGGATCCAAGTTCCACAGGAAATTTAGCAGTTCCATAATAATTTCCGGTGTTCCTTCTGCTGCTGGCGGCATTTCCGCTTTTTTAATCACCTCGCATTATGAGGATTCTCCTAGAAAATATGGGTAATTTTAGGTTAAAAATGGATAAAAACTGACTCGATCATTTCTTTTGTGCACATTCCAAAATACCACAATTCCTTATGAATGTATCTGCCCAGGTCTTCTTTAGACATGCTTCCATAATCTTGAGTTTTCTTTTTGACAGAGAGAATAAGACTGGCTACTGCAGCCATAATGGTAACAGCGGCAAACATCAAAATAAACAACATTTTTAAGAATAGATGCTGTGGGAAATAGTGGCTGCCGCTTTGATCTAGTTTAGACATGAAATTTTAACCAATTTCACGATTTCGACTGTTCTGTGACCGTAAAAACTCTGACAAGCAAAGTTTTTCAGTTCGTTCCAGTAACAAGACCTATACCATTCGAAAAAGCATCAAAAAATACCCCTGGGGATGGTGTCAGGAAGTGCTCCCGAGACCGTTTGACACTTTGAGGGAAATTCATAAACAGACGATTTTCAAAATATCATTGCCCCATTTTGAGACTCTCACAAGTGGCAGCCTGGCTCAACCGGTAAATTGTTTGAACTTGACTTTATAAACAAGTCTTTTTTTTCAAGTCTGGGCCCATCTGTATTGCCAAATACGAGAGGCTCGGGAGCACTTCCTGACACCATCCTCTGGGCTAATTTTTGACGCATTTTCGAATGGTGTGTGACTCGTTACGGGAACGCGTTGCGAACTGAAAAACTTTGCTTGTGGAGCTCTCAACCTGGTATCCGCAGAACTTTACATTTTTTGAGGCTGATGATTTCTAACTCCAACGTTTTCCGTCGAGTACACCTTCTAAAGCTGCTGTTATTCGCAACAGTTAGATTAACAACTTCGTTTATCTGTTTGTTTCACCGTAAAATAATTAAAGAGTTTACTTTCACGACGAACCCAATTTTTTTTCCGGAATACGGAATGGAATATGGAATATGGATTCAGCAAGGCTCTGGCAGCCACCAAAAGTAGCCAAAGTCATCAACAGTGGGGGTCGCGGCTCGGCCCGGCCCGCCAATCATTGCCAGGCCAGTGTTATCTTCTGTATTGTTTTTGATCAAACATCCTTTTCTGTTGGTTAATTTGATGATTTTACAGAGAAAGACGATTGGGAATTTTGGAAGAAGAGTTATTTTTAGAGATGAATTTCTGAAGTATGCGAAGAAGAAGATGTGGAATGGAGATTTATGTGGTCAAACGTTGGAAAACTAGAACGATTCAAATATTTATGGAGCTTCAAATATTTATTGACATATACAGCAGACATTAAAACTTGATATCATTGAAAAATACCATGGGAAAATTTTTAGAATAGGTTGAATTGCTGGTGGATCTTCTTCTCAATCCATCTGTTTTGAAGTAATCCTTTGAGTCGATGAGAATCCGCAACCACCGTGGACCCCATGGAAATCTACAGTCCAGATTGTTTCAGTCATGCTGACACCTTCGAAAATGTCCACACTGCTTGGATCCAGGAGTCGTTGTTCTTTGCCGGGCGGGCTGTCCTTGTCCACCGACTTTTTATTGACTCCACCACCAGCGAGTGCCACCCCAGTATCGGCAGGTATCTCTGTTCTGATCACGTGGAATTCCGTCAGAAACCGAGACAGCTGGCGAGTTTCTAAGCAGGCTACCTTTTTTAGCGGTATAAAAGGCAGTTGTAGGCGGAACTTCTTTCCGTCAATGTAAACGAACATTACTAGCGACAGATTCTGAATCAAAGGGCCGATTAAAATTATTACTCTGGCTTACTTCATCAAACAGCCGATCCAACTCTTCCGTCCGGATAGATACAAAGCACTTCTTCACAGATAAAAGTTTGCTGCACCACTGAGAAGGTTTCTCTTCCAAAGGCAGCATTCTGTCGGTTGATTGGACATGGAATTCCTCCTTTAAATCCATTCGAAGTGTTTGTCTTGTTCTCGTTCCTTCATTGATCGATGCATCAACCAAAAAATATAATGGAGTAAGAGTCATTCCAAATTGATCTTTCAAAGTATTGAAATCATCTCGAAATCGTCGGCTGATATATTTCGAGCAATCGAAAGTCTAAAATTTGTTTTTATAAATCTTTTTTTGTATTGTAAAAATATTTCTTGATAATTTTATCTTTTTTTTCTTGTTTTTCTTTTAAATCTAGGCTTTTGGTCAGTAATTTATTTTTTAAATTAAAGCAAATGTGCATTATTTATAGATCTTTTGCAGTCTTTGATATTTTTGGTAGTTGCTCTAGAGAAAAATAATTCCATTTCTTTTGAATTAATATTTTTCTACTTCTGTTTTTTTTAAAAAATAACTAATAAACATTTATGTACCATAAAAAATACAAGCAAAAAAAACAAGACAATAAAATTATCAAGAATTATTTTTTTTAATTTTTTTTTCTTTCTTTTCCAAAACCTGGCAGATTTTTTGCATCATTTTTTCCAATTGATAACATTCAATTATTTGCAACAAAAAAATTTAGATCTATTCAGAGACCAAATTGAATGAATGATGGATATTCCATTTGATATATCTGTCAGTACTCATACCTTTGCGATGTTTCTGCCCTCTGGATGTTCCCCCCTGGTTACCATTACTTGCCACAGGAGGAGCGAGACACTCTGGAAGTTCTGGGGGCTCCTCGCCTAGCTAGTCTTCGTGGAGATCCAGCACTTGGCTTTTGTGTTGTACGCTGATCTTCTCCATCTTGACTCCTTTCCGTGCCAATTTCATCTTCAGGCGTAGATTGTCCTCATAAACAAGCAATTGCTTTTCCTGTTCTCGTCGAATGGTATCCTCTTGCCTGCTGGGAGTCTTCTCACGGAATTGGCTTTCCTTTGTCTGGCTATTCCTTTTTTCATTCGACTGTTTGGACCGCCTGAAAAGAACACATTAATAACATATTATTTTTTTTAATTTTGGTATTATAGAGCCCGTTTCAACCGATTTTATGAAGGAAAACCAAACCAGGGGTAAATGAAACCTAAATCCAAGTCAAATGTCAGATAATTTTTATCAATCATAATTTCAGAATTGGACTGAGAACACGTATATTAAAGGGACGATAAGGCAAGATTTGAATCTGCTGGAACTGCGCGCTTTGATTACTGTAGCTTTTTGTAAAAATTGTCTGCATGCATTATTATCATTTTTTATTGTTTTGTTTTGCCAGCATTGAATTACTATAGAGCAAAAAATAAATAAGCAAAACGTAGCAGAATACAAAAGATACTAAAAATTCATGCAAAATGAGGTTTTTGAGACAAAAATGTTATTTTATCGAGATACCAAGTCGTTCATATATCAAAATGATTCTAAAAATCAGCTGAGTCCATTGCAATACGAATCAAATTACGAAAATAAGGATCAACAAAGAAAAACATAAATTTTCTTTTGGAATCGCAAAATTTGTGTATGATGTTTACGCGTACTCTAAAATTTCGCGGAAGTTCCGCAGAATTCAAATCCTGCCTTTCCGTCCCTTTAATTTTCCCGGAAAGTCAACAATTCTCAGAGTAGCCCATCATTTTATTATTGTCATGCTGAAATTTCGCGGTCAAAAAATGCCCATATCTTGGCCATTTCTGAATATATTCCCGAAATTTAAACAGCAATTTTCATGGAATTTCATGCGCTTTTATCTGATATTTGACTTGAAAAAAAAGAAAAAAAACCAGTATGGTGCCTATTCAGAGCACAAGTAACTGTAAATGTGGCTGTTTAAATCTTGGGAAAATTCCGTGAAATGGACGAGATCTGGCTGAAAGATAGTGGCGTCGGAAAATGGATGAACAGCTGCTTGTGGAATCCAGGGTATTTTCAGACAAAAATATCAAAAATATTGGATTATGGAATCGGGAAGTGTTCGGACCATTTCGGCAGCCGTGTTGATAGACATATTTCGGAGATTTACTGGCTATTTTTTGAAGTCAACAATAGAATTTTTACCAGAAGTCAATGTTTCACATCATCTCCGCTTTGAACTGGTTTTTAAATTACGAAGGATGATCGAAAAATGGCCGAAATATGACTGTAAACAGGCCGTCCGAGATGTGTCCATATTGGAAGTTCTCGCTACGGCGCGTTTGGGTAAAATTACCGCGAATAGCCAGCAAACCTGTGGTATTTTGGGCGACCGATGACGGCAGAATTGTCGCTTGTAGACATCTTTTTCCGACCAGCCATCGCTC
This sequence comes from Oscheius sp. DF5033, assembly GCA_964036215.1. Taxonomy (NCBI): domain Eukaryota; kingdom Metazoa; phylum Nematoda; class Chromadorea; order Rhabditida; family Rhabditidae; genus Oscheius; species Oscheius sp. DF5033. The sequence goes on from CAXIWN010000006.1 coordinate 3,055,411, forward strand.
GGATAGTAGCTGCAATGAACTGACGATCTAAAAGCGAGAAGAACTGGCAAAATACTGGAAAAAATAGGTTAGAAACGGATTTTTAACAGAAATCTGGCTTTTCGAGAGAATTAGCAATTTCTCGACTGATTTCGACCCATGGTCGGTAGAATTTTGGTCATGGCCAACGAGCAGGAACCGTCGTTGGAATCGTCGACGTCAAAAGGTCGACGCAAGGGGGCGATGGCGGGTCGCCGCCTTCAATTTTGCCCAGCTTCTAAAATCTTCAAATATTTTGGTTTTTCTGTTCATCACGATCATAAAAATAATTTTATGTTACACAAAATTATGTACAATTGAAAGATCGAATTCAATATTTGCTCAAAAGTTGAAGATGATCGAAGTGGAATTTCTTCAAGAATGTCTTCACATTTTTCCGGAAATGGCCTTTTTGTTGTTGCCAAGTCCAATCGGTCTTCTTTGAACAAAAGAGCAGCTGAAATGGAGTAATTTGCAGTAATTTAAAGGCCTAACAGCCATTAAAACTCACATTTCTCGAGGGAGATAGAGGCGACAGGGAGCAAGACGGGAAAATTTCACTAAAAGCATCAAAAACTCGATTTTCATTTCCCACAATATTATCGACAGCGTTGATATTTACCGTAACGACTCCTATAAAAAGAAAATGATCCGATTTTTAGGCTCAAACAAACCAGACGAATCCGTCTCTTATTTTGAATAATTTTTATTTTTCAGATTTGTCAGTATGGCTATGATGCGGAGTCAAAAAGCTATCTTATGAATCTCTGTCGGTTCCGTCCTACTGTTTATAATGTTTTTGTCTCTAGCCGATTATTTTGAGTTACTTTTAGAGATGGATTTCTAGAAACTGCGAAGGTGTCAATTTTCTTGTCCGTTGAAAAAAAAAATGGAAAACTAAATAAATAAATTTATTTGAATATCAAGCGCTTTTATGGTTTGAAGAGCTCTTTGGTCACAAGCCGGTCTCTTCTAGAAATTCCATTTGGCATTAGCCTCACACCTGGACGATGTTCTTTTCCTCACGACGATAGAACATGTAGATGTCGGTTGGGGGCGGAGCAACGCAGCTCGGCATATCGGGTTCATCTTCTCCGAGTTTTCGTTTACATTCAGTCAAATTTTCAAATAAATCAAAAATCTCCATCCGATGTTTGATATCTTTGTCATCCGAAGCTACTTCCACTCGAGCTAGCTTCATTTTTAGCTTTACGTTCTGCTCAAAAATACGGAGCTGTTCTAATTCTTGTTTTTCAATTGTTTTCTCTTTGATGGCCACTCCTTTTTCCCGTTCGTCCATCTCTTTTATTTACGTTTGTCCCACAATTCACTGCGTGCATCTTTGGGGTTTTTCTCATTCTTCTTTTTTGTATCTTTCTGATTTCTCAGCGGGGATCGTTTCTCCTTGGTTTTTCTGTAAAGGAACCATTAACATATATAATTTTAAGGTTTAATTCTAATATTATGGAACCCGTTTCAATTGATTTGATGAAGAAAAGCCAAACCATGGATCGACAAGAGTGAATGCGGTGGCATGATAAAGTCAGATGTCATTCAAGCAGGAATTTTTTATAGCAAAAATCACTTTAGAATACGACAGAGAGCAGCATAGGATGGAGAACCCACCCCTATATGAATTTACATCAGAACTACAGGTAATCCAAAAATTTAAAGGAACAGTGCAAGTGAAAAAAGTACGTGAGCCCAACTGCGTCGAAAATGTCTGCGTACGTAAAAATTATTTTTGATCTCTCTATGATGGTCTTTGAATTCTGGAGATTCTCCCGGGTATGCCCGAGTTGGGGGCGGAGATTGGTCGCTACATGAGGTACGTTCACAATTTTGATTCTGTAAAGATCAATGGAACCAACCAGGCGTTATTTCGCTGACTGCATCCTTTAGATTTCGGCCGTCCGCGACTCTTCGATTTTGATCTTTCACTTGACACCGACGCTGACTTGTCTCTCCTTTGCGATCCTCCACCTGCAGTCGCTTCCTTGGCCTTTTTCGCGACAACAATCTTCTTGGATTTCGGCAGGTTTGGCCCCATCTCGACCATGTCGTCCTGACTGTTGACCTCATAATCGGATTGGTCTCTTCCTTCTCCATTGTAAGCCTCCAGATCTTGTTCAACTTCATCGATGCATTTTTCTTTTCTTCGCAGCAGAAAGAATATTATGCTGAAGAAGAAAACGAGTCCAGACAGCGATGCCATGGCAAAAAATGCGACGAGACCACTAAAAATAGTCATATTTATTAGTAAAAAACAGCCAACTAACGGTGTAATTTCCCTGTTAATCGGTGAAATTGGTGCCGGAATAGCAGGAGGCATCGACATCGGGGCTGGCATAGGAAAAGGAGCCGCCGTGGCGATTGGAGCAGGAGCATGAATGGCAATAAAACCAGGAGCCGGAATAGGAACAGACGCTGGTAATTTACCCCCGGCGTTATTTCGCTACCAGTGGTAAACATCCTATTCCGACCAGCCATCGCTCGGATAGTAGCTGCAATGAGCTGACGATCTAAAAGCGAAAAGAACTGACAAAATACTGGAAAAAATAAGGTAAAAAGGGTTTTTAACAGAAATCTGGCTTTTCGAGAGAATTAGCAATTTCTCGACTGATTTCGATCCATGGTCGGTAGAATTTTGGTCATGGCCAACGAGCAGGAACCGTCGTTGGAATCGTCGACGTCAAAAGGTCGACGCAAGGGGGCGATGGCGGGTCGCCGCCTTCAATTTTGCCCAGCTCCTTAAATCTTCAAATATTTTGGTTTTTCTGTTCATCACGATCATAAAAACACTTTTATTTTACACACAATTATGCACAATTGAAAGATCGAACTCAATATTTGCTCAAAAGTTGGAGATGATCGAAGTGGAATTTCTTCAAGAATGTCTTCACATTTTTCCGGAAATGGCCTTTTTGTTGTTGCCAAGTCCAATCGATCTTTTTTGAACAAAAGAGCAGCTGAAATGGAGTAATTTGCAGTAATTTAAAGGCCTAACAGCCATTAAAACTCACATTTCTCGAGGGAGACAGAGGCGACAGGGAGCAAGACGGGAAAATTTCACTAAAAGCATCAAATACTCGATTTTCATTTCCTACAATATTATCCACAGCGTTGATATTTACCGTAACGACTCCTTTAAAAAGAAAATGATCCAATTTTTAGGCTCAAACAAACCGTCATCCTCTAGGGCGTCGTAAATATTCAAAATCACATTTTCATCCAAATATTTGGGCACGGGGCAGATCAATCCGGTGCCCGTCTCATCCCAATCATAACTTTGATCAATTACAATAAAATTATATTTTTCAGCTGGAAAAATATATTAGAATCCACCAAAGATTACGGTACTTTTTAGGACGGCCTGTTCCAGGAATTCGATAGGATCTGCGACGTAGACGGAAACTTTCTCCGGAATTTCTTCATGTCCAAAATATTTGCTGGCAATTTCTACCAAGAATGGATCTTTTTCCACAATTGTTAATTTTATCTGAAAAATTCGGTAAATAAGAATTTTTAATGGAAATTTTGTCGCAATTTACTGAATAACAGCCACCACTCGTCCACCTAATGCACATTCATCTATCCTACTCCTAAAAAAGACTTTTTAGTCCGATTACTGGCATTCTTTCAAGTCTGGCCATAGATTACCATCCAATTTCCAATAATCTAACAAAAATTGGCCAGGGTGGAAGTCGAGGGAAGCCGGTGAAGCCAAGTGTCGACTCAACTGTCAATCTATTATTCCTTTCTCCCTTTGAGCTCGACTCGACAACGGGGTCGATTCAATACTCTTGACATCGAATCGACATCGACACACGATTTCCTGCGTCGTTGATTCTAGTCCTTTGAGGTTTCTTGATAGGGTGGAACATCGACTCGACTCCTATCGACTCAGGAAACCATGAACCGATGTCGAGTCGAATCAAATTGTTGAATTGATAACAGTGGGGGAGAGAGTCGAGGTTAAAGACGACCTGAGCCGAGTCGAAACAAGGAACAAATGCATTCTCGTCTCGACACAAGTTTAATTTCATTTCTGTGCCCATTTCGAGTCGATGCATAATCCTTTCCTAGGCAAGCAGGGTCGACAAATGTACGAAAAGGGTGGACGAATGTAGACTTTTCTCGATTCGTGCTTGCTTTCTTGAATAATTCAAAGTCGAGAAGAAGGAGGAGATCCTAACGTTTACCCGAAAAGGCTCATTTGCTCGCTGTGTCAAGTTTGTCTCAAAAATACCCACATTTGGTCGGGTTGTAAAGAAATTGGAGACCATTCCTCCTCGCATTCCCACGACGAGAACCTCCCTCTTCTCCATTTCATCCAGCGGTAAAACCTGGGAATTTCCTGTAATTTTCCCAAATAATTCCTACCCCGGTCAGGTAGCCATTGGCGATCAGAAGCTGGGCATACGGATTGATGACGTAGGATTTGTCCACCTGCCATTTATTTACTTTGGCATTTTTAGCCGTCAAGGACGAGGGCGTCTTTAATTTGGAGAGGACCAGGCGAGTGGCTGTTTCTGATTGGGCTTCTAATTTTCTGGTGGCTGACACGCTGAAAGGGGAAATTTTGGTAAAAATTAGCTTGCTCTTCTGTTTTTTTTTGGGGAATTAAGAGCCAAAATGGAAGAATTCTCCCCAGTTGTATAATTTCCTACCCATTTTCATCGATGTATACCAAATCTCGAACTTCATAACAGTCAGAACTGGGTCCATTTCTGCATTCTTCTCCAACAATTGAGCAATTCTACAAGTTTTCTTGGTTTTCCACATAAAAATTAGGGATTTTTCACCTGTGATCTCAAGATTTCATCCAATTCTTCTGATAAAGTATGAGGAGCCGAATTGACGAGATTTATGAGAAAGAATAGAAATCCAATTCGGGCGTGGATCATGGTAGGAGAAACGGGAATAGTCGGCGGTGTTGTTGATTATTGTCTACAGAAAGAAACCGGTAAAATTAGAAACAAAAAAATGGTGTTCAAGAGGAAAAATAGGAGAAATAACAAGCGATGATGGCAAAAATATCAACAGTCGTGGTCGATGGACAACTGTTGGAATTTTTTTGGTACAAAGTTGATGAATTTATGAGAATTCTATAGTTTTAAACAGCCTCGTAGTGGATTTTCCAATACCTGAATGAATTTCCCGGTAAAATTGATAAAAATCTGCTGCTTTCCCCGGGTACAGAATTCTTGAAGGAAGTGGAAACCAAGTAAAAAGGATTGGCGGAGTGTCCTTGTTACAATGTTCCTTGTGCTGCTGCTTGCCACGTCCAGCGAACTTCGTTCTCCCTTTTATAAGAGAGACCGTTGTGTCCCGTTTCTGTGTTTGGTTTAATTTGATCAACAGCAGCAATCGGGTCACAAGATGATTTCAAACTAGAAACAAGGAAGTAGGGAAAAGTTTTTTTGCTTCAAAAAGGAAGTTTTTGATGAGGAGAACCATCCAAGAGTCGTCTGTTTGAAATTTGCGACTGTAAGAAGCCAAAGAGGTCCATCGACTATTCGACACATTTGGCAGCTTGCTAAAAATTTGGAAAATCAGCTCAATTGCCTAAAAACTACCAAAAATCCTCGGATACTCGACAAGGACTCCGTCATTCCTCATCATCCTCATATTTTCAATGAAATTGTCAATCAAAACGTTATTTTCCACCGTTTACCGCCAAATTTCAACTGTGTTTTGTGTTTTCTAAGCCGGATACCCTTTTTCAAGTTCCGAAAAGCTGCCAGTTTTCCAATGTGTGGTCACCCGCCAGGGAGCGGTTTTCCGTCGCGATTAGAAATCTCTCGTGATTCCGCTGTTCATCCATTATGACCACTGATTTTTCAAGATTGTAGGGGAAAGACCTCCCAGACAAACTTTCCAAGGGAAATTGAAGATACTCTTCGGGCAATCTCAGAAGGAATTCAGGGAGCAAAACCTTTGGAAATTTTTCCCAATGACCACTGAAAAGTTCCCCCATTTATTTAACCAAAAGAACCAGGTCTTCAAATAAAATTTATTCTAATTTCTATTTCAATAGCGGCCTATTCTCATCAATTATTCTAATTTCATCATCTCTATTCAATGATCCGAGGTATCTACCCAACAGATAACCCGCTAACATAATTCCAAAAACAATCAGAATCGAGCGGAGCATTCCCAAAGCATCGGAAATATTTCTCTCCGCCCTTTTTGTCATTGAAAATGGGAATTTACTGGATTTTAGTGAAATTCCGGGGCTGGAGATCTTCTTCTTGTCTGCCAGAGCCTGGTCAAAGGCTGGGAGATCTCGTAGCCAATAATTTATGACAGGCCTGGAATCTTTTTGTTGTTCTATTGAGTCTGCTTACTTTTCATAATGAAGAGCATTTTTCGGCCTCAATCCCGTGGTCACATTGACATCAATCGCGAAATAATTCCCGTTTTCTGGGTGAAATGGCTCCCATTCTATGAATATTTTGAATTAATCAAACATAAAAAGTTACCGGGATCAGGGACGCCTGTTTTTATGAAATTGATAAAATATTTTGGATATAATTCGGCCAGCACTTTCTCATTCTCATCTTGATCAAATTTATGGACTCCCATAATATAAGACAAGTCATCAGTGTGTTTTGAATGTCGCTTATTTCGATACGAATAAAGGTAGACCTGTTTTGTGGTCAAAACCTTCAGAAAAGATAAAAATTACCGGAGCACCAGCCTTGGAGACTGTCGAAGCTGTCAAATAATTTCGGACGAATAACATTTGAGTCATGGAATCGTGGGAAAAATCTGGAAATTATTGAAATCATTGGAAACAATTCTCTGAAGACACCATCAATCAATTCAGCATGGTCTTCTGTATTTCCGATAATTTTTTCAGCTAGCAAAAAGGTGTTTTTGCAATGATATACGAATTTTGGTTATCTTTAATGAGATTTCATGTGCCCACATCGGCGAGCTGTGTTCTGTCGAGTAAAAATCTCACAAGTTGAAAATGGCCGCCAAAACTTGCCAATTGGTCCTAGATCAGAGTTCTTTACAACATTTAGTAATACAAAATGTCAGCTACACGATGCAGAAAACCTTTCGAAAATGGCGTTTTCTAGTCAAAAGATATGGGGATTTTTTGAATTTGATGGGCAAATTCTAGTAGATGTTTCAATTAGAGAACAAATGGCCCTAAATTGGAACTTGCCCTGTTACGCTGCCCCGTGCCGTCCTCTCCATGCAACTCTGTGGTCTTATTGAAAATCGTCGTAAAATCCTTGAATCAACCCACCTAATCGTTTCTCCTTCTCGTCCTGATGATATTTCTCTACAGCTGCCAGCGGATACCGTAATCCGACATCATCCGCCACGGTTACAAAATATTCGCTGTCGCTTTTATTATATTTATCCATTTCAAACAGCGTCGTGCCCAGCATCATTGGAATTTTCTGTATTTTTACGCTATAGCTCACGGGAAAAATTTACCGGTGGATTTTTCAACGAATCATGAAACCTCGGAAAAGCCTCGTCTTTTGGGAACAAGCCATAGAACATTGAACCTTCTTCTTCTAATTTTCTTTGAGTTGAAAGGAGGACAGATTGATTGATGGTTCGAAGGCAACCGAGGACTTCGTGAAGGTAATTTTCACTTGGATCCGAGTAGGAAGGGTAGGTAACACACTGAAATGGGGAATTTCTCATTATTCTGGGAAAATATTGTCATTTGACCAATTTTCCCAAAGTTCCAGCTTACCCCAACTCTTCTCGAAAATTCCCAGCTCAATTTCTGCAAGTCGATGTCCTGCATGACGTTTAGCAGCCCGACTCCGGACATCCCAACAACTTTTTGAAATAGCCTTAATATTTCATTTAAGCGGTCTTTCTATTAAATTACCGTTCATCTGGATTAATAACAGGTGAAAAAGCCAAGGCGGTGACTGTATGTGCCCCAAACGAGTGTCCAAAAAGGGTAACGCTTCGTGGATTACCACCAAATGCATGGATATTACCCTGAACCCATTCTAATGAGGCAATAATGTCTGAAAAGCCGTTTAAATAGGCTGTAGGGTACTGTACCATGGAGTGGAAGCTCGAAAGGAATCACGTTTTCATTTCCCAAGTTCAATAGCCCGACGGAACCGAGGCGGAAGGCCGAAATGACCATGACAATATCTAAAATTAAGCAAAATCGAGTATTTTAGAAAGGGAAACTGACCATTGGACCCGAAATTACTGACAATTGTATCATCGTCGAACATGACAGACGAGTCCATTTGGAATGCACCGCCATGGATGTAAAGAACTACGGGACAATCTTTGGATTCCTAAAAAGAGAATTTTTTATTTTGGGAAATTATGGCCGGTATTTTGAAGAAGATGAGTAAAAAGATGTGGACACAATCTTCTTTCTATCTCTCTCAAAACAGGGAAATTACAATTATTCAACATTTCTTATTCAGGCTGATTTCAGATATTTACCGCCCAAATCCGAGTCAATTGAACAGGATTTTGAGCCATTTTCCCTTGCAAAAAATTCGAAATCGAAAAAGTTCTTGAGGTGATTCGCTTTCTGTTTTCCAAATTATCCTCAATTTGAAAGGAAAAACCAAATAACAAATTTGAGGCTGTCTACTTAGACGATTTCCTTTCTGTTTTGAGGATTTCGTTAATAAGAACGGTGCAGGGGAATTCTAATTTGATCGGCTTCCAATTGCCAAGAATTGAAATTCAATAAAATTCTCTGAATTTGATACCAACGGCTATCTCAAAATTTGTTCCGTGTAGCTTTTTCTCCTTGCCAAGTTTCTATGAAAAAGCTTCAGCGAGATGGCCAAGATTTTTCATGCTTTATCGACTAAAAAAATTAACAGTGTTAGACACAAAAAGAATGTTTCACTTCGTATTCGAATAGGTGCTTCATTTTGGCAGCTACTGAGGTTGGCAATAGAACCAAAAACTCACCAAACATCGCTCCGAAGTGAAAATATTATTATGTAGACAATCCTCATCGACCCATTTTTGTGGACTGGATGTTCTAGTCGAATTAGAAATACACGCCGGGCCATATTCTGCAAAGTTATCATGGCCATTGACCTCTTCTACTCACCTGTGCCATCCCAAACCCCTTTCCACGGTCGTTTTGGTGCCGGTAATGCGAATCTCAGCTCTTTCACTGGCGGCTCAGCAAAGGGAACACGCTGAAATTGTCGAAAATTCTTCAGAAATTGTGGGAAATTACCTTGAAAGCTCGGACAATTGTCCCATCTCGAGCTGTAAAATCTTTTCCCCGAATTTGACCGAGGGGAGTAGTAATAATTAGGGAATAAATTGGGGTAAAAAGGAGAAAAAAGAGCAACATTGGCAGAAAAAGTGGGAACAATTCTTATCGCGTAAAGAAGATCATCTTTCTCTGACAATCGGGGAGAGGAAGGGAGCAAAAGATAAGACACGCGGGGGTCAGGCAATGGGACAAAGCACAAGTTTTTCGGAATTTTAGGTTTCTTCGAGTATTTTGGAAGGAAAAAGGGGATTTCCTTTGATTACCTTCAATAATTTGATTATTTCCAAGAAACAATTTCGACTGTGATTTTTTATAGAAAGTTCTCTTCAATTTTCCCAATTTTCAACAAATTGAACAAGAAAAAAGACTCCTAATAGAAGAATTCTCAGGCTAACTTGCTGATTTATTCAATGCAACGTTTCATTACAAAGAATCACAAAGATGACCAGACCAGGCCATGATCTTCTGGTGGCTCATCGCAGTGGAAAGTGACGGGCAACTTCTGGTATTGGAATTGGCCTCGATTGGATAATTCCTTCCAAATTTCTTGAAGATCCTGAGAAGAAAGATCCGGCGGTATTCCGGCACTCTGGACCATAAATTTCGAATATTTGAGGTGGTCGATGTCGGCGGCGTGGCAGAGCTCGATGACAATTAATTTTGTGAATCCGGGAGAGATGACGCCTGTGATTTAAATAGAAAAGATTACGGTAGACTGACCGTGAGTCGGACAGACGCGATACGCCTCGGGATGGGTGCTTTTTATCCGAAAATATGCATCCTGTCGATAGGACAAATTCAGAAGTTCGAGTGTAGCATAACAGGCATCATTCGATCCTTTAAATTATTTGGATTACGGTCATTTTGGAGATGAAAACCTGTGAATGCGACCCAATAAGGCGGTCGAATGTCGAATAGTTGGCCCTCTTCCGGTTCCCGAGTCGAAATACCTCCGTCCAGCCGTCTCTGCAGTCTGTTCCTCTCCCGGATACAATTCAAAAACGCGTTGCTCATCATCGCCAAGTTTATTTGGCTCTCCGCCAGCTCCAATCTCATCGCCTTCACTTCGTCCGACTCATCTTCCGTCGTCGTCGACATTTCCTCCTCATTCTTCGTCGTGTCGCCTGTTTCCATTTCTATAAAATTGCAGTATTTTTAACCGAAATTATGACAGCCAGCAGACCTTCAAAAGACGACCGCTTATGCGGCGAGAAGAAGCAAACAAGTGATGTGACCGTTTGACAGCTTTATCCTTGTAGAAATCTCGTAATCACAAGCATTTTTACCACTTTTAGTCGACGAGACTTGAAATCGAATTGAATGAAGTAAATTTTAGATCATATTGATAAATTTTCGAGCTCATGAATTTTTACTTTTTCCTCAAAATTTACAAGACAACATATGGTCACGGTTTTATTTACAATAATCACTGGTATTATTCGACAGAAAAATGGATAAATTTCAGCACCTAGCGAAGAAAAATAAGTGAAAGAGTGGAGAAAATGGATAAGTGAAGGTAGCTGAGAGAAATGGCCTGAGATGCGCTTGTGTACTTGTTTTTCGGCTCTTTTGACGGAATTTCACGGGGGGAGAGCGTCGGTCGACGAGTCTGAAATCAAATTAGTAATTTTTCAATGAGAAAAGCCTACAACTTCTTCTGGTTCTTTTGTCGTCGTCGTTAGGGGCTTGATTCGACGAAGGGAGACAATAATCTCGGGAGAACGACGTTGCCTCGTCACTGAGATCTTTTTAGTCGTTGGAATGTAATCAGGATGGTCGAATGTCACCTAAATGGCGGTAATTCAAGAAAAAAGTGGCAAGAAAGTGAATTTGCTAATAAAAAAAACTGGTTTTTCATCTGTTTTACCCCTGTAGCTTATAGAAAAGTGGAAAAAAGGTATTTATAGATACTGGCGCCCAAAAAACTTACTTCATAAGTTCCCACATTAGCCAGTCGCCAGAATTCTCCATTTTCGTAGCTTATGACAATTTTCCCAGTGTCCATTCCAATCGTCGCGTTGACAATTCCCTCGCCTGTCTGCTCGTCCACAATTCGCCCGTGGATCGCACTAAAACTCAATTTTTAATTGTAACCGCATTCTGAAGCAAAAAAATGTACAAAACTCACTGATGAACTAGTTCAATAAAGTGTAGAATACTGTATTTATTCTCATTCCAAAGCCACTTCAAATGGCGGGTTTCTGGGAATTTAACGCAGCTGATCTCTACCGTAACCTGAAGAGAATCTTTTTACACTTCAAAAAACGAAAAAGTATTTGGAAAGTGATGGGAGAAACTTACCTCAAAGGCCAGAGTATTGAGATAGATCCAATCTTGCATGCCACCGGGGACAATGTACCTGAAAGACCCAGAATTACTTGGATTGTTTCAAGTTTTCTTTTTATCTAACCATGGAAATGTTCTTTACTTGTTCTGGATTGCGCACCGTGCATAAAAATTGGAATATTTTGCATCACTAGGAGATTTCCCAGCCCAAAATTCAATTTTTGTCCAGAGGATTGGTTCTCATGCTTCAAATTTTCTTTTTATGATTCAAATTGGATGTTTCCAGCAATTTCTGGCAAATTGACGCAACTTTTATGGAAATGTTGTAACTTTTCGGTATAATTTCTACGTTTCAGGTCAAATTCATAAATCTCTCTTCCGTTGCTACAATGACATCCATGGCACTCACCAATCGGCCCCATTGACTATCCCGTATTGTGGATCCGTTGCCAGATTGTGTTCTTGTAGGATGCAGCGAGGGCCCTAAAGTTTTTTTCTCTGTTTCAGATTAAAATCCAACCTTTTTCCACATTCTTTCATGTGTTCTTGCGTAGGAATAAGCCAAACGGACGAAGAGATCATTATCCGGGGAGGGAGAGTATTTCCTCTCTCGGAAACGAGTCGGATAGTCGTCGTAGGGATAATTCACTGGAATTTGGGAGAAATTATCAAAGGAATGGGGATCTGGGCAATTAGGGGACGGGGAAAGCAGAGTGAGGTACCGCAACATCGAAAAATGTCAGTTCTCTCCTTTAGAAGGATGCTTGAAACAATTTTGACAACGACTGAAAATAAATTTCAAATGAATTTGCATCTTTTCTCAAATGTTTCACAATAAACTCGTAAGTCTTTGACCGTTTCTGGTTCACTTGCCAACTTCCCCGCCGTTTTCGATTCCCCTTACCAAGAGTAGTTCCCCCATGAAGATTAGCCGATAAAATGAAGGGAATCCGCTTGCTCCAATTCATCACGGCATTTGTTTCTGGTTCCAAGGGGCTGGATGGGAAGAAATTTGGATATCTGGAAGCTTACCTTGATTTTTATTAATTTTCCCCTTACCTGCTCGGAAAATTTCGATTCAAATCCCTCAAATGAGCATTTCCACGTCCCCGAACACCGGAATCATCTCCCTCAATGGCTATTTCATATCTGAAATTATGGTTTTATCGGTTTTGAAGGATTTACTAGTGGAAAAAAAGATGGAGAACAGTTGATTTTATATGAGAAATGTAGGAAAAACTGACCCATCAGGATTCATAGAAAACAGGAGATGAATTCTCGTCGTGTCGACCAGCCGTCTCATCCAATAATTTGTATCATAATTGTTTAGAAGTGTCCAAGCGAGGGCGACAAGGAAAACTCGTCCGGAAACCTGAAAAATGGAGAAATCCTAGTGAAATACAAGAAATCTGCATTTGTATAGTCGATTTCCACCTCTGGGGGAAACGGGCGTTGCAGGACCACTTGAAAATCAGGCAAACTTTCCGAATTTTCCTTGGATTCAAATGCGCGCGTCTTGAGGTCCCGCAGCGCCCGTTTCCCCCAGAGTTGGAAACCGACTATAGCTGTTTTGAGACAAAGAAAAAAGCGAACTTATTTGGGGCTTTCATATCTTTCAAGTTTTTTCTAATATGAATCCATCATATCAAGAGCCCGTTTGAGTAATAAATGATTCGCATAAAACAATGAGTATGACTTCTTTTTTGATTTTGAATCTCATTTTGTTTTCAAATTGTAAAAATCTTTTTATTTGTCAGCGATGGTTAACAAAAAAATTGAATAAATGAAAGTTTGGAACATAAAAAATGGCGGCTTCCTATAAAAATGACGGGCTTGTCTTCTTTTCGAACAACCAAAATTACTGATCAAGATTCAATAAAAAAAGAATTGAAACAAATGAAATCTCCTAATACTTTTCTTTATGAATTTTTGGATTTTCCACAACAGAGGATCAGATCCGATAAATATTTCCCATGTAACATTGCCTATTCTTCTACTAACCTCATTTCCATGCATATTGGCCACATATTTGAATTCCGGTATCCCAATTTGATGGTTTTCCGGGTACTTTGATACTACCAGCACCCACAGCTCTCTTCCCTGTACTGATCGGCCGATGGAGTACATTTTCGTCAGATTTGGATATTGGGCACAGAGATTCTGAAAAAGACGAGGATTTTCTGCATTCTATTAGAGAAACCAGCCGACTTCCGGGGGGCGCTTCGCGCCCCCCTCCACCCGTCTGGGTGTCCGCCCTTCCCAGAAATCCGTAAAACGAACAAATCCCTCTTTGAGAGCCTATCTCTACAAACACCGCTACTATCGTGGACATTCAAAGCAATATTATTGCAACGAACTAAAAACCCTGGAGAGTTTCTGTAAAGGGCACTTGCGCTCTCGCACTACATAACTTTACTCTGCCCTGTTGTCCAAAATCTATCCGAGAAAAAGAGTAATACAGTGCGGTCAAAAAAGATAGGTCAAGGAAAAGATAAAAAGATAAGATACATAACTTTACTCTGCTCTGTTGTCCAAAATAACGAGAAAAAGAGTAATAGATGCAAGTTTTCCACATCAAAATTTTCTAGATTGTTTGATGCTCCGCTCGGACGCTCGCTTTGCTCGCGCCCTCGCTGCGCGAAAGGTTCTCCGCAAGAAATAGGGCAGAAGATAATAGCACAAACGTTAGGCGCGCGCTGCAGGCTCCCTCCCCTGTTACGCTGCCCCGTGCCGTGCTCTCCCTCCCCGGTTACGCTGTCCCGTGCCGTCCTCTCCCTCCCTGTTGCGCTTCCCCGTGCCGTCCTCTCCCTCCAGGTTACGCTGTCCCGTGCCGTCCTCTCCCTCCTCTCCCTCCAGGTTACGCTGTCCCGTGCCGTCCTCTCCCTCCTCTCCCTCCAGGTTACGCTGTCCCGTGCCGTCCTCTCCCTCCTCTCCCTCCAGGTTACGCTGTCCCGTGCCGTCCTCTCCCTCCCTGTTGCGCTTCCCCGTGCCGTCCTCTCCCTCCAGGTTACGCTGTCCCGTGCCGTCCTCTCCCTCCTCTCCCTCCAGGTTACGCTGCACCGCGCCGTCTTCTCCTTCCTCGACTGCAGCCGCTTCTCCCATGGAGCGGCCGGTATTTCGTTTGCCCAAAGGGAAAATGTGTTTCTACAGGGGGAACGAAAGCTAATCCTTTACAGGATGTCGATATTGCCAAATATATAATAGGTGGATAAGTGGTTCCGGATAATCTTTGTCTTTGTTTGGTTTTATTCAAGATTGTTTACCTCAATATAATCGGTCATAGTCGTGTAGTTCATGTGCTGTAAAAGAGGAGGATCGGCAAAGGGCCCAATGGTTTTGATCATTTCTTCCCGTGTCTTGATCTCGCCATCCTTTTCAAATGCGTAAATTAGTTCCTGAAATATGAGAACTTTTTATGCTCCGGGAGTTTCATATTAGGAGATTTCTGTCATTTTCCCATTTTTTAATTCGCTGTCGGCTTTTCACCAAAAAGTTTTCCTGTTGGTCCCCAAAAAAATCCAGAAACCCACAAATTTCAACCCAAAACCCACCTTTTCCACATCCTGAGCAGTTAATTCTAATTCCCTTGGAGGCGGTAAATAATGCGGATGGACATCATTTTCAAAAGAAATAACAACAGCAACCAGTAGAAAATGTATGACTAGAAGGGGAGAGGTAATTCGTGGCTTCATCGCAGGTTTCACATTCACTGAAAAAAACTTTTTCAAAGGATCCCGCGTCATATGATTTACAGAGCATGGAAAAATCATAAAATTGCGGGACATTGGCTAAAATCAATCGGAATAAGGTTTCATGGTTGATTTATATCAAAAAAGTGGTAAGACATAAGAAAAAGCGAAATAGACATCCTCCAATCATAAAAACAAGCAAAAATCGTGACGAATCCGCCTTCCAATGAACATTTCATCTTTAGGATAAAAAATGACAAGGAAAAAGTCTGGAGAACAGACACTGTAATGGCTGGTAAGTAGATAAAAATTGAGAGGGAGCGTTCTTTTCCTTCATCATTTCCACAATCACTAGATCGAACGAAAATAATAAAATAACGCTATTTTAGCGGGCCCATAAAACATTTCAAATAAACCAACAACAAGTTGGACGACTCAATCTTATCTAATCGTCGTTCTAATACTATTTTTGAGGCCATTTTTCTCTCTTTATAAAGAAAAGTAGCATTGTCTGGAAAATTTTGATAATATAACGGGCGGAATAATTTGGGTTAGAAGAAATTCGGATGGAAAATTAACGGCTCTTTAAAGCCAATTGAAACTTATTTCGGGAAGACAAGAACGGGGGAGGGGAATTTCAAAGAAATGTTGTTGTGTCACAGGCGACGATTGTTCATAAATGATTCAAAAACGCTTAGTAAACCTGGGAAAAGAAGAAAAGAACGGAGAGAAAACAAGACAGCTGGCAGAAATAGGAGTGAAATGGGGCCGGAATATGGGTTCTTTTCGGGTTTCGGTGAACTTATTTGGAAATGTGAGATGAACCGGAGCTCACTGTGTTTCCAGATAATTTCTCTTTTTTCAGAAGAATAAAAATACAAGTAGAAAACGAGGAAATTTACCCAAAAGTTGGGAGAAAGATTGAAGAAGAAGAATTTTGTTTTTTTGCTAAAGGAAAATAAAAAGGGAAAATCCCAGGAAATCCGGGAGTTTTTTTCTCTTTTGGGGAGCTTCTTTGATCCCTCACAGCAATTTTCAGCTGAAATTAGGGAAAAACCAAAGGCAGCCTCAAGGAAATGAAGGATGTTCCAGTTCTCGGTCATCGAAATGTGACACTGGGCGTAATTTCCGGCTGTTTGGAGCCCCTTTCAATTTGGTAGACTGACCATCGGCCTCCCGCTAATTATCCGATTTGTGACTTTTGCCAGCCGGGAGGCGTTCGGGTCAACAGAAAATTTTGGGAGAATTCATAAAATGTTCCAATATTTTTATGTAAACCCCATCTTTTCAAGATATTCTAATAATCCAGATCAACATCACCTGATCCAAAAAGCGTAAAAATAGGCAGCCTTTCAGCAAGAAATTCCCCAGAGACTTCAAAAGTTCTCGTACGCGTAAATGGAAGCGGGTGAAGGAGCTGCCGCCTATTTCTTCCCCTGCCAATTACCAGCCGAATGAACTGCTAACCAAGGAAAAAAACACGAAGAAATGTGTCACAGCTGGTGAATAGTGGCTTTTTTGACGGGAGGCCCAGGTGGGACGAAGGAAGAGTGCGAACGGGGAACGGAAATGTGGTGGGTGAGCTAATGGGAAAATTACGTATCTCGCTATTCTTGAATGAATCAACAATTGTAAGTATTTCGGCATCTTGGACAGGAGTTAAAATGTAGAAATTTCAAGATGTTCTAATTTTTAGCGTGGAAATTTCGCCTGGTTCTAAGGTTAGGATAAGAAATAATTTCAACTACATGAAACCGGTGCATATTTCAGTAGCTCAGGAAAAAAGCACCTTTTTAGAGAGTAAAAAGGATAAATTTCTCGATTTTTTTAGCTCCGTCAACTATTATTACGCATAATCCTCCCAGTGGAAATCGAATCTCCTCCCACTGCGGGAAGCTCTTTATCCAGTAAGGATCACCAGCTGTGAATTGAACACTCGCTTTCCGCTTGAAATCAGAGAATAGCCAAGGTTACAAAGACAGAATAAACTAAAGCTTTCCCTTTTTAAGGGATTTATAGCCTGATAAGATGGGAATTTCTCCAATTTTTGAAGAAAAATGCTTGAAACAAAGTGCAATCGTGTCCAGGAAGATGTAATAAAAACCGGGGATCCCAGGAGAAGGAACAGCCGTCAAGGTGCAATTGTGTGGTCAAGTTGCGAGGTAATCGAGGGGTCAGGTGGCGACGTCTGTCCACCAGCAGCCGTCCCCTAATAAATAGCTGCTAACCATTTCCGATGACTTGCAGGCGACAATTGGGTTGTAAACAGCTAAATTTTAGGCAATAGAAGTCAATAGAAATTGAGGAAAATGTTTCAAGGGCTTTATTTGAGGCTGAAAACATTTTCTGCGCGTTTAGTAATGCAAAGAAGTTTTTTTTGATGAAATTTTCAACGATTTTATTTGCATGTGGACAATCTTCTCGTGTGATAAATTGCATCTGCATTTTATAGAAAAATGGGCAAATTTTCACAGAATTCCAGGTTTTCGCACTTTTGGCTAAATTCTATCGCTCTTGGCAAGGCTCCAAGGATTCTATTTGACCCATATAACAGTACTTTTCCGTTTAGACAGCATTTCGTGTCAATTTTAGCTGAAACTTCGTGGTTTCCGGGCTAATTATCCTGGAAATTATCTTATTTCCTTGATCCTTCAGTAACTTTTCCCGCTCTTTCGAGGGGATTCCAAAAAATGAGCTTTTTTCTACTCATAAGCGTCCACTTGCACGGAAATCTTTAGTAAAAGGCGAAAGATTTTCTCGTTCGACTGCAAGAGGACCAGAGGTAGTGCTATTTTGGTGTCGAGGGGTTAGCTTCCATCTTTTGCCGAGATTTTACGGGTGCAATAAAAGTACGAAGAGCTGCTGACGATAAAAATATGGAAATAATGCGCTCGAAATGAGGCGATTCGTCTTGCCCCGAGGGCCAATTCGGACTATGTCGCAACAATAAATAACTCGAGGCAAATGGGGATCAAGCCGCCCTCCCTGATGAGAAATGATCCCGTGTTCGTCTTTCTTTCGAGATGAATAATGAGTCCGGGATGAAATAATGAGCCTTTTTATTGTTTGGGGCCTAATCTCGAAAAGGCGAGAGAGAAATAACCCGGCTGGGGGTCATAAATAGCCGCGATTTAGATATTGGGCCGGCTCCAAATCTCGGAAAAGGTAATCCGAGCGTGAAGTGCAACAACATTTGAGCCCGTTGGAAATGCGATAGCCGGAAGAAGGCTCTTCATCCTCAGCGAGTGTGGATTTTCACGGCTTGAAAAATGTTGAAACCATCGAAAATATAAAAATTTTTGCATAGCTTGAACATAATTGAACTACGGTACCGTCAATAAATCAAATACATAGAGATTTTGAAATTTTGAGCGCATCTTGAACCTGAAATAGGTAGAAAAATATCAAATTCCCACATTTTTTCGGAGAGACAAGGAAACTCCACCGTTTTCAACTGGTGCAAAGTGTCATTTTGTGTTGACAAACGATTCGTCAAGCCGTTTAATCCCAGGTTGCTCAAGAAAAAACATTGCTAAGCATTCATTTGAATTTTTTTAAAACAAAAATTAGTTTCGATGAAATATCTACAGGTAAAATGTTCAGCAATATCTGTTTTTATTCTTGTATTTAGGTAAACCCCTTTGTTCTCGGTCTTTTCTGCCAAGCCATTGGCATTTTCCAAGAACAATTACCAAAATTCGATCATTCTCCTCCTGATAATGGTAGAATTCTTAAAAAATGATCAAAAAATTGCTCATTTCAAAGGGGTTTCGCTCGATTTCTTGGCAATGAGCTTCTTTCCGTTTGTGATAATTTACACCACTCATCTTTCCTTTTGGCAAAATGCCATAAAATCTGATTATCCTCATTGCAACCGTTGAATTGTTAAAAAAAACCACAGGAAGACACCTCCGCCACTTTCACATGGGAAACTGAAACTTTTATAATTTCTTTCAATAGTTTTTACAGGAACTTTATCTCCAGAGCAGCATTTCCTTTCTTTCGCGTCTCATTTTCCAAAGCGAGATCAAAGTTTAGCCGCGCATTTTGTCTCTCTGTTGTTGCATTTTTAGCGTCGCCTTATCATCGATTTTCTCACTCATTTTTTAGTCATTTTCCCTCATTTCTCTCAGCTCAAATGGTTGTTCCCTCTCCTCTTGAATCTTCACCAGAAGATGCAGCCACTGTTCCCGAGAGTCCTTCATTTCCTCCAGTAGAAGTCACCATGGC
Organism: Oscheius sp. DF5033; assembly: GCA_964036215.1. Lineage (NCBI taxonomy): Eukaryota > Metazoa > Nematoda > Chromadorea > Rhabditida > Rhabditidae > Oscheius > Oscheius sp. DF5033. The sequence goes on from CAXIWN010000006.1 coordinate 3,074,887, forward strand.
CAATTTACTCAAGGTATCATTTTTTCTTGGCAGAAGTTGCCGTTTTTAGCTCCATGCGTCTCAAACGGATTCCCCAGATTCTACAGAATCCATAAAGACCCCAAAAACGGCTATACGTAATCGGAACAGGAAAACCTTCTGTAAAGTTTGCCAATCGTCGATTGTCAAGGAAGGAGGACGGAGCCAGGGTCCGTTTTTATTAATTTTCCTGAAAAATCCGTTATTTTCAGGTGCTCGCCGTCATTTACTCCAACATCACATAAAGAAATCCCTGTTTCGATGTACAGTCTGCGATTATTCCAGTAATTATGATAAGGGACACGTGAAAGCTCATATTAGAAGAATCCACGGCGGTGTGGGAGATGTCCAACCGCTGGAAAGCGACGAAGGCGAAGAGAAACTCTGGATGGAATTGTGTTTCGGAAAGGAGGAATACTTTCCGGGACGGGGATTGCTCCAAAATGGCGGTGGGAATCAACTCCAGGCAGAATCTCAGCAAAATATTCAGCCTGAAGAACAGCTGTCGTTACTGGAAACACCGTGAGTAAAATTATTAGCCAATTTCTAGTATAAAAATTCCAGGAATCCATCGATTTTGCCACAAATTGACCCACAACTGGCAACCGCCGCTCTACAACAAATGCTACAAAATGCTATGATCAATTTGTATCAAGATTTATTGAATACGCAAGGGACGCAGAATAATTGTGAATTGTAATTGAATGTAGAATAAATTTATTTGAAAATGTGGAAATTAGAGAGAGAAGAATCACTGGGAGACGTTGTCAAACTTGCTTTTCCCCTTATTTCTGCTCAAAAGACTAGCTTGAGAGAAAAAACTTGGAAAATACCACAATTGTAGGCAAAATTTTTTGTAAAATACCACGATAAAATGCTAATAAAATGCTGGAAAATAGGCAGCTGGCAATATTGGAATTGTAGAAAGCAAGTAAAATTGATCTCAAAACCCATAAATTCAATAAAATCTCTTCATAGAAATAATTTATTTTAATCCCAAGTTTATAGAAATAGATTGATGAAAGACGGCTTCTATCCAAAAATGGCAACAATTCCTCCAATTAGAAGAAGAAGAGTAGTGACAATGAGAATGAAGACATAAGTGAGGGTGATGAGCACATGGGACAAATAGAAGACCATCGGATGACAGTAACCAGCTTCTTCATCCATTTCATAGACCCAAATTGAGCCGAGTACCAACCAAGCCATCATAATTGCTACGATTGTATGATCCCAGATGCGGACAGCCAGCGGACGGTCGTAGTCCTTTTTGAAACAAATGATTAGATCCATTAGAGTCGTCGCCAGGTAAAGACAACCGGCGACAATCAGCCACACGGGGACAAGCGGCTCTCGGGGACAATCGCGGAAACAGACGGCACCCACGAGGATCATTAAAATTGGCACTAAATTGACCGATAGACCGACTATTCGACTGATTACTGGAATTATTTTAATTATTTAAAAAAGGTTAAAATAACCTAGTTTCCTCGATTTTTGTATGGGCCCTCGGATGATTTTTCTTCGTGGATTGACTCCTCCTCGAGGAGCTTCTGATTTTTCCCATGTTATACTGGGAATTTCTGTCTGAAATTGCTTATAAATCAAAAGAAGAAGAAGTCACATCAGTGGCTGTTGAAGCCATGGAGACAACCGAGTCGAAAAATTGCAAATCGAAAGAAGAAAGCAGAATTTGACCGCTTTTATAACTGGTAAGGATTTTGACGGTCAAATATTTTGGCGGCTTGACTTCCCTTTTAGCGTAAAACTTCCTCGATTGTCCCATAAACTCTTGCGATTAAATTTTTTATTAGTCGAGCAAGTTATACGAGGAAACAGGTTGTTTTCTCTCATCAGGATAGGCACGATAAAAGCGGTCGGCCACATGTTGTGGAATAATTAATGCTGTCATTTTGTAATTGGGATAATTGAGTGGCACTGATTTTCTTCTGCCTTCTCCAAATGTTTCGACGCATTTCTGAATTTGACCCTGGTTGTCATATCCACCGATTGCATATATTTGTTCGTCAAGGACTACTGCAGCGAAACAAGCGTAAGGATATCTCATATTCCGCAGCTCCTTCCATTCTCCGTTTTCTGAGCCCAATTCAAAACCAATATCGTTATGATAAATTCTATCAAGGTCTTTTCCACCTAGTACTAGGATCTTGTTTTTGTAAGTAATCATGCAATGGCCACGAAGTGTTTTAGGCAAATTAGGTAGCTCCGTCCAACAGCCATCGTCAGGATTATAACACTCCACAGTATTGGTATCATAGCCACCATTAACAATAATTTTACCATTCCATAGAGTCGCCGCTGTATTAAAGGGACAGTCCATCCGTAAAAATAAAAGTTGAAAAAGTGGACCCGCCGACGCTGACTTTCCCTGATTTTCAGGGAGAAGAGTTTTTGTTTTTTCTGCTATCCATGCTCATTTTTGAAATTTTTGCTTTTTCAGCTACATTCAAAGGCTCAAAAGTATTTGCAAAAGACTCTCTAGTGTCTGTAGATGATTCAGCAATAAGCCAAACTGAAAAAAACCATAAATATGAAGAGAAACAACACCAAAATTGCGGATAACAGAAAATAACGAAAAAATGTTTTCCCTGAAAATCAGGGAAAGTTAGCGTTGGCGGGTCCACTTTTTCAACTTTTATTTTTACGGATGGACTGTCCCTTTAAATCGAGGATATTTCATGTCTCTAAATGAGCATTTTTTCTCTTATTACCAAAAGCTTACGGCATCAAAGTCCATTTATTCTCTTTTGGATCATATCGTTCTACACTTTTCATAGGTTTATTATTTTTATCCATTCCACCAAAAACCCAAATATATCCATTACATTCCAAGCAGCTGTTTGTAATTTCACGACGTGTAACGTTCATCTTTCCTAACGACATCCAACCGTAGTATTTTTTGTCCAATTTGTAACATTCTTTGTGGTTATATAATCCACCACCAAAAAGATAAATTTCCTCATTGAAATAGACGCATCAGCTATCCCGGCAATGATATGGTAGTTTCAAGTCTAATTCTGCCCAATATTCATTACAATGACGAGAGCTTAGAATTAAATCGGCATACTGTAGCGTTCTGCAGGACTCGCCTCCAAGCACAAGTATCTAAACTTTGTTAGTCACTAAAAGAGAAAACATACTGTATTTTCGGGAGGCTGTTCAACAGCTTTCCTTTTTGAAAGCGGATCATTTTTTGTTGGGTACTGGATAGAATAGTTTATCTGGGCAAATGCTGCCATATTTACAGCTGGAGAGTCAAAATCGATTACGAGTTCTCCTGGTGCTAATAGTTTCTGTATTGTTCCCGGACTATACTCAGTTTTCTTATTCGTATGAATCGATGGTTTCTGTATATCATTCACAGCTTTACAAGCTAAAACAATAAAGAAAAAAAAAGAAAAAAAAAACATACTCTTTGCAGACATTTCTTCCAGTTTCTGTTGTAAATTTTTTGTTTTGTCCTGTAAATCAACAACCTCAGTTTTAGTCTGCAGTTGCAAATCTTTCACTTCCACAAATTCCTGTTTAAATTCATTTATAGCTGCCATTACTGAAACAAGATAACAAATCTACAATCAAATTCACATTACTTACTGTCGTCTAATTGTTTACTGCAAGATGCGCCCGATTTTCCTGGAAAACCGCCAATATCAGTTCAGGAATTTCCCACCTTTGTTCTCTCCGTCTAACTTTTTCAATCTTTCTTCCAATTCCACTTTCTCCTTTCGCAAATTGTCAATTTCAACCTCTTTTTCTTTCTTTAATCTGTCTATTTCCAGCTGTTTTTCAATATTTATAGCTTGGGCCTCATACATTGCCATACGGATGTCGCCGCTCTTTTTGAAAGCTAGAAAAAATTGATTATTAGAAACATACGAGAAAAAATTGACTGCACACAGTGACGAAAGAACCACCCACTTATTTAGCACAACTGCTACTTACCTTTGTGCTCCTGCTCCAATTTTTCCAACCTTTCTTCCAATTCTGTGTTTTCCTTTTTCGATTGTTCTAATTCTGCCTTCAATTCGTCTATTTCTGCTTGTTTTTCAGCCACGATCTCTTCGTATGATTCTATTGCTTCGCATAATTTCTTCAGAGGAGTATCACTCTTTGTTTCAGCTGGAATAAATAATAAGAAATATAAAAAAGAGGGGTAAATGTGGCGAGAGTTTATTGATTCAAAGATTATTGATAACACTCCATTTCTTATCACAATTTTCTTATTTGTGTGCTCGCCGTTTCAATTATTCAATTTATTAGATCTGGTTCAATTATGCCTTGTTTCCAAAAAACCGTGGCGGATCTACAAAACTTCCAAGTGGACGCCTTTCGTCTTCATAATCTTCCTAAATTCCTGCGTTTTATCTTTTCAGTCGAAACTTACACAAAATTTCCAATTATTCCCGGGTCCATCGTCGTCGGGAATTCAAAATTCTTCAATTGTAATTCTTTCAGCGCGTCCATGTAAGCAAAACGTCTGGAAAACACTAAATTTGTCGAAAAAGGTGAATGAAAACCTCAAAAAAGACGAAATCCCTGTTGTTTGCTCAAATTTTAGATTCTCCAGAATTATTGAAGTCAAATTTGAATGAGAAGTGAGGAATTGCATCAGGAATGGGATAGATTTATCCGAATCTTCAGTAAAAATTAACTGAATCGGTCAATTCTTGGCTAAAATTGTCCATTTTACCTCAATTCCTCTCAAATTGGCCATTTCCCTTGTATAAGAATGAATATTCATCAAAAAATCGAGGATAGTAGCCGTGTTGTGGAGCTGTAATCGTTCCAATTTCAAAAAATGACCGTATGGAAGAGTAGTACGGTAAGAAGCTCCTAAAATCGATTTTTAGATCAAAGAATCAGGGAAAATTACCCCTTCCAGCGCAGTTGAACTGTTTCCATCCTTTGATCTTCAATTGTTTTAATTCCTTGAAGAAACACAAAGAATACAGGGAGTCATAGGCTATTTGAGGCACTTCCCCTTGGTCTATTTCTAATATTTGGAGGTTGGGAAGGGCTCGAGCTATCTGGAAGAGTGGGAATTATAGGGAAAAAGAAAAGTATAGCGTTAAATTCGCCTGTCAAAAAACTAAATTCCAAATAATACCGGAACCGAAGAAAAAAGTCTCAAAAATGTTTTGGTAAGGGTTCTATCCCAATATAGGAGTCCGAAATCAAAATAGGAGTCCGAAAAAAGTTGAAAATCAAAATAGGAGTCCGGCAACGGTGAATATAGGAGTCCGGTGAAATTTTTAGCATTTTATGCTGAAAAACATGTTATTTTTTGAAGATACATTTATCAATCGAAAGCTCTCAGTCTGATGAGTTCAAATATGGTGGTAGGAGAGCTGCTCAGGCTAGGTGGAAAAACTTTTTCGTGACTTATTTCCTAACAACGGAAATATAATGGAAAAAAAGGGAACAAGTCTCGAAAAAGTATTTCCGCCCAGCCTAAGGAGCTCTTTCACCACCATATTTGAACTCATGAGGCTGAGAGCTTTCGATTGATAAATGTATCTTCAAAAAATAACATGTTTTTCAGCATAAAATGCTAAAAATTTCACCGGACTCCTATATTCACCGTTGCCGGACTCCTATTTTGATTTTCAACTTTTTTCGGACTCCTATTTTGATTTCGGACTCCTACATTGGGATAGAACCTTGGTAAGTGACTTTCAGCGATCTTTTATGAACTTTCTTCCGAAGAAAAAAGCATAATTCAATGTTTTCTTTATGGTAGACGGGTGGTGTTATAAACTATTTCCAATCTCGGGAGGAATGATGCTTGAAAATCAGGGAATCTTTTGAAATCGTGTATTTTATAATGAAAAACCAAGATATTTGAAAGACAGCAGTCTCCGAGGAAGGAAACAACTATAGTGGTTTTTAGGCAGATATCAAGGCTAAGAACAACTGCAAATACAATTTGGGGGTGCTTATAAATAGAACGAAACATTCCCAGGAAATATTCCTTTCTGTTGAATAACAAATGCAAATGATCAGTAGCATATCTAATAAAATCATTGAAATATGCCAAAAACGCTAAAGAATTTAGGTTTGCAATGTAGCAGCTTGGCGTAAATTTGACTTTTTTATTTTGCTTCTAATACAAGTTGCAATTATTAGCCTGGTTGATGGTTTTTGAATCTCAGTTGCACATAAAACTGCGGAATTGCCCTCTTTTTGGTACGTAAGCCCGTCTAAAGCTTTTTGTTTCAGTGGAAATACTTCTTCTAGCGGCAAATTCAATGTCCAATCTACCTTGTGTGTCTTTTCAGGAAACTTACCAAAATAAAATCACTGCAACTGAGCCTAATTCTTGGATTATTTATCTTCAACGACGTGATATTAGGCATATTTTGATAGAAAAATAGAATCAATTCATCCACTTTCTCGTCCAAAATTATTCCATTCAAATCTTCTTGGAAATCAAGGGCATTCCTCCGTGATAATAAATATTTCGCAATGCAATTCCATTTATAATTCGCCTGAAACCTGTAATCGTCTCTTTTTCTTATGAAAAAATCGAACTTACAGAGAGAAGACGAACCAACGAGCGAAAATCACTGAATTTACCAATATGGCAGGCAATTTCTGGCGGAAGAGACTCCATTTTCTGGAAAATAAGTTAAAATTTGGGAAAAGTAGGAGGGGAAACGGGTTGCGAACGGGTGGCGGCAAAATAAACAAGGAAGATAAGCGGCCAAGGAAACCTCCCTGGGTTCTATTTTACGTGAAACAGAAAGAATTCAAAACAGAAAAGAGAAACAGACAGGAAATGCCAAAGGTCGCGTGAGGGAGGAGATGTTATCTTTGTAGACAGAGAAACAGCTGGCTGTTTATGGCTGCTGCCAGTCAAGGTTTCTTCTTGTTGGCAGAGGTTACACCGGCAGGGGGACAGTGTGTCTAATGCAAAATGTTTTACAGTAAAAAATTGCAAGGATAAAGTAGAAAAGAACAAATTCTTTTAACCCATTGCCATCAGGCTTCATTTCCCATTTTTATGATCTTCCTGAAACAATTGCGGGATGATCGCAGCTTTGGGCTTTTAAAGGATCAAGGATTCGAGCTTTCTCAAACTGTTCAAATAATGTCTGTAGTTATAAGGAATTCTACAAACGTCGACCTGAAAGTTAGATTTTGAAATATTACGATAATTTGCATCCCCAATGCATCAAGCCTATCCATTCCCAACTGTCAATGTTTTTCTATTTTACGATCTTCATGAAACAATGCAATAAAAAATATGAAAAAAGATGCCGAGTGTTACGCTGGGTTACCAATTAATTCGATCCGGATTAGGAAATTTTCAAATGAATTCAAGAGTTCTCAAACTATTCGCCAGATTTGGAAATCTTGCACCGTAATCATAATTATCGCCAAAAAAAAGATTATATTGAAGTATTCCATTTTGGAGGAATAACCGCATTCGAGGACCAAGCCGCTTCCATTTTTTATAGATTTTCTGAAACCGTAACGTTGCCTATATACCATTTCTAGCTGCAGAAAACTATCGGAGCATGCCGATTGATCACAATTTCATTCTATGGATTTCTTATGAATGAGGCGCACAACATTCAAAATATTTTTAGAATTTCAGTAATTTGACAAATACGAGTCTCATCATTGCAGCCAATGGACTTCATTCGCTGCAAAAAAATAGCCACTTTACCTTTTTGTTTGGATTCGCCCTGTTATATTTTTCGCGGGCGAACGTGCAATGTCACACACACCAATGTCACACATGGCTGATACACCCCTTCAACACTAATTTTTTTCTGATTTTTTTCTATCATAGGAATGCTTAGGCTTAGTAGTGCCCATTGCAAGCGTTTAAACCGATTTTAAAAGTTCACTTGGTGAGCTACACCGCGGTGAATGTTAGCCGTTTTGTGTGACATTTCCCCTACTTTCTCACTAAAATGCTCTCTAAAAAAATTTTCTCTCATTCTTTTTCTGTCAAAACGTGGGCTTAGGCTTAGTAGAGCCTATTTTATTATTTTCGAAAGTTTTAGAGCTTCAGCGCCGACCTACGCGCCGCAGCACCCAAAAATAGTCTTGTGTGACATTGCACGTTGGCCTTTTTCGCGAAATTCTTCGAGATTATGACCCTGGTTCAAAAATTCAAATAATCCGAGTTATCTATCCTGTCGACTTTCTCGTCAATTCGAGTCCATGGTCCGCTTTCCATTCTTGTCATTTGTATTCTTTTGCTCTTGGTGGAATGGTGGAGCTGGTAAAAGGTCTGGAAGAGCAGGAATACTACCACGGATTCATTCGAAGGTCAGTTGCCGCTGCTACTTCTCATTGCCTGCGCGCTGTTCAAAAATTTGCGCTTCATCCAAAAAAATGCGTGGGACAGTTGGAAAGTGGGAAGTCGCAGAGGCAAGGACGAGTGTAGTTTTCGTGGTGAATCCGGAAAGAAAACCGCAGCTGAAACATAAAACAGCTGACGTTTTATCGATAAAAATTCGAAAACGCCAGTTGCCGAAGAAATTTCCATAAATTTTAGTTCAATTTGGTAAACCAACCGCTTCTATTTATTGCCAACAAAATGAACTCGTTTTCTATTTTGTTTTATCCTGTTTTTCGCATTTTCTACGCCGTTATATACAGTCCGGTTCATAATTATAGGGACACTCAAAAATTCGGGTTATCTTTTTTATTTTGAGGAAAATGCCGGTCGATTTTGGCTCTTTCGAAGATGTACCGTATGTCAAAATGTTCCTCTTGATGTGTTCTACGCAGCTCTCTGCTCGGTTCCTCTTGAAATCGCCTACTCCGCTGCCAATGGAGCCTCAAACCTCAATTTCTAAAAATTGCCAACAAAATGCCCTTTTCGGGAGCCGCATATCTGATGATTTTCCTCCCAACTTTTCAGCTGACAATCTCAAACAGACTCAGGCGGTCCATTCTGTGACGATTTCAGTCCTCATTTCCCTCAGGGGCCTCCGTTTTCGCACTGTCCCTATAATTTTGAACCAGTGGGGTTTTACCAATTTTTACAAAAATGATGATTACGCGCCGGGGGTTCGAGGGAAAATTCTGAAAATTGGAAGGTAGGGGTAATCGAGGACGAGAAATCGACTGGTGCCAAAATCGACCGGCATTTTCCTCAAAATAAAAAAGATAACCCGAATTTTTGAGTGTCCCTAATATAATTATGAACCGGACTGTACTCTTTTACCGTTCAAATTTCCAGCGCGCATCTTTTCTATAAATTTTGAAACATGGAATATTTTCAGAGAAGACGCTGTGACGATTCTGAAGAATACGGGAGAATATCTGATCCGATGTGAGCTGGTCCAAGGCGCTGCAAGTACGATGACACCGGGCGCAGTCAATTCGACCTGTCGATATTTGCTGTGCGTTTTGGTCGAGACGGAACCGGGCAAGAAGACGGTAGCTGAATGGGAATTGAAGACAACGGAGAATAAATGGCACATTGAGACAGTCGCCGATCGAAAGCTGCACTTTACCACGGTTGCCCAACTCATCGAACATTATTCCAATTCGAATAATCAAGTCATTTTACCGAGGACAGATGTCACGGATCTTGTCAAATCTGGAATGGTACCCGTTGAACAGCAATCGAAGACAGTTCAACGGATCCTCTTGACAAAATGTGTCAAAAAACCTAAATGGGAAATTAAAGCAACCGATGTCATCTATTCAACTGGTACGGTTTATCCGATTTAAAGGAGCCCCGGGCCCGGGTCTGAAAAGCTGTAGAATCCATCTCCATCCATGTTCAAAGCGTCGAAAACGGCCGTAGATGGCCAAAACATGTTCCTGTAAGGTGTGGAGCTCTCTTTTTGGTCCTAACTCGGCTGAATCTGGACCATTTTCAACAATTCATGTATCGCCATGTAGAGGAGAACCTTGCCAATCCAGCAAATCAAATTACAATTCCGCGATGAACGGTAGAAATTGTGCAACGAGGAGAATTCAACAAATGCCAGCAGATGAACATTTATGACTGTGCAAAGCGATTCGGAAAGTGCACCAAGCTGAAAACTTCTTTATTTGATTGAGCAGAATCTCATCTATTAGCTGCATTTTGAATTATTGAATGTGGTCCTGATACAGCCAAGTTATGACCAAAAGTAGGCAGAATGCACACAAACCTACCGCGGGGGCCCAATTTTTACGGTCTCAACCGGTCTATTTGGCCAATTCTATAGCTAAAAATTGCAACCTTGTGTATTTTCAGGCCCTGAAAGCCTACTGGGAACTGGAAACTACGGCTGTGTACGTCGAGCAGCGCTGCGTCTAAATGGAAAAGAAGTGCCCGTGGCGATAAAAATTGTAGAGGATAAGAAGAAGCTAGCCAGTCGAAAAAGTACAAAAGGAAGCTTGAAAGGAAGTGTAAAAGGAGGAGTAGGCAGCCAAAAGAATAGTCTCAAAATGCCAGGAAGTGATAAACGACAAAGCGGGAAACAGAAACGAAGCGCCCGAAAACCGCCAACGCCAACTGACCAGCAACCATCGGCTGAACCTACGCCAGCTTATGAGCAGATTTCTTCGGGAAAAGAGAAGGCACCGACCTCGCCAAAAGAAAAAGTGCCGTCGAAAAAAGGCGCTGAGAGACCGCAGATGGAGCTGGTGAGCTTTGTCTTCTTTAAATGGAATTCATTGAGATTTTTACCGCAAAAACCCGGCGTGACTCTTTCAGCGCAAGCCCGACTCGACTAATTTTCGCCAAAACTCAGCTAAATCCTTGACTTTTTTGGAAATTTAAAACCATTGAAAAGAGAAAATCCTGGCCAATTTTATAAAGTTTATCTCAAATTTTTAGCCGGAATAAAAAATCTAGAAAAAGCGTAAATGTCTGAAATTCCCACTCACTGATATTTCGTCTTGTAAAAAACGATTCCAAAGGAGTATTTGCCTAAAATTTGGCTTCATAAATTTGTCAGGATCTCCTCTATTAGCTTCTGTTTGAATTATTGAAAATGAACAGCGAGTTATGACAAAAATGAATCGAGAATGGGCGCGCGGTGATCCGTTTTGAGTGCCATTTATTATTTTCCACTTTTTACCAGCAGAATAACCAAATTTTATTTCAGATAATTGACACATTGAAAGAGGCAGCCGCCATGAGAGATCTCAACCATCCGAATGTCGTCAAATTGTACGGCGTCGTCGTGGAGAAGCCGCCAATCATGATGATCATTGAAATTGTAATATTTTCCTCCGTTTTTCTCCAATTTTATTCTATTTTCAGGTAAATATGGGCTCATTAGATAAATATTTGGCAGAGAAATGGTCAAGTATCCAACTGACAGTAGAAGAAATGAATCATTTGGCTGTCCAAGCTGCCTGGGGAGTCGAATATCTTCATTCGAAGCAAATTATCCATCGAGATATTGCCGCTCGTAATTGTCTGCTGAATTCAATGGATAATGGAAAGACGATCGTCTTAAAGATTTCTGATTTTGGATTGAGTAAAATTGGCAGCAGTTATACAATTCGAAAAGCTGGAAATATTGGTTTGCCCATCAAAGTTATGTCGCCGGAATCGCTGTCCAATTTGAGTTTTAGCTCAGCCAGCGATGTTTGGAGCTTTGGATTTTTGAGTAGGTTACCGTATAATTTATTGAATTTTTATCCACAAAATAAAATGAGCGAAAATTGCGGAAATTTAGCCAAAAATTGGACTTGGACCAGACGCGATTGACCAAAAATTCCGGCGTGCGTGTATTTTTTGTCATAACTTTGCTCTCCCTGGATTTTTCTGGAAAATTTAAAGATCACCATAAAGAGAAACTCCTGCCCATTTTTCTGAATTAGCTTGCGGTCCAATGGCCACAATGACTTATTTCTTTCAAAGGAAAACATTAATGCCGGCTAGTTTCAGGGAAATGCGCCGTTTCTGAATTTTCAATCCATGCTTTTGAGATAAAATTGATTGCATTAGAATCTTCAGAATCTCCCCATTTTGCTGGTTTTTGAATTATTGAAAATGGTCAAGATCGAGCGGAATTATGACCCAAAACATTCAAAATGGCACGCCAGCTGGCTTTAGCTGGCCTTTTTATGTCAAATAATGTCAATTTTTTTCAGTATACGAGATCTACTCACATGGAAAAATGCCCCTGGCCAACGGAAATCCTCCTTGGAATAGAAATACGCTTATGATCCATTATGGCAAGAGCCTGCCTTGTCCCCAGGCAATACCAAAGGATTTTCCGGAAAAAGCTGTCGACATTATGAATGGCTGCTGGCGACTGTCGACGACGGACCGATATTCAATGACAGAAATTGCCATGATATTGGAGGAGATTACCGGCCTGCAGCCATCCGTCATCCCAAATCGACGAGAAGCCCTGGAAAGAAAGAAGATTTTGGATGGATTGAAGCCGTCGAAAGAGCCAGCCACCAAAGGAACAAAAGAAGAAATGAAACCATCGAAAGAAGAAAGCGCCGCACGTAAAAAGACCAAAACAAAGGAACGGAACAGCATCAAGCGCAAGGCCAAAAAGGATAAAACAGCATCAAGAAAAATCGTCAATCATAAAAGATCCAAGTAGATGAATAAATCTCATAAAAAATTGCTTGTTTCTTTGTTTTGGGGTCAATGTTTCCAGCGAAGCTCGGGTGCCATTCGATCATCTGGTAAAACTGAGCTTCCGCGGAAGTAAGTTGACACCTCGTTTCCCGGCGCGGAAGTAAGTTGACAGTGCCAAATCTCACCACTTATGGCCTCTCTTTGGCCGACAAATCATTTATGCTTCCGAAGGCTCGCTTCGCTCGCGGGGCTAGGGGGGTATCCCTCGGGAGATTTGGATTCTTTAGTTTATAGAATTTTCGGGAGGAGAAAATCCGGGAGGAGACAGCTTAAATAGGGAAAACAGTAAAATATCGTTACTGATGGCTGTTTTGCTCTACCAAGCGATCTCCTCCCGGTATTTCTTCTCCCGGACATTCTATAAACTAAAGAATCCAAATCTCCCGAGGGATACCCCCCTAGCCCTGCGAGCGAAGCGAGCCTTCGGAAGCATACGTGATTTGCCGATCAAAGTGAGTTTATGAGTGATGAGATTCGGCACTATCAACTTACGTCTGCGCGCCGTCAACTTACTTCCGCGCGCTGTCAACTTACTTCCGCGCCTAGAAACGGGGTGTCAACTTACTTCCGCGGAAGTAAGTTGACGAGTCAATTTGAAATAGTGACTGTTCAGCACTTTCTGATAAATTTCCGTTTCTATGCATCCCCTGGTCCATTTATTTTACCTATCACTAGAAAAATAATACTGACTCAGCGTGCAACCAGTGTTCCTTGTTGGAAATTTGCTTTATTGCTTGCAATAGAGGGCAATAGGTGATACCAAAATGATTCTGTTCCATAGATTTATTTCATATAGATTTTGAGATCACATTTGATTTTATACCGGTAATTTCCTCAATTCCAGCGCTTGATGAATATCTGATATGGCAATTTTGTACAAGAATAAATGTCTGAATATATTGGCCACGGACATGATGACCGTCTCCTCGTCGATGGCAGTCATCACCATATATTCACAGCTCTCGTCCGTCTCAAAATAAGCCACTGATTGGAGCTCTGGGTGCTGGAGAGGCTAAAAATTATTAGGAATTCGGAAAATATGGAAAATTTACTCACTTTATTGGGCTCCTTGCTTTCTGGCGGGGTTTTATCGGCCGGGACGACGTAGATCAACACCATTCCACGGATATCAACAGTGGCTAGAAGTTCCAAGCCGTCGGGAGTATTACAGGCACAGGAACCGATTAGGGGAAAGCCAACATTTTCTAGTGGTCTTTCCTTGACAATTGGAGCCACAACGCGGCCTAAATTGGGAAAAAATGTAAAAATTATAAATTTAGGAGTCAATTACAGATTTCCTATAAAAAAGGAAGTAAAACAGGGGAAATTCGATAAGATTAGCTTTAATTCTCGTAATTTCACAGTGCTAGTACGGAAAATCGTGTTTCATTGAAATTGTGGTAACAAAGAGCTCCATCAAAAAAACTCGATGCGAAAAAAAGGGAAAATAAAAAAGAGGGAGACTTTTCCGGCTGTTATACTGCATCCTATTGAGAAATGTTCTACATTGAAAAAATGTACATATCGGCTTAAAATTTTGAATTTCCTTAATAAGCACATGGTAAAATAGTGGCAATTTGCTCTAATTCTTGTCATTGCACGTGGAAACCAATAAAGGGATCGCCGCCCAATGCATAAAGCTCCCGAATTTTCCTATAAAATCAAACTAAACAGTGGACAATCCGGTAAATTTAGTTATATTTCAGAAAATTATAGCAAATTTTTAGGACAAAATGATAGAGTCAGTACATTGGAGGATTTGTATAGAATTTCCTCGTAAATCCATCGCGATACACAAAAAATGAAAGCAACGGTATTTTACCCTGGAAAACAGTCAGCTTTGGTTGTGTTATTTACTGAAATTTCGGTAGAAACGGCCAAACTCGTATGGAATTCAGTGCCAGAGGTTTCTCTATAAAAAACCGAGGAAAGTCTTGCCGTTTTCTGTAATTAGGGGCAATCTCTCAAACAAAATTAATACTATCAAGGCTACTGGAAGCTATACAAATTAGATGTGAAACTGAAAAATTGACAATTGGTTCCAGCAATAAAAGCATCGAGCAAAGATTTAGGCAAAATCGACTGGTGAAATATTATGATTCCAATAAGATCAGATGACATATTGGTGTAAAACAGTGGAAAATGCGGTAAATTTAGCTCTATGTCTGGTAATTCTGGCAAAATTTTTAGCAAATTAGGATCAGTAGATTGAGGATTCGCAGAGAATTCCTTTATAAATCCATCGTGATACACAAAAAATTAGAAAAGACGGATTTTTCCTTGGAAAACGGTCAAATAAACTTTTTGGTAGTGAAATTTGCTCAAATTTTCGTGTTTTTCCAAACAAATGATTCTGATCTAATGCAAGAATGCTTCAATTTTCTGTATAAAAGAGTGCTGAAATCGAAAAAATCCATGAAAAATGTCTCACCACGAATCGCCAGATTATCCATCATAGATCCCATAATTCCAGCGATTACTGTCCGTTCCGGCAGCATCATAACCGACGTGCTTTTATTGTCCATTTGATGGATCAAATCGACTTTATCCCCGCCCGAAAGGGGCAAACTTATGTAATAGGAGGCTCCCATCTGGGAGAGGACCAATTCGGCAGATCTGAAATTGTTCTTTTCCCCGAAAATGGGGATTTTACTGTGCAACGGAATTGAAGACTCCGACTCCGAAGGCCGTAATTTGACAGGGAACTTCCCATTTATTTATGGGAAGGAGGCGATTTTCGGCAGGGGAAAAGCGATAGGTTCGAACTGAGAGGATTTCAAAGGAAAAAGGACAGAGCTCACCGACACGATCCGTCAAAATTATGACCAGCTCCTGATTTCCATCGCCGTCGACGTCCATTACATAAGCGGCTCGAACATTTGCCTAAATCGAGTGGTAGTAACTGGGTAATGAAAACAGAAAAGACTGGCATTTAGCGATAACATTGAAACTTCGCTTTATTATTTTTTGATGGGCGGATTATTGCTCTGTTTCCCCTTTATGATTACAAATAGATTGAATGAAACATGTCGAGTTGAAATGGGATATATTGTGACAACTATCCCATTTGTGCTTTTCTGGAGTTTCTTGATTTCTTGGGGTTTTTTTTCGGCAAAAGGGTAGAGTGGAAAATACAGAAGATTCGAGCCTTTATGATTATCGTGAAATATTTCTTTTTTCATTCTGCACAAACCAAGCTCCGATAACTACCCCGATTCCTACTGAACAAATCTCGTTTGGATGGAACATTTGTGGTCAAATTTTGCGTTATTATCAAGGGAACTTTCAAGCAGAAAGCTCTCCTTTCCAAAGCAAAAACTTAAAAAAAATTGGACTAAAACTGATCTATTTTTCAGTTTTGAAAGGAAAAATGGAAGATTGGGAAATTTAAAGTAAATTTAGAAAAGTCGGTCATGCTAAAAGTATTGCTTCCATTTTTCCAACTTCTATAAGTCGCAGCTCTGAAACATTTCCAGTTCAAAATCAGCCGCTTTCCCCCAATATCCCCTGCTTATTTCCATTTCCTTATCCTTACATATATTTCCCCACCTGTATTAATTGCTGATGATTCATACTGGCCCCATCGCCTTCTTTCATTGGCGGCGTGAATGTCGACAGAGTTCCATCGGCACAAACTGTTACAATTTCCCTCCTGAAATCCAATTTTCCCTTTTTCAGCCCGCTTACGAATGTCCCCCGGTGAGATTTCCACAGGCGATTGCCTCAATTGGACTGTCCGGGTGGACTCGTTGCCTGGTAACCGAATGAGTTTCTTCTGTGTGATTCACGTCCGCCTGGTAGAATAACAACTGGAAATTTGGTCTTTTTTAAATTCTGGGTGGTCTTACTTCTCCTCCGTTTGTTCCTACAATCAGCCAAGGATGGGAAGGAGTTTTCGGCGTGACGAGGAGGGAACTAATCAATTCGTTTGAATGAAGCGCCAAATATTCTTCCGGTTCAATTTTTATGCCCGTTGGCATGGAACCTGAATTATTTTCATCGGGAATCGGAGACCCATCCAAATTCTCGATTAATTTCATTTACCCGTGGGAGGGAAAACCCGTAAATTCTGAATTACAGGTTTTTTATCGAAATCAAAGAGGATTGTTAAGTAAAATTGGCAGAAAACCATGTAGAAAATCAACTAAAATTAAGAGAGAATTTATCTAAACAAATAACAAAAACAACAAAACTAACAAAGATTTCTAAGTTTCCATATTTTCTTGACCGGAAGATTCTTCAGCGGTGGCTTTCTTCTTTCGACGTCGTTTACCAGTTGATGTCCGATCGCCTGTTCTTTGTGGAATTTGATCAGATTTTATCGTCTTCTTCTTACAAGCCAATGGATTTACTCCCTAAAATAATGGATGAAAAACGATAGAAAAGTTTAAATATGTGTTTCCTCTTGCGCGCGACAAACCCTATAGTCAATTGGCTAAGAGATTTGCACCACAAAAAAAACATCGTGGGTTCGATCCTCAGGGAGTCAAATCATTTTAGTTTTCATAGACCTTCCAAAAATGCACCTTCGTTTTCTTTTTCTTCTTTTTAATGATGCTCTTCGTTGCTTCTCCAAGGACTTCTTTCTTGATTTCCTTTAATTTTTCTAATTCTTTCCGGTCTGGGTTAGTTGCGTTCATTGCATCCTGGAAAATGGCAAGATTAGATAAAAATAGAATAGAAGCTACCGGTGATAACTTATCAAAGAGAACTGCATTAAATTTGATGAATAAACTCGGTGTTCCACCAATCTGACGGAGACTATTTCTCAATATTGCATCCTGAAAATAAATATTAGCTCTAGAACCCGATGCGTCTTGATCACAGTGGCCGAGTGGATAAGATGTCGGTATAGTCTGTCACAAAAAAAGACGACATTTTTAAAGGTCTAACTGGTTCAAAAACCAAACTCAATTAATTGTTTTCTTTATTATGCGACTTCCAATCTTTCTGATTTTTATTGCATAAATCATATCAGATTTTTCTGATTTTTTTGATATATAAAAGACCTTTCAACTCTACAAAATTCTTACTGCTCGATCCGGGCAGAAATACTCACACTTTGACCAATAATACTTTTCTGGCGAGTTGGACACTCATTTATATATCAAAATGCTCGGGAAAATGTGATATGTAAGTTGCAATAGAAGTTATAAAGCCTGGAAATCACAAGAGAGAGAAAAAAATTAATTTAGTTTCCTTGGTTAGACCTTTAAAAATGTCGTCTTTTTTTGTGACAGACTACCGTAAATTCTCTATTATAGCCCCCGGGGCTTATATTTTTTCGTGACCCCTCCAAGGGGGGGCTTATAATAGAGGGGGGGCTTTTATTGGAGGGGGGGCTTATATATTTCGCGACGAATTTGCCAGAAGTTAGCTCAAAAAATGCATTTTTTTGCGAAATTTTTTGAAAATTTCGAAAAATTTTCCTAATTTTTTATCATTTTTCGCCCATTTTCATAGAAAATTTTAGCAAATTCGGAATAGAAAATTGTAAATCGCAGAAATGCTTTTTGTTAGCAGCCCGCATGGAAGGATTTGTGCTGTCGGTAGATCAATTTTTTTCCCTTTTCTAGCAATTTTATAGAATTTACTTGCTGTATTCGGTCTTCTGCATTGAGGAAATCAACCTCTTTCTTAATTTGCTCGTCTCGATCTCTGCTCAAAACTTCGAAACAGAATCGAGAATGTAAATCAGAACGGAGCGAACAGCTCAGTGCGGTTCGAGAAACTGTTGAATCCAGGCCGATCCAATTCTGAATCAACCTGAGAATCCCCGATATCTCTGGTCCGAGCCCGAATGTACTGGGAAAAAAAGCTAGGTTTACAGTAGCCGGTCAATCACATTTCAGACGGTCAGTCCACAGTTTAGTCGGCCAATCGTTCCGGAGATTCACATTCTTTAGGTTTTACAACAGTCCGCGCAAACAAACCCGTGTAGGAACGACGGAAAGCTTGTTGACCGGCCAAACTGTCGATTGGTCAGCTGAAATGCCATCGGCCGGCTAAAATGTAAAAAAATAAACAAGAGAGCGACAAGCACCAAACCGCAGGTTCATGTTCAAACGCTTGGCTTGATGAAACCAAGCCAATCCAAGCGAAGCCCCAACACTCATACCATCCGACCTAAGGTAGTATATTAGCGACCATCAATTTAGTACACCGTGCTCGATTATTCCCCGAAAAAACTTTACCATTTGACGGTGGAAGCTTTGGAAAGCCTAAAAATGCTCGAAAAATGAGCATAAAAATAGCTGGTCCAAGAAAAAACCCAGTTTAGGGGGGGCTTATATTAGAGGGGGGGGGGGGGGGGGGGGGGGGGGGGGCTTATATTTTTTTTTTCGGGCCGTCTAGGGGGGGCTTATAATAGAGGGGGGCTTATAATAGGAGGGGGGTTATAATAGAGAATTTACGGTATATGTCATCCAAAAGGCCGCTGGTTGAACTCCGGTGACAAATCATTTTTCATTACCTGAGTTGCCATAATATATTTCTTTCCATTTTCTTTTTTTGCTTTTTTAGCCAAATAGACGAAGCAATCTTTAGCAGCAATTGGTTCCGTATGATGACAATTATCCGTATCGAATTGCTTGCAAACAACATGAGCTCCATTTACCATTTTTCCTATGGCTTCTAAAATTAAAAAAATTGTAGAAAATCTAGAAAGCCAACCTAATTCACGTAGAACACATCGAGTTGTAACAATATCCGTCTCAGCATCAAGATATTTTGGTATTTGCTCGCGTAAATTGATTTTATTTTGTAATGCTGCTTGGCAAAATGTTCCATCGACTAATACGCTAAAAATTGAAATTTTAAAATTACAGTGAAAGCAAAACTAACCGATACGGAGGTACAATTTTATAATTATGCTTGTAATAGGTGAGAATCTTGTAAGAATTTTTATATCTTCTGGCTTTCATTTTGTTTTAGCTTTCTGAAAAATGATTACATTATGTTTCGTACTAATTTCAGTTGTAAGCAATGTGTGCAAAGCGTTTTTACGATGTGCAGAATGTTTAGCAGCTAATTTTAACATTAAAAAATTAATGGTAGCATCATTTCTAAACACAAAAATAACAAAACAAACCTTTTCCTTGAAGCAGTTAATCAATTTTTCAAATTCTTTACTACAAGCGTCTTTTGTTATTCTTTCTGCTTGTGTAGAAACGCAAGAACCGTATGCAATAGCCTAAAAATCAATTAAAATATAACAAAATTGAAATGAGACGCATGTAAGATACGAAAAATAGTAGAAAATGCTTACCTCAGGCGTACACTGTGAAATAATACCAGCAAATTTTAGTAGACGCCTTTCACTTGGCATCAATTGCCTGAAAAAAATTTTAGTAACTAAAATAAGAGGAAAGTAGATTTTTCAGCAAGAACAAATGATTTTTTATAAAGCGAGTGTTTATTCTTATAAATACACATTTATTGTAATATTTTTATGGTATTTTCACAAGCACAATGAGTAAAAGAATGTACAAAACAGCAAAATCAAGTAAGGGAAAGAAAATGAAACAAAAATGAGAGTGAATTTCAATTTCAGAGGAAAACTTCGCGGGAACCGGCATTTTCCATCTCACGGCACTACAATATCACAGCAATTTGATGATTTTTTATTTATTTTTATTAGTAAAATAACATTTTTATATCATTTTAAAGACCTTATTAGCATAAGCATGAACATCTGAACAACAAAGAGAATTTTGGAGGGGGCTGTCGAAGCCATTTGAGGCGACCAGCTCGAAACTATCAGCAAAGGCGGGTAAAATTGTCGCGAGAGGGCCAGAAGTGTCGGGGAGTTTCTGAAAATAGTTTTGTATAAGGAAAAAAAAGAAGGAAAATACATGACAAGCAGCTGCGAAATAGAAGTCGACGAGGGAGGAGAGCGTCTCCTGGCACCAGGTACTTTCCATGGAGACTATCAACTTCTTTAGGAGAGTGTAGATGCCATCCGAGGAGGAAATCTGTAATTTTTTCAATGAAAATTACTAGCAACCGTTTTTTCATAGTCTAATTACGATAAAACTGTAGAAATTGTTACAAAATTAGACAGAAAATGGCTGAAAACGGAATTTTTTACTGAAAATCAAGACTATCGTTAAAAAAATAGTTTTCTGCCAATTTATGACATCGTTTTGATATAAAAATTCTCGTAAAAATGTGCTCTATTCAATGCAAAAAAGTCCAGAGCTCGAAAATATCAGATTCTCAAGTAAAATATTTTTTTATTATAAAAATTTCGCAATTTGCAAGACGTTTACCCGTCCTCTAAAAATCCCTGGTACCTAGAAAAACTCCGACTCACATCTTGATTAGTTAACGGAGCAACCATTTCCGTTAAATTTTTCGGGAATCCCTGGTCAATCCGGTTTTCTATCCGTTGGAGGAGTTCTCTCATTGCTCGTTTGTTCACTTGCTCCTTCAATGAGACTGACTCCAATTCTTCACAAACCGCCTGTTCTATCAGATCGAACAGAAAATAGATCCCCTTGGTTGTAAAGAATTGAATGCATTGGAGGAATATCTGACGACTGCTGCTGTCGATAGAGGCGGCTGGGGGAGGGACATCCTCTGAACCATAGAGGAGATTTGAGATCGAAGTGGGGAGCCTGAAAATGGGGATTTTGCAAAAAAAAAGCCGGGAAAATGTTGATTGTTCAACGAAAATATCGAAAGAATTCCGGTTAAAGAAGGAGACCCGAAACATGAAAAATAAACCGCCTTCATTACTATTTTTCGTCTATGTTACCGATTATTAGCTGATTGCCAAAACATTGGGACATTTTGAACGCCGCTAAGCCGGTTATTGTCCGACCCATTTGAAAATTAGGCAGAATTCGAAAATTCTCGTTGGAAAATGACGAACTCAAACTTGTTTTGAGGTTCCGCAACCCCCAAAAAATTTGCCAGAATCATCAACCGTGGTATCATCCAGCGCTCTCCATTTTATAAAAGTAGACTCCTTGAAACGAAGAATATTTTGTAACTGCTGAGGCCGCAGCAAGGCCTTGAATCGATTACAGTGCGGCCATGGTACAAAATATTAACTGCCCGATATAACATTAGAAAATCTCGATAGCCCCTCTGTTCCTGCGAAATTATCTGGTTGCGAGTTCTGAGCAATAAATAGAACCTAGGATCGTTGTGTTACTTCCAAATCCTTCGTTTAGAAGTAAACTACCAGAAACTGGAATAGCAAAGCCGAATAGTCGAAAATTGCGCTGGGTTTTCACTGAATATTTTGTCTCAAGGAGTTTCTGACCACAAAATTAAAATTTCAAATAGAAGAAGGCTCCTCAAAACCGGAAAAAAAGATAAAAATGCTTTCAACTCACCATCGGCTGCTCTGTTGCGGCTTCTCAAACTGGGAGCAGATTTCAGCTGCCAAAATGGAGATCTGTGCTTTGAGGGTGACGGTCAAAATGGAATAGGCGTACGATTGGCTCACAAGACGCGAGAAAGCCGTTATCTAAATTATTCATATAGACGGCATCTTATCGAGAATTTCTATAAATTCCAAAATATGAAAGAGCCGTAAAACATTGAAGAATCCTCCCTTACCTTGACTTTTTCCCAGGTTTCCAATTTTTCGGCTGAGGTCATTGGCTCATTTTGGAGTTTTCTCACAAGAGAATCGACATCAAATCGAGCCTAAAATGGGGATTTTTTGGCGGAAATGCGGTAGGAATTTACCTGCAGGAGCTGTTTTATTGAGGGTACAAGGTCCAAGATCGACTGGTCACAGGATCGGTGATTTGTGTCGAAGACATAATGTTTTCTGGCCTGGAATTTGGGGTTTTTTAAAGGGAGATGCGGTCAAATATTGGGGAGATGGGCTTACTGACGTGCAATAGGAGTAAAAATAGTGGAAAGTCTTGGAGAATTCGCCGATCTAGTCGAAAGATGCATTTTTCTCTAATTTTTAAAGGTTTTCCAGAATTCTAATCGGGTTAGTCGCAATCAGCACAAAATTTTGAATCGAATATAGCCAAAAAATGCCCTTATCCCCTCAGAAAAGAATACAACTGACCTGTGATTTGAGTTCGTCCGTTTCAAGCGACGGCTGCACCCAGCTGGTTTGATTCTTTTCTCCCGAATGGAGAACATAAGCCACCGATGCGCCGACAATCACCCCGCTGGCTATGATTTTCCCCTTATGACGTTTGATAAATTCCCAAGTTGCATTCATTTCGACGAGAAGAAGACAAAGAATAAAAGACGCGAAATTAGAGGAGAAGAAAGCGAGGACAAGTTTGTTAATCGATTGTGAGTTGATTGCCGATCGGACAGGAACAGTGTAGCGCCGTTATCGGTTACTAACACCCCCGGGATGGTTGTATGATAACGGCGGGAAGATGAACTCGAGGCAAAATCTGAGAACGGCGTGTGGAATCGACAGCGGAATCATAAAAAAGATCGAGTTTTAGAATTTCGCCCAAAACAACGAAATAAACACAGAAGATCGGAGCCTCGTTTTTCTGATTGAGTCTGTCTCTTGGGATTTAGAAGATAGCTTTGAGCCCGGAAAATCCAGAAAAATAAGAATTTTCGCTCCTTGTCGTCCATCAGAGCTGTCCTCCCGGCGTAACGCTGCTCCTCGTTGGTCATAATTCACCGTTACCACCACCAATTTTTATAATTTCAAGTGTATTGGGAAGAGAAGACCCTTGCAGATTTTCTGAACAGACTTTCAGCTCCCCAAATTGACAGAATCGTGATTGTAAATGAGTAGTTTAGTTAGAAATACAATGGTCAAAAGATTGCTTTTTGAGGATTCCCTTGGTTTTGAGTGCCAGTCGGAACAAAAATCTATTTCCCGTTAAATTTTCCAATTTCTTTCCATATTTCCCAGATGAAATATAGCACCAATTTATTCATTTGTTCGCATAGAAGAATGTAAATATCAACAGTAAAATGAATAAAAAAGTTATGAAATAGTAGATAATCTCGGTAGTTTTTTAGTAGAATTTCTCCTCAAGAGACAGCAAAGGAGATAAGCTAACAAGAAGTTGAATAACCCGAAAAGACCTCAAATAAATATAACAGAGACGGTAAATTCGATAAATAAAACTGATAATAAGGACGTTCGAAAGAAGGAGAATGAGTCGTGGGTAGGAGTATAGCCAAGTCTTCGATGGCCTGTTTATTCTCCTCGTTCCATTTTCTCCACAGCGTTGATTTGAAGTCGGGCCTGAAAATGGAGCTTATTTACATGGGAAAATGTTTTAAGAAGAACTCGCGTACATCCAACGGTTTCATTGGATATGCCTGAAATTTCCACTACTGAGCCATTTCAGTTGGAATTTTTGGGTACGTGTAGGCTTCTAACAGAATCAGCGAAGGGACAGATTACCGGCCAGGAAATCCGGAAGAAATTTTCTGGTAACCATAGGAAAAAGATAGGAGAGAGAAGAAGATATGATGGATGCCCAGCATTGAAAAGGGGAAAATAAATGAAACACCGTGAAAAAAGTCGAAGTCCCACAATTTTTTTTTACCTTCACGGAGTTTATTTGTAGACCAACTGGGAAAGTTTGATGATCACCTCATATATTATTACATGCATGAACAACCCCAGGCTTGTGTAAATTCCCATCTTCAAATTTAGTTTTCCCTTTTAGAAGTTCCACTGCATGGCTAAAATTGAGGAGGAAGGTGAAATGTACTTCTTCAGCATTAGTTCTCTCTTCCTATTTATTCTCTAGTTCAAAATTATGCGTGTTTTTCGTTTCAAGGAGACTTCTTGTAATAAAATAAGTTTTTTGGGCGGTCACTCCAAAGGTTTCGTTGGTCTTATTCGGGGAAATCGGAATCGAAACTATTTTTTTGTGTTTTGGTGGACAACTAATAACTCGGAGACAGTCCAAGTTTCAATCCCTGAACGCCATTCAATAGCGAAAAAAAATATAAAAAGGGCCATACCTTGACCATGCTTCCGCTCTTTTTCTGGCAACTGTCGTGGTCTTCGTAGCGAAGAACATCGAACAGCGGAGCTCCGAAGCCTTTTGGCACTTCAGCCGTCGACAATTTATGTTTCAAAATATTCCTAAAAGCCGCCAATTTTCCAACAAAAGATACCGTAACCCACCCAATTCTAAGATTTCCCTCATCAGCTGTGAAATCTCTTGTCCAGACGCTGATTTTACTTCCTTTGTTGCGAACATTACAGACCAGTCCGCAGATCAAATCCATGTCTTCGCCGAATTGTTCGCCAATTGTGGCGATGATAATTTCAAGCCAAATGAGGTCCATCAACTCGGCTGGGCGACCTTTTTCAATCTAAAATTGGAGATTTTCGTGGATTTCGAGAGTAAAAAGCTCACGTTGATCAGCCAGCGGCCTCCTTTTTGATTTTCGGGCACTTCCCACATTGGTTGGATTCCCTTCTTGAAGATATTGTAATCACAGGAGCTGGCTAAGCCGCTGGGAGGCCGGATATTGTTGTACAAGCTAAAAAGGGGTAAGTGGCAGTGGAAGTGAATCAATTCTGTTCTTTTACGGAGTGGAAGATTCAATCTAAATTTTTTGTCAAAGTTGTTCATTTTTTTTCTAGGAACACGCTAATTTTACGGGAATTCCAGTGAAATTATCAAAAAACTCTCTCACGTCGACACCAGTAATTGCTAGAAATTCGAATTCTAAACTTTTACAGGGAGAGAGAAACATTGAATTTTCTAATTTTCCTCTGTTTTCTTTCGATTTTATCCAAATTTACCAATATCTCCATGGAATTCTTGTAAAATATTCATTTTTGGATGAAATATTTCCGGAGAAATTGAAGAAACTGGAATTCTACCCATTTACGGGATGATCCAAACATTGAAACCTGCTTTTGATCATATTTTGGACAGGAACTTGACTTATTTGGCAAGGAACACTATAAATTTTCCTATTTTTATCTGTTTCTACGGTAATTAGTTGCTGGATTCAATTTTTATCCAAAATATTGTAGAAATCAGCTTTCTCAACATTCTTGCATCAAAAATTTCACAAGAATTATGCAAAAATCAATGAATTTCATTATTTTCCTAATAAAAATGCCACTTTTTCTAAAAAAAATCGATAAAATTCTGTATAAAATTATTACGGTACTCGATCTATATTTTTCAGCCTCAAATTAGCTAATATTTTTAATTTTGGGGACAATAAACTCACGCCCAGAATTCTTCGACGGTGCTGAAGGTGCAAATATCCTTCAGACGTTCTTCCCAGGTCATCGATCGCTGGTCATTCAAATACCAAAATGTCCATTGATTTTTTAAAGGATGAAGTCGTCTTTCCACAGTTTCTGGTATCGTAGCAATTGTATTATTTTCTTCTTGTTGTTTTTCTTCAATATGCGGCTGTTCTCCATTAATCGCCGTCATTTTTTATTTTTTTTCTCTAAATATTTACACAAAATTTTTATTTTTACAAAAATTTACAAAAAAAAAGAATTTTTGGCGTTTTCCACCCCACTGGATTGGAAGCTGTTACCGTCGGCGCCAAGACTGCTGGATAGAAGATCTACCCGGCTGGTTAGCATAGCCTACACGGCTCTTTTTCCTCCTCCCCCGTAAGGGGAAAATAAACATTATGTATGTAATATGCTTCTTTTTGTTGTTAATAAGTTGTAGACTATTAGACTAATATTATGTATGTATTATGCTTCTTTTTGTTGTTAATAAGTTGTAGACTATTAGACTAATATTATGTATGTATTATGCATGTAAAAAAATCAATAAAAAGACGATAAAATCGAATGAGATCGATTGTCGAAGATTTGAGCAAACAGTTGAATGAAAGCGAGAGACCGCCAAAAATTTGGTCAAAGGACTGTTTGCGTCTTGTGGCGAAAATTACGGTGGCCGCATTTTTATGCGTTGCGGTTCAAATGATGACTTTTCTCTGTTGCCAGCTTGTTTTATTCTCCTGCGTTCATTTTCGGCCGTTGCATGCTATTTTCTTGCCTGCTTAGGAAAATAGGACACAGTTGCTCAATAAATACACGTAAATAAGCAGAAAATGCAGTACAAGTAGATGAAAAAACGACGAAAGTATTGATTTCAAATATTCACAAATTTTTTTCAACTTTTCTTTTATTTCTCATCATTTTTTCGTCTTGCGATTGGTTCTTCTTATAAATTGAATTGCTCGTAGATCAGAAATTGAATTTATGACAAAAGAAACGAAAAACTAAACAAACATGAAGAAGAAATTGGAAGATTTTGAATTTTCAGCGTCTTCGAACCTTTTATTTCACTTTTCTTCTTGTTTTTATTTATTTTAGAGCGAAATCAAGGCTTATTATAGAACAAAGAGTAATTATCAGGTAAAAGTAGAATAAAAATCAACAAATGAGCAAGAGAAATAATTTTATGAGATTGAATGAAAGCTACTCATTTGAATATTCGTGGCATGCATTACTGTTGCATTGAACACGATATTTGCTTTACATGCAATAATTTTATATTTGTAGATGAAAACGCAGTGTGAAGCTTAAATGTTAAAAAAATCCAATCTGTAGCTACAGGAGTTGTTTTTTACAACGTTGTTAGTCGCGTTACATTTCCACTACATTATCTTTCCTGTGAAATCAACCAATGTTCTGAAGAATTATTTGATTCCCTATTTTACTCTCTTATCATTGCTCTTTCTTGTTTCTGACACTTCTCATTTTAATTTTTTTCTATTTCAGGATGTTTCGTAATCAATATGATAGCGATGTAACCGTTTGGAGCCCTCAAGGAAGACTCCATCAAGTCGATTACGCCGTCGAGGCGATGAAACAGGGTTCGGCTACTGTTGGAATCAAAAGTGAAACTCATGCTGTTCTTGTGGCACTTATGGTAAGTCGTTTTCTTTTTATTTTAATATTTACGTTTTGTTTTCAGCGAGCCCAAAATGAATTGTGCAGCCACCAGAAGAAAATCTATGAAATTGACTCACATGCTGGTGTATCAATCGCTGGTTTGCTATCGGATGGAAGAATTTTAGCTAGGTTTGAATTTTTATCTATAATACTATGAATTTTTTGTTTAGGTTTTTACAGACAGAATGCTCTTCGTGGAGATGGGATTATAGTGATCCTATTCCTATTACTGCTCTGGCTGACAGCATTCAATTGAGTACGTTCTCTTCAACATTATCTTATTTGCTTTATTTTTAGAACTCCAGGCTAATACACAATTCTATGGTCGTCGTCCTTTTGGAGTTGGACTGTTAATTGCTGGCTATGATGTAACTATTTTTTCTGTATAAATTCAAATTTCAATTTTAGCGTGACGGACCGCATATCGTACAGACGGATCCATCAGCTGAAGTGGTCGAAATGAAAGCTGCTAGTATTGGAGCTCGCTCGCAAAGCGCCCGAACTTATCTGGAAAGAAATGCCGATAAATATCTTGGATGTAAGTTATTTTTTTACTTCTATTATAATCGTTTATTTATAGCTTCGGTAGAAGAACTTATTCAACATGCTCTCATCGCTTTACGGGACACATTGCCTGCAGAAGAAAATCTTTTATCGGAGGTTTGTTTCGTTATTTAATCCATAATTATTTTATTTTAGAATACAAGTATTTGTGTCGTCGGAAAAGGAACCGACTTCACTCTTCTGAAGCCCGAAGAAATCCAGCAGCACATCACTCGAATCGGAGCTACTCCAAGAACCACCGCCGCTCAGCCACAAGCAGCCGGTCAACAGTAAGAAGTAAAAAAAATAAGTAATCCCGGTATTTTATTGTTCCTTTTTGTGTAAATTAAGATTATACTTTTTATTTGTTTTTTTTTTCTCCTTCTTTAGACCTCAAATATGTCCTAAATCGTAATGACAAAGCGGGCAAAGTTTCGATCTCAACATGTAAGGTTCAAATGCCCGATGATGACAACAAGGGCAAAGCCAGAATTGGTAATCGATTAGAGGACGACCTGATGCCACACAAATTGGAAACTAAAACTTTTCTTCGTTTGATGTCCGACGGTTTACCTTAGCATCGCATTCTGGGCAAAACTGCGAATAATCCGGGATCATTCTCTCGCAATGGATGCAAGTTACGAGCTGTGGTCGGGTATCCACGGGAGGAAATCTTAAAGTTCTTTGAAAGGAAACGGATTCGTTTACTTGCTAAATATTTGTACAGCAAGATTTTTAAATTCCTCCTGTGGACTGCTATCCATTTTTTCCAATTTGAGAAAAGCTTTGCTACAAACGGAAAATTGACGATTAGCACAACTTGAAACAGCTGAAAAAGTGTTAAATTTCCCGGGAAAAAATACCAAGAAGCGTATAAATTTCCAACGGATCGATGAGATCGTCATATTCAACGAGATGAAGCGCCGTCTTCATTGCCGCGTCAATTTGCCCGTCGTATAATTGTTTCTGTGCCATCATAAAGAAATGATAGGCGAGGGCTCCTCGCCACGCGCTGTCAATCATTCGGCTTTCTTCCATCGACACGCCGGCATCTTCTTGAAGAAGACCAGAAAGGGCGACGGAAGCCTAAAATTGGAATTTTTCTTCAAAAAGAAAACACCCACGTCCGTGTCTTTTTTGCCCTTTTCCTCGGCTAATTTTATCCTCTGATGATTGTGGAAATCTTCTATAAGGAGGGCTCCCATAACATATAATTTTTTTAACCGAAGGCATTCCGCCAACTTTAGACGCTCGTCGTTTGCAATCTGAGAATCAGGAATTACGCGGTGAATGTTTTCAATTGAAATTTGAAATTTATGTAGAAAACTTGAAACATCTGATTTTTTTACCAGAAAAAAAAGATGAAATTATTGTCACCATGCTCTCGCTCCTTTTGTTCATAACACAGCTGAATTTTTACCAATTTCAGTAGTTCAAAAACCATTTGGAAGAGCAGATACTATTCTTTTTTGGTAAACACAATTTCATTTTTAATTTCACCACCTAAAAATTAGAAGCAACGAAAATAAGTAAACATCGCTGGAAAAAACTCTGTTTACAGATTATAGGATACGAAAAAACAAGCTGAAATCTTATTTTGGAAGAAGATCAGTGTCTCCCATTTTCGAAGGTCTTTGAATTGTGAAAAACGGTCAAGGATGAGCAGAATGGCGACCGAAAGAAGGCGGCGAGCGTCCAATTGTAGGAAGACCCGTTTTCTGGCCATTGTTCCTTTCCAATAATCAATTTCTATCTTTCAAGGTCAAATTATATTTCAGATTTACCACGAAATTCTAATGAATAACTTTCTTTTGTAAGCCAGGTCCAAATTTCTACGAAATTCAGAAAATTACTCATGTTTCAGGGCGACTATTGGAAATTAGAAGCAAAATTTGTCCAATATTGCCATGGAAATTTTCAGGATAATAAACCCACAGCAAAGACAATCCTAGCGGCATCTAAGTATTTTCCCGCCCTTTTATAGAGTTGAACAGCTGCTAGACTTCTTTCATTGCTGCCAGTCAATTCCGCCGTGTGCTTCTCCAACAAACCCTCGACATTGTGGAGATTATGCTCATTTGACAGGGAAATTGCCTGAAATTAGTAATTTTTAGGATAAAATGGGAGGTTTCCTACCCGTTCCCATTGATTCAGCTGGATACAGACGTCTAGAGCTTCTTTTAGCCGATTACAACGAAGATAACAGGAAACAGCCTCGTCGCAAAGACCACAATCACCGAAAATGAATCCCAGCTCCTGGAAATGGATTGTTTACGACTAAACCGTAGTGGAACTTGGCTAAATTGATTCAGTCCCCCCTATAGATCTTAATAAAGGCTGGTTAAACATTAGAAATTAAGAGGATTTCGAAGAAAGGATAATTCTGTCAGAATTATTCGGATGCCAAAGTTTCAGTTATTTTGGGTCGAAATTTTGTGCTGCCTCAATCTTTTCCTAAAATTCTGAAGCTATCATTTTGAAGAGATCCACATTGTTGTAATGACCTGAAAATTTGCGCAAACCTGACAAGTATCGCGTTTAGTATCAACATCATCCCATTGTAGGCGCTTTGAAACATTTTCGTCAATTCAAATTATACCTAGATTCTGAGAAAATTATGGTTCTGCCTATTAGAATCGCTGTGATTTTCCTTTTATGGCAGTTTTTGAATTTCAAAAAATGGCTAGGATAGAGCGGAGATGGGAGGTAAACAAAGTGGAGCTACGAGGTGAAAATGTAATCTTTACATGTTTCACGCAAGGTACTTTTTGGCTAGGAAAGAATTTCCTTGCTAATATAAACAGGTAATTAAGGAGCAAAATTTGGAAGAAAAGACGCCGGAAACCGTCTCCAAGCGTGAATTTGAGAGATTTTCATCATATTCCCGTTTTTATTCTGTGTAATGGAAGGATTACTGTAATTTTCACTGGAAATAACAGAATACAGCCTGTAAATTCACTGTAAAGGACTGAAATCCTTTCTAAAGCTACAATTGCCCTTCTTCTCTCGCCCAAAA
Source organism: Oscheius sp. DF5033 (assembly GCA_964036215.1). Taxonomy (NCBI): domain Eukaryota; kingdom Metazoa; phylum Nematoda; class Chromadorea; order Rhabditida; family Rhabditidae; genus Oscheius; species Oscheius sp. DF5033. The sequence goes on from CAXIWN010000006.1 coordinate 3,105,916, forward strand.
AAAATATCCAACCTGAAGCATAGGATGTCCATCGGCTAGTCGCTTGGCCAGAAGCTTCATTCCTTCAAAATCTGACAATTTCAAGTAGCAATAGATGAGTTTCTCAATATATCCGGCTAGTTCGAAGTTCTCTCTGGCCAATTTCCTGGAAAACAAGTTAATTCTAACCAAAAGGCCCTACCATTTCTGCCGTTCAAAGTAATATTCCCCGACTTTTTGATAAGCCAACTGGCGCAAAGTATCAAAATTCATCCCATGGACTCCTTGGCCTAGAAGATGGAGGACCTAAAATAAAGCCCTGACACGGTTGGACCCTATAGAAACTGAAAATTTAATAAAATAACATAGGTGGAACTGAAATAAATCCAGTGTTGCGGAAATACGATATGAAGAAGGAAAATTAGTGAGCAATCAATGGTTTGTTTTAGGAAATTCAGCATGTTAGGCTACAGAGAGCGATTTTGGTTCATTAGAATTGCCAAATATCCCTCTTCACGATGGTTTTTGAATTATTGAAAACGGTGCAAATAGAGCCGAGTTATGCCCCGAAAGAAAGTGCGACCAAATCACGATGTAGAGAAAAAATTCACATCAAATTGCCCACCTTGACATAATCCTGCGTCTGCTTGTGCATTTCTATGGCGAGATCTCTAAAAAGTTGCATATTTGTTTTTTTTAAGCTTTGAATTTGAAACCATTGACTTTTGCCTCTCGCCTGGAACATGGCTAACTTACCGTCGATCGCATTCCAGATACAATTTCTCGGCCTCGTCCAATTGTCCCAAATAAGCACAGACATCCGCCTTTTTTACCCGATCATTTTGTACATTTGCCAGCTTTTTACAAAATTGTAGACCACAATAATCTCCTAGTTTTACCTGAAACAGGGGAATTTTTATGGATATCGATTAAAATTTACGTAAGCGTGTTCGGCCTTCTCGATATCCAATCGTTTCAAGGCGACTTCTGCTAGCAAAGCCCTGGAAATTTGAAGAATATTCCAGAAAATGGTTACCATAATTTTGGATGAGGATTCTTCTCGATGTATTCGACAGCTTGTTGAAGGTTGGAGGAACTGGTCAAAGTCGTTTTGGCATCGCGAAGGGACTGGAAACAGACAATTTTAGGGAATCGGGTACAGCTCAGGGAAATTTAAGGAGTTTCATCATTTTCTCAGAGCATCAACTCACGTTTATACTCAGGTTGAAGTATTTTCGTGGTGAAACGATGCAAGTTTTCAGACATTTTCCCGATTTCTATTGTTTTATCCATCAAAATAAAGGATTTTTGTTTCAGCCCGATGGCTGGCTTACTGTATGAAAAGCGTCCTATATTTTTTTTAGCATTTTTCTCCTAACTGCGGCAGAACTTTGCTTTTTTGTGTCTATTTTTCATTTGGAAAGGAAGACCAATTGAGCAACAGTCCAGAAAATCCTACTAGTATTCTAGACAAAACATTGGAAAACTCCAATTTAATGGAATTCTCCCGATTTCTGGTAAGTCGGTTGGCATTAGGTGCTAAAATAAATTTCCTGTAAATTTTGATCATGGAAAGCCTAGACCAAAAACAAGCGGATATATTCCACCGGCCTTAAAAATTTTCTAAAATGTTATGAGTGAAACTGAAATAATTCGATTACGGGAATATTTTGATAAGCGAATGCCCGCGATATGTAAATATCTGCTAAGTTTTCCCTTTTTATTGCTTTGCCTGTAAAACTAGGATGTCTCCTGTTCGTTAGCATCGATGCCTCGCACGCAGTTAGTGCAAAAAGAATATAACAGCGTCTTTTTAAAGAATTTGGGCTCCCGTTTCTAATTTTGGACTTATTACCGTAGATTTTTGTTACAATAAACACGCCCCCATTACAAGCACAAAGAGTAGAAAAGTTTTGTCAGATATCGAACCCTTGAGGATGACTGGTTTCTCCCCGATTCATTTTCTTTTACCGTTTCGGTGAAACATCATAAAATAACCCGGAGTAGTGAAAATTACAAGAGATATCCCAGAAGCGCCAACGTACTTTGATTTCGATGTCAAAAACATGTGAACTTTGAGGATGTTCGGGAGAGAGGAGAAATCGATCTACAGCCACGGTCCTTACTGTCAGATTTTTGAATCGACAAATATAACTGAAACCGTCATTTCATGGGAGAAAAATCGGTAAAATTACCCCAAATTTGAGACGCCTTCCTCCAGGACAGGTCCCCTCATCACTACGAGTTTTCCCTTCTCATTATAGGCAATGGAATCGTCACGATCCTAAAATGTTTCAATTTTTCTACTTATTCTGGTAGTTGGATTGTGTCACGATGTATGCGGGTGAAGATACTAACCGAATCCCATTTGAAGCTCCAAACATCTTTTTTATCCATGTGTTGTGGTGTTTTTGCTCCTTTTCCCGTGTCATCGACTGGCATCCACATTATCTGCAGTCATTTTTAATTAATTTTTGGAATGGAAACTAACTTTATCCACTGAATTTTCCTTCAAATCGAAGAATTGGAGAGTGTTCGTGGTGTCTGAAATTGGGGGGACAATTATGGGTTTCAAGGAAAATTCTTATAAATCCTGCTGTATCGTTTCTCTTTTTCTTCACCATTTTCAGTTTTCATTAAATTTTTGAAAATCCCAGGTTTCTCCGGTGAATGAAATATTTTGGCCTGCCTGGGGTTAGATTTTGTATTTTTGGGCCTCAACTGAAAATTTTACTGGATTTTGCCTATATTCAGTAATCCAAAAGGTGTTATAAACGAAAGCAGAACTTATCGCATTTTTGAGCCCGGAAACCTCTATCAAAAAAACCGAAACCCTTGCAAATTATCCAAAATTCTTTTTCCAGATGTTTTTGTCCCTTTGAAATTACCAGTTCTAGGCTAAATTTATTTTCTACTTGTTCGAAATGATCTGCTCCTTGTGGAAAATTCGAAAATTTTGAAAATTATCTACGTAGAGCCTAATTGTGACTCAAAAGGGCGCCCAACTAGGGCTCTCAACGGATCGGATTTTGCCATAACGGATCCAAGCTTTGCGTACCAGGATTCGATCCGTTGAGAGCCCTGGCCCAACAGGCTCAGAGTTGCCTTTTTTCTCCTTACCCAAAGCTGCAATCCGTTTAAAACTGCAATTGAGCTCCATGTGGACTATTCCACCAGGCATTGTGTATCTCTGCTGCACCACGCCGTCCAGCCCAATTCGACATAACATTCCTGTTTCTGTTATCTGAAAAATTGGAATTTACTCCACATGTCGCCCCAATATCACAGCTTCACGTGCTGTTTTTCATATAAGATCGACTTGAAACAGAATACGCCCTTGGTCTATAAAAATCGGAAATTACCAGCTGTAGCTTGTCATAAATCACCGCGCCTGTCTCTTATCATCCCGATTTTTCCTGGCCGCCATTGCTCCGGGGCGTGAAACAGGCCACCTGATAATAATACCCGGAGTTTATTTGACAAAACGTCAATGGACAGCAATGTTTATCAGCAGCCGACTTTTCATGGTCTTTCCTATCATGTAAGTTTCCATTTGAATTTGTTGAAAAAAAGGGGTAATCTTTTATTCACTGGAACCAGTTTTTTTTCTTCTAAAAGCAGATAAAGGAATTCTGAAACCGGGGAATATTTGCATTTTTGGGAAGTTCGAATCGACCTATCAGCAGCCAGCTGGTCACGATTCCAATAAGAATTGTCCGTGTTACATTACAATTTCTATTCTGATACCATGAGAAATGCTGGATAGCCTCAGAATAGATCGAAAAAGGCCAATTCTATTGACCGATCTATTCTACTGGCCACTGGAAAGGCCGGCAATACTTTTTTTTCGATTTATGCCTCAAAAAAGGTCTCTCATTATTTGGATTTTCCGGAAAAATAAGCAAGGAGCCCGCAAAGTAATGAAGCGACACAAAAACATGAAAATTCTAATAAAATAAGAGACGGGCTTCATTAGGATGCAATTTTTGGAGGAAATCATTGGCATGATCACCCGTCCCAGTGAGATTTCCATATGAGCCTGCAGTGAAATAAGAAAAATCCGAAAAAAAAACAATGGGAGTTTCCATTTTTTTGCTAATAAAATTGAATATTTCTTCTCCGGTGAAATATTGCCATACGGCTTCCTGGACAAATTGTAGTAAAACAACAAAAATTACAATCCCAGAATAGAACACAAAACCTAGTAGCCAGTTTTAAAGAAAAATAGTCAGTTTTCAGACAGCGACGGCAATGTCAGCCTGGCTCCTGATGGGAAGTGGCACCGTTGCTTATTATATCACTTTTATTGAAATGACCTCATTTTTCTGGTATGCTCCCTTCTGGATTTTGGTCGTTGTCGGGCTGACAATCAATATGGAAGGAATTTTAGAACTGGGCATTTTTGGAGCCAGTTTGGTTAGCGGAAATTTATGCCGGGAAACGAAAGAATTCAGATATTTTTCAGTCTTTGTATGTTGGGTCTTCAAACGATTGAAATTGTTGGAATGATACGAGATTTTAAAGAAGATTGCTACAGTAATCCTTCTAATTAAAATAAAAAATTCCTGTTCAGGATATCCAAAGAATTGTCATCCAATTCAGACAACGCCAGGAAGTGGATTTGTCCCGGGAATTGAGATAATTCAAATATTTCAGTAATGGTCTATTTCGTTGCGTATTCTGCCCTGGCGGCTGCTAATCTCGTCCAGTTGCCGTGTTTTGTCTTCTTTTTTTATTTGCTTTTCAAACATCGATGGCAAATGAGAGGGTCAGTTTTGGAGATATTTTCTTATGTATTGCGGTAAATATGAAGGCGGGGTTGCAGCGAATGTTCACTCAATATATGCAACGTAGGAAAAATACCCAAAAAAGATCCGTAGGCCCGAAAGAAACCAAAGTACTGCATATTTGCGATTGCTATCACCAAAATTCAGTCCTAATTTATAGGAAACATGAAAACTGCCATGTTTGAAGAGAATTGGGATTCCGCGGTAGTTTTCCCACGTTTTTAAGATCAAATGAATGTTGGGAAGAAAGAAAGGAGCAGTGCTTCCTCTCCGTGAGATCACACAAGCTTATAATATTTTTGAGATAATTTGTGATTTACGCTACAGTCTCGTCTTTTTTTGTGTTTTGTTCTAGCTAAAAAACGGAGTTGACCGCTCGATTCTGTTCATTGGCCCCACTTTCATTGGAAAACATAATAAACATAGGAAATTATACCCGTTGCCGGATGAGCTTTTTTCGGATGCAATATATGAAAAAATGAGCCAGCCGCAGTAACCAACCAATAAAATCAAATTTTCAGGACAATTTTCATCTCAAAACTTTCTCCATTTCTTTCCATTTCAACCGGGACTCAAATTCTTCCCGAAGATCTATAAAATTACTGGTTTGCCATGATCTCTTATATATTTCTGGCATAATTCCTGTATTCCTAATAAATCTGCCCCTATTTTGTACTGGAAATGACTTACCGCGAGGAAGAATTCATCTCCCATACAGAGAGCATTTATTGGATCGCCGCTTCTCTAAAAATCAGGGTTTTTTGGGGAAAACGGGCAGAAACCTACTCTTTTTCGACCAATATAATCTGATGGACTAATTTCCAAGACGCGAACTCTGAAAATGTAAAATTTCTCCAAAAAGAAAGAGAAAAGTGGTAATAACGTGTCAGACTATTAGATTGGAAATATTCAACTCAAAATATTAGTAAAACGGGTAAAACGTTGGAAAAACGGGTAATTTCCTACACAGCTGGGAAAATTTCCCAAACTGTTGAACTTTCCAAAATAAGGAAGCAGAATGTTAGAGATTACAGCCATGTTTCATAAGGAAACTACGCGAAATCCTACGATAGATTTCACAGTAAAAGATTCTTGAATTTTTTTTGACATCTGTTGAGCTATTCAAATGTTTCAGAAAACGGTTATAAACCAGAATTATTCAATTCTCATGTTTGCACTATAAGATAACTGTAAATACAAATTCCTAAAGCATTTTGGGCGTCTTTTCCATTTTTAGCATCGCCTACAAAAGGTTACTGAAATTCAATTTCAATTGTGGTCGTAAAACTTTCATTAGATGCGCGCTGGTGCCTGAAATAATAAATCGAAGCCATGTGATACATAAATACAGCAATTTTCAAAGATTTTCCATGTTTCAGGATCCTATGAAAAGTGTTCTCTGCTCCCAGAATTTCAATTTGTCCTCAGAAAACCGAGGGAAAAGCTAAAAAATGACGTACTCATCGCTTCCCACATGTCGACTAGCCGGAATAGAGATTGTCGACCGTTTCGGAAGGTTGAAATGCCAAATTATGTAAGTTTCTGCCCCGGCGACGATGGCTGCCTTCCCGTTCATGGCAACACATTTGGGCTCCACGTCTATGTACTGAAAATGGGCGGTTTCTCCCTCAAAATGACTGAAATTACCTTGAAATCGACTGAAGTGCCGATACTGTTGCACAATTGCAGATAATACTGAAATGATATCCATTGATGGCTAAATTATAGAAAATCATTGTTTTCAAGTACCGCGATTGAATCAAATTGAAAGCAAATGTTAGCTCACAAAATTAACCACCGTCTCCACTTTATAGTGCTCTTTAAATTTTTGGAAAAGACCCAAAAATGATCGAGTAATGACTGAAAGAAGCTAGCGGAATTATCCTAACTTACCCGCCCTTCTTCCCTTTCCTCCTTCGGTCTGTTGACCAGGATACAGTATTCTTCATGCGTTGCTACCTGAATTATTTAATTTTATTCGAAATTATGGATCGAACCTGAAGTAAATTTTTAATTGAACGAGAATATGCCTCATCCAGTTTCGTTTCATAGAAAACAACCCGAAAATCTTTTCGATCTTTCCTTTCGAAGCAATAAATCACCGTCTGGCCACAGTAACCCCACTAAAAAGGTTTTAATTTCCATTTAAAGGGATTCATTACCTTGTAATAGGGTCGAATATTGCTTAATAGAATGGCGCTGTCGACGGTCAAAGCGACTCGAAGCCCGATAGGATCCCAAGCAACGCCTGTTAGACTTCTCCCAGGAACTCGAAGCTGGGCTAATTTCTAGGAAATCGCTGGTTTTTAGAATTTTAAAGGGCTAACAGTTCCGTAGGTTGACACAATATGGACGCAGCATCGTTCCTGTTGACTGACATCGTTCATGAACCCGGAAACGGCAATAAATGACCCGTTGGGAGACCATCGGGCACAGGTGATTGTGAACAAGTCGAAGAAACACATTGAGGGATCTGAATAACAAGAAATCTCCCTGCTTTTGAGCTAGGAAAACTTTTTCTGGGAGTTATGTGGAATTTAATTGGGACTTTGACTAATTTTCTTGTATATTTCTGTTTTTTGGGCAATTGAAACCGAAAAAAGGCTGGCAATCAAAAACTGTTGATTCTACTCTTCAGCGGATGACTTTCCCGATATCAATCACTAGAAATCTATTGATTTTTGGCCACTTCCTCATATTTTCCAGTAAAATCCAACGATTTCTTACTTGGATCACTTTCATCGCACATCATTTGCATTACACCATGCGAATAAGCAATCAAAATCTGTGGTTTTCGCTCTTTTTCCTCGTCTTTTACGATGACATGGTCAATTGAAGAGCTTTTAGTCAGTCGACTTCGCTGAATGTCGGTTTCTGCTCTCACGGCCGTTGTACTGGCTAAAATAAGAATCCGGGAAAGTTAAGGACAGAGTCCCACAAAAGCTTATTTAGTTTCAGCCCCTCCCCCACAAAAGAAGGGAAATTCAGTTCTTCTTTGTCACCACAAAAGTCCAGAAATGCAAGATGTCAGAAAAACTAAATATCGCGCTTTTCTGACATTCGGCTGTTATCATTGGGAATTAATTTATTATCCCGTAAAGATATTTGTTCACTGATTGTTCCCTTTTTACTGACATTGTGGAATGCCTCCGTTTACGGGCTGGCATGACGAGAAAGGGTATTGTTGTAATGTGTTTTCCCAGGGAGAATTCCTCTTTTTATCGTGAAAATAAGCTGTCGTCCCTCTAACAATGGATGACCACAAGAAAAATCATTCGAGTAATGCTGTCTTTTTTTACTGAAGGGGGGCTGCCGCCCTCCTTCAACCCCCCGCTCAGTTTATTAATGAAGTTTCGACCCATCGCTCGCCTGCGGCTCGCGCTGGCCCTGTCTCCCCTGATCTACCGCAGACTCGACAAGAACACTGAAATTTACTGGAGCGTCCCTTTATGTTATTCTCTCTTTCAGCTAATACACATTTTCCTCGTATCAAAAAAGCGCGATATTTAGTTTTTCTGACATCTTGCATTTCTGGACTTTTGTGGTGACAAAGAAGAACTGAATTTCCCTTCTTTTGTGGGGGAGGGGCTGAAACTAAATAAGCTTTTGTGGGACTCTGTCCTTAACTTTCCCGGATTTCTCGGCTTTTATGGTGCTCCGCAGAAGATATTTTCCATATTGAGAAGTCTCGGAGAATATATGACCGAAGGCCCCACAAAACGTAAAAAAGGGCACAACCATTTGTTTTTAAGGTTTTTTTTGAATTCAGAATAAAAAACTGAGTATATTAGATTTCTTTATATCTCCTCGAACGCGGAAAACAGCTCGTAATCAGAAGAAATAGTAAGAAACCGGCCGTTCTTGAGCCGAAAAATGACAAAAGCACCACAGCGGGCGAACATCAGACATTTTCTCTGCATAAGTGCCTTCTATCCTGCTGTTGCGCGGCCATTCCACGGTCGATGCTGGAGAGATTTATCCAGCACGGGGTTAAAAACAACGGTGCACACGATGGAAAAGCGAGATTTTCAAAATTAGCGTATCGCAAGAATCTTTCTTCAGAAATAATCGCAAACTGCACGACCTTATAACTAAAAAATTAGTTTTTCAATCACCACTTTTTTCAACGTATTCGGGTTCAGCATAAAAAGTTGAGTATAAAACATTTCTTCATACCCATGGAAGCCTCGAAATGAGCTCGCAATCTAAAGAAATAGGCGAAATCGGACATTTTCGGAAGAAAAAATGTCAAAAGCGCCACAGCGAAAAGCGCCACAGCGAGTGAGAGCAGGACATTTCAATTACTTGAGAATCCTTCTTTTTGCTCTTGCGCGCCCATTTCATTGTCAATTTTAATGAAATTTGTCGTGTACAGGTAAAAAACTACGACGGACACGATGGTCAACTCAGATTTTGAAAACCGTTTGAGGAAGACGAGATATCACCGCTGACTTCCGCACCTATTTGGCCTTATATCTCGAGAATATGAGGTTTTCAAGTTTTTCTGAGAACGGTAACGTATTCAGCGTGAAAAACTGAGTATAGTGATACTAATTTTGAAAAGTTTCGTCTTATTTTGTCTTCAACTTTCCATTTGGCTGAAACTAAATAGACCCGTCGCGCTTCGCGCGACGGGTCATAATTCTGGCAGGGAAATTAGTCATTTTACCATCCATTAATTTGCTACGATGCTTGGGATGATACCATTTGAGGGAGACAATTTGATCACGACGAAGATCTTCTGAAAATTTGTGGAATTATTATTATTATCGTAATTTGGCGAAACTCTTATCCTGCCACTGAAATCCAGTTCGACTTACTTTGAAGCGCCGTTTCCAATTCAACATTTTCCAGGGCAGGTACGTTGACTTTTTGCTGAATTTTTCAGTATTTTTGGGTTTGAGAATCAGCCAAATTACCAGAAAACTGCCTTGTGAATCGTAGAGATGCACTTCTCCATCCTGGAGGCCGAATAGAAGCATATCCGCACTTGGTGACCACTAAAAATCAAAAAATATTGCACTGCAAGTGAGTTTTCTCATGTTTTGGATTCACAACATGGGAAAGATGTGGAAATTTATGGCATTGCAGTAACAATGACGGAGAGTCGAACGAATTGTGAACGTGTTTTTACGGTAAATGTCATAATTTGCCGGCTACTTACCTCAGTGTAAGCCAAAGTATGAGGCAAATCTTTGTTCCAGATCCGGTTTCCATCGCTGGTTCCCACTATTACTTGGCCTGGAAAAAAATTTCTACTGTGGATAAAATTCAGAAGAATTTTCGTGTTCTTCTCGAACCAGGGACCGTCAGCAGTATTTTACTATGTAAAATTCATAAAACATTTGAAATTTCTAGGGAAAATTGCCGTTTTCTCCTCATTTAGTCAAAATTCGCTGTACCCGTAAACTTTCGCAGCTGTTATTTTATAGGAAACATCCACAGAAATGGCTGCTGGATTGGTTTAGAATCGAATTCTCCTCCAGCCGAGAATCTACGGGTGCTGTGGTCTCTCAGAAGTTCCATTTTCCCTTCAAATTCAAATTTTCCCTCACCATCATGATACGCGATGACAATTTTGCTCCCATCTGCACACCAGGACATCCCGACAACATAACTTTTATTCCTGAAACAGGCTAATTTTTAAAATCTAAAAATCTCACCGGTTATTGATCATTTCCTCATACCAGCTGTCATGGTGCAGTGACCAGACGGTGATTAGCCCGTTTTGATCACTTGATGTCAATTTTTGATGGACTTCATTCCATGTCAAGCTGCTCACGGAACCTGAAAAAGCGGATTTTGCACAGAAATTTGGGAAATTACCAGTGTGACCTTCTAGCGTCTGATTTACTTGAAGATTTTGCATTGGTTTTCCGCCATCTCCTGGAAAAGTTGTCTTATTTCTCGTCGGTTCATAAACTCACGTATGAGTCCATTATCCGCCAATTTTATCATTTTCAGCACGCCATTTGTTCCCCCAATTGCAATATAATTCGTATTATGATTCCATTCCACAACTTGAAGTTCTGTGTTCGTTGGTACATTGACCTGAAAATTGCTCATGGTCGAGTAATATTTCATTTGCTTCGAAAATATCCCGAATCCCAAATTTGCCTAGTAATTCTTTCCAATTTTTTTTCAAGATTCCCATTTTCTTCTATTATTCTGCAGTAATTCTCCAACTTACCCGTTTAGCCAAGTGAATTCCCAGCCCGTTGACTGTTTTCTCATTGTAGTTGACCATCGTTTGAAGAAGTTGCATTTTCTATCCAATTTGGTGCTGAAAATTCGTCATATTGGGGAAAAACAAATAGGAAATAGGGAAAATGCCCGGGTTACTATGGTAACCGTAGCGCAGGTGGTCATTTTGGTGGAATCGCGGCACTGCGGGTGGCAGATGGCTGGCTGGGGTTATTAGAAAAATCCTGAATATTAACTTTGAAGAGGAAACTTGAATATTTCTCTAATTTGGAAAAATTGGTCAGAAGAAGCGGATTCCCATTTCCAAGTTCACTGTAACTTTGTTTTCCTGTTATTTTTTGATTTTCAAGTGCTCTCCTTATGGAATCAGCAATCCTCCTTCTCAATCTTGCCTAAATTCCCCTGCCATCGATTATCTCCAATATCTATCGTCCTTTGCCATATTGCGGCCTTCGATCATCGGGTCACACAATCCATCCCACCGCATATTATGCGTCATCTCCTCTTCTTTCTAATCTTATTTCCCATTCTTTGGGCCTGCCAAACTGGGTGGTTTCGTTACCGGGAGAGCTGTTACAAATTCGAAAGAGAAATCAAGGCCACATTTATCCAGGCAATTGATCGATGTCACAGCTATGGAGCAACGCTTTTTGTGGCCAATGGACTTGACGAATTTGTAAGTTACTCAAAAAATTATCAGAAATTTGGTTGCAGGATTACATAATGAGAGAGCAAGCACCACAAAATACCCACACCTGGCTGGGACTTGAGCGTCGTTTCAGTGACCGTGAAGGATTGTGGCAGGAGCCGGGAATGTTCTACGGATTTCTGTAGGTTTTCTACATTTTAAAACTACATCAAAATTTCAGTCCCTGGTTGGTTCAGCCTTACCAAGACGCGGCAAATGGATGGAGTACGGTAGCTCAATGTGCAGCACATTGGAATCCGACGGGTTTTATTGGCAAATATGTCTACTGGTATCCGTGCACTTATGAATTTTATTATGTTTGTGAGAGAAATCTCACGGTACTTGATTTTTATGGTTAATTTCATAAATAAATTTTGTCGTAGTTTGTACAAGATTGAATCTAGACAAAAAATTACGGCGATAAACAATCTCGAGTCACACGTACTCCCACAATGTCTGAATTTACGCCTTTTTCCTCTCCACTAACCGGTTTTTCCTATAGATTAGGTGTGACCTGAGACTCTTCTGAAACAAAATTACGTCGAAAAATATTTAGGAATATCTTGTGAGATGGAAGGAGGGTGATATTGGGCCAGACACTCTTGTTTTTACCTGAATTTTGGAGAAAAAAAAACAATTTTGTCCTGTCTATTTTCCTAATATTCAAATCTTTTGGATTTTGAAATTGTTCTTGAATCAATTTGGGGCCAGAATATTACTCTGCCTCCTGGTCATTCTGTTCTCTGTAATAGGCGGATTTTGATAAGATCCGGGGCCCAGGAAGAGATAAGGGCCGTCATTTAGTGCGTCTATTATTATTTTGGCCTTACCATTCAATTTTCCAATATTTTCTGAGAAAAACACTCAGGAAATCAATTTTCTTTATTTCTAGAGCCAAAAAAGGCTAGGTTCTCTCTCCTTTTGACTACTTTCCCTACCTCGAATCCCCTTTTTCAGTACAATGGGAGCCGAAAATCATTACTTATCGGCTTCTGAACTGACCCCGTTTCATAAAGAAAAAATAGCCGAATTGAGACAACGAGCAGCTGTTGATTTAGTCCTCTATCCTGAGTACAACACCGATTTTCAACTTCTCCGTTGGCTTATGGGATGGGATTACGATATTGGTGAGTTCTGTAGCCCTTTTTTCTATAAATTATTAGATGTAATCCTACCCAAGTTGGAAGCAGCTCTTCGAGTGTCTCATAACCTCGGAATGCACGAGAGGGAGATTCTCGAACCGGAGGAGATCAACACCCATCTCCGGGATGTCTGCGACGTGGCGGATTACTACCCGGGAGGATTGATGGGAATCGACGACGAGGGCAATGTCATCTTCATGCAGGCGATTGCCCGAACTCATCCTAAAACTCTCGCCAAGGCGGGAAGTGTCAGTACCCTTTTCCGATTGAGTCTCCTGGAATGTCAATATGTCAATAAGCTGGTGCTTCGAGAAGAAGCCAAAAGAGGACGAAAACTGGGAGCTAAATTAATAATCGACTTGGATAACTTTCACATGGATTTATTCTACACTCCTGCTCTTCTTATTTACAAGGAATTACTCACTATTTTACAGGTAAAACGGAAAATTAAACGTAGACAAGTTTTACAGGCAAACTTTCCTGATGTTGCTCGAAAGATTTATATAATAAATCCGCCAATGATGGTCAAAGCAGCCTATGCAATGATTTCCCCCGTTCTCTCTTCGAATGGGCGGTAAAGTTCCTGAGAAATTTTGGTATTCGGCAGAAAATAATCCGATGGAACAGGGACTGACGAAGATCACAGTACCAGCCAGGAATCGAAAAGAGGTAAGGAGTACTCTGAAAAATTTAAAGAAAACAGGTTCGCCTCCATTGTGAGGAAGGAACAGAGATCAATTGGCTATGGAAGGCCAGCAGCGGAGATTTGGACTTTTCCGTGGAGAAGGATGGCGTCGAAGTATTTCCAAAGTTTCGTCTCACAACTGAATTTGTGCCGGAAATGTCAAAAATGACCGTGAGAAAAAGCGGCGAATACTCTTTGATTTTTGATAATTCCCACGGCGCCGTCTGGTCGAAAGACGTCAAATACCGGGTCTGGATGTCGTAGAAATAGTACAAAATTATTTAGTATGGGTAAAATTGTATTTGTTTTTTTAATAAACTGTTGTTTCCTATTTGTTCAAAAAGGGACAGTAAAGGTTTGGCCGTCATAGGGTTTGGCCGCTTTAGAATGTCCGCGTTACGAATTGACCGTCAAGCTTTTGGCCGTCAAGCGTTTAGCCGTTCAGAGTTTGGTCGTATTTTTCTGCAATCTGGCATTTTTTGGTTGACGACAGATTTCGCGACGAACCAAATTATGTGGAGAAGAGTCGCCAGCGTCAGTCAGGTAGCAGCTACCAAAAGTAGCCAAAGTCATCAACAGCAGCAGCAATCCAGCCATTTTTAGAGAAAACGTCCGTCCAAAGAAAGTCATTCCTTTTTGTCATAATTTTGTGGAAGTCTTGTAATTTTCTGTTTATTCTTGGTAAAAGCGGGGAATTTTACGGCGTAAAGAGTTTTTACTTGTCAGGTCGTCTATATAAGGCAGCTTTTTCGTCATTTTCATTCATTTGATCATCTCTGCCAGGATGAGATGCCTCGTCTCTTCTACCTGTCTGCTACTTCAAATAATAGCGTCAGTTTTTTCTTTTGGTATTTTTACTCTGGTACCCTGGCTGCTACCTTTACGACTTCAAAAACTTTGTTACCAGAAGTCGGCTGATCATGCATCTTTGTCTTGATTATTTAGCAGTGCCAGTCAAAGAGCCTTTTCTACCCAAATTGCCTCGTTATTTGTCTATTTCGACCCGGCGCCATGCAAAATTCACTGACAAGATCAGAATTAATGGCTTATTTTCAGGGTGCTTGCCGTATTTGCCACCACCACCGGCGCTCTTGGTTGTTTTGAATTGAAGGATTCTGATAATCTTCTGAGTCAGTTGGAAACTTGTGTAGGAACAATGGTTGGATTTTCATCATCTACAAATCCTGTTTTTGATCTGTCGGCAGCAACCCAAGATAGAATCAACAAGCTATTGTATGACAACCCGAAAGGAACACCTGTACCGTCGCAGCTGAGAAAATTCAATGGTCATGTTAAAATTATTAACTCCGAGCTGGAAAGTTTTACTTTGGGCATGTCAAATACTGGTAACCTTTTTTCCTGATAATGTAAGTCTTTAAAGGGAACGGACAGGAACGGACAGTGGAAATTATTAGCAACCCAAATCTTTCTCAACTAAACTACCAAATTGATAGAGGAATAAATGTGACCTTAATTTTAAAAGGAAACAAACAACTGACAGCACGGAGCATTATTCTGCTGGATACAATCAGTGAAATTAATAAACAAACATCTAAAATCCAGGGACGTCAAGGTATTCGGTGCTTCACCAAATAGTAATCTGATGTTTAGAATGTTTTTTTAATGGGAAAATCGATAATCTTTCGGATTTGAAAGATTGTAAGACTATCGATGGAAATTTGATAATCAACAGTCAAACCGTCATTCCCGATCCTATGCCATATATTTCACAAATCAATACGATCAAAAACGGATGTCTAAAAATTGAGAACTCTAACCTAACGAGCTTGGATTTCCTCACGAATATTCGCAAGAAGCAAGGCCAGTGTACAGTTGGGCAGCATGTGATCAAGAATAACACCAAATTGTGTCTGACTTCGGAAGAGCAAGAAAAATGGAAGACAGCTGGCTTTGAGCTGACAAATGGCGGACAATGCCGTTAGTTAGGGTCAATCTTCGAATAATATTTGCCATTTTCAGTCGACAGATGCACTGCCAAGTTTGCCAAAGACAATCAAGATAAGGCCAAAGCACCGTGTGATGTCGTCGTTGGAGATGTCAAGATTATTGGCAGCAGCGTTGCCCTGGCCGAATTGGACCATTGGAATCGGGTCAAAATATTGGAAGGAACACTGGAAGTCGACGGCACGAATCTCGAGAATATTGCCATTTTCAAGAATCTCGAGAAGATTGTCAATCCTTCCCCGGAGAAAATTGCCCTCGTCGTCATCAAAAATCAGAAGATGACCAAGTTCGACCTGCCCAAGCTGAAGAATATCACAATGCCGCCGGGCGCCATGTCACAGCCAATCTTTTTCCAAAAGAACAATCCCAAATTTGAATTTTCCTCGGACGAGAGCAAGAAATGGAACCGGATAACCGGACAGAAAAAGTTGCTGATTCCTGTGAAATTGGAAGAGAAAAAGGAGGAGACCAGCACTAATAAAAACGCCAAAAAATGTAGGAGAATATTATTTTATTTAAATTAAATTCGAATTCAGATTGGATAATGGGTTTGGCCGGCACTTTTTCTACTTTAATTAGCCTGGGAATGGTTGCCGGCGCCGCCTTTTATGCAAAACGAGATGTAACAAATTTTACAATCCTAATTTAAATCAGTTTTTAGTTCAAGAAAGTAGAAAAAATAGCAAAACGCCGTCGGGCTGCCAAAAAAAGGCGAAGCAGAAAAATTGGAAACAGAAAAATTGGAAGCAAGACAACTGGAAGCAAGACAACTGGAAAAGGAAAAACTGGAAGAAAACGCCGAAGATCAAAGATCCGAAGAAAGAGAAAATGCACAACAAAATCGAGAACCGGAAAAAAATAAAGTTGTAAAATAGTTGTTTTTTTTATCTCTTGATCGGAAGCTTTAGGGTTGAATTCTCGTTTCGGTAAATCATCTCTGGATCAA
Source organism: Oscheius sp. DF5033 (assembly GCA_964036215.1). NCBI lineage: Eukaryota > Metazoa > Nematoda > Chromadorea > Rhabditida > Rhabditidae > Oscheius > Oscheius sp. DF5033. Next base: position 3,122,312 of record CAXIWN010000006.1, read on the forward strand.
TTCCTGCATCAGAATTTTGAAGCACTTTTCTCTTTCGTCCAGCTATACTTCTTTAGCTGATTTCCTCTCAGCAAAAGCGCCCTTGGATTGGACATTTTCCATTGAAAATCTGAAAAATTGTTTCATTTCCAAGCGGTCGCCCGTTTACTCGACGATTGGAATCAGAGGGTCAGAAATACTCAAAAAAATGAAATTGGTCACAAAATGTTTTTGACTGAATTAGAAAATTCCAAAAAACTGTATGATAGCCGTCTGGTAGCCGACGTTTCAAGAAAAATCGGATTTCTGACAATGAGATGTGAGATAGCAGTCTTCTCAGCAAATTCTTCTCGTCAGTTGTTTCGAAATTTAGGCTGTGTTCTAAGATTCCCGTAATTTTACTTCCTCTGTCATCATAAAGGTGGACATGTTGTGTATTTTATAACAAAGATCATCGGAATGACAGTCAATTAAAAAATAGCAAAGTATTTTTCCAAATTCAAGTTTCCACCCGGCAAGAGAAAATTAGCATAAAGAAGCTGCCACAATCACAATAAACAATCATTTTTGGATTTAATCTTCTTTTATTTTTTCCTGTAACAAAATTTGTCTATTTTTTGACGGTTGTCTTGGTTCCAGTTTTCGACGTTGTTTTCTTCTTTTTCCGTGGTTTTTTGGCCCGTTTCCGTGCCTTCTTCGACTCTCTCCATTCATCAATTCCCGCATAACAGAAAGTGGCGACGGCAACAAGAACGGCAACAATAAACATCGGAAGGAAACTAGCTGAATAAATTTAATTTCGATTAAATAAAAAAGGAGACTGACCCAATACAATATCTCCCCGATCTTGGCCAGTAAATTGGCCTGAATTCGAGGAATCAGCCGGGTCAATTGCCGTCGACGTCGTCGTGTCTTCTGTCATTCCCTGGACAATGAGACTGTGGCCGTCGACGCCCATATGGGTAAGAAATACTCTGTCGACCTCGAATTTTCCATTATTTTCCATCCTATAGACCGAATAGAAGCATATCTGCACTTGGCGACCACTGAAAACCATAAAATATTGCACTGCGGGTGAGTTTTTCTGATCTATTGGATCCAGAACACGGGAAAAATGTGGAAATTTACAGGAGCGCTCGGATAAAATACAACATTTGCCAGGGAATTTCTTTCTCTTTTGGCTTTCTAATAGCCAAAAGAGAAAGAAAGGAGAAGAATACGTAGCCAATGGTCACTATTGGCCGACATTCGATGGCGAACAGACGAGAAGAAACAATGAGAAAAGCCATCAGATTCTTTCGATAGAAATGTCCCAATGCCCCATTTTCCCATAACAAGTGAACAAGAAGAAATAAAAAAGAACAAAAAGACTGCAGGGCGTATATTTATTCTTACTCAAAAAAATGGTAGAATTGCCACTGGCTATTTTTTTTATTATTTATTATTGTGCTTCTTCATCCTTTTGTCTCTGACTTGTGCTACTTCGGGATTCTTCTTGATCATATCTTCCACGGTCTCTCTCCTCATCTTGTTGACGATCTCCCTTCTCAGCCTGTCTCTTTCCCTTTGTTTTGCCTTTATTACTTTCCTCTCTTCTTGATTGTCCTTTCCCAACATTCTCTTGACGTTTGTGTCAGTCGGCAACAGATCCATATCCGGTTTCTTCTCTTCGCTCCACGAGTACAACGCCAGATGAAGTGTATTATCCGGGCAGATTTTAACAACACCAGAATAGCGTTTAAAATCCGTCTCGACTTTCATCTTATCCATGGGAAATGCCGATGCTGCCGTGTCATTATTCGAATAAATTGACCAGAGAAGCTTCAAATACATGCAGAAAAACAGCTTCTCCTAAACAAAAAGAATCAAAAAGAAAAAGACGACGATACCTCATGGCCGCGAATAATACACTCCAAATTGAATTTCATCAGCATTTTAGCAACAAAACTAGGACCAACAGAATTTCCATGATTTCGTACATTGGCACGATGTGTAAATGTGGGCGATGGATCACTCCACGTGCTGCCAGTCACATAAGGATTGAGATTTTTAAATCGCGGGTCTTTTTCCTGTTGTGCCGGTGTGAGAAGTTTTCGGTCTGCCATAAATTTTCTCGCTTCATTTTTTAGCTCCTCGTAATATTTTGTGTATTTGTCTTCACGTTCTGCTACAAAAAGTTCAGCATGCCCCCTGCACAATGCTTCGATTCGCCTCCTGCCACCGCAATATTCATCATATGAGATAAATGGCCACGGCAGCTAAAATTAAAAATTATTATGTTACGGGATAAAAAGAAACTAACATCACTGTACATTTCTTGGATTGTTTTAATTGGAGCCGTGATTGATGGCAGAGTTGGCCCTCCATGAGCACAGAAAATTTTGCCGTTGATCAGAGCAGCCACAGGAAAATAATGCAAAAATCCTCGCATCTCCATATGGATATATTCAGCCACAAAGAAGGCATTCACCACGCCCTGTTGATAAAACTCTGGTCCCATTTGATCCACGAGATTTGCTAGTTCACCACTGTGAATCAAATGCTCATGATTTCCGGCGAGAGCGATAAATCTGTCGGGGAAATGCTTGGCCAAAAGGGCGACAGTAATCAGCGTCTCCAAACTGGTACGGCCACGATCGACATAATCACCCAGAAAGACCCATTTGTAGCAGAAAGCTGGATGGACACCGGGATATTTCTCAGCCAAATTGTCCGGATCCATGTTCAACAATGTCAGCAGGTCACGATGAGAGCCGTGAACATCGCCGACGATAATGGCCGGGCCGGTTACGGTAGCCAGTGGACCTTTCTGGTAATGGTCGCCTTGCAGACATGTGATGACCTTTTCCAGTACGGGGAGATTCTTGTAGAAGAACTAAAGTTGTCAATATAAAAATAGACAGAAAAACTGACAGTTCCCATGTCGAGTGTGCTGGACATTAGCCAGCTGAGTAATTTCAATTCATCAAAATTCGTCTCATCCATTTTGAGATTGTTCTTATTTGGAATGAGCTTTGGATTGACGACACGCTTGGTGATGTTGACCTCGTGACGGAATAAACCATCTTTTGTTGTCATTTTTTGTAGCGGAATTTTTCGAATCTTTTCCACGTCGATTTTATCCAATTGATGAATGTACGGCGCACGCCAAGGTACTTCAACCGCCAAATTCAACAATGCCTCAACTCTCATCGAATATCTCTTCTCCTAAAAATTAAGCAAGATTAAAGGAACAGTGAGGGAGTTTTTCGACCAGGTCTGAGAATATAGAGAATTTTTTGCTGATCACGATGCACTATTTCGTTTTTCGTGAAAGTCCCTGGTTTACGAGAAACAAGCCCTCGAAGTTGTCCAACGCCAGCATACACAGTACGCTCGCCAGCACGCCACGACCCGGGACGACAAGTTTTCAAAATATTGCTTGTAAAATTGGATTAAACAGCGTCAAATCCCCTGAAAACTTGTAAAAACGCGGATTAAAATTGCAAAAGCGACTGCAATTTTTAAATTTGGTCGTTGCGGGTCATGGCGTGCTGACGAGCGTACTGTTGTATGCTGGCGTTGGAAAACTCCCTGACTGTTCCTTTAATCAAAAGAGACAAAAGTCATACTTCAACCGAATCCATATGCTCTTCCATAAATTCGCACTCATCTGGTTCAAATGTCTTATCCATTTCCACATCAGCAATGGTTCTTTCCTCTTCTTCGAGTCGAACTTTTCCCACACAAACGCTGTCAATCGTTGATTTGAGATCATCTTTTTCCCATAAAATTGTTCGTTTTATATCTGTATCTATTGGTTTTCTTTTCCATTGCTTATAACGCTTCCAGCCCTAAATAATTCAATTTAAATATTAGAGAAAAAAAAGGTACCCAGAGGCCGAGAACAAATGCGCCGATAATAAGAAAACATAAAACAGTTACAAGAATGACTCCCATTGCAATGTACTGCTCTGAAATTAAGAAAAGATTATCAAATAAATTACGCCAGCTTACTTTCATCTTGATCCACTTTCGCCTGTTGTTCTTCTCTTGATATTGGCGTTGCATTGACGGTAGTCGTTTGAACAGTTGTCGTTGGTGGCAGTGTCTTTGGCGGATAATAAATTGGCATTTGAACGGGTAATCCCTTGGCTATTTGACTCCATCTTTTGCCTTCTTCCTCCGTAAACATAAACGTCTCATTATTACTGGCAAAATATATCGGAGCAGCATATGAATTGGACGGCATCTTGAGACTCGTCAGCTTGGGAATATGAAATGCCGTTAGCTTTGTGTTCATCGTCACCGAAATGGCCGACTTTCCTGGAAATTTGAGTTTATTATTGACGGAAATAGGCGTCGACAGCAACGTGGACAGTCGATGCCGGCGAAACCGTCGACGGCCAGATCTTGGTCGACTTTCAAATTGTCCTCTTTTTCCAGGAAGCGTTTTTAGGTACAAAAAGGCATTTTAATCATTTGCGAATAAATGCAAATAGATGATTTCAAAGTCGAAAATTAGGCGGCAGAGCAGGAATATCCAACAAGACGTCGCTGCGTCGACGCGGACATTGCGATGTCGACCAAGAAGCTGAACCGTTCACTGCCGCCCTTTGCCATCTCCGAGATCTGATACAACTAACCAGAAGAAGGATTGATAATCTTCTTGAGATTATTGAAGATGGTAATGTTTTCCAGATTCGTGCCGTCGATCTCGAGTGTTCCTTGCAGTTCTTCGACTCGATCCCAATGAGCCAAGTCTTCCGGTTTGACACCGCTTCCAGTAATCCTCACATCTCCGACGACGATATTACACTTTGCCGTCGTCGCGTCTTTGCTTTTCTTAGCAAAATCAACCGTGCACCTGTCGGCTGAAAATCAATGGATTTCATCCTGAGATTATTCGAAACTAACGGCACTTTCCAGTGTATGTCAGATCAAAGACAGTCTTCCAATTTTCTCGCTGTTCCGAAGTCAGACACAACTTGTCATTATTCTTGATCACAGGCTTCCCAGCTGTACATTTAATTTGCTTTTGGTAAAGAAAATCAAGGAAACTCGAATCCGTTAGGTTAGATTTTTCAATTGTCAAGCATCCATTCTCGATCTTCTTGATTCGAATAACCAACGAGTGATTAGGCATGTGGGTACTTTCATCGATGATCAGGTTTCCGTCGATGCTCTTACATCCTTCCAGATCGGCAAGACTTGGGACTGCTTTGCTATTAAATGAACATTCTAAAGTGAAGGCTATTATTGCTGTAGAAATTCAAACCATGATATTCTTGGATTCTTGAAGTCTCCTTGTCAACTTTCTCAAAATTATTCACACTTCGAATGCTCATCATCGACAGTTGTTTGTTTCCTTTCAAAATTACCGTCACTTTTGTGTCGGCCTCTTCTTTAAGTTTTAACGTGTTTAATTCCTTATTACCCACAATTTCTACAGTTGCCATTACTATAAAAGTCGTCATATTTAAAAACAAATATCTTACGATAGCTAGTGGAGATAGAAATGCTTTTCAGGTCGGAGTTTCCAATTATTTTCACATGGCCTTCGAAACTTTTTGGGCTAGTGAAATCCAGCGTTCCATCATTATTTTTTTTATACAAAATCTTATCGGCCTTTGCTTGGGTCAGGTTAGAAAGATCAAAAACAGGATTTGTAGATGAGGAATATGCGTACGATCCTCCTTTGCAGTTTTCCATTTGATCCAAAAGATTGGGGCCTTCAGTTAGCTTGCTGCACAAAGTTGTGTCTACAGTTGACATTGTGGTAAGCATCCTAAAAAGAATTACCAGATGGCTGCGCCCCTCTTCGCGGGGCGTCCTTCTAGGAAACTCAAAAATCAAAAAAATTAGATTTCCCTCATCTAATGGACTCGAATGACACCTATCTTCCCGGTGGATTGCGAAATTCTCTAGCTACGCAGCCAAATGTGGCATTTGATACTCAGTCTCATTTAAATGGAAAACCATCACCGTAATCGACTTCCTCACACTGAGAGGAGTCGAACGGTACCTATTTTGTTGAAAAAGAGCGAAAGTTGACACATAAGCAGCCAAATACTCAGTCTCATTTAATGAAAAATAAGTTGCAGATTCTGACTCGCAAGACTGAGAGCAGTCGAATGATACTAATTTCGCTGCGTAATGATGAAAAATAGGAAATACGCAGCCAAATGGCACATTTGATACTCAGTCACACTTATATTGCGAAATAATTATAGTGGAGCCATAAACAAAAAAGCAAAAACGGTTTGAACAAATTTGTCACCGGCGGGGATCGAACCCGCGTCGTTTGTTTGGTGCGCGCGCCTTAGACCACTCGGCCATGATTTTTCGACCTGTCAACGCACAGACAGACACCATAGCGTTTTAGTAGTAAGGGATTTTAAAGGAGCCGTCAGGAACTGAAAATAGTTTTGCTAAAATTAGGCTCAAAAAACGCGCCTTTTCTTCCTGATTACTGTACTGTATTTCTTTTTGCATATAGAGGTCGGATTCGCGAAAAAAACGGCGCTTCATCACTTATATTCCCTCAAAAAACCACCGTAATTTACTTCTTGACAGAAATGGGTTTTTTTGGTCGAAGAGTAGGGTTTTTCCGTCGAAAAAGTGGGTTTTTTTTACCCCTGCCACGCATTTTTGTGCAAAAGATGAAACCTCAAATAACTGAGAAGTCCATTTTGAGCGGATTCCCAGCGATCATTCCTTTTCTCGCGACCGCCGCGTGGAATAACCAGTACATGGTATATTTTTGGCGCCGCTGTATAGAGTAGAAAAAGGGCTGTCAGGTGTCCATAAGAAGGCGCGCCGGCAGTTATTTCCTTCATTGTAGAGATTCGAAATAGAGTTCAAATTTGGTTTTGCAAAACTTTGTCAGGGATTTGACACAATTTTATTTGGGCTCGACAGCCTTGACAGACTTTCGACATCGGCGTACCTCCCAGCGCCTGTGGACGCCCTCGATGAGAGTCACATATTCGTGATCAGCGCAAAGAGGCGGATTCTTTGGTACCATTTTTGAAAGAAAAAAAATTTTGTCCGAAAAAACACCAAACCCAGGCAATTTTGGTTCATTTTTGAACCGGTGAGCACGAATGGGTTCAAAAATTGTTTGATAGCTCAAACAATCAGCTAGATGATGCAAAAAACCGTTTAGCAGTAGCCCATTCTATTCAACAGATATGGAAGTTTTTATCACAAAGAAGATTCCGCCCGTCCAAATCTTCAATTTTTGTGAAACCTGGACAAAATGGTAGAAACCACAGTAACTGACTAAACTAATACCGGATTTGTAATTTTCAGATGCAAATACTCCTAGAAACGTGTTTCCCGGAAAGATATTCGTAAAAAATTTTTCTAGGGAAATGTGGGAAGAAATGGATTAAAACGTGTTTTGACAAAAATAAAAGCGATCCTATTTCCAATTGACTGATCTACTGGGTGCGGTCTATGAAGGTGACCAATATTTACAATAAAAAATGGGTCTATTACTCGGTCTGATGCATAGGCGCGGCGGGAAAGCGAGGCAGCAGCGGTGCTGCATGGCTTTGACGCCGTCCTTTCGTTTGGCCCAGCGTCCAAGAACACTAACCGCGGTAGTTTCGGTAGCAAGAGTAATATTTAGCCGCTTGCCAACGGGCGCACCGGCTTCCAAACAAAAATACGCCCGCCGGGAATATTTTTGTGTGGACGCCACCATAAAAGTAACCAGGGTAGCCAGAGTAAAAATACCAAAAGTAAAAACTGACGCTATTATTTGAAATAGCAGACAGGTAGAAGAGACTAGGCATTTCATCCTGGCAGAGATGATCAAATGAATGAAAATGACGAAAAAGCTGCCTTATATAGACGACCTGACAAGTAAAAACTCTTTAAGCGGGAAAATTCCCCGCTTTTACCAAGAATAAACAGAAAATTACAAGACTTCTACAAAATTATGACCAAAAGGAATGACTTTCCTCGGACGGACGTCTTCTCTAAAAATGGCTGGATTGCTGCTGCTGTTGATGACTTTGGCTACTTTTGGTAGCTGCTATCTGACTGACGCTGGCGACTCTTCTCCGCACAATTTGGTCCGTCGTCAATCTTCCTCTTCGGGCGCTATTCAATGTAGATTTTAGTTTGTTTAAATTTAACGACACGTTTATAGGCTTTAAAGGACGGAGTAATTGGACATACAATGAGTTCGAAAAGTGCGACACAGAGACAATTTTTATTGACGGAGGAGCAGGGTCCATTGATTTGTCAAGCTGGTCTAATGATCAGCTGAAGAACATCTTCAATATAAAACGATTGAATGGCGGTTTTACCATCAAAAATTCATTAATTACTGGCAAGGGCGTCATGTTCCAGATGGTCCTGGGTATGTAACATCTGCTATTTTCATACTATTTTTATAGGAGAATATCAAAATCTTATCATTGAGAATAATGCCAATCTGGTCGAGTTCTACATGGAAATTAGTTCCAGCAGCACTAGGCCTAATGTACGTATCAGTGGCAATCGTCTGCTTAGCGAGGAGAGCATTAGGACGATCGATGATGAACTCGTCAAGACAAATAAAATTGCAAAAGACTCACACATTCAAGTCTATCAAGAATGTGACCTGGAAAATAAAGCAGTGGCCAATGTTGCGGCAACTTTAAAAGACTGCAAAGCCGTCTATGGAGATTTGATCTTGGACAAGAAGACAGTTTTCCCCTCTGACGAGGCTGGCTGGAATAAAATCGAAAAATTGGCCTATGTTCAAGGATGTCTCCGAATTACGGGAACCAATTTGACCGGCTTGGAAAATCTTACCTTTTTGGATGGAACAACGTCGAAAGGAGGATGTACGACTGGGCATGGTAATCTAAGGAATCGAGCTAATTTAACCATAAATATTCAGAGATTACTGGCAATTTGGAGATGTGTATCCATCCGCCACTTGCTGCCGAATTAAAGAAGAATCTTGCTGGTATAAAAATCGATAATAACAAGGAATGTACACCAGAATGTACCAGTCGTCATGTGCTGGAGAAAGCCGACTCGACATGTGTCATCATCACGGATTCGCTCGTCATCGACGCGACGACCCCCAAGTCCGGATTGTATGCTTTGAGGAATGTCGAAGAGATCCAAGGACTTTTCCAAATGATCAACACCTCGATTACTCATTTCACTTTTCTGCCAAAATTGAGAAAACTCAATTCAAACAAAATTGGTAGAGGTTCATTTAAATGATTACAGTAATTTTGCAGGCGTCGGGTCAGTCATCCTCCTCCAGCACAACACCAAATTGACGTGGTTTGACCTGCCTCGATTAGAATCGAATGGACTGGCAACGGGACGAGTCGAACAAATCAAATTCCGGATGGAAAATAATGGAAAATTCGAGGTCGACGGAGTATTTCTTACCCATATGGGCGTCGACGGCAACAATCTCATTGTTCAGGGAATTACAGAAGACACGACGACGGCAATTGATCCGGCTGATTCCTCGAATTCAGGCCAATTTACTGGCCAAGATCGGGGAGATATTGTATTGGGTCAGTCTCCTTTTTTATTAAATCGAAATTAAATTTATTCAGCTAGTTTCCTTCCGATGTTTATTGTTGCCGTTCTTGTTGCCGTCGCCACTTTCTGTTATGCGGGAATTGATGAATGGAGAGAGTCGAAGAAGGCACGGAAACGGGCCAAAAAACCACGAAAAATGAAGAAAACGCCGACGACAACTGGAACCAAGACTACCGCCACAAAATTGACAAATCCTGTTACAGGAAAAAATAAAGCAAGATAATGAAAATATATATCAAAATGATCAGAAAAATGTAATATGCAAGTTGCAATAAAAGTTATAAAGCCTGGAAGTCACAAGATAGAGAATAAAAATAATTTAGTTTCCTTGGTTAGACCTTTAAAAATGTCGTCTTTTTTTTGCGGCAGACTATATCCCCTCACAATTTTTTTGTGTTTCATTGCTCGTCTCATTTTCCAATAAGCGGTCGCTTTCATTTTGGAAAAGAATAGAAGAAAAAATGCGGTCTGGGCCCATATGTGTTACCATATACTCGGAGGCGCTCGGCAGTTACTGACACCTAAACTTCGAAACAACTGACGAGAAGAATTTGCCGATAAGACTGCTCTCTCAGAAATCCGGCCAATCCGCAATAAATAAACAAGAATACCGAATTATTTTTTATTAAATTTTCACTTGACTGGCTTTACTTTTTCTTCGGATTCTTCGGCGTTTTCTTCCAGTTTTTCCTCTTCCTGTTTTCCTGTAGCATTGTGACTCAGTCAAGAGGAGAAGAGCATTTGAAAATACGCCTATTGACTGAAAAACATCGAGAAAAGATAAGAAAAGATGATTTTTCTTGAAACGTCGGCTACCAGACGGCTATCATACAGTTTTTTGGAATTTTCTAATTTAGTCAAAAAAATTTTGTGACCAATTTCATTTTTTTGAGTATTTCTGACCCTCTGATTCCAATCGTCGAGTAAACGGGCGACCGCTAGGAAATTAGGCAATTTTTCAGATTTTCAATGGAAAATGTCCAATCCAAGGGCGCTTTGCTGATAGGAAATCGGCTAAAGAAATATAACTGGACGAAAGAGGAACGTGCTCAAAAATTCTGATGCAGGAATTGATCCAGAGATGATTTACCGAGAATTCAACCCTCAAGCTCCCGATCAAGAGATAGAAAAACAACAATTATTTTACAACTTTATTTTTTTTTCCGGTTCTCAATTTTGTTGTGTATTTTTTCTCTTTCTTCGGATCCTTGATCTTCGGCGATTTCTTCCAGTTTTTCCTCTTCCAGTTGTCTTGCTTCCAATTGTCCTGCTTCCTGTCTTTCTGTTTCCAATTTTTCGGCTTCGTCTTTTTTTGGCAGCTCGCCGGCGTTTTGCTATCTTTTCTACTTTCTTGAACTAAAAACTGATTTAAATTAGAATAGAACAATATGTTACATCTCGTTTTGCGTAAAAGACGGCACCGCCAACCATTCCCAGGCTAATTAAAGTAGAAAAAGTGCCGGCCAAACCCATTATCCAATCTGAATTCGAATTTAATTTAAATAAAATAATATTCGCCTACATTTTTTGGTCATTTTATTGGTGCTGGTCTCCTCCTTTTTCTCTTCGAATTTCACAGGAATCAGCAACTTTTTCTGCCCGGTTATACGGTTCCATTTCTTGCTCTCGTCCGTGGAAAATTCAAATTTCGGATTGTTCTTTTGGAAAAAAATTGGCTGTGACATGGCGCCCGGCGGCATTGTGATATTCTTCAGCTTGGGCAGGTCGAACTTGGTCATCTTCTGATTTTTGATGACGACGAGGGCAATTTTCTCCGGGGAAGGATTGACAATTTTCTCGAGATTCTTGAAAATGGCAATATTCTCGAGATTCGTGCCGTCGACTTCCAGTGTTCCTTCCAATATTTTGACCCGATTCCAATGAGCCAATTCGGTCTGGGCAACACTGCTGCCAATAATCTTGACATCTCCAACGACGACATCACACGGTGCTTTGGTTTTATTTCGATTGTCTTTGGCAAACTTGGCAGTGCATCTGTCGACTGAAAATGGCAAATATTATTCGAAGATTGACCCTAACTAACGGCATTGTCCGGCATATGTCAGGTCAAAGCCAGCTATCTTCCATTTTTCTTGCTCTTCCGAAGTCAGACACAATTTGCTGTTATTCTTGATCACATGCTGCCCAGCTGTACACTGGCCTTGCTTCTTGCGAATATTCGTGAGGAAATCCAAGCTCGTTAGGTTAGAGTTCTCAATTTTTAGACATCCGTTTTTGATCGTATTGATTTGTGAAATATATGGCATAGGATCGGGAATGACGGTTTGACTGTTGATTATCAAATTTCCATCGATAGTCTTACAATCTTTCAAATCCGAAAGATTATCGATTTTCCCATTAAAAAAACATTCTAAACATCAGATTACTATTTGGTGAAGCACCGAATACCTTGACGTCCCTGGATTTTAGATGTTTGTTTATTAATTTCACTGATTGTATCCAGCAGAATAATGCTCCGTGCTGTCAGTTGTTTGTTTCCTTTTAAAATTAAGGTCACATTTATTCCTCTATCAATTTGGTAGTTTAGTTGAGAAAGATTTGGGTTGCTAATAATTTCCACTGTCCGTTCCTGTCCGTTCCCTTTAAAGACTTACATTATCAGGAAAAAAGATTACCAGTATTTGACATGCCCAAAGTAAAACTTTCCAGCTCGGAGTTAATAATTTTAACATGACCATTGAATTTTCTCAGCTGCGACGGTACAGGTGTTCCTTTCGGGTTGTCATACAATAGCTTGTTGATTCTATCTTGGGTTGCTGCCGACAGATCAAAAACAGGATTTGTAGATGATGAAAATCCAACCATTGTTCCTACACAAGTTTCCAACTGACTCAGAAGATTATCAGGCTCCTTCAATTCAAAACAGCCAAGAGCGCCGGTGGTGGTGGCAAATACGGCAAGCACCCTGAAAATAAGCCATTAATTCTGATCTTGTCAGTGAATTTTGCATGGCGCCGGGTCGAAATAGACAAATAACGAGGCAATTTGGGTAGAAAAGGCTCTTTGACTGGCACTGCTAAATAATCAAGACAAAGATGCATGATCAGCCGACTTCTGGTAGCAAAGTTTTTGAAGTCGTCAAGAGAGTAGCAAGGGTAGCAGAGTAAAAATACCAAAAGTAAAAACTAACGTTATTATTTGAAGAAGCAGACAGGTAGAAGAGACGAGGCATTTCATCCTGGCAGAGGTGATCAAATGAATGAAAACGACGAAAAATCTGCCTTATATAGGCGACCTGACAAGTAAAAACTCTTTACGCGAGAAAATTCCCCCCTTTTACATAGAATAAACAAAAAATTACAAAACTTCTACAAAATTATGACCAAAAGGAATGACTTTCCTCGGACGGACGTCTTCTCTAAAAATGGCTGGATTGCTGCTGCTGTTGATGACTTTGGCTACTTTTGCTAGCTGCTACCTGACTGACGCTGGCGACTCTTCTCCACATAATTTGGTTCGTCGCGAAATCTGTCGTCAACCAAAAAATACGAGATTGCAGAAAAATACGGCCAAAACCTAACACGGCCAAACTCTGGACGGCTAAACGCTTGACGGCCAAAAGCTTGATGGCCAATTCGTAACGCGGACATACTAAAACGGCCAAACCCTTACTGTCCCTTTTTGAACAAATAGGAAACAACAGTTTATTAAAAAAACAAATACAATTTTACCCATACTAAATAATTTTGTACTATTTCTACGACATCCAGACCCGGTATTTCACGTCTTTCGACCAGACGGCGCCGTGGGAATTATCAAAAATCAAAGAGTATTCGCCGCTTTTTCCCACTGTCATTTTTGACATTTCCGGCACAAATTCAGTAGCGAGACGAAACTTTGGAAATACTTCGACGCCATCCTTCTCCACGGAAAAATCCAAATCTCCGCTGCTGGCCTTCCATAGCCAATTGATCTCTGTTCCTTCCTCACAATGGAATCGAACCTGTTTTCTTTAAATTTTTCAGAGTACTCCTTACCTCTTTTCGATTCCTGGCTGGTATTGTAATCTTCGTCAGTCCCTGTTCCATCGGATTATTTTCTGCCGAATACCAAAATTTCTCAGGAACTTTACCGCCCATTCGAAGAGAGAACGGGGGAAATCATTGCATAGGCTGCTTTGACCATCATTGGCGGATTTATTATATAAATCTTTCGAGCAACATCAGGGAAATTTGCCTGTAAAACTTGTCTACGTTTAATTTTCCGTTTTACCTGTAAAATAGTGAGTAATTCCTTGTAAATAAGAAGAGCAGGAGTGTAGAATAAATCCATGTGAAAGCCATCCAAGTCTATTATTAATTTAGCTCCCAGTTTTCGTCCTCTTTTGGCTTCTTCTCGAAGTACCAGCTTGTTGACATATTGACATTCCAGGAGACTCAATCGAAAAAGAGTACTCACACTTCCCGCCTTGGCGAGGGTCTTGGGATGAGTTCGGGCAATCGCCTGCATGAAGATGACATTGCCCTCGTCGTCGATTCCCATCAATCCTCCCGGGTAGTAATCCGCCACGTCGCAGACATCACGGAGATGAGTGTTGATCTCCTCCGGGTCGAGAGTCTCCCTCTCGTGCATTCAGAGGTTATAAGACACTCGAAGAGCTGCTTCCATCTTGGGTAGGATTGCATCTAATAATTTATTGAATAAAAAGAGCAACAGAACTCACCAATTTCGTAATCCCATCCCATAAGCCAACGGAGAAGTTGAAAATCGGTGTTGTACTCAGGATAGAGGACTAAATCAGCAGCTGCTCGCTGTCTCAATTCGGCTATTTTCTCTTTATGAAACGGTGTCAACTCAGAAGCCGATAAGTAATGATTTTCGGCTCCCATTGTACTGAAAAAGGGGATTCGATGTGGGGAAAGTAGTCAAAAGGAGAGAGAACCTAGCCTTTTTTGGCTCTAGAAATAAAGAAAATTGATTTCCTGAGTGTTTCTCTCAGAAAATATTGGAAAATTGGGCGAACAGGAAACTTCACCATCACCAAGTTCACCATCGTCCTGATACTTCCTCCAAAATCGTTTTTTTCTTATTTTTTTTCTACTGTAGGCATGATTAGGCTTAGTTGTGTCTATTTCAATCGTTTAAATCAAATTGACAAGTCAACCCGGCGAGCTACAGGGCGACGAAGTTCAGGTTCATTTGGTGAACTTCCCCACACTTGCGCCCCAAAAACCTTTCTAAAAAATTTTTCTTTCGTTTCTTTTTTGCCAAAAAGTGGGCTTATGCTTAGTAGAGTTTATTTTACTGTTTCCGAAAGTTTTACGGCTTGAAAGCTGACCTACACGCCGCGGCACGCAAAAATAGTCTTTGGTGAACTTCCCTATTGGCCGAAAATTGAATGGTAAGGCCAAAAGAATAATAGACGCACTAAATGACGGCCCTTATCTCTTCCTGGGTCCCGGATCTTATCAAAATCCGCCTATTACAGAGAACAGAATGACCAGAAGGCAGAGTAATATTCTGGCCGCGAATTGACTCAAGAACAATTTTCAAAATCCAAAAGAATAGGATATTAGGAAAGCAGACTGGACACTACTGTTTTTTCTCCAAAATTCAGGTAAAAACAAGATTGTCTGGCCCAATATCACCCTCCTTCCATCTCACAAGATATTCCTAAATATTTTTCGGCGTCATTTTGTTTCAGAAGAGTCTCAGGTCACACCTAATCTATAGGAAAAAACCGGTTGCCAGAGAGGAAAAAGGCGAAAATTCAGACATTGTGGGAGTACGTGTGACTCGAGGTTGTTTATCGCCGTAATTTTTTGTCTAGATTCAATCTTGTACAAACTACAACAAAATTTATTTATACAATTAACCATAGAAATCAAGTACCGTGAGATTTCTCTCACAAACATAATAAAATTCATAGGTGCACGGATACCAGTAGACGTATTTGCCAACAAAACCCGTTGGATTCCAATGTGCTGCACATTGAGCCACCGTACTCCATCCATTTGCCGCGTCTTGGTATGGCTGAACCAGCCAGGGACTGAAATTTTATAGTGGTTGTAAAATATAGAAACCCTACAGAAATCCGTAGAACATTCCCGGCTCCTGCCACAATCCTTCACGGTCACTGAAGCGACGCTCAAGTCCCAGCCAGGTGTGGGTATTTTGTGGTGCTTGCTCTCTCATTATGTAGTCCTGTAACCAATCTTAGGGTAATTTTTTGAGTAACTTACAAATTCGTCAAGTCCATTGGCCACAAAAAGCGTTGCCCCATAGCTGTGACATCGATCAATCGCCTGGATAAATGTGGCCTTGATTTCTCTTTCGAATTTGTAACAGCTCTCCCGGTAACGGAACCACCCAGTTTGACAGGCCCAAATAATGGGAAATAAGATTGGAAAGAAGAGGAGATGACGCATAATATGCAAATGGCGGTGGGATGAATTGTGTGACCCGCTGACCGAAGACCACAATATGGGAAAGGACGATAGATATGGGAGATAATAGATGGCAAACCTCCCGTAATAAATCCTGGACCTTTGCGAAAAGGAAGGATTCAGGGAGGGTGCCCATTGAAGAATGAAAATAAAGAATGTTAAAAGGAGCTGTGGCAGAGGGAGCCAAAATTGCCAGCTCTCCGCCATTAGTTTGATGTCTCACAATTGTCAGTCGTCACAATCATTGATTGGCAATATTTCACCGGTAAAAGTTGAATTTCTCTCCAATTTTGCTGTAAAAGCTTATCGAAATTGGACAAGCGAATAACGACAGTTTTTAGGCTGATAACTATTGCAGAGGGTGAGAAAATAAGATGAAAATCGCTTCCCGCCAAAACTGTGCAGTAAAATCATGTTATAAAAAACGATTTACTGGTCAAGTAAAAGCAATCAGAAGCGAGCTCAGTTGTCAGTCATTCAATGGTTTGCTCTTCTGGTGGACGGACGTCTTCTCTAAAAATGGCTGGATTGCTGCTGCTGTTGATGACTTTGGCTACTTTTGGTAGCTGCTACCTGACTGACGCTGGCGACTCTTCTCCACACAATTTGGTTCGTCGCGAAAGTGAACTCTGTAAGCTTTATAAAAAAGTGCATGTAATAATGTGCATGCTTTTTCAGGTAAAAAAGCCCAACCAAGTTGGGAAATTAAGCAATTTGAGACGTGTGTTGGAGATCGGATTGAAATTGATGACGGAAAAGGAATAGTTGATGTGTCGAAATGGACGGAGGAACAAGTCGTTAAGATCTTCGCCAAGTTTCTTGATGGTGGTTTTACCATTCATGGATCGGAATTTATCGGCACGAATATCATCTTCAACATGCAATTGAGTATGTCAACAGCATTCGCATTAATCATCTTAATTATTTTACAGTGAATCATATAAACGAAATCGCCAATCTAACTGTTGCGAATAATCCCAAACTGGTGGACTTTTTCCTGGAAATTGCGCCAGGTTCTAATGCTCCTCGTGTTCGTATCAGCGGCAATCGAAAGCTAAACGAAGACAGTCTTGAATATTTGGTTGAGCTCCTCGACGCCGGAAAAATTCGGAATGACTCACACATTCAAATCTACCAAGAATGTGACCTGGAAAATCAAGCAGTGGCCAATGTTGCGACGACTTTGGCAGATTGTAAAGCCATCTATGGAGATTTGATTTTGGACGAGAAGACAGTTTTTGGGAATTTCAACAAAAAATTGGCCTATGTTCAAGGATGTCTTCGAATTACGGGAACCAAGTTGACCAGCTGGAAAGATCTCACATTTTTGGATGGAACAACGTCGAAAGGAGGATGTACGGCAGGACATGGTAATCTAAGGAATTGAGCTAATTTAACCATAAATATTCAGAGATTACTGGCAATTTGGATATGTGCATCCATCCGCCACTTGCTGATGAATTGAAGACGATCTTCACTAATATGAATATTATAAACAATCAGAAGTGTAAAGGAGAATGTACCAGTGGCTACTTCCAAGCTAAAGCTGATAAGAATTGTGTCATCATCACGGATACTTTGACAATCAACGGCCAGACGAGTCAAAAGGCCTTGGCTGCTTTAGAACATATCGAAGAGATTCGCGGCATGTTGGAGGTGGCCAACACGACAATTACCAACTTTACCTACCTGCCAAATTTGGAGAAGCTCAATACGGGCAATTACAGTATGCTCAACATTTTATTGCTTATCGAATATTTTTTGAGGTGTTGGAGCCGTCATCCGTGTTGTCTACAATCTTCAAATGATTGATTTTAATTTGCCTAAATTAACTGAAGCTGGAGTAATGGTACCACGTGAAAATCAACTGAAATATCATGCCGAGAGTAATGGAAATTTTGTATCGAATGATGAATTTATTGATCGAATTAATGCAACAAAAGCGAATATGATTGCACAAGCAGCGCCACCGCCGACGACGACAGAAATTCCAACGACAATGGCCTCGACCAAGCCACCGCCTCCCGCTGTAAAAATGGATGTGCTCACAGGCATTTCAGTTAATAAAGGGAAGATTGGAGGGAGTAAGTATAATTTTAAATTATTCAAGTTAACACCATTTTTCAGTCTCGGCGACTCCTGTCGTTATTTTAATCATTGCGGCAATTGTGTTTTTACTTTTTCACGGTCTTAAAATATTCCGCTACACCAAAAAATTATGGGCACATAAGGCAATGAAAGGAGCAGTGGATCACAGCATTCTGTATAAATATGGCAATCCGGATGATTGGAATAAGAAGGCAAAGCAGCTTCTTCGTGATAATAAGAAAAAAATCCAAGAACGGAACAAAAAACATCTGGAAAATAAGAATCACGATCATTTTACTATTATGAACCATGAGGCACCAGGCACAATGGCAACGGAAATTGAACTAGAAGACTATAAAGCAAATGAAGAAAAACGCAAAGAGGAAGCGAATGAGGACAAGAAGGAAAAGGCGAAAAAAGACGACAATGCTAACAAGGAAGATCTATCAAAGAAGATTCTACTTCTTCCAGTTGGAAAGAATAATGTCTATGGATTGGAATATCAGGCACAGATTGGAAAGCCACCAGCTGAGATCACATACGGGACACAGTGCGATCGATTTTGTACTCTTTGGTTTATGAATAAGATTGAACCCATTTATTTGGAGGATTTTGCCGCAACAGCAAAGAGAATGTGCCATGAGCCGGGTGATATGCTCGCCGAGAAACTTCGTCTCTATAAGAGTAAAAAAATTCGAATGGTTGAATTTGGAGTCAATTTTACCAATTATACTCCAAAATTTCAGAATAAGAATTCTGAACTGGTTAGTCTCTAATAATTTTATATTCGGATTGTTTTAGATCCAAACGAGGAAATGTAAATTTACACAAGATAAATTCTGGTTTGCGAATCATTGGCCAATTATTTTGCCATGTCGCTATCGCTCCAAACTGGACACATTTAAAGGAATGAATGGTACACTGAAATTTTCTCGTCAGACGTCCAAAAATCAACTGGAATTCGTCGAGCGAATGGTGGATTATATGCTGAATATGCCGCAGGGTCAATGTCTCGATCTGACAGCCTCTGATGTCATTCACATTTTAGCCGTTATCTTCCCCTTTTTATATGAAAAAGAAAAAAATCCAGTACCCAACCTGAACGATTATTCAAAAATGCTGAATGCCCGTCCCGGTGGCCAATATCTGTGTAATTTGGATAAAGCCTATGTCAGGATCGTCGGCGAGTTGAGAGGCGATTTTGATGCTCTTCGACGTGTTCTCAACATTCCATCACTTTTGAATGGAAATGAACATCCACTGCTACAGTATAATGTCAGTTTTACGCCGTTTTTCATGTCTAAATTGGCAATTTTAGTGGGTTTTCCTTGGCAACTACACGGGCAACCATCCGCAAAGTCTCGAAACGATTCTTTTCCTGGTGGCGGTGGAATATCTCTATGGTCATGAATGTATTGTTCTGCTGCGTGGTGTTATGGAATTTGAAGAGAATAGTGAAGCATACGGCTTCAAGGATTATTTGATTAGGCGTTTTGACGAGAAGAAAGGCGTCGTGATTTGGAATCAGCTGATGAAAGTCTTTGCCCGGCTGCCGATGAATTGCGAAATTCTCAAATGTATCAATTGTACTCATGGCGGATTCACGGAAGCTGATATAAAAGAGAAGCAGGATGAGGATCCGCGCGAGACGGATGCCAATCGACGGAATAAGATCTTCGCCCTGCCAAATGTCACTGTCAGGGATTATATGGAGAACGCCGACACCGGTGCTGGCTATTATTTTGGCGAAAGGGTATTGACCCGCTACGGCTGGCAGAATGACTTTTACACATTCTTTACCACGGCTCCCCTGTTGACTGGACTTGGCTTCTTTGGCGACGCCACACCCGCCAGGCTCTTCACAATCAGCAGCGTCAAAAATCTACACGGCCATGGAGGACAGAAGACGATGGTGCCGTGTGTAGCCGAGGTCAATGGAATGACTCGTCGCTTCACTTTTCACATGATGTTGGAGGAGGATCAGACATTCCACTACAATTGGCAAGACTATTACAAGACTGATGACGAGATAAAGGAAAACGGCAGCGGGGAGGACAACAAGCCGAAGACGTCGTCGTCAAATGATCAGACAGCCAGC
Source organism: Oscheius sp. DF5033 (assembly GCA_964036215.1). Taxonomy (NCBI): domain Eukaryota; kingdom Metazoa; phylum Nematoda; class Chromadorea; order Rhabditida; family Rhabditidae; genus Oscheius; species Oscheius sp. DF5033. The sequence continues at coordinate 3,142,430 of CAXIWN010000006.1, forward strand.
TCCGTTCCAACTACCGGCAATACAACGAGCCATTCTCGTGACCAGGCGCCCAGCAATACTACTACTAAACAAAGTTTGAAGTAGTCACCTGCCCATGGGAAAGTTATCGTCGACCAGTGACTTCTGTGATACGATCAACTTCGCCCAATAAAAATGGTGTCAGATGTATGTGTTCTTTTTTTGTTGTTTGTTCCTTGTTTTCTGTTGCTTTTTTCTGAATAATGTGACCCTTCCTGTTTTGTCTTCTGACAATTGAGACGGTCTTTCGCTTCTGTTTGCAAGATTTTCTACCAGTTTCAAGACTTTTCCTAACAAAGTTTTTACTTGTCAGGTCGTCTATATAAGGCAGCTTTTTCGTCATTTTCATTCATTTGATCATCTCTGCCAGGATGAGATGCCTCGTCTCTTCTACCTGTCTGCTATTTCAAATAATAGCGTTAGTTTTTACTTTTGGTATTTTTACTCTGGTACCCTGGCTGCTACCTTGACGACTTCAAAAACTTTGTTATCAGAAGTCGGCTGATCTTTGTCTAGATTATTTAGCAGTGCCGGTCAAAGGGCCTCTTCTACCCAAATTGCCTCGTTATTTGTCTATTTCGACCTGGCAGAGATGATCAAATGAATGAAAATGACGAAAAAGCTGCCTTATATAGGCGACCTGACAATTAAAAACTTTGTTATAAAAAGTCTTGAAAAATTTCGACCCGGCGCCATGCAAATGAAGGCGGCGCCGAGTAGCTCCAATTGCCCGTTGCCTCTGGGTTGCCCTTTGCGCGTCGACGATATAACCAGACAGCGTTTTTGTTTAAAATTTTGATGAATTTGATCGACAGAATTCGCTCGATTAGTCAACTGAAAATGCGATCGCTTTTGTTCTCGTCATAACAAGATGTTTGTTGGAGATGCCGGAAAACCGCATCATGTCGATGGTACAATGAAAAACGATAACATTTTGCCCAAAATTCACTGACAAGATCAGAATTAATGGCTTATTTTCAGGATGCTTGCCGTATTTGTCACCGTTTCGGAAGCTCTTATGTGTCACCATTTGAAAGAGACTGGCGACATTTTCGTTCAAATGAGTACATGCAAGGATAATGTGTTTGAGGTTCCCTCATCACCGGACTATGTTTTTGATCTGTCTAACTTGACCCAAGCAGAGGCCGATGCGATTTTGTTTGAAAAAAATGATAATGAAAAGAAATCTCCGAAATCGTTCAGAGGCCATGTTAGAATTGTCGGCTCTCCATTGAAAAGTCTTTCTTTGCGGCTTGCAGATCTCGGTATTTTATGTACTTTTTTTTAAAACATTATTTTTACAGGACGATCGCAAACATTGGAAATTATTAGAAACACCGAATTGCATGAACTAAAATTGAGTTTAACGACGGCTGATCCTACAAATATGACACTAACTTTGAAAGGTAACAGAAAGCTGTCGAGGATGAACATTATGAATATTGACTGCCTATTTTCTTCAAAGCCCACGGTGTCTCTAAAACTTCAGGTAGCTCACGGTATGAATCACTTTGACAATATTCCTAATACAATGTTCAGAATGTTTATTTGAAAATGGAGAAGTCAAAAATATTTCCGAGCTGGAAGGATGTGCGAACATCGAAGGAGATCTGATAATCAACAGTCAAACCGTCATCCCCGATCCTATGCCGTATATTTCACAAATCGATACGATCAGAAGTGGATGTGTAAAAATTGAGAACTCTAACCTAACGAGCTTGGATTTCCTCACGAATATTCGCAAGAAGCAAGGCCAGTGTACAGCTGGGCAGCATGTGATCAAGAATAACACCAAATTGTGTCTGACTTCGGAAGAGCAAGAAAAATGGAAGACAGCTGGCTTTGAGTTGACATATGCCGGACAATGCCGTTAGTTAGGGTCAATCTTCGAATAATATTTGCCATTTTCAGTCGACAGATGCACTGCCAAGTTTGCCAAAGACAATCGAAATAAAACCAAAGCACCGTGTGATGTCGTCGTCGGAGATGTCAAGATTATTGGAAGAAGCGTTACCCAGACCGAATTGGCTCATTGGGATCGGGTCAAAGTGTTGAAAGGAACGCTGGAAGTCGACGGCACGAATCTGGAGAATATTGCTATTTTCAAGAATCTCGAGAAGATTGTCAATCCTTCACCGGAGAAGATTGCCCTCGTCGTCATCAAAAATCAAAATATGACCAAGTTCGACCTGCCCAAGCTGAAGAATATCACAATGCCGCCGGGCGCCATGTCACAGCCAATCTTTTTCCAAAAGAACAATCCCAAATTTGAATTTTCCTCGGATGAAAGCAAGAAATGGAACCGTATAACCGGACAGAAAAAGCTCCTAATTCCTGTGAAATTGGAGGAGAAAAAGGAGGAGACCAACAACAACAAAAACACCAAAAAATGTAGGCGAATATTATTTTATTTTAATTAAATTAGAATTCAGATTGGATAATGGGTTTGGCCGGCACTTTTTCTACTTTAATTAGCCTGGGAATGGTTGGCGGTGCCGTCTTTTACGCAAAACGAGATGTAACATATTTTATAATCCTAATTTAAACCGGTTTTTAGTTCAAGAAAGTAGAAAAAATTGCAAAACGCCGACGGGCTGCCAAAAAAAGGCGAAGCCGAAAAATTGGGAACAGAAAAACAGGAAGCAGGACAATTGGAAGCAAGACAACTGGAAGAGGAAAAACTGGAAGAAAACGTCGAAGATCAAGGATCCGAAGAAAGAGAAAATGCACAACAAAATCGAGAACCGGAAAAAAAATAAAGTTGTAAAATAATTGTTGTTTTTTTTATCTCTTAGTCGGGAGCTTGATGGGGTAAAATATAATTTACAGTGATAACAGCCGAATGTCAGAAAAGCGCGATATTTAGTTTTTCTGACATCCTGCATTTCTGGGCTTTTGTGGTGACAAAGAAGAACTGAATTTCCCTTCTTTTGTGGGGGAGAGGCTGAAACTAAATAAGCTTTTGTGGGATTCTGTCCCTAACTTTCCCGAATTCAGTTAGGGTTCACAGCGGTTACTGAAATTCAGCTTTTGCCATAAAACTGAAAGCTGCGTTCTATGGTAATAGACAACAAAATCAGTCCGAACAGCTGTCGCGAGGAGAATATAGTATTTTCTCCAGTTCTTGGCTCTTCCCACGGTAAAGAAGCAATCACAATGACCAAGCATTTTTCAAGATTTTTGAAGATTTTCATTATCTTGCTTTATTTTTTCCTGTAACAGGATTTGTCAATTTTGTGGCGGTAGTCTTGGTTCCAGTTGTCGTCGGCGTTTTCTTCATTTTTCGTGGTTTTTTGGCCCGTTTCCGTGCCTTCTTCGACTCTCTCCATTCATCAATTCCCGCATAACAGAAAGTGGCGACGGCAACAAGAACGGCAACAATAAACATCGGAAGGAAACTAGCTGAATAAATTTAATTTCGATTAAATAAAAAAGGAGACTGACCCAATACAATATCTCCCCGATCTTGGCCAGTAAATTGGCCTGAATTCGAGGAATCAGCCGGGTCAATCGTCGTGTCTTCTGTAATTCCCTGGACAATGAGACTGTCGCTGTCGACGCCCATATGGGTAAGAAATACTCCGTCGACCTCGAATTTTCCATTATTTTCCATCCGGAATTTGATTTGTTCGACTCGCCCCGTTGCCAGTCCATTCGATTCTAATCGAGGCAGGTCAAACCACGTCAATTTGGTGTTGTGCTGGAGGAGGATGACTGACCCGACGCCTGCAAAATTACTGTAATCATTTAAATGAACCTCTACCAATTTTGTTTGAATTGAGTTTTCTCAATTTTGGCAGGAAAGTGAAATGTGTAATCGAGGTGTTGATCATTTGGAAAAGTCCTTGGATCTCTTCGACATTCCTCAAAGCATACAATCCGGACTTGGGGGTCGTCGCGTCGATGACGAGCGAATCCGTGATGATGACACACGTCGAGTCGGCTTTTTCCAGCACATGGCGACTGGTACATTCCGGTGGACATTCCTTGTTGTTGTCAATTTTTATACCAGCAAGATTCTTCTTTAATTCGGCAGTGAGTGGCGGATGGATGCACATCTCCAAATTGCCAGTAATCTCTGAATATTTATGGTTAAATTAGCTCGATTCCTTAGATAACCATGTCCTGTCGTACATCCTCCTTTCGACGTTGTTCCATCCAAAAAGGTGAGATCTTTCCAGCTGGCCAAATTGGTTCCCGTAATTCGAAGACATCCTTGAACATAGGCCAATTTCTCGATTTTATTCCAGCCAGCCTCGTCAGAGGGGAAAACTGTCTTGCTGTCAAAGATCAAGTCTCCATAGATGGCTTTGCAGTCTTTTAAAGTCGTCGCAACGTTGGCCACTGCTTTATTTTCCAGGTCACATTCTTGATAGACTTGAATGTGTGAGTCTTTTGCAATTTTATTTGGCTTGACGAGTTCATCATCGATTGTTCTAATGCTCTCCTCGCTAAGCAGACGATTGCCACTGATACGCACATTAGGCCTAGTGCTGCTGGAACTAATTTCCATGTAGAACTCGACCAGATTGGCATTATTCTCAATGATAAGATTTTGATATTCTCCTATAAAAATAGTATGAAAATAGCAGATGTTACATACCCAGGACCATCTGGAACATGACGCCCTTGCCAGTAATTAATGAATTTTTGATGGTAAAACCGCCATTCAATCGTTTTATATTGAAGATGTTCTTCAGCTCATCATTAGACCAGCTTGACAAATCAATGGACCCTGCTCCTCCGTCAATAAAAATTGGATCTGTGTCGCACTTTTCGAACTCATTGTATGTCCAATTACTCCGTCCTTTAAAGCCTATAAACGTGTCGTTAAATTTAAACAAAGTAAAATCTACATTGAATATCACCCGAAGAGGAAGATTGACGACGGGCCAAATTGTGTGGAGAAGAGTCGCCAGCGTCAGTAAGGTAGCAGCTACCAAAAGTAGCCAAAGTCATCAACAGCAGCAGCAATCCAGCCATTTTTAGAGAAGACGTCCGTCCACCAGAAGAGCAAACCATTGAATGACTGACAACTGAGCTCGCTTCTGATTGCGTTTACTTGACCAGTTAAATCGCTTTTTATAACATGAATTTTACAGTTTTGGCGGGAAAATGATGTCGACCAAGCAATCTAGACTGCTTAATTGGCAGGGAATTCCATGGTTTTTTAAATGACTGTCGTCTTCCGTGTGAGGACGGCACTGAGTGGGAGAGGAAACGATTAACTGAGCGAGATTGAAAACGAGCATAATATTATCTTCTTTCTCCTTGCTGTAGCCTCCTTTCTTTCTTTTTCAGAAAGGAGGGTTCGCTTCTGTTTACCAGAAGTCTACCAGAGTATGTCAGAAAATGTAAAAACCATTTGTTCGCTTCTTCCACCACGTAGGGGTCGTCTTTTGACGGTTCACATTTACCCTTCGGGTAAAAATACCCAGTTTTTTTTAGAAATGGAAACAGGCGACACGATGAAGAATGAGGAGGAAATGTCGACGACGACGACGGAAGATGAATCGGACGAAGTGAAAGCGATGAGATTGGAGCTGGCGGAGAGCCAAATAAATTTGGCGATGATGAACAACGCGTTTTTGAATTGTATCCGGGAGAGGAACAGACTGCAGAGACGGCTGGACGGAGGTATTTCGACTCGGGAACCGGAAGAGGGCCAACTATTCGACATTCGACCGCCTTATTGGGTCGCATTCACAGGTTTTCATCTCCAAAATGACCGTAATCCAAATAATTTAAAGGATCGAATGATGCCTGTTATGCTACACTCGAACTTCTGAATTTGTCCTATCGACAGGATGCATATTTTCGGATAAAAAGCACCCATCCCGAGGCGTATCGCGTCTGTCCGACTCACGGTCAGTCTACCGTAATCTTTTCTATTTAAATCACAGGCGTCATCTCTCCCGGATTCACAAAATTAATTGTCATCGAGCTCTGCCACGCCGCCGACATCGACCACCTCAAACATTCGAAATTTATGGTCCAGAGTGCCGGAATACCGCCGGATCTTTCTTCTCAGGATCTTCAAGAAATTTGGAAGGAATTATCCAATCGAGGCCAATTCCAATACCAGAAGTTGCCCGTCACTTTCCACTGTGATGAGCCAACTGACGACGGCTTCTTATCGACCTCAGTTTGATTTTTTGTAATGAAACTCTTGAATAAAATTGATTTAAAATGTTTTTATAAGCTGATGCCCCCTATCAGAAAAACTTCTCTTATCATTGTGTGACCAGCGTGAAGTGCTGGTGTTTTCTCTCAATATTATTCACCCATTCTTCTTTATTTTTTTACAGATGGATCCAGAAAATGCAATGATGAAAATGTACGAAGCCCAGGCGGATCTAATTTTGGTCAAAGAAGAGTTAGAGAAGGTCAAGCGAGAACGAGATGAATTACAACGGATGCTCCTCCTGAAAAATAGAGGTAGGATAAAGATGCCACGAAGCTTCAGATTCATCGGTTAATGTTCCCAGCGGCAGTAGCAGCAATTTGGGGTTAAAATTGAGAGGTTGTAAGGCTGCTAATGGTAATAAATAACATTTATTTCCAGTGCAAGAACATGAACATACCTCGAGAATCGGCATCCGCTGTTGTTATTAGACAAAAGATATACGTTTGTGGTGGAAAAAAAGCAGACGCTGACAAAAAAGTTGAATGCTTTGATCCGACTTTGAACCAGTGGACTATTATTTGTACATTACCAGCGCCTCGCCATGATTTAGCCATCATACCCAGTGGAAATAATTTTATCGTTTTGGGAGGAAGCAATGGCCGATTCACTGACGTCTGGAAAATAATACTGGGAAGTGATCCCATTAAATGCGTTGGAATGACACCTTTACCACAACCTCGAGGAGATTTTTCTGCTATCGGATTTGGAAACACAGTTGTAGTTATCGGAGGATATATAGATACACGTACACAGACATTTATGCGTAGCAAGGTTGAAGTGTCACCAAGTGTGATCATATCTAATGGAAAATATTGGAGAGTAGGCCCATCTTTACCGGCACCCAGGGCTGCTTATCATTCTGTGATTATCCCACAAGAATTGGGAAACAAATTGATTAATAAATTTGGATAGAATTGTATCTGTTCGATTTTTTATTTTGGCGTGAATCTGTTAATTTCCTAATATCCTGACATTTTTAGAATATGAGCATCCCAACCTCGATCAGAACTCGCTAGTTTTCTGTGTAAACACCATTTATTGATCTCTGACCTCCATGTGACCCACTTGCACTTTCCCCGTTCCTTCCTAATGGACCAGAAAAAAACGTTCCAAAAGAAATCTCCTCCCCGAACATACTTTGTATGTTGTCCTCGGTCAATGCTGACAAACCAGCTGACTTTCTGTCCTTATCGGTCCACGAATACCTGCCGCCCTGTTTTCCCTTTTTTTGCACTTCAAATAACTGCTAGTTTCTTAATTTTAGGCAGATTTCTTTGGTTTTATGAAATATGGGAGGTAAATCGACTAAACCTGAAAAAAGCGGGCCGCCAGTGGCCACTGACACAACTGTGAAGAGGGAAAACTTGCCGGAGGCTCCGAAAACTGTGAGTTTTCTTAGTTTCAGCAGATTATTTGCCAGAAATTTGGAAATATTCTTTCTGGAAACATAAAAACGCCAATTTCCTCTAGAAAACAAAAAATTTGCAGCATTTTTACCTTGTTTTTGAGTGGAAACCAAGAATCAAAGAACTTTCCGGCGTTCCACTAAAAATGCTCACGTAAGAGATAAAATATTTGCAGCTTCTTCTTCTCGGCGGCTATGAGCATGGGCAAAAACCGTCGAATAGTATCCACATGTTGGTTTACGACCACTGGAAGCCGATGAGCCTCAAATTGCCCTTTACCGGGGTTCATTTCGGCGCCGTCACGGTAAACAACGAGCTCTTCGTCTTCGGTGGAGGCACCGACGAGCTGTACAAGTTGACAGGCCACGGAAACAAGAAGAAATGGCAGAAATTGTGCGATATGCTCGAGAAGAGAAGCGGAATTTCGAACAGCAGCCTGGAATTTGATGGATTTATTTGGGTTATGGGAGGAACTGACAACGGAGCATTGCAAACTGTCGAAAAATATGATCCCAGCCTTAATCGATGGTCCCTCGTCGCGTAAGTTTTTCCCGCTCTTTCGAGGGAATTCCAAAAAATGAGTTTTTCTACTCATAAGCGGCCACTTGCACGGAAATCTTTAGTAAAAGGCGAAAGATTTTCTCGTTTGAATGCAAGAGGACCAGAGCCAACGCAAATTGAAAAGCGAATTGCAAGGTCAGATCGGCTGCCGAGAATTTATGAGTACAGCGGTTAGCCTTTGTTCTCTCAAAATCCAGCTAAAATTAGCCAATTTTCCTTCCAAATTACCTTTTTTGCTCCAAATTACACGATAAAATTCATTTTTCCACAGAATTGAATACTGCGAAAATTATAAAAATAAATCCTAAAAGAAATTTGCTCAAAAACCTGTACAAAAATGGCATTTTCAGGCCAATGCATGAATATCGTTCCGGTGCCGGGGCTGCCGTCATAAATGGGAAGATTTTTATTTGTGGTGGCTTCAATGGCTTCGATACTTTGGATTCCGTCGAATTTCTGGATCCCGCTTCCAATATTTGGACCCTCTTCGCTTCTCTTCCTTCTCCCCGTTTTGGACTGGCTGTCGCCTACGACGGGGATTGTCTCCTAGCCATCGGAGGATTCAATCAACTGGCCGAGGACACCGTCTGGAAGTGTAATATCGAATTAGAGCGACCCACCTGGGTCCCATTGCCCTCGTTGACCCATGCTAGGCATTATTTTACGGCTAATCGACTAGGAAATGAAATTATTGTAACCGGGGGAAAGGGAGACGGCGTCCTCTCGAGGGTAGAAATTTTTGATGACAATTATTGGAGAGAGGCAACTAATTTGCCCAAAGCTTACTATGGCCATAGCTGTGTACCGTATTCTTCAGAAAATACTAATCTGTAATATTTTTCAGCGGGCAATAAATTTATGGAAAATTTGTAAACCCGAAAAAAAAAACAAAAAATTAGGTGGGTTTCCATTGGACGAAGCTTCATTTGCAAAACTGAGCACCATGGAAATCCCGTAGACATTCACTTGAGTCTAAAAGTCGTGTTACGATGCTCTTATCAAGATTACGGTAATTTGTGACCAAGTTTTAGAGAATTTCAGCGGTTTTCACGAACAGGATTCCAAGTTTGAACCTCATTGTACCAATTTCTATGCTATAAACTCAATTTCAAAAAGTTTTTAGCCGTTTCCATCATTTTCGGCAGTCTGATGAAGGATATAACTTGGAAAATTAGCTCATTAGAACGGCTACTTTCTCCTCTACAGTAGAAGCTCTACTTGCTGCTTTTTGAATTTCCCAAAATGACCAAGAAAGTCGAATTATGGCCGAAGCTGCATGAAATATGGAGACAATTGATCGACCGAATTGAATGAGTTCTTATTAAATTCGAATAAAACGCACAAGAATACCAGAAGATTCATTTAGGAGTCAAAAAAAAGGAGTATCTGTTGTCTCTGTTTTTCCTTCAATTCTTCTTTTCTCTCAAATACCACTGGGCATAATTTGTATCGTAGTATTTTTGGCCATTCCGTAGAACATTGTCCTCCGATGGTGAACGGCAGCGACTTCGTCTGTCAGCCAGACTTCCCTCTTCGACAAATCCACCGACGCATTGATTTTAACCATCGTCGATTCCAAATAATCCTCTACTTTAAATGAATAACCCGTTTCGTTGAATTTTACGGCATCGTGCTAAAAAATGATTGGAAATGAAAAATGGTAACAAACATAGGGAAATTTCAAATATTCGAGTGTCGATCCCCGATAATAGAAGAGCAGCGGCGTCGTCAGGGCATTTTCCAGGCCCAAATTGTAGAAAATCGACAATACAAGACTCGTCATCTTACGCGGAATACCCAATGAATATGAAAAATAACCCGGTGGACCAGCGTACGCTATCTCGATCTGAAATTTTGATATCGTAATCATTTTTTGTAAATCTATTTTACCAACAAAACATGGAAAGAATCCTTTTTTCTTCCCTTTAGAACCCAAAAATATATCAAATTTCCCGTATTTCTATTTTGAATTTCTTGTTTGAGTAATTTGGGTATGTCTTTTCGCGATTTATTAGGTAAAACCAAAATTTGCGGTCTAAAGGGACTTTTGAGTGGCTGAAAATCTAAAACAGTCAGCCTTTTAGGCGTCACTTAGCGGTTTCCAGTTATTATTGCCCTTTTTCCATGAAAATTTGCCATTTTTCTTCAGATTTAGATTGCATTTATCTACTCTTTTAGCTGCAAATAGCGCTGGAGTTGGAATTGGACGTCATATTTGGCATCGACTATTCCTTCTAGTCAAAAAAGCATCGTTTCCTCCAGGAATTTCAACCGGTTTTCGAAATATTCAATAATTTGAAATTTTATCCATATCTCGGGATCTTCAGCGTCCGTTTTACCCACAGGAAATACACGAATCCTGCCCAAAACACGAAAAAAGGCAAATTACCCACCTCATTATTCGAATTGACAATAATCGGCTCCTGTAAATTTTTATATGCACCAAATTCTTTATCTTTTCCATAGTCGCTATTTAAATTATTGAAGAGTAGCATTCCCTGTCCGGTCATACTGCCAAAACTAAAAGAATTTCCTCAAATTTCAGGGTAAATAGCCTACGAATCGCCCAGTGTCGAGCTGACGGCAAAAGCCTCTCCTCGTCGAGTAATTACAAATCCATTTCCGACGAGGAATTGGCGGGCTTTAGCCATTGTCGAATTTCGAATCTCTTCAGCATCACTTTCGTATTGTTTTCTGAATTTTGGTAGGAGCTCTTCGTCCAGTCGGTGGACTTCTTCGGTTACACGACGAATGGCTGGCAATCTATGGGCATATTGGCTGACAATTTGTTTGAATGTCGCCTCATTTATGGCTGAGAAATTTTGATCAAATGAGAGTCCAGCTTCTGAAATTGGGGGAAATTACCAAGATTTTATTTAAAAATTGTGGGTTAGAATTTAAATTGGGTGCGTCAGGCTTTTCCACTAAATTTAGCCAAGTTTAATTATGAAATTTGTTCAAAATTGTTGTCATTCTACTCAAAATTCTTCGCTGAGTACGAATATCCACTTTAAAATTTGTAAAATCTTCAAAAAATTAGTGAAAAACGTAAATAATCCGGTAATTTCAATTTCATCCAAAGAGACGCCTGTTATTTACAAAAGGCAAGATCCTGAGGAATTTAAAGGAAGTTTCCAACTGACCTTTAAAAGTTTTGAGCATTTTTGGTACCACAGGAACAAATGATTGCGAAATTTCTTGATTTCGAAATTTCAATGCTGACGGTGAGCAAATTTCCAGTCTCCTGTCCAATTTGAGCAGTTGGCCATCTTCAACAATTGGAATCTCCAGATTATCTAGCAGTTCCTTTCTCCGGGCAAAAACATGATTTAGGAATACAATAGAATCTGGAAAAAATTCAATTATTACCCTAATCTGGCGACGGAAATTGGTGGTAAACGGGGGCCATAGTAATTGGAGAAAACTGAGCATTTTTACGGGTTTTCTAGGTTTTTTTAAAGCAGAATTCTTTCTCATTTCCATGGAAAAGGATCCAAAACACTCGAAATAATCGAAAAAACAGGGAAAACCAATTTAAATGACGAATTTTTCCCGGTTACAGTAAGAACTTACGATCAACATCGAGCTGTGCCGCGAATTCTTTATAAGCGTCGCTGATTCTCGTTACAATTTTCTTTCTAAAATCAACCTGAAATCCAATTTTTAGTAGAATAACGAGAGAAAGGCTCACAAATTGACTTGGGGCAAAAAAGACGACAAAATATTTGTCGAGTTCGTCTTTCTGAACTGGGAAGAGTGTCCCCACAGGCGGCGGTTCATTATTTCGACCGTAGAGATGCTTGATGGCTCCGCTGTCCCTCGTTGCCAGTGCCGCCACATTTGTCAAAACTTTATAGAGACGCTGAGTTATCGGAAAGTGTAAATTATCCTCCACAAACTGAAAAAAAAGATTGGAGTTGGCGAAATCCATGTGTTATATGTCCATTCCCTTCTTTCAAATTTCCCAAATTATCAAGGATCGGCGAAGCATTTGGAGAAAATTTCATAACGACAATTTTTTTTTTTGGAAAACGGCGCATTTGGGGTCAACTTTCGTGCGTTCACTGCTGGTCTAATGGACTGGCCGATTATCAAAGCGGCATGGAACATCTAAAAAATCCATGGATACGATAATTTTCTTCTGTGAATGTGATAATTTTCGTAACTAATTCTCCCTAGTGTCATTATCATCCTCGGAAAGTCAAATTGTTATCAAGACAGGTTGAAACTTATAGAAATCAAAGTTTCGCAGCTGGAAGTTACTGTACAATTTCCAATCCTTTCTTTCCTGGCGAAATTTTGGAGATTTACAAAGATTCCAGCGCTTAAGATAGGAAGGGAAGAACATTGAAACACCCATGGAAAAGGATAAAACCCGTAGATGAAACAATCGAATTCATGAGAATTTTGAGCCCAAATATTATTCATTTGTGAATAAAACCATCAACCAATGGCTTGCGCGAGATAATAGCGTCAACTGAAACCAAAAAAAACAATGAAAATGATAGATTGGGGGCCACAAGTATACTGGGGCACATGGCTGGATGTTATTATCAAGGGAGAGCGAAACTTTTTTGATTTTTGTATCCAAATTAACTTTCTGTACAGAATACGAATTTTTGCTTGAATTTTCATTATTTTCCTAAAATTTCCCATTCTTCCGTTTGTAGAAATGGAAATTTCGCAAGGAAAGGAGACTGCCTGGTAAGAAATATATGAGAATAGATCATAATCTCCGAAAGGTGAAAGATTATTAAGAATTCTTGGAGCATAAAAATTTGTTGCTTTCTGATTTTACCATGCGAAAAGTTGTTTTGTTCAATATTTTTGAGGGATTTTCTGCCAGAAACAGAAAGGGACTGGCTAATTACCCGATTTCCTCTCTTCCTTTAAATATTTTGTATATTTACCTCTTTTCTAAAAACGTAAGTGGCTTTTCTCATGGCTTCGTCGAGTTCATGTTGTTTCATTTCTTTTTGCATCAATTCATACATTCCAATTTGGGCAAGTAAATGCCCGGGAAGGCGGATGCCTGTTTCTCCTAAAAATCGTCAATTTTCCCTTTAAATTAGGCTTTTTACCCATAAAATGTGCTAGAATATTCTCTCGCATTTGTTCAAGAAGCAGCCTTGCCAGCTCATTTTTCTCCAAATTGTCATAGAACTGATCGGTGCCATGGACTTGGAGACAGCGACCGTCGGCTGGTCGAGAATAGACGAGTACCGTATCCCCTCCTGGACCGCTGGCATGTGGCTCGGCTATCGATAGACACGCTTGCATAAACATTGGCAGGCCAGCAAATGGCAGATGACCTTCTTGAACCACCATTCTGAAAGACAAATTAGTATTGGAACACACAAAAGTTCGATTTTCTTAGGCGCAAAACCTTGTCCCAATGGCGCAATGCGATGTGGCGCGAGCTATCAAACAAACAAGTCGGGTTCGATTCCCGCAGGTGAGAAAGCATTTTTGCTTTTTGTAAAAATGCTCTTGGGAGATTTCCAGCTCCTAAAATGGAATAAAAACTGCACCTGAGATATTCATTACAAGTTTCACTCGGACTTGAAATAGAAATTTCCTCAAAATCATAATGAAATGGCGTCGGGTTCAATTGCCATGGATATTCCTGAAATTTTGTCAATTGTACGCGATTTCCCGTCCCAAACCGAATGAATTTGAAGACTCCAAATTCCGAAAAGAATAAAAGTCGCCATAAGAGTTGCTGACATTCCCAAAATCCATAAAATTGCTTGAATAAAATTGATATATTTTCTGGAATTTCCCAGTTATTTCTTTGTGTTTTAAGCCGCTTACATGATAAAAAATCGTTGTTTTCCCCACCAAGTGGCCGTGTCTAATTTTCGTCCATTTCCCAAGTCAATTATTGGCTTTTCTTTAGGATTTATCGTAGATTTCAGCTGGCTACCGTAACCAGATGTTGATTTTTCATAACCTTCTGTTTTCATTTGTCCCGAGATTCGTACTCTTTTATCCGGCGGATATTCTTCTGGTAAAAGGGCCGTCGTCTCCGTCGGCTGGTCAACTGCCGGCTTCTTCATCGAATTCTAATTTTATCCTCATTTGAATCAGAAAAAAAAGGAAAACCTTTTGACGGGTTGTCATTGTAGAATAACAGCCGCAGACGACTGTAAATGGCCCCAGGAATGACTCGTTTATCCGAATTTTTTCGCTTTCAACCAAAACTTTACATGTTCAGTATCGCAATCCTTTCACGAATATTCAGATAGGGTTCAGGGACTAATGCGGACGTTTTTATCAGTACTGGGTGGCCGGCAGAGGTCAGAATATCCTCCACGAACCAGTTACGTAGTAAAAGGAGAGCAGAAGGTGGATATATATGCTTTCCAAAAAATCGAAATCTCCCGTCATGGCGCAACGCGATGTGGCGCCACTTCCAATCAACTAACCCGAGTTCGGATCCTACGACGGATGAAACTTTTTTTTCATGTAGTTCAATTTTTCAGATACTTCATCTTTTGCCTCTATTTTATAGTTCTATATTAAAAATCCACCATTTTATTAAATTTACATAAATCTGAAAAAAAAAATAACAATCTCTATAAATTTTTTTCTCTTATTTCTTCTTTAGTATACCTATCCTCTTCTGCATTTTGGCCATTTCTCCATCGGTCATAAATATTTCAAAAATAAGACGATCGCCATCAACTTTTGGCTCATTTATTACGAATCCTTCACTGGAAAGAATACAATTAAATTTTAAAACAAAATTAGAAATTACCTATAAAGATAAGAAATAATTGGTGATGATGGAGATAAATTCAGCCGACGTGGCTTACAATTCAAAGCGTGTAAAATTTTCTAAATTTTAATTTTAAATAGAAAATTCAAAATACTTACTAAATCTAATAATTTGATGAGTTCTTCTACGCCACTACCAGTTGTACAAGAAATAGCAAGACAATTTTGTTTTGGTTTATAATTTGAACATCGATCTATCTAAAAATATTAAATTACGATAAAAAAGAAGTAAAATACCTTATTATCGACAGTAATAACACGATCAAAATCTTCTTCTGTTAATCCAATTGAATTTAATGTTTTTATAACATCTTCCGACTGCGCTGCCCAATGAGGATGAGACGCATCTCGAAGATGGATAATAACCTCCTAAAAAATTAAGTTAAACTGATAAAAATAGATAACTTACAGCATGTTTAACATGTGCCAATGTTGTCTCAAAAGCAGCAAAAAGTTGTGCAGGTAGATCACTTAAAAATCCTACAGTATCCACAAATGATGTTAAACGGCCGGAAGGAAGTCTAAAAAAATAAAATTAAAGAGAAATCAAACCAACTTTGCATTATGACTGGTACTATCCAACGTGGCAAAAAGTCTATTTTCTGGATTTAAAGATTCGGCTCCTGTTAATCTCTTGACTAGGCTTGTTTTTCCACAATTTGTATATCCAACAACTGCTACTTGTGGCGTTTTCTTGACTGTAGATGTTATTTCCTTTTGACGATTTTCTACTGCTTCACGTAGTCGTTTTCGTAAATCTTGTTCTCGCATTCGAAGTTCCTCCATGTGATCTACTCTAAAAATAAAGAAAATTTTGGTATTAGCCATTTTTCTCGCTTTTTTTATGATTAAATTATCTGCAGCTGATCTTGGTTTTTTAAAAGCTAGCTTGCAAAAATTGATGCAAAAATAAAAACGAAAAAAAAGAAAAAAAACTAAAAATGGATTGCAAAATTTAATTGAACGATTTCTTCTGATTGTACCCAGTTTCTAGGCTTTAAATTATTATCGCATCATTTTGCAATTCATTTTCAAGACGCTAAAACAATTGCAAGCGCTAAAATTTAATAAAAATTAAAGAAAATCTTACCCACTATGAATTTGTTCCTGTTCAATATGCAAAACCGACGCATTAGTCGTGGATTTATTCATATAATGAAGTCTCTGCTTAATATAAGGAATTTCGGCCAGTTGAATTTGTAAATGAGCTTCTTCTGTACTTGCATAATGCTTGAAAATTGAGAGGACAATATTATAACGATCAAAAATAGGCACTCGGAAAATGTTATGTAATTCTTTCTGAAAATATACAATAAAATAAAAATAAAACCGAACCTGTTGAATAGGCGTAAGCATATCGACATTGATCATTAGAGCCGAAAATCCATTTTCATGTTTATCTCTCAATAATTCTGATATTTTTCCAGTTCCCCAAATCGTCTTTCGTTTTGTTGAATAATCTACGCCAATTATTTCACCCCTAAAATAAAATTTGCATTTAAAAATAGGAAAGGAGACAAACCCAATAACTTTGAATCCTGGGAGAGTATTCACCAGGGCAACAGCTTCAGCCAATTGTAATTCTGGATCTTTTAAAGCCGACGGTGATGCAGAACCCCATCTTATCTAAAAAATTGAATTATAAGCAGGAAATAAATGTTTTCTATTACAAAACCTGGCTGTTCTACTGTCTCATTGCATTTTAATAGCTGTTTTTAATATTTCTAAGCATAAAATAGCTTCTATCGACCTCAAAATAATGGCATAACTATAAAAATCGCTGAAAATGCAGCAAATATGAGCAGGATCGCCAGTTTGTGCATAAAAAATATTTACATTAGGATGAAGGACCATAACATCATAAAAAGCGCTGGTAGACGGTTGGGGAAGGTCGTATAACGATGAATATATTCTAAAATCATAAAATAAACAACAAAAAGAAGCCAAACCTCGATTCTGATGAAAAAGCATCGGAACTCAAAAATGATCGAGCTGTGAAAGCTCGTGCAACTCGTAAAATTGGCCGATAAATCATCTAAACATTAAAATTAGCCTCTAAAATTATAATTATAAGCAGATATAACATTTGCAAGTAACAGAAGAAGCAAAACAATGCAAGAAAGGGGATAAAAATGATTTATTCTGAAATTTGTCCTCGTAAAATCTTGACATCATCTTTAATAGCACTCAAATCTTCTTGAAATCCAATTAGCTGCTTTTCTAATTGCTAAAAATATAAAATAGAACAATAAAATAGAAAACAAACCTCAAAAACTTGATCACAAGCAACAATTTGCGTGTGAAGTTCTGTTAGCAGTTCAATATTCTCGAGACATTCTTCTGCAGCATCTCTATTCATTTTCTTATCTTTCTTCGGTGTATTTTCAGTCATTATTATCTGAAAAATATAATAATTACTTGCAAAAATAAAAAGAACAGCAACAAAAGAAGAGAAACGAATAAAAAAGATGGAAAAACGCTTGAAATTTTGCAGATGGCAGTTGGCGCGCTTTGATACGGTATGCGCGCAATCGTTGTAAAAACCAAAACTTTGTTAAATAAGCTTTTTTTATGTATTTCTGATGCTTTCTCGTGTTTTATCGCTATCAAATTACTAAAGAATTTGAGCGAAAACTATGAAACACGCATAAAACCGATGAAAATACAAAATGAATGAAGCATTTTTCAAAGCAAAAAAGTTTTTCACTTATAAAAAAGTTTTTTCTGCGAGTTACTTGATGTTTTTGATATCAAAATGTAGCTCATGGTGTGATTAGTATTTTGCAAGCAAAAGAATTTCAATGGAATGTCAATTCTCAGAGTAAAAGATTTTTATATCATGGAGAACTTTTTTGATAAAGCAAAAATTAAAAATAGCGATTTCTTACCTCGATTTTGATGAAAAACGTTCTGCTTTTGTTGTTCGGACATTCTCAGCATCTAATAATTTTATTAAATTTTTAAAATTATATTTTCACCCAAATACAACACGACAGCTGACAATAAAGACGATTCCAAGCCAGTAAATAAATAAATATTTATTATTTTGCATTTCTACAACCCGCAATATTGAAAGAAGAGAAGAAGCACAACCGGAATGATAAAAAATAAATAAAAATTAGTCAAATTAATTAGAAAACAGGCTTATATTTCTTCAATTCCACCATAATGTGATGAATATTGACCATTTCATTTTTGGCTTGGTTTTCACGGAATACTTCATGGCCAATTATTTTAGAAAATCGCTGGACGTATTGGACCAACTGGGTAAAAGTTCCCTGAAATATTTGATTTTTATTGTCCAAAAGTCTTTTTGTTCTGCCCAAAACGAACCTGGAGAATATTGGTTCCATTTTTAAAATCCGTGAAAGATTTGACAATTTCTCCGTTGATAGAATCAATGGATTTCTTCCATCCAGCCGCGAAAGAATTGACCACAGCCGTCAGTTTATCTGGAAAATACGATTATTTCTTGTGTTTCCCTCCTCCCAGAACGTGTAAATCTTCCCGATTTCTACTCAAAATTGCCTTGGCTACTGGAACATCAATCGTATTGGTAAATTCAGCTTTCACTCTCATCGTATTCTGTGTAACATCACAGTTTAGTCACACATCTTCGGCGAAAAAGCGATAAAATTCCGTCTCACGTGTGTTTTGACGCGCCAGCTGACCAATTGGAGGTCACAGTTCAGTTAGTTGATGGTCTTAAAACGCGTCAAACCTAGGAGACCACAGAAGGGAGACCAGCATCGAAAAGTATAAATGGTGAAGGACACTCTGGCCACTCCCTAACCCCCTAAATTCCCAGTTTTTTTTGAAAAATCGCCTAAAAAATGGTTTCATTTCAGAATGTTCCGTGTTTTTTTGCTGTTTCTGACTCTCTTCTCCCTTTTTCTACAAATAAATGGCCAATTTTTAAATCCTTTCGGTCTGAATACTGCCACCTACAATAGTATGGGAAATGTCTATTATGGTACCCCTGATGCTGGAATTTATTTGCTATGTAATGGAATAGGATGTCCGGTACGAGGATGACACGAAAATCCAATTTTTCCCGCTAACAATAAATTATTCGACTTACCGTTGTATCGAATGAGAAGCTGGGTGTGCCCCTGTTGAACCAGGGGCTCACATTCTTGGACAAATGAAATCAACTGGGAGAAATGAGGAGATAATGTGGCCTGAAATTGAAAAATATGAAAGATGTGGAGGAAATCCTCACCTCGACAAATTCTCCAATACATTTTTGCTCCAATTCGTGGATTATTGAATGAATTCTATTGTCCTGCACAACTCTTTCCTGAAAAAATGGCTGTAAACTATCGTAATCCATAAAATAAGATCCAAATTAGTAGCTAATCGACTCACATCGATGATATTGAGAATCATATGATAATTATTGATAAGGAAGACGAGTCTCTCCTTCCGTTGTGGCATAGTTTGTGACATTCGATTGATCAACTGCTCAATGGCATCTTCGCTGGTTTCCAGGATGGCTAATAGCTTCTTTCCAACCTAAAATTTGAATGCAAACTGGAGAAAAGCTAGGAATTTTTAAACGTGGATTAGATTTTTCAAAATAGGACCAAGTTAGACGTCAATGTCCTGTAAATTCTCGGCAGGAGGAGATAAACCAGGTTTTTCCGAAGAGATATCCCAAATGCTCTGAATTTCATCTTTCTGTTGGCTTTTGAATTGCCAAAAGGTGATCCGAAGTTTTCGAAATATGAATAAAATGAGCTGGCGCCGGGTTGTATTTTCTTCGCAAGCGAAAAAAACTAAATACAATGGAAATTTCGACCGAAATCGGCTATGAAAATTCATTTACAGAATAAAAATGTGCTAAATGAGGGTTTTCCCATTATCAAATTGGCAATTATTGCGCAAAATTATTTAAAAACCTACCTCTCTTCCACTAGTTTCCGTCACTACTAAAAATGCACATGTCAACTCCGCATATCGTCGAATTATCTACAAATTTTCATTCCCTCAGCAGTTCAGAAAACCCACATAATGAGGCCTGGTATCAATTGGCGGTTGCATTTTCTTCACGTCCAATGTTTTTACACTTTCATTATGCATTGACATGACTTGATCCAATCGAATCCAGAGAAGATTTGACACCGATTCCCAATAGCTAAACAATTTGAAAATAGAAAAAAAATAGAAATTTACCTGGTCATTGGGGGAATTTCCCTTTCGACTAGGAGCTGTTGAAATTTTTCTGATAGGCAGATACACATGTAGAGGGAAATCGCGTCGAAATTGAAGGCTATTTTCTCGTCGAAAGAGCGGACAAGCAGGGTAATTGCCCGTCCCATAACCTGGAAAGAAATTGCAAAATTTTTCTGGGGAAAACCACTAAAAACCAACCTTTTGATGCAATTCAATGGCAGCATTTTGTGTCAGCATAAAGAAATCCGTCAAAAAGAGATATTCATGGCTGCAATGATCAACAAATGCCATGTGAATTGAGCGGAAAAGTGACTCAAATTGGAACTAAATCAGTTTTAAAATAAATTTTTAAGAAGGCTCACTTTTACGCCGGCTTCTTGCGCTGTATGGGGGACAATAAGTGGAGCCATGAAATCGTGAGTCAAAAGAATTTGACGAGAGCCCAAAGAGAAGACAGTGGCGCGATTTCTAACCTAAAATAAATTGGCGATAATATGAGACATGTGGGAAATTTACCTGTGGTTTTGCGGCGAAAAACATTCCAGAAAGACCCGCTGCTTTTACAGTATCTTCGACTCCTAATAAATCGTCTTTCGTGGCGGAATCTGTCATCTGAAATGTTAAAAATATTATAAAATATGCCTGATTTCCCAGAATCGTTCCTTTCACTGCGCCCGTAAATCCTCGCCAGGAAAAAAGTCCTTGTGATCCAGATTTCAAGGCAAAGTAGAGGATAAAATCTTACCAGAAGTTTGAATAACCTTGAAACGTAGGCTTTGAAATAGGAAAAGAACATTTTGCTAATCGTATCGACATATTCTCCTTGTATCTGAATTTGTATCTAATTTTATAGGGAGGATAACTTACTTCATTGGCGATTTCTCGTGCATTTGCCAGTAAAAATTCATAGAAAAATCGATATTTTAGGAGCTGATGTTGGGGGATCTGGAAAGGAAGATTGAAATGAGTTTCAAATGAATAGGAATGGTCGATATTTGTGGTTCTAGGAACAGAGGCGAGTGTATTGGAGTCGCACAGGATTCTCCGAAAATATTCAGAGTAAAAACTACTGAGAAATCCAATAGAAAACCCGGCGAGGGCAGAAAATCGAACCTTTCTCTATAGAATTACCATCAGTTTTTGGTTTTTGCTCTTATTTTCCTGTTTCAGGCTAAATACTTTACGGATAGAATGAATCTCAGGATATTAGATCGTAGGAATCAGCGTGTCACTTTCAGTACTTTACTCTTCAGAAATGGGCAGCGGCTAGTGCTAAACTGACCTGATAATTTGACATCGGCTTCCTAAACATGTAGATCTTATTCAGAACCCATTCACGTATTTTCTCAATTGCCTGAAAACCCACAAATCTTCCAGTAAAATAATGTTCCCACCTTTAATTTTAAATTTTCCAATACTCCAATGACGTCGTTGACGGATTTAGCTTCTTTGAATTCTTGTGTTCTAATAAATTGGAGTTTTCTTTGCAATTCGTGGAGTTGTTCCAAAAAAGAGTGGTCACTTGTGTCTGCGTCCATGATTACTCTGGAAATTTATAATTTCTTTAAAACGGGGAGAAACCAACTTGATCATAGCTGGCGGAACAACAATGTCGTCGACAAATTGGCTGAGCTCATTCCGGACGAGTTGTCGGTTTTCCAATTCCTGAAAACTTATTGGTAACCGCAAAAGGAAACGGCTTACTTGATGGATATTGACCGATTGTCCTTGAAGAAGCTTCATGTCGTCACTGATAGCTCCCAGATCATTTTGGAAACCCGTCAGCATCTTCTCTAATTGCTGAAAATACAAATTGGACCGGAATTGCACTCGCTTCTCGGCCTTTTTTTGATCATAACTCGGCTCAACCCGGATTTTCTTCAAAAAATGAATGACTATCAAAACGAGGAGATTCTGGTAGTTCTAATAAACCAAGTTTCACCCTCGTAGCAACTGTCAGGAAGTTTGTAACGGTGGAATTCTCCGTAGCAGGACGAATAGCGGCGTTTGCGACGGTAGAAATTGATCAGCCACGATTTTTGCAGTACCGAGAAGTCTAATAGAACCGCGATTATCTCCTTTTTACGAAACATTTAAAATTATTGAAATTTGTCCAGATTAAGCAAAGTTATAAATAAAAAAAGCCGAGGTGCGCCTAAGGCGAACACTAAACTACACCCTCACCCACTTCACACACCTCTGAAAAACCGTTTCTACATTATTTTTCTCAGATTTTTTTGCTCTAGTAGGCAGATTTAGGCTTAGTTGTGCCCATTTCACCTATTTGGACGGGTTCGCAATAGTTGACAAGCGAGCTACAAGCTTAGCGAAATGGACCATTTTGGGTGAAGTTTAGTACAGTTTTCACCAAAATGGGCTCCAAAAAATTTTTTCTTTCACTTTCTTTTTCTGTTAAAAGCAGGCTTAGGCTAAGAAAGGTCTATTTTACTATTTTTGAAAGTTTCATGGCACGAACGGCGGTTTTCGATGCGCAAAACCGAAAAAGGATGAAGTTTAGTGCTGGGGTGAAGTTTAATGTTGGCCGCGCCTAATTTAGGACGTTTCGGTATCCTAGTCGGGATTACAGCTCGAATTCGCTAATTTATTCTTATTTCCCCTGTTCTTTAAAGAAAAATATATTTAAAGAAATTTCCTACCTCAAAAACTTGATCACAAGAAAGAATTTGAGTGTGCAGCTCGGTCAGCTGGTCAGCATTGGCTATACATTGCTGGACGGCGTCTTTATGCGCTTCGGTCAATTTACTTTTCACTTCAGCTGGAATTATAAACTTCTACTGAAAAAAAAATAGAAAAATTACATGAAAATCCGGGTAAATCATAGCTAGAATTTAGTGTTTTTCGAACAACATCCTCATCTGCTAGGGAAAAATCACGAATACTGTCTTCTATTGTTTTATCCCGTTTTTGGGCAGATTCTTTGGTCATTGGGACCTGAAAATTATAATTTTAAACCTTTTGAAAAGGGGAAAGGGGCGAGAAAATGAAGAAAGAGAAGTCCAACTGGTTGTTTATCCAAATAAGTTCCAACTGGAGCCGTTTGCATAATTATTGCGTACGGCGTTTATAAACTCACGAAAGGGGTAAATATTTTGGTCAGTTATAATTTTGTACAAGGAAAAAAGATTTGAGACAAAACGGAATTGGTTAAAATTAAACGAAAAGAGGTGAAATCAGCTGAAATAAGTCCTGGAAGTCAGTTTTTCTGGAATTTACGACCACTTCAAAATTTAGCTCTAATTTTACACAGAAATTTTTATTACAGAAAAACCGGCATTTTCTCCTCCATAAGCTGGTCTTGAAATCTTTGAAAATGAGCGAAAAATGACTGAATTATGGCCAGAAACAGGGCGCCTGACGGCTGTCTAGCCCAGAAATCCCCCTAATTACCGGCGGGCTCCATAAATCTGTGGCTACTTCATTATTTTATATTTGCAATCGCGTATTTTTAGCAGAATTTAGAGATATTTCCCTCGATCTCCGGTCTACCAGTCCCCTTCTTCCGGTTTCCGTCAGCCGCCGATCCAATTACCTTCGTTGATTGTCAAACAAAAACGACTAATCGGGGATAATTTATTAAATGCGAACACTTTTCTGCCTATTGACATTGGATTCAATGACAGGCGGCAAGACAAACAGCCGTGTGTAATTCAATTTACTCACAATGATTTGGACTTTTTTTGTTTTATTTCCGGCTATTTATGGTCAAGACGTCGACAATTCAACGGAAAGTTTTCGACAACTTCAAGCAAATGGTAAATCTTCCTGTTTTTTAGCTGAGAAAGTTCTGTTTCAGCCGTAGATCAAAATATGACAAGGCGGGAATTTTTCAAGCAATATTTCGGCCATAGGAATAAATTGCAGGAAGATCTACTGAAAGGCTACAATCGCGTCATTCCGGGTCTTTTTCTGGGAGGTAAATTTAGCCAGAAATTACCGGGAAGTTATCCTGCACCCGTACAATGTCGGTAGATCAAAGGGGAATATTCATCGGAGTCTGCCAGTCATCTCAAACCCTTTTCTTCCCAATTTTTTTTGATCAAAAAGAAGATTCAGAATGTTTTGAGTCGGCCTTTTATTTCTTTTGCAGTTTCCATTGCTCAATGTGAATGTTAACATAAACTAAAAACTTACCGTTAAATGTTTCAAAATCTCTTCAAAAAGCATCCAATCCGTTTTTGTTCAATTTTTGCTGTCTATTTCAGATAATTCCCCTCAATTTTCAGGTCGATATGGAGAAGATCCCGAGCCGTTGTACTGTAACATTACCCTAATGTATGCCAATCTTCTGGCCATAGTTTGTCCCCTTTTCCCACATTTCTACCTTCTTCTTTTAGGAAGAAAGAAAGCAAAGCGTTCTAATGATTGTTGACCTCGTCTACGTAGGTTCTATTAATTTTTTTAAAAGAAATTTTTAGGAATGGAAGGATTATCGACTCTGTTGGGATCCCGCCAATTACGGTGGAATCGAAGAAATTGGCCTGGTGAAAAAGGAACAAGTTTGGGTCCCGGATGTTGTTCCATACGACGTGTAAGCGTTTTATCCTAAAAATGGCAGTTTGTTTTAGTCTTGCCTACACAGAAACGGTTCCCGAAGATCGTCAAACTGTCAGCATCACGGCAAATGGCGACTTGAGCTTGTATGTCACTACTGTGACGGAATTTGTATGCCGGGTTGACGTAGGTTTTAGCATCATTTCAAAAAGGTTCGGCGCACCAGCCAAAATTCAAGTCATGGATCCAGCAAAATATTCAAATTACTAGCTGACAAGTTGCAAGAGGACGTTACTCTGCAAATGTTTCAAAAAATCTTGAAAAACCGCCAAAAATCCTATTTTTCTGCTTTTTTTTCCTTTCTTTACGTGAATTTCCCGTAACATTCGCCCTTTTTCCGTCCCTGACCATTGAAAACTCTTCAATTTCGCCTTTTTCAGCTAATAAACTTTCCCTTCGACAATCAATACTGTAACCTGAGTCTGAATTCGAATTTCGCCCCAGTTGAGGAACTCCTCGTCTTCGGGAAAATAACACCCCGTATGATGTACACAGCACCGGAAATGGTATGCTCCTCCTCTTCAAAAGTTAACCAACATTCCAGGGAAATGGCGAATGGGAATACAAAGATGTCTCTGTTTCCCAAAATCTTTGGCGTTCCCGGGACTACAGCTATCAGACAATTTTCTTCCAATTTTCCTTCTGTCGGACGAGTACTTATTACATTATGCAGATTATTATTCCCTCATTTATTTTGACAGCTCTCTGTCAGGTTGGGCTATTTTGGAATATGCCACAGAAGGACAGCTACATGGAAACGGTGAGTTGCTTGTTTTGGGATTAAATTTTGGTTTATTACCATCGCGTAAAACAGAAAATTGACCTTCCTCCACATTTTTAATCTAAAATTCATGATAGAATTAATAATTCGAACATTTTATTGAGTACCATGTCCATATTTTGGATAAGACTGGTTTCTGCTATTTTATGCCATCCTCGAAACAAATTTCGTAAGATCTTTGAATTAGTCCGCTTCTTTTTTTGCCGTTTGAAAGGTTTCTTTGGCCCGGAATCTATTTCTACTAGGAATCTTTGTCCACTTTTCTTTATAAAAACCCAAATACTGCAAAAAATGGCCTTTCCTCTAATTATTTGGGTTTTGAAACTGCTTGAAATTCGACCTACTTCCCGGCGTTTTTTCTGTTATACAGTGAATTTTCAGCTAAATCTAGGATTTGCCGCCATTTTGGCCATGATGTTCGTCCTCCAAATGACCACCCAAGACATGCCTCGGATAAATCAAATCGACAAACTTTGTAAGTCGCCTGCCCAAGCTCCAATTATCCAATTTCAGCCCGATATTCTCTGATCAATTTGGGATTGATTACGGTATCCAGTGTCGTTGTCATCTGTATTGGGAAATATTACAAAATAAAGAGAGAGAAGTTGGACAAAAGGACAGGGTAATAGGAATAATTAACCTGAATCAGGAGCAGTTTCAGGTTGTTGAGTCGATTTCGGATCAACATCGTCTTATTGTTAGTCTCCGTTGGAGCGGCTGTTATAAATTTGATTGTTTTGGTTGCATAATTAAAGAAATTTTAACAGAATATATGTTATTGCGACTTTTTCCAACTTATAGCTTGGGTGCTTTGCAGATAAAACCATCGACGGCTGAGAAACACGTCAAATCATTCCATTCTCCTCTAAACACCATACCGGGCAAATCGCCCGTGGCCAGCTAAAATATGGGCCATTAGGAGCATCAATTTGCCTTACAAAAACACAATTCTGATTCATATTTGCTCCTCCGTTATCTGGTCGACCCACGCCCCAATTAGAATAATCAAACTGAAATAGTCGAATTCCTTTAAAAGATCGACTCACCGCTGTACCATCAAAGTTGCTAAAATTATCGTCCGTCATTCCTGGTCCAATTCTACGAGGACCAATAATTATTCTTAAATTTATCTTAAGCTTTTAAATAATTTACCTCAAACCAGGCGAACTGGGCGGAGTTAGAGCTGAAGAACACAAATTTTCACAGGTAAGAATAATCTCACGTACAGGTGATAAAGTCATTTTCAGTTTGACTATGAATCGAGACCAAATCGACTCCATTAGCTGTGCAATATTGCCTGGCTTGAGTCCAAGTAGACATCTGAGCTTCGTAAATATAACAGAAATTGGTGGTCGGGAAGTAAACCCACCCAGCGAGGCAAGCCGCTGAAAAAAAAACTTTTAATTGAAAATATTGTGCCAACGGTAAAGAAGATCCCTATGCAGCGGCTTCAAAAACTTTTAACATCCCGAAAATCCATTTGTGATGGCAGAAATCCCAAACTACAATCAATTTTCTTTCGGATCTAACCGGTTTTCCTGATCCCTTTGATCTCATCTCTTCAAAAATATTCCTTTGAAACTTACGCGTGACGATTGTCGTCGTCGTCGTAGGCGCAGAACTCGCTGTCGACGAACTTCCGCCCGTGGTCGAGGTTAGACTGCTACCAGCCGAAGTGGAAGTGAGGCTGCTCCCAGTGGTCGTTGTAAAAACGCCCGGAATATCGGGCATGGTGTCTGCTAAAGATTTTCACTTACAGTAATCCGAATGAAAACTCACGTGATGTCGTCGGCACGCAGGCATAAATTAAAGGAATTGTAAAAATAAGCAAAATGGCTAAGGTCCACAACATTGATAAGATTGGACGAGAAGAAAGTCGAGAAGCTTTGAAAAGGATATAAAGGCGACGATCCAGTTTCTCCGCAGCTTTTCGAGATTAATACCTGGATGAAGTGCGGATTCGAAATGATTATAGTTTACTGGAGAAAAGGGAAAAGGACACAAATATACTGAAAAAAAAACATCAGGCAGGCTCCAACTTTGACAATTGGACCATTTTTGGATGGAAATAATGGAATCAGAATAAAAAGATAACATAAAAGAGGGAAAAACTACCACATTCAATATCCAGCTGTAGGAATGCTTTACATATCCGGAATTTCACAAAACTCTTTCAAATTACATTAGAAATGAACTACCCACTTGAGAACAGAAAATTTATTTTTTTTTGTAATTAATTTTCTCTAAAGAAGATATTACATCAGCTGGAATCTGTTTCTCTAATAGGAGACTCGAAACATTTTTTTTTTCACGCCCGGAAAATTTGATTGCATTGACTTTGACATTTTTTGAGAGATCCTTTTTTAGCTGTTTGTTTACAGAAAACTACAAAAATTCCTTTACCCTATTCTGCCTATGCATTCATAGATAAAAGAAATACGAAACTAGGCAAGGTTGACAAATAATCTGATTGCTGCCGCCACGGTATTTCCGTGAAAACTCTAAAAACGATGAAAGACTGTTGATAAATAAAAAGCAAATTTCTGGACATAGTTGTCTCATAATGAAAAATTCTCCTTTCAAATCGACTGGACTTCAAATCAATTAGCCAATTGAAAATCTTAGAAAATATTTTTTTTCATTCACTAAAAACTTGGTAGATTACTTTGGCTGCCATCCCCTTTTCTAATAGGAACATTGAAACAATATGTTTGTGCTTTTAATTTTTCGAGGACGTCCTCTAAATAATTTGATGCAATGACTTCTGTGATCTTTGAGACGCATATCTCTTGGGTAACTGGTTTTGTAAACAAAACTTTGTTGATGCAGGACCGCTTGAAATTCAGGCAAATTCTCTAAATTTTCATTGGATTCCCCCCTACTTGGAAACCGATTATATACAGCAGCGAGTAAGAGTGAGTGCCCAAACGGCTTTTTCGCAGCAAACTGCCACTTTCAAGCGGCCGTAACTTTCCAAAATCGTCAAGTTCCGAGCTAATTTCTTTGCTTTTTCATGTTTATCAAGGGGTCACCTATAATTTCA
Organism: Oscheius sp. DF5033; assembly: GCA_964036215.1. NCBI lineage: Eukaryota > Metazoa > Nematoda > Chromadorea > Rhabditida > Rhabditidae > Oscheius > Oscheius sp. DF5033. The sequence continues at coordinate 3,170,953 of CAXIWN010000006.1, forward strand.
ATAATATTTCAGATTATCTGAGCGATATTTCATTATTTCGATATTTTTCAAGAGTATGTCATGGGGGCAATCCCACACAAAATACAATAATTGAATGTTATAGATAATCATCTGCGGAGTTAATCAGTATTTCATTGCTTGCTTACTTTATCAAGGGATTCCAAAACATGCGAAAAATGTCGAAGTTTATGTTATTTCCTTTAGAATTCCAATTAAGTTTCGCTGTATGTCAAATTGTTCGAAATACAACAAGTTGATTTATAATGAAGTGGAAGACGCCCGATCGTAGGTTGGACACTCACTTTTGCTCACTGTAGAATATACGACGCATTCGACGAATGAGGACGAATAGGCCTGTTTCACATCGTATACGATGTAAAAAACCAAACCCGATCTCCAAAAGACAAAATACAATAATTGAATGTTATAGATAATCATTTCAGGTGCTAATCAGAATTTCATTGCTTGCGTTCTTTATCAAGGAATCACAAAACATGGCAAAAATGTCAAAGTCAAGGTTATTTTGTTTGAAATTCTAACTACCGTAAATCCTCAGTAAATACCCCTGGGGCTTATAAGTTTACCCCCTTTGTCCTGAGGCTATAAGAGAGACTGGGGCTATAGGAAATTTTGAGGATTTTTAGTTAAATTCGGTCAAAAATGCTCATTTTTGGCAAATTTTTCAGTTTTTTTCCCAAAAATTTCTCAATTGCTGCCATTTTTTTTCATAAAATTCAAGAGTATGTCATGGGGGCAATCCCACACAAAATACAATAATTGAATGTTATAGATAATCATCTGCGGAGTTAATCAGTATTTCATTGCTTGCTTACTTTATCAAGGGATTCCAAAACATTGCAAAAATGTCGAAGTCCGTGTTATTTTATTTGGAATTCGAAATACAACAAGTTGATTTATAATGAAGTGAAAGACGCTCGATCGTAGGTTGAGCACTGCCTTTTATTCGCTGTATGTGTCCCAGTCGCGCTAAATCCAAAGAAATATTACTTTTTTCATGTTGCTGCAGGGATCCTTAGGGATAACCACCAGAAATACATTGATTGAAGTGGTTAGCCAAATGTCTTGAGCGACATTCTCTTGTCGGAATTGTTTGGCTCCAATCCACCCATCAGAATATTAGAAAAAGGAAAGTTTTACTGTAGATAGAAAATACGACGCATTCGACGAATGAGGACGAATAGGCCTGTTTCACATCGTATACGGTGTAATTGTAAAAAAACAAACCCAATCCCCCACAAAATACAACAATTGAATGTTATAGATAATCATTTGCGGAGTTAATCAGAATTTCATTGCTTGCGTACCTTATCAAGGGATCCCAAAACACGCGAAAAATGTCGAAGTCCATGTTATTTTCTTTGGAATTCTAACTAGCTTTGCAATACTGCAGATTGTTCGAAATAGCATAAGTTCGCAGGAATTCGGCTTATTGATTGGGGAAATTTACGTCACAAAAAATCATAGGGAAACGACAACAAATAAGAAAACTTGTCTCATAATGGAGTTTGGGAAAAACTTGAAAAGAGAACCTGGGATATGTTCAGATGGATTACATTTCAAATCAAAAATAGCCAGCTAAGAACAGAAATTTTCTTTTTTTTTTTAAATTGTGTTTTCGGTAAAGTGGAAAGATTACATCAGCTGGCATCCGTTTCTCTAATAGGAGACTTGAAACTTATGTTTCCACCCTTGAACAGCTTCCAGTATAATTTAAATAGGAACATCAACGGATGCACAATTTATTGGACAAGCTCGAGTTCAGTTTTGGTAACAAGAAAGCAAAAATTAGCGATTGTGACGCAAATGAAGACGACGAGCAGCACGGCGTGGAGTTCTCTCCGTGGTCCGGGTGTCTTTTTCCGGCAGAGACATTCCAGTTTACCGATGACGACGACACCCACACTGGCCAGGGTAATCAGCCCCAAGTTGACCATTGAATATTTGGCTGGAAGCGGGATTTCATTTGAAGAACTCGGCTTAAACTCACAAAGTTTGTCGATTTGATTAATCCTGGGCATATCTTGTGTAGCCATTTGAAGTACAAACATCATGGCCAAAATGGCGGCAAATCCCAAATTCAACTGGAAATTTCTTTAAATTAGAAAAGAATTCTTACCGTTTCCATGCTGGAAGCTCCAATGATCGCACCCCAAAAGAGGCCGGAAACACTAAGAAATGTAAGAATGAAAGACGGAATTATGATAATTGAAATATAATAAGTTGTGGTTCGAGAGAATTTAAAATTGAAATTGACAATCCAATATTCTTGATCGGGGCCCCATTCACTCAGCTGGCGACCGGATGACATGTTCACGTAGGACCATTCGCCGTTTCCCTGGAAAAAATAACTTTATCCAAGGAAATATTATAATTTATCGTAGTTTTTGAATATATTGCAATTCTCTAACTTTGCGATGTGCCATTAGAATGAAGGGAAAATTGAGTAGAGTTTAGTTTTTTTTCGTTCCAGTAATACGAGATTCGGTTGATTATGAAGAGATGTCAAATATTCGAAGGAAAACAGACAAAACAAGTTTTTGAACATTATCAACATCATTTGCTTATTCGAAGTATTAGAAGTTCATTGAACAGTGTTCGTACGCGATCCGGAATCGATCCATTGCCGCTGATGTTCTTTATGACGCCAAACCAAAACATAAAGAGAAAAAAAGAGTTGCTAGCCAGATTTCGTTTTTTCTTTTGAGTCTTCCACTTTTTTTTATTCGAAAAGGAATTCTTTTTCATTTTGACAGATGTTCCAAACCGGCTAATCCCAAACAATTCATTCCACCATCTCTACTCCTCAAAGAAATAGCAAATCAGAATTGCTGATTTATAATCGGGTTCCCGAGTTCAACTTTTCGATAATCTGATTTCTTTGCCCATCTTCCTTTTGACGTTAAATCGGAACATTCAGAAAAAAAAACTCGGATGCGCGTTGTGAACAGTCGAAATTTCACTTTTTCCTTGATAGTTTTTAAAGAACTTTGGATTTTGACATTAAAAGCACGGTGTCTACTGGAATGAAAACAGAAAAATATCAATTTTGAAATTGTTCACCCAACTTACCATTCCGCTCATGTCAATATCCGGGGAAATAGCGGCATCGACGTCGATTTCCGTTGAAAGAGCCACAAAAGAACACAATTTCAGGGTACACGATTGCGTGTCAAATGGAAAGTCGACTAACTGAAATGGTTTTCGGGTTATCGCCGGGATTAGTTAGTGTAACTTGGAAGCATTTTGTGTACAAAATCAAACTTACATTCATGTGACAAACAAAATCAACGACAGCTGACTGGTACATTTTGACGACTCCCGTGTGGGTAATCTATAAAATTTAGCCAATTTCTAATCCTTTTCAACGTACCGTAACGGCTCTCTGCTCTTCTGGAAGCGTGTCCGTATAGGAATAGCTGAAAAAGATAATATTTTCCCTTCAAAAACCCAAAATAGCCTACATATCATAGGGAAGGACGTCAGGTGTCCAAACGAGTCCTTTGATCATCACAATAATATTCTCGATCCCTCCAAATTCCGAAGGATTCCATGTGAGGCGAGAATCTGTCCAGTCCTAAATTTTTGTGGTTTTAGAACCAAACAAAGGTCATAAATTGAAAGGAAAGCTCACGTAGACAATATCGATGATCATTTTGGCAGTTTGCTGAGGTTCATTCTGAAAATAAGACTTATTGATGGATGAAAATGACTATTTTTTCTACATTTTTGTCCATTTTGATTCCACTCTTTCTTCTTTCTCATTTTTGGTAATGTTACTTTCTTCTTTGTTTCAAGAGAAGGTTATGAAGGCTACTCGGAACATTGAACATGACCACAAATAGACTTCACTAATTGAGGAACAACAAAGGATGCTTTTCCCCCTGCGGGACCATTTTGAAACGCGTTTTGGCCTAATGAAGCCTGAAAAGTAACCAAACAATGTAGAAATGAGCATGGCCGAAACCACAGGATCTTTCGATGATAAAGAAGCCTTCACATTGGCTTTGAAATCAATGAATTCGATGAAATTGGTACAGCTCTTTTTCAGGTTTTCTATACAAATTTTATGAGAATGCAGCTAATTCGACAACTTTTTGAGTTAGGTTACTGTAATATCTATACTGCAAGTAAAATCTACTGACAAGGAAAATATAAGAGAAACTCACGATACTCAAAAGATTTGCATAAACCAAGGTCAGAGTGCAATTGATTGGGATTGCCGGATGACCGGATCTGCCTATAATTTTACCATATTTAGCCATTTTATGCAGCGATTACCACCTAAATAAATACTGGGAATTTCTCTTCGATAATCTTTGAACAATTTGTCGTGTAGTCGGAGCCGATCTCCATGATAAACTGACAAAACATCCTGTCCCCAAATTTCTAGAATTCTACAATTTTTTGACTTCAGAAATAATTACCTTGAAAAAGGAGAAGAAGAAGGAAGTAGACCATGGCTGTGGTCATTTAGAAAAATATGATTGGCTATGCATGGACGGGGAGCAGGCTCTTTTGCTCTCTTGAAGTAATTGTTGAAATTGGACGGCACGAGAGGACGGCAGATTTGATTGCTGGCTGTAAAATCAAGATGAGAGCAGCGGGAAAAGGACAACTAACTCAGAGAACAGGGAAAGACTAATGGATTTCGCGGAAGAGCAAGGGGAATTGGCTAATTGGAACACCGACTATTTCACCATTTCTGCTAAAAAGAATTGTCCAGAGATATTTTGATCCCAAGTGTCTCCGTTGCCAATTTCAAAAGTAAGGAAGTACGGAAATATTGCAAAATTGGGAAAAGGGAGATTTTATCCAAGAAGAAAGCGTCCACATTTTGGAAAAATTGAACGTTTCATAGTTCCTACTAATAATAATCGTTCGAAAAAGTTCTGATTTCAACCTATTACTCCATCAATAAACATGAAATATCTTCAATTCCAATAGCAAAGGAATATCGTAGGATGTGAAATTGGAATCCTTTGTCTTTTTGACATTTTTCATAAAATTTTAAGGAAACTTTGCCTAGTGGGTGATAAAATGAATGGCTTCATGATTTTTTCTCAATTTTCATCAGATTTTCCACATTTCCAATCTTTTGTGATGGCGAGGGAGCTCGAAACTCAATAACATGGTCAATTTTTACCGGAGATTACTCCAGGCCTAGGGCTATCAACTGATCGGATTAGGGTACCCAAACCCGGATCCGCTGGATCTGAAACCCAACGGATCCGGGTCCAAACGGATCGATAATCAAGATTTCAGCCAAAGTCTATAAGGATTTTGTTTAGAGAATTGCCTATTTTGAAATGCTGCTGCTGTGGATAAGCAGACAGCTCGGAAGAAAATAGCAGAAAAGATCTATTACCACACGAGCTAATTTGATGAATTACCTCATAAAGCGATCTTCTGAGACTTCGTGAAAAGAGCTTTGGACTGTAGAAAAAGATGAATTGAAAATCTGTTATTTTCCCTAGGATTTAGGATTTATTTTGGCTATGGGAACTATCCCGGATGCAGGCCTGATAATAAAAAAAATGAAAGAAAAGAGGGTAAAAATAACTGAATCGGAATGTTCCTCCGGGTAATGCAATCGAATCGAGCTGCAAAAAGCAGTGGTTGCCCTGCCAATTTGGCTCCAGACAGGCGGGGAACCAGGATTTATGAACGGGTTGCATTGTTTAATAAATTTTAAGAGAGCAGGTCCTGGATGAAATTCTTTCTTGGATTTTACAGGGAAACTTTCTCTCGAGACGCCAGGAACCTGCTCAGAAGGACCCCGGGGTGCTCCCCAGGCGAACAACTAAAAATGGTATCTACGAGGTTCTGGGGTGCTGCACGCCTTTTAAAATATCATTTGTTGAAGCCTATTATTTTACAGTAAAAAGGAAAGAATTGACTCATTCGCAATTGCCAAGATTTTATGCTTTTCCCAGCAACAACCGGCTTCATTTTGTGAAAATGATAGATAGATGCTTTCCTCGTCAACTTTTCAATTATTGAGCTCTCCCTAGGCCTTGAGGATACCGAAAGTTCCCAGGAGAGAATCTTTTTACGGGAAGCGCTTTCCGGCTGGGCGGTTCCTCAGGTAGTTGTGGCTACGGACACAGGAAACTTCTTGGACTTGTTAGTTGCCCAAAATTTATGTCAAAAATTCTCGTTAAAAATGGTTCAAATCATGTCCTTGATGTGTCAAAATTGACAAAAGCTGCTTTTCTCCAAATTTTCATTATTCTTTCCTCCATCGGTGGGCCAACCAAAATGCCCCAGCTGGTATGTTCTTCACATTCAAATTTTGGAAATGACGCAAAAAGGGACACTGACTCAATTTTTGTTTTTGGTTTCCGGATTTTTCCGCTGTGGCGCGCTCAATTTAGCTATCTTTAAAATTATTTCCTTTCTTCATATGCTACAAATTTGTGTCTTTCGAGAGCAAACACCGTAAAACAAACGCTAGAAGTTGCTAAAATGCATGGAAAATTCTATTGCGCGCAATAGCAAGGAATTCTAGCAGTTTCCAATTGTAGATGACATCCATGACGCGCAATATAACTTCGTTCAAAATTTTGCTTTTAAATTTCCGCTTTGTATTTCAATGCCATTAATGACGGTCATTTGGAAAGTTAAAAAACAGCAGTTGGTAGTGAAATGTTTTGTAATTTCAATCCAGACAATTGAGAATATCACAAGGAATTCATAAAGAGATTTCTGCATTTTTTTTGCCAGAAGAATTAGATTTCCAACTGGGATAATAGAAAGTAAATACACAAAAAAATGTTGTTTTAATTGAAGATTTGTTTTTGAAGATCTTTTGTACGCCATGGGTGGAATCTATAATTGAATCAATTTAAAACAAATTTATCTCTATAGTCAGTGTCCCTTTATTAAACAAATTCGGAAGAAATGACACAATTTTATAGGATGATCTGGTGGTTATGTGTACCGCCGCGGCTGCGACGCTGGTCGTCTTTGTTGCGCTTGACAACTTAGTGAGTTTTTAAAAATGATGAGAAATCCTTTCTTACTCTGAAGGATTTTTTACAAGTTGCTCTTAATAAATAGAGCTGATTTTTCGGATTATCATCCACTAATTCTTATAGCTGGGAGATTTTTCTATAAAAAGATACAGATTTTTAAAGTTGCAATCTTCCTTAGATCTAATGAAGTTCGAATTTCGCGGGCGACGCGTGGATTATGATTAGCCATCTATTAATTTCGATTTTCTTTATTTTCTTCATATTTCTTGCTTATTTCTCTTACTGAAAATAATGCAGACATGTTAGCAATAATTTAGCACATCATTTGATGTATGGAAAATAGTGATAATATCGAAAATTCAACTTTATTTGAATAAAATGACTGCAGCATACGAATAATTTCTAAAAAGTGGTTTGCAGCTTTATTTTGTATGTTTTATCTGTTTTAGTATGCTATAATAATTCTTTTCTTAATTTAAGCACGAGAAAAAAGGAAAAACAACTTTTCAAAAAATAATTTTAATCCTTTAGAGTCCCTTTAAATTTTGTGAAAGAATTGCCCATTTCTTGTCCGTGTTGTCGGGTGTCAAATTCACCTAAAATTTGATAAATCACAGTTCAAAATCAAATATATCTGACTAGTTTGTGTTTCAGCTGCCAGCAGACGAAGACGGTCGGCGTCCTCCATCACCACGTCGCATGCCGTCTCCGCGCCTTCCGCCATCTCCTCAATCTCCTCCTCCGTCGCCGTCCCCGCAGGTGGGTTTTTATTTTATTCTTAAAATATTGTATTTTTTTTTTGTATTTTTGGAGTGGAATTATGATGATAATGGGGGAGATTGGGAAACAGATCGCTTTTCCACGCATTTTCCCAATAGAATCTCGCACATCTCAGATTCCTCTCAAATTCATTTTTCTGAAATGGAGATATTTGCCCAATTGATCTTTGGCTTTCTGCTATTCAGACTAAGGGTTGAGATGATCTAACCCGATTGAAATTTAGGTCAAGCAGCATAATTTAGAGAATGTTCAACAGATATTTTTCGGCATTTGGTTATCTTATAGCAAAGAAAAAAAATCATTGCAAAAAAGTAAACGAAAGAAGCGCTTTTGGCTGTAATGTTTTAGGCAAAAAACGATGAGTTACGCACAGAATGCCCCAGAAAGCAAAATAAAAACTGGGGTAAAATATAAGATACGATATAGTCGGTTTCCAACTTTGGGGAAAACGGGCGCTGCGGGACCTCAAGACGCGCGCGTTTGAATCCAATGAAAATTCGAAAAATTTGCCTGATTTTCAAGCGGTCCTGTAACGCCCCCAGGGTTGGAAACCGACTATAACATCAGGCTGATAGAAAATATTTGCCCCCAGTCTGCAAGCATATTCGATTTTTAGGCAAATAATATGGCTCGTCGAAAAGTTCCGCCCTTGCCTTGCCCAGCCAACTTAAAAGCTTCTGGTAAACAACAGCAAAATTATCCCTAACAACAATTTCAGTTAAACAGAAGCTGTATGCGTTCAAGAAGCTGTATGGGAAGCGAGACCAGCGGATGTATCGAAACTACAGGGAGGAGCCACCGGCCAATGTGAGGCTGTTCGACAGCAATCCGAGGATTGTGGAGAACCAGATGAATCTCTACGTCAAAGTAAGTTGACTTCATTATTCGGGTAATTATTTCCTATAACGATATGAAATAGCCTTAAAAAAACTAAACAAATGATACCATGCTCTGCTTGAAAAGCCAATTAAATTCAAGCATTTTGTAAAGTCGCGCGAATGCCAAGCCAATTTCAGTCAAACCCAATTATAATTGGCGAGGAAAAGTTGAGCAGTTCCAAATCAAGTTCATCTCTGTCATTAGCTCAAAGAAGAGAACGCTTTATGTAACATAAATTATGTTTTTGAACATCACGCGTCGAAAAAGAAAAAAAAAAACACCGCTTTTTATAGTAAAAACAGGATCCCTGGATGAGTGGCTCACACGATAGGACTTGCGTTATTCAAAGCCGAATTCGGAGCGTCGATGAAGCATAACCATTTTTCTTATTTTTTTACAATGCGAATGGTCAAACTTTCAATTGTATTCTATGATGTTTTAAAATAATTGCGATGTTTTTTGGATGTCGATATTATTGTTAGACTGAATTATTTACAGCCCAAAAAGTATAAAAAGTTAATTTGAGACAAAAAATAAGTGCAAAATAAGCCATTTTTTTATGAAAATCCTTGGAATCCCGCCATTGCGCAATGTATTCCTGAAGATTCATAAGTGTATGCAAAAGTGGCAAAGACCACCACTGGCGGCAATGCAAAAATTAGGGGATTTTAAATACAACCACATAAATTCTATTTTCTAGGATCAAGGCAATCAAGTAGAGATTATGACCCGATCTCCGAATTCAGTGGTTACTATTCAAATTGCCGAAATTGAGCGCCTTGCTGCCCATCACCACCATGTTTCGGCAATCAAAATCTCAAAAGCCGCTTCACCATCTTCGCTGGCAGCAATCGCTGCTCGGATTGTCCGATGAATGGGAAGAAGAGTCCGACTTGCTGTATTCGAAAATTGGCGGACTTCCCAGAAGAAACAAGCCCCATTTTAGCTGTCTCACTATGTGTTCTTATGTAAATAATAAAAATATTCTGATAATAATTGTTTTTTTTTACATGAGATCTGAAAATAAAAAATTTTTGCAAATGAAAATTTTCTTCTGAATTGAAACTTGGCAGGATTCTCGTGGAAAACTAACTCCAGTTTCCATCATTGATCTCTTCGGCAAAAAAAAAACTTTTCTCCTTGAAGTGGATGAAATCTCGAAGCATTCCCAGCGGCAATTCCGTTCTAGAAGTATTGAATGAAGAGACAGTACAAAGGCAGATGACATAAACCATTCTCGAAATATTTCTGTTTACAAAGGTTACCAGCCATGGTTTCTGTGGCAATTTTGGCCCCACATCAAATATCATTCAAGTGAAAGTTTCAACCAAAGCCATTTATTTCACTTGAAAGTCCCAAAAAGAAGAGCATCAAAAAGAAAAGACCATTTCAGATAGGGTTGCCGTCCGTTCGGTTCGCAATTGGTTCGGTTCAATCTGTGCGATTTTTTCGGTTATCGGTTCCAAACCGATTTTTAACCGATTTCGGCGTTTCTGCTATCTAGCTATTATTTTTGCTACTTTTTTCGTGTTATTCTTGCTCTTAGACATTATTTGTAAGCATTATCTTTAACCTATTTGTAACTGGTTGCATATAAACCGAAAACCGAACAGAGACAATTTGCCGTTTCTCGCTTAGAACTCTCGCTTTTTTGGAATAATGCTTACAAATAACGTGTACGAGCAAGAATGACTCAGATCAGTAGCAAAAATAATAGCAGAAACGTCGAAATCGCTTTAAAATCGGTTTGGAACCGATAACCGAAAAAATCGAACCGATTGAACCGATACACATAGAGCTCCAAAGCGTAGGGGGGCCAATGAGAATTGTTACCGCGGTTACCGGGTAACCTCAAAAAAAGGTTACCGGGTTTCTTTTTTCCAAACTTATTTCTGCTATGATAATCTACTGAAAGCATCTGAAATAATTTAGTCTGTCAGAAAAATAAAAAATAATAGTAGAAAGACATAAAAAACAAAAGAAAAAAGATTTGGCTTGGTGGGGATTGAACTACAGCAAAATGTTTCACAGTACAACATTTATCCATCGAACCACTATTGTACATTGACCTGAGAATTTTGGAAAGTAGATAGCTTTCATTTTTCACCTTCACGAACTCATTTCATATCAACTTTCTTCTCTGTCTCCTTAGATTTTCTCTGTTTCTCTTAGATTTTCTATGTTCCTAGGTCAAAAAAATGTCAGGAAGTCGGTGGTATAGATGAAATGGCTGGATTTTGCAGAAATTTAGGTGAAAATCCCAATAGTTTATCGTTCGCTTCTTCTGAGACCATGACTCTCCAAATCCATTCGTTAGACTTTCTTTGAACGAAATACTATTATTTTTATACTACATAGAATTTATCCTGTTAGGTAAACATCAGAATACGTATTATTACAGCCTATTCCAGAAAATCTTAGGCGGAATTGCTATTCTGCGACTCAATAACATCTTTCTTTCATTTTCTGTTCATTTTTTGTTTTTTTCTTTGCTGATCTTTTGTATTTTTAATAAAAACTAATATTGTGAACACAATACAAAACAATTCAGAGCAAAAGGAGTCCGATTTCTCCGAGGAGAAGCCGAAGAGGAATGCATGTCGTTGACTTGGACATCATTTCCACGTCCATCATTTTTCCTTTTGGAACTGAGTAAGGTTTACGTCAGTTAGTGGTTCTTTGAACTTCAGAGAAATAATCAGAAAGAGAAACTGCCCCAGAAAGCGCCGGATTAAGGATCGCCGTCTGGTTCCTTGATGGCCTCACTCTTCTCCAGTCTCTCCTGGAATTCCGAACATTCCATCATGTTTCTGGCGTTTTCAGAATTACTCCATCGATTTTATCATGTCTTCTTGTTTTTCTGAGCTTTCCTAAGGTGAATTCCAGAAAAATATTGAGAAAACATCAGAATATTCCTAGATGAAAGTATTGAAGCATGGATTGCTTTCTTCTTTTTATCTCATCTTCTGGAACTTACCCATATTTCGGTTTGAGGAAGATTGAATGGAAAATCCTGGAATAAAACGCTTCTTCTCGAAAAAGGACATAATATATTGTAGGTTGAACTAATTATTTTCTCGGCGAACTCCTGAATTTGCCTAAATTATATTTTTTCCTGAATACTTACACAACTCACTTATAAATGGATCTTTCTCCTTTCCATAGGCGCTAAGCTAGTTTAATTTATCTGAAATACAATAAGAAAATAGCAAAAACTAAAAAAGTCGAGGAAAACAAAAAAAATTACAAGTTTTCCATCCGAAAAAATTTTTTTGAAGGGTTTCCCCTACATTTCCAATGCTTTTTAAACAAAATCCAGCTATTAAATCGTAATACAATGCCTGGAATAAAAAATAACTAAAAGAATCAAACATACCTCACTCCTTTATCAATTAGTTATTATTCTTATTGTAATAAATCAATTATTTTAGCTTCCTGATATTAATGTTCCAGAAAACAATCTATTATCAACCAGAAGAAATAAATAAAGTAAAAAAATAAAATAGAGAAGAAAGAAATAACAAAGGATATATAATATAATCAAGATGTAGTTCTAATACAGCAAAACATTGCGATTTTGATATCTACATTATTTTCAATAGGAAAGATAAAAAATAGCAAAGAAAATAAAAAGAATACCTCTAATAATGAAGAATGAATTGCACGCATTGGAAACAGCTCTTCTGATAGAAAACTTCGCATAGCAAGCGTCTAGAAGATTATTCCTGCATGTGCAGTTTATTTTTAAGCCTAAATATTATTAAAGATATCAAAATACAGCGAAAACAAGCAGGAAAACAAGATAATGTGAAAGATAACATAGAATGATGAGACGAAAAGAAAACGCAACCATTGGCAGCACAATAACATATGAAATAAACTGTGGAGAACTGTAATTCGACTATTAGAGTAAGTTTAGAACCTAATTAATATAAAAAGCAATAAATTTCATAAGAAAAAAGCCTACTGAATAGATTTGTGGAAGCAAAGTGATAGACTGGAAGCTTAGAATCATTCTTTGACAGTTCCTCTAGAATTTCGACAAACTACTGCTTTTTAACCGTTTCCATTGGATTCTTGACATTTTTTGACCTAGGAACATAGAAAATCTAAGAGAAACAGAGAAAATCTAAGGAGACAGAGAAGAAAGTTGATATGAAATGAGTTTGTGAAAATGAAAAATGAAAGCTATCTACTTTCCAAAATTCTCAGGTCAATGTACAATAGTTGTTCAATGGATAAATTTTGGACTATCAAACGTTTTGCTGTAGTTCAATCCCCACCAAGCCAAATCTTTTTTTCTTTTGTTTTTTATGTCTTTCTACTATTATTTTTTATTTTTCTGACAGACTAAATTATTTCAGATGCTTTCAGTAGATTATCTTAGCAGAAATAAGTTTTTCAGAGCCGAACTTAGCATAGGAAGCTTTTAAATCGAATGTGTGCAATTATCGCGCGCAGCGCGCAGCGCTGCGCGGTGGTTAGGTTTCTCTACAGGCTTGGGCGCGTTTTAAAAAGTTTCTTGCGCGCGTAGCGCGCCTCCGCGCTGACTTTTTGAATTTTTCTTTTTTGTATCGTATTCTACTCGTCATTCTCTATCGAATGGTACCCATTATAGCTGAATACGACGTAATTCGAAAAAATGAAAAATCGGAGTGGTTTTTACAGGTGGCCGATGTGTCCCGTTCCTCGTACACCCACTCGGTTCTCGGCCCCCCGACGTCGGATTTCACTAATTCTTTTTTTATTATGTAGGAAATTTTGCCAGTTCGCGGCGCGTCCATATTCGGGAGAGATCCATCCACACACTCCGGCGCTACAGCGAAACATAGTGCGCACGCCATGGCGTCGGCCCCCTGCAAAATCGGATTTTTTCAAATTGCTGGTTTTCATATTTAAAATAGTGCATTAGATGCAGTTTTTGACGCTGATTACGAATCCGTTGAGAAAAAAATAGGTTGTTAGGGTCTTTGTCGAGTTATGGCGCCGTGAACATTGAATTTTTCAAATTAGCATAAAGGATGAAAAAGCAAGAGAGTGGATGAAGAAAGCTGCGCTTCTACAAGGTAAAAGCGGCTTCTATTGAGCTTCTGTTTGTACGGAATATGTTATAATCATTTGGAACTTTATTCTTGTCGACAATGGACGTCAATATCAACATCATCGTTGGAGATATTGCCGCTGTTACCGCACAAGCTATTGTGAACGCAGGCATTTGAATTGAAAACCAGCGATACGGATAAGAAATTGGAAGAGCACAGCAATCTCCATATCTCATATGAAGAGAAGTTCAAGAACATCAGCCTCTTCCAGACCTTGTCTCTTTGCGGATCCGCAATTGTAGCATTCTTTACCATACTTATAATGGTCTATGGCGGCCTCTACTTCTATGGGAACGTCAAAAAGATGATGAAAAACACGAACGAAAAACAAAACTCAGCCAACGCAATAAAAGAAGTTGAGCGCCCTCATAAAGAAGCTCGCCGATTGTTCACTGTTGATGAATAAAATTGTCAATTGATATTTTGGTTTGTGTTATTTTCAAAAGAGAAAGTGCTTGTATTTGCAAGCAAATACAGACAAAAAGAGGACAATTCTATTAGAAAAAGTGGACCCACAAAAAGTGAAGGTGGCCAGGTTTCCAGCGACCGTGTAAAAAGTGAACAATGCAGTAGTAAGCCCGGCAAAAGAGAACAATATCCATATTGAAAACCCGAAAAAAGAAGAACAATATAAACTGACTGAGCCCAATCAGTTTAACCTAACCACCGCCTCTTATAAGAGGAAGTATACCCCACAATTTTGGCGCAAATGTTGCTGTCGGGTTGGTCACATAAACGGTATTTTTCCCGCCTGAAATATCTTCGCAATAGCGGACCTTTCTTGCACCAGTAATATTGGTTCATCAGTATTTATGGCTTTGTCATTGAAGGACGTCGAATAATAGAGAGAAGGGAAAGAGGGCTCGGAATCTGACAAACCAGCGGTATTTTGAGAGAACGCCTTGTGCTGAGATAAAGAGAAATCTTGAGCTCGGTTTAGATTATCGTCAGTTTCTTTGTATAGATTCTAACATGGAGAGACTTATCCCCACAAAGAGGTTATGGCCTATACCCAAAAGAAAAATACGCCACGAGATAAACTTATGAAACCAATCGTGCAGAGATGCCTAGCTCAACTCTTATAAGAGGCGGTGGTTAGGTTAAACTGATTGGGCTCAGTCAGTTTATATTGTTCTTCTTTTTTTCGGGTTTTCAATATGGATATTGTTCTCTTTTGCCGGGCTTACTACTGCATTGTTCACTTTTTACACGGTCGCTGGAAACCTGGCCACCTTCACTTTTTGTGGGTCCACTTTTTCTAATAGAATTTACTTTTACTGTAATCTTTTTCTTTGCTTTCGGTTGCTGTCGAGTTGACTTGTTAAAATAGGTGAAAGCAGCTTGTGGGTAAATTTTTCATTCACATCGTCAGTTTCTTCCGGTGCAGATGAATAACGTACGTTGTCTACCCATTTACCGTAAATACTCGGTTAGTGGCGCATGTAAACTGCTCGACCAAATTACTTCTAGAATATTATAGAGTAAATTATGAGTGTTACAAAATTAAAAATAAGATGAAATACAGTAATATCTAGTAAAAATAATTGTACTCGTTTGTAATAATGCTTTCTATAATATTCTGGAAGTAATTTGGTCGAGCAGTTTACATGCGCCACTAACCGAGTATTTACGGTATGCGCTTTTTAAATAAAGAAGATCTATTGGAAACCGCGTTTTAAAACAAACACTCCATTTTTGGAAATTCCTCGCATAAATCAAAAAAGAATAAATTAATTGAACAAGCCTAGAATAACCTCAGCGACATGCTCAAGTTTGAGAAAGTTTCCTGATAAAAATTATGCCCAAAAAAAGGCTTTTGCTAAAGGCTTTCTTAAATCTCCTTGCCATTTTCTAAATGATATTTTCAGTTACCTGCCGACCCCCTCCCATGCGCCCTCAACCGCAACAGCAGGAGCTGCCCCCGGTCCAAGTTCCACAACAGGAGCAGCCGCAACAGGAGGAGCCACCAGCCGATGTGCCAGACCAGGAGCCGCCACCAGTCCGTCTGCCAGAACAGGAGGAGCCAGTGCCGCAGGCAGCCGTACGTTTTTTAAATACCTTATCTAGGGAGTTTCCTGATAAAAATTATGCCTAAAAAAAGGCTTTTGCTAAAGGCTTTCTTAAAGGGACGGAAAGGCGGGATTTGAATTCTGCGGAACTTCCGCGAAATTTTAGAGTACGCGTAAACATCATGCACAAATTTTGCGATTCCAAAAGAAAATGTACGTTTTTCTTTGTTGCTCCTTATTTTCGCTATTTTCATTTGTATTGCAATCGACTCAGCTGATTTTTAGAAACACTTTTTTTATATATGAACGACTTGGTAACTCGATAAAATAACATTTTTGCCTCAAAAACCTCATTTTGCATGAATTTTTAGTATCTTTTGTATTCTGCTACGTTTTGCTTATTTATTTTTTGCTCTATAGTAATTCAATGCTGGCAAAACATGAGACAAAACAATAAAAAATGATAATAATGCATGCAGACAATTTTTACAAAGACTACAGTAATCAAAGCGCGCAGTTTCAGCAGATTCAAATCCTGCCTTATCGTCCCTTTAAATCTCCTTGCCATTTTCTAAATGATATTTTCAGTTAGCTGACGGCCCGCCCATGCATCCTGCCGATCAGCCAGTCCAGGAGCTGCCAGCAGCCGATGTGCCAATCCAGGAGCAGCCACCAGCCGATCTGCCAGTCCAGGAGCCGCCACCAGCCCGTCAGCCAGAACAGGAGGAGCCAGTGCCGCAGGCAGCCGTACGTTTTTTAAATACCTTATGTAGGGGCCGCAAACGCGCGCCAAAAGCGGGTAATACTTTTTGCTCAGAAAACTTGGTCATGCATAGTTCGCGAGATAAAAGGCTTCGGTGCGCCTCTATATATAGGTTTTCTGCTTTGATATTTACACCCAGTAGGTAGTTTTTAACGTAGAATCGAAAGCCGCCATTGGTTTATTATGAAAATGTTGTTTTACTGCTAGTAGCAGTATACCTAATCTTCAACATGTGAATTTTACTATGTAAAAGACCGATTCACTTTATTTTTTTTGTGTTTTTTATTTGATTTTCAGCATATAAGCTGCTCACAAAAAATAAAAGAAAACCGTTTGCGCTGAAAAATTCTACAGCTCATAGATGACACCCAACTTCACAAGCAATTAAAAAATATTTTTCATACTTTTTATATATTTAGTAAAAAACTTCAAGCCATTTAAACTCCAATATTCATGAGAGATTTCCAATCCGTTACATCCCTGCTCGAACCTTTTGAAGAATGCGTCATAATTTCTTTGTTCGTTTGGCTCCTATTTATTTGAATATCTGAGATTATCGCTGCAAATATTAAAGGAACCGTCCCACAGGTGTGCTAGCGTGTGCACAGAGCGCCCGCAAAATTTGAATTTGTGCACAGACAAATATTGTTATTTTCGTTTTTGTCACTATTTTGCTATTTTCTGATGTTTTTCTTGATTCTTTTGAGCTGCTAAGGTAGTTTTAGCCACTGCTTCACAATAGTAAAAAGTTTACAGAATGAAAATTGGTTCAAAATGAACGCAGAAAGACAAATTTTCGTTGAATGTCCAATGTCGCATTTTTCTGCGTTTTTCTTTATTCCTAGCTTGTTTGATCCACTTTTTATTGTTCTCCTAATTTTTTGGTGTCGAAATATGTAAGAAATTACTTGAAATATCTTTAAATCACCAAAATAGCGAAATTTGAGCAAAAATATACGTAACAGTATGCAGGTACGCAAAACAGTGTGGGACGGTTCCTTTAAATGTAGCTTTGATAAATCAATTTTCAAGAGCAGATATTATCATTGCGTTGGCCCATATTGCGAAAAAAAAAGTTTAAAAAAAATGATCAAATAACAAATATTATTGTATGATAGCGAGTAAACAATAATATTTTTTCAGAATGCCGTGGCTCGACAGATGCCTCCACTGTCGAATGCTGGTAAGAAAATTGTAAACATCACTCAAAACTATTTTAGTTCGGCGTCGTCTGTACCACTGGCGCAAGTTGATGTCGCCGCGTGTGGTAGCCGTGATCAGCCAGTGGTTCCTTCCTCCAGACGACGATGAAAAAGTGTACGGCATCGTTCCGGCAACAGTGGAGAACGTCATGCGTCTGTATGTCGACGTGAGTCATTTTCATTTAAAAAAACAAGGAAAATTCGCAGCGTTCAATATTTCTAAAGTTATCTGAACGATACGAAAACAAGGAAATCAATATTTTCTGCCACTTTTTAATTTTGCGAGACCATAGAAGCGCGATAAATACGTCTCATAAAAAATCAATAGAAGCAAAAAAATAAGAGACGAATTCTACACAATTTTTCTAATCTGTTCCACATTTTGTGTTACAGTTATGGCTGCCATAAAGTAGGAATTTTTACTCATTAATTTGTTATTGAAATAACATTTTTTTTGCCTTTTCTCGGCCTTCTCAAATGCGACGAGTAGACGATTTCATACAAAGCGCAAATAGCCCAATATCGAAAGTGTTTTCAACGCAGAAGAAACAGCTAACAAATTACGAAGGTCTTTTGTCATTTTCTGGCTATTTTAAAGGGACGATAAGGCAGGATTTGAATTTGCTGGAACTGCGCGCTTGGCTTACTGTAGCTATTTGTAAAAATTATCAGCACGCATTATTATGGCTTTTTATTATTTTCTAGTGTTTTGCAAGCATTGAATTACTCTAAAACAAAAAAGAAATAAGCGAAAAGTAGCAGAATAGAAAAGATACAAAAAATTCGTGTAAAATGAGCTTTTTGAGTATAAAATAATATTTTGGCGAATTGCGAAGTCGTTCACATATCAAAATGTTTCTAAAAATCAGCTGAGTCGATTGCAATGAAAATCAGATCACGAAAAATAACAGTTTTAAAGAAAAACGTAATTTTTCATTTCGAATCTGCAAAATATGTGCATGATGTTTACACGTACTCTGTGCCTTTCCGTCCCTTTAAATCGAAAAATTCTTTATAATCAAAAGCATTCAAATAAGCGTAGAGACGATAAATTTAATTGGTGATAATCAGTCAGAGAATGGCGAATAGCAAAGGGAATTAGAAAGGGGCTAAGAGCTACGTGAAACAATTACAAACAAAAATACAAAGCATTTTTAGCCGATTGCCAACGGTGTCAATATCAAGACCCGGCAACCGAATGCGGAGTGTGACGTCTTGTTTGACGATGTCGAGGCATTATCCGACCATGATCAACATGTCCTCGCACAAGGAGATGATGGAAAAACGCGCATCCTCAAATTCTGCAGCACGTTCTCATGCGAAACTTGTTTGGTTTTCGAAGAGGAGAACTGGCTCACCGAATCGGATGCCGTATTTTCCAAGATTGGCAGGGAATCGAAACGTCGGAAGGCAAAATTTTAAATGGAATTCTGAAGCAGATTCTTCTCAGCAAAAGATGGGACGATAAATAATAAATTTTTGTATTGTAAATAATCTTTTCACTTAAATTTTTTTGTCTTTGATAATAATAAAAAGATTATTACTTCTCCAGTTTCTTGACATTATTCCTCCCACTATGGAAAGATTATGATTTTTTGAGCAAAGGATTCGACTGTTGTCAGGGCCTTCAAAAAAAAATAAAATTATTTGTTAATTTTGTTGCCGGTATCGATACTTGTATGGCATCAGCTCATCAGTCAGAATTGTCAGCTGGTAAAAGAAGTAACTGGAACAACAAAAGTGTCTGTATTCTGAGGAGAAGAATGGATCTCACAAGGGATTGTCATCGTAATGCCAATGTGCAGGATAAATTCAGCGATTAGTGATCAAATTCAAATTATTTTTAGTGACAATTCTTTTTAGAATATTTGCCTTTTTTTGTTGAATTTCTCAAAAATTCAAAAAAGAGCAACTCCGCTGCCAATTTCCTGTCAGAATCCATGTTTCATTTTCGTCCCTGTGGTTCCGTAGAATGGAAGCAAACCATTTATCTCTTTCTGTTGATAAGGAATCGTTGAAACTTCACATTTCATTTTATGATGGAATATTCCTTATTACCATTTTCAGAATGAGCCTCAACAAACCGCCAAAATGATCATCGATATTGTCTACGTGAGTTTCCCTTTCAATTTATGACCATCTTTGGCCCTAAAACCTCGAATTGACCCGAAAACGTTTCTGGCTAGTCGACTTTCCATTTGACACGCAATCGTGTACCCTGAAATTGTGTTCTTTTGTGGCTCTTTCAACGGAAATCGACGTCGATGCCGCTATTTCCCCGGATATTGGACCGACACTCGAAACGCCTTTATTTGGTATATATTTAGACAAAATAATTAGATATGGAATGATATAGTGATTATGTGTACAGTAGCGCAGTGCACATTGCTAGAAATAAGAAGGAAACTCGGAACATTGAGCATTCGAACACGCAAACGCCCAACTTTCCTAATTGAACGTCCCCTCAATGTTTTCATCGCATTGGGACCATTTTGAGCTAATTTCTGATCTTACGGAGAAAATTAGGAAGAAAACACAGGAAATACGAAGATTTCATGGCAAGGAAACCACTCGTGATAGTCCACAATTTTTTTTGTATGTTTTGGTTTGACTTCATTAGGGACACAAAATAAAAGAAGCTAATTTTGGACCGCGCGTCATAATGTTTTGTCGATTTTCTGATTCCGGAAGATGATGGAATTTATCCTTTGAGCAAGTAAAATTACATCTGCCTCTTCATGTTTGCCTTGTGGGAATGATGACTGACAGCAAGGATGGAACAGTAATCGCTAATTTCTCCCAATCTTCTAAAATTGCTGCTAAATTCCCAGGTTGTCATGATTTTATGGCCTAGATGCAATAATCAAAGACCTCTGAAATTTATTATTCTTTTTGTAAATAAATCTGTACGTCAAAGAATTAAATGAGGGTTCGCAAAAATCTTATGAGTCCATGGTAAAACATTGTAATTTCTTGAAATTGCGAAAAAGGATTCGGAGGTTGAAGAAAACACTGAGTTATTGCTGCGCAATTTTTTTTTATTTTTCTAAAGACTTGTATCGATTAGAGCTTTCGAAAAGAAGTTTTTGGTGTAAAAAAATTCGATTTGGACGCCATTTAAAGAACCTATTTCCACTTATTTTGGGGGTTGAGCAACCATTTCACCTATTTTCCACTTTTTCCGAGTATTTCCATCTATTTTTATGGTTTTTTTCGAGTCCGCTGCAACTCGCCATTTTCCAAAAAGACTCTGGAAAAAAAATTTCTATCAAAAGAAGCACTTTCTGAATCAGGGCGGTGAAATTTTCGTTCTCAGTGGATCAGCAGGTTTCAACTATCACTTTCACGGTAGACTTTTATTTCTGTTAATGTTTCACTGCAAAAATTACTTGAATACTGCTTTTTTTGGCATTAATATACTTTAGAAAATGAGCAGAAGCGTGAAATACAAGAAATGCTCGTGTTTAGCCAACATTCTGGTCGATTTTCACCACCTAATCTGTAGAAAGTTTCCCCTTCCCCCCAAATGCTCTTCGAATATGATTTGGCTTGGATTATATTGATAAAAACATTGAAAATAGGGATCGTCATCGATTGTAAGGCCGCACCTGCTCAGCTATAGGGCAAAACCTCTAGGATTTTTTGTACTGCAATCGTAGTAAACTATCCATAAACACCAGAAATAGTATAGGGATGTAGAAAAAATTAAAAGAAAACACAAATAAAGAGGCCTGCACGCCGATTTCTCTAAATGCCTAATACTTTTGTCGCGCCCTATTTTGAACATCGCGGGATCCACTTCTTTAAAGAAACGCTATATTAGGAAGTAGAGCCATTGGAGGGCTATCTAACAAAAAAAAGTTTGTTCAAATTGCTTGAGAAACTCCAAAGTTATCCCCAACAATAGGTTTGGCCAATACTTTTGTCTTTGTTGTGCTAAATAATTATTGCATTCAAAAATAATTGCCGTTATAAGAGAAACTCACGATACTCAAAAGATTTGCATAAACTAAGGTCAGAGTGCAATTGATTGGAATTGCCGGATGACCGGATCTGCCTATAATTTTACTATATTCCGCCATTTTATGCAGCGATTACCACCTAAATAAATACTGGGAATTTCTCTTCGATAATCTTTGAACAATTTGTCGTGTAGTCGGAGTCGATCTCCATGATAAACTGACAAAACATCCTGTCCCCAAATTTCTAGAATTCAATTTTTTAACTTCAGAAATAATTACCTTGAAAAAGGAGAAGAAGAAGGAAGCAGACCATGACTGTGGTCATTAAGAAAAATATGATTGGCTATGCATGGACGGGGAGCAGGCTCTTTTGCTCTCTTGAAGTAATTGTTGAAATTGGACGGCACGAGAGGACGGCAGATTTGATTGCTGGCTGTAAAATCAAGATGAGAGCAGCGGGAAAAGGACAACTAGCTCAGAGAACAGGGAAAGACTAATGGATTTCGTAGAAGAGTAAAGGGAATTGGCTAATTGGAACACCGACTGTTTCACCATTTCTGCTAATAAAAATCTTCCGAAGATGTTTCTATCCCAGCTGTCAGCATTAGAATAACCAATTTCAGAAGTAAACTAGCAAAAAAGCTCGGAAAAATATTGTAAAAATGGGAGAAGGAGAAATTTTAGTCAACAAGAAGACGTCCGCTGAACATTATGGAAAAATTGAACGTTTCATAGTTTCTACTAATAAGAATCGTTCTAAAAAGTTTTGAGGCAGCCGGAACTTTGTTCCGGCGGAACAAAGTTCCGGCCCATATTTGGGCTCTTTTGTCTTTCCGGAACAAAGTTCCGCCATTCCGGAACAAAGTTCCCCCCTTCCGGAACAAAGTTCCCCCCTTCCGGAACAAAGTTCCCCCCTTCCTCATGGGCTGGAGGTTACAGATATCTTTTACATTGTTTTCCCATGCATAACTATATTGATGAGGCGCGTAACATTGCAAATCGGATGCCAGGACATACACCCCCGGGGTGCAAGTCCGCAGGGCAATTTTGGCTGGGGGTGCAAGTGCGCAAGGCTATTTTGGCAATCATAATAATATTTATTGCAATCTCAATGGCTTTTATACCATGTCGACACTACTTCTCCAGAAGTGTTATGAAAAACGATCACCCCGCAAATTGCGTCGCCAGTGAACCCATTAAAGACTATTTTGTTGCAAACTGTATTCAATCCATTCGTGATATTAGAGTGCAGGCTGAAATTATGTTTGGAACTAGGCGAGTACCAGTTACCACAGGATCGTTGGCGTATCGGCATCTGAAGGCTCCACAAGCGTCTTCAATTCGCCCTTTTTGGCCGAGATTTGTCTTCTCTGCGAGGAACTGGCAGTAAAAGTTCTTGCCACTGCTGGAGTCCTTCCATCTGCCAGCCCAACTGCAATCGGGACTATCCGATCTGAAATTCACAGCTACTTTTCCAATTACACCAAATTCTAACTTGCAGCAGTAGCCTTTGGTTCCAGTCAAACAAGTGTATCCAAAGTCGTTGTCGGTGTCATTTACACATCTGACGCGCACTTCAAACTTCCATATGGCTTTGTAGACGCAAAATCCGTCGGATTCACGGGCGCGGTCATGGTTGTGGTCGCAGTCGGGTCGACAGAACGGGGCGCTTCCTGTATTTTAATGAAGCATAGGCTTAGGAGTAATTACCCGTCCAGGTGCAGCCGCCCACAGTGGCACGAATGTCACGAACTCCTAATTCCTTCATTGCGGCTATGGTTTGCCCTTCAGAGAAAATAATTCCTTCCAACACAAGCCGTCTAATGCTCATAATCCTCTCCTAATTTCCTTAATATTTATTTTGGTTTAACGGTCTTTTCATTTGCTTGCTTGTTTTTAAAGTTGAAGATTTTCCGGAAGTATTTCTTGATGTCTGGCAGAACAGTCATTGGCAGCTCCGCCCTTCTACAATAAATATTCATGCCTAGATTACAGTCAATTTGCACAAAAAGGCTACAGAAATGAAAACAAAGTCGTCAAAAGGCCGGAACTTTGTTCCGGAAGGGGGGAACTTTGTTCCGGAAGGGGGGAACTTTGTTCCGGAAGACCGGAACTTTGTTCCGGCGGCTGCCAAGTTTTGATACCAAGCAGTTTGTGCATCGAATATTGTCAATTCCAGATAGTAAAGAGGCAAAGAAATATCGTTGATTGTGAAATTGTCTTTTTCTTTTTGAAAAAAGCTTTCCCGGTGGTCAATCTTTGCTTCTCGCAAAAAGGGACCAATGTGGGGCAGGAAAAAGGCGATCGTTGATTCTCACAGTTGGCTTTCGGCCATTTTGACACTGAAAAACCTTGCTCAAAAAAATTACAAAAGAAGGTCACGAATTTCATCCTATCCTTTTGTCTATTTTATGATAATAATGTGTTTTAGGGCTTGTTCAATAATTTTTTTGGCATGGTTGGCGATGGAAACGGCGGCAATGATCAGGTTTGTTCTATTTTAAATTTTTCCAAGTTTGATTTTCTCAAAAAGGCCTTTCTCTTCTGGTACAACAGGCAGTTTCTATACTCCGCCAATCCTCATGTAGTTTTGTCGTGTTTTCCTCCCGAAAGGACCCCAGTAGTCAAGAATGATCAACCATTTTTTGTTTCATGTTGAAAAGGATAATCTTTTTCTTTGTTTTCGGTTGCTGTCGAGTTGACTTGTTAAAATAGGTGAAAGCTGCTTGTGGATAAATTTTTCATACTCTCTGCCTGTGCCCAGCCGTAAAGGATGAGCGGTGTACGTTGTCTACCCATTTTATTTTTTTTGGTTGACATTCGCGTGATTTTTTGCAGCAGCGCGCGCTTATTATTCGTGCAACTTACAAGGGAACCTTTTTTGCGTCTGATTCGATCCGCCTATGAGACATATACCATTCGAAAGAGCATGAAAAGTTATGCTTCCTCGCAAATTTCCAGCTGCCGAAGCCTCTGCTGTAAAAAGTTATGCGCGATTCCAGATTGACATTTTTAGCATGGCAAATTCTCATTTTCGCATTTTCGGCATGCCAACGAGCATGGCGCCGCTTCTTCCATGAAGCAGCGTGGTCGAGTGGTTGCGCACTTGCTTGTGACATTTTGGTCGCAGGTTCGATTCCGTGACCATCCAATTTTCTTTTTCTTTTTTCAAACGCGGCGAACATAGCATTCTATCTTTTTTCTCTTTATTTTTGATATCTTTCTTACTGCGAGGGTGCTGAATGCCCTTGTCGGTCGCATACCTATTTGGTTATCTATAGACATTCCACGCTTTTTTGTCTTATTCATCTACCATGAACAAATTCTTGATGAAGCGTACAGCACATAACAAGGAAAATAACAAGAGAAAAAACGATATTTCGATAAATTAGAACGTTTGCAAAAAGAAAAAGAAAATTGGATGGTCACGGAATCGAACCTGCGACCAAAATGTCACAAGCAAGCGCGCAACCACTCGACCACGCTGCTTCATGGAAGAAGCGGCGCCATGCTCGTTGGCATGCCGAAAATGCGAAAATGAGAATTTGCCATGCTAAAAATGTCAATCTGGAATCGCGCATAACTTTTTACAGCAAGGGCTTCGGCAGCTGGAAATTTGTGAGGAAGCCTAACTTTTCATGCTCTTTCGAATGGTATATGTCTCATAGGCGGATCGAATCAGACGCAAAAAAGGTTCCCTTGTTAGCGTTTTTTGGTGTTTTCTATTAATATTTTTGGAAATTTTTACCTCCTATGGTTGGTAAAAAAAACCAGAAAAAAATAGCGGAAACAGCGGAAAAATTTAATCTATTTCTATTGAGACAAATTGTAGATGACACCAAGGGCCGTATTTGTGAAACTTCGCCATTTTTAGAGCCCCATTTTTTTTCAATCAACTCTAGTATGATATATAAAATTTGCTAGCCTTTTCTCTTTTTAGTGCACCTTAAAGGAACCGTCCCACAGGTGTGCTAGCGTGTGCACAGAGCGCCCGCAAAATTTGAATTTGTGCACAAGCAAAATGTTGTTATTTTCGTTTTTGTCGCTATTTTGCTATTTTCTGATGTTTTTCTTGATTCTTTTGAGCTGCTAAGATAGTTTTAGCAACTGCTTCACAATAGTAAAATCTTTACAGAATCAAAATTGGTTCAAAATGAACGCAGAAAGACAAATTGTCTTTGAATGTCCAATGTCTCATTTTTCTGCGTTTTTGTTTATTCCTTGCTTGTTTGATCAACTTTTTATTGTTCTCCTAATTTTTTGGTATCGAAATATGTAAGAAATTACTTGAAATAGCTTTAAATCACCAAAATAGCGAAATTTGAGCAAAAATATACGTAACAGTATGCAGGTACGCAAAACAGTGTGGGACGGTTCCTTTAAAATATTTCAAGTTATTGACGAGATATCCAAAAAAAAGATGGCTGCCAAAAATGCGCGCTAAATAAAAAAAGGAAAAGCCCTGACCATGTCCAGAGCGCCCCCGCTACCAACATTCAAACACTACTGAAATTTTTAATTTTCTGATTCCTGAATCTGGAAAATCTATGCGGTAGCGCGTATTCAGTCATAGGCGGTCCAAAGAGACGTTAAAAGTACCCGAAATAACAATGTTTTGTCATTATTTTTCGCGCTGTTTTTCAAATGTGTCTAATTTCCTTGTTTTGAGCTAGAGATCATCGTCATGGAGACGCCCAGAATTTTTTTTCTTCACGGCGGACAACACGCTTAGACTGAACGTCTCATAAGGCCATCAGAGCCTCGCTAGAAAGCATTTCCCTCCATTTGAAAATTAAAGGGACCCTCCGCGCGTAAAAATTTGTGGTGAAAGTGGTGACCGCGAAAAGATGCGTCCTTTTTCAGATTTTTATAGTCGGTTTCCAACTCTGGGGGATACGGGCGTTGCAGGACCGCTTGAAAATCAGGTAAACAATTCGAATTTTCATTGGATTCAAACGCGCGCCTCTTGAGGTCCCGCAGCGCCCGTTTCTCCCAGAGTTGGAAACCGACTATACTATCGCATGTAAAATTTCTTATTTTTACTGTTTACAGTCTTTTCTTTACATTATTTTAATTGCTAAATAATCTACATTCAATTTCGAATCTTTTACAACCAACCACAAGGTGTAAGATGCAATATTAGCACCAAAAAATGATAATCGACGTGCAAATTGAATGTAAACTCAATATTTGCTCCGTTCACTTATTTTTGTGCTCGTTTATGCTTCCAGTCGTTGTTTACACAATCTTCGACATCTAAAAATTATATAGCAGTGGCTAAAAATGGAAGAAACTTTAAAAACTTAGCATAAGTAGCTCAATTAGTATGCATGCAATTTCGCTTGTAATTTCATTTGTATACATCTCTTGCTTTGTTTTCTCTTATTGTTTCTTTTCCCCAAACTGTTGCTATATAATATATAATATATAATTTTTACTTACTAGGCAATATTTTAATAACAAGCGAAGGCAAAAATAAGCACTGGATAAAGCAAGCATGATAAAGATACGTTTTGCATTCATCTCTCTCAAAGAGTAACATTTTTTGAAGCTGATATTGCATATTACACCTTGTGCTTGCTATCAAAAGATCCGCAATCGAATGTAGATTATTTAGCAACAAAAATAATGAAAGAAAATGGCCCAGACCACATGCTAAAAACGCTTTTGGAAAACCATAAGGGCTATCGTTCACCACTCCCCATTGCGCACCGATACATTTCTAGTTAGATCAGACAAAAATGCGCATACGTGGTCCTGAGTGTCATTTACAATTTGTTGGAACATTGTCTAAACCAATCTCGATGTCAGTGACCTTTGAAAATGACAAAATATTTTTTTTAATAATTTAGTTTTTATTTTTATATAAAATAATTTTTATAGCAAAGAGATTTCTTGTACGCCATTGGAGGAGGGGCACTTGGAGTGGCAGTCCTGTGGCTGCTCAATATGCAGGTACGCATCATTTTTCTTTCTTTTATTGCGATGCTTTGAGGAAAATTTTTTTGTGAACGAAATTATTAGGTAGCCATTATGTGAATCAAAGCGGTTTTCAAGTCGGGTCGGGTTGATGGTTATAAAAATTTTTCGAATCGGGTTCGGTCCGGATTCAATTCTTCAACCCGGCTTTCTGCCCGATCCGGGTTGATCCCTGCCCGAGCCCGGTTTCGTGTCATACGTAGAAACGGATTTTTCCATCGCTTTTACAATTCAAAATGTTCAGAAAAATTAGTTTTTTCTTTTTTTAATAAAACTAGAATGGTTAAATATATCGAAAAAAACAAAACTAAATATTTTTATCGCAACACATCTTTCGGTCTCGTGAGAAAACCCTTTTGTCCAACTTTTAACCAGGAGATCGAGAAATGAGGAAAAATAGAGGAAAAATTGGAAAAATCTAGGCAAAGAAGCCGACTAAAAGTTGAAGTTTTGATGCCATTTGATACCCGAAAATTGAAAAAAAAAAAGATTTCGTAAATCGTGTCGGGTTGGGAACTTTGACCTGACTCTCTAGATTCTTATTGCCATTTTCTAAATGATATTTTCAGTTGCCCGAAGACGAGCCTCTGCAACTGGCCCCGGCTGATCAAGGACCGCACCAGCCACTGACCGCTCAAGGTCCGCTCCCGGACCCGGCTCAAGCTCCGCCAGTGGTACCTGCCCGTCATGTATGTTTTTAAATATCTTACGCTATTATCCACAAAAATGGGTCGGAAAATCGCCATTTCTTTGGCGGTGCCATTTCTTTTGGTTTCTAGATTGGGAAATACCGTAGATTCAGAAACCATCTTCGAAATAGGGTGCTCTTGCTATTTTTGACTTAAAAACTCCAATTTTTGTTTTAAAAAAAAAATGACCATTTCGAGCTATTTTTGAAGTTTTTCCCCTTCTATCTCACTCAATCCGAAAATATCTTGCACTACCAAAGTTACCTCGGCGAGAGGAATATTATGATATATGGAACGTACCAAATGGAAATAAAAGCTTAATTTTTGACGGGTCACTCCTTTAAATGACACGATTGCGCTCCCAAATGCCATCATCAGGATTTTAGACTTGAATATTTTTTATCAATCCATAAAAAATGGAAATAATAGAAAAAAGTCAACAAGAAATCGAATAACAAAGATTACCGGATGGTAAAGTGTTGATAACAACATTTTCTATATCCAATCGCCTCTTTATAGTGAGGAAATTTTTCTGTTTTTGTTACCATTCAATTTGCAACTATCAAATATCCTAGGAGCCAAATTTTTAGAAACCAAGACAATCTGTCATAATTAATAGTTATAGACCGAAAAAACGGCCCCCGTGTGGCCGGTTGGAAACGGCCGGATTTTGCGCGGCCGAAATGGTTGCTACTAGGTTCAGGCGTTACCGAAAAAAATCTGACTATATTTTGTCAAATTTATTTTTATAATTACAAAGACAGGGAAGACGTTTGCGTTCAGCAAAATAATTATTTAAAAAAAAGCAATCAATACAAATTTGAGCGAAATAATTTTTTTATTTTGATCTGATGATGTTTTTGCTTGCAGGGACGTCCTCAAAAGCTGCCGCTTCCCGTCAGCATTACTGTGCCCAGTAAGTTAAAGGGGAACAGTATAGTTAAATAAATTTTTTAGCGCGTCGCCGTCTGCATCATCTACTCAAAAAATGTGCCAGTCAGGAAATGAAGGAAGAAGTCGGCCACTGGGGGCTCGCTGGCGACGACCGGGTGTTTGGCCTTGTGCCCGCCCAGGTCGATAATCACCTGCGGAGTTATTGAAAGGTATGTTAATTTTTACTAATTTTAAAAAATATTGGGAGCTCACTTTCGCTCTGGGATAAGGAGAATATGAGAATAGATTCGATGAACATTCGAAATTTTCAACGCCCGACTCATTTGTGCAATAGCACTGAGTATTTCTTTATTTTGATAGCCGCTTTTAATTATTTTAACAGCGCGCTTAGCAGTTAATAATCCCAGGAAAAAAAAACAGCTGCAAGTTTCTGAAGAAATTGAGAAATAAAGAAATGAACGCAACAATCAGAAATTAGCACAATGAGGTGCTATTTTTGCCTTCTTTTGAATTTCTTGGGCTTCACACTGTACCAATTTTTATAAGTTTAGTCTTAAAAAATTCGCCAACGTCTGTAGAATATTTAGCACTGAAAAAGATTAGGAGACAGCAGCGAAAATCAGCTAAAATATAAACAAAACGATTATTGCCAAAAAAATTTCCCCGGAAAATCAGGCAAAGTTAGCGTCGGCTCCTCAAATTTTTTTCTATTGCTTAAAATTCCCTTTTAATCAGAAAATGGCGAGATAATAATCACTAATATGGGCGGTAATTAGAATTTTCATCTGATAAAGAATCACTGAAACGGTCATATGAAAATTTTACTCGGCATTTTGAAGTCTAGGGCAATGATTCCGTTTCCGTCAGGATAATCGGACCTAAGAAAATCGGCAAAGAAATTTTTCAATAATAAAATTGATTTCTATTCACATATAAAAAGAAACTTTTTAGAAGGTCGATGATGAGGGGCTGCAGGTGTTTGTCCGCGATCCGGACAGGGATTTTCCGGTGACATTTGCCGATATTTCTCGGACCACGCCCATCATTTGCACAATGCAAATGATACTACGGAATTGCGGATCACGAAATTTTTTGCCACACTGAACTGTGACGATTGCCTGGAACAGTTCCAAGATCAGTGGCAATTGGAGGCGGGCCTCGTCTACTCCAAAATTGGCCGCTCCAACAATCGCAGGAAGGCCGCCTTCTGATGTGATACATTGTTTGAAAGGAAATAAACGGCTTCTTATTGTATTTTCATATGTTTTTAAGAGAAAATGGGGTAATGGGCAATCTTTTTTTCAATCTGATTGACAGACATAAAATGTTCATCGGAAATTATGGATTTTTACGATTTCAACTGGCCAGTTCTGGGAGCTTCGATTCTTTTGTGGCTGTTAACGTGCTCCATTCTTCTCAAGGGAATTCGTATCATGGGCTACTTGTCCTAGGTCCTTGTGCCATTTCCTTACATCATCGTCTATCTTCTCTTCTTCCATGGAATTACTCTGACCGGTGCCCAAAAGTGTCATCCAGTTGTCATTCCATTGTAATTTTTCAAATTTTTCATTTTCCTCGTCAAAATTAGGTCATCTACTGGAAAATTCACAAGTTTATTTTTGTAAATTGTTAATTTTACGGCAAAATTCGCTTCTGTTCATTTGTTTTCATTTCGTCTTTCGCCTCCAGTTGGACTTTTTATATGGGTTCTTTGGGTAAATTTACCCCGGTGTCTTTGATTTCCCTCAGCATTTACGGTAAGAAGAATAACAACTTTTTTCCGAGTAAGCCAGTCTTTTTCTTCCGTTTGAAACCCATTTTCAGGATGAATTACTATGACCGGTGCCCGTCGTGGTCTCAACTATTATCTCTTCAAATCGTATTTCTCAAAGATTTTGAATCTCAGACCAAGGGGCCAAGCTCACAAACAGCTCATGTTCTCGATGAATATTGGATATGGCGGTTTGATTTCCCTCAGCAGTTACAGCAGGAAGAATAATAACTTTTTCCGGGTATTTTCTTCTTTTTCTTCCGTCTGAGACCCATTTTTAGGATGTTTTATTTCTTATTTTTGGTGATACGCTGATGAGTATAATTGGAGGAGTGGCCACTTTCTCAATTCTTGGTCATCTGTCCGAATTAAGCGGTAAACCCATCGGCGACGTGGTCACCCAGGGACCAGCTCTGACCTTCATCGTCTACCCCGAGGCCATTTCCACAATGGCAATTCCTTGGCTCTGGAATGGTCTTTTCTTTTTGATGCTCTTCTTTTTGGGACTTTCCAGTGAAATTGCGCTGGTTGAAACTTTTACTGGAATGATATTTGATGTGTCGCCAAAATTGCGACAGAAGCCATGGCTGGTAACTTCGGCGACTTGTGCCGCTTGCCTGCTGTGTGGAATTCCCATGGTCACACATGTCAGTAATTTAAATATCGCAGTAAATTTCCTCCAGGCTGACTATTAATGTTCGTCCTCTCAATTTGTGGTTGGAGATAGATCAAACAAGATTTGACCGAGATGCTTGAAGAGTCGAGGATTTCAGCCTTGGATAATTGGTTCGAACCGTGATCGCCCATTTTATTTTCTGACCCGGTTTGGCCCTCAAAGATGGATTTCAATCAATGGAAATACAAATATTTTTATCCGACATGGGCGAAAGTCGACTCTCCTCCATATTTCTATCTGTAAATGGATACGGTAGGTAGAACAAGGTACGTGTTTTTTTAATTGTCTACTTCGTTTTAATTGTGTTATAAAAATGCTTTATTATTTGTGTTTTGTACAAGTGGAATAGATACAGAGGCGGGTGGAGCAATTGGTTTCGGTGTGTCCCAGGCAGTTATTGCCGTCCATACGTCGTTTTCAAAAAATTGTGCCAACCAACAAGGATTGTTTGTGTTCGTATATCCACCAGCTACGATGATTTTCTTCTCGAATTTGATGGCAGCTGATCCCATTCGAGAATGTTTCAGCGGCTGATTCAAGCTTTTCCAGCCGGCTTGGGCATTGTCTAAATTCAATTTCCAGCAGGAATTTAAACATTTTCCCAGATGAAATCCACCCAGAATTAGGAGATTTCGCCCGTCGATTAGGACACAAGGACATTCCAGAGCCATTGGAAGTGAGGTTAAATAGCTCCAAACACCGCTGGACGGGTCGAATATCTCAATGGTCGCCGTCATTTGATTGCCCCCGGTTACTCCGCCACACACGTAGATTTTACCATTGGAAACAGATGCTCCCGCATAAGATCGACACTCTTTCATATCTCTGATTATGAAAATATTTCTATATAATTGAAATCTAACCCAATCCAGCTCCATTGATCCTTTACCGGGTCGTATTTCTCCACAGATCTCAGCGGCTGTCCATCTCGACATCCCCCAATCACATAAAGAATTCCCTCAACTTCTACACAGCTTCCTCCTATGTGACTTCGTCTTTCCTGCATATCTTTCCTTTTTATCCAATTTTGTTTCATACTCAAAGAATACAAATGACAGGTGCTTTTGCCTTCTGCATCAAGTCCTGCAGAAAAATTAAATTAGGAGAAGAAATGCCGCCCACCTCCAAGAACATAGAGAACCTTCTGAACGAAGACGGCTCCCATCATACTGGCTCGATATGGTAATTTTAGGGGTAATTCTGTGATCTTTTGACTGACAAAATCTTGAAGGAATATGTCGTTTGAGGCGGTTCGGCCGATGAGCCCAGACGATTCTCCACCAAGAATGAGGAACTGGAAGAGGAAAATGGATTTAATCGGATTTCTGTACGGAAATGAAGAATTCAGGAACAAAATTTTTAAAAAATACGATTTCCGCCCCAAAGGGCCACGAAATGAGCTTAAAACTGACTTTTGGGCTCTGTACCGGCTGAACTTGTGGTTTTCCTCCTGTCAGCAGCAAAGAATCCAAAGCAGCCTGGATATTTGGAAGGGCTTTTAGCCCGTCGACAACAGAATCCAGTTTTTTGGTGTTTTCCATGAGCCGAGTCTCCATTGCATTGACTATACGAATTTTCCTTCGCCAATATCAATTTCTGACCTTTTGTCTCAATTTTTATAAAATCATCCATTTTCTTATTCAATTCTGCTACAGAATTACATAATTTATCCAAAACTGTTTGTAATTGTGGCGCTGGACTGACTCCTGAAATTGTTGACATCTGTAAATTTGGACCAATTCACCACGGGAATTGTTGGCTGAGACTTTCCTCTTTAATTCTTGGTTTTCTTTCTTCAATGCTTCGATTTGTTGACGATTTCTTTGTAATTCCATATGGGCCTCGAATAATTTATCTGGGTGGCCATTTGCCATCCTGAAAACCAGCAGAAATCAGCAAAAAGGAAGGAAAAATGTGAAATATGTCAAGGGAACAAATAACGGCACGAATTTCCATAATTTCCCGGTTTTATGAGAACAAAAAATGAAGAATTCACGTGGCAAAATGAGGCAAATTCCGGTTTTGGTAGTTGCGTGCGCAAGAAAATCGGCAAAATAGCATGGGCGCTGAATGGGAGTAGGGCGAAAAGGACCGATAAGGAGAAAGGCTGCTGAATCATAAAAAGCAGAGCAGGGACGACTCTCATGCTGATTCACAGAAGGCAAGGGAATAGACAAACAAAATAATTTCACGACTGACAAGAACGGTCGAAATTGGCAGGCTCAGCGCTGCCCAAATGGAGGATCTTTGATCGAAATGTCCAAAAAAGTGCAGCAAACTGCCAGCAGTTATCAAGATTTTGGGAATTTTTGTATTTATGCGATAACATAAAGCAAACATGTGATGATTTGGTAATAAATTCGGGAACTTTGTCCCTTTCAAATTAAACAGAATTTCCTGATCGTCATTGTAAAAAATGTCCAGAACGAATGATTTTTCCTGATCGATTAACAATATTTCCGTGGTGACAATGCCAGCAAAATATTCGCAAACATTCCAACATCATTCGACGCGAGCCAGCTGTTTCAATTAGGAACAACAAAAAAAAGAAAAAAATTATAAATAACGGGGAAATGGCTGCTGTTCCGACAATCGGTTGCCATGGTTGTCGTCTCCAGCCAATGTTTTTCTCCTCCTTTCCACTATAAACCCAGGATATTTTTAAATCTTCATTAATTTAAATGTCAATAACTTCGTCGAATCCTCGTCATATCGGCCGGCTCCTTCCATTGTTGTTTCAATTGGGTGAAATACACCTGTCCGGCGTCGGGAATCACTGCCGTCGTTCGATATTGAGTCATTCCAAATATTGATTTACACAAATTTATCGTGTAATCATTGTAGGCCACAGTGCCCAGTACGACAATCACTCCATTGCTGAAAAATTGAAAAAATTATGAATAACAGAAGGAATTGCAGGGCAATTTTCCCGATGAAAAAAATACTTACAAAGGTATGAGAAGATTATAAAAAACATCCATAAATTGGACAGTTTCCAAGCTAAAATATTCTTTGACTATTTGGACATTGGCAATGACAAAGGCGAGAAATGTAGGAATATTGATGACGGACATCGAGAAAAAACCATTTCTGACCAGCTGAAAGGGAAATATCCGCATGTTTTGGTGGCTAACAAACCTTGACACTCCATAAATTTTCTTGTAATTGAAATTTTAAACTCAATGAATATTTATGCTTTAAAAATGGACGATATTTACCCAAATCTTCGACTATTCTCTTTGATTCGAAGTAGCTTCGGGCGTATAGCTGAAATTTAAATTTTTATCAAGTCTTTTGAGGTAAATTCGGTGAAAATTGAAGGATCCAGGTTAGATTCCCTTTGAGGACTAAAAAACACTGGAAATTTTTTAGTTTGCAGGCGAAGTCACACACTAATCACAGGAGAAAAAGAATTGAATAAAAAAGTTTGCCCAAAACATAGAAAAATTATGGGAAATCGCTTACCCAAACTCCAATAATTGCCAAAATTGCAGAGAACACGGCTAGCGGGTATTCTAACCCATAATCTGGAACATTCCTCATCTTTTTTAAAGAAATTCCTGACCAAAAGTATAAATAGAAGCCAAAGAAGCACAAGTAATTACAGCGGCGACCATGAGAACCAAAGAGATCCAAATCCTCGGTTTCCGCTCGTAGTCGACGATGTAAAACATGGCAAATTGACGCTCGATTCCGTACCAGAATAAACTATAAAAAATTAGCCGTTTTTAGAGGGAAAGCACCATGTTATGACCAATGCAAGAAAATATGTGCGATACCAGGAGCATAAAATTATTAGGGAATTGTTCTCTATTGGACCTGAAATTGAACTTTTTCCATAGAAGAGATCAAATTTTGAGAATTATTTGTGCATAGGACGAGCTTTCCTGGCGATTAGAACAATCGGTGACTAAATTTCTGCAAAATTTGGATATTCAAATGTATTTCAGATATTTTTCCACACAAATTTTATTTGTGTTCACAATCAAAAGAAGGTCCCGGTGATCTGTGCAATCATTCCCGGCTCAGGTGAAACGATTTCTAAGAAATTCCAAAGGAGTTTGACATCATTTTGCCAAGATCAAATACAATTTTGCCAATTAATTGTCTCCTAATTTAATTATGGCGGCTACATTTCCATGTACTCTTCCTTGACAAACTACATCCAAAAAAACTGACCGGAACTGTGGAATAGACGACATTCATAGCCAATAATTATCAATCGAGCAGCGATACATGGATAATACATTAGAATCATAAATATACTGAATATCTGGAAACGAGGGGATTTCGGGTTTTGGCTGCATTATGAGGAATTTTTGGACTGTACATTATACCTGCTACTTGTGGCGATTTTCATTGATTTTTCAGTGATTTCAGCTCTAATTATCCACAGATTTTATGAATCGCGGGTCCAAATTCACTGCAACATTTTTTCCCACTGACGGGGGTCCAAGGCTCAAAAATAATCCCCTCACTACTTTCGACGTTTAGTAATAAACAAAAGCCCGTGGGATATTTTAATGAACATTATAAAGTGTAGAATAAACTGGCAATGGGAATACTGTGAAAATAGAGAATCCAATTATTCCGCGCGTTTCAGCTGCCTGCCAAGATCTTACGGGTGTCAAAAGATTATCCATTAACTATTTTCCCCAGTTTTACTCACCTTCATATTAATATGTATCCTAAGTTTAACACAGTAAATAATAAAACCACCAAAGGAGAGAATATTACTGACGAGGAGAACAACTTCCAGTATAAACCAAAATAACAATCGATTTGGCTGGAGAGGAGAAATATAAAACAATCTCATCCTGAAAAGATCAAAAAGTAACTACGAAAATTGACGGAAATTTCAAAAAAACAAAATTCAAAAGGCCTGGGAGAGGACAAGTTGTGTAATGGGCGTCATTAAAGGAACAGCTGAAAGGAGCGATGAATATTCATGTGGGAGGGAAAAGGGCCCTGTCATATGATTATTTTTTAAAAGCGTAAAGGATCTGAACGGGCGGATGTCTTTTCTCCAGTTTGTAGTTTGGTTCCATCGAATATTTCAGGGATTTTTAAGCGAAAAAAATTAGTGAGCAAGGAATGGAAAAAAACGGCTCTATTTCTTCAAATAAACGGGGATATCAGTGAAAACAACAAGATTGTCTTCAAGGATACATCTTCGTTGACCAAAGATGAAGAATGGCTTTAATTGGATAACATTTCTGACAAAATTAAAGAATTAGAAGAGCGGGAAAAGAGCGAAAAACCATGGGACTCGAGATCCTTTTTTCGGTTTCGAGGGGAATCCAAGGTCTATTTCATTTATTTTCCACAGACGAAATGTTTTTCTCTTATTGTGAATTGAATAAAAACAAAAGTTATTCGTAGTAAATCGGCAACATATGAAAAGACAGAAAAAACAACACCTGGCAAATGAACTTATTCAGGACAAAACCACAAATCAAAACATCTGGGAGGCTTATTAGACGGCCATTGTATTGGACCGGAAGACGGGGAGAAAAGGAACACGCAATGAGGCAGAAGAATGCCAGAATCTATTGAAGAGACTTCACCAGGGTTGTTTCGATTATTTTGGGTCATTTCTCGGCATTTTTTGAAATTCAAAGAGCGGAAAACGCCTCTGGTAAAAATAACATCAATTACACTTTTAGATCGTCATTTTTATTGTTTCGGTTACAATAAATGGCGATTTTCGTCGTTTTCAATTGGCTGAAGCTGCTGCAATGGCTGAAATTGTCTTGGATATGATTTCTTTTGAAGCAATGATTTTGTGAGGTAGTCAAGCTCAGCATTTTCTCCCCTAGTCAGCTGAAAATCCAATTTTTTAAGGGAAACACTAAAACCTACGGGTTCATTTTGACAATGTGCCCTAAAGAAATCCAAAGTATCCGCGTTAATTGGAGGCGGATTGAACGGTCCCAGATTCATCTGTTTACGGCGGGAATTCAAAATGGCCAGCATTTGCTCCTGTTCTCGTTTGAGATTATCCACCAGCTGGAAATTTTAATAGAATATTTAAAAAAAAGATCAAAACCTGACGTTGCTTGGCGTAAGCATTTTCCTCTTCCTCTCCGACGACATCTTCTTTTTCTTTTTCCTCGTTGAGAAGACGCTTGAAAGCTGCACGAGATCGAACTGTACCATCTAAAAATTTGACTCATTTTCATTTAAAAATTAAACTGGCCCATATTCTGATGTCCCGTGTGTTCTCCAACAAATTTCAAGATTCTCATACATTCCTCATCCGGCATGTAATTCAATCGAATCGACGATTTGCATCCACAGGGAAGGTAGCTCTGATTCGGACGGACGCCTGTTCCTACAGTAATCCGGTGATTTCTTTAAAATTTGGTCAACTTGCCTCTGACTCGTGGATCTCCAAAGTGGATACAATTGAAGACGACGTATCGATAGCGGAATGTCTCGATCAAATCCGCGTCTCCTTTTATTTTTTCCGAAGAGGCAATCCGATACGAACTGCCGGTTTTTGCCTTCCAGGCTTCAAATTCTTGCTCAAATTCGGCAAAACTGAAAAAAATTCTTATAGAAAAGGTTTCAGAGCATATTTGGATCATTTCAAAGTTTAAAAAACTTCAGATTTTGACCAAATAACCAAATTTCAAGTTAAAAGTCCTACCTTTCGAAGCAAGAACCATAAGTGAACTGCATTTGCTCGGACTCCTCTTCAGACGACATTTCCGCTGGTAAGAATACGAGGAGAAATTTAAACTAAAGACTGCTGGGAAATTCAATTGATTTTCAGAAGATTGACGCTTGTTTATCGCCCGAAAAGCGTCGCTTTAGATAAATCTGCTTTTGTTTGAGGGTTATAAAGACGAACAATTTCCCCACTGTCCTTATTTCTCTGACAATTCGACAAACAAATAAAACAGACTGCCAATTTTTTATAACAGAAACGTAAATGTCCGTCCTCCGTCAACTTCCGACCTCATGGCTGATACTTTTCGAATTTCCGCCATTTTCCTGTCAACGTTGTCTAATCTTTTGACTGTCTGAATGGATTATACTGATAGCTTTCATTTCTCGCCATTCTCATCGGCGGAGGAAAGCGACGAAGAGACGACGGAAGAACTCTGAGAGACGACAGAAAATGACGAAGAAGAGACAACAGACGTCACAAAAAAAGTGAATAATGCGGATCAAAAATATCTTCTTCTTTTTTTTTCTTATAATTTTATAAAATGTCTCTTACAGGCGTTTGAAAGCAAATTACAAATTAATTTTAATTTATCTTGCTTTCTATGAGTCATTTCCCTCGGCATCCAGTCGAACTCTTGTTTGCCATGTGACCCTCCCCCGTTTTAAAATACACGTTGTTTCGCCGGTACTGTGATGTCAAACAGGCGGTCTTCCTGTGTCAATGCAATGCTTTCCCTCCTTCTTGCAGCTGCTCTTTTTCTAACCTCAACCCTAGGAACTATGGAATTGTGGGATAAACATTTTCTAGACGTAAGTCTGGGATTTCAATTTTAGAAGGAATATTTCTAGAGCGCTGAGAAAGAATGCTCAGAATTGTGTCCAAATAACACGGCTGTCAATCGATGTTGCATTGAAAATGACTACTCTGGAGGATACTGTAAGAAAAGAAAAGCCACTTGTGATGAGTAAAATATTGACATCGTAGAAATAAAACAAATTTTCTAGTTTTTGTGGCGGTTTCAGCTTGAAATCCGCGATTTTTCAAGGTAAAAATGACTGAAAGTCAAAGAAATGGCCATATATTCAGTCTCAGATTGTTTTAAAGAAAAATAACAGCTACATAAAAGGCCATCTGAAACAGAGGAAACCTGAAAAGCCTTTTATTTGATGGAAAGCCTGCCATTTTTCATAAAAGCGAAAATTGAATTTGCGGGTAAACTGGCAAAAGATTAAGCCAGCAAATTTCTGACAAAAATCGCTGAAAGCTGTCATTTTCGACCATTTCTCTCCAGCAAAATGGTTGGGTCTTTGCTGACTACAGCTATCATTCTGTGAGAGCTCTAGATAATGTGTAAAATTGTCATTAATTTTCTATAAAAATTTATATTTGATCTGTTGGATAAATTTCCCTTTCGCATTGGATAATCATCTCTCTTTGGTGGGCCAGTTTTGCTATCTAGCATGGAACACAGCGGAATTGTGGGTATCAGTGTCTCGGATCATTTCAAGGGGGTCTTTGTCTACCTTATATGAACACCGGCATTGGTGGTCAGTTTATCTCCCTCAACCCCTATTATGGATCCTAATATGGATTTCATTTGGTTCAATTTACAAGCTATTGCCGTCATGGTTGGCGGTATTACATACGATCAAAACGATATAGACCAGTAGGTTTTCTTGTATCTGTTTGTATAAATTCGCTTATTTTAGGATCATATGGCGCTCAACATTAATAATGATCAGAAGATACAGTGGGCGGAGTTTATCGATGCTGCCTTGTCATTTATCCATGTTTTACGAGCGAAACAGCCGGTAAACAAACTTTACGTTGACTTCTAATAATAATCTAGGCGGTTCAAAGTCTTCTGGACTGAAGGACAAATCTTCGACATTTGCCGAGTACGTGTAAAACTACGTATAGATAATGTGGAAAGAGTTGGACATATCGTAGAGGGTGTGCATCTCTTCATATTGATTTCATGAGCCCGGCGTACAGTCCGACAGTTGTTGGAGATCCCCCCGAGGTTCTGGAGTGCTGATTGTAATTAACCGATTTAGGATGATGAGGTGAGGGATAATGGTATAGTCTGTTTCAAATGGAAAAACTTTCGGAGTGACGGGACCTTGGCGCAATTTTCCGAAAATTCAAAAAAATTTTGACATGAGCTTTTTCATAAAAAATACGTGTGTTATGTTTGACATGAACTTTGCTGATTCTTTATATTGTTAGATAGAGAAAAAATCGAGCAATAAAATGCAATAAAAATTAGAATTGAAAGAATATCAAAATTGGTAGAAAAATATATGTTTTCAAAAATAAAAGTATCAATCTGACCCATCTGACGCCCGGATGCGCTCTATCTAGATCGAATTAACCTTTAACCACCCAAGGGCCGATTTTTTCCATTTGAAACAGACTATATTGGCGCTGACGGGAATCCTGTTGTAGAGAGGGATGGAGGCAGTCTCCCCATAGACGATGAAGTCATAATCCTGGTAATATTGTTGTTTAAAATAATAGTATAAATATTTATTTAGAAAGAAATTGCAAAAAGCTGACCTGTCCGCGATACATCTGACGAAAAATAGAAGAAAGTCGACTGAATAGACGTATATTGAATGTTGCTATATTGAACGTGTCATAAGTAATCAAAGTAGGAATGGAAGTTGTATTGGAGATATTTTCCCAGGTTATCACGTGTCGCAAAAAAACATGGAATACCTTTAAAAATACGAAAAAATCGAAAAACTGCGAAGGGGCGTTGGGTTGTATTTTTTCTAGTCTATTCTATTATTTTTCTATTTTATAACCGGTTTTCAGACTTGGGAGGAACGAGCGCTGTCAGGCCCTTCTGAAAATTGCACTAAAAGGCAAAAAAAATTGCCCATCAGCCCGAATTCCACTACAATTTCTGAGAGTAGAGCCGTTCTTTCAAATTTAGTCGTTGCGGGGATAATAGCGATCTGTTAAATTTGGGCTTAAAACCCCCTGCAGATTCAAATTACTGGGTCATCAAATAGACTTCCTAACTACGCGGAGATTTCGACAAAAAATTTGCGTAAAAGGGTCGGATTACCGTAAAAAATTAAAATAGCAAGGGTAGAAGACTCTTACGCAGTCGTTTAAAAAATGACCAAGATGACCAATGAACAAGCGACGAAATAGGAAAAGTTGTCATAGAGCGGAAAAGGAGAGACAGAAGGTTATTCTCGTAATGAAAAGTTTGATCTGGAAAGAGGGCATGCTCACGGAATCTGTCACTTTGTTTTTCTTTTTGAAATTGAAGAAAACCCACAATTGACATTTGGCTGCACTCCAAAAAAAAAGAAAATCCCGAATCAACTGGTAAAAGCCGTCCTGCTTCACAAAAAGACGTTCCGAGGGTCAAAAAGTTATGTCCCCTGAACTTCGAATGAATGAATGAATGAATGTTCGCTTTATTCATGGTATTTTTAGTCTGGGAGTTTCTTTTTTTTTTCATTTGTTTTCAGAAACCTATCCAGATCTACGTTGGAATACACCAGTTATTCCATTATTCCTTCGCTAGTTCAATCCCACATTTGTTCTGAGATGGTTGTTCCGATATGGTAAAACTCACCAGTTACTAAAATCGTCAAATGTTCAATTATTTCGGCCATTTGCTCTGTCTAGGAGGATAACTCTGCGTCACCTCAACTTCCCCGAAAAAATCAAAAACTACTCAAAAGAGCAAGAAGATCTTCAGCTGTCCTGGCACCCAAATTTCGTGCATTTGCAATTAGGGAAAAGTGCAAAATTTCCAAGCAAAACGGAGAACGGTCCAAAATTTGATAGAAAGCGAGAATTCTCATTTTGCCTAACTGCAAATTGTAAAAAGAAATTGAGTTCCCAGGACAGCCAAGATTCACCTCTTCCTGGTAGTCTTTGAATTTTTCGGATTTGTCAAAATCAGGCAGAAATATCCTCCTAGGCAGTGCAAATGGTCGATGGAGCTCTCAGAAAACGACGCAACTTAAATGTGTCATTGCGAAGA
Organism: Oscheius sp. DF5033; assembly: GCA_964036215.1. NCBI lineage: Eukaryota > Metazoa > Nematoda > Chromadorea > Rhabditida > Rhabditidae > Oscheius > Oscheius sp. DF5033. The sequence goes on from CAXIWN010000006.1 coordinate 3,213,342, forward strand.
CAGCAAACACAGCGGAAACGGCGATAGCAACAACCAGAGTAGCGCCACTGGCTAAACATGACATTCATGATGGTTCAAAGACGAGGATTACCTATTAGGATTGTTGTTAAATTGAACTTGTCAAGTTGTACAATATCATTCTGGTCGGCGGCCGCCACCGCTACGACGGTTGTCGTCGACACAGCATCTTTAAATGTGAGCATTCCAAGAACGACGATTTCGACTGTTCTCGGCACCAATACGACGAAGAAAATCTTCATATCCGTCTTATTTTTGATCAGGTCCATTTTTATCCGTCCAGAATTTGATCTGCTCGGCTCGTCCAGTTCCCAGTCCACTCGCCTGCAGTTTAGGCAAATCAAAACTGGTAAACTGGGCGTTGAGTTGGATGGTGATGATTGCTCCGACGGATAAGAATCTCTATAATTATTAGCAGCTGATAATTCTTCTGATGTTCTTTGATTTGAGTTTTGTCAATTCTGGTAGATAAATGAAGTAGGTAATTTTGGTTTTGATGACTTAGAGAAGTCCTTCGATCTCTTCGACATTCGCCAATGTCGCTAGACCGTCTGATGACGCGTCAATGCCCAACGAATCTGTGATGATGACACACGTCGAGTCGGTTTTTTCCAGTACATGACGGCTGGTACATTCCACCTTGCACTCCTTGTTCTTTTCAATTGTCATCTTAGGAAAGATCTCCTTCAATTTCGCAGCAAGTGGTGGATGGATGCACGTCTCCGAATTGCTGCTGATCTCTGAATATTCTGGGTTAAACTAGCCCAATTTTCTTGGATTACCGAATTTCGTCGTACATCCTCCTCTCGACGTTGTTCCATCCAAAAAGGTGAGACCTTTCCAGCTGATCAACTTGGTTCCCGTAATTCGAAGAGATTCTTGTACATAGGCCAATTTCGGGATGTTATTCCCAAAAACTGTGTTGTTGTCCAAGATCAAATCTCCATAGATGGCTCTGCAGGCGGCCAAAGTCGTCGCAGCATTGGCCACTGGTTTATTTCCCAAATCACATTCCTCGAAGACTAGAAGATACCGTAAAAACTGAATCCGAACCCCCCCCTGTAATAAGACCCCTCCCCTAGTATAACCCCAGGGAAAAGGGGTATATTGAAACTTAAGGCCCCCCCCTGAGATATAACCCCTCCCCCTAAAGTGCCCCCTCCTGTGCTATAGCCCCCCGATTTTCGCGGCTTATTTGGTTTCGCGCGGAAAAGTTTGCCTCGCAAGCGTATTTAACGTTTATTTTCATTTTTATAGTTTGTTTTTTATTTGTTCTTCTTGCGTTCTACTTCTCTGCTGTTGTTCAGTTGCTTTATTGTTTATTTTCAGGATATGGCAGACTCGGGTGATGAAACACAACCTATTGATACCTCAGATGAAGATGCGAACATTATGGGTGAATCAGATGCAGAATTTCAAGCAAATAACAACACTTCTCTTGCTTCCTCAGCGAAAAGAAAATTTATTCTGATGTCTAGGAAACTAGAAGCTGTTGAATATGCCAAGAAAACCAGTAATCGTAAAGCAGCTATAAAATACAACGTTGACAGGAAGTGTATTCGAGACTGGAGGAAAAAAGAAAAACTTCTAAGACAAAGAGCGTTAGTTTTTCAATACTGAAATATTATTTTCTGTATTTTAGTTCAGAGAATAAAAATGCTAAACGATTACCTGGATCTGGCAAGAAAGTGCATGATAGAAAATTTGATGAAGCTCTAGCAACTTGGGTACACTCAGAACGTCAAAAGAAAGTAAAGATCAGCCGAAGGATTTTGAAAAACAAAGCTAATAGCCTCAGAAATGATCCCAGTTTCAAAGTTTGTTCTCTTCTCTTTTATTTTTAAGACTACTTGTATTTAGGCGAGTAATGGTTGGATGGAATGCTTTCTTAAGCGCCATAATTTTGTAAATCGGAAGGTGACCTCTGTCTGCCAGAAGCTTCCAGAAGAGTATGCCTCAGTAATAGCCAAATACCTTTTCTACGTGTCGGAACTCAGGAAAGACAAAAACTACCAATACATGTATGCGTCTGATGAGACGGGAGTTGTAATTGAAGGATCTGATGGAATAACCGTCTCTCAAAAAGGAGTCACAGAAGTTAGTTTATAGTTTTAAATTGTTATTTTTATTTTAGGTGTCTGTCAATGGAACTGGCAGCGAGAAGTTTCGCATAACTGTCATGCTGACCGCTCGGCACGATGGAGTGAAGCTGAAACCATTTGTTCTCCTTCAGAGAAAGCGACCTGATCCGAAGATTGTCCAGAAGTTTAGCGGGAAGCTCGAGCTTCATTGGTGCGGCTATTCATGGATGGACAATAAATCAACTTCCGTCTACTTAGAGAAGATTTTTGGAAGAAATTTATTTGGAATCAGTAGATGTCTCTTTTGGGACAAGTTTTCAGCCCATCAATCACAAGAGACTCAGGACAAATTAGCCGAAATTGGCATGGACTCGATCACAATTCCTCCAGGATGTACCAAGTATCTTCAGGTTTGCTTTAAATTTTGTTCAACTTTTTATTTACTTTAGCCTCCGGATACTGATTGGAACAGACCGTTTAAAACGGTCATCAGACAAAAATTCGAAGACTGGTGTGTAAATGAAACAAAGCCGAAGCCTCAGACAAAAAGTGGAAAACCAAAAGGGCCACCGATGGAAGAATATCTACAGTGGATCATCGAAGCATGGGATCATCTTACTCAGGACTTGATCTGCAAGAGCTTCTTCCATTGTGGAATCACCACAAATATCGATGGAAGCCAAGACAAAGAGGTCCTGTGTATCAGAAAAGAGATCCCTAAAGGTTAGATTTTTCTTTTTGTTTATATTATTTTTGCTTTATTTAGTTTTGGAGCTGCTTAAAGAACTCAGGTCCTCAGGAGTCCAGAAGATAACCGATGACATCGATGATCTCGCTATTGCCGATGAACAAGAACAAGAAGATATCGAAGAATGTAACTCAGAAGCATCTCTTATCTCTCTGGTGTCTATTCGATCACTACCTTTCGCCTAATTATTTCTTGTTACTTTTTCTGTGAATATTTTTTTTCGTTTAGCCTTCGTTTCTTGCGTTCCTAGTTGTTGTTTTTTTTCCTCAATAAATAGTTATTCTATCCAACGGAAATTGTAATAATTTAAAAAAGGCCGGGCTAGAAATTGGGGAAAATTGAAAAAAAAACTGGTCAAAATGAGAAAAAATTGAGAAAATTTTGAAAAATTTCTCAAAAAAGTTGCATTTTCTTGATGTCTGAGGCCTGAAAAGCACGTTGAAACTTAGCGCCCCCCCCTATAATAAAACCCCTCCTGTTTTATTGCCCCAGGGGAAAGGGGGGTATTGAAACTTAGCGCCCCAGGGGGTTCGGATTCAGTTTTTACGGTATGAGTCATTTCGAATTTTCTTGGCCAATAGCAGATAATTAAATTCATCGATACTGTCCTCGTTCAGCATTATGTTGCCGCTGACACGAACATAAGGGATACCGCCACTAGTCTCTAGAGAAAATGCGACAAGATTTGGATTGTTCTCGATGATGACACTCGTATTGCCGTGACCTTCAAGGGGTTAGATTAAATAAACAAATATGTCTTACCTATAGCCACGTTAATCGTGATTTCTTCGCCAGTAATTGACGAATTTTTGATGGTAAGACCGCCAGAGAGAGTTTTTTCCGGTCAAGGAGAAACGCCAGCTGATTATTTTCCCAACTCGACAAATCAAGTGAACCTTGTCCACCCTTAATAGTAATCATATCACCATCACAATTAACAAAATCATTATATTTCCAACTTGGCTGCGCATCAACACCTATAAAGAATGTATTATTAGATTAGAATGGGGGGCAGTCTACACAAATTGATACAATTAAAAATTGTAAAATTTACAGAAAAGGACAGCTTGACGACGAGCCAAATTGTGTGGAGAAGAGTCGCCAGCGTCAGTCAGGTAGCAGCTACCAAAAGTAGCCAAAGTCATCAACAGCAGCAGCAATCCAGCCATTTTTAGAGAAGACGTCCGTCCACCAGAAGAGCAAACCATTGAATGACTGACAACTGAGCTCGCTTCTGAATGCTTTTACTTGACCAGTTAAATCGTTTTTTATAACATGAATTTTACTGAAATTTTTTTGGCGGCAAATTCTAATTTCCGCTTCATTTTTGACGGTGAATTTTATGATAAACATTTTAGAATCGAAAGAAGAGCGGAAGTATACAATTCTAAAGGTATTGCCCAAACTAATAATTTGGCTTCCAGGTAAATAACATACAACAGAATTTGTAAATAAAATCTTTATTTATGTTCTACTCATCTTTTTTAATTCGACGGATGGAAGTGAAGTCAATGGTTGCACTGTTGATCTTGCCATTGATTCGTATTGCTCCAAAAAGTGCTTTTCGCCGAAAGCCAGATATTTAGAAAATCCATCTGGGCCATTTCCAGTCGAAGACCAAAAGCCGTTGTCGATAATTCTCCATTTCGTTTTTCTGTCGGCTTCGCACAAAGGAATAAATTGCATTTTAATTTGAGCCATCGGGACGGTCAGATCCACCAGCCATCTTTCCTCTTTTTCTCCTTTTTCGTTTGTCGACAATGTAGGCTGCAGTTGGACTATTTCATGTCCTTTTAATGGCAGTATATGGTTAAATAAGTCTCCATCACAAGACAGTTCCAGCTGTAGAAACTTGTCGGTCTATAATATGCATAATTATAATTGATCGAAATTCCTACCAAATTGACATTTTAATGGTCTACCTGGCATAAAATGTGCTTTCGGTCGACCTTGCTTGCAACCTGCTTCGTAGAATTTTAACGCCGCATTGGTACATCTGATGGTCCCTGTTTTCTCAGCGTATATTTCGAAGCTCTGAACAGCCGTCTTGACCATGTCTCTCGGATCCACAAGCGTTGAAGTAGAAGTGCTGACTATCTAAAATGAGAATTATTATGAATAACGACAGAATAATAGCAATTTCTATGCGTGGCATCGGTGGCCAAATGATTATCACCCCTGTGACTATCGCTCCCCAAGAGATTGAATTGAAGCAAAGATTTACGTTTTTTTTATGCCAGAGTATAAATAATTGGGAGGAAAACCACAGAATATACTGTAGTCTGTGGTCATAAGAAAGCAACGGCCGGGAGCTACCCGAGAGCTTCCCCGGTGGACATGCTATTGGTGAGCACCGACACCTTTGTTTTATTGGTGGGCCAACATCCAAAATAGTAAAAAAAGAGCTGTTTCGTGTTCACAGAACCTTGGAGAAATTAGCGCGCCAATTTTTGCCATAAAATTTATTATTTTTTTGTCCAGGAATTCTTGCCTATGCTGAATAAATGTCTTAATTTAGAAAAGACCAGAGCAAAGTAGGTAAATTTGGAAAAACAAAGAAAATAAGAAAACGTACCGAACCCTGTTGGTGTGGAAACTTTCGCATGAAATCCTTAGACTCCCGGAGTCTATGATTAGTGGAGGTCAATGCCTGATTCTCCTGTTTCAGTTTTTTCACTTCTCTCCGTGAATTGGCGCAGTCCTTTTTTGTACATTGATTCTATAAAAGAAATTTTAAGTAAGAAGAATTTCGCCACAACTGTCAAGGAGACCCATAAGAGTAACATTTTTTTGCTTAACAACGTCACACAATTCGACACATGGGGGACTTTAAAAGACTGGCGCTCTAAAGCTAAAACTACTAATATGCATTTTTATGTATTTCTGATGTTTTATTCTTTTCTACCGAGCCGAAAATACTATATACCAAAAGAGAAAATAAAGAAAGACAGCGAAAAATATAAAAACTAGAACCTCATGTTTTTCATTGGAAAAATTTGTTCTCAATGAAAAAATAAGTTTCTACACTTCCTTTCATATATCGAAATATTCGTCTCCATGAGACTAACAACATGCAATTAAAATCAGAACAAACAGACGGAATGTTATTGAGAAAAATATTTTTAAAGTTTTACTCAAATTGCCGTAGCGCGTAAAACGCACGTAAACATCGTGCGAAATCGAATTGGGAGAGCTGGCAGTAAGATGTTGAGCAAAACTAGACATTTTTAGAATTTTCTTTTATGTGGAACCGATCAGACATCCCAAACTCTACTAGAATGAGTTTTTTTTCAGTAAAATGGACACTCCGATTTCAAGATATATCGTTTTTTATTTCGTTTTTCTCAGTGATTACCCGTTTTTCTCAGTGATTAAAAAATATACCATTAAAAAAACTCATTCTAGTAGATTTTGAGGTGCCTGATCTATTCCACACAGCAGAAAATTGTATAAATGGCTAGATTTGCTCAATATCTTACTGCCAGGTTTATAGGAAAAATTTGGCGCGAAAAATGCGTGTTGAATTCAAAATTTAGCGGGCTGTGGTCACTTCATTTTCCAATGATTTCCGCCAAAAATAGTGCACAATTGCCCTTGGTATGGTGCACAAAATATGTATTGTATTGTTCATCGAGATTTAAATCTGGAACTCGGCGGCCTTTTCGCCATTGTTGAGAAAGTACCCCACTTTTCTCAGCGAATTTCACATCCCCAAACTAAATAGAGTTTCAGGTGAGGTTTGATTGAAAGAATCCCGGCCGATTCCCAATTGAAATGGGACTTTTCGCACCAAAAATGCAACGGGTCGGGTCGGCTGTCAGCTCGTAAATTTTGAATACCATAGGTGCTCGTCGATTAGACATATTTTTTTTTTGAAATATAAGCGATTCAGTGCCAAAGAAACAAAAGTGCTGAGGAGAGCATGGTTGATATCGAGAGATAAATAGCCAACCTGAGAAAGCTGGTCGTCTGAGGCACCTGGCGTTTCAAAAAATGGCATGCACCTATTCTTCTGGTTTTTTTAGAATTACTGTTCTACACTGAAAACCGAGATACGGGAGTTTGAAAATGTCTCGAACATGTTAATTGTTCGCTTGTAATGACCGAACCAGATCGTCTATATAAAGCCGTTTTCTTGTCATTTTCATTCATTTGACCATTTCTGCCAGCTAGAGACATCTTGGTTCTTCTATTTTCCTTGTTTCTTCAAATAATAGCGTCAGTTTTTACTTTTTATAATTTTACTTTGTCATTCTCTGGCTACTTTTTTGGTGATTTATTCCGTGTTATGCCACCAAAAAAGTAGCCAGAGAGAACTTGAGAGCTTGAACACAAATGGGAAACGGATGGCGCTCACCTGAGCCCACACAACGGCTCGTATCTAACTTTTCCAATTTTCTACGGTCTGCCAAAATCCGGCGCCAATCCAGTAAAGGAATCGCCGCCTCAGATTTTGCTGATGAAAGTTCATCATTTTTTTGTAAACCGCGTCAAATAGAAAAGTTGGTCGAAAATGGGATCGCTTGTTTTTGTCAATTTCCGTCTAATTCGAGTTGAGACCTAAAAAAAATAGCGCATAAAGTTGGAACAAGAGGCGCTAGAAATTGTTCGTTTACACCTCTTTGATATGGACTGGAACTAATTTTGTTTTTTCAGTTCTCCCCAGCCACCCGAGATATCGCCGTATTATACGCCAAATGGTACTTTGCTGGCTGAATGTGACGAGCCAGTTTATGTTATTGGCGATCTTCACGAGGCGCTGCACGTCCTTCAAACAATTTTAAATTTGGATTTATTTGGAGAAGGCAAAAAGCACGAAATTCATCCGATGTTCCGCCACAAATACATTTTCCTGGGCGATTATTTGGATTCTTTTGTGCATTGCTGCCCGGCTATTCCCCGAGCTGTTTACTGTTCTTCGTGGCAATCACGACGGCCGGGTGCCTGCTCATACGCCGTTCGAGAATAAGTCTGTAATGAACACATATGGTGACCGGCTGAAGGAAAAAAGGCCAAAATTGCCAATCCCTACCATTTTGCGGAGTGTATGATTACTGATATTCACACGAAAGTGACACCTTATCTGCCGATGGCGGCTATCATAAATGGACAAACATTGACAGCCCATGGAGGACTTACACTTGGAATGGCCATTGGCAAGAAATCTATCTATGAAATCTTTAAAGAGGTCTGCTGCAAGTCTTGACGATCCATTTCTATTTTAGATTCCAATTCCATATTATGATGTAAAGACATACAAGCAAGAGCAATATAACCGCTACTTTCCGGACCATAAGGAATACATTGATGAGAACTTCAAAACGAAAAAAGAAGACCAATATACAAAGAGATATGAAAAGATGCTGCAAGACCTGAAAGTATGGGAAAAAAAGGAAAGGAAGAGTACAAGGAAAAGAAGAAAGAAAATCCAAACATGCCAGTGGATCCGAGTTTCGAATCGCAATATCCTGGATTGAATAGTGTCATGTGGTCGGATCCGACTTCTACAGTTGCTTCGGCTGGAAATAATCGCTTACTTGGCTGCACTTACACCACAGAACTTGTCCTGAAAATGGTAGAAAATAACAAGACGATAGAGGGTAGCAAATCCATAGAGAATATGATCCTGGCTCATCAGAATCAGTCAAAATCGTCTGTTTTTAGATTGTCGAGAGAAAAGGAAAAAAAATGAGCCGAAATGAGAGTTGTGCACGAGACCCGCTCGGGCTGATGCGAATATTGTTATTTCTAACAGAACTCGGGATAAAGTCAGATCGGACAGATTGAGAGTCCTTTGGACATACAAAAACGATACGGATTTTCTTTTGAAATTGGGTCCAGGCTCAGATTTCATTTTTGTCATGCTTCTCCATTTTTGGAATAAAATCCCGAACCTTGCCATGGTAAATCCAGATAATTTATTTAAGTAGTCATCCTCTCCTGATCCGATCAAGGGTTCCGTTAGAAATAGCGCCAGAGGAGGCATGAAAGGGTCCCGTGCACAATCCCAAAACCGCTAAAAGGCAGCCAAAGGCAATTCTAAAGAGCAGGTAAGAAACGGTAAGATTTCTTTTCAAATATTTTAAAGTGATACTACTGTATTTGTTGTTGTGTTTTTGCGAATAAATATCTTCTCAAATCTTCTTCTACTTTTCACCGCTATGCCCCGTAAGGAATCTATCCTGATAGCGCCAGAATGACGGGCCTGTCACCGAATCTAACCTCTGAAAACATATCAACGGCCAATGTATGGATGAACAACGGAAATTTTTTGACACAATGAACCAATTTTTTAAAATTTTATGGAGCAAATGCTAAATTATTACTGCCGGGTCAACTTCAATAATCTTTTATATTATGATGCCCACTTTCAAAATCGAATTATCTTCTATGCTCGCTTTGCAATCTCAGAGTCGGTCGGGCTTGATCAGCAAGAATAGGGATTTTTCAAAATTCACCAAGCTACAGTTGGTCACGAAGTATAGATCCACCTCCGGTTACGCGCCATTTCCAACCATTTTCACTCATTTCGCCCAGTTGCATACCGAGGTCCGTGAGACGGGCAAGCCAAAAAGATCCGAGAAAATTGAGCGAGACGCGCGTCTACGGCAACGTCCATTTTTGTCGCCTCCGCTCTAGACAACCCCTATGACTCAGTCGCCCCATTTGGTCGGCGCCCAGACAACCTCTTCGGTCTTCTCTCGCTCTCTTTCTGATCTCTTAATAAACTTGCATATAACCCATTCCTGTATTCGGACACTCCTCGGGGAGTCATTTGGTGCATCGGTCGAGAATTAAAACCCTCGGTTGCTGCGCTAATCTTCACGTGGGTGTGTCCTTCCGGTTTTCCAGTTATCTCGGTTTATTTCCTCGATCACGTTTAGTTCTCTTCCAGCCAGATTCACCCTCGTTTCTGTAGGAATTTCGATCGCCTAGCTCAGAGCAGTTCCCAGTGCCTCAGCGACAGACACAACATCAATGAGCAACCGCCGCGGCCTAGCCTCTAGGTTAGTGTCGATGTCGGGGACTCGCACCAAAAAAAGATCTAGGACATTTTCTCTCTTTTTTTTCTCGTTAGATACACAAGTTCAAAAGGAGAAAAGGTGAGACTTACAAAAACAGAAAATAAGGAAAAATATAAATTCTTTATTTAGGAATTGTACAATCTTCGTTATTAATAAGTGTTGGCTAGATACTGTCTAATTTCAGCGAGGCGTCTTACTGCCGTTTGAGCAGAAGGCACATTTGGTGGCTTGAGATCGGTGGCAGAGATATTGTCAATCCCTGAGCTGTTCTCTTGGGATTCTTGCGACCTGTCGCTCTTGTTCGTCATCTCTCCACTGGTCAGCACCAAAATTACCGAGACAGCCTGGACAAGAGCCAAATTGGCGAGAGTGAGGGCCGCTGGCCAAGAGCCTCCTCCAGCCAAATGAACGACAAACCAAGTGACTTCACAAATTCCCGTGACGATTTGTGCAACAAGATAGGCGATGTGAGAAAGAATGACATTTTCGGCAATATAGATATATCCAGGAAGAGCAATGGTAAATTGGACAAAGGCCAGGATAAGGAGCATCATGGAATAATTCTGATCAATGGCGATACCGATAAGAATGAAGATGATTATAACAGCGGGTACAACCATTTGCATACAAAGCAGCAACTGAAGCCGGTTGATACGGGAGAATCTAAATAAAGCAGTTAGCATGAAAAAAGGCCATTGGTCATAGAGAAAATGTAAAAAGACGCACTCATTTTTAGCGGTGGAAAAAAGAGACATTCTTCGAAGGATGAAAGCTATGAATGACCGGATTTGTGTGGAAAATATTACGGGTAAACTTCAATAACCTTTACCGGTTAAATCCAGCTGATGTGACAATTTCAAAACTAAAAGGGGGGCCAAGTTGTTGGGGGAGGAAATGGATTGTGATGGAAGATTAGGTCACAACAACAAAATGATATCAAAAATTGACGCGACTTTACTGCCTGGAAAAGCGAGGGAAATGGGACTTTTATAGGGGAAAATAGAGATTCCCCTGACCACTTTTAAAGGAATATTGCGCTGCCCCAGCATCTAACGTTTACGGATAATATTCTGCAGCTTTAATTCCCACCCCAAATGTGAGGTGTAAACCTCGTCATTTTAGATTGAGAGAGCCATGCAGCATTTTGAAAAATGATGATTTATCTGTTTTTCAAGCTGATCTCCCCACCGTGTCGAAATAAAAGATTAAAACATCGAAAATAGGTCAAAACACAGATTTTCTTGTTTTCAACAAGATTTCAACCAGAAGCCACAGTTCAATAATTCTAGCATCTCTTTCCATAATGAGAGGCTGCTAACAGAACAGTCGGTGTCAACTGTAAGTCCGGTCTTTCAATGTGTTTTCAAAATTTCTTTTTAGGTCGGAATTTAACCGGAGATGTTGCTGCCCAGGGTGCCAAAGGAGATACAAAAGGACTTTCTAAAGTTACAGATGAATGGAATTGGAAGTAACGACAACTGAAATATCTATAATTCAACCACTTTTTCAGCAAGACTATTGGCATATTTATATTGGTTTCCATCCTGATCATTATTTTCCTAATTATCGGCATTGCAATCTACAGCTTCATAAAATACAAGGATTACGGAATTGTAGCAGAAGATGGAAGAGTCATTTCATTCTTTTCCTATGCCACGCGAAAATATGCGGCGAGAGACATGGTATTTTTTTTTTAAATTTTACATAGTCAACCGGGTTTCGTGGAAATTTTTGGAGGAAATTAATCCTTTTACCGGATTGGAACAAGTTTGAAAATGTCGCTTTTTGGAAGCTCAGTTTCCTCGACGTTTCGGTCGACTTTTTGGTGGCTATAAAATGGCGCACCAGCACATTTTTTCGGTGATACAAAAGCCTTCGGCCCGAGAATCAGCCGTGTTTCTACGGCTGCAGTAGGAGATGACCCGCTGAATCGAAAATAATCATTAATTCTTTAATAATTCTACCCGTTGTTTTCGTTTTTGTGCTTGTAATTGTTACTTTATTTTTCTTTAGCACATTTGCAATATATTAGAACTTGTAGAAGGAGAAGAAGCACAAAAATTATAGACTACAGTATGCCAGAGGAAAGCACAATTTTACGCGCGGAGGGTCCCTTTAACGTTTTTGCGCCGCCGGATAAACGGGTCAAGAATTTCCAAGCAAATTCTCTGTCGAATGGGCTGATCACTGAGCCAAAACCTTGCGTAGCGATGTCATTCGTGATATGATATTTGATTTCGAGAATTGATTTTAATTTTCGGTCACTAGCAGTCGAAACTGAGAGCTAAAATTATCAAATGAGAAAAAAAATGAAAAGTAAAGAGTATGAGCTAATTCCTTCATTTTTAGAAGGAGCCACCAATAGTATGCGATGTGCCATTTTTGCTTAACGGCAAAGATTTGGTGACGAATTCCACGCAAAAGTGTATGGTCAAAGCTGGCGACAAACCTTATACGATTACGTGTCAACAAGGCGAGTTCTTGAATTGGGGTTCCAAGCGTACCAGCAAACAAGGCACAGTATCTAAAAATAAACCGGCCATTTTCGTTTTAAAAAAAATGTTGCTAAATATGTAAGTTATTTGAGTTTCATCGTAATTGCAAATACTTTAGAAAGGAAAGAAGTTGGATTTCCAATGCCAATGTGAAGGGAAGATGTTCAATCATACTATCCCATTGTATGATATGGATGACCTGATAACTATTGTCCCCGAGACATTGGAAAACAACGGGAAAAGAATAACAGAGTGGATTGTGCTGATGACAGAGGACGTCTCCTCTGTGAAATTCCGAATTGTAATGAAAGAGGAAAAAGACCGCGCCAAAATGCTGGAAGTCTGCAATGAAGACAACTTTTTCGGAAATAGCGCATCCGATTCGACAGCGTACACGAAAAATCTCATCAAGGGAAAAGGAGCAACATTCCGCCTGCCCGAAAACTATTCTGCTGTTGTCGAATTCGCCGGGATCATTCACTCAGCTGGTATGAGATACATCGTACAATTGTGAACTATTTTTGATGTAATAAAAGAATTGCCATTTTTATAGTTTACAAAGGTTGTTGAAAACATGACAAATCTGATGCTAGTTTAATATCATCCATTAAAATAATGGTTTCAACCACTCCGCAAAGATTCAACAAATTATCGAATCAACGAATAAACTACGGGGATGAAATGAACAAAAAAAATGGAGCCAAGGTACGTTCCTTTCTTTTTTTTCCATTTTCCTAACAATTTCTATTTTGTTCGCTGCGTTTTCAATTAGTAAAAGGGTGAAATCTGAGCCTCGACTTTGTGCAGTGTATGTAAAATTGATAGCTAAAAAATGGTGATCCAATGCGCCATTTCACGCTGTTTATTACGAGTAGTTCAAAGAATTGAGCAGAAGTTGGGCATTTTGAACAGGAAATATGATGTAAATTCATAATTATATATAGTCGGTTTCCAACAGAAAAAATTCCTCAAGAAAGCCTCAAAAAATACAGCATAAACGAAAAAAAGGGGTGGTATATTTTCGAGAGAAAAAGGCTGTTGAAGTCAGTAGACATCAGGGGTCACGAACAATATCGCAGGCCCACTCAATAAAAATAAATCCAAGAGATTCTTACAACGTCTTACATCGCTCTTGAACTAAAAATAATTTCCTTATTTTCAGCCTAATTTGACCTGAACTAGAAAATATCTGCTGAGCGCGAGATATGAAACCCAGTACGGAGCGATCTTGTCAATTTACGACTACTTTGACTGGTTACCGAATGTCCCTCATTGACATGGATTCTATTATTACTGCTGTGAAGCAGAAAGAAATATATCATGGGCGCGAGGTGTACAAGTGGTCGGTACTCCTGACAGAAGAGGAGACCTCGATCAAATTCAAAATAATTCTTGCGGACGAATCGAAGAGACATCAATCATTTTATGTGCCATCTGGATGTCCTTACATCGGAAACGCGTTTGTGAACTCCGACGCATACACCAAATACCTCAAGAAACAGGACCCCGTGTCATTTTTCCTTACGAGGAAAACAAATTTTCTGGATCAGTGAATGGAATCAGCCACCAATAAAATAAAGAGATGAAACAAACAAAACAGATCAATAAAATTGACCAAGGAAAAGGAATCAGCTAGAACTGCCTGTAAACATAAAACAACAAAAGATTCTCCAATTTATTTATAGACAAAATAAAGGTCAAAGAAATGGCCATATATTCAGTCTCAGATTGTTATAAAGAAAAATAACAACTACATAAAAGGCCATCTGAAACAGAGGAAACCTGAACAGCCTTTGATTTGATGGAAAGCCTGCCATTTTTCATAAAAGCGAAAATTGAAATTGCGGGTAAACCGGCAAAGGATTAAACCAACAAATTTCTGACAAAAATCGCTGAAAGCTGTCATTTTCGACCATTTCTCTCCAGCAAAATGGTTGGGTTTTTGCTGACTGCAGCTATCATTCTGCTTACGGTAATTGCTGTATTTTTACCCATTTTTACCAGTGGCTACTTTAGATGTGTCAATCTGGACAAGCATGGAATAAGAATATGTCATCGCTGGACACGGCCCGATGGCTCTGCGAACACCACAGCCACGCGTTGGCATCGAAATTTGAAGTCATCCCGGATCAGCAGAATATCACCAGAAAATATTACTGTAATCTCTATTTTGACTATGAATTACCGGAAGAGAAATGGACAACCGTCTGCGAGTACATGTATCCGGCATACTTGGAAAAGACTGAAAAAACGACACAAATCGGCCATTTCTCCTGCAGATACGGTACGGAATTTCAGCATTTTCTGTGGCCGTATCCACAAGAAATCTCCCCGGGGAGCTCCCCAGTTGGGGAGTCCCTAGGGAGGGCTCCCCGGGGGAGGGCTCCCCGCGGGGAGCTTTTGGTATCCACAAGGATGGGGCGATCTCCCCAGTTGGGGAGCTCCCCAGAAGGGATTAAAAAACTTGTCTTTTAAAATTCATAGTATAGTAAAACAGAGGAATGTAATGTACAGTCTGGAGCCTCTTGTAATAGCGGTACGAGTTGTATGTTGTAGTTTCGACACGATTTGCCGTCGCCGACGCGAATTTACAACTTTTTCTGTTATTCTACATCGTGTCTCCATATAGTATGATCGAGAGAATCGGTATCGTAGGCGAAATTCCTCATCACTAAGAGTATCGAATGGACACGAACGATCACGAAAAACTCGTGGGACTGGGAACAACAATTTGTCACGGCGATCTCGCACAGAATCATCCATGGTGAATGACTGCACTGTCCATTTGCGGCCTTATATAGGGCATTTCTCTCCGAATTTACGCTTTTCTTGCATTTACTGGTTCATACTATAAACTGTCCTTCAAAAGGCAATTTTCCGGCAGTTCCCCTTGGTCTCCCCCAATCCACCCCTACTCCTAGCTAGGGGAGGCCTGGGGAGCTCCCCGCCTTCCCCAGGGAGTCCCCGGGGAGCTCCCCAAAAGCTTGTGGATACCATTTTTAGCCTCCCCAACTGGGGAGCTCCCCGGGGACTCCCTGGGGAGCTTGGGGAGGCCTCCCCAGCTGCTTGTGGATACGGCCACTGTTCACTGATAGTCAACCGCGTTTCGTAGGAATTTTGAAGGAAATTAATCCTTTTACCGGATTGAAACAAGTTTGAAAGCCAATTTTTCGGCCAGTCTGCCGCGCTCGTACATTCTGGGCAAAAGGACAATCCCCAGCTCCTTCTTCCTCCAGCTGCCATGATTCTATGACGCGTAATAATCTTTAAAATTTCAGAGATCCTGTTCCTCTGCCACCCGGGAAAATTCCCGGTCCACCATTTGTGTGTTGAATTTTCTGAAAAGATGAAAACATTGGAAGAGGCGGCAGAAGATTGCAAGCAGAGAGAAAGCCGCCTACCGACTAAAATTGAAGGAGATGTCCTTACCCAGCACACTCTTTTGTGTAAGAAGGCGACAACTACCGTAATCTCCGAATATTTTCAGCTATAAATCCACGACTTTTCGGTTACAAGGGTCAAATGTATTGGATCGGATCGGAGCCGCCGTCGTATCTTTTGATGGTTCGCAGTTGGTTTCGAACCAAACAAGGCAGCAAATTCCCAAGAACAAAAAAGACACACAAATCCTATTATATTTGCCTGTCGACGGCCATGAAACAAACGGCCATGTACGAGATGGAATGCAATATTTATAAGAATAATTTCAAGTTGACGGCCGCCTTCTATGAGGGCACCTGCTACATTTTGTCGCCTTCGCTGAGTGTCGCGCCCATTGTCAGAGATGCGCCCGATGTCCGGCAACTTCATGAACGGTGCAGGGTCCGTCAGCTGTCGTTGATTAAAATAATTGAATATTTTAGTGGTTTAGTCGTGAGGATCGTGCCGTGAATCCGATGAGTGCCTCGCGTAGACAAGCCATCGACACAGTTTTGGAATGGACACGCTACGAGTACACGTATCTGATGACGACGGCCGTGACGACAACCAAGAAAAATAATCAACTGGATGACTGGGCAGTACAAAATCATGTGGATTTAATGCATGGCTGGTCGGATACGCCAATTTATCCAGGAGCTAAGATGTGGGCCGAAGGACGACCAATAATACAAGACAACGTGGATGGACAGCCGAATATCCAAGCGGTGGTAGAGCCTCGTCCAATTCGAACCGGCCTCTTGCTCGATGTGCCCAACATCTTTCGAAGTCATTTGATGTGTGCCACTGGAATAACGACGGCTGATTTTGCATACACGAGCTGTGACAAGGATTGGCTGGGAATTACCCGAGATGAGGGACGAGTCATGTGTGTCCGGGCATTTAGCAAAGAACTCGAGTCGAAGACCTACGACGAAGCAATGCAATTCTGCCGCCAATATGAAGCTGTCCTGGCACCGATGGAAAGCGCCGATGAACAGGAAATTATCCTTCGACAAGTGATAAATCTCAAGCCAGGAAGAGGATCAATGTGGCTGGGAGCCAAGAGACGCCAACCGACGGGACCATTTTATTGGGAATTGGATGGGAAACAAGTCGCTGAAGGAACCGGCACGAATTGGGCACCCGATGAGCCAAACAACGCCGAAAATCGAGAAGGATGCATGGAGATCTACATATCCGGACAAAAACAAGAAAGAGGCACATGGAATGACATCGCCTGCGACAAGAAAGGCCACAGCCACCATGATCGGACTCGAATTGTCGGCGGCGTCTGTGCCAAATATCTCATTTGATACATGAATAAACATGCCTCCTTATTCTTATTTTACTGATTTTATACCTTTATTTGACCAGTCGCTACGCGCGCCTACGGCGCGCGGCTCCTGGACATGGGTCCAAGGCCGTATGAAAACACCGGCTTCGCCGGTGGGCTTTAGTTCGCTCGCCCCGGCCCTCGCCTGCGGCTCGAGCCGGACCTCGCTCCCGAACGGGGATCGTCCAAGGCCTCGATGACCATCCCCACGTGGTCGAAGTCCAGCTCCATTTTAGTAAACAAATTCAAATTACTTCCAATGACGGAAACTGCATGGTATCTATTTCATTGGTACGCAGCCACTCCAAGGCCCCCGTAGCTACTCCGGCTTCGCCGGAGGGCTTTAGTCCACTCGGCCCGTCGCTCCCCTTCGGGTCGCTCCGGACCTCGTTCCCCCTTCCCAATGGCCCTCGTAGTGGTCCCTCCGCGCGCTGGCGTGTCCACTCGCCCCGTCGCTCCCCTTCGGGTCGCTCCGGACCTCGTTCCCCCTTCCCAATGGCCCTCGTAGAGATTCCCTCGAAGCTATGGATAAGGGAATCTCTCTACTGGCCTCATCTAAAGAAGTCGAAAGATAAGCATATTCTCGTAAGAGGCCCGATATCGCCGATTAATTCAGTGAGATTTACTCAGTGCAAGGTAAAACTACGCAAAATAGTCTTAGAAACACTTTGAGAAGTGAGAGAAGTCAAAAGAAAAAAACAGGATTTTTTGATCCCTAAGGGAGCCGAACTTAGGGTCTTGCAACGAAAACGGTCTTCTAGAGAAAAGAAAGACTAATTAGACATTGCCCAACCATTTGGCAAAAAAAAGCAAAAATTTTGGTTCCGGCGGGTTCGAACTCTGGTCGTTTGGGTCGGGTCCCGCAGCGAAAAGTTTAAGAAAAGAAAGAAAAAGATTAATTGGACGTAATCCGTCACTATGACATTCCTGAGGATCCGAACCTTTGTCGCTTGGTTGGGGTCCCACCACGAACGGGTCCCACAGCGAAAACTTTAAGAAAAAAAAAGAAAAAGACTAATTAAGCATAGACAACCCATCTGGCAAAAAAGCAAAAAGTTAGGCGGCGGCGGGGATCGAACCCTGACCTCGCGCGTCTTATCTGGACAGACAAACAGACAGACAGACAGACAGAAACATTACGTTCTTTTATAAATGATTGAAATTTACAAAAAAAAAGACTTGGGGAACTTACAAGGGAATGTTTTTTCCTTAGGTTGGCCTTTTCGATCGAGACCTACACCAATCGAAAGAGCGTAAAAAATTAGGAAGGGTAGTGGTTTTCGATTTTCCTGCGGACCTCTGGCTGAGTGACACGGAGGTTGAAAAAGTTGAGAAATTTTTGGAAAACTCCTGTCGAAAAGGAAACAAGAAAAGCGAAAAATAAAAATGTAAAGCAATGACCTAGTGGATAGTTGCTCTACATATAAAACTTTTGCTTTTTTTCACTCACGAGTTCGAGTCCCCCATGGGCCAGCACAATTTTTCTTTTTTTTTCCGAGAGATATACAAAGCGTTGTCTTGTTATCTCTGATTTTTGATTAAAGAAAGACTTGAGGACATTGTTCAACACGATAGGCAGCCCCCTCTAATGAATGCAACTACCACGACGTTAGCAAGAAAGGAATGACTATAATCCTATTTAACGTCCCCATTTTTACAAAAAAAAAAGAAAAATTGTGCTGGCCCATGGGGACCTCGAACTCGTGAGTGAAAAAAAGCAAAAGTTTTATAGCTAGAGCAACTATCCACTAGGCCATTGCTTCACATTTTTGTTTTTCGCTTTTCTTGTTTCCTTTTCGACAGGAGTTTTCCAAAAATTTCTCAACTTTTTCGCCCTCCGTGTCACTCAGCCAGAGGTCCGCAGGAAAATCGAAAACCACTACCCTTCCTAATTTTTTATGCTTTTTCGAATGGAGTAGGTCTCGATCGAAAAGGCCAACCTAAGGAAAAAACATTCCCTTG
Source organism: Oscheius sp. DF5033 (assembly GCA_964036215.1). Classification (NCBI taxonomy): domain Eukaryota; kingdom Metazoa; phylum Nematoda; class Chromadorea; order Rhabditida; family Rhabditidae; genus Oscheius; species Oscheius sp. DF5033. The sequence continues at coordinate 3,232,424 of CAXIWN010000006.1, forward strand.
TTAGGCCTTACTTCCACCTTTTGAGATCTTCGGTTCTACTGGCGATATCGTACGATGTCGATGCTCTCCTTGGTCCATTCAAAGATCATAAAAAAGAGAAGACAACACATCAATATAAATTGCGAAGACTAGCATTGTAACTACCAGAAAAAAGAAGAAATTGTGCCATTTGTCCCGCGGGACTTGTGATTTCCAAAAAGCTTGGGATGTCCTCTGTTTCATACTTTTTCAAATGTTGAAAATGGTCCAAATTTGGCTGAGTTATGAGTAAAATGAAGGGTGGCTGGCCCGGAGAGAACTAAATAAGCTGGACTGGTGTTCACACGCCATAAACACGGCTGCCACGGCTATAAACAACTGCCAAAGTCCAAATTCAGCGTCATCCCCGCCTTATTGCCATGTTTCCTGCCGAAGTTGTCTCCCGTTTTCCCCATCCATACTGCAGTTTCAGGCTGGCCGATCATATTTCTCCTGGCCGCCAGACGTTTTCCTGCTCGACTGCCATTTTCCTTCCTTTACAACTGACAGCTGCTTCCTCGTATTTCTGCTTCTATTGATTACTTGCCAATCTCTCCTTGTGTCAATAGTGCCAAGATTTCTTCAATTTTTAATATTTTATGCGATAAATCAGATCTTTTCCCTGAAAATTGATATAATTCTTGCTTGAAACATTTGTCATATCTTCTTTTTCTTGTAATATTACAGCGGAGGGGTTTTCTACTTCATTTTTAGCTCTTTTTGTGCGTCAGAGAAGCTCCCTCTTATCGCTCGGTTCCCATTATTTTATGAACGAATCTTATCTAATTCTGTCGTCGCTTTTATATTTTCCAATTGTCCTCTCTCCAGTTTACGAAAAAGATCAAGAAAACTTCTCAATAACCTTCTCTATCCTTCAAGTAGAATAATCTTTTCTTTGACTAGCACTCGTCCGTTTCAATTCTCTGTCTATTTATTCTTTTCGCTCTGATCCGCGGCCTTAGATTATTGGCAGACTGTTTGCTCTCCGTTCGTCTCGCCCTTCTGCCCTCGCTACTCCTTCCGGGCAACCAATCGATTGCTTTATCTCCTTTTTCTCTTCTCTGGGCCGTGAGAAGACCATTCTCTCTTGTTCGAATAGTCTTCGCTGTTTTGATCATTTCTTTTCGATTTATAAAGGAGTTTTCCGGGAAATATATTGGAGAACATATTGACTTATCCAAATTTCAACAGATTTCCAGCTACTTTGAAACAAAGGGCTCCTATTTTCATAGGGCTGATCCCCATTTTTATGATTTTCTTCAACAAAAACGTGTCTTTTTTATCAATTGGACGTTGCATATCGATTGTGAGGCCAATAACCCTGTAAACTGGGGAGAAATAACGTGGTTTATGCGAAAAACACCGCTAGAAATCAGTATTCGTAACGTCAAGTTGCCGAAAACCATATGAAAAAAGCTATTTTTTTCGTTAGAAACCTATGCAATTTTTACTAAATCCCGATCGTTGCAACCATTGAAAATATTCTTGAAATTGAAGTTTTACGTGCTCCGTGAAACATTTCGTGGTTTTTTCGTGAAGAAGAGGGTCATGGGCGTTTTGTGGACTTGTATTTCTGCTTTTTGAAACAGTTTTACTACTTTTAGAATTGAGATTACCCTTTATTGGAGCGTGTTTGAATAAAAATAAGTCTTTCTGCTATTGAAAACGTATCCAAAAAACCCTTTTCCTTCAAGATTTCTCGAAAAATGTTTCCAGTTTCACGCCGACTATCAAAATTTCCTATCCACTGTTCTTATTAAAGTTATTCGCGTTCTCAAGTCCAAATTACCACATTTTCAGGTATGAATACTTGCCTGCTTGCCGTATTAGCCGCTGTTGTGGCCTGTGCCAGTGCCCAGATCAGCTGCTACCAATGTGTTTCCTCTGTCAATGAAAAATGTGACAGCAGTGATCTTGACGACTTGGCTCAATACAAAAAGGTATCGTAATCCCAAATTCTAAAAGAAATTCGCCTTTTTAGCCTTGCGCCTCTTTGACATCTGGAACTTATTCCGGAAATCCTCCTGTCGGATGCAGGAAAGTTGTCCAGGTACGGGGAAAATTACAATAGAGACGGGTTACATCATTTCCAGAAAGTTGAAGAGGATCCGATTACAATTATCAGAGAATGCGCCTATTCTGGAGGACCCGTCGATGGACAAAAGAAGACTGGAAATTGGGCTGTGTCCAAACTTTTCTATCAGTGCGAAAATGAGAAGGTGCGGAATTTTCTAAAGTCCTGCCGAGGTTTTACGAGCTCGGAGATAAAATTCGAGCCAAAAATCTTCCCAAAATTCCCAATTTTCAGCCTTCCGAGCCCTGCAATGGTACCACGACCCCCAGCATCCTCTTCTCCTCTCTGGCTCTTCTCATCGCCGTCTTGTTCCATTAAACCCTCTCCGGATTCATTCCCCCTTATTTGCTAGGTATTTCTCCAATTGGTCAGTGTCCTCACTTACATTTTTCTCAGATTTCCTCGAGATTTTTTCAATAAATGTTGCTCAATTACAATTGTAATGTTTTTATTGGACTATAAATCAGGATTTGTAATGTTTGGGTTTATTTCGGTAATGTTAGTTCATTACGAACTCAGCCCTTATTTTCGTGTGCATAATCTCCGACGCAGGGATTGTCTATAACCATTGAATAAAATGGTACATAAACTTCTTTACTTTCCAAATCTCATCGGTTTTCTCCTGTTCAGAAGGGGCGACACAATACTGTATCTTGAATTTTAGGTCACTCTGCTCAACCTCGACCTTAGGTTCCAGATGTAATTCGACTCGCCTGTCTTCACCGGGAAGTATCATACCTGAAGTTAACAATTTCTATCCATAGCCAGGTGTTACCATAATTTGGACGAACGCCAACGTGCTTTGGACGTGTTGTTTTAACTTTAAAATGTACAGCCAAGTAGGAAGAAATGTTACGCAGTTGTACGGTTGAAATGGTTTGCTCTGTGAAAGGTCCTGTAATTTCTTGCATTCTTCAAGAATTTTATAAACTAAAAACTCCGAAATCGATTAAAATCCAACCTGTAAATGTAATCAAACGAGATTGGCTAATTTCCAACGCGTTTTTCTTATCTGAACATTGGTTGATCAAGAAGATCTGAAAACATAATACCCTCATGGACTCCTTCAGAAGGAATTGTCTGCTGAATATCTGGAAAAGGTTCAAATTTCTCTTTTGGCAGTATACTTCCATGTGAATTTGCTTCCAGAGCAGCTATCCTTGCCTCTAGATGTCGTAGCGCATCTCCATGCTGATTTATTTTCTCTTCGAGCCGATCCCGTTCCTTTTTCCAATTTTGTTCCAATTCAATTGCGATGGCCTCGATCTCATACTTCTGATAATTTGTATCGGCGGCTATTTTCTTCACTGAAAACATTTGTAAACAAAAATTAAACAAGTGGACGAACCTTCTGAGGACAATTTCTCAAACGAAATCGCCATTTCGTTTTGTTGGTTGGCAAGTTCTTTCTAAAAAAATCAATCCAGAACAGGAATCGACTTACCTCGCTGCCGCTGGCCATTTTCTTTTATGGAATTATAGCTACTTTTTGGAATTGAAGGCGAAACAGTTGAGATAAGTGAAAAGAATGGCAAGAAGGGGGCCGGGTAATCAATTTATAGTGAGAATAGTGAGAAGACCATTGAAAGGAGTTATCAGTCTCTTATCTTTAATCCCGTTTTTCCCACATTTTGAGGAAGATATGAGAGCTTGGAATATTACTGGTTGATCCAAAGGCAGGGCTAGAATAAAAGATTCCAAGAAAAGCGGCAGATTGCGTATTTCCGCTAATAAAATTGAAAAATTTCATTGATACAGTAATCTGGCACAATTATTTACGATTTTGGAGGCTGATTGAAAAGACCGGACTCCTGATTTTCAAGCGTCCCTCCCCCGAGGTTGAAAATGGATGAATGAATAGTTTATTATGACAATTGACAACCCATTTATTGGATTTAACGAAATTCAAAGTCCTTCTGATCCTCCCAGAAAATAATTTTAGTTCTTTTTCACAGGCAACCGAATATTGGATTCTTTCATTTCTCCTGCTTTGCCACATTTCCAACAAGTTTCACTGGACATTTCCGGCGAAATTGGATGAATATGCCAACAATTCCAGAAATACATCCATCTGAAAATGTTGCGATTATCCTTCATAGTCTAGCAGAGTTTTTCCAATATTTTTGAATAGACTAAATGCTCACTTTTTTCCTTCCGGTGGATTGTGTATCGGCGTTTCTCGATTGCAATAAGGACAGCTAACTCGTCCACTTCGATATTCCTTCGGTGTGAAATTTCTCTCGCAACGGGACCAAATACATTTTACTTCTGTGGCCGTATCCACAAGCAGCTGGGGAGGCCTCCCCAAGCTCCCCAGGGAGTCCCCGGGGAGCTCCCCAGTTGGGGAGGCTAAAAATGGTATCCACAAGCTTTTGGGGAGCTCCCCGGGGACTCCCTGGGGAAGGCGGGGAGCTCCCCAGGCCTCCCCTAGCTAGGAGTAGGGGTGGATTGGGGGAGACCAAGGGGAACTGCCGGAAAATTGCCTTTTGAAGGACAGTTTTGCATGGGAGTGCTATAGTATGAACCAGTAAATGCAAGAAAAGCGTAAATTCGGAGAGAAATGCCCTATATAAGGCCGCAAATGGACAGTGCAGTCATTCACCATGGATGATTCTGTGCGAGATCGCCGTGACAAATTGTTGTTCCCAGTCCCACGAGTTTTTCGTGATCGTTCGTGTCCATTCGATACTCTTAGTGATGAGGAATTTCGCCTACGATACCGATTCTCTCGTGCCGGATTTTTTGAAATAGTGAAAATATTGGATGGCGAAGTGGCCGGACACGTTCAACGTGAATACACGCTGACGACTGCGCAGAGGCTGGCCATCACGTTGCAAACATTGGCATCAAACTCCTTCCAACTGATTATGGGCGATGTAGCTGGTGTATCCCAGAGTACCGTGTCCCGAGTAGTCGACGAAGTAACCAGTTGGTTTTGCAATAATTCTCGATACTTCATCGTTTGGCCCACCGAAGAGGAGAAGAATGCCCATAAGAGAAGAATTTATGACAAGTTCGGCATGCCGGGAATCGTGGGCGCCATAGATGGCACCCATGTGCGTATAGTTGCGCCGTCGGTAGATGAGGACGCTCACGTGAATCGGAAAAATTACCATAGCCTGAATGTAAACGCAATTGTCAACGACAAATATGAGTTTCTGTGGCTGAGTGACTCATTTCCAGGCAGTGCCCACGATTCCCGTATTTGGAGAAGTAGCGGTTTATACGATGCCGGTTTTGTTAGATTCAGTTTTCTGCAGTATTATATTGAGAAAATTAGTTTAAGATTGAATCACCTCGAGCATCAACCTAGTACTAGCATTTTTCTTCAAGTCCTTGATCCTCTGCTCAATTTGTTTTGTTGTTTTAATACCTCCTCCGGTACACGACAATTCTTGACTCCATTCAACGAGAAGTTTTTGTTTCATGCTGGGGATACCATTAATCTTCGATCCACGGTCAAAAGAGGAATGGTACTCCTTTTGGTTTTCCAGGTACAACTCCACTAGACGATCATTCTCTTGAGCTACAAAAGCAAAACAGTGTGCCAGTTATAAAAATATAAGAAACTAACTGGTGAAAGCCATACTATATGGAGACACGATGTAGAATAACAGAAAAAGTTGTAAATTCGCGTCGGCGACGGCAAATCGTGTCGAAACTACAACATACAACTCGTACCGCTATTACAAGAGGCTCCAGACTGTACATTACATTCCTCTGTTTTACTATACTATGAATTTTAAAAGACAAGTTTTTTAATCCCTTCTGGGGAGCTCCCCAACTGGGGAGATCGCCCCATCCTTGTGGATACCAAAAGCTCCCCGCGGGGAGCCCTCCCCCGGGGAGCCCTCCCTAGGGACTCCCCAACTGGAGAGCTCCCCGGGGAGATTTCTTGTGGATACGGCCACTGAAGAATTTTGACATTTTTAGGCTCTATTCCGGTTATGTGATTGTTATCGAGGTTGAAAACTCGCACATCTCAGCTCGCAGCTGGGATAACTTAGCTGTGTCTCGATTTTTTAAATAATTTTTTTTGTGCGCCGAAAGGGGGGATCTTGGACGAGTTTTTAAAGAAAAATCCAGCTCGGGGACGCAGAAGGAATATTCAGAGTGCTCATGGTTACTCTTTCTGGTTTACCGAGCTGGGATTTGTTCTGAAAACTCGGGCAGAAACTCCTCTTTTCAGCGTACAGAAAATTATCAAAAACGGTCAAGAATGTGCTGAGAAATGCTCACAGCAAGGAGACACGCGTAATTTTCGTGCCAGTGAACCATCAAAAATTATACTAATTTCTCCTGTCGCGTCGATATCTTACCATAATCCTCAGGAACAGCTAACCAAGGCATTTTTCGTATTTGTTCCACGGTAAAAGTTTCTTCTTCCCCTTCTGTTTTTCCCACTTTCTTCTCCAAGGCGGAACATCTCTTGGATAATTGCTCATAATTCGCCATAATTTGTTCTTGTTCTAAAACCGAAGAGAATCCAATAAATTGGAATATCACAACCTCTGGCATTATTTTTAAAAGCATTCAAAGATGCTTCCAGTTGATGTTTGATATTTTTGACATTTGCCATTTCTTCTTGGATTTGTATCAAAGCTGCGTCCATTTCATAAGTTCTCATTTTGATTTCCATTTTCATTGATATCATTTCTTTCTTTTGTTCTTCATGGGAGGGAGGCTCTTCCTCTATACGATCCTTCGATTTTGCTGGGCTACGAAACGCCATTGTAACTGGCTCTAGTGGATTGAATTGTTGAATATTCACAACTTTGATATCCAGATTTATGGGAAAAGTAGGTCGAAATACTGGCTTCCCTTCGATCTTTGGAATTAGCTGGAGAAAACTGGAATGGGATTACAAAACCGCAAATAATTATAATAATTAAATTATTTACAAAAAAAGAAACAAAGAATTTCGCAACCAGGAGAGAAAACGGCAAAAAGAAGGAGAAAAGATAAGAAATGTTCGAATCAACAGGCGCCAATCGATACAAGTGAGAAATTCACGGGCATTTCCACTGGGCCAGCAGGTCAGACTGGGTCAAATTCTCATCAATTTATAGGAATTGGTAGATAATATACTCCTTACCATAGGAAAACTTGGTGACAGCAAGGATGTCAGCTGGTTTTGTTCGAAAATTCTAGGGGTTTTGGACTTTCTAAAGTTGAAATCTCCGGAAAGATAGCAGAATGACCTCCGAATATTGATGTCTACCGACTAAAGTTCTAATAAAACCTCAAGAAGAAGTCCAAATACCCCAAGGATCCTGTAAATTTCACAATTCTACCAGAAAGGTTGCCCAATTTTCCGTGCCTTATCGAGTTGCTGCCACTGCTTATCGCTGTGTACTCGTCTCTGCGCCTGTTCAAAACAGCTTCTCTTTTCAGTTTCTAGCTACGTCTATTCCTATTTCAATTTTAATGGAGAATAAATTTCACAGAAAGAAAAGAAAAAGCAGAATAAACTCAGCTGTAACGGATCTCCGCCTTCGAATAGAAAAATTGGAGAAGGAGAAAAATGACCTGGAAGAGAAGGTGAAACAGCTGAAATTTGACAAAAATGGTAGGTTTTTGAAATGATAGGAAGCTCTTTTTTTAGAGGAGAAGGACGAGGAGTCTAATAGCCAGTTGGAAAAAGGTGAGGGGATGCTGGAACAGAAAAATAAGACGAGATTCAGTTCACGTGGAAGTTTTGGCGGGCAAAGAAGAAATGAAGACGTTACAGAGCCAGGGTTTGGATAACTAAATCAGGTTAAAAATGGCCATTTCAGTGCAAAAATTGACAAGTGATTTCACCATGGCAAATTATGAAGCACAAGCAATTGCCATTGAAAATGAAGGGAAGCGAAAAAAGGAGAACGAAGAAGTCAGCCGCTTTGTAGAGGAAATCAAAGACGAGATTATGGAAGCATTAGCAAGAAGTCAACGAGACGCTGAAGGTGAGAAATTGAAAGAGCAAAGAAAACAATTTTCCAGAAAAAATGGACGAAGGGCAGCAGGATGGTGAGAGGATTGTGAAATAGACAAACAAGCTTTTTTTTAGTTATTGACGCCATAAGAGGACTGATAACTGGACTACAGAAAAACATGGAGCAAAAACTGAGAGAAAGTCATAATACCCTTCTCCAGAGATTTATTCCACTGGTCGAAGATGTCAAATTCATCAAGAAACAAATCTACGATGAAACTGTAACAATACAAAACACGCCGGAAACTTTCTTTAGATTCTGATTCTTGGCGGACAAAGTGAAGAAGAGGATTCTCTCGATTCCATGCTCATTTTGAAGGGTAAAGAATGGGCAGAACTGCCGTTAAAACTACCCAAAAACTTCGCTGGTGGTGCAGTTTTCCTCCACGGGGAGATTTATATATTTGGTGGGCCTGAGATGGACAACGAATTGTATAAATTGGACAATAAGACATTCGAATGGAAACGGCTGGCTGACATGAATGAGGGTCGGACGGATATCACAAACAGTTGTCTTGAATGGAATGGATCAATTTGGATATTTGGCGGCTGCGATGGAACCGCTGTGCTGAAAAGTGTCGAGCGTTATGATCCAAATGAGGACAAATGGATCCAAATGCCGTTAGTTTACCATTTTTACGGCCCATTTTTTGATCACAAGGGAACCAAAACAATCAAAATTTTAGGGATATGCAATATCCTCGATCAAATGCAGCTGTGACTGTCCATAATGACAAGTTGATAGTCTGCGGAGGATGGAGTGATGGAAATTCTATGCAGAGCATCGAATGTTTTGATCCGGAAAGTGGCATCTGGTCATTTTTGAATCATTTGCCATCGCCGTGCTGTGACCATGTCCTCGTTTCCTTTGAAAATGGGCTGATTGCAATTGGCGGGAATGATGGAACCGAGACAGACAATAATTCTGCCCTGAAATTGGATGACAAAGGAATTTGGAAAAAGCTGCCACCCATGAAACATTCACGAAGAAATTTTTCGGCAGCAGTTCTTGATAAAGAAATTTATGCAATTGGTGGAGAAGAACAATCAAAAGTTGAAATATTCGATGGAGAAAATTGGAAAGATGGTCCAATTCTTCCAAATAATCGTCATTTTTTATCTTCATTGATTATTCCCATATATTTCGCAGAGACTCTTTGTAATTATTCTGAGAATACAGAGACAATGTAATAAACTCATTAAGAACTAATAATTCCCCATGTACGGGTTTTCAACGGTCAGCTGTAGATTTTGGGCGCATTTGCGGCCGCCATTCAAAACAACAAATTGACCTGCTTTAGCTATAAGTTTCCTTCTTTTTTCATTTTGAAAATATTGGATAAAATATGAAATTACTGGAAGATAACTGGAATTAGTAATTTTATTTTTTGTCGTGGTCGTCACCATTGTGTCCACGATAATTAGTTTTTGGAAAAAAGATCATTTCAAGGCGACAATCAGTATTTCAACAAGAAAATCCAATAAAATAAAAGAAAACAAACACAGAAATGTGTATTTATTCGAGAGTCAATATAAAAATACACGTAACATAGAGAGAAATAAATACTTCTGTTTTTATATTTTTACAAAATAAAGGGAAAAGCGTCTCTCGTCTAACGGATCCGGGCATCGGCGACGTAGAAAAATGGAAGACGGTGGCAGTCGGCGATGGTCGGACGATGCTGCGCGTCGAATGTCATCATCTCGTCCAGACTACGGCGACAGGCCGACGAAAGTTCCAACTTTTCCGGATAGTTGTAGGCCCGATTCCTGAAATGAAAATAAATTTAAAAATCGTGAAAAGCCGCGGTTTTCAGAGAGGTTTTTCGACGAAAAGGCAGCGCTATATTTTGCGGATGGGCCGCCAATGGAAATGACTCGATCTCGGTTACTTTCCGTCAATTTTTGGAGATTCAAACATTATTTTCTAGAGCTTTTAAAGACGAATCAGGCAGCACAGATCATAGACTGACAATCGCAAAAAAATAGTCAAATAAACGTACTTTTGATTCTCGACAATTTTGAAATTGTGCATATTTTCTCGAAATGGCATGGTATCGGTGACGATGATGAATCCGATGACGCCAATGCTCCAGACGTCGGCCTTGTAGGGGCTATACGGATGTCCCATGAGAATTTCCGGCGACGAGTAGCTCTTCGATCCGCAATATGTCGTCGATGGATTGGCGCCGACTTTCCTTGCAAATCCAAAATCAGCAACTTTGACAATGCCGCCATCAAAGAGAATACAATTCTCCAGTTTTAGATCACGATGCGCCATTCGACACGAGTGCATATATCCGACGCCGCTGATGATCATCTGCATCCAGACACGAGCCTGTCCCTCAGCCACTGCGCCATTCTTCTGTACGTAGGCTAACAGATCGCCTTTTTGGCCGTATTCCATCGATAGAAAGACATATTTCATTGCTTCATAATGGCCAAGGATCCGTACCAAATTCGGATGGCGCAATTGACGCCAGCAGTCAATCTCACGCGGCAGAAATTTATCCCTGAAGTCCGTTGTCACCTTCTCTTTGTTGATCACTTTGATGGCTATCTAAAATTATTTTATTATTTCATTTAAAGGGAAAAAGCCGACCTTTCTGTAAGTCCGAGATTCGGCATTCTCGTATTGGCGGGCGGTGATGACTTTACTGTAGCGGCCGGCTCCCAACTTGACCGAATTCGTGATGTCGATGTTTTTCTGGAGAAATAGACGGCGAAGAATTGTATTCAGATCTTCCTGAAAATTATTAAAATTATTAAAGAATTTCTCCGCCAAATTTTAAATTCGAAATCGACGTGGGCTGCGGGAGTTGGCTGGTCAAAGCGTAGTCGAAACGACCGTTATGATTTCCAAAAATGTCGAATTTTCTCGGCCGATTGTCAAAAACAGAAATTCTCCATTTTCCCACAAAAATCGCAGCCGTTCGGTCAAAATTTTTGCCCAAAAATGGCACCAAAACAGACGTAAATTCGGACCTGGGAAGACTGCTGACGATGATACGATGCCTGCGACTGTGTCGACGGTTCCAGATGGCCACGTGGCTGCGGCTGACGAGGAGTGTACTGGCCACGACGATGATCTCCACCACTGGAAGGAGCAGACGGCCTGTAGACACTCGACCGGGTGTAGGCATTGTGGGTGTTATTTCGAGGAGAAGGAGCCAACATCGAGACATTGGACCATGGCGAGAAATGGTCGACAGGCGGCGGACGGGGCGAAGAAGCAACCCTCGGATACGGCGAACGAGGAGGCAGCGGCGTCGACGGGCGACTGTAGACATTCGTCGGCGGCGGATATTTCGGCCTCTGCTGCTGGTTGTAGCTGTTCTTCCAGTTTCTGTAGGCGTCTGGATGACTCATTCTAAAAGTTGCTACGGTCAAAATTAAGAATATAAAAAAGGACCGTAATTGATGGCCCACAGCACGAGCCGCTGGCAGGAGAAAGACTGACAGCTTCTTCTAACATTTTTTGACCAGATCACAATAAACCAGACAATTTCATGTTAGCAACTTTGACCACAAAAATTAACCGACTCTCGCTTTCTTTTACAGGAATAAAAAGAGGGGAAGATTTCAAATTGTTGAGAAACATTCCGATGTTCTCATGCACATGACCTCTTTTGTGATTTATTATAATTTTGCGGTTTCACAATTGACACTCGCTGACAAGTATTCACGGATGTCCGGAGCGAGTTAAAATCAGGGCCATTTCAAGCCGAAAATGCCAAAAATACGCTAGGAATACTTGCGGCTACTAAAAAACGGAGAAATGCGGTGGAAAAATAGAAAACGTAAAATATTTTAATCGTGGTTGGCATCGAACCATTGTAATTTGAATGATAATCCGGCTCGCTTGTGCCTCTTCTCGAAAACGAGCCGCACCTGCTGTCTCGTCTCCGAAACAATGTGACACCTCCGGCTCGTCTTGTTCTCAAAAACCCCGAGTTGTGCAACCCTGCTCCAAATCAAATTCAGTGTGGTCACCCTAATCCAGTTGGTTTGAAGCTACAATGAATCATTTCTCGCCTTCATTACAGTAAATGGATTTAATTGGATTATCAATTTGGTAAATTTACTGTAATCCGATGAAAGAAGCTAATAGTCAGTCTTCTTTCTTTGCCGAGGCGGTTGCCTACCGTGGCAGTATGTTATTTTATTTTTTTTCTCAATAAGTAGAAGCTGCTCTCTTTTGATTGCGGCTGTATAGTGGGTATAGTCGGTTTCCAACTCTGGGGGAAACGGGCGTTGTAGAACCACTTGAAAATCAGGCAAATATTTCGAGTTTTCATTGGATTCACATGCGCGTCTTGAGGTCCCGCAGCGCCCGTTTCCCCCAGAGTTGGAAACTGACTATAGTGTCTATTTTGTATGCACACATTTTAAACGGCTCTTTTTATGATCCTCACAAACATGGTGGATAGCTCTGGGTGTGGTTTTTTACAAAATGTAAGAACAAATGGAGAAGAAGATCCTACTCCTTAGGTGAACAGGTCTTCTTTTATTCTCCATTGAATGACATATTTGCCTTTTCCACAAAGAGTTCTTGAGAGCCAGTATATGTCATTTTACCGTGCACCATAATTGACCCGTTCTCACTTTTTTGGCACGCCCCTGAATTAAAGTGCCATTTTTGGAGGGAGAAATCGCACTCTGCGCTCTTCTTTGGCGGATATCTCGGTCGCTCCTGGACCTTTTTGACTAATTAAAAGGCGAGGGGAAAGAAGAGACGATTGGTTTTCTTACAAACAAAATCTGAAGTAAATAGCAAGTAAAGATAGCTCATAATCCTTGTTAATACGCAAAAGAAAAACTTAAATCCCACTAAAAATTGCTGCTGTGAGCTTTTCCTATTTGCTAAATCCATAAGTGTTGTACTGCGAATAATATGAATTTGTCTCTCTCAACTCGATCTTTTTTAGGACTGCAACAGGATCGCCTGTCGAGAACTCAAACAGAAACTGGCAGATGAGAAGAAAAAACGTCGTGACGATAGAAAGAAGTACGAGAAGGAAAAAGAGAACTGGAAGAAGGAAAAGAAACAGATGGCTGATAAACTGAAAACCTTCGAAATTGGTCAAGAAAAAATGGAAAATGAAACAAAAAGAGACAACAAGCAGCTGATTGATGTAAGTAATATCATTGAAATTTGGTTGACTGTGGCATATAACCTCCCCCAGTGTGTCTTTTCACCCTGACAACAATTGATTTCTTTTGCATTTGAAAAGAAAATCTTTTCTATAGAGGGCCACGACTCAAAAAGATTTTGAGACGCCAGAAGCTTTTGAAATTCTTCCAAGGAGACGAAATTTTGGCCAATATGGAAGTTCACCAAACACTATTTTTGTGTGGCGCGGGGTGTATATCAGCTTTCAAACCGTAAAACTTTCGGGAATAGTAAAATAAACTCTACTAAGCCTAAGCCAATTTTTGACAAAAAAAGAAATGAGAGAAAAATTTTATAGAAAGGTTTTTGGGGCGCAAGTGTGGGGAAGTTCACCAAATGAGCCTGAATTTCGTCACCCTGTAGCTCGCCGGGTTGACTTGCCAATTTGATTCAAACGATTGAAATAGACACAACTAAGCCTAAGCAGGCCTACGGTAGAAAAAAAAATTAGAAAAAAACGATTTTGGAGGAGGTTTCGGGGCGATGGTGAACTTGGTGATGGTGAAGTTCACCGAAATTTTGCAATTATTTTCGATTCCAAGGTCAGCCCAGCAGTAAAATTCCAGAAATATATGCAAAGAATGTTGTTTTCCACAAGAATAAAAATGAGAAAAATTATCTGTGGCTACGAGATAGTCGAACCTGCAAAAGAGAAAATTTTCGTGAGCAGGCCAAATAATATTTTATCCCCGAAAATTTGCGCCAAAAGCTATATGTGCCGAAAAAATTGCCACTTGAAGAATTTAAAAAAAATTGGGGAATGTATTCTGAATTAATATAATTATTTTAGATGTGTGATGCCTCTGGTGTTGTCGAATTTTCGACTGATTTTGTCGTTTCTCCTGGCGATCTCACTCCCAATTCGACACAAACGATTGACATCAAGGCAGTCTCAGGAGAGCTCTTCAAACTCATTTGGGATACCTCAACGCATATGGAAGCAAAACAGAGGAGACATTTATTCGGGTCACCAAACAACTCCCGGGAAAGTTCCTGCTTCCAAGTTGCACCAAAATTCCAGCGGTAAGATTCTTTTCTTATCATAATTATGCCAAATTGAAGGGTGCGAAAGAGATCAAGTTCATGGTGTTGTATAATGGCAAGCAGTTACACCATAGCATCACAATTCGGCCAATCCTCGACGTCTTGACGCTTTTCCCGAAAATGCTATTTATAAGACGAAAAAGAGAAATGGAAAGCTCTCCTCAACTCGCCGGAGCTCATTGGAAAACTTCGGATGACGATGGTGGATGAAAATGATCGGAAGAAAGTGCTCGACTCTGAGGACAAAACTGGCTTTTTTAAAAAGCAATGCTGCGATCGGCAACTGGTTATACTGAAATACTCCAGCCGAACCACGCCTCGTCCCCATACTACTGCAATATTGTATATCTAATTGAATAAAGATATAAGCAGAATTTTTGTTATCTGAACACATTTATCTTGCTTGGTTAAAACTTTATAATTATCAGTAATACAGACAACTCCAAGATGATCAGCATTTATCCGCTTCGAAAAGCAAAGAGACATCTCCTGGAAGTTTCGAATCAACCAACGATAAACTTTAGAAAGGCGGGAAAACAACACAGACAAATAAAACTGACCAAGAAAAAAGATACAGCCAATATTAGCTTGAAAATGGCGTATAGAATACATCAAAATGCAACAAATATTCATGGATTTCATCGAAAATTTTGTACCGGACTATAAAAAAGCCATAAATCCTTATCTGATCTGAAATATCTGAAAAGTGAACATATTTTGAGGGAAAATAATACCTAAAAAAGAAAGAGGAGTCAAAAATCTTGAAATCGTAATGGAAGAAGCTGACAGAAATAATCCCGCCAAAACGGAATTTGACTTGGTCAACAGGAGAAAAACTGACAAGAAAATGTCAATACAAGATTGCCAATTAAAAAGCGAAAAGAAACCGAAATCAAAGGACGACGTTTACAAGAAAATCATCCTGCTGCGGACAAGATCCGAACGCTATCTACAAGGAATCTTTCTGGAGAGATCACCAGCTAGAGCCTTTTTTGGGAGAGCTTTTTCTTATGCTATTCGGAATTATTTAATGAGTTTTCTCTTTAAAAATGGCGCGTCCACTGGTTTCCCATGGGCTCACGCCGACTTCCACATAGGGGAGACCTAGATATCTTGCGGCAAGATTCTTGCCTTCCTCTGGGATATAGAGGGAGCTCGCAGTGGAGCTGGACTGGCCCAATTTCGCCTAAAGCACCGGCCTAGTTCCCTCACAAATTTGATCTCTTGACGTTTTCCGTACATTTTGAAATTGTGCTGATTAACAATGGAAATTGGTCTTGTAATGTGTACGAGATTAGTCATCGTCTGGCTCAATTCAAACCGATGTTCTATGAATTGTTGAACTCCCAGAGAGATTGCGAACATTCCCGGCGTTGTTTTCTTATTCTTCTCACCTGGTTCGTCATTTGTTTTTTCAATGTTATGATCTCCGTTCTAATACTGGCCGCCAGCTTTTCTGCAGTTGGTCTACTTATCTTTTTTTATTTTTTTAAAGTTTTAGGCTTCTTCTATTCGATTGAGCTTTTTTGGAATTTTTTTGTTCAATTATTTCTGAAATAATCCACCAAATCCCAGCAAACCAGTCCCTTCCCCTGCTGAATTCACACGTAATAGTTTGATTTTATAGAACAGGCCAAGAATGTCCACGTCGCCAATCACAAAACACACAAAATGGTCATTCTATTTTTCTCGTTTCATTTTTACCAGACGAATGAACTTTCGGGGAATAACTGGATTGTACTGATACGCGGGCCGAAAGGGAGGACGAGAAGATCAGTCGAATTAGATCGGAACTGGGTCGATGAGAACTCCAAGCAAACCGGGTTGTTTTTCGATTCTCACTTGACATTTTGGAACAATTTGTCGTCAAAATAATAATTTGAAGCTACCATTTTGTTTTTCTCTGTGAAAAGGATCGGTTTTGTCGTAAAGAACGTACTCCAAAACACGGTGAAAGTTTCTAACAACTGGTTTCGATTCTTGATTTCAAAATAAAAGGAACTTTTGAAACATGTCGGCCCACGTTTTTTTTCGCACAATTTCTTCTGATTGTGAAAAAGCCAAAAAATAGCATTTTTAGGGGAAAATTACGGACAAATTGGATATGAGCTTACCCGAAATGCGTGTCTTTCGCAATGTACCACCACAGGATCATGAATTCCGCCGTTTGTACTCAAATAAGGAGTCTTATTGAGAAAACCAGCGCTGTAGGACCTCAATAGGTGCTATTTGAAACTTTTCAAAGAAATTTCGAAGAATTTGCCTAATTTTCAGTCCCACTACGACCGTTTTCCTTCTTGGAACTTGTTCCTATAATAAAATTATTCGAGGAATTTAGTGGCAGCAATCTTTTTCCGAATTCTCTTTGCCCAGATACATTTTTCGGGAATTCCGAAATATTTCGTACTGAATTCCCCCCGTTGAAAAGTTGGCCTGTCACCAAAAATTGAGTCCAACCAGCTGATTCGACTCGCCTTTCTCTTATCTAAATTCTTCCTGTCACACAAAAATACGCTATCACTCGAAAAAGGGAGAGTATAGTTCTTGTGTCTTCCCTTCTTCCTCTTCAATCTATTTCCAGCTATTTTTGTGTACATTCTTCTCTTTTTTGCCCATTCCCAATTCTGATAATATGATCTCCTTTTCTCGCGGTCATTTCGCTGATATGTGTTATGGAGCCCCGAAATAGGGCGTAGCCAAGCGCACGCGTCGCCTCTTTTGTGAACTTTTGCTAGGAAGAAAACTTTTTTCTTTTCGATACAAAGGGAGACGAATAGTTCCTGGTTGGTTTTAATCACGTTGCGTCGACTGATTCGAAGCCATTTTGTGACCGGAGAGGGTCACTGCCGTGGCCTTTTTTACTCTCTTATCTCTTCCCTTTCCCTTGTGTGTTTTGGACGAAACGTGTCACAAAAGATGCGAATCCTCGGTTAAATCTTATAAACCTCGCCGTTTCCAAACATTACAGAAATTGGCGAAAACACATAAATTGATGCAGCAAAACATTTAGAAAGCGTAGTTTGGTTGATTTCCTGTGAAAAATGGTTACTGAACTTGAAAGACGCGCTTGAATTCGACGGTTCCCAAGGAAAATTCGATGAATTCCGCCTGTTTTTGCTGGTCTCACAGCGCATTTTCTCTAAAATTTGCACAGAACGGGCTGATAATTGGACTGTAGATATTGTAAGCATTTCCACGGAATCCAGAGCTTTGGGCCAGACGATTTTCCTTGTTCATTGACAAAAATTTCTGTTTTGCGGGAAGAGAGAGTGCCTGAATTCTTATTTTTGATTCCTCAGTCCATTTTTTGTTGTTATGAGGTCTAAAAAGCAATAATTCATCCTTTTTTGGTAATTTCACGTAGAAATTCCCTTTTTATATCGCTGGCTAAGGCTAAACGAGATATTGAAGGATTAGCGTAACTTTTAATGTTGCTTATCTACAAGTAATCATTTCTCCGCCCATTGGCATTACTTGAATATACAGTAAAACACACAAAATTTGCCTGTTTTACCAATTTTGAATCAAATTTGCCCTCATCTCAGCGTATCAAATAGTTTTCCAGTCATTTTCCCTTCACAATGTGATCCATTCCACCGTCAACTTGTTCTCTATGTTCCACTACTTTCATCTCTGCCTATAAAATATTTTCCCATGTTCAACCTGTCGCTCCTCTGCCAATGTTCTTGATCTTTCCTGTGTTTTGTTTTTATGCTACAACTAACCCGTTTTTTGGACAGAAAATGACAGCTGAAACTGCAGAAGTTAGCTGGATTGGTAATCCTCTCTCCGTGCTGCAACATTCGATAAACTGCCTTCAAGGGGTGAGCTGAGCACAATAAGGGTTTGGCCGTCATAGAGTTTGGCCGTTTTAGAATGGCCGCGTTTTTTTCTAATGTTTATTATATGCTTCTAGTGGAGAAATAACTAGAAAATAGTGAGAAAACCCTGAGAATGAGTGTAAAATCAGCCTAGGCAAATAGCGAAACTTTCGACGTTTGCCAAAAAAGCCGGATTGCAGAAAAAAATCCGGGAAAGTTAGGGACAGAATCCCACAAAAGCTTATTTAGTTTCAGCCCCTCCCCCACAAAAGAAAGGAAATGCAGTTCTTCTTTGTCCCCACAAAAGTCCAGAAATGCAGGATGTCAGTAAAACTAAATATCGCGCTTTTCTGACATTCGGCTGTTATCATTGGGAACTAATTTATTATCCCGTAAGGATATTTGTTCACTGATTGTTCTCTTTTTGCTGACATTGTGGAATGCCTCCGTTTACGGGCTGGGATGACGAAAAAGGCTATTGCTGTAATGTGTTCTCCCAGGGAGAATTCCTCTTTTTATCGTGAGAATAAGCTGCCATCCCTCTAACAATGGATGACCACCAGAAAAATCATTCGAGTAATGCTGTCTTTTTTTACTGAAGTGGGGCTGCCGCCCCATTTCAACCCCCGTCCAGTCTATCAGTAAATTTTTGGCCCATCGCTCGCCTGCGGCTCGCGCTGGCCCTCGTTTCCCCCTGATCTACAGGAGACTCCGACGAGAACACTGAAATTTACTGAAGTGTCCCCTTATCTAATTCTCTCTTTCGGCTAATTCCCATTTTCCTCGTATCAGAAAAGCGCGATATTTAGTTTTACTGACATCCTGCATTTCTGGACTTTTGTGGGGACAAAGAAGAACTGCATTTCCTTTCTTTTGTGGGGGAGGGGCTGAAACTAAATAAGCTTTTGTGGGATTCTGTCCCTAACTTTCCCGGATTTCTCGACTTTTATGGTGCCCCGCGGAAGATATATTTCATTGAGAGATCTCAGAGAATACTTGGCCGAAGGCCCCACAAAATGTCAAATGGAACCTAATCATTAATTTTTTTGGTTTATTCCAGTTCAGTTTAAAAATTTGAGCAAGTAAAATTTGTTTATATCTCCTCGTGCTCGCAATCAGAAGAAATATTAGAAAATTTTTGCTGAAACGATGACAAAAGCAGCACAGCGAGCGAGCATCAAACATTTTCTTGGCGTAATGGTCTTCTATTTTGCTCCTGCGCAGTCATTTCAAAGATCATTTTGATGATATTTGTCCTGTACGGCTAAAAAACAACGTTGGATACGATGGACAAGCGAGATTTCAAAAATTACCTTATCCGAAGAATCTTTCTTCAGAAATAATCGCGAACTGCACGAGCTTATAACTAAAAAATTAATTTTTCAACCACTACTTTTTCCTACGTATTCGGTTCAGCATAAAAAGTTTAATATAAAACAATTATTCATATTCATGGAAGCCTCGAAATGAGCTCGCAATCCAAAGAAATAGACGAATTTGGACATTTTGCAAGAAAAAATGCCAAAAGCGCCACAGCGAAAAGCGCCACAGTGAGTGCTCGCAGGACATTTCATTTACTTGAGGAACCTCTTTTTTGCTCTTGCGCGCCCATTTCATTGCCAATTTTAATGAAATTTGTCCAGTAACGATAAAAAACAGTGCCGAACACGATAGTACATTCAGATTTTAAAAATCGCTTGAAGAGGGCAAGATATCAGTGTCGAGTTGTGCGCTTATTTGGTCCTATATCTCAAGAATACGGCATTTTCAGATTATTCTACGAACACCACCGTAATCAGCGCAAAAAGCTGAGTCCGGTGATACCAAAATTGTGCGTTTCGCGCGACGGGGGATAAAATCGAAAATTTTTGGAAGAAAAAATGCCAAAAGCGCCACAGCGAAAAGCGCCACAGTGAGTGCTCGCAGGACATTTCATTGCCGATTTTAATGAAATTTGTGTTGTACAGGTGAAAAAAATGTGGCGAACACGATGGCGAAGTCAGATTTTAAAAATCTTTTGAGATAGACGAGATATGACATTCGAGTTTCGCGCCTATTTGGCCTTATATCTCGAGAAAAAGGCATTTTTAGATTTTTCTGAGAACACCACCGGAATCAGCGTAAAAAATTGAGTCGGAAGACACCGATTTTAGACAGTCTCATCATAAAATGTCCTCATCGGCTAAAACTAAATAGCCCAGTCGCGCGAAGCGAAGAGAAAGTCACACGATCAATAAAAACGGTCAAACTCATCGCGGCCAAATACTAGTGCGGATAAGCAAAATCCGGCCAAACCCTTACTGTGCCGTTTTAGTGACCAATTTTAGAGGAAATCCTCGGTTTTTTTCCATTCAACATTTAGCGGTTCCTTGTTAGACTTTTGGACTCATTTTTTTACAGAAAAAACTCCAAAATTTCAATAACTAAAAAATAAATTTGTAGAGATTACGAGAAAAGCTTTTGATTGTTTGGTCTTTCCATAGAAGATTCTTATGTTGACTTCAAAACACAAAAAATCCCGCTATCAAAATCGTGACGTCCAGTATTACGCCACGATGGAATTTATTTGCAGCCGATACTTTTACACGGTTATCAGCCATTTTGTTGTCGAAA
The DNA here is from genome assembly GCA_964036215.1 of Oscheius sp. DF5033. NCBI lineage: Eukaryota > Metazoa > Nematoda > Chromadorea > Rhabditida > Rhabditidae > Oscheius > Oscheius sp. DF5033. The sequence goes on from CAXIWN010000006.1 coordinate 3,253,141, forward strand.
AGAAAGTCACACGATCAACAAAACAAACTCCAATTTATGAATGGTAAAAAGGAACGGGTGGACGCAGGGGGAAAGAAACGCGGATACTCGAATACCCAAAGTGAAACAATTATCGAAAATCTGAGAAGATTTATTGTAATCCAAGTTATTTATTGAATTTTATTCGTGATTTTAGGGTAATTGCCCAGTTCCTGGCTGTCAAGATATGCGCAACAGCTTGGGTCATTCACAGAATTGCAATAATACCAATTGTCCAGGTAAATTCTTTGATCTTACGAGCAAATTGTGGTCATAAAAGCAAATTTCCACTGTTTCCGGGTTTCTATTTATGGCAAACGGTTGAGGAAATCGCAAAGACATAAAGGAACGGAAAACGAGGTTTTTTGGATGTTTTTACAAGGAATTGCCGTCATTTTGGGAGAAATCATGGCTGGTGAGCAAAAAGAATTATAGAAATCCCAGTGAATTGCCCTTGTCGCTGTGACAAGCCATAAAACAAAATCCGAAACGATTGAAATTTCTAATTCATAAAAAATTTAATGATTCATAAAGTTTACCCCTGGTGACTAGTAGCAGGGGAGAAATATTTAGGAGAGGAAAGCAAAGTGTACTCGTAAAACTGAAAAAAATAAAAATTCCTTGTAAGTTGAAAGAGCCGCCGTTCCCCGTCTATTAGCCCACAATTTTTTTTGTTTCACGAGGATCATAAACTAAAAGCCCGGGTTCGTCGGTAGTCGACATTCCTTTGCCTGAGTTTTTGCTATTCAATATTTCTACACAATTTAGCCCACTGACCGGTAAGAAATATTTCGGGAGTTTTATTTGAAAGAATTCAGATTTTCGGCTTACTATGATGAGATTTTCAGCCCCTCCCTGCATTGCAATGCGTCAATTGGCCACGGAAAATGTTCCCCCAACTGCTCCTCCTCCCGTCTCCCTGGAACAAATTTTCCGTTGTGCCTTAGCAGCTACTGATCTTAAACCGGCCATAAAACGGAAGAAAAGTACAAGAACCAGTGGAAAACGCAGTTCCAGGAGCAGCATTTCCTCCTCTTCTTCGTCAGATGATTCATTATTCCGAGTTCCGCGCGGGAAACCGCGACGATTTTGATTGTTTCTATGTATTTGACTCATTTAAAAAAGAGATTTATATCAGAAAAGTTGGAATTGTGAATCTTCATAAACTGAAGTGCGCTGAGTAGCTTCGCCGGCGATATGACGGCCCTGGTCGTGGAAAAATCGAAGAAATTTATTTCCTTCTTCAATATATAGCCTGTTTCCAATGGAAAAACCCTCGAAACAATCCAACATTTTCCCCCTTTTTCCCAGAAAGTTCCTCAATTTCCCACAGGAAATTGCCCTTTTTTATTGAATATCGTCAGGTCAAATCATTCGGGTCATAAATCATTGGGAGACTGCCAGTTTACAGCAGCAGACACGGCCAAAAAAGGCCATGTCACGTCCATTTCTCTGCCTGGAACCGAGAAGATAGTCGAGAGATGGCGCTTCTTTTTCTTTTTTATTTCAATCGGTCAATATTATCGTGCCATTTTCTTGCCATCAATTCAATAAATTCTGCCACACTTGTTAGAATTTCGTAAAATTCATAGATTTCTTCGCTATTTCTACCTGCAATAGTCAGTTTACCTATTTTTTCGAATTGGAAATCAAAAGTTTTCCCAGAAATGCGCCATAATTCGGGTAATTCATTGAAAATTCCACAATTATCTTATAGAAAAGACCGAAATAAAACTGCTAACTGGCCTTTCCATTTCTTGCCGTTGGTTGAAAAGCAGGAAATAGGCAAAATACGTCATGCAACCCCAATTTCGGGGAAATACGGCTGTTTTAGGTTGTAAGAAATAGTCAGTAAAGTCTACCGGATTGAAACATAGTTTGTTAGAAAGCCCTGAATCTGTTCATTATGAAAGTCTTTAGATTTTTGAAATTAGTCCAAGTTGAACCGAATTATGAGGGAAATGAGGCAGCTAGGCGGAGATATGACCTATGGCTCGAGTTCTACCGAAATCCGAAATGGGGCCTACATTGCTGTGTTTTCCCTGTTTTGCATATTTATTTCAGTATATACCAAGTTTCTTATAAAAAATCATGAATTCAAGCGGCATCTCACCGAAACTTCCTTTTTCTTGCTATTTCGGTTCCTTCTATTTATATTTCCCCAAATTTCCTATCAGATAGGCCAGGTTCCCTGTGTGTCAAAGGGGCAATTATTGACCTGCCCACATTACAGCCATCTTATCTCATTCATGAGGCTATTTTCCCAGCGCCATGCTCCTTTTGTTTTTGTTTATCACCCGGTTTTTATGAGTTGTACGGATTACTGCATGTGCTCCTTCCTCCGAGGCGACGCCGGCTGTCGTCCGCTGGCGACTTTTTTCTGCTAACAAAAGGCCACGGCGCTCTTTCATCGACAAATTTTCCTTTTTCTTTTAGGGGAATGATGATTTTGCTGAATTTTGTGTTATGTAGAAAGATAAGCGATGTTTACTTGGAAAAATACCACGTTATCTGCCAGAAATTTCCGTAATAGATGGGTTATTGTGACAAACATTGAAAATGAGCTGATTTCCCGGTTTTATGCTTTGAACCAGGAGAATTTCACAGTTTTTTCAGGTTTTCTGATTATTCTTATTCAAAATTCCTGGATTTATTTTGTGAATAACCATGTCGAGGCCTTTTTTTGTTTATAAGAGTCCATTTCAACGGCTGGCCATCGAATTCCCTCGATCATTCAATTTTTCGCTAAAAAATTAATTGTCAATTCATCTTGCTAGTTTCTGAAGAGAAAAAATACCGGGAAGAATTTCATGATGGAGCCTCATTACCTAGGCCAACTGGCTATAAAACATTTCCTGGGCATCGCAAAGTTTCAATTGTTCCGAGATCTTCTTTTATTCGGGCAAAGTTGTTTTTATGCAGTAAGGCAAACAATTAATTTTCCTGACCAATTTTACCTCTTACAATTCTCATTATCCTTGTCCAATCCAAATTTCAGAAACCCGACAAAATGGCCGAACCCCCCGCCCCTACAGAATGCACCCAAGGAAAAGTTATGGAATTTTTACAAAAAATGTCAGAGGTAATTTTTGTGCTATATTTTCATGGAAAATAAGAAAATTACAGACTTCTGGAATATCTGATTTGACTGATCCAGCCCTGGCGGAATATATGTCCGATGCGGATGCTTTGAAACATGTGCGGGAGCAATTTCATTACCCAAAATGTGGTACTCTGCCAGATGGTAAGGTTTTTTTGAACTTTAAAAGGGGGAAAAATCGAAGTTTTACGGGAAAATGGAGGGATTAATGAGGTCTAGGTAGCACAACAAATCTCGACTTGGTTATTTTACATTAGAAATGAAAGGGAACAATTATAAAATGGACGATGAGGAAATTTTTGACCAGGATACGTAAAAACGGGCTATTTTTTCCGTTCTAAGGGTTGAATCCAATAAAATAAAGCATAAATTGAGCTTTTACCCCAAACTTGCAACCAAAAATAATTTAAAAAAGGGAGAATACGCCTATTAGGAAAGGAAAAATCGGAGCTTCGCCAGATGAAATTAGAAATGTTTCGTGTTTTCTGCTTATGATTCATATTCATAAGTTATGAATGGCATGAATTCTATCTGCCAGTCAGCTTTTATGGCACGGAATCTTATTTTGAGTAGGATTTGAATAGTAATCGTGAAAAGTCTCCACACTCTTATTTATTTCCACGGTTTGTCACCAACAGCGTTTGACAATGGTTTATTATTCCAAATCACGATATTCAAGGGGATCCAAAACATTTCAAATTTCTGATTCTCCATTTTCAGTGGATTCCATGCTCTGTGACCCAGAGGCTGACTCGATTTATTTGTGTGGAAATTCCTTGGGTCTAATGCCAAAAGCAACCGAAAGGATTATGAAGGAACAGCTGGACAAGTGGGCCAGGATGTGGGCTTAACTTTTGGCGGTAGAAAAATATGTTTAGGGGAGTTTTTGGCCATTTAAATGGCTCGCTTCCTTGGGCATATTGCGACGAGGCCGGGCTGGAAGGAGTTGCTCGACTGGTGGGCGCAAAAAAGGAAGAAGTCGCCCTGTGCAACGGATTGACAGTCAATATTCATGTTCTTTTGGTAATTTTGCACATTTTCCTGGGAAAATAAGTTTCAGACAGCGTTTTATAAGCCGACAGAGACTCGTCATAAAATTCTCTTGGAATCCAGGGCTTTCCCATCCGATCATTATGCCATTGAGTCACAGCTTCGACTCCATGGGAGGTCAGTCGAAGAGAGCATGATCTTCCTACAGCCACGGGAAGGAGAAGAAACCCTGAGAACAGAAGATATCCTGGATTATATTGAGAAAAATGGAGATGAGGTAAATTTTTGAAGTTGCAGTAACAAAACTAAAAAATTCTACGTAATAAGAAAGACTCAAAACATTGAAGATTTTCAGATTGCAATCATCTGGCTGGCTGGAATTCAATATTACACGGGACAACTCTTCGATATCAAAAATATTACCGAAGCTGGACATAGAAAGGCAAGTTTGAGACGGGAAATGAATAAAAAATGGGCAAAGAGAAGCTGAAATGGAATTGAAACGATCTATTTTATGGAGAAAAGCATCCAGAGCCCTTGTTTGTAGCTAAAATTACTGGCTACTCTTATTTCTATCAAAAAATTAGTAAGAAGGGTAACAGGAAAACGAAACAAAACAATTATGATGGCAAATATTCTTGGAACAATTTTTGCACAAAAAAACTTCTACTTTTAATTTTTTTACCTTCTATTTTTAAAATTTTTCAGCTTTCACCACAATCCAACGAAAATTAAAAATTTCCAGGGTTGCCTTGTTGGCTGGGACATGGCCCACGCTTTTTGCAACGTGCCACTTCATCTCCACTGGTGGGATGTCGATTTTGCCTGTTGGTGTTCGTATAAATATGGCTGTACAGGAGCCGGAGGAATTGCTGGGCTTTTTATTCATGAAAGGTATCCAAGAGCGTATTTACTTGTCAATTTTGAGTGGAGGGATTGATTTTGTATTCTTCGAAAAATTTCCAATTTTCAGATTCAAAACGGACAAACGAGAGAGAATGTTGGGATGGTGGAGTCATAAAATGGCCACGAGATTCAACATGGATAATGGTAAGGTTTTTATCCCCTGTAGATCCTGTTTCAAACCAAAAATCTACAAAATTTTCGTGTTTTAGTACTCGACTTGGACGAAGGAGCATCCGGCTACCGTATCAGCAATCCGCCAATCCATTTGATGGTTCCAATTATGGGAATGCTTGAGGTAATTTTTTCGAATTTTTTTACGAGAATCAAAACTGACGATCCAGTAACTGGCTCTTGGGTATTTTTCCAAATTTATGCCGTTTTTCTTTAAAAATGATGGGAGATTACGGTAGGGGGATTGCAAATTCGTCGAATAATTGTAGCGGAAGTAGTCATTTGACCATTGAACCTCATAAACTAGAAAAAAAGCGAAAGAAGTTCGAAATTCCCTCTAATTTCAAATGTTTTACGGCGGCCTTATGAGGAATAATGTCGCTGCCATTTCAATGCAGCGAATCGATTTGAAATAAACAGATCAAATTTTTTTTAATTTTGTGATTATAACCGGATATTTTATTTTTATTAGCAAAGAAAATAACGAAGAAGAGGCAAAAATAAAAAAAAGGCGGAAAATCTGTTAGAATTTTGGAAGATTTATGAGAACCTTGGGGGCTTATTGAATTGGAATGGGTCACACGAACGACCTGTGGATGAAAAGTGGTATTTTCATGTAAATTTACTTGATTTTTAGCCTTTTGATGCAATCTGCTACAGTATCCAGGCGTAAAATTACTAGAAAACTCCCATAATATGAGGAGAAATACCAATTTCACTTCGATTTTGATGATTATAAAATGTTTCGAGATCCCCTTATCAGGAAAAGATTGAGAGCGATTGAGATTGAGATGACGTATAGGAGCAAATTATCGTAAAAATTCGTAGAGGATACTGGAGAAACAGTTTTTATTACAAAAAAATCCACGAAAATTCCAATGTCATGCGAATTTTTATTTTGTTTAAAGTTGTGGATAAATATTATGCCAAATTTCATGACATTCGGTACACTGAAATGTAAATTTTCTAATTTCCAGGTTTTTTCCACCGTTTCACTCGACGATCTTCGTAGTCGAAGCTGTTACTTGACCGGTTACTTGGAATATTTGGTCAATCATTTCTTTGGTGAAAATTCTCAAGCCAGGTAACTTTTTTAGAAAAAGAGTTTCTTATTTTTAGAACGACGAAGATTTTCTGCAACATCATAACCCCGGCGAATTTCTGTGAAAGAGGATGTCAGCTCTCGTTGAGATTCAATGTTCCAATTGATGTCATGTACAAGGAACTCGTCAAACGAGGCGTAGCTGTGAGTTTTTTCTTATTTATCATCAAAAATCCTGACGAGCTGACTTCTTCACAATAAAAGAGAATAAGAATCACCAGTAAAACATAAAAATTCTCCTTTTTTATCACAACTGCCTACTATTTCGTATCCTAGCTAGTCCGATTCCCCATGCTGTTATTCTACTAAATTCTATGTTGATATTCCCGATTGGCCTAAAGGATAGAACTTTCTTGACAAAATTGGCAATATTTCTGTTGATTTCGACAGAAAATTTTCAATCTTGGCATTTTATCAAATTGTAAAAGGTCAAAATTCCTGAATATTTACAGGAATTTCTTCTCCCAGTCAATTTCTCCGGATTTTGCTTATCTGCTTCTGCAAGGTTGCAAAAAAATGACCCGAAATCGGAAAAACTTCTGAAATGTTACAGAAAAACGGCCGCAGATCCGTGAAATTCCTACAATATTGCAGAAAAATGTAGTGGGTAATTCAAATGCGAAGCGTATTGCAATAATTTCCTTTCCTAGTTTACAAAATGGTAGAACGCCACTCATTTTGCCCTCTTTAGAATAATTGAAAGGTTACTAAACATGACTTCTAGTCAGAAGATCGCCGGCATTGAACCGGCATTGGGCTGACTTTTTGAATTTTTTGCCATGTTTTACGGGAAACGTAAAAATAAAGAAGCAGAGGAATATTACTTTTCTGCTTCCAGCGATAGGCCCCTTCCTTATGTATTTTTTACAGTAAATGCCCTTCAACTTTGACCTTTTTATATTTTTAATGGACGTTTCATGATTTTCAATGGATTTCTGCCATTTTTCACGAAAAACATGCCAATGTTGAAGCTTTTCCGAGCAAATTTGACTCGAAAAACTGGGGGAAATGGCCAAAAAGGCGCGAAATTTCCCTAAAATTAGCGAATAGACAAAAAGGCGGCTAATTCTGCTCAAATACAAGATTGTCAACTTGAATTTAGAATCAAAACTTCGAGTAACAAAGATAAAATAAAGAGAATCCAATACATAAAAAATCCAGGCTGACGTTTCTCTTGACTGGACAACAAATGAGGTAAAAGTGCCATTTTCGGATGTTTTTCAACAAATTTGAAGTGTCTAACATTCTCATTCCCTTTAAAGCAGAAAATATTAAATTTCCAGGTGGACAAGAGATATCCTTACGTGATTCGAGTGACCCCCGTCCATTTATACAACAATTACGTCGATTGTCGGAGATTTATCACGGCTCTTTTGGAGGCAGCTGTTGTCGTGGAACAAACTATGTAAAATCAACTATTTCTTATTATTTTTAGCCTTTTTGCCATTGTTTCCTATCGTATTATTGAATAAATTTCACCGAGCCTCGTTATTTATAAAAATTACTTGAAACTCCAGTGAAAAATTGGGTAAAATCCACCAAATTATCCAATTTTTATTCATTTTTCTATAATAACCGGGTATAAAATAAATACATAGGATGAAATATTTGAACATGGAGATCATTTGGATGAGGAAAAAAAAGGGAAAATTAGACGCGAAGATCGCAGTTTGGCGGTATCCTCGCCACCAGCTGATAATCAAAATAAAGACAGCCGTTTACCATTGTGACAGTTCGTCCTTCAGCCTGAAAATAAAAGAATTGGAATTATTTCAATGGGAAAAGAGAGCAAATCCCGCCTTTTGCTATTGAAATTATCCATTTTTCAATAAAAATCTGGCTTAGTTCACTGAAAATTGGAACTTTTTGGCTTCGTCAAAATGTCCGGCGAATTGAGCACCGATTCTTCAGAAAATGAGAACTAAAGTCGGCGTAAAATCGCGTAGAATAGCTTTCAAATATTTTTTGCGTCCTCGAATTATCCTAAATCCTGCAGTATTCTCAAGTATGACGACCGAAGCGTAGAAAATCCTCCTTCCGCTTGTTGAATACTATCGAAAATTGAGGGGGGAAGTAATTTTGATATGAAAATAATAAATGGCCAATGAAATATTCACAAGCTAAAGTCAACTTTTTGAACTTCTTTTCCCTTTTTCAATTTTAATGTGAAAACAGGGAAGTGGAGCCGATTTCCATGAAAAGTATGCTTGAATCACTAAAGATTCTGTATTTTCTTCGGGATTCAAGGAAAAATCGCAGAAAAATTAAAAGAAAAAGCCAACGGGCCTTGTTGTTTTATTCCTCCTCTTATTTTCCAATTAAAGGGACCCTCACCCAGTAGAAATATCTGGTGAAAGTGGTGAAAGGAAATTATTGCGCCAAAGTAGCGTCACCCCTCAAATTTCAATTATCAGTTGTAGATCTTTTTATTTTTGCTTCTCTTGGTTGTTTTCCTTCCATTATCTTTCTTGCTAAATGTTCTACAGACAATGGTGAATTTTTTAAGCCTAAGCTTATAAAAATTGGTGCAGTATGAAGCTCAAAAAATTCAAAAAGAGTCAAAAGTGACACGCAAAATTCATTTTAGCAATTTTTGTATGTTGCTTTTGTTTTTTCTGCCTGTAATCGTTATTTTATTATTACAAAACACGTTTGCAATATATTAGAGCAGCCAAAAGTAAAAGAAGGGACAGTAAGGGTTTGGCCGTCATAGGGTTTGGCCGTTTTAGAATATCCGCGTTACGAATTGACCGTCAAGCGTTTGGCCGTCAAGCGTTTAGCCGTCCAGAGTTTGACCGTCAAGCGTTTGACCGTCAAGCATTTTGCCGCGCAGGGTTTGGCCGTGTTAGGTTTTGGCCGTATTTTTCTGCAATCTTGCATTTTTTTGTTGACGACAGATTTTTCGCTATTTCAAATGACGTCCCAGGCTTATTTTATCCTCCTTTTCTCGATTTTAACTTTTAGTTTTTCTATTTCCCCAGTGATAATCTAATAATAAAAGAACGTAATGTGTTTTGTTTGTTTGTTTGTCTGTTTGTCTGTCCAGGTTAAGACGCGCGGGGTCAGGGGTTCGATCCCCGCCGGAACCAAAAATTTTTGCTTTTTTGCCAAACAACTTCTCTATGCCTAATTAGTCTTTTTCTTTTTTTTCTTAAACTTTTCGCTGCAGGACCCGTTCGTGATGGGACCCCAACCAAGCGACTAAGGTTCGGATCCCCAGTAATGTCATAATGACAGATTACGTCCAATTAATCTTTTTCTTTTTTTTCTTAAACTTTTCGCTGCGGGACCCGACCCAAACGACCAAAGTTCGAACTCGCCGGAACCAAAATTTTTGCCAGAAGGGTTGTCTCTGCTTAATTAGTCTTTTTCTTTTTTTCTAGGAAACCGTTTTCGTTGCAAGACCCTAAGTTCGGCCCCCTTCGGGATAAAAAAAATCTTTCTTTTTCTTTTGACTTCTCTCACTTCTCAAAGTGTTTCTAAGACTATTTTGCGTAGTTTTAAGTTGCGCTGAGAAAATCTCACTGAAGCAATCGGCGATATCGGGTCTCTTACGAGAATATGTTTATCTTTCGACTTCTTTAGATGAGGCCAGCAGAGACTCTCTTCTCACTACAAGCGACTATCCAGAGCTTCGCGATGATCACTACAAGGGACTATCGATCCCCTAACCCCCGATCAGCCTAAATTTTTGCGGGGCGCGCCGTAAGGCGCGCAAGCAGTCGCGAAGCGACTGGTATATAAAAAAGCAATAGAAAATTAGAAGAAACTTTATTGAACATATCTCAGACAAAATACTACGAAAATACATAACAAATATAGAAAATTCATATCTATTGAAATAATATTAAAGATACTTGTTAAAATTGAGATCTTCTTATTGCAGCCTGAATATATTAAAAACCTTGTTAAAATAATATACAAAAACCTGTTTACAACGATGCAATGATATCAGCTAATACATCAACAACCGCTAACGTTAAAATAGGCGGAGACTCTTTCCAGCTTGCATTTCTTTTTTTCACATGAAGATGTTTTTCCATATTAAATCGCCATGCTTTAATGAGATGAAAATAGCAGAGGTTTACTTGGGAGTATGGAAATACATTTGCTATGGCGTTAATAATTCCGGTTTCTAAATCTAAAATTTAAAAGGCAAAATAAATTCCTTAAGAAAATACCAGATAGTATGTGCGTCGGAAAGCAGCCGTTCATTAGTGATTCAACACGTTCCAATAAAGCAGTATAAAGCATTCGCTCTTTAGATTCTAGGAGAGGGATTGCAAAATAAGACTTACCTTATTCTTTGAATCATCAGCTTCGTGATTATGTTCAGCTTTTATTATTACAATAATACAATTACTTTGACTGAACCAGGGTAAGTATCAAATGATCTGTTCCTAAACTAATAAAGTAATAAATATTAAAACAACTAACCTGTACCAGCTATTATATCGCCTTGAGTTATCTTTGTTAATTGCTTTCAAGCGCATTAAATGCCCATTAATTATTTCAGGCTTCATATTCTTTTCAAAATGATAAGCGAATGGCCTAAACAACCAAAAAATCAAAAAGAAACAAAAGATTTACAACAAATGAGAAAAAAAAGTCAGGCGTGAACCAAAAAATGCAAGATTGCAGAAAAATACGGCCAAAACCTAACACGGCCAAACCCTGCGCGGCAAAATGCTTGACGGCTCAATGCTGAGCGGCAAAAAGCTTGACGGCTAAACTCTTGACGGCCGAACGGTATACGGCGAAGCTATATGACGGACAACCTCTTGCCGGCCAATTACTAACGCGGATAAGTAAAATCCGGCCAGACCCTTACTGTCCCGTAAAAGAAAAGCAAAAATTATAAACTACAGTAATCCCTAGGTATTTTAATTTTTGCTGGGTGAGGGTCCCTTTAAAATTACGTAAAATGGCGGTGAATAAGAGGAGAATAACACTTGTACGTGAACGATTTCACGATCGGGGGTATCCCCTGCTCCAGGTACTTATCGAATCCGTGGAACAACTGAAATATGGCAAAAGAGAAGATTTTTCAAATTTCGATCACAAAAAGCCAACGGCCAAGCGTTGAAAATTCCAAATGGTTGTTTAGTAATCGCCTTGAAACGCAAATTTTAAAAAAATTTTTAAAATGGCAATTACCAGCCCAAATGGCTTGCTGGAAGATCCAAGAACTCCAAGCGGATCATCAAGCCGGTCATTTTGCTGTGCCATGTTTTAGTTGGAAAACTACAGTGACCCAATAAGAAAACGATTATAATTGAAAAATGTGGGAGAAACGTGAAAATTACTGCCATTCAAGGGGAAATGTCATAGTAAAATGGCCAGCTTGATCATGGGCAAATTATTACGGCGAATCACTGATCTTTATCGTATACTCGAAACAATTGAGCTTTCAATTTTAAATGTTATGTTGGAAACTAGTTTATCCAGCCTCTCATTGGTCAATTGCACCAGGATATGGTTTAGTAACCGAAAAGAAACAGAACACATTTTTCTTTGCCATGGCAAAGATAGTCAGCCTATAAGCTACCGTAACCTTCGATCTATTGATAAAAACTAACAAGGATACTATCCTCCTCTTTTAGATTGACGAAAATGGCCTATAAGAATATAAAAAAGTGCAACATTTCCCATCTTTTCAGCCAAAAATCCGCTAATTCTTATTGGAAAAACTTCTCGCATCACTACAAAATCTCAAAAGGTGTCAAAGAAGCATTATTTTGGTAACCATTCAAGCTACTTATCGGTTCCTTAAAACAAGCAAAATATGACGCGATGGAGCGCTTACAAAAAAAATTATGGTATTTAGAGTAAAAGACGAAATTGTGAGCCAAGGTCACCACAGGCCTAATGCGGAGAGAGAATTTAGCAATACGAATGAAAAAAAAAGGTTCTCCTAATGGAAAAACTGAAACCTTTTTCGGATGCCATTAGCAAACTACTAAATAAATTTTGGCAGGTTCTTATCGCATTCGTGAAACAAGCAAAAAAAATCAACACGAGAAAAAATTCCCGGACTTTTTTTTATCCCCGACAACAAAAAGACTAAAATAACCCGCGTTTCATGCCGAAAAACCCGCTAATTACCGTAACCAACTGACCTTTGCTTTTCGGATTTGCGCCTGTAGAGCATTTGGATCAATTGGAGGAGCAGCGGCTCCGACGATGGCTCCGGCTTGTTGCATCATCATGGCGACTCCCATGCCCACACCCATCGACCTGAAATCCAAGTCAAATTCATCAGTTAAAGTGGCCAATTTTGGCCAATTGGAAACAGCCGTGTGTTTGGTGATGGTGGTTGCTCGTGGAGGTGAATGTTGTTTGCTATCGGGAAGGGAAATGGAGAGACATTTCAGGAAGGAAAATGGAAAAGGGAATAGCCAAAAAGAATAAAAACGTTTCTTGGGCCTAAGCTAAATTCATTTCTTGCTTCTTTTGACAGTAGGTAAGAAATCATCCCAAAATCGTTATAAAACAAGTTGCAGGTGAAAAATGTGGAGAAAATGCAGGAAAAGCACCAAAAATTAAACGGAAGCTAAGTAATTTCACGAACCTTTGATCAGAGAGACCGTTTATTGAAAATTGCTGGCATTTATTAGAATTTGGCGTTCAATTTTCATGATTATGCGGAAATTTCAGCTAATTCAGACCCTTCCTGCCTCAAAACCCAAGGAATAGGTGAAAATTGTGAATTAAAAGTGAGTGATAGTCTAAAAAAAGAGAAAGAAGACTATTTTTGTGTGTAAAACTTACATATATTGAGGGTAATATCCACGGATAAAACTATAATTTGTTTATTATTCATGAATCGACTGGGTGTACTGTATCATGATTTTAGAAACAGAAACTATAAAAAGGAAGATGAAACATAGGAAAGCTAACAGAAGGAAAGAAGTTTCATGCGACTTACCCTTTCTCGTAGGGTTGCTCCCTGAAGAAATTCAAATATTACAGACATTTTTCGGTTTTTTTGTATTAGCGATCATACTTATTTTGTAGCCAAAAAAAGTTCCAGTGCAGCGGATAGTTTTGGGATATTCCAATTTTCAAAAATTATAAATCTTTTGACCGTTGCCCTCATAGACTCCCTGATTTTCAAGGTTATGGTAGAATTTAGCGTAAATGACCGATTTACGGTAAATATTCTTCGAATTTCGATTCCTCTGCTCTTTTTCGACAAAATTCGAGCAAAATTCCGAAAAACTGAATTTTTTTCTTTGTTTTGAGATTCACATTTATGTTTTATTGGCTGGTCCAGCCACTAAATCTGTAGATCTGCATCCGTGAAGTACATGACAAAAATCACTTCATCTATTATTCCCCAAGTTTCGTTGATCAGAGGATTTTCCAAATTTTGTTTGAATTTCCAGTTGAAACTTACGATTGTCGTCGTTTCCTCTCCTCATGAAAATCATTTTCTGACGAGACACAACAACCCATCTTCTTCTGCTTCAGTGCGTCGTCTTCTGTTCCATTATTTTAGGCCGAGAAAGGCTGAAATACGTTTTTTATCTCCAAGAATTTGGGAAGGGAAGGGATTGGAATTCAAAACAACCAAAGAAGTAATTGTTGGTTTTACGTAAAGGTTATAAGTCGGTCTCGGAACATGAGATAATTCAATAAATTAGACGGTTTTTGGCTCATTCAAAGGGACCTCACCCGGTAGAAAAAAGTTTGAAAAGTTTGACCCGCCGACGCTAACTTGTCTTGATTTTCAGGGTAAAAGAATTGCATTATTTTTCTCGAGTTTCCAATTACTTTTTCTGTACATTTTTAGTGCAAAATAACCTACAGACCACGGGGAATTTTTTAAAGCTAATCCTACAAAAATTTATGTAATATTAATCTCAAAAAATACAAGAGAAAATCGAAATTACGAAAACTCTTCCCCTGAAAATCAGGCAAAGTTAGCGTCTGTGGGTCCAACTTTTTTCTACTGAGTGAGGGTCCCTTCAATGGACATCAAAAATGATTTCTAATCTGTAGAAAAGGAGAAAATAGAGATATCAATTCAGATTAGAGATGATTTTTTGTTGAATCAGCAGGCGGGATTGGTAGTAATTGTTCGACTGATTCATTTAAAGATTATAACTCGAAACTTGAAAGAATTCAAAAAGTAAGATCTTCTTGTTCAAAGTTCGCCAAAAAGACCACAAAATAGAAAATTACCCGACGAGCTGCCCACATTTGAAGGGGTGATCCCCAGGGCTAAAGGGACTTCCACTGATGCGGAATGAGAGAAAGACAGAAGGAACACCCACGTCAGCGGGATTCGTCTGGAGAAAAGACCAAAAATCTCTCACTTTTGACTATAACCGGGGAATAAAATTAGGCGGGAAGAAGAGCTGACGATCTTGTGAAAAAAGAAACCCGAGACGGGGGTGAAAATGGTGGGAGAAGATGTGTGTCATAGGAGACAATAACAGACGGGAGTGTGAGCTGTGAACACGACTCGAATTTTAGATATCCTGGTAAACAGAAAAAACTGGGGACAAGTCAACTGAACTTTGAGGATTCTTATGAGTTTCAAGCGGGAAATAATTAGAAATGATAGGACTTCTCATTACTGTTCCCGTCTCTTGTTAGGAAAAGATCAAGAAAACTTGGAAAACCAGCCCTTTACCTATTCAAATCGGGCAGTTTCATCGCCATTCGCGTTAGAATGTTTGATTCAGTAAGCTGAGAAAAATTTGATAGGCTATCACGAGAGAATATTTCCAGGGGCAAGTTTTGAAAATGAAGATAAGTAGAACAGCTGAAATGTGGGAAATGTTAAAGAAAAGTCCCCACTGGCAAAAAAGAGCTGTCCGTCGCTAGTAAATGGGCTTGGTTTCCAATCGCTCGCTATTGACCACCAAAAATTTTGGTAACTGGGACCCTTGGCCAAAGGAAATCTACTAACGAAAATGTACAGGCTCCATCAGACCGCGTAGATCATGAATAGGCAAGATTTGTTCCAGGTTTCAAAAAAGGAACGGGGTAGGATTGTGAAATGCCTGGATTACCTCAGAAATAGCGGGCGTGAAACCATTTGACTACAGGAAGTTTACTATGGGACTAATTTTATAAAAGCTATTTCATATCAATTGCTTTGGTTCTATTAGAGTTCTTATGAAATCAGTGAAACATCGGCGTCTTACTTCTGCCTTTTATCCTGAATTCCAATGATACTTGGATTTTTTTGGGTAATTTCTGCCTCGGTTTTCAGGGCAAGCTAGGGGATAAACTGGATCAATGATCACAAAAAAACCAGGCATTTTTCTCGATTATTTGAATAAGGGTGCAGAAAGTTTGCACATAATTTGTAATTTGATGAGTCCGTTGGATATTTTATGACCAGGATACAAAGAAGCGAGCAGTTGAAACAATGGGGAGAATAAGGAACTAGAAAAAGAGCAGACAGATTGTGTAACAGAATTTCCTGATGGCTTTCGAGTTCCTTTAAATTTGGAGTGGAGACCCCTTGCTGAAATTTTGTTGGATGAGGGGTGTAAGCAGTCGGCCGACCGACCAACGAGGCAGGGGAAATGCCGTTAGCGGCTCGAGAATAGATTACAATCGAGGGAAAAAGAGCGACGACGATGACGAAAAGACCCCGGGACAGGTGCATTTTCAAAGGGCAAAAAAAAGAAATATTAGAATTTGACTAGGACCAGTGTAGCATTGAAATATTTTCTGAGAAGAGAAAGAAAAGAAAGAGGAAAACATGGAAAAGTCAATGTGAAATGAGGAAACGCCACGTAACTTTCCATCCTTCTTCCAGACATCTGCTCCGCCATGTGGCCTCTAAAAATCAAATGTTTTCGTTATTCTCAGTTTTTACTAGAGGAAATCGTCGCGTGGAATTGGTTATAGTCCTCGTCTTAGTCCAAATATTTCAACAATGGTAAGGAAGAATAGCCAGGAGGAATCTTTATTTATTGGCTATTTTCTCATAAAAAGACGAAAAGAAGCCCCAAAAATGGCCCAAATTATGAGGTTTTGTCAATAAGATCAGATTTTGACAGAAAAGCGTCGTAAACGGTTGAAATGCGTGGAATTTTGAATGAAAATGGGCCAGAATCATTGTCTGCTGCATTTTCCAAACAATTATTTGATGCTTACAAAAATGCACTCGATAAAAACACTTTCGTCTGTGGATCTCTGCAAATTTTGAAGAAATATCCATGGTTTCCTGACTTTATACTGATCGAAATTCTCTAAAATAACTAAAATTAACCAATAAGACAGCTGAATAACGATCAACTGGCCCTCACAAGGCCACGAAGCTTGTCAGGCAACATAGCACTTTTCGATTCTTGCAACGTTCCGAGTCGCCTACTTGAGAATCTTTTTTATCGTACAATCAATGATACAGTTACAGTTAGTTCCGAATTTTGTAGAAAATATTATTGCTATTTTATGAGTTTTATCCCTTTTTGAGTAAATTTCGCAGGTTTCTCTTTCAATAGACCGAAATAACAATGTAAAAATTGTTCCAGAGCCAAAATTGAGGAGATCTTGACTTTGATAATGGAAAAAATTTGCGTTTTTGCGGCGGAAAATGAACATTTTATCGAAAAATTATCAGTTATTTTTGTGTCTCCAAGCTATAATTTTATTATAAGCGATGCGTCCCATTATCAAAGTCTTCGAAGAAGAAAATGGCAGTTTTTATAATAGAAATACAGGATCTAGCTTGATTTTATGCCTAGTAGGACATTCCAATGGACAGAAAACTGCTAAAATAGCCAAAATTCAAGTTTAGACTAAAACAAAAAAGAAACATTTACTTTGATCTTTGAAAAGAGAAGAAAAAGGCAACCGGAAACCGAGGATAAAAGCCAGCTGGCAGGTGTTCATTTTGGCATTTTTATGACCCAGTCGGGACTCCTTCCCTCGCCTTATTGTTCTTGGGAAAAGTTAACCGACCATGGAGGAGGGGCTGCCAGGAGAAGGAGAAAGCAGCCAGTGGGGTAATTATTGGTCATTTTGGAGAGAAACAGGGGGAATTTGACGATTTTCTGTAGATTTGGTGATCAGCAAGAAAACTGACAAGGAGAGAATTCCATAAATTGAAAAATTTGTTTTTTTTTTTTGAAATGGCGAGATCAGAAAACTTTCTGCTATGATTCCTCATATTCTGGATATGAAACATAGAAAATTGGGAAAAAGTTGATGTTTGTCTTCCTGAGGTAGGGAGACTATTCGCCCGTTTTTTTGCCGCGGGCGAATAGTTGTGGCCGCGGGCGAAAAGTTGTGGCCGCGGGCGAAAAGTTGTGGCCGTGGGCGAATAGTCGTAATGGCAGGCTTTTCTTATAATCCTTCCTGAATTTTAATATAAAAAAGCGACCTTGAGCTGTTTTGACCTACCACGCGATCTCCTCCCTGATTTTCTCCTCCCGGACATTCTATAAACTAAAGAATCCAAATCTCCCGAGGGATACCCCCCTAGCCCCGCGAGCGTAGCGAGCCTTCGGAAGCATAAATGATTTGTCGGTCAAAGAGAGACCATAAGTGATGAAATTTGGCACTGTCAACTTACTCCCGAGCCGGGAAACATGGTGTCAACTTACTTCCGCGGAATTTTTTTCCAGACGAGTCGCATCCACCTGTTATTACGACTATTTGCCCGCAATCGCAACTATTCGCCCGCGGCCACAACTTTTCGCCCGCGGCCACAACTATTCGCCCGCGGCCACAACTATTCGCCCGCGGGCGAATAGTCATCCACCCTCTTCCTGAAATTTTGAATGAGCATGGAATTTATTTCGAAATTGAAACATAGAAATTGTCATAAATTTTTACGGTAATTTGCCGGATTATTGGCAAATTCTTTCCAGTTTGGGGAGTAAAAATGTGGTTAGAAACCTGACAAGTTGTCTATGAGAAGGACTGCTGAAAAAATATAAAAAGGTTACAGTCGGTTTCCAATTTCGGGGGGACGAGGGCGTTCAAATCCGAATTTTTCATTTGTAAATTATTGAAGTTTGAAATTGAATTTTGAACGCGCGAGTGACGCTACTCGATCCTGTTTGGTAATCGACTATAAAGTAGCCATAATTATGAGCAACTAGCAATCATAAAAAACCAGAATCCGACATAATTCCTGTGGCTCATATCTCGGTTCTACTTTGAATTCTCTTATTCAAATTATGTACAATTCCCCATTTTTGTTATAATTTCAACGATCTCATCTGGTTGAAACATGAAACTATTGTAACTTCACTGTCAATTTTATTCTTATGAAAAGGATAGAACCCAAGAAAATAAGGAAAATATAACGAAAATCACACAAGGTCCACAAATAACTCTAAAATATGGCAAACCCCGTGGGAATATTCAGCTGTCCATTTTTATTATATGCAAATTGTACACACACTCACGCCGTAACCGAAAAAAGTAATCCAATTTTGGCCTCGACTATGACAAACATAGAAAAACAGCGCTATATTCGGATATTTTATGTTTTTTTTTGCACTTGGAAAGTAGAAAAAGGAGAAGAAATGGGTGATCTGCCCTTCTCGGCTGGCTTTTCAGGATAAATTGAGATGAACGCGTTGATTCAATCGTCGTCCTTTCGTCGAAGAGTCTTCTCTTCTCTCGTCGTTGTAAAGATGAGCAGTGGAGATTCCAGGATTGATATAAGAACTGCGTAACAGGCAGTTTTTTCCTAAAAATGATGACGAAAACTGGGAGAATTCAGGAAATTACTTGGGAATTTACTGATGTTCCAGTTTTTTTGTACAAACTGAGCTTTTGCCTTCTTTTTCCCTTGAGAATTCCTGCCGACGCATAAATTTCATAAGGAATTGCTTTATTTTCTCAGTTTTACAGAAAACATAAGAGATTCTGTTTATTCCGTTTTTTCAATGCGGTGAGCGTTGAATGTGTAAAGTTAGTCAACGATGATTTCTGTTGTATCCGCCTCTTTTTGCCGGGATCCTTAGCCGAACAAAAGAAGAATTATTGCCCCTGAAATGCTGGTGACCCTGGAGTTTCGAAAAAGTTTCGCTGTTACAGAAGATCATGTTTATTCAGCGTATGAGAGGCTGCTTATCAGACATTTTGACGGCCATTCCCCAAGAATTGTCGTTTTCATTTGCTGAATGCTTCAATTTCCCTATTTCTTTTCGAAAAAAAATCACCTAATATTATGGTATTCACAGTTTAGCAAAAATTTATAATAACATTGTCAATCAGCCTTCGAAGGCAATATTGAGGCTCAATGTGTCAAATAAAGGCCCAGCCGTTTCATTTTGCCAGTATCTACGTCAGCTCCTATTATTTTTAGCCATTCTGCAGCTTTTTTTATCGAAAGCATGGCATCTTCCGCTTTCCTTGGATCAGTGAGTCCGAAGAAACCGAGAATTTGTGTCCATCATGCATTCATTTTCCCAATTTTTCAAATATCCCGCAATTTTCTCAATCTGCTTGTTCTTTTTTCAGTTAATTACTTCGCAAACACTCCAAATACCTCGAATCTTTCCTTTGGACTCCTGCTGATATTCCTGCAGGCAGCCGCCTTCTGGAACAGTTGGTGATCTTATGGAATAATTTAGTTACATTTTGTTTCAGGATAAGGTTATAATTTCCAGAAAGTGGTCATTAGCAATTCGACCATGACCGAAAATCACTAATATTCGATTGCAATGAAAGAAGAATCAGTAAGTTGTCCTTTTTTTTTCTCATTTACCGTTCATTTTTTTATATTTTACTCCTGGGAGGTCGAAACAGCTGCGGTCCCAGCAGGAATCTTCTCCTGTTGAAAGACGAAAAATGGCTGAAATTGTCCGTCAAACTCCCAGAAAACGCTGACGATTGTGGTGGAGTCATTCTCCATGGCGAAATTTATATTTTTGGTGGTAAATTAGGCAGCCAATTATATAAATTGGAGAATAAAACATGGAAATGGATAAAATTGGCTGAAATGAATGAGGAGAGAGATGGCATTCCACGCAGCTGCTTGGTATGGAATGACGCCATTTGGGTGTTTGGAGGATACAATGGACAGAAACATTTGGCAAGCGTGGAAAGATACGACCCAAAGGAGGATAAATGGAAACAAATGCCGTAAGTTGAACAAAAATTCCAAATAAATCACTTGCAATAATTGACAGCCCATAAATGTCCATAAATGAAAAACTTGAAGCAAAATTGAAATTTTTAGGGGTTGAAGGAAATGGAAATCCCTAAAAAAATATGTTTCCCGCATCAAATGCCACTCGACAAAAAACCTTTCAGCGTTCTTCTGCATTTTCAAGAGTTTTCGATCAAGCGGGGGTCATAAATGTGTCGCCTGAGTCAGAAAAAATCTCAATTTTTCAAATTCCAAGAAACTTGGCTGTAATTGTCCATCTAGACTTCATTTGACGCCATTTCTTTCGATTTTTCTGCTTGGTATCTTCATTTCCTAGATTCGATAGGTTGGGCAAAATTTAGACAATGAGAATAAACATTTTCGCCTAAAAAAAGCAGAATCACCCTCTTCTCGCCGCCATTCAGTAAAAATCGCCCCCGAAACCTATGAAAATCACATTTTCCTTCAAATTTCATAAAAATCTAGCCAGCAGTGAAATTTTTAAAAAAATTTGCATGACGATTCATCAATAAAATACAAACGCCAGTCGTCTTCTACTTCCAGCTAAACATAATTAATTTTATTCATTTCAGGCAAATGTTTTATCCAAAATCCTACTCCACTGCTGCTGCCTTCAACGACAAATTTTATATCTGTGGTGGAAATGATAGCGGAGATTTTCTACAAATTGTCGAATGTTTCGATCCAACTACTGGCACATGGTCCATCCTCAATGACCTGCCACTTTCCCAACATCCTAATTCTCTTCTTTCTTATGGAAATGGTCAGATTATTATGGGAAGTTATAGTGGGAAAACGGAATTCTTCGGCGAGGAGAGGAAATTGGAAGAAGAAGAAAAATGGACAGATCTCCCGCCAATGAGAGAACCTCGTCAAAGTTTTGGCGTGGCCAAATTAAACGACGATATTTATATAATTGGAGGATACAACGGGGCAAATACCACGGATCCGTACCTAAAAAATGTGGAAATTTATAATGGGGCAAGTTGGCGAGATGGACCGCCACTTCCCTACGGATGCTGGAATATGGTGACGGTTGTTATTCCTCAAGAAATGGCTGATAATCTCTGAAAATGCGAGTATTTTCTGTAATTGGAAAAATATTATCTGAACAGTAATTACTCTCGTATCTGGATTCTTTCCTTTGTAGTCAACTTGAGACTTTCGCTTTTATTTGTCAATAACAAACAATTGTCTAGATTGGGAGTTTTCTTTATTTTGTTGTTGAATAGCCTGGTAAACCGCCTTCGTATGAATAATATTCTTTTTTTTGTCATAAACACGGCATCCACCAATTGAAATGGCATTTTTCATGAAAAATAACCGCCAATTGTCAAAATTTGTCTTGAAATTAGGAAAAACCTTTAAAATAAGAAACTTCGCAGGTTTCTTATTTTTTCGACTTCGCAATTGATTCCCGAGAATTGAAGAAAATACTCATGGTTTTTTCAGAAATTTTACGTTTCATGGCCAGGATTCTTATTTATTCGAAAACCAGATTTTATGTTCCCACTGCCAAAAAACTGTGCTCGACATCGGCTGGCTAAATCAGAAAATTATTCAATTTGTCGCCTTCTCTTTGTTTTTTGATCAGTTTCAGCATCTTCTATCCATCCAGAATACCTCCCCTTTCCTTTATTCTATCTCGCATGCCTATTTCTTACCACAAATCAGCAAAATTGGTGAGAAACGATTTCTTTCACCAATGAATCCCCTCACTTTTTCTTTCTGTACTTCGCATAGAACACAAAAAACAAGATTATGGTCGGTTTCCAATCTCGTGGGAACAGTTAGCGTTCCCGAGCCGCAGCCGTCCGCTAGAATACCTTGAATCCAAGCCATTTTTTTAGAAATTCAAACTCCCGGGTTACAGCTCGGGGTCACTAACATCTATCCGGAGATTGAAAATCGACTATAATAACGTTTCCCTTCACCAAATCCCACGATTGATTCTGGAAACGCCGAGACGAGCGTGGGCGTCTGCTTCTTTCTAATTTTCCTCATTTCTGGAAAACTGGAAAAGGTAAAACTCCCATAAACACATTCTAATGATGAAACTTCTCTTTTTTTGTCATCTTTTATTAGCCAAGCTCAATACACTGATTGTTCACATTTTCGCTTGATTTCTTCTATATTCATCGGAAAACATAAAAAATTCCAAATTTCAATTGTTCATTACAAGACTTCTTCTCGTTTCCGTAATCCAGTTCCACTACCTCCCACATCGAATATTCTTTCTTTTTTTCGCCTTATCTCATCTCGTCCATCGATCTTCTCGCCCCGGTGAGTACATACACGTGTCCCAGTACGCGAGACGGATAGAGAATGGCTGTGGTTGCCCATGACCTCCTTACTCAATTGATCCATCCATGTCCCCCCACCTCGCCCCCTCGTCTTCTCCGAATTTGTCTACTCATTTTTACAACTCGCGAAACAATTCCCCCGTTTTACTTTTGTCAAGATCTTTGAATTACGGCCGGGTCTTTTATTTCTGCCTCGATTTTTTGAATTTTGTTCTCAAATGATGACAAAAATCTGTGGAGTTCATCAGCTTTCCCCTTGAAATAGTTCGCTGTCTACGTGCAGAATCACAAAATTCTTCGGGAGAGCGGAAGATGACTCTTTTTGTGGCTTCGCCCCGTCAGTACAGCTAATTCCAGTGCAATTCCGTGTCCTTTTCGTGTTTTGATGGTTGGTTTTTGAGAAGAACTGAGGGTTTATAAGCGGTGTTCTTTTTAAAAATCGAAGCTTTCTATATTTCGGTGAACATTGAAGCTTGGATCATTTTGGTTGAGCTGAAGGGAATAAGCCTAATGTTTTAGGGGCAGTTTATCATCTTTTGTCTAACATTTTTCACCATACCGACTGGCCTCTTCTTCCCTAATTTCCTTATAACTCCCCCCTTTTTTTGTAAATTGTTGAGGTTCACCTGTTGAATCATTCGCCTTTCTTCCAAAATTCAACGACTCTCCAATGTTGTAATTATGGTCTGCTAGCCGTGATCACATTCTAAATGTTTTAGAATTCTTAGAAAACGAAACGTGGTCGGTTGTATTCAATCCATGTTGTGTTTCTCTTTTGTTTTCACTTCTTCTTGAGCCCATGATGGTTCTGCTGTTTTAGCGTTTACCTTCGTTCAGGAAAAGTAAATCTCGCAATGATTCCAGGGCGCCTGGTCCACGTTTTTCAACTTTTTCTTTGAAATTCTTGATCTCCGATGTTTCCCAGCTCCTTTTTGTGAAATTTTGAAACATATCACCAGTACTAGTTGCTCAAAGTGGACAAAGCGAAAAATTGGCGTAGTTTCATATCGCAAATAAAGAAGGAGACGTCTAATTTGTTTCGAAATTCCTTGAAAATCATCTTATTCAGATGGAATCAGTTCATCTCGAGCCTTGTGAAATACAAATTCAACATTTCTTTGAGCTTTTCAGGGTGGAATTAGAGGGCACTGTTTTTTCCAAGCTGATTCCGTTTTTTTTGCCAAGCCTCTAATTCTTCTGAAATTCTTAGTCAATGATGGAACTGTGACAACCTGGAATCAGCTCAAAAATTATTTATGTTATGCGATTGGCTTATTACAAAATCCAAGCAGAATATCCATTGCGAGTCATTTTCAATGTTTTCTACTTCAAATTTTCCCTGTTCTGTTTCCAAAATTGGTAATATCCTCGGCTGTTGTCTGTCTCCCTTCCTCCTCACCCCATTCCCTCTTCCCACCGCCTTATTTTCCCCTTATCACACATTTGAGCATAATAAATAGGCGGTCAGAATAGGGCGATATCCCATTTTTTCAAAAAAGTCTTTCGATGGTCGGAAGATTGGACTGGGTCGGTCTATATGGCCAGCCGGCGGCCACGTGCCGGATGCTACGCGGCAGGAATGGCCAGTGCTGGCTGTCCACGTGAACATCGCGTTGTCGCTTGCAAAAAAAGTGACCAATTTGACCGGGAAACCGCTACTTTTACTTAGATTTCTTTGTTTATTGTAATTCTCTCTTACAGAACAACTAAAATTCTTTTGAAAATTTTGATAAAAATGTTCATCAAAACATTCGAAGATTTTTGAAATCAAAATTTATTGTCCCCTCATCTCTGTTGGGGTTTCCAAATTCACTTCTTTCCTTAATTTTCGTCTAAATTTCTGCCTTTTTGGTTTCTTTTCCGTCTCCTGGCATAATTTATTTACCTGTCCTCGTTGTTTTTGACGTGTTACGTACTGGCGTCCTCCCCGGCCTCCTCGGTCTTCCCAGCATCTGCGGCTATTGATCTCTGACACATTTCCCACGGGTCTTCTCGTCATTTTTTACACGTATTCTAGCCATTTTTGGAGGTAGAAAACTACTAATTCTCCAAAGTAGCCTCGCAGAATTCTCAACAAATTTCTTGATTGGATAAGAACTTCAACTAAAACATGGGAAAAAACTCGAAAAAATTCAAATATTCCCGGGAGTTTTGACTATTTTTTTACGGATTTTTGTATTTTAATAAGAAAACTGCCCTACTTCCCCAATATTTCTACCTGGCCAAGCCATACGCTGAATCGTAAAGATTGCATAGTTTATTTTCATTTTTTTTCGATCATTTTTACTATGGCGCACAGAAATTGCTTTCGTCCTTTCCGTTTTTTATAAGAGGCGGTCTCAAAACATGAAATAAATCGGCTATTTGGATTTTTTTTCCATTTCATGGATAACATTTATGCAAATTTTCGAAAAAGCTACAATGCAATGCGTCACTTGTTATCGTCTTCAGTTTATTTTTTTGTAGACGATGTAAATTTGTTGCTATTGGTTCTTCCTCCAGTTATCCTACTCAATTCTCAACGTTTTATTTTCCTCATCTACAGGGTGGATTGCTTTCAATTTCCCCCTCAAATTGATAAAACGCACGTTTTTAAAAGGAAAAATGATGGGATTCCAAGGTTCCATCACTTATTTTCCAAAAAAATTGGGTTTTAGTTCATGTTCTTATTCTTCTTTCTGAAATAAGCACCGCTCAAATACAATTATGTACCCTTTTATGGCAATTTCCAGCTAAAGTTGGGTAGAAACGCTAAAATCGGGGAAAATTTTCTGGTTTTCAGTTATTCCTGTCAACTATTCTTTCGAAACCGAAATATCCTCCATTTTCTATTCTTTCTATCCCACACTAAACATAAAAAAATCTGGAAAATCATCTAAATTCAGCCAAATTCTTTCAGTTTCTTCATATTTTCCAATTTTATGATAAGTTTGAGATCTTGGTTTCGAAAATGTTGAGACATCCAGGACAAAATGTCCCAAATTTTCCAGTTTTGCTCATTTTCCTATTTATTTTCAATCAAAAATTTCTGGCGAGTAGATTCGCGTATCCGATAAATACTTTTTCCCCTGTATTTTGACATATATCTCAGCTGAAACATAGGAATTCCAGTAGTAAATCAATGGTCCGATCCTGATTCAGTATTACTTGTTTACTTTCCAGTTCAATATTTTCCTCTGATGCTTATCAGATCGAATCATTGGGGTCGGCTGAACTCTTTTTTTGCCATTTGCACTGGAAAACACGGTAAATGGCCCCTTCATTTCACTTTTTTAAATATTTCCAGTAAATCGTAAATATTAGCTTCTTGGCTCTTTTACCACTGATTGCCATTGTCTGAAAATGGTCTGCTCGTATAGAAATTCACCCGTTTTCCTATCAAAAACCGTTGATTTCCTGACTTCCGAGCTATTTCGTGCCCAAAATCCTATCAAAAATCAATGTTGTTGAAAATTTCTAGGGATTTTACGTTTCGCGCTTGCCATTTATGATGAGTTTTTCTAAAATATTCCGTTCGACGTCTGTGAGTACCAGAAAATCCTAATTTTACGTCTTGTTTCGCGTCGGCTTTATGGATCCTCCTTTCTTTAGCTGATACTTTCCGTCGTTTCCTCAAAATCAAGAACGAGTTTCTCTCCCAGTCGGACCACCCTTGACCCGGTGCCCTCTGCTCATTTTCCTGCTCTTATCAATCTTTTGCCATCTTTCCTGTCTCTAGCCCATGTTATTTTGCCAATATCGGGTCTTTCTCGTTGTTTTCTTCCTCCTTCATGCATTTTATTTCTAAGAAATTGTCAATTTTGTATAATTTGGCTTTATCCATTTTTTATCCCAACTATTTGGGTAAATCGGCTCCTTCTCCTGTTTCTTGACGTCTTTTCCTCTTGTTTATCCGGCTTGCGCCTCTCCCAAGGGTGGAATTTGATTCAAACTGCGCGCTGAGCCAAGAAAATGCAATTCAATTCTCCCACTGGCGGAAGTTGACGTCAGCTTTCTTCAAAATTCTTGAATTCGAAAAGGGGATTTCAATGTTTCAGGGAGGCTACTTCTATTCGGGGTTTCTTTTTTTCAATTGATATTTCTGGCGAAGATGGCTAACGTGCAATGTCACACATGGCTGATGATTTTCAGCTTTCTCAACTTCCCCAGTCGGCCCCATATTCAGTCGTTTTTTTTCTGTCTGCGCCGCGTGTGAATTTTTGATTCGTGGCTTCCTCTCTCGGCCTCTTTCTCCCCCAAAAATCTTCGCTTTTCTTTAAAAATTCCAATATTTCAGAAATGTCGGCGAAAGCAGTCAGTGAACTCAGCGGGAAGGAAGTTCTCTACAGACAATTGGCCACTTCCGGGCTGGTCGACGCTCCAAAAGCTGTCCGGCTCACAGAAAATGACAATTTTGACGACGTGGTGAAACACAGCGAATGGCTGATGAGGGGAGATGTAAGTGAGATGAGGGGGGAGAAGTACAGAGGGATTTTTGGGCTTTTTCAAGAAAATAAAGGAAGTTACGTTTTTGTTTACAGAAAGCCGTCATAAAGCCGGATCAATTGATCAAAAGACGAGGAAAACACGGCTTGGTCAAGTGCGGAAATCTTGAAGAAATTAGAAAATGGTTTACGGATAAGGCAGGAGCGTACGCGACGGTTAGTTGGCCAATATTTCTACTCTAACACTGCCTCAAATTGTCATTTCCACCATTTTTTGAACTAAATGATCCAAATAAAACATAAATTCCTTTTAAATTTCAAGTAGAAGAAGTTTTATTGAAGAATTTCAGATCGGCAAGACGACTGGCCGCCTGCACACATTCATCGTCGAGCCATTTTGTGCCCACACCGATTCTGACGAACTCTACGTGGCCATTTTCAGTCAACGAGACGAGGATGTCATTCTTTTTTATGAACAGGTCCGTCAATATTCCGAGTCCTGCATGCTCTTTTATGTTAGTTTCCTTTTCCTTTGTTTTATGTTCTCTCAAAATGTGAAGAATCAGCAGAAATCAGGGCGAATTCCTTTTTTCCCCAAAAATATCCACCCGCGGCACCACTTTTGGTGTCTTCCCGAAATTCTGATGTTACGAGATCTTTAGAAGTAGAAAAGCCATTTATAATTTGTTTGAGCAATTTTTCTGCAAATTCCAGGATAATTTTCAGCCGTTTCTTTATTTTCCTATCATTTTGGTCCAAGAGACGATAAAAAACATAAATGAGATCGGTTTCCACGTACTGTAGCTTGTTTCCCTATTTTCGAAAGGGCTGGCCATAATTTTAGGGCCAATTATGGCCGATTTCCAAACTGTAAAAAGGAAAAAAGTGTTCAGTCTCTAGAATTAGGATCACAGCCCAAATTGGCTTCAATTGTTCCAATCAGCCTTCTAATTATTCGCAAGCATTGAACTGCAATTATCTGATCAAAAAAATTAAACTATTTGTAAATTTTTTGTTCTATCCAGGATTTGTATATCTCTCAACTTGATCATTTTGGTCCCTCAAAGTAGTCGTCGATCCCACAACTAAAAATCGCCGTTTTTTGTTGTCTCCCGCGTCTGTTTCAAGCCAAAAAAAGTTGTCTTTCAGGGAGGAGTAGAAATTGGTGATGTTGATGAGAAAGCACGAAAACTGCGGATACCCGTGTCCATGGATGACACGGCGATGTCGCCGACCGACGAGCAACTGACGACGCTGATCGGCGACTTGGGAAAGAAGACCGCGTAAGTTTTCAATTTCAGGATCAAAAAAATATTTTGCGATTTATTTTAAACGGAAATTTCAAAAGTTTCAACGATTTTGGACCAAGATGTTGAGATTTTTATCAAAAAATGTAACCTAAAATCTTCTAAATGGGATAAAATCGTGATTGGTAATAAATTTTTGATGAAAGCGTTTCAGAATCGTCAAGAAATTCGTCTCCACCTTGTATTCTGTCTACAAATCGCTGCATTTCACGTATCTGGAGATCAATCCCCTCGTTGTTCTCAATGACAAAGTTTACATCCTCGATTTGGCAGCAAAATTGGATGAAACTGCCAATTTCCTCTGTTCCGAGCAATGGAAAACCCGCGACAATCACCCAGTTGAATTCCCGGCTCCATTTGGAAGAGATCTCACCAGCGAGGTAAAAATCGGGGAAAATAATAAACTCCTGGAGGTTTTACATCATTTTTGTTGAAATTCTGATAAGTGGATCCAATAATAACCACTCCATAGGCTCAAATTATTTAGCAGCCACAAAACATAAAATTTTAGGAGCAGTACATCGCTGATCTCGACGCAAAGACAGGAGCTTCGCTAAAATTGACAATTTTGAATAGGACAGGAAGAATTTGGACGATGGTAGCTGGTGGAGGAGCTTCTGTCGTTTTTACGTGAGTTTTATGGCCAAAAAAACAAGTAGAACTGACTGAGAAACAAAAGTTATTGGAGAATTTTGGGAATCGGTGTTACCTGACAATTGTTTTGGAATTTGGTTATGGCATAAAAGGGAAATGTGAAACATTCAGTGCTTTTTCCGTAACCACAGTAATCCATTGCCCAGGTTTTCTCAACTGTTTTTATTGTTCCTCCGTTTGTCTAATCCAATGCGAATAGTATAGTCGGCTTCCAAGTTCGGGGGAGAACTTAGCGTCGCCAAGTTGTAAGCCGGGAGTTTGAATTTCGAAAAAACGAATTGGATCCAACGTATTCAGCGGGCTACGTCTCGGGGACGCTAACATCTTCCCCGAGATTGGAAACCGACTATAAAAACCCGGATAAACTTGAAATTTCTTGGATTACTGTAAGTAGAAAACAAAAAGAAATTTTGGAATCATCAAATGTTTCAATTTCGACTTTTATACCTGATCCCAATGTTTCAAACAATCATTTATGTCCCGTATCTACAATTATCATTTTCCAGAGATACCGTCTGCGACCTGGGCGGTGCCAATGAGTTGGCCAACTACGGAGAATATTCCGGTGATCCGTCCGAGACCCAAACATACGAATATGCCAAGACAATTCTCAGCGTGATGACAGAAGGAGAACCTCGCCCCGATGGAAAAGTAAACAGCTCAATTTCCCATAAAAAAAAGAACTTTTAGGTTCTAATTATTGGCGGTTCCATTGCCAATTTCACAAATGTGGCGAAGACTTTTGGCGGAATTGTACGGGCTTTTGAAGAATTTGTGGAACATTTAAAAATTCACCGGGTGACAATTTATGTCAGGAGAGGAGGCCCCAATTATCAAGAAGGATTGAGGAGGATCAAAGATGCCGGTAAGGAAAAGGGGATTACTGTAGCTAAATGCGGGACGTTTGATGGCTTGAATCCCTTACTACTAAAACGCTATGGTGTCTGTTTGTGTGTGCGTTGACATGTCGAGAAAATTATGGCCGAGTGGTAAGATGTCGGCCTATCATCCAAGAGGTCGCGGGTTCGATCCCCGCCAGTGACAAATGTGCTCAAAACATTTTTGCTTTTTTGTTTATGGCTCCACTATAATTATTTCGCAATATAAGTGTGACTGAGTATCAAATGCACCATTTGGCTGCGTATTTCTTATTTTTCATCCTTACGCAGCGAAATTAGTATCATTCGACTGCTCTCAGTCTGGCGAGTCAGAATCTGCTGCTTATTTTTTCTTTAAATGAGGCTGAGTATCAAATGTGCAATTTGGCTGCGTATTTTTCAATTTTCGCTCTTTTTCAACAAAATAGGTACCATTCGACTCCTCTCAGTGTGAGGAAGCCGATTACGGTGAAGGTTTTCCATTTAAATGAGACCGATTACTAAATGCCCATTTGGCTGCGTATTTCCTAATTTTCATCCTTCTGCAGTGAAAGCATCATGCACTCAGTGTGGAGAAGATGAATTTCACACTGCCAGCTTATGAAAGCGGGGCTGAATATCAAAAAACATTGATTTGGCTGCGTGTACCATGATTCGGATCCTCAGTAATGTCGCAGTAGTTGATTTTATCTAATTATATTTTGTTGATTGCGCAATACGAACCAATTGGGAAGAAGAGAACCATGTGGAGGGGAAGCGAGGTCCGGCACGAACCGAAGGCGAGTGACGGGCCGAGCGGACCACAGTCCGGCGGAGCCGGACAAATATCCGGAACTTTGGACTTCCTAGCCCGCGTAGCGGGCGTCCAGCCGAAGACCCCCCGCAGGGGGGTCGAAACGGCTGGTTGTAAAATAAAAAAGAAATTGAACAAAATTTCCCATTGAAAGTTTTCTTTTGGATCCTAAACAAAAAAATTCTTTTTCCCTGTAAATCGACTGGTTTTAAGCTACTCAATTGGAACTTCCAATTCATGTCTTCGGTCCGGAGACTCATATGACCGCGATTGTTGGAGCTGCCCTGGGAGTCCGTCCCCTTCCTGCCGTTCCAAAAGAGCCACAAACCACCGGGCAGTTCCTCTTGAGCCCAGAGAGACATGTCAGTTTCACATGTCGCTAGAATCAAAAAAATGTATTTAGACTGCTGGAACAAGCCGTGAAAATTCACGTTGTCCTTCGGATGAAATGGAAGCCGGATCGCAACAGAAACCGAGGGCTCCTCTTCCAGTGCCAGCCATGCTCCAAGCTGAATTAGCCGATAAAGTCTACGACGCTTTGTTCGAAAATAATACGAAAGCTATCATCTGGGGACAACAGCAAAAAGCCATTCAGGTTGGACAAAAAATTAAAAAAAAAACCTCATTTTTGTCCTTTTTTGACCGATTTTCTCATCAAAATCCATCAATTTTCGGAAAATAAGCAAGAAAGCAAGAATTTTTCAGGGTATGCTAGATTTCGACTTCGTTTGCCGTCGAAATGAGCCTTCCGTCGTCGCTTCAACCTATCCTTTTACTGGAGATAACAAGCAAAAATATTATTTTGGACACAAGGTAAGGATAACTTTGAGCAGAAATTTGGGATTTTTATGTTTTGGGGAAGATTTATGATCTGGGCCAAATAAGATTCTGATTCCGTTAGCAAAAACTTCCAAAATCTATCCAATTATCATTTTCCCGTATATTCTTCGTATCGAGAAATTTCTCTGCTGTACCCACTTGCTTAAAACTTTTTTTACAGTAACCCTAGAAAGAAAAGATTAGCAATCAAAGCGACATTAGAAAAATTAGCAGCTTTTCCACTTTTCAATAGAATTTGGAACTTATTCAGTTTATAGAAAAAATTTGGACTTTTCCTGAAACAGTGGGTTCTTGAACAAAATTTTGAGAAAAATCGGCTTTTTTACGGTTCATTGTCAATATGAAGGAGACCCAATCTCTCAATTTCATTCTACACTGCTCAAATGGCTAGGAGATAAAAATAATCTCCAATTTCAATTGTTTCGAGGAGGGTACTTCTTTTCTTGTTGTAGAGTTATTGGTTTATAATCTGTACGAGCCGGCTCGTCTCGATCCAAAATTGGTTGGCTCGAGCTTGTCTCGATTTTTTTTTGAAAAATCAGGAAATTCCCGCGAGCCGAGGGTCATTCCATGAAAACGCCAGAATTATGTAGCTGAGTTGCGAAAAAAAGCATGTGCAACCCCAAGCAAGAGTTCAGAAAACGGTTGAAATACTCGACAACTCATCTTATTTTCCATGTTTTACTGGGAATTTTAATAGTCAAAAATTTTACGATTGTCATTCTGGAACTTGTGGATGATGAATAAACCAGATATTTTATAGGAAATCCTGATCCCTGCCTACAAATCAATGGCCAAGGCATTTGCCACTCATCCCGAGGCTTCTGTCCTGGTCACTTTCGCCTCTCTTCGTTCTGTCTACGAAACAGTCCTCGAGGCCTTGGAATTCCCCCAGCTTCGTGTAATTGCCATCATCGCTGAAGGAGTTCCGGAAAATCAGACAAGGAAACTGCTCAAGGTTGGTTTTATAGCCATTTTGAAATAAGAAATAAATTCAGAGGGCCCATGAAAAGGGAGTCGTTCTAATTGGACCGGCGACCGTTGGAGGAATCAAACCGGGATGCTTCAAAATTGGAAATACTGGAGGAATGATGGATAATATCTTGGCTTCGAAGTTGTACAGACCGGGCAGGTGAGGGCGATTCCTGGGAATAACGACTGGATTCTTATGGGCAGCAAATGTTTTATTTCTCCCTTTTATGCTAGAGGGCAGCTTTCTGCCAATACTTCAATTTTTGAGTATTTTCGGGACAGCAAATAATTTGACCAAATGATTTGCAAAAATTACCCAACAAATTTCTGACCACTGAGTGGTGAGACTCACCGCGAGCTCCCAAGTGATGAAAAATCAGAAATCTCCGTAGGAATGAAATATTTATTGATGAATTCTGCTATTCAGTGATATAGCCAACCCCAAAAATGCTGAAAATTCCTTATATCAGGGAAAAATCAGGAAGAATAGAAGAAATTTGAAGTTTTTATCCATAAATTGAGGCTTTCCACTGCGATTAATTTGTGTTACCGTACCTAACTGAGAAACGACCTAGAAACGTTTTCTGGGTGTTGAAAACGGGCGAAAATCAAGAATTATCAAAATCCAGGATGAAATCTTTTCCTTATGGAAGCTGTAAAACAGATTTTAAACTAAAATTATTGGGGAAAAAGGTTTTGTGAGAGGTTTTTGAGATGCAGACGATGAATAAGGAATCCAATGCCTCCTCTAACCGCCAGGGATATTTTGGTTTAAATATGGACCGATCGAATTTTTACAATGTTTAGGATTATTAGTCGTGGAGCGGGCGGGTTACTGCTTATAAATATTTCACATTCACGAAAAAAATGATTTTATCCTGAAAAATCTGCTATTTCCTCATACAATCCCCTTAATTTCTTGTTTTTTTCCAGTGTTGCCTATGTTTCCCGTTCTGGTGGAATGTCAAATGAGCTCAATAACATAATTTCCCATAATACTGACGGTGTTTTCGAAGGAGTTGCCATTGGAGGAGACCGCTACCCGGGATCCACCTACACCGACCACGTTATGAGATATCAGGAAGATGACCGGTACAGTAATCTGCCCTAGTCAATTACCGTAACCTTTTCAGGGTGAAAATGATTGTCCTTTTGGGAGAAGTCGGCGGTGTTGAAGAATATAAAATTGTCGAGGCTCTCAAGGCGAAAAAGATCACAAAGCCACTGGTTGCTTGGTGTATTGGAACCTGTGCTGATCATATAACTTCCGAGGTACGGTAGTCACTCATTTCTGTGTAAATTAAAATTCTTAGGTACAATTTGGCCACGCTGGGGCCAGTGCCAATGGCCAGGGAGAAACAGCCGCGGCGAAGAACAACGCTCTCAAAGCGGCTGGAGCTCTTGTCCCATCGTCTTTTGACGATTTGGGTAATTCATTTAAAAGAAAATAGACGGTAATTTTTAGGTACCGTAATCCGTGAGACTTACAACAATTTGGTCTCAAAGGGATTGATCATTCCCAAGCCAGAAATTCCTCCGCCAGCTGTTCCAATGGATTATGCCTGGGCTCGGGTACGTTTCTTCATGTTTTGGGCGCCATTTTATGGGCTTCTAGGCCCAATCATGCGTTTGAATACCTGTTATAATTCAAAAATTTCTAGGAATTGGGTCTAATCCGTAAGCCGGCCTCTTTTATGACTTCGATTTGTGATGAAAGAGGAGAAGAATTGATGTACAACGGCGTCACCATAACCAAAATTTTGGAACAAGATCTCGGCATCGGCGGTGTCTTGGGTCTTCTCTGGTTCCAGGTTCAGTAATCTTCCTTTTTTTTGTAAAGTAAATATTTAGAAAAATCTCCCTGCCTACGGTAACAAATTCATTGAAATTTGCCTGATGTTGACGGCTGACCACGGACCGGCCGTTTCGGGAGCCCACAACACAATTGTCTGTGCCAGGGCAGGAAAAGATCTCATTTCTTCGCTGGTTTCGGGACTTTTGACCATTGTGAGTATTGGATTCAGGAAATTGAAGAGAGGAAAGCTGAGAACCTTTGAAATTTCTGAAGAAAAACTGAATTTCATTGGGTTTTTAAGCAAATTCCCCTCAAATAATCATAATTTACATCAGATCCAAATTTTATTCCAGGGAGATCGTTTTGGCGGAGCGTTAGATGGAGCTGCTCGTCAATTTTCCGAAGCCATCGACAAAGGCTGGAGCCCAATGCAATTCGTTAATGAAATGAGAAAACAAGGAAAACATATTATGGGAATTGGACATCGAGTCAAATCCGTAAGTTTTGAGGAATTCTGGCGGTTTTCGCTTGTCGTTTACTTCCCATTTTCTCAAAAAGTTGCCATTTTTCAGATTAATAACCCTGATAAACGCGTTGAAATCCTGAAGAGATTTGCCTTGGATCGAGAAGAATTCAAACAGGAGACGCCGCTGTTGAATTTCGCCTTGGAAGTGGAAAAGATCACGACGGCCAAGAAACCCAATCTTATTTTGAATGTCGACGGGGCTATTGGCGTTATTTTTGTGGATATTCTCCGTCATTCGGGCATGTTTACCCCCAGCGAAGCACAAGAAACCATCGAAATTGGCGCCCTAAACGGTCTCTTCGTACTGGGAAGAAGTCTTGGATTTATTGGTGAGAATATTTGTGGAAATTAAGAGAAAATCCTCCATTTAAGGACATTATTTGGACCAGCGCCGGTTGAAACAAGGCCTTTACCGACATCCGTGGGATGATATCAGTTACATTATGCCAGAGAGGGAAATCTTGGTAAGTTTTATTGTCAGATATTGTCAGACCTTTAAAAATAATCCAATTTCAGTAATTCGACTGCCCATCTTCACTTCTCCAAAAACCAAATAATCCCAAGCATTTTTTACGAGTTTATTTATTTTTGTTCCCCGCCACCCGTGTTTCTTCTATTTATGGGCCACGCGTTAGTCTCCTGCTGTGTATTAATGTAGTTTATTATTTACAAAATATTTATGTCGAAGAGAATAATGAATATTTATGATAGAAAAACTAATTTATGAATACAATTTACGATAGAAATGTTGAAGGAATTCTAAAGTTTCACGAGGCATCGGTAAACAAGAAAACGTTTGGATTTTCAATTATGCTACTGGCATGAAAATATCGAACAAATGCATGAAATCTGATCCCCTTTATTCCTGGAAATTCTACTCGTGCGGTCTTCGAACCTAAGCCTGGACAGAACATTTCTAAAAAATTGGCGAAAACCATTTTTCTCCAAGCTCTGGCCATTTTTCTCCAAGCTCTGGCCATTTTTCTCCAAGCTCTGGCCATTTTTCTCCAAGCTCTGGCCATTTTTCTCCAAGCTCTGGCCATTTTTCTCCAAGCTCTGGCCATTTTTCTCCAGCCTCTGGCCATTTTTCTCCAAGCTCTGGCCATTTTTCTCCAAGCTCGGCCATTTTTCTCCAAGCTCCGGCCATTTATCTCCAAGCTCTGGCCATTTTTCTCCAAGCTCTGGCCATTTTTCTCCAAGCTCTGGCCATTTTTCTCCAAGCTCTGGCCATTTTTCTCCAAGCTCTGGCCATTTTTCTCCAAGCTCGGCCATTTTTCTTCAAGCTCGGCCATTTTTCTCCAAGCTCTGGCCATTTTTCTCCAAGCTCTGGCCATTTTTCTCCAAGCTCTGGCCATTTTTCTCCAAGCTCTGGCCATTTTTCTCCAAGCTCGGCCATTTTTCTTCAAGCTCGGCCATTTTTCTCCAAGCTCTGACCATTTTTCTCCAAGCTCGGCCATTTTTCTCCAAGCTCGGCCATTTTTCTCCAAGCTCATGCCATAGTGGCATAAATCCTGGTGAGAGGAGTTTCCATTTAAAATACTCCGCATTTTGACATGATTCTACATGCGGTGGTCTGTTGACATGCGTAAATTCTGGATAGATCCATTGTTTCCCAATCAGGTGCCCCTGATGGCTGATCAAGACGACGCTCATCCAGGGCTCCAAGATGACGAAAATCCGTCAGAAATGTCTACCTCTGACTTGGAGACGGCCCGTGACATAGATCACGGGATCCATTGGTGTCAAATGGACGAGAAGCTTCGCATTGCCCACGACGAGAAAGTCGAAAATAGCCAGAAACCGTCGATGTGGGAATACAATCCGAAAGGAGGAGTGCCGACAGAATTGGCCGACCTGGATCCCTTGACATTTTTTACCAGCCGCCAGGGAGGGATTCTCTGCTTCCTGCCGAAGGATGTGCTCATTCGAATTTGTTCCATGGTTCGCATTTCTGCCGTCCTGTCTATAATCTCCCGATTCAGCTGTCGGTTTGTGATTTTGTGGATCTCTCGTTGACCTGTCGTTTCCTTCATTGGCGGATGTTCACCTTCTGTACGTGCTATGTTCCAACCAGTGTGGATGTTTATTTCAAAGACCGGTGGATCGACGGGGATCTCTGGGAAAATGCGAACTTCATGTTGATATTTTCTTATTTTCTAAATAATGGTTTTGATGAGGAGCAGGCTGACTTCAGCGAGGAAGACTTGCAGCTGCATTGTTTGGAGCAGGAAGGCCTGCGAGTTCTCTTCATTCAGAAACCGTTCTGTCTTCGCAAGCCATTCTTCTTCGACACATTGAAATTGTTCTTCTTTGTAAGCTGAATATTCTTTATTAAATTACGGTATATTTCAGTTGCCTTTCTATCGCAAAAAATACTACGACATGTGTCTGCCGTACATCTTGGCTGTCCGTGGTCTGGCTCGTAATCTCGATATTTTTTTCGCCAACGTCATTGCCTATGAGTCTTCCTCTAATATTGCAAATTTTTTGTTGAATTATTCCGATACCAATGATTTCTTCACGGTAATTTTGACACTTTTTCTTATTTCTTATCTTTAGACCATCAATCCCACATTTTGCGATCGTTTTACCATTGTTCTCAGTCCAAATGGCAAATCTGTTTATAAATGTATTAGAAATAACACAGATATTTACATAAATTGTCCATATTCCCGCCAGGTAACTCGACAATTGGAAATCAATAATATTTTCCAGATGAAGAGGGTTTTCACCAATCCCAAAGGACAAAATCGACTCAATGTGCCGATCTTCGAAAACAAAATCGGCATTTATTGGACCCCGTTGGATAGTGCAATCATAGCCACGTTGAAGAATTTTCTAACCGGCTCGATGAACTTGGTTTTTCATAAATATTACAAAATTGAAGAAAATAACGGCAGATTCCCTCTGTAGGTCCACTATTCCAACTAATTTAAATGGGTTTTCTTTAGATTGGAATATTTGTTTCAAGAATTCGGAAAATTTGAGGAATTTTTATATGTACGAAGATCAAACAACGCCGTGGATTACAGCCGTCACGTCTTTAAGAAGATTTTGACAACGGAAAACGGCGAACAGCTCAGAATTGAAATAAAAAAGCCGGGAAATCGGCGATTTCCTAATAATTATGTTCCCTGTGTGGCAATTGGAAAGGAACAAACATTCGACGAAATAACAAAATACATACAGCATGATGTCTGTATAATTCATCGCGAAAAAATCTGGTGGAAGATGGAGACGGCCATGGAACCGGACGACGTCGAGGAATCGGAAGAAGCTCAGGAATCGGAAGAAGCTGAGAAATCAAATAAAATCGAAGAATCGGAAGAAGCCGAAGAGGAGCAGAGAACGTCCAGCGTCTGCTGCCGCCTGGAATATAATTCCTGTACAATCCAGTAATAAATAATAAAAATCTGAACAGATTGTAATCATTTTGATAACCTAAAGTTCCCTAAATTTTTGTCGTGCTTCTAGTCCTTGCCTGTGTTCCGCTGAGGAAGAAAATACCCATCTGCTAGCCAATTCTGGGAAAGAATCGGGGCACAATAGGGGGAAAGAAGAAAAGAATAGTAATAGAATAAAGGATGCTGCAGAAGATTGGCTCCTTAATCGAAGGAAACGGTCAGTTCCCTCCTGAATTCCGGCGAATGTTTCTCAACAATTTGAAATGTTCCCCTCTTACTATTCCTGTAAAAGAAAGCGAGAGTCGGTTAATTTTTGTGGTCAAAGTTGCTAACATGAAATTGTCTGGTTGATTGTGATCTGGTCAAAAAATGTTGGAAGAAGCTGCCAGTCTTTCTCCTGCCAGCGGCTCGTGCTGTGGGCCATCAATTACGGTCCTTTTTTATATTTTTAATTTTGACCGTAGCAACTTTTAGAATGAGTCATCCAGACGCCTACAGAAACTGGAAGAACAGCTACAACCAGCAGCAGAGGCCGAAATATCCGCCGCCGACGAATGTCTACAGTCGCCCGTCGACGCCGCTGCCTCCTCGTTCGCCGTATCCGAGGGTTGCTTCTTCGCCCCGTCCGCCGCCTGTCGACCATTTCTCGCCATGGTCCAATGTCTCGATGTTGACTCCTTCTCCTCGGAACAACACCCACAATGCCTACACCCGGTCGAGTGTCTACAGGCCGTCTGCTCCTTCCAGTGGTGGAGATCATCGTCGTGGCCAGTACACTCCTCGTCAGCCGCAGCCACGTGGCCATCTGGAACCGTCGACACAGTCGCAGGCATCCTATCATCGTCAGCAGTCTTCCCAGGTCCGAATTTATGCCTATTTTGGAGCCATTTTTGGACTTTTGACCGAATGACTGGGATTTCTGTGGGAAAATGGAGAAATTTCTGTTTTTGACAATCGGCCGAGAAAATTCGACAATTTTGGAAATTCTAGCGGTCGATTTTACAAAATTTTGACCAGCCAATTTGGACAACCCATGTCGATTTTAAATTTAAAATTTGGCGGAGCATTTCTTTAATAATTTTAATAATTTTCAGGAAGATCTGAATACAATTCTTCGCCGTCTATTTCTCCAGAAAAACATCGACATCACGAATTCGGTCAAGTTGGGAGCCGGCCGCTACAGTAAAGTCATCACCGCCCGCCAATACGAGAACGCCGAATCTGGGACCTACCGAAAGGTTGCCTATTTTTCCATTAAATGAAATAATAAAATAATTTTAGATAGCCATCAAAGTGATCAACAAAGAGAAGGTGACAACGGACTTCAGGGATAAATTTCTGCCGCGTGAGATTGACTGCTGGCGTCAATTGCGCCATCCGAATTTGGTACGGATCCTTGGCCATTATGAAGCAATGAAATATGTCTTTCTATCGATGGAATACGGTCAAAAAGGCGATCTGTTAGCCTACGTACAGAAGTATGGCGCAGTGGCTGAGGGACAGGCTCGTGTCTGGATGCAGATGATCATCAGCGGCGTCGGATATATGCACTCGTGTCGAATGGCGCATCGTGATCTAAAACTGGAGAATTGTATTCTCTTTGATGGCGGCATTGTCAAAGTTGCCGATTTTGGATTTGCAAGGAAAGTCGGCGCCAATCCATCGACGACATATTGCGGATCGAAGAGCTACTCGTCGCCGGAAATTCTCATGGGACATCCGTATAGCCCCTACAAGGCCGACGTCTGGAGCATTGGCGTCATCGGATTCATCATCGTCACCGATACCATGCCATTTCGAGAAAATATGCACAATTTCAAAATTGTCGAGAATCAAAAGTACGTTTATTTGACTATTTTATGTGATTGTCAGTCTATGATCTGTGCTGCCTGATTCGCCTTGAAAAGCTCTACAAAATGATATTTGAATCTCTTAAAACTGATGGAAAATAACCGAGATCGAGTCATTTCCATTGGCTCTGCAAAATATAGGCAGCGATTCTTCGAAAAACCTCTCAAAACCGCGGCTTTTCACGATTTTTAAATTTCTTTTCATTTCAGGAATCGGGCCTACAACTATCCGGAAAAGTTGGAAATTTCGTCGGCCTGTTGCCGTAGCCTGGACGAAATGATGACATTCGACGCGCAGCTTCGCCCAACCATCGCCGACTGCCACCGTCTTCCATTTTTCTACGTCGCCGATGCCCGGATCCGTTAGACGAGAGACGCTTTTCCCTTTATTTTGTAAAAATATAAAAACAGATTTATTTCTCTCTATGTTACGTGTATTTATATTGGCTCTCGAATAAATACACATTTATGTACTTGCTTTCTTTTATTTTTTTCGATTTTCTGGTTGAAATACTGATTGCCGCCTTGAAATGATCTTTTTTCCAGGAAAAAGCATTCAAAATCTCTTTTTTTCTCTCCAAAAACGAGAAAAACAACACAAATTGTCATAAATGATAGTATTCCCGGATCAGGAGAACTGCTGTCGTCGCACCTGTAAACTCTCGGCAGCAGGTGCAACCTTGGCTATGCGGCTGGGCTAATTCCATGTCTCTGGTCCTCTTGCAGTCAAACGAGAAAATCTTTCGCCTTTTACTAAAGATTTCCGTGCAAGTGGACGCTTATGAGTAGAAAACTCATTTT
Organism: Oscheius sp. DF5033; assembly: GCA_964036215.1. Lineage (NCBI taxonomy): Eukaryota > Metazoa > Nematoda > Chromadorea > Rhabditida > Rhabditidae > Oscheius > Oscheius sp. DF5033. The sequence goes on from CAXIWN010000006.1 coordinate 3,294,073, forward strand.
TTGGAATCCCCTCGAAAGAGCGGGACATAAATTTGGTTGAAAGTGAACAGAAGAAATCTTCATTTGGTCATTTCTTTTCCTCTCGGATGGTTGTTTCTCTGAAAAGTAGCTTTCCCTTTTTTCTAAAGCAAAAATTAAATTTATTTCAGAGTTTTTAGTCGTCGTTCTTCATCTGCCGTCAATATTTTCCCATCCTTCTCCTGACGAAAAATGTTACCATGGATTTTTTCTGGAAAATTCTCAAAATATTGTGAGATTTCTCGGATAATTTTGTCTATTTTTCAGGCGTCGAAATGTGCCTTCAGTTGGAGAATCAAAGCAACGCACCGCGTAAAAACGATGAATTTAAAAAATGGAAAAATTGATTGGAATTGTAATCCAGAAACGGCTTGGGGAGCTGTGCTGCCGTCGATTGTCATTCTTTCAAAAGTTCCGCCAATCGAAGGATTTACAGTCGGGCCAATAGCCCCGGGAGGAGTTGTCGAATTGGATGACGATCGAGAAGAACGTCTCCTGACCGGGGAGACCACAATCCAACCAGTAAGAATTCCATTTTGTCGATGGAAAAGAATTCAAAGAGGCAGAAAAATGATCAGTTGCTTTTGTTTTGTTGAAAATTGCGCCGATATTTCGGAGAATAATATTATGGTAAGGGATTTAGATAATTATTAAAGGACGATTTAAAGGAAATATTTGAAGACGGCTGTAATCGAGGGGAAGACAGGGAATCCAGATGTGTAATGGATCATTTTCCGGATAAAGAATGTTTTAAATTGGCAATTAAACGGGCGATGCAAACAACGACAGAAAATCCAGCTGATGGAATTACGGCAACTTCTCTTCTTCCCGAAATAACAGCAAAAATTGAAGAATTTGAAGAAGAAGTATCCCCGCCAGCTGACAATCCTTTTGACACAGGATTTGTGATCAAAATTGTAGCTGGAAGTGTCGCAATTGTCGCCGTCTTCTTGGCAACAGCAGCTTGTGTCTACGTTCGACAAAAGAAGAAGAAAATGCCTGGTAGAATATCGGAAAAAGAAGATAATTTCTCAGAAAAAAACTGATTAAAATTATACAATAAGAATAAAAATAATACATTCTACTTTATCAACAAAAAAATAGTAAAAATACTGAAAATAATACAAAGTACAATAATACACGAAGCAAAAAAAAACGAACTATTGTGACATTCCTTCTTGAAGTTGAGCCAATGACATAATTTTTCTAACAATTGGTGTCGAAAGTCCTCCGCCAAATAATTCAATTTCCATCAAAAGATCAAGTCGAAGCATTTCTTTTGCAGCAAACTAAATAAATTATAATAAAAAATATTAAAATACTCACTCTTAGACGTCTTTCTCCTTCCATTTTAAGCCCTTTATCTGTTGAATTTTGTATCCGCCTTGCTTCTTCTGCTGGCCAGCCAATCATTTTTGTTATTGTCTGATCATCAACGAAACAAAGTAAAGAATTGGCGGTGCTATCTTTTAGAAGAATTTGCATTGTCCATATTCCTTCAACAATTCTTAGAGGTTGCGTAATTCTATGAACAATTGCCTGAAATCATTTTATAAAAAGCTAAATTAAATTTACTTGAATATTATATCTTCGGCCTCCTAGTATAAACCTGGATTTTCTTACAGCTTCGCCTAGACTAATTACATTCATAGCCGCATATTTCTCAACTATTGCGTTATTTGTAAAATTCTGAAAGAAATAAAAAGGAATTGAATTCAAACCATTGTAACTGAAGGCGCAGAGACAACCGAAGGAGTTGATGGCGTTATTGGGGGCTTTATATTAATAGAAGTTCTTGATCTTTGAGGAATTGGAGTTATAACGGGCTTGACATCAACCTCGTCATCCGAAAGATCAATCACCTCCACTTTTACTGCTTTCTAAAAAATCAATACATAAGAAAAGCTGCTTTCGTACCGATCCAGATGGATTAGATGGCGTTATTGGCGCTTTTGGAACTGCAACTGATTCAAAAAATTTGTGCAAACCACCTGAAAAATTGGAATATTTTTAGCAAAGGAGCAAACCAATAGATTTCGCTCTTTGAGGTTCAGGTTTTTTAGAAACTGACATGCTAGCAAAATTTGTAATTTCAGGTTCTAGAAGATTTAATTAATTTAAAAAAAATTCTAACCTGATATTCTTGAGCGTTTATGAGCAGGTATTTGTGTTGCAGGAGTAGTATTTGTGAGATCATTAAACCGAGATGAAGGTTGTGTTACTGTAGTGCTTGCTAAATTTCATCATTTTATCATTAAAAAAGACAAGTTACCTTTTGTTGGAGCTACCGTAGAAAATGGATTTTTTGGAACTATCGAAGAAGATTTTTCTATAGTCGTTGGTGTTTCTTTTTGTGGTGTTATTGTCGATGTTTTTGCTTTTTCAAATTCATCTAAACAATGTTTATCCAATAAAAATCTCGAATTACCATGTAAAGCTCTTTCTAATAATGATAATGGCCGATCTTTATCAAATGAACCAATTCTAAAGTCAGGATCCTAAATAGTTGAATATTACGCGGAAATTTAAAAATCTACTTCTTCTTGGAAAATATTCGGCATAAAAAGAGGCGACTCCACGTTGTTCTTCCGTTGATTTCCATAATCAGATTTCCGCTTTAGTGTATTTTTGCTAATTATGTGATCCTATATAAAATAATATTTAATTTAACAATTTAACCTACATCTGTAACTTTTTCAGGTGTGCGATTTTGCCTGGGTGAATTTAATAAAGTAGTGGATTGTTGCATAATGCTTAAACAGTAAAATTATTAAATTGATGAGCTCTAACTTGTTGTCAAATTGTGTATCCATTGCCCAATCATTGTTATCAAAGAAATTTGAATTGTTACTAATATTGTTAGTGGATGTTGATGGTAAAAAGGAAGGACTAAAAGAATTATTCCATTAATAAAATAAACGTACTCTTCGTCTGATCTTGAAATATCTATTACATGATTTAATATATTTCTTCGACTTTTTGATCTCATACTAATTTCATCATCCGAATCATCTTCCTCAATCACAATATCATTAGATTCACCTAAAATAACCATAAAATATTTCGAAAATACGAATACCACGATTATAATCATTTCTCTGCGGTGCAGGATTAGTAACAACTGCAGAATGTGTTGACATCCGTGCTATTCTTGATACAGTTGGTGTTGTTACTCGTGGAGCCGTTGGAAAAGACGGTGTTACATGTGAGACCACTGGTGGAGGTACAGTTATTTGAGTTGGTGGATGAACTACTGCCACTGGTGGTGCGTCAGTTTTCTTCGGACTTGTAGTTAGCTTCATTTTGAGATGATCGGCCATTACTTGAATTGGATTGTATTTTTTGACATATGTCTCTACATCTCCTCCTAAAAAATTATTTTCTCAATAAATTAGACGAAAATACCTAGAATTCGTAAATTTCCAGAATCTAAAAAGAATTTCCCATGGCGAATCTTCATTGGCGGTATAAAAAGAACCTAAAAACATGGGTAAGAAATCAGCTCCTTCTACTTTAGTTCCTGGAATTGTAGCTACTGATATATTTCTGATTGGTTTGTATTCTATCGCCATAAAATCATTGATACCATTTGTTAGTAGTAAGGATAGCGTTCTTTGAGGCTTCTAAAAATTATATGAATAAGCATAAAAAGTCAAGAAAACTTACAGCCTCTCGAAATGTTTCTTTTTCATTTTCCGTCAAAGCTTCAAATCCCGAATTGTCTACAAAATCTTTCTTATTCACTTTGACTTGCCCATAAAAACTGTCACTAATATCCAAAACATATTTTATCTGAAAATAGAATAACAAAAAAGGATGGGAAGCAGCAAACCTGTAGAATTAGAGGATTTTTTAATGTAGATAACCGAGCATTTACATCAACATTACTCGTGGATGGCTCCATACTTTCCGAGATATCAGAATATAACCATTGTTCGTATATATAACTGGATAAAACATCTGTATTACTCTGAAAATGACATTAGCTAATAATAAAAGTTGCTTACCAAGTTTAAATTTCTTTCTCTTAAAAATCTGTATACCTCATCTAGCCATTCATCGCGTAGTTTTATGTGCCTCTCTTGAAAAAATGTTACAATGTCATTTCTAATGTTTGACATGCTGAAAATAGCCATATTTACACTAGAAAAAAAATTAGAAGTGAAAAATGAGATTTCAAATTATTTGCAAGCGTTTAGAGCATGAATACTGCGAAGAGAATGCTTGTCGGCATTTATGAAGTGATTTTCGACTATAATATTGTGGAAAAATGATAGAAAACACAGGAAAACGAGTAAAACAAGCTGGTATATAAAAATTTCAAGTTTTTGGGGTGAAAACACAAGAAATTTTTGAAATTGCGCGCAAATTATCGTGACAAGACCCCTGCGTCCTCACGCCAGTGATATTTTGCAATTTTCCTCAGTTTTGCTTTTTTTTGTTCACTGTGTTGCTTGTTTTTATTTGCGGCTTGTTTGTTTTTCAACAAAATGAGCATATTTTAAGCTAAGTACAAGATTGGAACTAAATATATACGCTCTTCACTTACAAAAGCGCATTTTACAATGGATATAATTTTAGGACGAAGATAATGGCCAAATTTGTTGCTGCTACAGCAGCTGGCGCTGTAGCTGCCGGAACAGGCATCATTGCCTACTCTACTCAACACCCCGAATTCCGCCAGAAAATAGAAGAAAACATTCCGGCAAGTAAGATTTTATACAAGCGTTTACTCGATAATAGCTCCACTGGGTATGTTTTTTTGCGACTCGATAATCCACTGTCTTATTTAGAGTACAGTATAATCCGGTAGCTATACCAAAATTGAAGGATAGTGATCGTAAGAAGAAAGTAGAAGACAATGAAAAAGAAAAGAAAACGAAGGTTCCTCAACTTCTAACGGCGATGTAAATGGATTTAGGAAAATAACAAAGATGATGATAAAATCGTAGTTCCTCCCGTTGCTACTAGGGAAACAAAGCGAAGTAGCAGCCCTCCTCCAAAAGGATTCAATCCCTACAAAGGAAGAGCCGATCCGGAAGGAGTGAAACGAGGTTAACCGCTTGTCCAACTTCTTTAATCAACTGTGTTCAGCATTGGAAGCTGATTTAATGGCTGCTCTCGGCAAGGCGGAATCTACCATTCGCGCTGCTACAAATGCAAAAATCGAAACGATTCGTGCTATTGAACACCATATTCAAACAATTCGCGTAAGTACATTTTGTCTTTTTGTACTTACCCACAATTGTTTAAGGAAGCTATTGAAGCTGGACCGGCTGGTGATTGGGATGCTGTAATTGCTGCACACAGCGCAGCCGAAAAGAAGACTTTGGAGGATATGCAAGCCGAGAAAGAAGGACAAAAAGCTATTGATGCTTTAGACAAAGTAATAGAAGTTATTTGTCGGTTCATAATGCATTGTTAGATAATCAATCTTGGATCTCAAGGAGAGACTACAGTGCTTCATCCTCTTCTTGCTACTTCGCGTGAGACTGCCGCTAAACACAGGAGAGAACTTGAAGAGATGGTTAATATGATCAAAAAGGTTTATCATCAGGATGTTCGGATTGTCATGAGATTTAGGTCGATACGGAACGGGTATTTACTCGTGATTATGGTAATCTTGTAGAGGAAGGAAGACGACGATTTTCCAAAGAACTTCGGTATCTCACTTGAGTTCCCATCCACAAATTTCTTTAGAGCTGTACTTCCTGGCGCTGATTGGGCTGAAGATGGTAGAAGTCTCAACAAGACGCAGTTGAATTCCCTTCTTGCTCATGCTCATCTTCGAGTTGATCAACTAAGACGTCAACTAATTGATATGAAAGTATGCTTATTTGGATACTATGCTTATGATTAAGATTTAGCTTTCTGAAGAAAATCGCATCAAAAAATCTATTGAAGAGATGAAAGAAGATGAATTGAAAAAATTGGCCCTAAAGAATGAAAAAATTGAACATAGCCAAAAGGAATTAGCACTTATCAAGGAAAATTTCGACGAGGAGCTAAAAAAGAGACTTGAAGAAATGGAAGCAAATTATGCTCAACAACTCAAGGAGGTGGAGTTCTAAATTTATGTTAAGGATTAAAACTAATTTAGGTAGTTATTACTCAAAAACAGCTCTATGATATTGAACACGCTAAAGATGTCAACAATGCCGTCCAGTCAGAGCGTAACGTTCATTCTGCTGTCATTAATCGGGCAATGGCCCAGTTAGATGGTATTGAAACTGCTCTGAAAGGTAGAGTAGCTCAGGTATCAATTATTTAATTTGCAAATAATGTTTCGTAGGATGCTGAAAATCGCAAAACTAAGCAAATGTGGTTAGCAGTTCAAAATCTTGTTGACTCCATCGAATATGGAAAGAAAGGTTCCTGCTGCATTGAAGGAAGACGTCTGCCATTGAGTCAACAAATCAAGGTACAACCTATTTTACATTGCATACAAAAATTGCAGACTCTAAAATCCTGCGCTTCTGAAGATAAATTTATGGTAGCTGTAATTTCTTCGATGCCTAAAACTTCACTAGTCAAAGGAGAATATACCCGAGAAGATCTCAAGACTCGCTTTAACAAAGTTTTTTCCTTATTTGTTGGCTTATAAGATTGCTTTAGGTTTTCCGCGTTGGAAGCCGTATCTCCCATCTCGACATCAATGGTGGTGGCGTTTGTGCTCACCTATTCTCGTGGTTACAACATATGCTTACTTTCCGACTTCCTCTCAAATATTCCTATGATGAAAAGTTTGTCTCTCATTTTTTTAATGTTTTTGATTTTAGGATTGATTCAAAAGTAATGAGCAATCAACAATTGTTGGACAGAGCACGATATTTTATGACTAGAGAAGATGTAATGCAAGCAGTGAAGCTTTTAAAACTTACTAAAGGACCAGTTAGAAGGTTATTGATTTTAGACTCGCAATATTCTAAAGTTTTCAGCATTGCTAATGATTTTATTGAAGATGCTCGTCGTCATGAAGAAGCCCTTCTTCTGTCTAGGATGATGCTTGCACATGCCGCTGTAACCTCTATTCGATCGACTTACTAAGTGTATCTATGTATTTTATTCATTGTTTGTTTTTTATTACGAGTAATTGTCTTTTTCAAATTGTGTTTTGTACCCGATAAATTTTGCCTTCGTTATATAAAAATAAAACGGGTTTTTAAATGTGTTCTATTCTACTAATGTTGGTTCAAAAAAATATATCAATTAATTTTTATAGACGGAATTTGAAATTATCAAAGGATAAGGAAGTTTCGCGTTCGTCGCTACCATTTTCTACTCGACGTCTATTTTGCTCTTTTTGTGTTCTCCTTCATTCCTTACGCTTCTTTTTCTCATTTTATATTTATTATTTATTTCAGAAATGGTAGCAATTAAAAAGAAGAAGTCAGCAGCTAGCCGTGCCTCTCGCCACACCAAAAAATACATGCGCAAAGGCACGGACGTCGCGAACTTTGAAGAAGTTTTAAGTATGTTGCCTATTCAGCTGTAATTTTTTTATTGTTTAGAACAAGCAAATTTACCTGATGGCTCTGTAGAAAAAACACCGGTTGAAGAACTTTTCTTTGAGGATCGCCAACCTATGACAGAAACGCCAAAGAAGTTCACCAAACGGCAACAAGCAAAATTAGACAAAATCAGTAAATTTCCAATGTAAGTTCTATTTGTAAATTTATTAATTTGCTTATATTTCAGAGATTTGGAAAATGATACGGATGGTTTACCTACATTTCCTAAAGCGCCTTCTAAAAAAGGCTTGAAAAGATTACGTCAACCAGTAGCTAGATCCGAGCCAATAAAAAGTAAAAAGCCCAGGACCGCTGGAAAATACGATTTGTGGGATTCTGGTATATTTCAATCGTATTCTATAAATTCGAAAATTTTAGATTTTGTGCCCAAAATTAATTTGGAAAATAAAAAAGCGAGTGAACATATCTTGCGGGATACAAAAAAGAAGATTCCAAATAAACCGGAAACTCTTCGCATGAAATCTTCACTTTTACGAGCTGTTGCACTGCCTGGACCAGGAGCTTCTTATAATCCGTCAGCTGATGATTATAAGGTAATCTTTATTTTATTTTTATAATAAAAAAATTACAGGAATATGTTGAAAAGATTGCCATTGAAGAGCAAGAATTTATTGATGAAGAAGATCGTCTTTCTCGTAAATTAAAACCCAAAGAAGAGAAAATGGTTACGGAAGTGAGCCCATTTTATCTATTTTTATAAAAATTATTAGGAAGAACGTATGTTAGAAGCATCGGAAGGATTAGTCATTGATCCCCGTTATAACGAAACTAATGAAGAAGAAACTGCCGTTACTGATCATGAAGAAGCTCCTGAAAAGAGTTTGCTGTTAATATTTTGAAACTGTAAATTTTTTTCAGATGTGATTAATTCTGAAAATAGAAAGACGAAAAAGGAACGAAAACAGGAAGCAAAGAACAAGAAAGAAGAACTTCAATTGAAGCTGAAAAAAGCCAAAAGGCTCAATGAAAATGAAGTTTTCAAGTGAGTTTTTTTTTGGTAAATTGAATTCGAACTGTTTTAGAGCAAAATCGATAAATAAGCAGTTGGCAAAGAAAGAAGCGGAACAAGCTAAAGCCTTATCTGAGCGAAAGGTCAAGAAGCTTACTGAAAAGCTAACTACAAGACAAAAACTTGGACGAGGAAAATTCGAAGAAGAAGAAACGCCGTTCTTATTAGAGGTGGGCAATTTTATTTGGATTTTTTGATATTTTATTTTTTAGGAAGAGCTTCCCGACAATCTGCGTCAACTGAAGCCACAAGGAAATATTCTCACGGATCGTATCAAGAGCCTACAGAAGCGGAATATTCTCCCGATTGGTGGTGCTCGTGAAAAAATGAAGAAGAGCAAGCTTCGTCGTAAATTCGTTGAAAAACGTACGGTACAGGAGGTAAAAAAGGGCTCTAGAGTAATTTAACATTGTTATTTTCTGAACTTTGTTATTGTTTTTGTTGTTGTTTCTTCTAAAAATTTAATTTCTGTTTTAGTGTGCTCATTCAGCCAAGATCACAAGGCAGTTCGTCTTCTTTACATCTTCGCATTTATTGCTATTTACTTCGGAGCAATTAGAGAAGGATTATAGTGGCGCCGGCCTTTTATCAGCAGTCTCATTTTGAATTTGAACGGCAGACTGCCCGCTGTGATAACAGTCAGCCGACTTTTTGTGAAGACCGCCACCCACATAAGCACCTAATCACAGATGTTTTTTCGACAAGGCGATATGAGCTGTAAGAAGCCACTGGAAAAAAATGAACGAGATAAAGAAGATGATTTTTTTGGAGAGAAAAAGGGAAGAAGTTGGATTTGGAAGTGATGAAGAGGAACAATTGGATCTAAAGGGAATTCGACTGAATGGAAGAGAATTAAATGAACAGATTTTCTTACTGTCTGAATCACACGAAAAAGCTCCTCATCTCCCAATTCACGAAAAAATAATCCAGGATTCTATTGTCTTCAAAATTCCCCTCGTTTTCCCTAATTTTCTTCAATTTTATTCGTAATATCTACCAGCAGTCGACTCGTCTTCCCAAATATTTACATCTGAACCTGTCGTAAACGTTGAAATTTGAATGTTTCCCCCAGGCGGCGATTGTGATAAGATCTCAGAGGGGCGCCCACCCCTGACGTCGCCTCTTTCTTATCAGCCACCGTTGGAAATTCTTCCTTCCGTTGAATTTTCAAATTTCCTACTTCCGGAAAAGCTTCTGATCCTTAATTTTACAGAAAAATGACTATAATCATTTCCTGTAATGAGTCTTTGAATTATTCTTTACCTCCCTGGATTCGACTGAAATCTTTCGGTCCCTCGACACATTTCCTCGTTGCTTCGACCGTCAAAGACCCAAATTATAGGGTAATTGAAATAATTTTAACCGAAAAAATTGGGGAGAATTTCAGACAGCCGTCTCTCTTGGAATTCCTATTCTACAAAATTCATTTTTGGAAGTTTGTAGATTTCTAGACAATGAAATTGAGGCCAGGGAAGAGGTAAGGCTTCAGATAGAAAAATGCTCAATAAGATCTGGTAAATGCCGAGATTTTACGGGTGCAGAATTTTTAAAAATTATTAAGAAAAGCCGATTTTGTAATCAGACGACAGATTTTTCATTTCCCATCGTTTTTAGGCAAAAAATTATCTTCTCCCCCGATTCGCTGGCGTTTCCGCCTATTTTCATGGCAAATTCGACGGTCGATTACCAATTGTCATTGGAGAATATGGTAATTGCTTCAAATCCTCTAAATAAGCTCCCTTCCAGGCGGCCAAGTAGTCCATAATCCAACTGCAGCAACTCATATAATCGTGGCTCCTGACTCCGAGCTACTGGCCCATTCTCGTGGTCAATTTCTCGTCACCACAGGGGTAAGTCAAATTTGAAACAGGCGACACGAACGAAGGCCTTTCCCATGGTGGCGGGCGTCTCTCTGATTCATTGCCGCCGCTACTGACCCTTCCATGGCCTGTCCACCTCTTTCCTTTAAAAAATTGCCATTTTCAGTGGATTCGAGAGAGTATGGACCTCGGTTGGATGGCCAACGAAGCAAATTTTGCCGTTCGATCGAAAGGAAATCGCCTTCGTCGTCGATCAGCTAAAATGCTGTCCAGAAAATCCAGTAAAAAGACCAATTTGTGAGTATTTTACAAATTTTTTTACAGAAATCATTTAGAATAGTAGAAGATGCAGCAGGAGCCGTGAAATACAAGAGATACCAGCTGTGTAGGGAGCTCTACATGTCCGAAATCAATTGCCTCAAAGCCATCGACTTCTTGATTCGAGTAAGAATGATCGCGCGCCCGCACTCGTAAACTCTCGGCAGCAGGTAGCAACGACTTGACTGCGCATTGAGGTAACGATGACCTATAAGGTTCAAGTAGAGGTTTGTACCTGCTCTAACCCATCGAAAGATGAGGTTGGAATATTTTTGGAAAGCTGTCCCATTGAAGGGACGGCGATAAGCTTAGAATTTGTGAGAAATGTTTTCGAGAGCTTCCTGTCTTCATTTTCACCTTGTCAGTCGAAATTTGTACCCGTCCACCAAAAAAATTCTTTTTTTTAGATAAGCCACGAGGATAACCATCTGTTGGAGTCGCAAATCGACGTGATATTTGGCTCTTTTCCTGAACAGAAGAAACTCCACTCGGAGTTGGTCGCCAAATTGGGAAAAGTCCTCGATGGATGGAATGATTACAGTCAAATTGGAAGTGTAAGTGACCCGCCTCTGAATTGCCAAAGAAACCGTCACATGAATTTTCTGAGATTTCAATGGAACACAAAAAATTCTATCAATTTGGGAGAAATTTCTTGATAATTCTTGCCATCCGTCGATCTGCCAAGGTCATATTATCCTCAGATATTCGTGGATCTTGCCAGCCAATTGGAAGACGCATATGTTCCTTATTTCCAAGGATTAACAGCCGCCTTGGAATTATTCAAAGAATGCAAGGCCAAAAACAGTAAATTTCGTCATTATATCAAGGTATCGGGCTCTTTTTCGGGATCAAAAATTCTATTGAAATAGGAAAAAGAAAAGGATCGAAGCATCGACAAGCAGAAGGTCGAATATCTCCTGAATATTCCAATGCAGCAGCTAACAAGCCGAGTTGGTGTCACTCTTAAAGGTAAGCATCTTCGACCGAAAGCGTAAATCCTCGACAAAAGGGGTAGGATACCTTAAAAAAGAGCGAAATTCCAGAAATATTGGGTAAAACGGACTCTTCCCTGGCTGATCATATTTTTGTCCGAGCGGCCATCGACGTGGTCGACGAAGTTTTGAGAAAATGTAACAATTTTAAGAAAGAATCCAGTGAAAGTGAGCTCATCTATCGGCAGGTCAAAAATATCCCCGTGAGTTGATTCGTGCCCTTTTCCACCCGTTAAAATTGCCCATTTCAGGCTCGGATCCTCTGTTCCAGTCGTCGTTTCCTTTCGCGATGTCAATTTCTGTGCATAAAATCGCCATCCCTCAGCCTGGCTGTAATCGTCGATTTGCTTCTATTTGAAGACGTTCTCATGGTAATTTTCCTGTTTTCCTTCATAAAATTTAAACATTGAGATAACTCGTCGAAATCAGGAGGCTCAAGTTTCTTGTGCAACTTTGGGACAAAAACAAAAACGAGCAAAATTTGTCGACGTCTATCCGATGGCCGGAATTCGAGAGGTTTTCTTATTTCCGACTCGAGGAATTCCTGGCTCAGATAAAAGTTAGAGCTCGGGCTGGCCAGCCGCCGTTGGTTGAAATGACGCTGCGAAGCCGAGACGACTGCCAATGGCATTTTGAATTGGAACAAGAATTCGACGACACAATTAAATATCTCAATCAGCTCGTTGACCAAGTATCTCCGCATTTTCCCTTAAAATTTACAATTTTTAGGTGGAAAAAACGACAGGAAGGGCGATTCCCATCCAATGTATCAGTTCCGCCTTCTGTCCAAAAACGCCGGAAGCAGCAAATCCTCCTAGGTTTATCTCAAATTTTCTAGTAAAAATTTGTATTTCAGTGGTTTTATGAGAAGTTTATCATCCAGCGCAGCGGTCAAAAGTATCCGCTCGTATTCCCAGCGACTCCGACGGCGAATAAATTCCGATTTGGAGGTAAATTCCCCAACCAGAGGGCAATATTCCTCGCCATCAAAGCCAGCAACTCCCAGGAGGCCGCCACTTGTTGTAAGAATTAAAATTGCTAGAAAAATTAGAATTTTTTTAGGATTCTCGATTAAATGAACCAGCAGAAGAGTCTCTTTTAACTGTAGAAACCTTCAATGAGGTAGGAATTCCCATATTTTATGCTATTCCTGCAGAGATCCGTTGATATTCCTCCCCCTCGGCCTCAAACACCCCCTCGTCCTCCTTCACAACATCGACAGTCGACAATTATCGAGGTGTTTCAGTCTACAGCCTTTGGAATATTCTTTTCAGGCCGATTCAGAAGAGGAAGTTGTAAATCCTTATGAGGGCGTTAAATTCTTTTCGCCTCTCAAGAATTTAACAAATCTTCGACATTCGTCAATGATGGATGAGTGGTGTTAACCAATTGTAAATTTAAAAAGAGCTATAAAAACAAAGTTTGTATTGAACTGTAACAAATTTAACAAGTAAATCAGTTAACAAACATAATTTTAAAAACAAAAAAAGATATAAAAATAACCGACCGGAAATAATTAAAGTATGATAGAATTGGAGGTAACAATCAGAATAAAAGCTAGCATGCGCTGTTATGGAGAGCTTCGGCATTTTCTTGCTTTTCCACCGCCTTCTCTTGTTCTTCTTTGGCAACTTGTTCTTCTGGTCGCATAGCAGGGAATAAAAGTACTTCCTATAAATTAACAGTATAAAAAATGAATGAAATTATAAAATACCTTGATATTATTATTATCCGTAAGCAACATTGACAATCTGTCAATTCCCATTCCCCATCCAGCTGTAGGTGGAAGTCCATATTCTAATGCTGTGCAGAAATTCTCATCAATAAGTTGAGCTTCTTCATCACCAGCATCTTTATCCTAAAATATTCTTCTTCTATGTTTTCTCTTCAAAAAACAAACCTTTGCTTGTTGTTCGAACATTTTCCGTTGGGTAATGGCATCATTCAACTCGGTGTAAGCATTGGCAATTTCTCTTGTTACGGCAAACAATTCAAAACGCTCAGTTAATCCTTCAACCGATCTATAAAAAAATTATAAAAAGACTTTTACAAAAGCTAACCTGTGCCACTTAGCGAGAGGAGACATAATTTGAGGATGGCCGCAGAGGAAAGTAGGATTGATGAAAGTGCTTTCCAAAAATTCGCCAACAAGCTTGTCCAATAATCTTGCCGTTGTCCGTGGTTCAGAGCAGTCGACATTCTTCTCACGGCACAGGCGATCAAATACTTGCCTAGCTTCTAAAAATCAACTTAAAAATCAAAACAATATTTCTAACCTTCTGTGTGAAGCGTCTTTGGATCAGGCAATTCAGCGCCAAGAGCTTCAGCGAGTCCTTGATACATATCCACACGCTTGAATGGAGGAGTAAAGTCAACTTCGTAGACGGGCCCGGTATCGCGGCCATTCGGGTGATACTTGACCTTATAGGTGCCGTGGATAAACATAACCATTTCTAGAAGATAAGCACGAAATATTAATAATTGGATAGCAACTTACGACTCAAAAGATCTTCCGTAAGCCTAATAAGATCTTCATAATCAGCATAAGCCATGTAGAATTCGCAGGATGTGAATTCAGGATTGTGTGTAAGATCTATTCCCTCATTTCGGAACAAGCGTCCAATTTCATAAACGCGATCAATTCCACCAACAACAAGCATCTAAAAATATGTAGAAACAAGTTCAAAGGCAATTACTTTTAGATAAAGCTCGGGAGCAACTCGCAAGAACAAATTCATGTCGAGATCATTGTGATGTGTGATGAAGGGTTTAGCAGTGGCGCCTCCAGCAATTTGATTCATAATTGGAGTTTCAACCTAAACATTTAAAATTTAAAAAATCATAATTTGAAATGACTACCTCCAAGAAACCCATATTATCGAAGTAACGACGCATGAAGGTAATAATTTTACTCCTGGTTACGAAATTATTCTTGACTTCCGGGTTCATAATAAGATCCAAATAACGACGGCGGAATCTGAGCTCCTTATCCTTGACACCATAATGAGTGTGAGGCAGCGTATGAAGGCAGGGAGTCAGCTGGACGACTTCTGTGGGAAGAATGGACAGTTCTCCAGCCTTGGAACGTGTTGGATATCCTTTGAAGCCGACGATATCTCCACGCTTGATGCGATCATGAAGAGCAACGAAATCTTCTTGGCTGCCTTGATGATACCGAGCATTAGCCAAAACCTAAAAACACATGTAAAATTAAAAATTGCAGAGATCACCTGCAACTTGGTGCCTTCTCCATGAACATCGTAGAAGACTAGTTTATTTCCAGCTTCACGCTTGGAGAAAATACGCCCAGCTACGCTGACAACTTCCTTCTCCAAAACCTCTTCGTTCTTGAGATGTTGGTATTTTTCGATAAAAGCGGCCAATGAAATGGAAACATGGAACTGAAAAAAATCAAATTGAAGCGGTTTCTTGTAAACAGATTGAAAATAAATGTGAAGCGACATTAACACACCTTGTGAGGGAAAGGATTGTCACCGGCAGCCCTTCGCGACTCAATCATCCTCACTCGCATGTTAAAATATTCTTGAGGATCGGAAGGATCAGCTTCCTTGACCTGAAAAAAAAAACAATAAACTTCAAAATGAAGAAAGCATACGGCTTTAGGAGCTGCAGGTCCATTGGCACCAGCTTCGATCTTCTTGGCCTCCTTCTCTTGTCGTTCTTTCTCCTTCTGAGCTTGTTTGAGCAGCCTCTTTTGCTCGCTAAAAATAAACAATCAATAAACGTATTATAATAAAATCTAACCGGGACATGGCTCGGACTGTGACTGCTGGTCGTGCAACCCGCAGAGCCAGTCCCAATAAACGGTTAGACAGCATAATACTCACTTCTTAGATAATTTCTTCTCGCCTTCGTCTGCCATAATATCTTAGAAAAGGCAATAAATAATGGGGGAGACCCAGTTACTGAAAATAAAAGAAAATTAGAGATCAAAAATGTTAAAAAAATTAAAAAAGAAGAGATGATCAGAGAAATATGAAAAATGATGTGAGAAACAGTTCAAATAAGGTAAAATATAGCTGTATCTGTTGTGTTTTGACGTAAATAATATGTAGAATACTATGAGACACAACAGCTGATCGATGATTCAATACAACAAGCAAAAATAGCACAAAAAAAAATAAAATCCTACTGCAAAAGAGCAAATCCGTGCAAAGAAGCCTTTTTGCGGACTTCTCTTTTCGCTCTGAGACCTGGCTCCTCGACCTTTAATTTTCATTGCAAAAAACTCGTTTTTCTCTGTGTAATACTGCTGTTTTTAGTTCATTTTGCTTGTAAAATAGCGTAGAAAACATAGCAAATACAATAAAATAGAAGAAAATGTGAAGAAATAAATATTAGACCACAATTCTTATCAAGAAAAATTAATTTTGGAACGAGCAATTGAAAAGAAGCCTCCAATTAGATAAGAAAAGGAAATATTTCATAAGAATGGGTGTTCAAGATTATTTATGAGGTTCTATACGACTGTGCAGTCAGATTGCGTCATGCTCTCGTCGTTTTATGCGAAAATGCCGAGGGAAACCACATGGCGTAGGAGAACTTGGCGAATAGACGGCAGTTTGCTAAAAGAGCGTAGAAAATTAGGCTAACTTTTGATTAAAAAATGATATATTTGTACTGAAACAAGTGAAAAACGAAGATGACAACAAATTGATAAAAAGCAAATGAGAAATTATTTCTTCTTTCGGCCAAGAGTTGACTTCAAACCATTGACGCTCAGCACAAGTTCACTTTTTCTTCTCTTTTCAATATTTCCATTCATTTCTTTGGATTCTAAAAATTTAGAATATGGAAAACTAAATATTTTCAGTAAAAAAATAATTATTTTTAGGTGTAAATAGATTTTTTCAAGCGAAATGTTAGAATTTACCAAATTTTTCACTGTCTTCTTTCTTTTTCCCGACATTTCCATTCATATCAGGTCCCATTTTCCTTTTATATTCGATAATATCTGAATTTTCCTCTTTTTATGAATAAAAATACAAAAAAAACCATCAATTAGACGTGGTGCTCTATGCCAAGATGGTCCAGTGAAGACAAATTGAGCAATAAACTAAAATTTGCTATTGTTTTGGTTAAAAAATAAATTTCACCTCCTTTTCTGCTTTGAAAAAACCCGCTCCTGTAATATTTCGTTCCGTGAGGGATTCGGCTTCAATAAATGGAACGAAGACTTCACTTTTACTATCTTTTGTCTTAAATTTATAACCGAGAAGAAGATCCGAGCCGAGGAGGGCCACAGCCCGAGGAAGGAGCTTTTTGGACATTTCAACCACAGCCACTCCGTAAGTCTTTGGCTGACCGGTCAGCGTGACGATAAATGTCCGGGAAAATGAGTGAAGCTCATAGGATTCTCGACTAATTTCACGACAACTATAAGTTCCATTGGAAAAAGAGCTGGGCATCTGAAAATGGCCACTTTTCGGGTGAAAAATGGAAATTTACCTCTTCGGGAAGCGAAAAATTCGTCGTCAGAGCCAACTGGTCCTCATAATTGTTTCCTGAAATTAGGATTTTCAGCCAGAAAATGGTAAACGAACCGCAGAAACTAAAGAGAGGTCTCATCATGGCGGCATATCTCTGGATGACGCTGGAAATGTCATCGACATGACTGGGACGGCCTTTATCATGGAAAATTAAGCTTACCGTAGCCTGAAACTGGCCAAAAATAAAGAGAATTCAACTATTATTCGGGGGAAAACTTTATGTTTTGATGGAATTTGATAGGAAAATGGCTTGAAGTTTACTGAAGCTCACATAGGATAAAATTTTGAACAAAATAGAATTTCAAACCAAATTTTGAGATATTGTGGGAAATTTCCCTTGTATTTTGCCGAATTTCATGCCACTTTTCCCCCTTTTCCTACCTTTTTATTCCCTTCGACAGATTGTGACCACAACAAGAGACCCAGTTGATAAATTTCTTGATCATCTGTCCATGGACATTCCATTGTGACCACTTTGCTCCCCACGGTGACAGTCAAATTAATACTTTTCTTGACTGGCAGCTGTTCATAGGAAGAGGAGATAAGATCCGATAAGAGGAGAAGCCAAGCTCGATTGCCGGGGAGACAACGGAGAGCCGATTCTTTTGTCAATTTCAACTCGTAGACCAATTTCAGATGGCTTGAAGAGGAGAATCGACTCTTTTCCAAGATTCGAAAACAGTCGGAAATTGAGATGGAAGTTGCCTGAAATAGGAGGAAATACGCTTGAAACCCCGAAAATGCACTTACCGTATCGCTTTCAGGAATCAATGGCTGGGTGACAAGATTCGACTCAAAATTCTCCTCTAAAATGCCCATTTTTACGTCACTTCCCCGTTTAAAAATACCTCCATTTCCTGTGGATTTATTCTTGATCTGCTTGTAAACAACGGCGGACGCCAGAGAGACGAAGCCCAATTTCAACAGGAACTGCAAATTTTTGGCTCAATTTTGTTTTCGAATTTGGGAAATTTCTCACGTTTGGATAAACAGAAAAATCTTACACGATTTCCAAGATCAATTTGTTTGAAAATAGGTGCAAGTTCTTTTTCCAAAGCTTCGAGTGGAATGACATTCGGCAAGACAAAAGATGAAGCGGTTTGCCAGTCGATGCTGACTTCCATCAGCATGTCTCCGGTTCCTTTGGACTCCTTCTCAACCATATGAAGAAGAATTCCAGACAATTCGGTGATGGCTTTGACATGGGCATCTTTCATCCCAGTTCCGGAGGGGGTGATGTAAACGTCGAAGTAAAAAGTGAAGATACTTGGGCGGACAGTCACGGGCATCAAAGTGTAGGCTTTCCAGAAAGACGGCATCTATTTGGGGAATTGGAATATGTTGGACGGGGAACTTACACATTCGGAGGAAAAGACTAATCCCTCACGAAGTGAGGAGGATGACGCAGGGGAGGGCAATGACTCCATTTCTGAAAGAAGAAGGAATTGGTGAAAATTTTTATCAACACACGAGTAAAACATTGGGTTTCCACAAAGGGAATATAAGACAGGAAAATGAGCATTCGATGCCAGAGGAACCATAATAACGGAAGCCAGGGAAAATTGAGCTGCTCTTTTTTGATGGGCAATATTTTACACTTACGAAATTGAAAAACCAATGTTGAAATTGGCACGAAATTTTATAAGAACCCTATGTTATTGGATATTGTGCAAAAGTTCGCGATTTTCAAAAAAAAAACAGAAAAACACGCGTCTTTATAGAGGTGCCGTGAGAGGTATTACCATAAAGGAAGACGATGAAACAGAATGTTGAGAAAATTTTCTGGATACAATTCTCCCCTGGAAACAGTAAACGAAAAAATATCGATGGAATCCCAACCTTTGCAATAAGACAGGAGCTCAAAGCATAGGAAATTAGTCAGAATCAAATGATTTCACCTCCAAGGAAGCTCAAAATTCCGTTTTTTAGATCATTTTCACCGACTTTGACCTATTTTTCTGCCGTAAACTTGAATGAAAACAAGAAATAATAAACGGAATATTATAAAAGTGGGAAAAAGTCGTCGGAAGTTGGTTTTATTTAAAAGGTAAGATGAAATTGGAAGGAAAGCATCGTCAAACGTCAAAAGGGCAAAAGTTCTTCCCAGCGTTTGAATTGCCGTTTTTACCGACTTCTGGTGACCGCAAGCCACATGCTAAGAGAAAATATTGCCAAGTTTGTGCAAAAGGAGAGACGTGGGAATGGGAAGGAGCCTAATGATCTCACCCTTTTTCACCTATTTCGTATGTTTACGGAAGATGAGACCAAGTGTAATTTGAGGGGAAGACGTAGGGAGAACCAAAAAAGGAGAAAAGAGTTCAAAAATGAACTCGCGGGGGGACAATTTATAGCGAGGGGAGGTATTAAATGAAGAGGAGACGGGGAGCCAGTTTCAATTGAGACGGGAAAGAGTTTTGTGTTTTCAACTGGACTTTAGGGAAAAATAGACATTTAGGAGCTGTTATGATGGATTACAGAAGAATACGGAACATGAAAAGAGGCAAAAATAGAAGAAATGACTGAAATATGGAATGGAGGGACAGGCGGTATGAGAAAGCGCCAAGTGGGACTGGAAAAGAGTCACAGTTGTCCAATCGTTTCATCGGTTTCCAGACATTTTGCGGAAAAAAGCCTTAAATTTGAATTGCTGTCGAGCTGAGGAATCCAAATAGCATGAAATCCCACAAAATGTATTGTGACTAGAAGAATTGTAATGACCTCCAATCAGCATATTTCACTGATTTTGGATTATTGTAGGACACTCATAATATACTTCAATTGTAATTAGCATTTCAATCCCGATTTCCCGAATTGTGACCCCCAATCATTATGGAGTCCAACGTAGCCCCTATAAACTGCTGAGAAATGCAGCTATTCGAGAAGCTGTCAAAACGGAGTATGTCATATTTTGTTGATCATTGAAACCTTGGAAAAAGAGAGCGAAACATAAAAATAACCGAGGGAATTCTGTCGGAGCAGAGCATAATTATAGCCCGGGATTTGGGGAATGGGATTGAGATAATTGAATAGATTGCGTGATATCTTGCTGGGCGGGCCATTAATTCATGATTTCTAGTCTGTTATTTGACAATAAAAATATGGGGGAATTTGTGGGGGAAGCATAGGCAGAAACAATAGAAAACAGATCGAGGCAGCCGAGGAACCGTGGAACATTTTATAATTGACAAGAAGATCAGGGAAGAATTGAGAAATTGGACTCTGGGAAGTCTAAAAAATTGGAAACATAGAGATGAGAGGGGGAAAGCAGACACAGGTCAACTTTGTTTGATTATTCAATCGGCTAGCTCTGTTTGACACAGGCGATAAGTTGCAAAACTGGGTTCTGGCTGGGAACAGTTGGTTAGGACGCAAGTAAAAGACGCAACGCAATAGAGCTAACTGGGTCAGAAAATATAAACAGAAAGGAGCAGAAAGCCGAGACAGGTCACCTGATGGCTCTTTTTATCTGATTCACAACTGCTCAGGGTGGATCTTGGACAAAAATCAAGAAGAATTATAGAAATCGAGGTCAAAATGATGGAGAAAGGGTAGAAAAAGAGGTGAGGGAAATGACCAATCGCCAATTTTGTTTATTTTTCCAAAAGGGGGGATAAAATTGCAAAAATGAGCAAGAAGGACAAAACTCGAAAATGCTGCCCCTTTTCCGGGTAAGGCAGCTTGTTTTGCCCATTTTATAACTTGTGATTTATTAGTTTTTCACCTCTCCTGGTTATTTTATGTGTTGCCTACGCTACGCTAAATATGCCAAAACGAGGTCATAAAAACAATTCGAAGAAGATCTTTATGCCCGAAAAAATGAAAGAATAATGTGAGGAAGAGGAAAAGTCAAGGAATCTAATATCCAGGAGCAGTTCTTGGTGGCGAACAATGGTCGCAAGCTCCTTTGGCTCCATCCTTTCCAACGGCTCCATTTTCTCCATCCTTTCCATTCTCTCCTGGCTCACCATCAGCTCCGTTGTCTCCAACTGGTCCAGGAAGTCCTAAAAATCTCTAATAAATCGGTTTCTTTCTTTAACTGACCGGGTTTTCCATCGTGTCCTGGTCGTCCATCAGGTCCAGGAGGTCCTTGGGGTCCGGGAGTTCCAGGCTCTCCTGGTTCTCCAGCAGGCGAGGGGACAGTTCGTGTGCTTCCAGCGATTCCTGGCTTTCCAGGGGCTCCATCCTGTCCAGGTTCTCCGGGTGCTCCAGGAGCTCCAGCGGGTCCCTTCTTTCCAGGTTTACCAGCCTGTCCATCCATGCCAGGTACTCCGGGAGTTCCGTCAGGTCCTTTAGGTCCTGGGGTTCCTGGTGGTCCTTGTTCAGCTGGGGCGCATTCGAAGCAGAAATCGTCGGGCATTGGTCCGCTCCTGTCGTCATCTCCATCGACTCCTGGCTCTCCTGGCTGTCCGGGTTTGCCATCTTTTCCTGGATTTCCATCTTCTCCTGGGGGTCCCATTGGTCCAGCTGCTCCATGTCCACAGCTGCAGCAGCTTCCCTCAGCGGAACGGGCCTTACGAGGAGCGCGGACAGCTTCCAAACGGGCGAAGTGCCCTTGGAGGGATTGGGCTCTGTTTCTGCAGAAGGTTACCTAAAATTTTGACTAGTTTTGGGTCAAATTAAAGGGCGACTTCATCCTGGAGAGAGGATTGAATCCCTTGGAGGAAGAGACAAAGCATCGGGACGGCGACGATGGCAGTCAAAGTGGCCACGGTGGCTGTGGTTATGCCAAAAAAGGCATACCTCTTCACGGCAGCGGAATTGTACAGCTCCGATTTATCCATACTGTAATATTTCGTATCTTTTGTTGACTAAAAGCCAGAATTACTGCTAGTAACCGCCATAAAACTAAAAATATTTTAAAAATATAATAAATTTTCATATCACAATCGAGAAATCAGTGATCATTCTTCCCCAAAAATGCCTCAAAACAGGTCGATGAAACATCCAAATGGCAGCTGACGGCTACTCCAAAAAAAGGTTTCAGTTCTTTCTCTCCCACTTTCCAGTTTTACGATGTTTCTCCCATTTTATTTTCAGAGAACAATTTGCTTAGTCATGAGGGAAATGAGGAAAATTAAGAGAAAAGGTCAAATTTATTCATTTTGGCAGGAAAAATGGCACAAAAATGATTATGCTTCAAGTTTCTTTTATAGTTGGGGAATTTTTATCGTTTCTTGATTGGTTTATCTAACAAAATTTCCACGTAAAAATTGGGCTATTTGATGTCGAAAATACGTTTATGAGGTAAAATTTCCATAAATCGTTGGAAAGGTTTGGATTTCAAGATTTCCATTTACAGCAAAAATGTGTTTCAAGGAGATCGCTGTTGGGTATCAAATGTGTTCCTCATTTGAAAGTCAGAAAACTTGTGGAAGGGCAAAATGGTGGAAAATCACACTGATTTTCCTTCTGCTAGTTAGATTTTTCACTGGTGTATCGGTCCACGGCTCAAAATTCTGTCAATTAGGCGAGTAAAAAATT
Organism: Oscheius sp. DF5033; assembly: GCA_964036215.1. Taxonomy (NCBI): domain Eukaryota; kingdom Metazoa; phylum Nematoda; class Chromadorea; order Rhabditida; family Rhabditidae; genus Oscheius; species Oscheius sp. DF5033. The sequence goes on from CAXIWN010000006.1 coordinate 3,316,753, forward strand.
TTTTCCGTGTATCATGTTCAACTTATCAAGTTCCAAAATATTGCTAGACTAATAAAAAAAAGCATAAAAATGAAACAATTTGACTAAATTTTGATGGAAGGACCTCTGATCCGAGTTTTTTGTTGACTTTATAAACCAAACTATCGTCAAAATTCATCCCTGGAGCCGTGAACCAGTACAATTTCTGGCGTTTCCATATTGAAAAGACAAATTGGAATTTGCCTTGCCATTGTTCTTGTCGCCCGCAAACAAAATTGATAGAGAGAGAGAATTGGAATAGGTTAAAAAAGCCGGGGACGTACCTGTTCTCGAACGGAGACTGCGCTGCCGCCGTTGTTGTCCATCTATCGGCATCAGTTCAGCTTAAATAGACCGAGCGGTTACGCTGTAGACGAGCCGAAAACCGCGGAAGAAAGCCCCCGTGCGGATGAAAAACCATTGGAACCGCGAGTCAGTCAAGCGGCCAGTTCGCCTGTCGACCATCTATCGCTTAGGTTTCACCTCGAGAAAAAGAAGAACAAAATAACATTTATAGGCCAATAACAAAATGAGAACCATTTATGGGGTGATTGAAATAGACTCTGAAACGGGCCACTCACTGGCGAAAAAACTATGAAAAAAAGGTAGATTTTCCGAAAATTATGGGTCCTTCCCCCTATTCCCCAGCATTTTCCCCTTCTTTTTTTCCCCGATTACCTGGTCTCGAGGACCTGTTGCCAGCTGTCAGTTTGAGGCCAGAAAAAGAAGGAACTGAAAATAACTGGCTAACGATATCTTTCCCCCATCTCCCTGTCCACTTGAAACAAGACTAATTACCCTCTTTTTTTGTCTTCTGGGCAAATTGTCGTGCGCGGCAAATAGCTAATACGACAAGGAAATGAAAAATGTTTCAAGCTGATAGATATTCACCAATCTATGGGGAATCATTGGTAACGGGAAGAGATTCATTATTTTACAATAAATATTCCTTGAAGGGTGATGAAACAGCGTTTCTGTGATTCATCAGGTGGAAACGGCAGGATTCCTTATCACTTTGGGATCTTCTTGAGGCACGGCCCCTCAGTTTCCGCTACTTCCAGCTGAAATCAGTAGAATCCTTCATCTCGACGGGCTTCAACTCCAACTTCTTGCATGAGCTGCTGATCTATTTCAGGCAATAAAATTGAACAAAGAAACAGTTCCCCCGTCTTATCGATCAGGGCTCGCCTTATCTTGCCTCATAGCTTGCTATGCAAACCGTTTTCCTTCAATTTCTAACCTTATCCCTTTTCTATTTCAGAAATTGTGCAAAGGAATGGAAACACCGGATAGCAATGCAATAGTTGCGAGTCTTCAACATCGGCTTGAAAAATTGGAAAAGGAGAAAGAAGAACTGGAAGAGAAGGTGAAAAAGCTGAATTTGGACAAAAATGGTGGGTTTGCAGCTGAAAAAGAGCTTCATTTTACAGCAGACGCTGAGAAAAGTGGGAATGCCCTAATGGAAAAAGGTAAGCGTCCTTTACTAATAAGGAAACGATGAAATTCAGTCCTCGCTGCAGTTTTGGAGAGCAGGAATGAGACAAAGGAAGAAATAAAGGCCTTGCATAATGAAGGTTTGCACTTTTAACTTGACTTACGCTTTTATTTCAGTCAAAAAAATAGCAGGCGATTCTGTTATGGCAAAATATGAAACCCAAGCTATGGTAGTGGAAAATAGAGAGGAATTGAAAAGAGGGAAAGAAGAGCTATTGGAGAGATTTAGCAAAATTACAGAAAAGACGGAAACTGAGATTATGGAGATTGTAGGGCTACTTCAACGGAACATGGAAGGTCAGTTATTCCTTTATTATTAGAAGGGATTATTTTTCTTGGGTTTTCAAAGCGTGAAACTGTGATGAGACACGGGTAAAAAGGAATGATTTTCAGTTATCGGTTCGCTTACTGGGCTTCAAAATGATATAAAGAAAATAGTCGGCGAAAGTCAGGCAGCCATCTTGGAAAAGCTTGTTCCTTTGAGTGTTAGCATAAAATACATAGAAAAGCAAGTGAATACAGAAACGGTAGAGTATCTTTGTATGCGACAATCTTTTTTTAAGATATTACTCTTCGGAGGTAGACATAAAAGATAATATGTTCATTTTAAACGGAAATAAATGGGTAGAACTGTCTTTGAAGCTACCCAAATGTTTTGACGAGGGAGCAATTTATCTAAATGGAGAGATCTATATAATTTGTGGCAAAGAACTGTACAAACTCCACGACAAATCACTGAAATGGAAACGATTAGCAGATATGCAGGAAGCACGGGTTCATATTCGCTATAGTTGCTTGGAATGGAATGGATGCATTTGGGTATTTGGAGGACGGAATAAGTATGAGCACTTTAAAAGTGTAGAAAGATATGATCCGAAGGAGGACAAATGGATTAAAATGAAGTAATCACTTGGATCATGGGCGAATCCGAATTTGTACTGGGAATAACTAAACGTTTTCAGTGACATGAACCATCCACGATCCAATGCAGCTGCAGCCGTTCATAATAGCAAATTCATTATCTGTGGTGGGTGGACCACAATTGTGAAGGGTGGACCACAATTGAAAAGTGTGGAATGTTACGATCCGGAGAGCGACATCTGGACAGAATTGAATGATTTGCCCACACCACGCTTCGGGCATTCCCTGATTTCTTTCGAAAAGAGACTCATTCTATTGGGAGGCAATGATGGAAAGGGAAAAATACATACAATTTTGGAACTTGAAGAAGAAGGAACATGGAAAGAACTTTCACTTATGAAACACGCCCGAGACTACTTTCCAGCAGTGATACTCAATAAGGAAATTCATGTAATTGGAGGACGAAGTACAGATAATACAGAGATGAGAGATACAGAAATATTTGACGGAGTGCAGTGGCGAGATGGCCCATTGTTACCGGATAAACGAAGTTGTATGGCCGCTCTGGTCATTCCTAACCTCGCTGAGTCCCTTTGTAATTATTCTCCATAATTTACGTCAATAAATGTTTTATACAACAATTCCCGAAATTTATTTAGAAGTTCTTTTGGTCTTCGTATCATAGAATCAACTTTTCTTCTTTGATCACCAATATCATTCCGGTCACTACAGTCCGGTCAAGAAGTATAGGTTCACCTTATTTTTAGCGGAAACGCGGTCACAATCTTGAGTTGCCGGGACGAGTCATATACCATTCGATAGCCCGTCGTCAATTGCCCCTATATTCCAAAAATCACCTTTTTTCCCCATCATAGTCCCTGTTGACACCAACTTTTTGAAAACTTACCAAAAACGGGCGGTCAAGAAGTATAGGTTCACCCCTGAAACGCGGTGTTCCCGTCCATTTCCACACCCCTTATGCGGTCATACACCATATTCGAAGCTCCTGAGACAGTCTAGCCAAAAAAACGGGGAAATTTTCGTGCGATGCGCGTGTTCCAAAACCTCAATTTTGATTGGGAACTGCATCTCTCGGCAGATCCACAGGAGGCTCTGTGGGTTTCCGTAAAGGTTCAAGGAAGCTGAGGTGGAGGAATTGTCGACAACACCTTTGTGCACATTTTGACATACGGCGATTACGGATAAACTTTTGAAGTGAGGAGTGACAGTTACATTTATCGCCTTCCTCCCGAAAAACAAGTTTTGCAAATGAAAATGATGAAAATTGGGTGAATTTTGAAAAAGTTCACTGGCATCACTCGCTGCACTTCGAGGGATGATCTTTGCGGGTAATAACGCATGTCAAAATGATCGTCGTCGTCTCCTCTACACGTCCTCTTACTCGCTTTCTCCTGATCGCCTCTGCTCATCCTCCAAACTCCCTCTGTATACTTTCTGTTGCAGTTCCCAATCAAAATTGAGGTTTTGGAACACGCGCATCGCACGAAAATTTCCCCGTTTTTTTGGCTAGACTGTCTCAGGAGCTTCGAATATGGTGTATGACCGCATAAGGGGTGTGGAAATGGACGGGAACACCGCGTTTCAGGGGTGAACCTATACTTCTTGACCGCCCGTTTTTGGTAAGTTTTCAAAAAGTTGGTGTCAACAGGGACTATGATGGGGAAAAAAGGTGATTTTTGGGATATAGGGGCAATTGACGACGGACTATCGAATGGTATATGACTCGTCCCGGCAACTCAAGATTGTGACCGCGTTTCCGCTAAAAATAAGGTGAACCTATACTTCTTGACCGGACTGTATTGCCACTCCAACTTCATTTTATCACAACCCATTTGGTCACACTGGCAGCTAAAAAAGAGCGGTGGCAGCTGGGTAAAAGTGTGACCCTTGTGGTAAAACGTAAAATTCCTCGGGTAGAAGTAAACACGCCAAAGGAAAGGAAAATCTTCAATTAGGGACGTTCCTCCTCCGTTTACTTTGTTTTCTGCCCCCGTGGGGCTTCCAAAAATTGCGTCATCCACCCATGTTTCAGGGTGGAGCGCGAGTCATTGGGAAAAGTTTTCAACCAGCAATAAACGCACCTCAGCAAAGCTTCACGGGTCACGTTATCGCCTCTGCGCAAAGCTGATTTGTCGGCGGATTCGCCTTGAGCCAAGTAGAACAACTGCCGAGAATTTACGGGCACGAACACATCTTTTTTCTCTCAATTCTGTTTGTCAAAAGCGGTCAAAAACGTTGTCTAGATCAGTTCTGTCAATAATTTCAATCCATTTTTGCTGTTATTTGTTCTTTCTATCGCTTCTAATGCTCTCGTTGTGCATTTCTTCTCGGCTATCGACCGTCTGCTTCTTCTTTTTGTTCTTTTCCCAATTGCCGTCGTCTTTTCAAGCTAACGGTATCATTTCCAGTCGACTCGCATCATCTGCTTCAGAATGTTCATTTACAACGACGCCAGATGAAACAAAATTGAAGAATTGTGTAAAGTATTTGGAGTCGCCAGGAGCCGTGTCATCTATCAGTTGTACAGAAACAACAAAGAAAGAATGTCAAATTGGCCTCCATCGAGTGACAGAAGCCGAAGGGGAGATTCTCCTCAAAGTTGCGAATTGGACAGCCGATGGAATAATTCTCATTGACACAAAATGGAAAAATTTTGAATTTATGCCGACATCTTTCAAGACAAATAAAAAGACTGAAAGTCAGTTATTCCAAAGAATTTACGGGATTTTACCGTACGTGGCATGGAGCTAAGATCCATTAAAATCAACTTGGCAGGCGCTTTTTTTGGCCATACTTTGGCTCAAATTGGACATTTTACAAAAAATCAAAGTGCATTGGAAAGAGGAAATCCTAGTGGATTTTTCGTCACTTATCAAGCATTCCCAGCCTTTAGCAGAAGGTCGAAAATGGACAAAACAAATGAAAACAGCCCAGCTATTACTTTTTGCTTACGGAAACCCAAAAATACGGTTGTAGACGTGGAAATTTCTTTGCTAAGACGGCCAGAACCTCTGCTATCCGGCGCACGTTCAATTTTTAAAAATGCTCCAAGTAATGGCCGCATTGGTGGCGCGATCTGGTCACTTTTTGTGGATGTCACGTCAAAATTTCCCCTAACTCATATTCTTTTCAGAATTTCGGATTCGATTGATGCATAACCGCCAGCTGACATCAGTCAGTGTCCCAGAAAAAGATATCATCCTACAAATAATTGACTGTCCTCGATTAGATCTCAAAACCATGCTGAAGATCCACAAAATTGCACAGAATAATCCGAAGTCATGGGTCCCGTCTAAACTTGGAATGTGTTTAGAAAAGGAGCCAATTCGAGATTTGACAAAAATTGATGAGATTTGTCGATATTTGACAGGAATTGTCAATATTACTGGACAAACGGTCGATAAAATTCCTGATCAGAGACAGGTTAGCTCCTTTTATTGGATCAATGAGATTTTTCAGTTCCACCTTCAAAATCGTTCTTGTCTCATTGTCGACGATACAAATTTGAAATCTTTGTCTTTTTTGGAATTTGGAAATTCCCAGATGGCTAAATGTCGCGCAAATATCACCAATAATCCACTGCTCTGCCTGTCGTCCAGAAATCGACAACAGCTGTCCAAAATGTATCCAATAAATTTGGAAATTGCAAATAATGATGACACCTGTGGTAAGAGAATTGCAGCACCAAAAATTACAGAGAAAATTCTAGTTCATCAATGTTTGTCAGCTGATTTTGTGGCAGGAAAAGTGACGGATCCTGGGAAATGTTTCTCGCTGTTGGGCCACGTAATTTTGGATGGTGACGCGTCGGCCAAGCTGGATTTTAGTCAAATTTATGAAATTCGTCAAGGCGGTTTGACAATCCGCAATACACACGTCAATTATTGGAGTAAATTCACGAATCTTCGCTCTATTGATACAGGAACAACTGGCGGTATGCGTCAAATTACACCTCGTAAACATCAGGCATTTAGGACCGGCACTGAGCATTACTGGAGTGAAATTGGCCACGCCAATGGAATTTTCCCCACAGAATTTGATAAAAATTTGGATGGATAATGTCACGGGACCGCCGATAATATTCCGTGATAATTTGAAGTATATCCTGGCATTGGATGAATATTATTATTTGGGAAATTTGACAAATAAAGCCGTTGACCTGGGATCCGAGCCAATTCCAACGGCCAAGCCGATAATAACCAGCACAGAAAGGGGAAAAGAAAAGGAGAAAGAGGAGAATGATAAGGATGATTTCGATGTCAAAGGTAGATTTTAATCGAATTTGGGGGTACAAAATTATGAGAAAAGGTGGAATTTTGAGCTCAAAGTAGAGACAGATGTTTTCCCAGGAAAGATACAAGGAAAAATCTCGAATTTTTAATGAAAAATGCTAAAAACCCTTGATTTCTACCGAAAACTTCGATAAATTTCCAGATCTCGTGACAAAATGGTGGTTCTACGCTGGTCTGATTGGTGTCCTCGTGCTGGTCGTCGCTGCCATTGTCATCCCAATCGTGGCTTGTCGTCGTTGCTGTCGAAATACGGCTTTCCGCCTGCCCGATGTGCCTCATCCAGCCGCCAATAAAACGGATCTCCTGCGCAATTTGGCCGATGAAATTCTACAGCGAAATCCTCTTGATTGGAGTCAATTAGTCCAACAGGAAACTACTCAATGTATGTGATTTTTAGAATTTCTAGAAATCAAAGAGAATTTTAGTGGTTCCAGCGAATGAACGAGAAAAGGAATTGTGCGGTTTACGCCAAAAATATGAGAAATTTCTTGCGAGTACATTTCGACGGGAACCGGTGAATTTCCAGCAGGCGACAGCCGACAATAAGCAGCTGGCCATTGAAATTTATCAATATTTTAAAGGATATCGACAGGAAAATCCGAATAATTGTAAAATGTTGCTGTTGAGCACGAGCAAAGATCCGTCCAAGTCTATTCCACTCTTCTCTGGAATTGTTTCCGAGCCGACTGTTTTTAAAGGTCAGTCCATCGGGTTTTTCTCTACAAAATAAGGCTAAATTCAATGTTAAACGGCAATTTTCCAGGTACATTTGGAGGAGATTCATCGGTGTCTTTGGGCCAATATTCAAGTGCTGATACTCGTGAAAAATTTGAGATAAAATCGACGCTTCTCGAGAGAAAAGATTACAACAATGACATTTTCACATATCGCTATCAAATTCAGCTGAAGGAAGGAGGACAGAAGCCGACGTCATTTGCCATTGAGCTGATTCATTATCATAAATGGTCGGAATCGTCAGAAGATTGGCGGACTATTTTACAATTGTTGGAATATGGACGAGGAAAGAAGCCGCCCGTTGTTGTCACCTCGAATCCGAGCCAGTCATTTGCTGTATTGATGTTGGTAGCCGTTTTGTATCATGTGGCGGATAAGACATTCCCAGGTAAGCTGCTAACTTTCATTTTGTGGCGCAATGCGATGTAGCGCGATTACCATTCGGTAGATGGTGGTTCGATTCCTGACAAAATATTTCTGCTTTTTTTTCTATTTCTTTCCCAGCGGAAAATATTAATAGAGATGTTTTCAGACACGATGTCGATAGCTGAAATGAGAAAACTCGTCTCTCACAGGGTAAACTGCAAGTATCCAGCTGATTTATGGCTTCTGTACGCGTTGATGGTCATCGTCGCGTGGGCGGATGAAGAACATTTGATCCCGGAGCAGAAAAAGACCCAATTCAAAGATTTTGCCTACATTTTAAAGAAAATGAATGAATTCGTGGCCAATAATCCGAATAATTTCATGATTAAACCGGAAAATTTGAAATTAGAGAAGACGGTCACCAAGAGAATCAAACAAAGCCGAGACTCGATGAAGACGCCCGATCCAGTTGATCCGAATTTTGATGACACGACATCGGTCAGCGAATTCCGAAAGCAGAGCACAAGTGACCCGTCTGGACCCCCGACCAAGTGAAACCGCCATCACAACACAGAAAAATCATCGTGAATCTGGAGGAAAGAAGAGACTTCTGACGACAAGCCCGTTTTATTGTAAATAAAGTTTTTATTTGGGCAAATTGCTTGTTTTATTAATTTCTCAGTGTTATTCTGATAAATTTGTGATTTGTTATTGGCAATAATATAATTGCAATCGTTTGTCGACAGAAAAATAAGCAAGAGAAAGAAAAGAGTCAAGAAAATTCGATCAGAAACGTGAAATTGATCAAAAACGAAACTTTTCAAATGTTGCGCGCAACGCTACAGTATGCACCCGTGCAAAATTTCGCTATTTTTCCATTATTTCATGATTTTTTCGCTGTTGCTCGCTATCGTCTGTTTTTTGTGGTGTTAGTTTGTTGTCTATCGAAACTAGCTGCAAATTTTGCATAGTAAAAACATAAAATACATCTGCAACTCGTTGTTTTACAATATTTACAAGCGACATTCTCTTTTTGATCTAAAATTTTAGAATTGGCTAATTTTTTTTATTTTCAGAATGTCAACCGCTCGCAACGGCATCATTCTTTTCTTTTTGGAGCGGCATATTGTACTACGTGAAGAATTGCTGGATATGATTTGTAAATTTTTAAAATACAACAATATAATTATGGTAAGCGACTTTAACCATTAGTAGGAAAGATTTTAGAATGATAGCAATTCAGTAAGCAGTTATGTGGATGAACAATGGCTGTATTCTGACGTCGAACAATGGCTGTACTCAAATGTTACGGAGAATATGAAGCCATCCACAAGTAACATAAGATTGACTACTACTAGAAGCCCCCTAATCTTGCAAGTTTGCTCGTTTCTCTTCTGCCATTGAAATCTTTATTTGCAGCCCGGAGAATATCGTCACTACAAGAAATTTCTACAATATCTCGAATGGCTGGATGAGATTGTAGACAGCCGTATAGTCGCTGTTCTTAAAAATAAACCGGCTTCTTTTTGGCAACCAATCCATGATTATCAGCAAGTAAATAATGAAGTTACTGATGCTTTGACCGAATTGAATACTCTACGGTTTGTATCGATCTTTTTGTTTGTTGATAGCGAAGTTTAGGAAAGATTTTGCTCTGGTGTCTGAAACAATTGCATACAATATTGGAGTAATAAAAGAAGCAGTAATGAAAAAGCAACAGAAAACGAAGCTATTGAAGATTCTTTACGATGTGGATTCTATTCGTAAAGCTCATTTGAAGGCACAAATGCTAATTAATGATAAACAATACGCAGAAGCCATTATATTTATTCGGGAGAAGCAAAAAGAGATCAAAACTACTTTTAAACATGTAACGTCGCTAAGGTAACCGATTCAATTTGTTTTAATAATTAGTTCAGGTGTCATTTTAAACGTCTGAATGATCTCAAAGAAACAGTGGGAAAAGTTATGCTTACAGAATTTGCTGAACTAATTCAACAAGAATTTTCTGCCAATAGAGATTATACCGAAGATTTCTTACAACATGAAGTTAGTCTAAATGGTATAAAATTTTATCGTTTAGAATGAGCTAACTCCTGTGATTCTTGGATTACTTGAAGTGAAGGAGTACAAATTTTTACAAGTCATCTACATGGAAATTGCGGAAGCTGTCATTGGAATTATTAGACGCGTTCTCAAAGAAATGACAATAAATTTTGGAATCGATCTCAGGAAATTTGATCCCAGCATGAAAAATTTACCGGAACTTCTGAGTGCTTTTAAAACAAATGATTGGCTGACTACATTAACTTCGGTTTCAAATGGTCTACATGGATTCCGGACACGGCTTTTGGTCAGTTCTTCTGTTCCGAATTGAAATCGAATTTAGGCTTTTCAACGCTTCCTCGAACATTTAGTTATTCTCTCCGGTTTAGAACAAGAAACAATTTATGAGAGCAGCTTGCCCAAAGACTCCAATGATGATAGCGGAATAGTTAGTTCCACCTGTAATGGTTTTATTTTTGTTTAGGACTTCTCAGAATACACATTAAACTCAACGCTACAGTCTGAATCTTTTAACTCACCGTCAGACACACTTATCAAGTTAGTCATTGCAGATATTCATCTAATTTTTTTAGTAAAATTACTCACGTTGCTGATTTTGCCCATGTAATTGCACAAAATCGTTTGTGCCATTTGATCTCAGTACGAGCGATACAGAAGTCTGGAAAATGCACTGAAGTATGAACCTTTTTTAAATTTGTAACATGTATATTAACCTTTTGTTTTATAGTTTTATGCTTATAAATTATCTATCTAATTGCTTCCTGTAAACGTTGATGTCATTTTCACTGCATACTTTTCAAGCGTTTCATTGTGGTTAATCTTTTATTTTTCAGTAATATGACATCGCAAAAATCTTTGCGAAAGATTGAAGTTGAGAAGAAAAAAGAGGTAAGTCTACTTTTTAATTGAAATAATTTATTTAGAAACTAGCCGCACTCCGTGCCGAAAAAGCGAAGCAAGAAGAGGAACGAAAGTTGTCGGTGCTCCGACCGATCCATCCTAATAGTAAATTGTCTTTGTCACCTAATATTTTTTTAAATTTAGCCGAACCAAGACATACTGCTACCAAAGAAGAACTGGATCAGCTGCTAAAATCTGTGGGCATCGTTGATGAACCACAAAAGACGCCAGTTAAATCAAAAGCAAAGTCGCCACTGGATTCTATGGAGGATTGCGAAAATGTAACGATTTCTTTAAAAATTATTGCTTTTATAGGATTTTGATAAGCCGCCAGATGTCTTTGTAAAACCCTTATCTCCTGCTCTTGTCAAAGTGAAGTCGGAAATTAAAACGGAAAAGATAGCAGAACATGCAAATCCTCATCTAATTCCACATGCATTATTTGCGCCTCTTCATAAGAAAGAGATAGTTAGTTTTAGTTTTTATTCTAATGTCATTTATTTTATCTTTTAGAATCGCTATTCTAAAGCAGTACAAACTGATGTAATTGAAGTCGATGTGATAGCTGATGAATGCAACAGTCGGTTTTATTTCAATTTCTGTTTAATTTCTATTTTTAGATGATACTTCAGTAATTAGCCCAGTTGATAAGGAACCAACAGCAGAAGAGGTCACTCCTCTAGAAGAACTCAAAGTGTTGGAGAAGCTGACCGAAGAGGATAAACAAACAATTATGAATCTTGCGGAATTTCAAGTAAGTTTGAATTTTGTTCATTTATTTCGATTCTCTAGGTATTCCTCTGCAATGCTTCGAAGATTATTGAAAAACAATTGGAAATTAAAAGAGAAAATGATGCATTCATCAACTATACTCAAGCCATTGCGGAAAAGAAAAGCGGCGAATTGTTGACATTTGGTCGTGTATATAAAGATCCGAAATGGACCAATAATAGGTATATTTTTATTTACTTTTTAATAATAACATGAACGATTTAGAAGTGTTACAGCTATGGAATTCTGCTCTCAATATAAAGAACTTGTAGCCGTGGCCTATGGCCCAAATAGCGAAGATCCGCATGGATGGCGTGGAGTTGTATGCATTTGGAATACGAAATTTGAGCAGCAACCTCCAGAGTTTGTTTTTATTTCCGCTAATTATTATTATTTTTTGCAGATTCTTACTTTATTGTTATCAACAGTTGTCATATATCACATTCTGCCCCACAAATCGACATTTTCTCTATGGTGGCTGTACATCGGGCCAAATTTTAATATGGGACACTAGGATTATCCACAAGAAGCTTCCTGTTTATAAAGTATTTGGAACATATTTTGATGTCACATTTATTTTAGAGCCCAATTAGTGGACAAGCTCACACATTCGGAATATTAAATCTTTATTTTACAGGAACACGGGGCGAAAACATGGTAATTGGTAACATTTATTTATTTAAAATTTTTTTCCAGTATACTATCAGCTCTGATGGTAAAATTTGCATTTGGGATGGATTTGGAAGTTTATCTTTACCTAATTATTGCAATGATTTCCAATGTCGTCCAGAAGATTTAAACATTAGATCGGTATGTTTTTTAGAATTTGTTATCCAAATATTTATTAGGTTCCTACTACTGCTGCTTGTTTTAATGCTGATGGAGATTGTTTTGTCGTAGGAAGTGAAGATGGTTTAGTCTTTGAATATTTGATCAAGGATATTGATACTTCAAGACACGCCAGCACAATTGTAAAAGCAGATGAGATACCAAAAATTGACCCCAATATGGGATACAGTTTGTTTTTTTATAATTAAATTAAATATTACAAATTTAGAAGAAGGAAAAGAAACTCCTGTATTAGCCGTTCATTTTCATGTGGCAACTGGAGCAATTGATTATTCGCATCTCTTTCTAGTTTCGACTTTTGATTGGGCTATTCATTTATACAGTCGACAGGTATTTTCTTCTTATTTTATATTGAAACTTTGCATTTTAGGAGCCTTTATGGCATATACGCTTTGATGTTCACCAGGCCCCAGTAACCGATGTAAAGTGGTCTCCAGTCCATCCAGCTGTTTTTGCATCAATTGATTTATCAGGAACTGTAAGTTGTGTAATTTAATGATTTCAACTGAATATTTTCAGCTTTGCCTCTGGAATCTTATTGAAAATGTCGACGATCCTGTTCTTACCATACAAATCGAAGGAGAATTATTGACAAAATTGGCTTGGTCTCTCGATGGTTAGTTTCTTTTTTTTTAAATTTGTCTTCTTTTAGGTAAAAAGATTTGTGTTGGTGATGGCTGTGGCACTGTAACTCTCTATAATTGTGGCGAGTCACTGTATAATGTCAAGAATGAGACCTTCTATAAACTGTCACAGTATGTTATTTTATAATTTTAATAATTAATTATTTTTTAGACGTTTAACAGAAGTAAAACATGAAGCCGAAATGAGAGAAGCTGAAGCTAAACAAGCCGAAGCAGAAGAAAATGAAATGAAAGCAATTCAAAGCAGAAAAACCAAAGGCGTCATAACTTCCTTGCAAGATGTTCTCCAGAAATAATTTTCGAAGATATTTCACCATTCTGTTTATGTTTAATTTGTGATTTCTAGTTGTGTTCCTGTATAGTAAAAATTAATGTTTTTATCTTGTTTTCCTTCATTTATTTATGACTCATCAGGGAAACGATTTAGATTACCAAGGCTTTCCGCAAAGAGACCTACACCATAAAAACGAGCCTCTTCAGAAACCGCCAAAACCGTGTTAAAATTTCTCCAAATGATCGACAACGCATCACGGCGCGCCTTTTTTTTGTGGTAAAAGCTAGAAAACTGGTCAACAGAGCGGTTATTTAGTCTCCGGTAGGAATTCCACGGCCAGGGAATTCTGCGATAAGACAGGCAATTCGACGCCCAGAGCGGAAATTCTACGACCACGGAATGGACTCCACCAGGAAATTCTACGCCCACGTAATGGACTCCACCAGGAAATTCTACGCCCACGTAATGGACTCCACCAGGAAATTCTACGCCCACGGAATGGACTCCACCAGGAAATTCTACGCCCACGGAATGGACTCCACCAGGAAATTCTACGCCCACGGAATGGACTCCACCAGGAAATTCTACGCCCACGGAATGGACTCCACCAGGAAATTCTACACCCAGAGCCGAAATTCTACGCCCAGAGTCTTATACGAATTCGTTTGTTACTTCAATTTCAGATGGACAAGGTCAGAAAACATCTGAAGATAATTTTGGAGTCTATTTTACCGGGAAAACGGAGCTTGAAACGATTTACTGGCCCTTTTCCAATTCATTTGGTCTCCCTTGTCACCCAAAATATTTTGTTTACCCCAATTTTGGCCTCTCCCCTTTGTGATAATCTTATCAGAATGACCCTTTTCATTGGCGTCTCCTCTCTGACCGCCATGGGCCCCCTTGCTCTTCTCCTTTTATTGACAACAACTGTTATAGTTGCTAAATATGAGGTAAAACCTTATTTTTATATTCTGAATACAAATTTCCTAGCCAAATTGGCAATCCATCGACTCCCGCCCCCTTCCCGGTTGGTATGACGACGTCAAATTTGGAATTTTCTGTCATTGGGGACTTTATTCTGTTCCTGCTTACCGGTAAACTACTGAAAATGAAAAATGACATAAATTTTACGCAGCAGCGAGTGGTTTTGGTGGTATTGGCAAGGAGCGAAGCCTGATCCAAATGTTGTCGACTACATGAAGAAAAATTATAAGCCGGGAACAACATACGCGGATTTCACTAAAGATGTGGGTGAATTTATTGGGAAAAGTTGACTGAAACAGAGAAAAATAGAAAAGGACAGCTCTCAAGGCGTCGATTATTACAAAAACATCCCGGGTTCAATCCCCAGCGAAGCCAAAATCTTTTTGCTTTTATTTCTGAACTTGAATGAATTCTAAAAATTGCTGTAAATGTTCGAAAATCTTCTTTCAACTAGCAGAAACCGAAAAACTCCCCAAATTTGACTGTTTCCAGTTCACAGCAGAACTCTTCGATCCTGTGGAATTTGTAAATGTTGTCAAATCAGCTGGGGCCAAGTGGGTTTCCCAATAAATAAAAAGTTCACCTGAAACCTTTAGATATTTCGTGTTGACGAGTAAACACCACGAGGGGTACACAATGTGGCCAAGTCGACACAGCTGGAATTGGAATTCGGTAGACACCGGGCCAAAACGGGATCTCGTCGGTAAAAATCACAAATTCTGGAGAGAATTCCTTTTAGGCGAGTTGAAAGCCGCTTTTTCCAAGTCCGACATCCATTTTGGGTTGTATTTCTCTCAATTTGAATGGTTTCACCCCCTCTTTCTTCGAGATTCAAAGGGAAATTCCACGGAATATGTCCAAGTAAGTGGATAAAATGTGGGAATTCTGATATTTTTCAGACGGTTTCCTATCCGCAAATGATCGACATCGTCGAAACTTATAAACCCGACGTAATTTGGAGTGACGGCGATTGGGGAATGACCGACGATTATTGGAAAAGCAAAGAATTCCTCGCGTGGCTCTACAATGACAGGCAATTTTGAGGGTTTTTCTGCAAATTTGAGACATTTTCAGCCCGGTTAAGGATCAAATTGTTGTCAACGATCGATGGGGAAAGGACACGATGGGAAAACATGGAGGATTCCTCACTTATGAAGATCACTACGACCCGGGGAAACTGCTAGAGAGAAAATGGGAAAATTGCATGACATTGGACACAAAATCTTGGGGAAATCGCAGAAATATGCTGGTAAGTTAAATCCTTTGAATTTTCTGAAATGGTTCTTTTATGCGGAAATGCTCACCTTCTTTTTCGTCGGATTTGTGTCCCGCTCTTTCGAGGGGATTCCAAAAATTGAGGACTACTCATAAGCGTCCACTTGCACGGAAATCTTTAGTAAAAGGCGAAAGATTTTCTCGTTTGAATGCAAGAGGACCAGAGGTAACATTTATTGCGGAGCGGATTGCCAAGGTCAGATCAGCTGCCGAGAATTTATAAGTGCGGCGGCAGTAAATATCTCGCGTCTTCCGGTACCGTTTTTGGGGAAATTAGGCTATCCAAGCTATTTTCTACTGTAATCTTTGCTTGTAACCCCGAAAAAAAGTTAACAATCTTGTTATTCTGCCCCTCTTCCCCTTATCAAAGCCCGCCACCATAGAAAAACTTATATTTTCCCCAAGATAAGCCGTAGTTTTATGCTTTCAGCTGGAAGATGTTCAACAAGTTCACGCGTTGGTCGAACAATTGGCAAGAACGATATCCTGTGGGGGAAATTTGCTCCTTAACGTGGGGCCAGATAACCATGGACGGATTCCGTTGATCTTCCAAGAACGGCTAAAAGAATTGGGAACGTTTGTTATCTAGACTGGCGAGTAAAAATATGGCAATTTAGATTTCTTGGCAGTGTTTCTGAAGCAATTTATGGAACAAGGCCGTGGATCCATCAAAATGACACGAATAATGTTTGGTTAGTTAGAGATTATTACAATTTTTTGCGGATTGTCGCGATGCTCAGTAGAAATCTTTCTTGTTTTCTTGTTCTTGTAATCGAAACAGAAAAGAGATCCGCTATAGTCAAAATCATCTCCATTGCTGCGATGTTTTTCTGTTTTGCTGTGCTTATTTACCAGCGACCCGGCTAAAGATCATAATTAAAAGCTTCTTTGCATTTTTAGGTACACTTCCCGCTACCGTAAACTGCCCCACGACAATAAGATTCATTTGAATCAATACAATGACGAAACGATCATCTACGCTTGGGTTTTGAATGTCGACGGGAAGGATATTCCCCTGGCCAATGTTCAACCAACCGCTCAGGTTCTCATTTTAATTTGAGAATAGTACGGCCATTTCCAGACGAAAATTTCAATTTTGGGAGCAAATACTCAAACAAACTTCCAAGTCGATAGAACCGCTAATTCGCTGGTCATCCCAGCTGATAAGATTCCTTGGAGAAATGTTCCCAGGGATGATGTTCTAGTTTTTAAAATTGAATATGCGCAGAGTCAAAAGGTAATCAAATTGACGTCAGAAACAAGGGAAATTCCAGATACCTCACGATCTCCTGAAAAATTTACGAAAGCAGGCAGAAAGACATCGCTCGCTGGCTTCTTTCGTCGACCAGCCGGCCAGGGCTCTTATAAATGCACTGAATTGAGAGAATTGGATACACAAATGTACTTTTGTAAATAAACATCCAATATTCAAAACCGGGACATTTTTTAAGTTATTTCCCCGCCAGAAAGGAATATGAGCCAGTTTTAGTGATAATTCCTGCTGTCGAGAGTTTACGGGTGCTGACCGGGTCAGTGTATATTCTGATACCAACCGAATAGCGAGATATTGGGTAATGGTTTCTTGTCAATTTCACAACATCGAAGCGAAGAAATTCCGGCTGCTTATCGACTTCTGCCAGCTCTTATCGCTGTTCAGTCGTCCTTCTCGATTCCCAATATGCCTTTCAATTACTAACCGCTTATCATTTATTCTCTCTGTTCATACTTTTTTTAGCCCTCGTAATGGAAAAGAAACTGTATAAAAAACTGGAAAAAATAAACACCGAAGCAGCTGAGTTGCGTCCACGGATTGAGAAATTAGAAAAAGAGAAAGAAGAATTGGAGGAGAAGTTGAAACAGCTAAAATTGGACAAAGAAGGTAAATTTATTGGTGGATAAAGTATTTGTATTTTGAGATGAGAAAGAGAAGAAATGGAATGAGAAATTTGAAAAATGTAGGCTAATTTATGGCATAAAAAAGTAGAATGAATTTAGTGGGCATGGTTGTATTTGATAACAGAAATGAGACCAGCAAGGAGATCAAGATTTTTGAAGGAATGATGGTGGAGCAGGTCACAAACTTACAGAATAAGGGTTGGTTCTTCAAATGTTTATAATTTCTTTGGTTTAGTCGAAAAAATTTCAACTGATTCCGCTACGGCAAACTATGAAATGCAAGCAATTGCAATTGAAAATAAGGAAAAATTCATGAAGAATCAAGAAGAACTGGAAGAGAGAGTTAGCCAGTCTGTGGAGCAGAACAAAAATGAAATAATGGAAACAATGAGACAAGCTGGTAAGTGAGTTGGAAAATGACAAACAAGAGATCGTTTAGTTTGCACAATAACTGAAGCAATCAGTGGACTAGAAGAAAGAATAAACCAGAGGCTGATTCCTTTGTATGAGAAGGTGGAATTTATCGAAAAGCAAATGCCTAAAGAAACAGTAAGATATTTTTGAGCAGAACAGCCAAATGTCCTTTAGATTCTAATATTTGGAACAAAGGATAACGAAACTGAAATGCTTATTTTAAATGATAATAAATGGACGGAATCGATATTAAAATGCCCTAAACCCTTTTATTGCGGTGGTGCAGTTTTTTTGAATGGGGAAATCTATATATTTGGTGGACGTCGCATGCCCAAAGAATTACATAAACTAGACACAAAAACGAGGAAATGGATTAGATTGGCGGATATGCATGAGAGTCGGTGGGATATAACAAACAGATGTCTGGAATTTAATGGATCCATCTGGGTATTTGGAGGAAGTAATGGAAACTCTTTGAAAAGTGTCGAAAGATATGATCCAAAAAAGAACGAATGGATTGAAGTCAAGTAAGTAAAAAATTTTAGTGCACACAGGAAGCAAGCATTTCAGTGACATGAAAAATCCACTACAGCTTGCAGCCGCAGCAGTTCATAACAACAAATTCATTATATGTGGTGGATACAATGATGGTGCTATGGCGAGTGTAGAATGTTATGATCCGGAGAGTGGCGTATGGACCGAGTTAAATGATATGCCTTCATCTACATATGGCCATTCTCTTGTTCCTTTTGGAGTCAGGCTTATTCTAATAGGAGCAGATTGTAAGACCGCTGTATTCGAACTGAGTAATCTCGAAGAAGGAGGAACGTGGAAAGAATTGGCATCGACGAAATATCGCCAGAGGTATGGCACTGCGGCTGTTCTCAAAAGGGAAATTTACGCAATGGGTGGTGATACATACATGTATAAGGTCGAAATATTCGATGGAAAAAGTTGGACAGATGGTCCCTCTCTTCCATATTCTATGAGCTTCATTTCTTCATTTATTATCCCTGGTCGTTTAGCTGATATCCTTTGTGATTATTCATAAGAATAAAAAAGATCATGTGAAACTCAAAATTAATAATCTACATGGACATTTTCTTACAAACAAAAGCCCTCAATCCCATTTCACAATTGATGTCATTCCACTGATATTGATAGCCGACTTTCTGGGCCCAGGGATCGGCGAACATCTGGAATTTCTGTCTACTGAATGAGCCTGTTACTCCTACCTGGATACAATTTTCTGATCCGCCAATGTTATCCGGTAATCCTCGTCCAAAATTTGTGTATCGTTCCTCGGATCCGTCCACGGTAATCCAATGTGAAGTCGAGTTGACTCGATAGATTCCCAGCCAAATTTGACGGAGCTCATCTTGACGGATTCCGGTTTCAGCCAGGCCTTGAAAAGATGTAATTGTATTGGTTGGTAAAGGATATCTCTGTAGTGTTATTCAAAAACTCAGCTTACAATCTAACTCGCTACAGTAATTTTGAATAAAGACTGCTGTGCCCCCATTTTACTATCTTATCGGATATTTTCAGGAATGAAATCCCCTGTTTCAGGGCTCATTCAATAGGATTTTCAGTTTTCAGTGTTATTGCGTTCCACCGATCCGAATAAAATATCAAACTAACCTCCGACGAAGTCATTTTCCAGGTCGTCATGAACCACAGCGAGATGTCCTCCATTTTGTTGACAAACTTGCTCAGCTCCATGAAAATCCTTATTGAAAAACGTCTTGTAGCAGGCTTTTGTCTCGGCCAAATATGTCCATCCAGTAGCACAAGGCGGTTTCAATGGGCAATTTGGAGAGAATTGGGGCACGGCGCTGCAGATATACGGCTGTTTTGAGGTAGAATCCCAGGTCCTGAAGCGATTGTTCATCAAAAAGGTACGAATTTTACGTTGTCCAGTCAACCTCGTCGTATTCCAGCATGGCATTGGTCGAATTCTGATAGAAATCTTGAAACTCGAGTAAAAATGGTGGGAAATCAGCTTACATTCATTTTCAAATCGGCGATAAGTTGCATTATTTCCATCGACCCAGGCCCATCCATCGTATTTTCCTTGATTCGGAGCGGGAGGACTGCGATGGAGGCCGATCCATGGGAAACGATCCTCATTCAAATCGGCATAAATATCTGGAATTTTCATCTTTTGGTTATTTCGAGCTTTTACTGGCAATGTATTCATCTTCTTCTTTGTTGGAAATAGAGACGAGATTTCCGCCAGTCTTTTGGCATTCGCCCTGGGCTCCATCCCAGGTGAAATATTTTCCGGTAACGAAGAGGAAACATCTGGAAATGGCGGGATATTTCATTTCTATGAAGGCATTGGGAACCAGTCAGTGGAAACTGCAACCTATCCTCTACTTCAATCAGCCATGGAACTTTGGCAAAATGTTCTAATTTTTTAAATTGAAAACCTGAACCATTTTCCCTACCCAACTCACTTATTGGTCCCACCATAATAGACGTAATCTGTCGGGCATTGACTGGCAGCCAAAGCAAAAAGAAGATGAATCACCGCCAGACGGAGCATCGTGTCTGAACTGTGGCGTTGTCACGGTGTCCTCCCTATCTCCCCTCCCAATATATAAGACCTTCTTTATCTTTTGGTGAATCATCACTTATCCTCGAATTATCACCATGACGCCAGGCTAGAAATTGTCGAGGATCAAAGGAAGGCGGGCAACATCTCGGACTCTTTATTGACAATAACTGGCAGCTGATAAAATGGAAACAAAATGAGCAGAATCACCGGTTTTTCAGAATGATATCACGGGATGGGGAAAATGGCAAAAGGATTAGACAACGACACTGTGGAGGTAGATGGGCTTACAAGCGTAAAGGAAACCGGTGGCACAGCCGTGTTCATCTCGACCAGAAACCTGAAATGGGGGAAATATTGGCGTAGAACTGTCAATATTTGTTATAAATTCCTGAGGGCAATTTATTGCTATCCTGTAGAAGAAAATTAATAAGTAAACAAGGTAAAACATTCAATTTATTCAATAAATTTTCTTTTTCCCCAGATTTCCTTCATCCTACGAATTTCTAGTCACCAACCTTATAATAACACCTGCAAGTTCCATCAGCCGACATTCCTGGATACAACATTTTACAGTTGGGATTGTGCTCCGATGAGGCGACTCCATCCTCGAAAGGATTCATCACTCGGCAATTATATGTCGGTCCTGAAATATTTCATCTCGGCTTCTAATATTTCTCTTCCATTTTCAACGTTAGTAGAAGCGCTTTTTACCTCGATATCTAGTAGGCCCATGGTGAATGACCACAGGTTTCGGTGCCGGGTGAATGAGAATTCTTTCCCTTTGCTGAGCTCTCAAAATTATTGGAGTTGGCGTCGTTGTCGGCTGTCGAATTGGCCTGAAACAGATAAAAAATGAGGGAAAGGCCTACTCGACTGTGGTAGAAATTCCAAAACGGCTTTTGAACCGATCGCGGGTACCAAAATTACGGAAAAATCTGGAAAATTCTTTTCATCCTAGCAGCAAAGAAGAAGAACCAATGAGAGATAAGTTTGGGAAGCAATAACAATACGCCGAAACATTGCCAAAACTCACCCAGGAACAGTCAGTGGCCTTCGAGTAAATGTGATAAAAGTATTTCGAGAAGGAGTAACGGCGGTAGAAGCTGTGGTAGGAGCGATTGTTGCGACATCTTCGAATTCAACTCGACCACCTTTTCTCCAAATTGGACCACGGCCTGTTTTGAATACTGGAGGAGGTTGTTGAACGCTGAAATAGAACAGATTAGTTTATTAGTTTCTTGGAAGAATTTTCAGCAGAGTTATTGAAACTTTGAAAATGCTTCGTGATTGATAATTTTGGAATTGGGACGAGATATCATTGGAATAGTGGAAATGCCCAACATTTGCAATGTATCGGCTAGAATACTTGTGGCGGACTGTTGACTTAGTTCATTGCTCAAAATATCGACAATTCAGTCAATCTCCATCGATAAACCTGTGATTAGATCCAATCGCAAGCAAATGCCCACAAACTAAACAAAAATCGGCGGATGCTTACATTTGTTGTATTTTGCTGGCCGGGAATCGCTATAATGGGCAGTTAAGTGCAACTTTTTCCATTTTTTTTTGTGTACACCAGGTTGGAGTTGTTCAGATTCTATAAAACGGCTGATGTTTTTCCCCAGCTTATTTTCGAAATTATCCCATGGTTTAGTCCAAAAAATCTTACTTACACTTTCTCCCTTTGGAAGAATCTCTGTCTTGTTGTCGCAATTCCTGTCGTCGTCGTCGTCCTCTCCGTTGTTGGCGTAGCAGGTGTTGTAGTTGTTCTCTGTGTCGTTCTTCTCTACAATGTCCATTCCCTCATCTTCATCTCAAACTACTCACAGAAGTGGTAAATGGAGTAGTCGTTGTGGGACGAGGAGTCGTCGCTGCTGGCCCTTTACTGGTCACAAAAACAGGAGAAACAGGGGTCGACGGAGTGGCAAAGAAATCCAAAGGACCACGTGTATTGGCAACTGTACTCCAAGTTGGCATCCGTCGTGTTACAATTGGGAGCTAAATTTCGGTCATCCGAATTTTTGGTGGTTAATTCAACATTTTTGAAAATCAGCAATTTTTCGTCAAATCCTTATTTGGAGTCAAATTGATTTCTAAAGCAATTCTGAAGCCAAGTTCGCGCGAAAACGAATGAAAATGTACCGTAGAGGGACAGTGTATTTCGTTTTTATTCGGGACAAGATGCTTTTGATGCAAGATGGATTGGAAAAGAGTAATATTAGGGAAAATCCAAATCATCGGAACTGGCCACAATCGAAATCAAAATAATATGTTTTGGCAGCGAAAATCTTTTCGTTTTATGTTTTAGGGAATCCTTTTAGATCTTTGACTGTACGATTGACAATTTAACATCCATTCCAATAAGCTCGTTTACTCACGCTCACCTTTGTGACTCCTCGATCCTGCCCGAGCTTGTAAAGATTGAAATTCGGCAGTTGTCCCACATTTTCCTCATAGATATCGTTGACATCTGCCGTTTTGAGCAGATCATCGTTGAAATCGTAATCAAAGGAGTTCGGATTCGTGAAAATTGTCTCGTCGATTACTGGCGCTAAAAAAGAAAGTCTATTCGATCAGAATTTCCAAGATTTTTGAATTATGTACAATTCTTGAAACATTTTCCGATTTTTTAAAGGAACAGTCCAGGTGAGAAAAGTACGTGGGCCCTACTGTACCCACGCCGCGTCGAAAATGTCTGCGTACATAAAAATTATTTTTGATGAAATTTTATTTTTTGTTATTTTCAGTAAAATTTCTAATGTTTCTTTATTTTATAGGATCCGTCTATGCATAAGAGTTATTAGCAACAAAAAATTTAAAAAAAATAAAGCAAAAACAGAGAAATACACGAAAAACGAAAAAAAAATTTGTGTACGTAATGACATTTTCGATCACCGAGTGGGTGCACTTGGGTGCACGTATTTTTCTCACCTGGACTGTCCCTTTAATAAGATTTCTATGAATTTTGCCATAAAACTTACGTCCACGCCATTTGAATTCTTTGATTTTACTCGGATCAATTATAACGGCTACTGTAGTTGGTATTAGGAGAAGTAGAAACATTCCAATCACCATTAGAGTGAAACTGAAAAAGAAATTGGTAGGAAAATATCTAATAGCCATAAAACAGAAGAAAAAAAGGGAAGGAAGTGTCTCCCAGAAGCACTGGGCTTGCCCTCTTCTCCCACAAGAAGCAGGTTTTTTCCTCTCTTTAAATTTCAACTGTACAACAATTCTCTCACTAAAATCTCAAAAACAACATGGTTTATGACAAAATTGAATTGTAAACTGGGCAAGAATGACCATTTTATTGACAAAAATGACCAAGAAGCCGTAAAAAAAAGAAGATGAAATAGTTGAAAACAAAAGAATTCTGAGGGGCCTTTACAGAATACTTGAGGTTTTAGGAAAGAATAAAGAAAATTGACGAAGAAATGCTCAAAAATGGCAGTTTTCCACACCACAGTACTGCGAGAACTGAGCTGACGCCGCGAACCGCGTTCTTTTCTCTGCCGATGGTCGCCTTATCCGAATCAAGGTGAAAGTGTACGAAAGAATTCTTCTATTTTCTTGGCCTTTGTCCTTTTCCCCAAAAAATCGGCCATGGGTCAGTGTGGTAACTGGGAGAGAAAAAAAGTGGTATGTATGGCAATAAATGGCGCCGACCTTCAGACATTTGCCAGAGATTGATAGAGTGGTCAGGAATGGCAGCAGGGGAGAGAAAGAAAAATGATGGGGTCAGGTGTCGGGAAAATTATTGCAATAAGTTGTGTTACCAAGAGACGAATCATTATAAAAATAAGTTTAGGGGAAACTATAAGAATTAGTTGAAACATTGGATGACTCGATGAACGTCGCCGAAAAAAACTTCATTTTAGCCGGAAAACCAGAATATTTCAGTCAGAAAATGTTGTATTTTCGGAAAAAAATGTCGGAGATGCCCCAGAAATCACACTTGATAATGTTTTTACTAAAAGAGGCTCCATAACTTGTCCAATGGCTTATAACTTGTCTTGGAAATGCCGCCAAACAGCTTTCTGCCACGGGATACGAAAAAATTGAAGTAACTTTAAATGAACGCTAAAAGATGCTAAGTGGTCCTACAGAGAAAGTTCAAAATTTATTATGATCTTGGGACGGAGGGCTACCTGGAACAGAAAACCGTTTAGCGATAAGTTTTCTCAGTCAAAAATTATTGACCTATGGACAAGTTATGGGACCTTTACTAGGATAGCAGCGGATCGTCGAGGCCGAACAGTATCCAGGAATAAGACGATATACGAAGCCACAACAAAACATTGAAGTTAGAAAGTCGCAGGTGAACTGATTAGGGAAGTGACTTTTATTATGTGGTGGTCGACCTTGATAGTTCTAACCAGAAACTTTCACTTGGGTAATAACCGCCAGGCAAGTAGTCGGCTAATTGTACGAGTTCGTCCTCATATATCAACCACTTTTTTGATAATAAATTATGTATCTTTCCCCTTTTCTTATCAAATTTCCCTAAGAGTTTTCGCAAAATAGGCTCCCCGATAATTCTTATCAGCCATTTTCCCCCACAGCTCCCGTATGTTCCTCCTTCTTATTTTTCTCTCTACAGCTTATGGCCTCTGCCCACCGAATTATGTTGTAAACAAAGCGGGGACAAAGTAATTTAGCTGGAAATATGGGAAAAATGGAGGATTTTAGATGTTTCCTGAGTGTAAACGACGGCGTGGCAAGTTATTTGGAAGCCCAGAGGAATTGTTCAGCCAGGGGAGGCAATCTGGCTGTCATCGAAAACGCCTTTGATAATAGTTTCGTCAAAAGTTAGTTTCTATTATTGGATTTGGTAAAAAAAGGCAATAATAAATAATACTTAAGGGATTTTGAGCGTCTATTGAAACGAGAAATTATGGTAAAAAACCGCATATCCTGGCTGAATTCTCTCAATTTAGCTTCAGTTTCTCAGATTTTTGCAGTAAAAAAAGATAAAAATTTGAATCATTCAAAATCAAGGCCTTGATCAAATTATTGCCAAGAAGAATATTTGAATAAGAAATTCTCCTGAAACATAATGTTCTTCCATTTTTAGGCCTAACAACCGGAATCTACGCCTATTGGATGGGCCTCGCCAATATGGGAGCATTTGGCTGGACATGGATTGACGGCACCCCGATAGAATACAACAATTGGCAAGGAGGTGCCACTTTCCCCATTTTTAGTCCAAAAAATCAAAAAATTCCAGGATTTCCGACGCCTAAAGACACCTGCGGAATGTTTGATCCAATGTCCGGCGGCTGGTAGTAAGTATCCGGCTCAACACAATCTAAAAAACAAGGAATTTCAGTTCCGAACCGTGTGTCGACCTCTACGGGCCATATATTTGCAGTGCTCCTCTAATAAATCAAATGTGCCCAGGAACTACAGAAGATTTCAAACAAAAGAGTGTTCCCAAATAATAAATATATGAGCATAGAAATGGCTTAGGAACAGCTTGTTTCGTTTTCTCTTTGAATTACTGTGGTCTAGACTCGACTCTTTCCTAATGATGACTCATCTCAAAAATAAGAGTCAGCTGCTCGCCGAGCCCTTTCACTCGTTGTCTCTTTCAACTTCCCATCCAATTCCTTTGTCTTTTTCAATTTTCTCCCCGTTATTCTCCAAATATTGAGAGATTCAGTTATTCTAAACATATTCCTTCCTGTTTTCTTGTTTCGGAGTTCTGTAAAATTAGAGAAAAGTTGGAAAAGGCAATAAATCTTCCAGTTCAATTTTAGATTTTAGTCTTTTGCGTGTAATTCCAACTGTTTTTTTTCTCTTCGATAAAAATTGATAATATATTGTTATTGCTTCCTAGAGTAATTCTCGATTTTTAAGATATCCCTGAAAGATGTGGTATCTCTCCTTCTTCCTCCTATTGCTGCCACCAGTTTTCTCTCTCAATTGTCCCATCGGCTATAGCTCCTGTGGCCCGACCAAGTGTTTCATGGCCGTCAATCAAAACAAAACCTGGCCGATGGCACAGAGACATTGCTCCGAGAGTGGCGGCAACTTGGCCGTAATCACAAGTGTCATGCAAAATGACTGCGTAAATGGTGAGAATAAAATAAGGGGAGAAAAAGAGATAAATTTAGGGCTGGCCGGTGGATATCACCGGGCATTTTGGATTGGTTTAATACAAATTGGAGACAGCGGATGGACTTGGATTGATGGATCGGAAATGAGTTTCACAAAGTGGAAAGACGGTAAAATGAGCCATTTTTATACGTCAAGTGTAAAAAAGCAGCTAAACAAAACAGAACGAAAGCTAAAAGAAGAGCCCGAAACTTTCAAAAATCCCAAATTTTTCAGACGAGAAGGAGAAAGATTATCAATTCGCCGCCTTCTCACCGGATACCGGCAATTGGAAGTGAGTTCTTCCTTCTTGGAGAAATAGTCAAAACATTTATAGAGCAGAGAAATCGGGAGTGGTCTTCCCAAGATATTTCATCTGCTCCGCCGTCCCAGCTCGATGTGATAATTATGAGGAATAAATGATTTTTATGCTATGATAACTGGATTTTACTCAAGAAAACGAGTGCTATACACACAGTTGAAATTAAAAAATTGGAAAGAAGCGCTATTGTTACTGTTTAAGCTCGGTAATGTAAATGTTGTGGATAGAAAGAAAACATGCAAATTTTACCCGATAAGGAGATCTAGACAAGGAAAGAACCGGCTATTAGATAATCCGCCAGGAACAGATTGCGGGAGGTGAATCAAATGGATTTATGTTTAGGGGAAACTAGAACAAATGGTTGAATTGTAGCCAAAATGAGCTACGAATTTTATGATAATTGTAAAACATTGAATGCTTCAAGACGCCTTCAATAGTCAGAAAGGTAACGAATCATGTTCCCGGTGGGGCTATTGTAGGTTATACAGTATTCTTTGTTCAAGTTAAAATTTCATCTATTCTAATACAACTCCATAAAATGACTGGGAGTACCAAAAAATGTCCAAACATGCGAGAATTGAAAAATGCTAGGACAAAATCCAATAAAGGCAACATGACGGGATAAAAACAAGAAATGATATCGCCTTTTGGCTAACTATACGTGACCAGGAATGATCGAATGAAGGCGAAATCACGGTCGCCCTTTGTCTCTGATTGGATTTCAGGCAATCTGGCTGGTTTTTTAAAGACCTTCAAATGCTATTCAAATGTTATTGGAGCCAAAGGATGAGAGTACTGTGAATAAAAAAAGGTAGGTTTGCTTTCTGAAAGAAATCATGACTATATCTCTTCCTAGCTGAAAAATTGGGTTCAACAAGAATAAATTACAATGAAATCAAAGAATTAGGCTTCAGAAAAGTCTAAACCTTGTGAGAAAAGCCTAAAAGATTTCAATCTACAAGGCTAACAAAACCCGGGCTAATGAGGATTTATCCCGAGATCTTTGCAGCAGTTCCGGCGTCTAACTGGTTACAGCTTATTATAACGGCTAGCTGATCGAGAGACGATGATTGGAAGTACGTAAGATTTGAATTTCAATAAGAAAAAGACGCCCGAAGTGGACGGAACGAGAAGAAACAAACAAATCGTCCGACCAGCTGGACAAGTGGCCAATTACTGTCGGATGCCAGCCGGCTAAACTACTCGACCATGCAAAAGAGTACAAGGAAACGTCAAGAAAACACAGAGCTTTGAAGCAATTTATAGTTACACAAAAATATACAACAATTTAGGTAGATTGGATGACGGGCGGAATGTCCGATGGCGGAATGTTCTGCGATCCGGATTCTTTTCCGGAATTGTCGCTGACCAACGGACCATTGGGGATTTGGGCATACGGCGGCTGGATGTTCTTCTGCTCGTAGTAGCGATCAGCCGAGGGCAGTTCTTTCGTCGGGCGCAGAAGATAATGGAAACTCTGAAGAGAAATAGAATTAATCATTTTAATAGGAATTACCGTATTCTCTCGATTATACTGAATCCATTTATAGATAAAAAAGATGGGAATAGGCAAAATTGCTCCGAGATTGATGGTCCAGCCGATGACTTCGGCCCACGTTGGATAAAAATATTTGTTCTTCTGCTGGTCGATCTCAATCCAGAACGGAATATCGCGAACGAGGAGCCAACCAGCGATGGTGAGAGCCAAAGCGGGACAGAAGATGAGCCAAAAGCCGACAAAAATAGGCGATCGCGGTCCAAACCAACGGCTCAAGCCAGAAAAACGCGACTCGCCACGCATCTCCGTCAAATCTTGTTGGATTTGTCGCCAGCCATAAAAGGAGAGCACAAGAGCCTCGGCAGCCACGACGACACACGAACACGTCGAGCCAGTAAATTCATCCAACAGTTTGAACCAATAATATCCAGCCTAAAAAGGAGAAGATTAATTGATATTCAAATTACTGACATGTGTGACCATGGGAATTCCGCACAGCAGGCAAGCGGCGCAAGTCACCGAAGTTACCAGCCATGGCTTCTGTCGTAATTTTGGCGACACATCAAATATCATTCCAGTAAAAGTTTCAACCAGCGCAATTTCACTGGAAAGTCCCAAAAAGAAGAGCATCAAAAAGAAAAGACCATTCCAGAGCCAAGGAATTGCCATTGTGGAAATGGCCTCGGGATAGACGATAAAGGTCAAAGCTGGTCCCTGGGTGACCACGTCGCCGATGGGTTTACCGCTTAATTCGGACAGATGACCAAGAATTGAGAAAGTGGCCACTCCTCCAATTATACTCATCAGCGTATCACCAAAAATAAGAAATAAAACATCCTAAAAATGGGTCTCAGACGGAAGAAGAAGGAAGAAATACCCGGAAAAAGTTATTATTCTTCCTGCTGTAACTGCTGAGGGAAATCAAACCGCCATATCCAATATTCATCGAGAACATGAGCTGTTTGAGAGCTTGGCCCCATGGTCTGAGATTCAAAATCTTTGAGAAATCCGATTTGAAGAGATAATAGTTGAGGCCACGACGAGCACCGGTCAGAGTAATTCCGCGGAAGAAAAGAAGACAGACGATGATGTAAGGAAATGGCACAAGCACGTAGGACAAATAGCCCATGATACGGATTCCCTTGAGAAGAATGGCACACGTTAACAGCCACAAAAGAATCAAAGCTCCCAAAACTGGCCAGTTAAAATCGTGAAAATCCATAATTCCCGATGAACGTTTTGTCATATAATGTCTAAAAATTATAAATGAGTAAAATGAAAGAGAAATACGCGAAGAATTCCTCAGTGGCTCCCATGCTGGTAGTGTTGAAGACATCGGTACAGTTTCCCCGATAGAAATAAGGAGTTGAGTTGTTGGCTTTTCGACAGGCATCGGCATCCTCCGATCGGACACAATTCGCCGTATTCCATCGATTACTGCATTCAGTCCATTGCCAGCTCTTGCCACTAACAACCCAGCCAAAATAGACACCACACCAGGCAATAATTACACAATAATATACAGCCAATGTGATCGAGTTGATGACCATCGACCAGCCAATTCCTAAACTCATATAAATCTTAAAAAAATAAAGAGGAAACCTCTCATTCCAGCAGCATAACGACCCAAAGCCAATCCAGGTCCACTTCTTGACCACTGGCCGACCATAAATTCAAGGTAAATCATTGGCAATCCAAAGAGTAAGGCGCAAATCAGGTAGGGGATTTGGAAGGCGGCTCCACCATTTTCATAGGCGATCATTGGAAAACGCCAAATGTTGCCAAGTCCGACGGCCAATCCAAGAGCCGTTAAAATGAATTGAAATTGATTTCCCCATTGGCTTCGTTCTGGCTCCGTCTCCACAAAGTGCTCCGTTACAGTTGACGGGTGCGTCTTCGTCGTGTCCTGTGTGCTGCGGGCTGAAAAAATCCAGGTTACTGGCAAATTTTAAGACGATACACGCGTTGCCAAGAAGCGGTTTTGGACTAGGAAACAATAAAAAAAGACAGACCGACTGGTGCCGCCATTGCTAAAGGACGAAATGAAACTGAATGACGCGACTTTATTCCTGTTTATTTTTAAAAGATTTAACATGAAATTTTACATAAAAAAAGACTAGAGAATTCAAAAAAAAAATTAGGAAAGATCCCGAAGACGAATGGATTGAACTTGGGCGACTCGTTGACTTCTCAGGGCCATTTCTTCAGGGACTGGAAGACCACGATCTTTGTAATATCGATCATAAGAAGCGAGTTCTCTCGATGGCCGGAAAAGGTAGTGGAAAGGCTGTAATTGGCCCATTTCAGAAAAAGAAGAAAACCTACAATCCCCCGTTTCCTGAATTGTATCCATTTGTGAATAAAATAAGCGGGAATTGGGATCAAACCGCCTAAATTCAGGAACCATCCAAAGACTTCGGCCAACGTCGGATAAATGTAGACTTTGTTCTTGTCGATGTCAATTGTAAACGGAACTTCTCGTTTGAGTTGAAGAACGGTGATGATCAGAGTCAAAATGGGACAGACGGTGGCCCAAGAGATACCGTAAAGAGGCGATCGAGGGCCGATCCATCGTCGCCAGTCTGTGAATCTTGGCTCTCCTCTCATTTCTGTGATGTCTTTTTTAATTTGGGTCCAGCCATAAAATGAAAGGAGTCCAATTTCGGAAGCGGCTACAATACAGGCACAAGTTGAGCCAGTGAACTCTTCGAAGAGGCTGAACCAATAGAAACCGGCCTGAAAAGGAGAATCTTCACTTCAGGACCCTTGTATTGTTAATTTTAACACAAAAGTTAAACAGAGGCACAATTTGATCAAAATAGACAAAATGGACAATCAACGCGAAATCTGTCCTTTTGAGTGATATTTCTTGCAATTTTTGCATGGTTTAAGCTGTTAATAAAGCCTAGAATCGAGAAATTTGGACAATAGCAAGTCCTGTATTCGTTTGTCCCCAAAAACTCACATAAGTAGCCATGAGCAATGCCACCAATTGACAACAGCCACAAGTCAGCAGGGTTATCATCCATTTCCTTTTTTTCATGGACGGGATACAATCAGCTATCATTCCCGTAAAAACCTCGACCAGAGCTAAAATTTTCTTTTTTTATAGGATAGAGTCTTTACCAATTTCGCTAGTAACTCCAAGACAGAAAAGCATCAAAAAGAAAAGAGCCTGCCAGAGCCAGGAGACCGACATTGTGGAGATGGCTTCTGGATAGACGATAAAAGCCAGAGCCGGGCCGGAAGTCACAACCTTGTCGATTGTTTGTCCAGTCAGCGTTGCTAAAGAACCGAGGATTGAGAAACTGGCAATTCCTCCAATAAGACTCATCAGAGTATCACCAAAAATTACAATTAATGAGTCCTAAAAGGTTTTTCTAATGAAAATAAGCCTCCTTACCCGCCAAAAATTATTATCCGGCTTACTGTAACTGCTCAGGGATATCAGCCCACCGTATCCAATGCTCATTGAGAACATGAGCTGTTTTAGGGCAGCGGCCCAAGTATTTCCATTTAAAAGTTTAGAAAAATCCGGTTTGAAGAGATAATATTCTATTCCATAATAAGCTCCTTTTAACGTAACTCCACGGACAAAAAGAATACAGACGACGATGTAGGGAAATGGCACAATCACGTAGGACAGATAGCCCATAATTTCAATTCCTTTGATTAAAATAATTGCGGTAATTAGCCAAAGAAAGACAAGTGAGCCAAGAATCGGCCAATTGAAACCCTGAAGATCGCCTATTCCCGAGGATCGTGTTGTTATGTAGTTTCTGGAAATTTCAATAAATTAAAGGAGATTCTCTTACGTAAAGAATTCTTCAGCTGCTTGTTTTGTCAGTGGATTTTCTTGGGCAACGCAGGTACCATTGAAAAAATACGGGAGATTGGGATCAGTACAACTGGCCAGGTTATTTTGACTGAAACAATGCTCGGTGTTCCACCAGTTGCCACATTCTGTCCATTTCCAACTTTGACCACTGAATACCCAAGCCAAGTAGACGCCAGCCCAGGCGATAATTATTGAATAATAAATAGAAACAGAGATAGCGTTGACTGTCATACACCAACCGACTCCTGAAATCAGGGAATTTCTAGAAGTTTTTAGTATCAAGATTGAGGTTTATAGTGATCGAAGGAAATATGGCAATTGGTTCAACCTGGAGTGAAACACGAAATGTCAATTTTTGGAAATACTTTTGATATGAAGATCCTATTATAGAGAAGCTCACAGATGCATCAACAAATCCGATAACTTCCCACCTCTAAATCCCGCGGCATATCGTCCAATTACCAGCCCGGGTCCACTTCTTGAATATTGTCCCATCATAAATTCAGCATAAACCATTGGCAGTCCAAATGTCAGCCCACAACAAAGATACGGAATCAGGAAAGCGGCTCCTCCATTTTCATAGGCAACGTAGGGAAATCTCCAAATATTTCCGAGTCCGACAGCCAATCCAACCGCGCTCAAAATGAATTGAAATTGATTTCCCCATTGGGATCGTTCGACTTCTTCTTTCTTAGCTGAAAACTTGCTTTTATACGCAGTTTCTGTAAATTCAGACTTTCTTTTCCACTGCATTGGACGCTGAGCTCGCTGTGAACTTTACTTGAACCTCGACGGGGAAAGGGGGATTCTATAAAAAGTTAGGCTGAGTTAGGGGGAAAATTACCTGTGCCACCCATTTTGAAAAGAAAAAGAGAAGGCCAAGTTGAGTTTCTGAAACTGATAAGATGTTGACCAAATTTGGATTTTGGGTAAACAGAAAGCGGAAACATGGGATTATTAATAGAAAAAGGGAACAGTCAGCCAACCGCCAATTTTTGTCCCCAAGAGGAATAGATCGGTTTTATGAGTTTTCTTTGTCCAAAAAAACCAAAAGAGGCGGTAGTTTGACGAATATAAAATGAAATTGAAGTGGTTCTTTCTTTAACGGCCTGAATCATCCTCTGCGACAAGAAGTAGCCAAATAATACAAAAAATATATCAAAAATCGCTTGCAAAAGCTACAAAATAGTCAAAAATTTCTACAACTTACCAATTACTCGAGGAATAGACGATGCTATGATGTTTCTTATGTTTTGACTGTGAAACAGAAGAAAGTAAACGGATTAGTCAACGGGGAGCATGAGTTGGTCAAATAAAAATACAGGGAAACCCCTCAGTTGGCAAATAAAAATATGGCTAGAAACCCGTTGGCCATGTGAGCCATTTAACCGTTTTCAAATAGAAATCTGACGAAAATAGCTGAAATTTAGGCAAATATTGCATGGAAAATGTCCAGAAGACAGCGAAAATGGGGGTAGAAATGGCGGTGACTGGGAATAGAATTTTTGTCATTTCCATAAACACAGAAAACTGTCTCATTTCGATAATTTTACTGGAAATTTAGGAAAAATGGGAAAAGTTCTCCTTTTTGACAGCTTCGTTTCCCAGAGTTTGCTCTTTCCATTCGATTAGATAGTCGAAAAACTTTCGGGGCTTGGCCCTCATAAAATATCCTTTATAAAACATGACACCCGTCGTTATTTACAGAACATAAAATGTTCCAAAACGTGTTGGACACGCTGGTTTCCCCGTTTTTTTGGCAATTTGATAACGGCTGGAACCTCGAAATAGCACAAAAATTGAACAGCAACAGAATTACGCAAATATCTGTTCCAATTATACCGTATTCCATTTATTTTTACCCGACTTAATTCAATAAAGAGGCAATTTTAGAGAAAATCAGGGAAATAAGCCCTTATCCTTTGTCGATTTGAGGCACAAAGTGTAGAAAAAAGACAATTCCTCTGGGGAATTTCCCAGGCTATACAGTCCCTAATCTTCGGTTCCCTGCTGACGTCGCCCTCTTCTCACCGCGTTCGATAATAATTGTCCTCAGGGAGATGAGTATATTCCGGGGACTTTCTTTTATCCGTATGTCGACTTGAGAACGCGATTCCTATCAGGGAGGAAGCAGCAGTATTCGATTGGCAGAGGGACTTACTCATAATGCTACTCAATAAACTCAGAAGCGCTTCGCTACACGATCTGGAAGCTGGGGAAAAAATTTTAGCGGGAATTCACCGTAAAATTCGAAGATCTTCAATTTTTAGCGGCAAATTCACCACAAAATTCGAAGATCTTCAATTTTTAGCGGCAAATTCACCATAAAATTCGAAGATCTTCAATTTTTAGCGGCAAATTCACCATAAAATTCGAAGATCTTCAATTTTTAGCGGCAAATTCACCATAAAATTCGAAGATCTTCAATTTTTAGCGGCAAATTCACCATAAAATTCGAAGATCTTCAATTTTTAGCGGCAAATTCACCACAAAATTCGAAGATCTTCAATTTTTAGCGGGGAATCCACCACAAAATTCGAAGATCTTCAATTTTTAGCGGCAAATTCACCACAAAATTCGAAGATCTTCAATTTTTAGTGGCAAATTCACCACAAAATTCGTAGATCTTCAATTTTTAGCGGGGAATCCACCACATAATTCGAAGATCTTCAATTTTTAGCGGCAAATTCACCACAAAATTCGCAGATCTTCAATTTTTAGCGGGGAATCCACCACAAAATTCGAAGATCTTCAATTTTTAGCGGCAAATTCACCACAAAATTCGAAGATCTTCAATTTTTAGCGGCAAATTCACCACAAAATTCGAAGATCTTCAATTTTTAGCGGGGAATCCACCACAAAATTCGAAGATCTTCAATTTTTAGCGGCAAATTCACCACAAAATTCGAAGATCTTCAATTTTTAGTGGCAAATTCACCACAAAATTCGTAGATCTTCAATTTTTAGCGGGGAATCCACCACATAATTCGAAGATCTTCAATTTTTAGCGGCAAATTCACCACAAAATTCGAAGATCTTCAATTTTTAGCGGCAAATTCACCACAAAATTCGCAGATCTTCAATTTTTAGCGGGGAATCCACCACATAATTCGAAGATCTTCAATTTTTAGCGGCAAATTCACCACAAAATTCGAAGATCTTCAATTTTTAGCGGCAAATTCACCACAAAATTCGAAGATCTTCAATTTTTAGCGGCAAATTCACCACAAAATTCGAAGATCTTCAATTTTTAGCGGCAAATTCACCACAAAATTCGAAGATCTTCAATTTTTAGCGGCAAATTCACCACAAAATTCGAAGATCTTCAATTTTTAGCGGCAAATTCACCACAAAATTCGAAGATCTTCAATTTTTAGCGGCAAATTCACCACAAAATTCGAAGATCTTCAATTTTTAGCGGGGAATCCACCACATAATTCGAAGATCTTCAATTTTTAGCGGCAAATTCACCACAAAATTCGAAGATCTTCAATTTTTAGCGGCAAATTCACCACAAAATTCGAAGATCTTCAATTTTTAGCGGCAAATTCACCACAAAATTCGCAGATCTTCAATTTTTAGCGGGGAATCCACCACATAATTCGAAGATCTTCAATTTTTAGCGGCAAATTCACCACAAAATTCGAAGATCTTCAATTTTTAGCGGCAAATTCACCACAAAATTCGAAGATCTTCAATTTTTAGCGGCAAATTCACCACAAAATTCGAAGATCTTCAATTTTTAGCGGCAAATTCACCACAAAATTCGAAGATCTTCAATTTTTAGCGGGGAATCCACCACATAATTCGAAGATCTTCAATTTTTAGCGGCAAATTCACCACAAAATTCGAAGATCTTCAATTTTTAGCGGCAAATTCACCACAAAATTCGAAGATCTTCAATTTTTAGCGGCAAATTCACCACAAAATTCGAAGATCTTCAATTTTTAGCGGCAAATTCACCACAAAATTCGAAGATCTTCAATTTTTAGCGGCAAATTCACCACAAAATTCGAAGATCTTCAATTTTTAGCGGCAAATTCACCACAAAATTCGAAGATCTTCAATTTTTAGCGGCAAATTCACCACAAAATTCGAAGATCTTCAATTTTTAGCGGCAAATTCACCACAAAATTCGAAGATCTTCAATTTTTAGCGGCAAATTCACCACAAAATTCGAAGATCTTCAATTTTTAGCGGCAAATTCACCACAAAATTCGAAGATCTTCAATTTTTAGCGGGGAATCCACCGCAACATTCACGTAAAACACAGAACAAAAACACGCACATTAGGGCTTTTACGCCTAATGCGCTGGAAAAGATCGAATGAAGCAACAAAATAACAACGAAGAAATGAATATCACTTCGACGACCATCAGGACGTAAGTAGAAGCGGTCAGCCTGAAATTGTCCATTTTAAACCATTGAATCCAGCGGAAAGGGAATAGATTTGGCCGTTTTTCTTGAAAATTAGGCGAACTCTACTAGTAACCGGTAACCAGTAACCGGGTGGGTAACCGCGGTTACTAACAGGTGAAGTAACCTAGTAACCGGTCGGGGTAACCACCTAAGTAACCTGGTAACCGGTCGGGGTAACCGAATCTAGAAAAGTAACCGAATCTAGAAAATGTCAATTATTATACTTCCAGACTTATTTTGCTTCAGTAATTTTTATAGTTTTATTATTTTTTTTAGTTTCTACTATTATCTGACTCAGAAATTGATGAGGAACACGAATATGTAAATTATATTTCATAAAACGAAATACACAAAAAGTTACATGCATTATATGCATTATACAGATGTATGCTATTGAAAATTTTTGTTTTGCTATATATTTTCAAGCTTTTCACTATAGTACTTCGCACTAATTTTATTTCTATAACTCGTTGCGCATTTCTATTATTTTTTATGATGTACATGTTTCTATATCAAAATTTTGTGATAAACACGATGCACTAGGTTATAAAGCGCGAAAGTGTTGATAATAAGGCGTAAATCATACTTTTCTGCCTTTCGTTTACTATTTCTTTTGATTCTTTCTATGGTAATATTGTTTTATTGTGCATTTTGTTTACAACACGCTTTCATTTGTTTATTCTTACTATAGTATTTCTTATTTTGCTTTTTGTTTACAAAACTTTCATTTGTTTATTCTTACGTTAGTATTTCTCCATTTTTCCTAACATTTCGTTATTATTTTGCTATGATTACTATATTGAGGCAAGATTTAAACTTCGACTCAATAAGACCATGGAATGCTAGCGCCGGCACGAAAATCATGAAAACAAAAGCAGAACAAGTCAGGATTTGGTTTAAGTTTACAAGGTCTACCGATCTTATCACCCCACAATCGAGGGCTTGAGAAGATTGGTATTATTTATTTACTTTTTAAGTATAACAAGTTTCCAGACTATAGCGTCGCCTGGTAAGGCAGCCGTTGCGTATTCTTTCTCACAAGCTGTCGACTTTTCTACTATTCAACTTGCTGGAGCACGTACCAAACCATCCGTCATGAGCATTGTTAAGAATACTCTAAATCATCGTAGCGTTCGAAACTCTAAGAATATCCTCGACAAAATTAATTTGGAGTACTCAGAATCTACAGTTAATGACGTGTTCCTTCCCAAACTTATAAACTATAACTAAGAACTGCCTAAATGTTTTTTTTCCTTGTAGATGTGCATAACTTACCTATGATTATCCTTTTTCCTTTCTAAATGACATACAACGACGAAATAGCAGCTCAAAGCATTATTCCTATAAATATTTATAAAAGCGAACATAAAAAGCTTTATAAAAGCGAAATATTCATAATAAAGAAACAAAAACGAAAGATAGTCAAAAACAAAACAAAACTACAACATAAACAAACAGAAAAAACAATTATGTAAAAGAAAAGCAAAAGAAACAAAATTACAATAGAAATAAACAAAAGTAAGTTATGTAAACAAAAAGCAAAAAAAAAATAATATTACAGTACTGACAAATAAACATGACGATGAAAATTTTGTAAACAAAGAAGTAAAAAACAATATTACAATGAAAATAAACAAAAGAAATAGTTTTTGTAAACGGAAGACAAAAGAACCAATATTACATTAGTAATAAGTAAAATATATATATTGTGTAAACAAAATACATAGAAGGTGCGATAAATATGAAAAACAATGAATTTCACATAAACTTCACACATTCGCGCTTTATAACCTAGTGCATCGTGTTTATCACAAAATTTTGATATAGAAACATGTACATCATAAAAAATAATAGAAATGCGCAACGAGTTATAGAAATAAAATTAGTGCGAAGTACTATAGTGAAAAGCTTGAAAATATATAGCAAAACAAAAATTTTCAATAGCATACATCTGTATAATGCATATAATGCATGTAACTTTTTGTGTATTTCGTTTTATGAAATATAATTTACATATTCGTGTTCCTCATCAATTTCTGAGTCAGATAATAGTAGAAACTATAAAAAATAATAAAACTATAAAAATTACTGAAGCAAAATAAGTCTGGAAGTATAATAATTGACATTTTCTAGATTCGGTTACTTTTCTAGATTCGGTTACCCCGACCGGTTACCAGGTTACTATCGGGCTTAGTAACCGGTCGGGGTAACCAGGTTACCAAGTGCGGTTACCGGT
This sequence comes from Oscheius sp. DF5033, assembly GCA_964036215.1. NCBI lineage: Eukaryota > Metazoa > Nematoda > Chromadorea > Rhabditida > Rhabditidae > Oscheius > Oscheius sp. DF5033. Next base: position 3,355,583 of record CAXIWN010000006.1, read on the forward strand.
TACCAGATGCCCGGTTACTAGTAGCGTTGGCCGAAAATTAATGTAAATAGAGATTACAGGATGATTTAGGTCCGGCTTTGGGCAGTAAAAAGTACGTGTAACGAAGCTTTGTGCAAATTGATAAAATTAACTGGCAAAAGACAAGGAAAAGTGCTCCAGTACAATCAAAAAATTTAGGCGAAAGCAGAGCAGCCTCGAGTCACAAAAATGTGTTTTACTCGTTTTTTTGGCATTGGCATTTTTGGCACTCAAACTTGAAAAAATTGCAATAGATCCAAGTTTCAACAGTTTTTTAGGAGCGGAATTTCAGTTTTGGCAAGATTATATTTTTCTCGGTCGACTGTATTGCAGTTTCGATGGACCAACGGTTTCAGGGTAACCAAAAACCGAAATCTGCAAAAAACCGAACCGTCGGGTTTTCGGTTTCTCTTGAAAACCGATTTGACCGGCGGCAATTTGAATACTTACAAGCAAAGTTTTTCAGTTCGCAACACGTTCCCGTAACGGGACCTATACCATTCGAAAGAGTATCAAAAATAAGCCCGAGAGATGGTGTCAGTAACTGCCGAGCGCCTCCGAGTACATGGTGACACATATGGGCCCAGACCTGTCACGCGACGCGCCCGGCAGTTACAGACACCACCTTCCGGGCTAATTTTTTATGCTCTGTCGAATGGTATAGGTCCCATTACGGGAACGCGTTACGAACTGAAAAACTTTGCTTGTAAGTGCAATGATAACGAAACAAATATTTATAACCAGAAAATAAGATTAAATCAAATTGCCGCCGGTCAAATCGGTTTCCAAGCGGTTTCTGAGAGAAACCGAAAACGGAAAACCGGTAACCGTCGGTTTCTTCCGGTTTCGGTTACCCGAAAACCGAACCGTTGGTAACTCTAGGGGCCAAAGTAATGGGGGCCAAAGTAATGAAAATACACTAACCTTTCCCTTTCTGCTTTTCCTCGACGGCTTTCGGTGGATCAGCATAGTCGTGTCAACCTGTAAATATTAATTTTAAACAAAGAACAGTGAAATAAATGGCCCAAATATGCGCTAGAAATTTGACAAAATGATACAGTCTGTTTTACTCATGAAAAGGTTTAGAACGAACTGATAAAGCGCGGGTATATCAACTGACACTTTGTAAAAAAAGTCGCTTTCGATCTGACACGCGCTTTGGCTCCGCGAGGGCTACGCCGACCGCTTTTGAAATTGTGACGGATTTTCCGACAAGGACAAGAACATTCTCGGCCTGACGGAAATAAAATTGGGATGGATTTGCAAGCAGAATAAAGCAAAATTTAGATAATTTCAGCATTTCGACAACATGCAGCAGGGATTTATGCCGGATATTCTCATTCTTCCGAAAAATATTACGAAATACGCCTGTTTTTCCGTCAAAAGTTCTGACCCACAGTTCAAATGGCAAGGAGACCGGAGGCTAAAATAAAAAGAAAAGTATACGAACCTCGTCTTCCCAGATCTTCCTCGGCGCTTCCTTCAGTGGCTTGGTCACATCAACCTGAAAATATCAATTTTAGTTTGATGAAATACAGAGAAATGAAACGAATTTGAGCCGAAATTTGGGTAAAAATTGTACAGTCTGTTTCACAGAAAAGAAGAATTTTCCATTCATCAAATTATCGGAATATTATCGAAAAAAATGAGAAAAGATCGAAAAATTCTGTTTTTGTTTTTGAAAATTGAAATAGATTTTACTTCTGATAACTGCTAACAAAGATATGGACCCGGAATGGATTCGAGATGGAAAAATAACCAGAATTACGGCGGTTTCGAACTGTTTCGGTATAAAAACGAGTCAAAAACTGATGAAATTCTGTAATTTTTTCGCTTTCGACTGGTCATCATTTCCATTTTCCGATTGAAACAGCGGCGGTCATTTTTAAAACGAAAAATGATCATGGCCGGCTGCATTTTCAGTGATAAATTCGGGAATGGTAGAAATTATGGGAGCCGAAATGTCAAAAACAGCTCAACCGTTATTTCTACGAAATCCGGAAAAACCACACATTTTCACCTTTGAAACAGACTGTACAGTTTCTTTTCTAATTATTCTGGCTAACCAAAAAATAGTCGAAAAAGCGCAAACCTTGTGATTCGCCATTTGCCAATGTGGAAATCCACCAGAGCCAGCTGCGCCGCTGCCATTCTTCTTGACTGCCGCTGCCCACCAGAATCCAGATCCTGAAAACATCAAGGCAGGAAAGAGAAATCACAAAAATCAAACAAAAATCATGAAATTTCACAAATTTTGACTAAAAAATGACAAGCGCGGGAATTCGAGTACTTCCGATTCTCCTTGGGTACCGATTGGGTCCACCTGCCCTATTCCAGTCCTCGCAAATGGTCACGGTGTCTCCGAAGAGAGCGTGCCCAATGGGAGCAGGGGATACCCAGGTACCGGGAGAATCGGGCAGGACTCTGACCAGTTGGCCATCTGTCAAAGGAGGCGGAGGATCTCCTTTTGACGCGTCCTATCTGCGTCTCGAATTCCCAATTTTGGGTAAAAAAATTTCGCAAGTTTTTTGAGCAAGGCAAGAGTAAAAATAGCGCAAAAATAGCAAAATTTTTAAAAAAAAATGACGTGACCTCTTGTTTAGAAGAAGACGAGAGCTCGCCGCCGGCGCAAGAGAAAGACTGACGACCAAGAAGCGATGTCCAACTTGACTGAATTTGACCAGTTTGCGCGTCACTTTCCTGTCAACTTGACCAATTTGATCAAAATTTTGACAAAACGTCGCTTTTAGATGGGAAAAATAAAATATCTACTAATCTAATAATAAAAGAACGTAATGTGTTTTGTTTGTTTGTTTGTCTGTCCAGGCTAAGAGGCGCGGGGTCAGGGTTCGATCCCCGCCGCGGCCTAACTTTTTGCTTTTTTGCCAAATGGGTTGTCTAGGTCTAATTAGTCTTTTCCTTTTTTTTCTTAAACTTTTCGCTGCGGGACCCGACCCAAACGACCAAAGTTCGAACTAGCCGGAACCAAAATCCTTTATAAAAGAACGCAATGTTTCTGTCTGTCTGTCCAGATAAGACGCGTGGGGTCAGGGTTTGATCCCCGCCGCAGCCTAACTTTTTGAGGGGCGCGCCGTAAGGCGCGCAAGCAGTCGCGAAGCGACTGGTTATAATAAAGAACGATCGTGTCGTCTGTTTGTTTGTGTGTCCGAAAAAAGTGGTCAAGTGGTCTAAGGCGCTGTCATGCAAAAGGTCAAGGGTTCGATCCCACCCAAGGCAAAAGTCTTTTGCTTTGTGTAAAAAGTTTTTTGCTTTAACGGAAAAACCAGCCGTTTCGACCCCCCTACGGGGGGTCTTCGGCTGGGCGCCCGCTACGCGGGCTAGGAAGTCCAAGGCTCCGGATTTTTGTCCGGCTGCGCCGGACTGTAGTCCGCTCGGCCCGTCACTCGCCTTCGGCTCGCGCCGGACCTCGCTTCCCCTGCCCACCGCTCCCTTCCCCTCGATTGCTTCCTGCAGCGAAGATACTGTTGAATTTTTTGCAGGGGCGATAAAAGCAAATAAATTATCCACTCTGATGAAATCGAAAAAAATACCCGTATTCCGGGTGAACTCTGCAATTGGCCGGCCTACGCAGCCAAATAAGCGTGTTTGATACTCAGCCCCACTCTCAATGGTAATCTGTTTGAAATTCGCCTTCTCCACACGAAGAGCAATCGAATGATAGTAATTTCGCTTTATATGGATGGAAAGTAAGAAATACGCAGCCAAATGAGCATTTGATACTCAGTTGCACTGAAACAGAAAACCATTATCGCAGTTAGCTCTCCCGCATTGAAAGGAGTCGAATGATACCAATTTTGTTGAGAAAACGCAAAAATAGACAAATACTCAGCCAAATGGCACATTTGATACTCAGTCTCATTTAAACGGAAAACCGTCACCATAATCGACTTCCTCACACAGAGAGGAGTCGAACGGTGCCTATTTTGTTGAAAAAGAGCGAAAATTGACACATACGCAGCCAAATGACCCATTTGATACTCAGCCTCATTTAATGAAAAAGAAACTGCAGATTCTGATTCCCCACACTGAGAGCAGTCGAATGATACTAATTTCGCTGCGTAAGGATGAAAAATAAGAAATACGCAGCCAAATGTGACATTTGATACTCAGCCACACTTATATTGCGAAATAATTATAGTGAAGTCATAAACAAAAAAAGCAAAAATGTTTTGAGCCTATTTGTCACCGGCGGGGATCGAACCCGCGTCGCTTGTTTGGTGCGCGCGCCTTAGACCACTCGGCCACAATTTTTCGACATGTCAACGCACAGACAGACAGACAGACACCATAGCGTTTTAGTAGTAAGGGATGTCCATGACCCTGATTCAGGCAAAATTTCCCTGATTCAGGGTAAGTTGACTTCTGGCTCCCAAACTTCTGGAAAATGATGTATATGGTCTTGCAAAGCTTTTATCATCAAAAATTCGTGTTCCCTGAATCAGGGTAAATTTCCCTGATTCAGGCAAAAGCGTAGTTTTGCTCCCAAATTGCTTCAAAACGATGTATAGAGCATTTCCAAGCGTTTTTGAAGTGAATTAAAGGTTCCCTGAATCAGGGCAAAGCGTGCGTTCACTTCCAAATTGAAGTGTAAATATATATAGGGTGATTTGAAGTTGTTTTGGACAAAAATTAGTCGTCTCTGAATCAGAGTAAATTTCCCTTTTCGTGTTGAGCTGCAACTTTTTAAATTCCTTTGTGTTATTTATTCTTTTACTTTTATTTTCATTTTTTTCACTTCTTTTGTGAAGTTTTTTGTTTTGAGCATTGTTTTAATTTTATAAATTGAAGTTTTTATTCGGTCTCCATTAGTTTCAAAAAAAACTGTATCTATCCCTGGCCGTTTTATTTCTGCCCAATAAATAATCGGCCTAAAAGCAAGGTCAACGTGACAGACGAACAGATGAGAAAAAAGCTGAAATGCGAAGGAAAGACGCTGAAAGAAGAAGATTGGCCATAGAGAAAGAAACAACTCCGCAACGTGAAGCACGGCTGAAAGCACAAAAGAGCAGAACTGCGAAAAACATATTGAACGAGTCCCCAGAAACACGAAATCTGCAGTTAACTACCAAAAAAGAAGATACAACAAGTCGTCGACCAAGAAACACCCGAGGAAACAGCTGCTAAACAGACTGCTGATACCGCCAGGACTACTAGTAGGGTACCACCCCCCGCCTGAACAACAAAAAAATTTGGAAACGGCCAAAATAGCCGGCGTTATTTTCCCTTTCATTTCTTTATGTCAATTTCTCGCCGCTGAATCTGTTCGCCCGATTTCCCTCTTTTCCCAGACTCTTCTCTCCCCCTTTCGGGTCTACCGTATCATTCTTCTTTTTCTTACTTTCTCTCTCCTCCGAATTCCCACCCGACTCGGTCGGCTAGCTGATTAATTAGACTCATTTGCTACAGAGCTTTGTCTTCTCCCAATGAGGTGTTGACAAGGCCACCACGAACATGGTCAGAAATGTCCGACCTCCCGCAGGAGGTGAGCCTAATTTTCTTTCTCTCTCTACTCTTTTGATTTTTAGAAAATGCCTCATCAAGACCCCGAGGCCCCATCAATCCCCGAGCCAGAAATAAACATGTCATTACTACAAAATCAAATGTAAACTTTTAGTCTTCAGATTTCCAACTGATATGGATTTCCAGGTTAATGACGATTTTGGCTGTACTAAGCGCTGTACATCAAGCTATTCTATCGACTCAGTAAGGCTTTTATCAAATACCTTGAACATTTCAATAGTAAAATATCCTTTTTTTCAGGGCAGAACCGACGTGGCTTTGGCGCTTTTTCATATTACAGTGAGTTATATTGTATTCTGATACCACGATGACTTCTTTCAGCAAACACCGGCCGCCGTGGCTTAACGAGGCAATGTCCATCCCGCCAACTGCCCAGCAAGCCACCAACCAAGACACCAACAATCCACCAACAGGATCTGGTAATTTTCACTAAAAAAAAAAAGAGCCACAAAGTGATTTTAGGCAGCTCAAAGAGAACGTCATCCAGAAAACGTCAAGGGAGCCCAAGGTATTTTCAACCTTCTATTAACTGCAAAATTTCAGTGTACTGAAACAGCTCTTGATGGAGGTAGAAGAGAAGAAGATGAAGGAATAAATTTTAAGATTTTCATATAAAATCCATTTTTTTGGGGAAATAAACGGTGTTTTTAATGTTTTCGCTGTTTTTCACTTTTATGGGAACATAAAACACGCTGAGGTGATCTATAGTCGCCACCGGTCAGTAAAAAAAGGTATCCCGCGGCGAGTGTGAGGTGGCCGCGCTAGAAGAAATGATGGATCACATGAAGTCATGTGGAGACACGGCTGTGGTAGAGAGAGACCAGACTGGGAGATCGGGGTCAAATGATCATACTATTTTACATTTTTATTAACAAGTATCGAACTCAAATCCAAACGCGTATTTCATGAAATACCGAATAAATAAGTTGTCATTTTTTAATACCTTGAAAAAGTTATTCAAAGTGCTGAATCGATGGCCTCTCGCCATCATAACGGCCCAGAAAATACAGAATCCACCACAAGAGACTCCTCCATACTGTGGTCTGCCGGTGTTTACAACAAAACGGCCATAGCTCTTGAGATACTGTAGCACATCTCCGATTGGTTTCCTCCCTAGACTGCAGAAAAAGTAGCATGTTTTCCCCTTCTTGTAGACAAGTTGCCAATGCTCACCATTTTTATTAGAATTCTCGGTATTTACAATAAAGAAATGATCTTTGGAGGATGGTTTGGGCAATTGATCGGCCGCGAGAACACCTCGGAAATATTTGAAAGTGATAGGGTCGCGCTTTAAAATGGTCACAATTTCGGCAGAGTTCATGTTTTAAAGACTGTTTACACGAGGCATCCTATTCTGGTCAATATATAGCATTCCGTCAGCCTCACCCATAACGATTAGATAAACTCCATGAGGAAGTTTTTCTTGAAATTCCAAATGCAACGAAATACTCATATTTTGACTCAAAAGATCCATAGTTTCCGGATCGTGGCAAGTAGGAGAAAGTTCTACTGAAAAAATGGCACAGCCGTTCCTAAACTTGTCCAAACTGAGAGAATTTGTCATATTTTGGCGGGCAAGTCCACTTGCCTCTAACATCTCGATAAACCCAGGCGCTAGCAGCTCATCTTTCCAATCCAAATTCCAAGGTCGTCCTGGATACTGCTCTCCACCGGCATCAACAGTAATATTTTTCAATGTGTAGTGGTCAAATTTGAACGGATAATGCAAGTAGTCGCCGTCAAACGCCGACTGGTTCACTAGACACATTGTCAGACGCTTTGGTCGATTTCCAGTGAACACTACATTATGCTGTGAATGTGTTCTGTCCTTTTCAATGTAGAAAGAACGCATCTGTACCTGATTTAGTGGGTAATGGAGACCTTCACTTAACAGTCTCTTTTCTACAGCAGCGGCATATCCCTCAGAAACTGACCACTCATTTACCAGGCAGTACATGTCCGCAATCTTCACCTTCAACGGATATGCGTCTACCTTATCAACATCTCGATTATCTATCAGGAATCTGTCATTGTTTAGATACAGACTCAGACGGATATCGGTAAATGCGGGGATTAGCCTGTTGACATTAGCAATATCAAGAGGGATCCTACACGCAACCTGACACTTTTTGCCATCTTTAACTAGCCGGTAACGAGCCAAAAAGCTGGGTGAATCCACCCTCGACCATATGTCCTCTTCTTTGCAGTAACCACCAAGTGAAAGAGCATTTTTCCTCACCTCATCACTAAGTGAGAGTGTATTCTCCAAATGCCAGCGATAAGCAGTCAAGTCGCCGCTCTCTACTAGACTTCCGTTGATAAACAGATCCATATTTCTAATCAAAGCACCCGCAATTCCATCAATTGGCGCATACTTGATATTCGGAAGTTTGCTTTGTATAATATCAGTCTTCATTACCATCTTTGGTGTTTTGTCAGCATTAAAAACAAGGTTTCCATTAGCATCTTTTTCTTGAGTTTCAATCTCCTCTGCTGATTCTTCAAAGACATATTCCGGAATTAGTGATCCATTCGCATCGGTAATCTGGAAAGTGAACACAATCCAGCTTCTCTTCAGATTGATAAAGTTCTTTGAGCCCGTGGCCAGATCAAAGATAAATGGGCCCTGAGTCATATTTAATCCATTTTTCAAATTGACTTTATTCCACTTGCTACGTAGTGCTCCAACTTGAGAATTTGGCATGGATAAGACATCCATCTCCGGTAGGAGAGTAGTCTTACTTTCTTCATTGATAAGTCGCATATCTGCTAATCGGAAAATGGAAGCAACCGTCTAGGACGCTTGGTTTTCTGTAAATGAGAGCTCTGGCTAGCTTTCTTCCTTTTATTGCCCAATCCGGTAGTTTCCCGTATTGCTTGACGACCATGTCTCTTGGCACTTTCCAGAACATCCTCTCCTTTTGCAACATCTTTCACAATATTGCTCGCGGTGCTAGTTAGCTGCTGGCCAACTGGCGACGCAAGAAAAGAAGGGATCATGCGTACAATAGACGCTAAAATGCCACCAATACCTGCACCACGCATTCCTCCTCTCATTCGGGGCTGACCAACAAATTTTCCATTACCATGTTGACCAGCCAACAATTTATCCCAAGGCAAATCTTCTATATTGATAGCTACAGACCGCATAACCGCACAGCGTGTGTAAACAGTTATAAATGAGTTTTAGCTTTAAAATTTATCCCTTATATGTAGTACAAGTATCACAGATCCAAAACTAAAGTCGATAGGCTCTCCTCGTTCGCTTGACAGCTCGATTTTGATCTGTTCCACATTTTCATGCATTGGTTCTAGGTATCGTACGGGATTAAACGATACACGGTTTATAGCGCCGAGATTCCCTTCAGCAGGAACACATTGCAGCAGCGGGGCACGGATATTTCCAACGATTGTAGGCGTTACAGCGTCACAATAAATGTACATTATACTTTGCTGATTGAATTTGTCAACAACGTGAGCGGCTTCAGCTGATTCTGTAAAAACGGTCTGATTAAATCCTAGGGCGTATGCCAAATCCTTCTCAATCTCAACTCTATCAATTCCCGCCTGTATTATCAGACGCATATGCTGATTAGCAGTGATAAATGAAAAATAGGCATATTTTTTCGCCTCTGATCTGTTGAGGCCAGTAACTAGCGCCTCTCCATTGGGGTAGTGAGTGGCCGGGGCGGAGGTAGTATCGTTTGCTCTTCCCATCATTCATAAATATTGTGTAGCTTCCTCCTTTGGGAAAATTTTGTGCAGAGATGGGAAATATTATTTCTGCCAAGCCAATTTCATGCTTATCTTTTCGAAGAGATAGGGTTTCTGGAAGCCGAGTGGTAAATCGCGATAGAGTATTCCCAGAACCCTCTACAGATCCAATCAAAGTGATGTACTGATTCATTACTGAGAAAGAGAACGATCAGTCGCTATATATAGGCATGGGATGGATCAGCAGATCAAAATGTTATTTACAGTACCCTGTCAGGTGATCTGTGTAGGCTCTTCCGGGAGCGGAAAAACGACCCTGATAAGAGAAATTATAGAAAACCAGAAAAAATATTTTGAAGATCCAATTGACAATATTTACTGGTTTTACGGCGTCGAAAATGAGGGAATACCAAAAGGTCCAAACATTTTCGCTTTCGAGGGATTACCGGATATGGAAATGCTGAAAGAAATGCAAGGGAAAAGAAATATTGTTGTTCTGGACGATTTACAATTTTTTCTCAACAGTTCAGCAAAAAACAAGCGCCTTCTCAATAATCTTTTCTGTCTCTACGCTCACCATTATAATTTGGCTTTATTTTCTCTATTTCACAATATTTTCGACGTTTCCAGAAGTGCCAGGCTAAGTGCTACTCATTATCTTTTACTGAACACAAATAATGAAAGATTACAAATAAAAAATCTGCTGGGCCAATTGTTTCCGCCTAATCAGCTAAACTCGGCCGTGGAATGCTATGAAGACGCAATGAAAATGCCATATTGTCATCTTCTTGTGAATAATTCCATTGGCTGTGATCCAAAATTACGACTAATGAGTTCTATAGGAGACAACAATCCAATTGTTTACACTTTGAGATCATAAACATTTTTTTTTTTTATTCTTTTACAAGGCGATACTGTTGCTTATTCTGATGATAACAAGTACTTTTCTTGCGATGGGAAAGCAATGCACCCACGCAAATGATAAATAATACAATAATCAGGCCGACTACTTCAAAAATTTGTGTATAAGGATCCGTAGAGGATTCAATGGCTGTTGTCGTCATATCAGTTGTAGTTGTGAATGGAAAAGTCGGCGTAATTGTTGGGCTGTATTGTGTTGTGAGCGCAGGGATCGGCAAAAGACCGCGGGGTCTAGTTGGATCAAATTGACGACACAGCGGCCATGTTCGATCCCAGGGATTACCAACACCGTCAGGGAGGTTCAAGCAGTACTTCATCTGAAAGAAATATTTATTGTTTAATAAAGTAATAAAGAGAGAGAATATAAGAATGGGGTGGATTAGAAGCGGATTAATAGAAAAGTGATGCGGGAAGGGAGATTATCAAGCTACAAATGGGTACATATTCACGGAATCCACAGTCTACCAAGGGGAGCATGCCATCCTTAATTACATAGCCATAACTAAAAGTATCTTTTGGAATTCTTCCTCTTTGGAACCCACTCCTGGAAAAGGTATGTTCTAACGGACATCCATTTTTGGCATCTGCGATGGTAAAATCGGCTAAGTGGTCCTTTTCCAGTGATAGTGGCTCTGGCTCGTTTCATTCCATTGTAGCATGTTTCATAACTCGTCGCACAACTCAAAATACTTGAAAAAAAAGGGGATTATGCTTTTTAGTGTAACTAACATTTTGAGACAGGCGATCCGGTCAGCGACTGTATATCCACGCCATCCGGGACATAGAATATCCGCAGCGGCAAAGATCGTTAGACGAATTTCAGAGGGATTTACTACCTGAAAACTGAGGATTGCGCAGTATGCGCCCTTGCCCGCCTACAGCGGGCCCTTGTGTGCCGCACTAGCGGCACACCCTCGCTCTCGGAGAGAGCCCTGCCCCCGCTCTCTCGTCTCTGACGAGAGAGCCCTACGCCCTTGCCGAAGGCAGCCTTCTGCCGAAGGCAGCCTTCCGAAGGCCCCCGACCCGCCCACGACCCCCGGGGAGGGGGGAGGGGGAGGGGAGGTGAGAGCGACTTCATTTATAAGCAAGACAACATGACAAGCGGTCGTATTGTTAGATACGCAAGACTGGCAACAAAGCTGACAGATGTTAAAAAGTGTACGCCAGATCAGGTCCAGTTTTTGGTTGAATTGGTTTACAATATTTTGAGAAATAAGAAACTTTTGCTGACTAATAAGGAGAAAGAAGCTTTTAAAAAGCAGGAAAATTTACTTCGGACTATTTCAAAATGCAGAAATACTGCTGATGGACGTTTTCTACTTGGCAATTTAAAGAGGGGGACTGTAACTAATCTCAAAAGTGTGGCGAGATCCCTGATAGTATAAAAGGAAATAAATGAAGCGTATTGGTCAGAAATATGAGATCTTTCTTCAAGTACAGACTCGTTCCCGAAACTGAAAGTGCACTAGCCGTTGAAGAGGGAAAGGACCAGTTACGAAAGATTTTAAATTCAAAAAAAGACCCTGAGATCAAAATGGCGGAATACCGCGATCTTTTGGCAAAGGTGAGACATTTGCAAGAAGAAATGAACTTACCGCCATTGGTGCGTGTAGATAGTTCTGAAACAAGGCCTGTTATTAAACGAAAAAGGAAGAAAGAAGAAGAGATTGGAGAAAAGAAAGAAGTTCCGATTGAACCAAAAGAGGAAAAAAGAGGAGAAGTTCCGATTGAACCAAAAGAGGAGGAGCAGGCTGAGATTGAAGCACCAAAGAAGAAGAAGAGGCTGCGGAAGGTGATAAACTCGGTAAAGAAGACAAAAATTGGAAGGATTGTGAAAGCCCCGCAAGTGTATGATGCGCAGTTAGGAGTTGGAAAAATGGTTGTACGTAGCAGACCTTTTAAGTGTACGCTTTGGAGACTATAAAAGGCTTTTTTGAAAAGTTTCTGTTGTTTTAAAAATGGATAAGCTGTTGAGAGACGCATATTTGGATCCGGATAGTCCCAGTTGCTTCACATCGGTTGCTGGAGTTAAACGGCAGGTCAAAGGAGCATCTAGAAAGGAAATTAAACACTTTTTAAAGGGTATACATACCTATACCCTCCATCGGAATCTAGTAACACGATTCAAAAGGAGAAAAACACAGAGTCCTGGAAAGTTTTTCAGTGTTCAGGCGGATTTGGTTGACTATAGCAAGTACTCAGCAAGTAATAATGGGTACAAGATGATTTTGACAGTGATTGATGTGTATACGCGATTTCTCTATGTTTTCCCGCTCAAGACAAAAGAGGGGCCGGAGGTGGCGGGTCGATTTAAAGAACTGTTCAAACAGTTTATCCCTTTAAGAGTCTATACTGATGGAGGAACAGAGTTTAGAAACAAACATGTTTTGAAGCTATTTTCCGACCACAATATTCAGCACATTGTCCCCTACTCTGACCTTCATTGCGCTTTATTAGAGAGATTTAATCGGACACTAAAAACTAGATTGGAGAAATATATGTACTCGAATGGCACAAGAAACTATATTAGCGCCTTGCAGAAGATTGTAGCGGCGATAAATAACACACCTACACGCGGGATAGGGATTTCCCCAGCCGATGCCGTACAAAGAGATAACAAGGTGCTAAAATATGGCAAAAAGATGCGGGGGGATTTGAAAGTTGGAGAAACTGTACGGATTTCCGCCCGGCGGGGGATATTTCAAAAGGGATACACGAAAAAAACTACCGACGAACTGTTTGTAATTACGCAATGCATTAGCGGAGACCCCCCTGTATACTACCTTGCCGATTTAAAAGGAGAGCCGATTGGAGGCATTTTTTATCGTGAAGAATTGGTTCCCAGCGTGGCGCCTGATAATGTCTACCTGGTACAGGATATTTTGGCAAAGCGAACTTATCGTGGAAAGAAGCAGGTGCTGATCCGCTGGAAGGGGTATGGGCCAGAATTCGACAGTTGGGAAAATGAAGATGATGTGCATGATCTGTAAATTGGCTTGTTATGTAATTGTAAAACTTATCTTTTGCACAGTATCCGGGAACTTGTATGTTGACGCTTTTGTTGAGAAAATAAAAAACATTTTGTAGTAAAGCACACATTTTATTGAGGAGACACATGTAATACAAGCTAATATCTATAGATGGTCTCCGGGAACCGGGCGATCTTATTTCGGTAAGCGCATTTCGCGCACATATTAAAGGAATGTGTATTATTATGTACCGCCCAGCTTCCGCGACAACATTTGTCTAGTATTAGGGTTATAAGGTTGCCAGAGTGTAGAATTTGGGCCGGAGAAAGAGGTTTTGGCGCGTAGCGGCGCCTGCTGTTACATATAATTTCTTCAGCTACCTAAAATCCTTGTGTGAATTTTATGATACTACAATTACATCGGTAAGAATGCTGAAAAATCCGTCCTGGGCATATTTTCGGGTTGGTTCGGGTTCCTTTTGTTCTTGGATATCAGTTTCCTCGGTCGTTTCAACGGGTTCAGCGGGCACCTGTAAATATATGTGAAAATGCCTCAGGATATTCACTAACGGTGCTTGATTCTTGGACCTGCTTCTTCTTTTTGTTCTGAAAAAATAAGCTGTGTATTTGGGAAATACCCCGAAAAAGTCCCCGATATTTTTCCCAGATACCCTATAAAAAAGTCCCTGGATAATACCCCGTAAAAAGTCCCCGGTATTCTTAGATACCCTGGAAAAAGTCCCAGGGTATCGAAGCAGTACCCTGGATCCCTGAGCAGGAGCTTACCACAGCTGAAGCTTCTTTTGGAGATTGGTTGATAGAAGACATTGTTGCCTTTCTCTGCCCAGCAGTCTACTTTTATAGCGGTGAAACTCGACTTGCCGCCGGCATATCCGGGGCTTTGTCTTTTTGTTCATAAACTTGTAAATTACTGCCGTGGAATCGGCAGAAGCTTCGAGTATAGGATCTTTTGATCAGAGGTGGCGAGAGATTTCTCTAACTAAGAGAGCTGGGTCGAGTTATGCCTGTTCTAGGGACGAGAGATTTCTCTAACAAAGGAGAGTCTTTCTATAAAAACGTTTTGTCGGCCAGCCATCTTCCTCCTACCGAATGGACAGAAAGTCAAACTTTCCCTATTCCAAGAAGACGCTTCGCCTTCGCCACAAGAGACGTATCAAGGAACGTAGCATCAAGACAATGGATCAGCTTCGCTTGGATCAACATCAAAAGCTCGAGTGGGGAACAAAGCAGATCCGGCTAGGTAAGTCTTTGATTACGGTCGATTACCAACAACTCAAATTTGCTAACATTGAAACTTTCCCCGCAACCCTAGACCAACTTATCCCCGCTCTTTTTGACAATCTCATTGATTCTACTCTGAAATCTCTAGGAAAAGATCCTAATACTGCCCTATTTGGTGTACAAATTCTTCACCCCGGTTTTGTGCATACTGGGGGATTTTTTCTCGGGTTTAGAACTAGAAAAGTTTTGAACGGCACTGCTATTTTTAACATGTTCAACACCGCCAAGCAAAGTAATCAAGCCATTGCCTTTGACGAATCTTTTAGTATGCAGGTTCATATTTATGAAAATTCTAGCTCCATTTCGGGGCGGGGTCTACCATCTAATTTAGTGGCTAGCGGGGTTGTGCGCAACTCAGATAACCTCTGTCTAGCCCGCGCTCTGGTTATGGCAATGACTGAAGCCGACTTACAATGCGCTCAGGAGGGTGAAGATCGCCCCAAATGGAGAATGCGGAAAATTCGTATGCGGAGGGATGACGCCCTTTGCAAAAGAGAGGCATTGAAACTTTTAAAAACTGCTAAAATATCACCATTAAAATCATCTTATGATCTGAAAGATTTGGAAATAATAGCTTCCGTCTTTCCTGACTATCACTTTAAGGTCTATTCTTCTATTGACGGGGATAGTCAGCTTGTATTCTCCATGAATCCCGATGCACCTAAAAAAGTAGAACTCTATCATGGCGACAACCATTTTGATTTGGCCCAGCCCTCTTTCACCAGCCACCCATTTGATTTGTTACGTGTAATTGCCATCCAAAAATCAAAACTTGATGGATCCGCTTGTGATCTTGATAGGACAGTAGAAAATCTAGTGTCCGAATTTAACCTTTCAGAATCGAACATTTCCCTTGACACTGTAAAAGTCATTGCTGAAAAGTACCAAGAGTACCAATTTTGTGTCTATGAAAAGCCACTTGGTTACAAGCGATATAAAAAGATCCTCTCTCTCAATTCCTCATCCCTCAAAATTATTAATATCGGTTATTGTGATGGACGTTTTGAGCCCTTTACCCCTACACGAGAAAAAGTAGGCACATGTATCTGTAGTTACTGCCACAAGGCATATCGTCAATTAGTTACCCATAAATGTCCTTTCAAGTGCAGCAAGTGCCATACATTTGAATGTTCCAAGACTTTTGAAACTAGAATTTTTTGTGACAACTGTTTTGTTCATTTCCACTCCCGAAAATGCTATGAAAATCATCTGCAAACAAATCATCATCATATATCAATTTGTGAAAAATTTAAGGTATGTATTGAGTGTGGAACCTATATCAGGCTCCATAATTTGCATGGGCAGCCCCATGTATGCGGAAAGAAAACCTACTGCACTTTTTGTCGCGAGCGTGTATCGTCCAGCCAGGGACATGACTGCTGCTGGCCCCCGCCCTCTCTCACAGAAAAAGAGCAGCTTCTCAATAAACAGAGTACTTTTAAGATGATTTTTTACGACTTTGAAACTGTCATTTGTGAAGATTCTAATCAACTACTAGTAGATAATGCCGAACAGTACCCTAATTTAGTATGTTATGATGTAATTTGTTATCGCTGTTTTGCTACTGGCGATGAGAAATGCTGTCCCACCGGCTATTTTTCCTATCGTAACACTTCCACTGATCGCTGGGCAGTTACCGATGCCTTCCTTGACTTTTTACTGTACGATAAATCAAACAATGGGTCTCTTGTTGTGGCCCATAATTCCGGGGGTTTTGACTGCCATTTTCTTTTACAGCGACTGCTAGTGCGTGACCTCTTTCCCACGGTAATTAAAAATGGCACGCGCATTATAAAGATGTCTCTACAGACAGATAAGAAAAATAGCTACAATAGGCTCGATTTTAAAGATAGTTATGCTCTAATCCCTTCCCCTTTGGCTGAGCTTCCAAAGGCCTTCAACCTACCAAATATCACTAAAGGTGATTTCCCATTTCTTTTCAACAAACCGTGTAATTACGGCTCAGTCCTCCCCCATCTCCCTCCTTTAGAATATTACGATCTCGAACACAAGAGTTTAAAGAAAAAGAAAGAACTGGAATATTTTTATCATCAAAATTATAACAATACATTCGATTTTGATGCAGAACTTTTGAACTATTGCAAGGCTGATGTAAAAATTTTGCGTCAGGCAGTTATTTCCTACATAGAATCCAGTCTAGAACTGACCGGATGGAACCCTTTTATTGTCGCAAACACTTTTGCAGGATTTACTCTACATATAATTTCCTTCAATTATTTAAAACCTAAAACATTAGGGGTCGTTCACGAGAACGGCATATTTGCCAATCAGGTACAGTCAAAATTAGCACTACGATATATCCAATGGATAGAACATAATGAGGGGGTTGAATATGAACATTTTTTGAATCAAGGGGAAAAGGAAATACAAACATCTATAGGCACTTTTCGTGTTGATGCCTATCGGAACGGCGTGGCCATTGAGGTCATGGGCTGCGCCGTCCACGGGTGTATCAGCTGTTTTGAGCCTCAAGCGCCGCATATCAACAAAAAAGGATGTAATCAAGACATTTATGACAAAACCATGGGCAGGGTCAAGGCTTTAGAAGCCACGGGACTTGAAGTTAAAGTCATATGGGAGCATGATATAGAGGCGATGCTCCACAGTAACAAGGAAATGGCTAAATTTTTCAAAAATTGTGCTCGCACACGACGTTTGCAGCCTAGGGATGCTTTTTTGGGCGGGCGCACGCAAACCTATAAAATGCTACATGATGTCGCTCCCGGGGAAAAATACGAGCGTTTAGACGTCAATAGTTTATACCCATTTATCACAGGCTTCCTAGCCGAATTCCCGATCGGATCTCCGGAGATTATAGTTAAAGACCTTAATAAAGACCTTGAAAAAGTTAATAATGGGTGTCCTTTCCCATATAAAGGGCTTGTGATGCTGGAGGTGCTACCTCCCCAAAATCTAGCCTTCCCTATTCTTGGAACAAAATCTGGAAAGAAGCTTATATTTACACTATGCCGTACTTGTGCCGAAAAGAGATCAAAAGACAGCTGTTGTCATACTGAAGAGGAACGAAAAATTTTACTTACTACGACCCACGTTGAATTAAATCTGGCTCTACAGCATGGCTATAAAATTCTAAAAGTGTATGAGGTATGGAATTGGACTCGATGGGAAAGAGGAGGACTATTTACCGAATTTGTGAAGCAATTTTACAAGATAAAACAGGAAAGTAGTGGCTGGCCGCGGCCTAATATGTCTGAAGAGGAAAAACGCTCATATCTGGAAAGTACGCTAAAAGAGACGGGTGTCGAATTGGAACCTGAGAAGATTGAAGTGAACAATGCCCGCAAGACTTGCGCGAAGTTGATGCTGAACAGCTCATGGGGGAAGTTTGGGGTCAAGATAAATCTGCCTCGAACTGTATTTGTCAAAGATGGTTCTGATGAATTGTCTAATATCATTGTGAATAGAAAATGCACCATTAGTAGTTTAGGAAAAATTGTTGATAATATCTATAGTGTAACTTATAAATCCAAGGATGACCTAGCAATCCAACCCCGCTATACCAACGTTGCCATTTCCATATACACTACGGCCTACGCAAGGAATTATCACTGGAACTTTTTATATGAAATACAGAAGAATCTCGGAAGGAAAGCAATAACATACGTAGACACCGACTGCATACACTATGTGTGCAAAAAGGATCAACATCTTTTGAGCGAGTGGAGAGGAAATGTACTGGGAAAGCTGGTAGATGAGACGCCCGCTGGTTGGTCAGTAACGCGATTTGTTTCGATGGCTCCAAAAACTTATGCTGTCGAACTAAAAGATGAAAACGGCAATGTGGACTATATTGTCAAGTGTAAAGGCGTCACAGCAGATGCCTCAGCGTCGCGTAAAATCAATTTTGAGGGTAAACCAGCATTATTTTTTCTTGGCAAATCAGCCTTTTTTCAGTTATGCGGAAACATGTTGTCAATTTTGTGAGCGGATTAAAAATCGACCCTATAATAACAACAAGACCAATGATAAGAAAAACTCTGGGGAAAATAACAACAAAAAATATGTCGAAAGAGACGAGGACAACAATGGATAAGGTCTGCTATGATGATGATTTCACCACCGCGCCTTACGGGTATATGGAGGGCGACACGGAGTAGCGGGTGCGTTTTGCGGGTCTGAATTGGCTTTTTTTTCATGTTTTGTGCGATGTAATTTTTAGATATCTTATTCATGCTGTAAATATATTGTATAAATCTATGTATTTTAAATGCGTTTATCATGAATACGTGTACAGTGCACATACTATCTATCTTTTTTTTTTTTTCTTTGTTTCACATTAACTATCTTATCTTTTCTGAATATGCCCCACGCTGTGGTCAATGTTTTCCTTGTGGATGGCCGCGGGACCGTAAAGATTGGGATTAAACTCGGAGACATGGCGTCTCTAATATGGCCGGACTGGGAAGAAAGAGAAGACAAGGTGGAGCTTTTGGAACTGTAAGTTCTCTAGCAATCTGGAAAAAAATTTAGCGTTCTCTCTCTTTCCGATCTCATTTTGGTGGAAGAACCTGAGAAGAAGTTGGTTATATGGGGTAGAATCACTGTCGTAGAGTCGGATTCTGGGTTTATTTTTTTTTCTCTATCAAAATATAGTATTTTTTCCAGCATCTCTTTGAAGAACACTGTGATAAATAGAGAAATGGATCTACAGAGATGTGAAATCCAGATCAGTGTCGAAAATCCTCTTGTAGTATTTTTATAAATTCTTTTCAAGTACTCATATATCACTCCACGGTGTTTAAATCTCGATCAAATATCTGATTTGTCTAGTTACACTTAAATATTTTTTAGAAAATGAGCGACATTGAAATGACTGACGGACAGAGCGACTGGCTCACAGGAGCTGTTCCTGGTGCTGCACGAATTAATCTCGAGATTATGATCTCTCAACTCTGGCCTGAGTGGAGAGATAGATCCGACAGGGCACAACTTCTAAGACTGTAAGTTTTATATGACTAATTTTTAAAGATATCATGATTTTCAGTGTGCTTTCTTTGGCTGATTGGGTCCGTCTGCACCACACCCTGAAAGGGGGGTTTACACTCTGTGACTACTGGCGGATTCATGTCGTTGAAACTGGATCCAGGTTCATCATTTTATTTTATGCAAACTCTTTTTTCCAGTATTTTCGTCAAATACCATATTTACGAAGAACTGGAGGAGATTGGAAGCTGTGAAATTCAGCTCGATCCCGGAAATCCCCTTTTATCCTTCCTATAAATTCTGCTTTTTTTTCTAAACAATATCTTTTATTGTGTTAATTCACATTTGAATATCTATTTTATTTTTCTTAATTTCCCCAAATTTCAATTAACTGATTTTATCTTTTCTAAAATCTTTAGAATGAATTCTGAGTACCTTGTTATGAATCTAACAACTGCCGCATCGATGTTTGGAGGAAAACGTTGGTATCTTTGCCCTGAAAGAAAAGCTCTTTTGGAGAGGTCAGTAAATGAACGAATAGAAATACCTGAAATTTAGAATCCTGACGATGTCGACGGTGGTACGAATAAAACAACGATGCGGAGGCTCTGTTTTGGTTACAGGTGATCGTACCCAAATTGTTGAGGCTATCCTTGTGGAAAAAAACCCTAAATGGGGAACGTGAGCTACCGTCAGTGGATGACAATATGTACTTTATTTAGATGCCTGCCTTATATTCGCGTGCAGTCAGTGGTTGAGCTGGTGTCCAACTGCGAAATCCAGCTATCCGTAGACAACTTCCATGACGGTCACGGCAAGCCTCTCATTTCGATTCATTGTATCGAAGTATAAAGACTCTAATTAATATTGTATGCTTTGAGAGTGAAAAAAAGGGGGAAATATCCACCAGGGAAAATCGGGCGAACAGGTTCAGCGGCGAGAAATTGACATAAAGAAATGAAAGGGAAAATAACGCCGGCTATTTTGGCCGTTTCCAAATTTTTTTGTTGTTCAGGCGGGGGGTGGTACCCTACTACTACTGATCGGCGACTTCGTGAAAGCTCTGAGCAACGAGCAGCTAGGCAAGCGGCAGACGTTGAGCGGAAACAGAAGGATATCCAACAGGTAAGAGACCAAGATAAGTTACGCCACAAATTACGAAGGTAACAAATAGAAGGCCAGATTAAAAATAAACGTTCAGGGATGAAATAACAGCTGAACAATCAAGCGATTCCGAGGATGACAGCGATGATCTCCAGCCACCAAGTGTGTTAGCCATTTTCTTCGTTTAATTTAATTTTAGAATTTATGCAAGCGTTAGACATTGGTCACCGTAATCCTTGCAAGTATTGTGGAGCTTTGTTGTATGGGAAGGAGCTCTATTGCTGTTCAGCTGGTGCAGTATGGGTTCCACCGCTAATCAAGCTACCAAAGGAGCTATATGAACTTGTGTTTGGAAGTAGTCCAACTTCCAAGCAATTCAGGCTAAAGATTCTGAAATACAACATTATTTTTTCTATGGCATCGTTGCAAAAGGACAATGTGCCCGTGGAAAGTGGTGGTCTTCCGGTGAGTTTAGTTGCTTTTGTGAATTATGAAAGTAATTTGAGATCCAAAAGGTTAAAGGAGCTGTAGACGCTTATCCTTCTGCTGCTTGTCATTATCCAGGGTCAGATCCAGCTTATGCTAATTTCTATTTATACGATGGTCAAACAGCTGTGGATATGAGAATGAAATACACTGGTGATTTAGATGAAAAAGTTTGTTTGATCTTTTCTCCACATGATAAAAAAGACAAAGACAAACAAAGACCCCAAGATGCCCAAATCCCAGACACTACGGTACAGGTCGCGTCATTCACGGGTATCTGATAATGGATGTGATATTTCCGTCATTTATATTGAAAACCCATAATAAAAAGTGCTAACGTGTTTGTTTGTTTGTTTGTCCGACCGTGCTAACACACGCGGAGTCAGGGTTCGATCCCCGTCGCGGGGCGCGCCATAAGGTGCGCAAGCAGTCGCGAAGCGGTAAATCATAAACGTGTATTTTGTTTATTATAGTAATGTTTTAAAGGGACAGTGCAGGTGAGAAAATACGTGCACTCAAGTGCACCCACTCGGTGATCGAAAATGTCATTACGTACACAAAATTTTTTTTTCGTTTTTCGTGTATTTCTGTTTTTGCTTTATTTTTTTTTAAATTTTTTGTTGCTAATAACTCTTATGCATAGACGGATCCTATAAAATAAAGAAACATTAGAAATTTTACTGAAAATAACAAAAAATAAAATTCCATCAAAAATAATTTTTACGTACGCAGACATTTTCGACGCGGCGTGGGTGCAGTTGGGCTCACGTACTTTTTGCATTTGCACTGTTCCTTTAAGATATTTACGTTTCAAAAATTCGCGAACATTCTAGTCCCTTACTACTAAAACGCTATGGTGTCTGTTTGTGTGTGCGTTGACATGTCGAGAAAATTATGACCGAGTGGTAAGATGTCGGCCTATCATCCAAGAGGTCGCGGGTTCGATCCCCGCAGGTGACAAAAGTGCTCAAAACATTTTTTCTTCTTTGTTTATGGCTCCACTATAATTATTTCGCAATATAAGTGTGGCTGAGTATCAAATGTCACATTTGGCTGCGTATTCCTTATTTTCCATCATTACGCATCGAAATTAGTATCATTCGACTGCTCTCAGTCTTGCGAGTCAAAATTTGCAACTTATTTTTTCTTTAAATGAGGCTGAGTATCAAATGTGCAATTTGGCTGCGTATCTGTCAATTTTCGCTCTTTTTCAACAAAATAGGTACCGTTCGACTCCTCTCAGTGTGAGGAAGCCGATTACGATGATGGTTTTCCATTTAAATGAGACTGAGTATCAAATGCCCATTTGGCTGCGTAGCTAGGGAATTTCGCAAAATTCACCGCGAAGATAGGTGTCTTTCGAGTCCATTAAATGAGGAAAATACAATTTTTTTTGATTTCTGAGTTTCCTAAAAGAACGCCCCGCGAAGAGGGGCGCAGCCATCTGGTTTTTTTAGATAAAAACATCATCGAAGTGCCCGTCGACGCGGTGTCAAGTCCTCACAACCCGCCGCCCCGAACAAAATCTGGAAATTGCGTACTTTTTTCCTGATATAAAACGTCACACCTGGCTGCATCAAAATCTCGACGCAGACATTATATTTTTCAATTCTGTTTTTTGCAACAGATTCCCCATATCAAGTTGTCTTAGAATGAGTTTTGGCACCTGAATCCGACTGTTATTTACATTTTTAATTTTAAAATTGAGATGGAAATGATTGCCATTTATTCAAAAATACTCGTAGCACTGCCAAAAAAACTCATTCTAAGACAACTCCGTATGGGCAATTTAATGCAAAAAACAGAATTTGAAATTTGTTGAGTCTTTCTCGAGATTTTGATGCAGCCAGCTCAGTCGCTGAAATTCCTAGTCTACTAATTATAATAAAGAACGATCGTGTCGTCTGTTTGTTTGTGTGTCCGAAAAAAGTGGTCAAGTGGTCTAAGGCGCTGTCATGCAAAAGGTCAAGGGTTCGATCCCACCCAAGGCAAAAGTCTTTTGCTTTGTGTAAAAAGTTTTTTGCTTTAACGGAAAAATGTCCATGACCCTGATTCAGGCAAAATTTCCCTGATTCAGGGTAAGTTGACTTCTGGCTCCCAAACTTCTGGAAAATGATGTATATGGTCTTGCAAAGCTTTTATCATCAAAAATTCGTGTTCCCTGAATCAGGGTAAATTTCCCTGATTCAGGCAAAAGCGTAGTTTTGCTCCCAAATTGCTTCAAAACGATGTATAGAGCATTTCCAAGCGTTTTTGAAGTGAATTAAAGGTTCCCTGAATCAGGGCAAAGCGTGCGTTCACTTCCAAATTGAAGTGTAAATATATATAGGGTGATTTGAAGTTGTTTTGGACAAAAATTAGTCGTCTCTGAATCAGAGTAAATTTCCCTTTTCGTGTTGAGCTGCAACTTTTTAAATTCCTTTGTGTTATTTATTCTTTTACTTTTATTTTCATTTTTTTCACTTCTTTTGTGAAGTTTTTTGTTTTGAGCATTGTTTTAATTTTATAAATTGAAGTTTTTATTCGGTCTCCATTAGTTTCAAAAAAAACTGTATCTATCCCTGGCCGTTTTATTTCTGCCCAATAAATAATCGGCCTAAAAGCAAGGTCAACGTGACAGACGAACAGATGAGAAAAAAGCTGAAATGCGAAGGAAAGACGCTGAAAGAAGAAGATTGGCCATAGAGAAAGAAACAACTCCGCAACGTGAAGCACGGCTGAAAGCACAAAAGAGCAGAACTGCGAAAAACATATTGAACGAGTCCCCAGAAACACGAAATCTGCAGTTAACTACCAAAAAAGAAGATACAACAAGTCGTCGACCAAGAAACACCCGAGGAAACAGCTGCTAAACAGACTGCTGATACCGCCAGGACTACTGATCGGCGACTTCGTGAAAGCTCTGAGCAACGAGCAGCTAGGCAAGCGGCAGACGTTGAGCGGAAACAGAAGGATATCCAACAGGTAAGAGACCAAGATAAGTTACGCCACAAATTACGAAGGTAACAAATAGAAGGCCAGATTAAAAATAAACGTTCAGGGATGAAATAACAGCTGAACAATCAAGCGATTCCGAGGATGACAGCGATGATCTCCAGCCACCAAGTGTGTTAGCCATTTTCTTCGTTTAATTTAATTTTAGAATTTATGCAAGCGTTAGACATTGGTCACCGTAATCCTTGCAAGTATTGTGGAGCTTTGTTGTATGGGAAGGAGCTCTATTGCTGTTCAGCTGGTGCAGTATGGGTTCCACCGCTAATCAAGCTACCAAAGGAGCTATATGAACTTGTGTTTGGAAGTAGTCCAACTTCCAAGCAATTCAGGCTAAAGATTCTGAAATACAACATTATTTTTTCTATGGCATCGTTGCAAAAGGACAATGTGCCCGTGGAAAGTGGTGGTCTTCCGGTGAGTTTAGTTGCTTTTGTGAATTATGAAAGTAATTTGAGATCCAAAAGGTTAAAGGAGCTGTAGACGCTTATCCTTCTGCTGCTTGTCATTATCCAGGGTCAGATCCAGCTTATGCTAATTTCTATTTATACGATGGTCAAACAGCTGTGGATATGAGAATGAAATACACTGGTGATTTAGATGAAAAAGTTTGTTTGATCTTTTCTCCACATGATAAAAAAGACAAAGACAAACAAAGACCCCAAGATGCCCAAATCCCAGACACTACGGTACAGGTCGCGTCATTCACGGGTATCTGATAATGGATGTGATATTTCCGTCATTTATATTGAAAACCCATAATAAAAAGTGCTAACGTGTTTGTTTGTTTGTTTGTCCGACCGTGCTAACACACGCGGAGTCAGGGTTCGATCCCCGTCGCGGGGCGCGCCATAAGGTGCGCAAGCAGTCGCGAAGCGGTAAATCATAAACGTGTATTTTGTTTATTATAGTAATGTTTTAAAGGGACAGTGCAGGTGAGAAAATACGTGCACTCAAGTGCACCCACTCGGTGATCGAAAATGTCATTACGTACACAAAATTTTTTTTTCGTTTTTCGTGTATTTCTGTTTTTGCTTTATTTTTTTTTAAATTTTTTGTTGCTAATAACTCTTATGCATAGACGGATCCTATAAAATAAAGAAACATTAGAAATTTTACTGAAAATAACAAAAAATAAAATTCCATCAAAAATAATTTTTACGTACGCAGACATTTTCGACGCGGCGTGGGTGCAGTTGGGCTCACGTACTTTTTGCATTTGCACTGTTCCTTTAAGATATTTACGTTTCAAAAATTCGCGAACATTCTAGTCCCTTACTACTAAAACGCTATGGTGTCTGTTTGTGTGTGCGTTGACATGTCGAGAAAATTATGACCGAGTGGTAAGATGTCGGCCTATCATCCAAGAGGTCGCGGGTTCGATCCCCGCAGGTGACAAAAGTGCTCAAAACATTTTTTCTTCTTTGTTTATGGCTCCACTATAATTATTTCGCAATATAAGTGTGGCTGAGTATCAAATGTCACATTTGGCTGCGTATTCCTTATTTTCCATCATTACGCATCGAAATTAGTATCATTCGACTGCTCTCAGTCTTGCGAGTCAAAATTTGCAACTTATTTTTTCTTTAAATGAGGCTGAGTATCAAATGTGCAATTTGGCTGCGTATCTGTCAATTTTCGCTCTTTTTCAACAAAATAGGTACCGTTCGACTCCTCTCAGTGTGAGGAAGCCGATTACGATGATGGTTTTCCATTTAAATGAGACTGAGTATCAAATGCCCATTTGGCTGCGTAGCTAGGGAATTTCGCAAAATTCACCGCGAAGATAGGTGTCTTTCGAGTCCATTAAATGAGGAAAATACAATTTTTTTTGATTTCTGAGTTTCCTAAAAGAACGCCCCGCGAAGAGGGGCGCAGCCATCTGGTTTTTTTAGATAAAAACATCATCGAAGTGTTCGTCGACGCGGTGTCAAGTCCTCACAACCCGCCGCCCCGAACAAAATCTGGAAATTGCGTACTTTTTTCCTGATATAAAACGTCACACCTGGCTGCATCAAAATCTCGACGCAGACATTATATTTTTCAATTCTGTTTTTTGCAACAGATTCCCCATATCAAGTTGTCTTAGAATGAGTTTTGGCACCTGAATCCGACTGTTATTTACATTTTTAATTTTAAAATTGAGATGGAAATGATTGCCATTTATTCAAAAATACTCGTAGCACTGCCAAAAAAACTCATTCTAAGACAACTCCGTATGGGCAATTTAATGCAAAAAACAGAATTTGAAATTTGTTGAGTCTTTCTCGAGATTTTGATGCAGCCAGCTCAGTCGCTGAAATTCCTAGTAAAATTTTGAATTTTGTTTTCGCGGGCATAGTGATCGATACATTAAAAAATATCCCTTACTACTAAAACGCTATGGTGTCTGTTTGTGTGTGCGTTGACATGTCGAGAAAATTATGGCCGAGTGGTAAGATGTCGGCCTATCATCCAAGAGATCGCGGGTTCGATCCCCGCCGGTGACAAAAGTGCTCAAAACATTTTTGCTTTTTTGTTTATGGCTTCACTATAATTATTTCGCAATATAAGTGTGACTGAGTATCAAATGTGCCATTTGGCTGCGTATTTCTTATTTTTCATCCTTACGCAGCGAAATTAGTATCATACGACTGCTCTCAGTGTGGGGAGTCAGAATCTGCGACTTATTTTTTATTTAAATGAGGCTGAGTATCAAATGTTCCATTTGGCTGCGTATTTGTCAATTTTCGCTCTTTTTCAACAAAATAGGTACCGTTCGACTCCTCTCAGTCTGAGGGGGCCGATTACGGTGACGGTTTTCCATTTAAATGAGACTGAGTATCAAATGCCCTTCTGCAGTGAAATTAGCATCACTCGAATGCTCTCAGTGTGGAGAAGATGAATTTCACACTGCCAGCTTATGAAAGCGGGGCTGAACATCAAAAAAGCATAGATTTGGCTGCGTGCACCATGGTGGGGATCCTCAGTAATGTCGCAGTAGTTGGGTTTATCTAATTATATTTTTTTGATTGCGCAATACGAACCAATTGGGAAGAAGAGAACCATGTGGAGGGGAAGCGAGGTCCGGCACGAGCCGTAGGCGAGTGACGGGCCGAGCGGACTACAGTCCGGCGGAGCCGGACCAATATCCGGAGCCTTGGACTTCCTAGCCCGCGTAGCGGGCGCCCAGCCGAAGACCCCCCGTAGGGGGGTCGAAACGGCTGGTTTTACTCTATGATCAGGCTTTGGTAATGTCCAATTTTAGTTGCAAACGACTAGTTACATCCTGAGCAACATTTCGATACCAAGAATGACACGTAAACGTTCGAAAACTATATTTTCTACCAGACAGCTCAACAGCTGAACAAAACCAAGCCAATTTTCGATTCTGCTCTATTTATCATTAATTGGTGTATTTCTCTCACGTCTTACACTAATTTGAGGTCGATAAAACACAAGAAAGTCTTAAAAAAGCTTAAAAACCTTGTCTTAAATAAGTTAGGCTCCTGCAGCGATCGCGCGACAGTCCTTCAAACTGTCCGCCGCGGCGGGTTGTGTCCTGTCGACGCGGCGGATGGTCGACCCATGACCATCTCCGCTCATTTTGGCCATAGCTCGGCAAAGTCCCCATCGTTTTTTATAATTTCAAGTGTGCTGGAAAGAGGAGATATAGGCGAATTTTTAAATACAGCTGGCGGTCTAATAGTCATTCTCAAACGTTTTTACATCAAATCTATCTATTTTTGGGTATTATTCAGTGAAACTAATCGGTTTTTTTTGTGGAATTTTTGGCCGCTGTCGATTTTACCTAGAAATATTTAGCGCTTACCCGAAAAAAAATAACAGCTGCTGATTTCTTCTGGATTTATGAGATTCTAACGGCGACAGATATTCGATAGTTTCAAAGTGAGAGACTGAGCAATAAGTATTTTTATTGAAAATTTGTAACATCGAAAATACGTGCAGTTTAGCTTTTAGCAATCAAATGTACAGGCACAGGAAAATTTGTACACGTGGCGCAGGGAAAAAGTCATTCTGCCAAATTTCTTCCTGAAATCGTCGGAATATGGACAACTCGACTGCTTCTCAGGGCCATTTCTTCCGGATCTGGCATTCTGTGATCTTTGTAATATCGATCATAAGAAGGCAAATCTTTCGTCGGCCGGAAAAGGTAGTGGAATGGCTGAAATTTCTTGATTTTATTCAGAGAAAAACCTACAATTCCCCGATTTCTATATTGAATCCATTTGAAGATAAAATAGGCGGGAATCGGGATCAAAGCTCCGAAATTGAGGAACCATCCAAAGATCTCGGCCAGCACCGGGTAGACGTATTTTCGACCGCCGACGAGGTCAATTGTGAAGGGAACTTGTCTCCTCAATTGGAGGACGGCAATGACCAGGGCCAGGATTGGACAGACGGTGGCCCAAAAGATACCATAGACTGGAGACCGCGGCCCGATCCACCTCTTCCAACCGCCGAACCGCGGTTCTCCTCTCATTTCCATCAAGTCCATTTTCACTTGTCGCCAGCCGTAAAACGAGAGGATTCCAATCTCGGAAGCAGCGACGAGACAAGCGCAAGTGGAGCCAGTGAATTCTTCGAAGAGGCTGAACCAATACCAACCGGCCTAAATTGATAAAATTGGAGGGAATTGCAACGGATTAGAGGATATAACCACTGGAAAGAAACAATAATTCCCTTTCTTATTGGAAACTTGAGGTATAAAAAAATTTGTTTCACGCTATCTATAAAGTTCTATTTTGTTCACTATGTAAAACTCAAAACTTTCATGTTTTACGGCACTAATTTAGAGCTGCAGCTTTAGTAATCTGTGATCTGCAACTGGGTCTTCACCACCAACTTACATAAGTGACCATAAGAAGAGCCGCCAATTGACATCCGGCACAGGTCAGCAGAGTTATCAGCCATTTTCTCTTCTTTGTCGATGGGAAACAGTCGTTTATCATCCCAGTAAAGCACTCAACAAGGGCTAAAAATCCCGATTTCCCTAAATTCTTAAGCCGTACCAATTTCACTAGTAATTCCCAAGAAGAAGAGCATAAGGAAGAAGAGAGAATTCCACAGCCAGGGAGCACTCATCATGGAAATTGCCTCGGGGTAGACGATAAATGCCAAGGCTGTGCCAGAATTGACAACTTTGTCGATTGTTTGATCCGTCAACGTGGCTAGGTACCCAAGAATTGAGAAACTGGCCACTCCTCCAATAAGACTCATCAGCGTATCACCAAAAATTACAATTAACGAGTCCTAAAAGGTTTTTCTAATGAAAATAAGCCTCCTTACCCGGAAAAAGTTATTATTTGGCTTACTGTAACTGCTCAGAGAGATCAGCCCACCGTATCCAATGCTCATTGAGAACATGAGCTGTTTTAAGGCAGCTGCCCAAGTGTCTCCGTGTAATAATTTGGAGAAATCCGGCTTGAAGAGGTAATACTGGATCCCCAGCCAGGCTCCTTTTAGCGTAACTCCACGAACAAAAAGAATACAGACGATGATGTAGGGAAATGGGACGATTACATAGGACAAATATCCCATAAGTTCGATTCCTTTTATAAGAATTACGGCGGTAATTATCCACAAAAAGACCAGGGCGCCTAACACCGGCCAATTGAAGCCTTGAATATCCCAAATTCCACTGGATCGAGTTGTTATGTAATTTCTAAAGAATTCTGTTCAAAAAAAGGATTTCCCCTACGTGAAGAATTCTTCTGTAGCTTGTTTTGCCTGTGTGTTATGGACGGCTTGACATTGGCCATTGAAATAAAATGGAAGATTGGGATTGGCGCAGTGTCTGAGATTACTGCTCTGGGAGAAACAATCCGCCGTATTCCACCAGTTGCCACATTCTGTCCATTTCCAACTTTGACCACTGAATACCCAAGCCAAGTAGACGCCAGCCCAGGCGATGATGACACAGTAATAAATGGCAACGGAGATGGCGTTGATGGTCATACACCAACCGACTCCTGGAATTTGGAGATTTTACACGTTTTTTGAATTATTTTTGGTATCAATGCCTTCTTATAGAAAAGCCGCGCGATCACAAAAATGCTTCCAAGTCTGCTGTGAATTCCTCACCTCTAAATCCCGCTGCATATCGTCCAATTACCAGTCCAGGTCCACTTCTTGAATATTGTCCCATCATAAATTCAGCATAAACCATTGGCAGTCCAAAAGTCAGCCCACAACAAAGATACGGAATCAGGAAAGCGGCTCCTCCATTTTCATAGGCAACGTAGGGAAATCTCCAAATATTTCCGAGTCCGACAGCCAATCCAACCGCGCTCAAAATAAATTGAAATTGATTTCCCCACTGGGATCGCTGGACTTCTCCGGTTATTTTTTCTAAAAAGGGAAAAATTTTGGTATTTCAAAAAGGGAGGACCTTCTCTTTCATTGAAGGGAACACTGATCTCGCTGTTGACTTTGTTGGTCGCCCTGTGTGGAGATGTTGGAGGAGATTCTGGTGTAAAAATGACTTGTAGAGAACAGGAAAAGCTCACCTTCTATAGACATTTCCGAGGGAAAAAGAGCAATATGATTTGAATAATGGTTCGGATTACTGAAAGTACAGAATCACGCAGAAGAATTGGTGAAAATAATTAGAAATAGAGGGAACATGACAAAAATTTCGATTTTATGGTCAGGAAAATGGCGGAGGAACTGATTCACAGCGGCTTCATCATAAATTTCTCGCTGTTTTTGGCAAATGAAGAGGAAAATAACCAAGAAAATATTATGCTACGGGAAGGTTAAAACATTCGATGAATAGAATGAACGGGGAGAACTCGTCCTCGGCTTATTATCAAAGTGGCGTCGAATGACTGGCACCCTCTCTCTTCGACTCGACTTATTAGCCATTCTGACAACATTTAAAGTCGAAAAAAGAAGACTACATTCAGAAAAGAACACGAGAACATGACCTCAAATTGGTCTCCGGTTAAAAACATAAACAACTATTCCAGTATGGGTCAGTTTGCCAACTTTCTTTGTCAAAACACCCAATTTCTTTATTTTCAGTCTTTCAGAGGGTATATTTCATCGTTTTATAAATTATTGAGACTATTTATAAGTTGCAAAAGTACTGAATTAGCCATTCCCAAAGCGCTACGGGACCTCAAGCCGAAAATTCCTCTATTTTCCAGTATTTTCAGGCAAATTGAACTCAAGAAATGCGAAAGCGAACCGTTTCGAATTAAAAGGTCCCGAGTTTTCGATGATCGTCTTGGAGACAAGGAAAAATAGAAAAATGCTTGCTGATAATCCCCCACATGCTCTCTCTTCCGCCTGTGTTTTCCCTACTGATCAAAACATTTACAGGACATGTGGCGAGGAGGCTTTTCCGCGTTCTCCAGGGTCAAAACGTTGGTTTCCTAGACTTCCAGTGTTCTGGAAATGAAAAATCCCAAGGAAATGTAATGTAAAAGTGTTGGATCCTAGTGCAAATGCGTGGTTCTTTGAGCCATTACCGCTTATTGTCTCGCAGTCTTTGAATGGAAAGAACATCAAAAAAGAATGAGGAGGAGCCGTTTAATGAATTAATACCGCGGCTTATAATTACTATTACGTCCCTTTTGCAGCAAGAAATTTATAACCAGACGGGGAAATGGTAACATTGACGGCGACATCGAAAATGGCAGCATTCCTTTCTTTTGAAGAAACAACGAAGGCTGACAAATGGAATGTAAGCAAAAGAAGAAAAGAGAAGAAAAGCTTCGGCGAAAACGGCAGAGAACAGAACAAAAATGATACAATAACAGTACAAAAAACCGGGAATTCGAAGGCAAAAAGGGAAAATTGAAGAGAATTTCTGGAAAATGGCTTTTCCACCAGTAAGATCTCCGCAAGTCTGCCGGTTACCAAGTTTTTACGAGAGAAAAGAGATCAATATCCAAATTATTTATTGTCATATTTCAATTTCTTCGATATGTGTGCCATTTTTCTGTAGAAATCTTTTTGTACATCTGCCCAATACTCATCCAGCGCCCGTTGGACATCTCCATTTGTTGAAATTAGGTTTGGATCATGGTTCCAGGTCGTATTTCTAAGGATTTCAATCATTTTAAAAGTAGTAAAGCTACCCAGGAAGACATTTATCAAAGTCGAATGGTCCTATTGTCGGGTCATACCAATTGGCTGTGTTTCCGTGAGTCGGTCTGAAAATTGAAGGAGTTCTCGTAGTTTTCAGGAGGGATAGAAAGGTTTTGTTGGTAGTTTTGAATATTCCGGCCTTCATAAATGTTTCAAAAACCAAATTCCACCGTTTTCCTGTGCATCTTTCCCATTTCTTTAGAAAAATAAGAAAAGTGCAGTAATCCTTACTTGATAGGCAGTTGTTCTTGCTTATATACGACTCGACTGGAAGTTTTCCATCCATGGAACATAAAATCCCTACTGGGATCCCAAATGGAATTTGTTGTCCAACCATCTCTAGCCCATCCTGTTCCCTAAAGCCTGTCTTTTTCTTATCTTTTCCAATAAATTCTACCTTTCGAAGTATTCTAATATTCGGGAAATTCTCAGTTGCTCCCAGAGCCGATCGGATACAAGCCTCGTAGGCAAAAAGATCTTGATATCCAGTAGATTGATTCCAGACTTCTTGACAGGTTTTGTACTCTTCTGGACGATCGGAAAAGACTTTTTCGGCTATGTAAATCTGGGAAATTCGTAAAATTTAGGAAAAATAGGGTGAAAACCTCAATTGCGCCGTTATCTGTACCATGGAAGGAATTGGGCAGGCGATATTCATAATCGGCGAAACCTGGAAGAATACCATTTTCCAAAAAGGAAACGTCAAGAAGAATAACCCAGTTGCCAGCGGGTAAAGTATTAAAGAAAACTTGAAACAAAGAAAATAAGCGCCAACCTTTGATGAATTCCAAGGCGAACGGTGTATTTTTCAATAAATAAGCTCCAGCCATAATTTCTTGGTTATAAAATCTATCGTAGAAGGTTACATCGTAGTCAGGATCGATGAATTCTTCGATTCTTCTGGAAAATGATGCTGTACTACAGTAAAACGTCCAAAAAATGGGTTTCACTTATTCTTAGAGACTTCTACTGCCAGTCCAACCTTTTAGGATTCATCACTCCGATATCCGCATCCAGAAAGAGAATATAATCATATTTTGGAAGTATTTCTTCTACGACGCAATGTCTTCTGAAAAATTTCTGAAATGTTCTCTTACTTTTCAGTAAAAACAGTTACAGACGTCTTTATGAGGGCATTTTTCCTTATAATTCGAGGTATCCGCCAAAATGAAAGTATATCCGTGGATTTGTGAATAACATTTTAAAGAATCTATAAAAGAGAAACTACAGGATTCTGGAAGGAATACCTAAAGCCCGTGTGTAGAATTGAGTTGAATTTGGCTCTACGACGACGACTATGGCTATTTGAAAGGAGGACAATGACATGAATTTTTGATAGGGGAGGGAAGCATCGAATGAGAAACAGTCGGAGTTGTATAGAACTAGAAGACAGAGCAGAAGAAGACCGCCAAATATCCAGCGGACTTTACTCATTGTGTTTATTGGAAGCAGTTTCCAAATGGAGAACGTTTGTCAAATATTTATGGTCCAGCGTCGACTATTTGGTTGCTGGGCAGCTGAGACGGCTTGGAAAACGTGAAGCGGTCGAAGATGGAAGCAATTTTTCGACTTTATCAAATGTCTTTATCGTTTTTCCGGAGTAAGATACTGCGGTAATTGAACACAAAAATTATCGATATTCATTTTTCGCTAACATTCGCTGAGGTTTCTGCTTCTTCCTCTTTGTGGAGATATTCAACCACTTCGGTCATTCTACACCTATCCCGTGGATTGATGGTACAACATCTGAAAATTTTTCGATTTATGGTAAAATTTGGCAGTTCTTACTTCTGGATCATATTGTCGATATCTTTTCCGTCCAGGGGAGGGCGTTGAGGAATATCGGGAACCTGCAGGTTACCTTTCCAACATTCTACCCTCATAAATGGGGGAACTCTGAGTAGGACATCGAGATTATATGGATTTCTAAATAGTTTCAAAAATTACCGTCATTTGAGATCATTTTGGTCATTCACTTTAGAACCGACCTTTCATAATAAATGAAATAAAGAATCATTCCATAGCTCCAAATATCAGATGATTCTGTACATTTATTTATAGTTTCCCAATAAACTTCTGGAGCCGTATATACAGGATTACAAACTCTGAAACATGGGAATTATGTTCACCTGCACGAAAAAATGATATCATTCAAAGTATCTTACCCTATAGGTATCGGAAAAATAAAATCAATCGGCCAATCACTTGCGAAATTTGATATTTTAGTTACAAGGCAATTTTTGCTGAGTAAAATACTGCAAGAAATGAAGTATGATTCCCAAAAATAATATACTTGTCCGGTTTTAAGTTTCCATGCACAATTTTTTCTTTGTGGATGAAATTCAATCCAAGAGCTATTTGTTTAGCCCATGTATTTTTGAAATTTGGAGGCATCATATATAATTTGGAGGGGTCAGGTGGAATACCTGGAATTTATTGAATTGTAATCTAATATAAGTGTGAAACCAAATGGATAGACTACACTTACAATTACTTAGGCTTCCTCCCTCCATAAACTCCATTAAAATACCAGTTGGCATAGAATCCGTCAATTTATTCCAAACAAGACCGTATAATGTGACGATATTAGGATGACGGCCTAGCTAAAATATCTTCTTACATGAGCAGGTGCCCTAAATTACCCGATAAATTTCTTCCACTTCCCTTTCCCATATCTGGTAAGCTAAAAATTCTCTAGAACGTATCTTCTTCAACGCTGCCCATCTCAAAATTCATTCATTTTGGGCAAAAACAAATTCCAGTACCCTATGACAGGTGAAAAGACTTTAAAGATTGATGATCCGAAAGAACCAGCATTTGGAAGAAAATTTAGAGGAACGGTCAAATCTTCGATGAGGAATTTGGGCATCTCGCTGTATCCTAGGAACGAAGTATCTGAATATTACTCACATGTATATAAATCAAACCGAAGATTACTCTCATATGTTTTGTTAGTCACTATTTTAGTCGTTTTTGATGCCGTAGGGGTAATCCCATGGGAATGTCTTCTGGAAGGATCCCCTTGGAAGGGATCCCCACTAATTACCAGCCTGAAACAATGCCAATGCAAAATGGCAAAAATACTATATACTGTTCAAACATTGCGTTAAAATCAGTCGGAAAATAAACTTTCTTGCTTGCGTCTTCTCTTTTCCAATCTTCTCCTAAACCATTTTTCATCATCATCTAATAGTAGCTTACCTTTTCTTACAGTCTTTTTGATCTTTCTTGTACTTTTAATTTTTTTTGTACTTTTTCCTCTTTTTAATTTTTTTAATTTTGATCTTTCTTGTACTTTTTCCTCTTCGTATAACCTATCTTTGATAAAGAGAAGAAACGCTGATAATTTAGGACGTTTTTCGGGATTTTGTGACCAGCATCTGGATACTGAGCCATATTATGACAAAACAATACTGACGATATAATAAATTCTTCAAGTATTTGGGTAAATATAGCAGAATCAAGCGTCGGTCTCTCTCCATCAATTATTTTTTCACATAACACAATTGTACTTGATTTTGCATATGGGGGTCTGAAAATTTCAAAATTATGTCAACATGTATCGCTTTAATACTTTTTACAAAGTAATTCCCAAAGAATTATTCCTAATGCATAGATATCGGCTGCTGGGTCGTTGATATCCCCTGTTCGGGCTAATACTTCAGGAGCGATGTAATAATAGAAAGAGTCGCTGGAATGGATATGTAAACCGGCTATGAAGGAATAATATACTTCTGGATCCTGATCTTTCCATTGTATCTCCTGCGTATTCCAAAATCTGACAATTTCAGGGCATTTCCGCTCATCGATAGAAGCATGCTAAATGTGGAATTATAGTCGGTTTCCAATCTTGGAGGAGAAGTCAGCGTCCCCGAGCTGTAACCTTCCGGTTTAAATATCGAAAAAATGATTTAGATTCAGGATATTCAAACTCCGGTATGGCACGGGGGCGCTTAACTCTCCTCTGAGATTGAAAACGCATTTTATAATAAAAGAAAGAGTTATCACTTGGCAGGACGGATGTTTCTGTAAAGAATATTCTGTTCTTGAAGAAATTGCAGCCCTTTTGCTGTCATTTTCATCCATCGGCCGATTTGAGACCTCGAATATTCCGCTTTCGATTCAATTACTATAATCATTTTGACCTGCCCTGTTCCAAAACATACCGGTTTTTAAGCTTTCGCCATTCATAAATTCCATAATGTATCCATAGTGTCTTATCGGTAATACGGAATCATCAAGAATCAATGGATTTATAATACTGACAACATATTTATGGCGCTTTTTCTAGAGTTTTTCCGTAAAGAATAATAAATTGTTTCGACTTACTTTGAAAAATGAAGCTAGATCTTGGATTTGCTTTTTCCGCTCTTCATCTATTTCGTAGAAGATTTTAGCAGCAACTGGTTTGTTTGCTCTATCACATATCGATAAAGGTTAGCGCTTAGCTTACCGGCGTTGGAAAGGTGTTTTATAAGACGGACATAAATATACTTTTCCCTCATTTCCGCAGCCAATTGGTTTCCAGTTGTCAATATCCTTCGTTGTATACCATAGGTCATCTGTTGTCTTGTGTGGAATTTCTGTTTGCTTACTAGTTGAAGCCATATAGTCCCTTTATAATAACTTGACTGAAGTTTATAATATTCTAAATCTGAAGGACTTTCTCTGCAAAACATATGTTTTATATGTAGCGTACAGAAATGGATGAAAGATATCTAAGGGATTGAATCCTCTACTCAATAAAGGTTTACAGTATACCAAAATTTAATGCAAATAGTCAAGTACGCTCAATTCTCAGGGTGTTCATTCCTTTTTCTTCTCATGAATTCTCGGAATTCCTTCGCCCGTGGTCTTTCTTGATAATCCCCCCAAGCCCTGTGATTCGGATTGTGTATAATATTTGATTCTTACCTTTTAATAAAATTAACTGTTTCGGAATCCGTAATTAGATTAGTGTTGATATCTTTAGATGGGTTATTCACTGGCGGTTTACAGTATCCATTATCGTTTACCAATGTTCTGAACGACTTGATATTGGCATCTTTTCTGCCGTCATACCGTTGTGGTTTTTGAAATAATTCTGACGTAGTTACGGCAAGAGAATAAATATCCATAGAAAGTACTCGAGAAACATTCAAATTACCCAACGGAACTTTCGTATCCAGAAAATAATCCGTAAATGAACTGAAAGGCCGTGATAAAAGTATGCAATTGGCCCACCAATTAGTCAAATCCACCATTTCATCACCTTCTTTCATTTTTATAGCACTGTCGAAATCACAGATCTTCAAGATTTTTCGTGTTGGATCCACTAATAAACTAAAAGGAATGTGCCAAATAAAGAAACAAACATACTTTCCAGGTTTTATATCCAAATGGGCAATGAACTGATGATGAAGATAACTCAAAGCTCTGGCAGCTTGATACATCCAACTGTAGATATTTGCGGGAGTATATTCTTCTTTCGCTTTCATAACTAAAAAGAGCTTTGTTCGAGGAAAAATTTTAGAAAAAAAAAAGAATAGATAAACCCACGTTCATGTAAATCTATTCCCAACATGTAATCCATAACAACACAGTACCAATTATGATGTGATTCGTATAATCCAAGGAATGGAACGATATTTTTATGCCGTGTTTCCTGAAATTGAATGATCTTATGTCAGTCAATTACAGTGTCTACCGCCCAGAGATGGATTTCTCGACCAAATTTATATTTTTTCATATCAATATTAGGATATATTGGCTTTTTTATTAGTAGCTGCCTATTATAAATAGATATTTAGAAGATTAGATGGTAAATTACCCATCAATACACGATCTGGCACTTATCAGTGTATTATTATTTGAACTAAACGCATCTCTCCTAGTTATTGTAACAATATTATCAGAAGAAGTTAAGGTAAATCTTCTAATATCTGAAAATTGCAAAGAATTTGAATAGAAAGGCATTACCTACCTACGGGAATAGTATTTGCCATCTATTAAAACTAGAATAATACTAAACTAGCAGAAAAAAGAGATCTCCAATCGTAAAACTGGAAAATCGATGTGCAAACGGCGGGGGTGGGGGGACAAGATAAGAATCGTCTTCTTCAACTGTTATCACAGAAAGTGTTTTAAATGGAAACAGAGCGATCAATGATGCTGTGGAAGTGAGAAATTAGAATTATATGGGTAAGCGGAGTGAGTTTACATCATCGGTTGGCGGCTGTTGTAAATAGTCATGGGCAACAATTTATAGCAAATCTTTATTGACTACAAAGAAACGAAGAAAGAGGGCGATATCTCTCATAGCGGGTCTTTTATTGAATCCTCCTTCCAGGTTTACCCAACAATTTCGAATCAGGTTTGTCAGTCCTGCATCTAAATCTTCCCGTATTGGCGGTCGATTGTCATTGCTTTCTTCGAGATATCTTCGAAACATGAAGTGATTGGGGCGAGATGAGCCGAATCGATTCTCAAACGGTTTCCTAAATGATTATTCCTATCAGTGACGAAAAATATCACCTTCCCTGATGACAAATTGACCATAGGACGAGTCCATAACTGTAGACGTCAACTGGATAGCTGTAGGCAGTCACAGAACCTCCGTAAATTATCTCCGGCGCTTTGTAGTCGACTTCATCCCCCTTACTGGAACCCAATTTGTCTATGATGGTTCAACATACTTGGCAGTCTTCTCTGTTTCGTTATCTACCCGAGCGTAGCCAAAATTTCCAATTTTTACAGTGCGACCATTATCGTGGACATAAATACTGTAATTATTAGCACCGAAAAAGCTGTGGACTTACTTTCTAGGCCGAACATCCCTGTGTAAAATGTGCAGCTCATCGTGACAATATCGTAACGCATCAGCCAACTGGAAACCGTACAATTTGATGCAAGTGTCAGGAATCTGTGCTTTTTTGGCATCTAAAAAGTATTTTATTTTTAAAAATCAGGAAACTGCACAATTTTCCAATGTGCCAAGAGAGGCGCCTTCCATAATGATAGCGTTGATATCTCCTCTTTCACCCGAAGGTGAGATATAAGCCAATATCTTAGCGACATTTGGATGTTTCAACTGGCTAGCAAAGATTATCTCCCTTTCGGTATTTTTCACTTCTTCACATTTTCTATGTTCTACAGCAACTTCTGGAGATAATCCCAAACCGGAATAAAGTCCCAAAAGAGTGAGATTTAGACGATCCGTTGTCTTTCCATAATATTTGACTAGAGCACGTCTAAATTTGAAATTACAAAATAAATAAAAATAGACAAACCCTCCAAATGTTCCTGACAAAATCTCCATGTAATAACCCTGGCCATTGCTATCCTCTTGGATAACTTGGTACTGTCCTAGACTATTTTCCAGAGGAATCCCATTAGCCACTTTCGGATTAGGAACCTCTCCTTGAAATATTGGTATACGTGGGTCCATCATCATCAACTGTTTCGGAGCAATGTCCGGAACTTCTTGGTCATCGGTTGGTCTTTTTGCCATTGCTGTTCTATAAAAAGAAAGAGAAAATTTCAAACGGGCAAATAACTAAAAATTGGCAAAAGAGGAGAATATTTCACACGATTAGCAAGTGCACTGGCAGTGTTTGGAAATCGAAACGACGCGATAAGAAATGCCAGTCGCCTCGTAATCCATCGTTGGTCGACAGTAAAAGAATGTGAAGAAAGACTGAAAGAATTGTACGACAGATTTTGAATTTAGCAAAGGTCAGAAAATAGGTCACAGTTGTCAGTTGAACATCTGCTGCAATAAAGGATGAATTTCAGCATGATTCAGATATGAATATGTTTGCCTTCAAGTAACAGGAAGATAAACACTGCGGAAGTTTTTTTGTTTGGATAAACCCGGATTCTTTCTCTAAATGATGAAGTCGGAAAGCGCTGATAACACGTGTTCTCCATACTTGCGGAATATTTATAGTCCGGGGTGGAAAAGAATGAAAATGTTAGACAGCAAACGAAGGGAACAGTTTGACTCCCTCCGGACTATGAAAGTTGTTCACCACATCAGCCATTGAGCACCTCTCTGATGGGTCCGTTTTCCAACATCTGGAAATTTCTGGATTGGCAAAACGAGGCAGAATGGCTTACTGCTCGATGACACCATCGATCTGGTATCCAGTCAAAAATGGACGGTAATGGATGTAAGAGATGACTTTAGGTTAGTTCTTATACCATAAATAGATCCCCTGCTTCAGTTATTAGACATTTTTATGCAAATAGATTCGAAATAACCTTGGCCATCGCTGTCACCTGGGTGGATAACTTGGCATGTTCCCAATTCATTTGCTAGTGGAATCTGGTTAACTTGTGTCGGACCAGGAATAGTTGCCTGGACAGTCTGTACCATGAGATCCAGCATCACGAAATGTCTTGGATCTTTAACTGAATTGTGAAGAATTTCTGATGTACTCACTCGCTACTTCACGGTCATTGTCATTATTCGCCGGGTGCGAGACCTTTCGTCCGGTGAGACGTTTCGTCCGGCCCCGGAAGAAAGGTCTCGCTTCCTTTATCGACCCGGACGAAAGGTCTCACCTCTGTTATCCATCCGGACGAAAGGTCTCGCACTTGTTATGGGGTCGGACGAAAGGTCTCGCTACCCGGACAAAAGGTCTCACTTCTGTTATACTGTTACTACGTGTTATTTTCCTTATTTCGAGCCGTTTATAGTTATTATTTAATGTCTATGTGCAGAATCTGGCGCCTATTGGCGTTTTCCACCATCCTTTGTGTTTGCGAGATTTTTGGTGTTAAAAACAATCAGGAACACATGGAAGAGAGTCAGTATCGACATCGAACTCAACAAATTGAGCCCCTAGTGTCTGATAGTACAATAACGTGGGGAAGGCTAGCTTTTCGAAGACGACTGTTGACAAGGAAGGCATTCTCCATGTGACAGGGATTTTTAAAGGATTAGTATGATCTCACAGAACTACTGAGTTTATCTTTTTCTGTGATATGAACCAGCGAACCGGACGAAACGTCTCACCGGACGAAAGGTCTCGCAGCCCGGCAAAATTGAATAAAATGAGGCTATGTTATCAAAGAAAAGCTTTATAAACAGTGCATGAGTGAGAAATTGGAATTCTATTCCAACAACGATTGATTGCCTGGGAACAAGCTGAATTGTGTTAGCATGCTGATAAAGACATGACGCTTCAGCTCTTTTCAATATGGCTATGCCTCTCGAGACAAGGAGGAAGAAGCAGCCACTGACGAGAATTATTAGAAGCGAACAAGGAGAATAGAATCGCTAAATTTGACAGGACTGATTTCCATAAGCCGCTTTTCCTCCTAACCAGCCAGATTTCGATGTCTATTCGCACCCCACGAACTTCAATTTCTCTTTGTTACATGAAAAATGTTGAAAACATTCGGCAACGGCCTGGTTTGAATTAGCTGATAAGAAGTGTGGACATGGACAGCCGACAAAAAATAAATTTATTACAGGAAAAGGGAACTTCATCAACTTCTTCGATCTCAACAATATTAATCCACGAAACTTTGACCAGCTGCTGCCCCGTAAAAATATTTATCAAGTAGGGGAGAGTTTAGTTTTTGATAAGGGAACATAGTGCAGATGGACTGAATTCGAGGCAGAGGCTATTTTTTGATGTTATGCGGTTCGTTTTAAAAGAGTCATCTTATTCTGCAGTATTATTCCATTTTAGACTTTTGAGGTATAACTTTCTTCATTATTTCTGCGACAAATTTGATAATGATCCTATTTTAAAGGAAGAGCTTTATCCTTTCCCGTTGTCTTTAAAGTAGCCGCCCAAATTCCCTGGGATCCCGTGGTCATCAGCGTCTTGCTATCATCCCAGTTGACCCCTGATAAGATCCCTTCGAAAATAGCGCCTTATCTCGGGAAGCGCAGACCCCGCAGTGGACAACCGGTCAGAGAACTTCTTCATCCCGACCTTTCCCAGTTCACTTTCAGTTTTCATCATACATTTTCTTACTTTCTTACCATTGTCATTAGCTTATTTTCTTGGCTTTCTATAAGAGCTAACAGTAAAACCTCCAAAAATCAAAAAAGAGAACTCTTTGGGCTCGTATTTCCTCAATTTTCTGTCGTTTCCGGGAATAAACTGCCTGATTATTGCCGCTTATTTCCCAGTTTGGTTCATTGAACGGATGTCTGCAAGAAAACCTGTCTAATCCGCCGATTTCAACATTGCGCAATGCAAACCCAAGCATATTCCCCATAAAAGAAGGCCTCGCAACGGTAGAAATCACTGTTTTCTTAGTCTTTATCCAGCTTTTCACTCTCCAAC
Organism: Oscheius sp. DF5033; assembly: GCA_964036215.1. Classification (NCBI taxonomy): domain Eukaryota; kingdom Metazoa; phylum Nematoda; class Chromadorea; order Rhabditida; family Rhabditidae; genus Oscheius; species Oscheius sp. DF5033. Next base: position 3,397,976 of record CAXIWN010000006.1, read on the forward strand.
AGACAAAAGTCCTTAATTTATATCAAATTCTCCTCAGTTTCCCGTTTATTTTCAGTTAAAAATGAGAATTGGATTCATTGGTGCCGGCAAAATGGCCCAAGCCTTGGCCAGAGGTCTTATCAATTCAGGTCTGTCTACGAATTCCCGTCTACTTTTCCCTGTTTTTTTCCAGGTCGAATCACTCCCGAAAATATCATAGCCAGTTGTCCGAAGCAAGACGGCGTTTTTCTTGAACAATGCAAGGTAGACTGTCCACTTTTATTGGAAATTATGGGATCTTCAGACACTTGGATTGGGAACAACCCACGATAATACAGAAGTTGTCCACAAGAGCGATGTCATATTTTTGGCTGTAAAACCTCCTCATGTTAGCAAGGTAACCTGTTTCTAGATAAAAATAATAGAGAAATATTCAGGTAGCCTCAGAAATTGCTCCGATTTTCAGCAGGGAACAGTTGCTGATATCAATTGCGCTGGGAATTACCATTCGGAATATTGAATCGGTATGTTTCAGAGATTTCTTTTATTGGGGAAAATTTTTTCGAAAGGATTTCTTCGGTCCGCGTCTTCTTACCCAATACAATTTATAAATTCATAAATGATGCCCATTTCACCACAAAATTTTTATCATTTTCTCCAAATTAGGCGCTATTTTTGCAAATTATTCAGCAGAAGAGCTGTCTATTTCTCCTCAACCCGCAAAGCTATTTTGTGACCTCGAATTTACCATAAAATTTCAGCTCCTGCCAACAAAATCCCGTGTCGTTCGTGTCATGCCCAACACGCCGGCTGTAGTCCGAGCTGGAGCCTCCGCCTATGCTATGGGATCAGCTTGCAGGTAGGGAAATTGGAAATGCTGATAATCATTGAAATCCACAGAATTTTTGAATCCAGAAATATTTTAAATCCCTTTCAGAGATGGTGATGCAGAAATAGTAAAAGATATGCTGGACACAGTTGGCTATTCTGTCGAAGTTCCTGAAGCTTACGTCGATCCAGTCACCGGGCTCTCTGGTTCAGGACCAAGTTATGTGAGTTTTTTTGCTTTTTTTAATGGATTTTATCATCTTTTTGGAGAGAATTTAGAGGTAAAAATCAAAATCATCTTTAGATGTTCGCAGCAATTGAAGGTCTAGCCGATGGAGGAGTAAAAGTCGGTCTTCCCCGTGATTTAGCCTTAAAATTGGCGGCTCATACACTGCTGGGAGCTGCTAAAATGGTCCTGGAAACAGGTAAAAACCCAGACAGCCATCAATTTTCCCGATTTTAGGCACACATCCTGCTCAACTGAAAGACGACGTCCAAAGTCCCGCCGGTTCTTCGGTCTACGGTATGCATAAATTGGAATCAGGAGGATTAAAAGTAACCTGCAGTAGCCACCATTTAATAAAATTATTAGGGAATTTTAATCGACGCAGTGGAAGCAGCGACGAATCGTTCCCGAGCAACCGGAGACAAGGCCCTGCCACGCGATCTTCGCAACCAAGAATTGTAAAATTTCCTAACATATTTCTGATACTCTTTTTGTTTCTAAATAATAACTACCGTAATCCCTGTGATCCAGGGGAATACTAACCGAAAAAGCGCTCAATGTTCAGATGCAATCAGTTTAGTCCGCCACGGAGCTTCTTTCTCTTGCACTTCCTGTCCATTTTTATCCCTGTTTTGTATGTACAAAAAAAAGACTGGATAAACGTGTTCTACCCTTTGTTTTAGTAGTAGAAAGCGGAGAATAATGGCTGATTTTCAGTGGCGTCGAGAAGAAAGAAGACGAAAGAGCCGACGTCTACCAGGCAAGAAAAGAACCAATGTACATGGCCATGTAAATAAATGATACCAGAGCTTATTTCCATATTGGAATATTATTCATTAATTCATAAAAATTCGAGATATAGGAGTTACTATCATAATATTGGGTAATTCTGAACTTCTGCATTTGTTTTCCGCTGGTTTGCTCGCTTCGAGTCCGTCTAGGTTTTTCCAAGGTAAAAGTGTTTCATAAAAACAAAACAAACTCGCTTGTGAACTCAAAAATGCTGTAACCTTCTATTATTCAAGACTCTGCCTTGGCTCTGTGCCATATTTTAAATGGCACCCTCTACAGTATCCCAAATATCATCATTCGCGTCGCTTTCCTCATTGATTTTTCCCTATTTTTTGTGTTCATTTATTTATCGAGTCTCCTTGTCCACTCTCCTGTCTTTTATTAGTTCAAATGGTTTATTTTTAGTAGAGCAACATGTCAACTGATTCAATTATTCTGAAGCTTATCCTCAAGCAAGAAGCAAAGATCAATGACTTGGAAGTATTACTGGAGACGGAGAGGGCGATCAGAACGGATGCTATCGAGGATTTGACCCAGGAATTAGAAGAACTTCGTGGATTCAACAATATTCCTGAAGGTAGGCTGCTCCCTCTAAATACAGTAACTAATTTCAGGAGAAATTCAATACGACGGTCACGCTGATCCCAATCTACCCACACTTTCAATTATTCAGCAATTGGCCAAGGAAAAGGATGAATTGGCCAAGGAATTGGAAAAGGTCAAAGAACAAAACATAGGCGGGAAATTAGCCTAATTTAAAATATTTATTGTATTTAGAATTGGGAATAACTTTGACCCAGCAGCAGGTAGTTCTGGTAGAGATGATAACAAAAAACAAACACTGCGAGCTAGAATTTGGGGAAAAGTTAAAGAAAATGGAAGCACAAAAGGACGCAACCATTGCGGAATTGGAAAAGGAGAAGATGGAGCTGATCAAAAAACTGGAGAAGATTGAAAATGACCACAAAGAAGAAAAAACGCAAAAAGAACTGGCAGAAACTCAGGGATTAATCAAAGAATTACGAGATAAACTCGCTGAAATGGTTCTGACAACGGAAAAGGAAAAGGCCGAGCTGATTGGAAAACTAAAGGCCGCCGAAGAAGCTAAAAACAGTCAGTTTCCCCTAATTTTTACAGTAATCTTGGAGATTCAGACGAGTCTGCTCATAATCAGGAGCTATCCGAAGTAGATAAGGCTAGAAGAGAATTAAACATTGCTCAAATAGTTCAACGTTACATGAATCAGTTTAGCCGGGTCAAATTGGATGATAACGGCAAGTTGAAATGACAATAAATAACATGAAATCTTGTAGAAACGCCACTCAAAGAGCAGGTCAGAAAGATAGCTGAAAAAGAAGCCGCGCAGCTAGAACTTGGCCAAGAAGTGAGCGCTTGGAGGAGCAAAATGCTAGCAAAACATAACCAACAAGGTACTACACAAAGCTACTACACAAATTATCCTTACTATCCCAATGCGTACGCCTAATCAGATACCAGTTGATTCTTTGCCTTACGTTGCACATTGTCCAATAAAATGTTGTTCCAGTTCATCTTCATGATGGGAAAAATTGGGAAAATAGAATCGATGATTAGAGTAGCACGACTTTTTCCCAAGTGCATATTCAAAACTCTGGGAAAAATGCTACTTGAATAAGGAAAACATTCCCGAATTGGAGAAGGAAAAAAACCCAGAATCTGGATACGACTCAAAAACAGGCCCAGGAAATTGAAGAACTACACGAAACTTTGAATAAAACCCAGATGGAACTTGGAGGTGAGAATTTTCTTTATGTTTGTGAAAATTTCCCAATTTCAGAAGAAAAGAAGTCATCTCAACAGCCTCATCCCAATGTGACGCTGGAATATATTAAGAAATTAGAAGATGAAACGGTCAAAAAAAATGATGATTCACTTCAGTCATTGAAATATGGAAAAGATGTCCTGATTGCGGAGAGTAAGTTGCCACTTTTTCGGGTAATTTGCATATTCAGAAACAATTCAAGGTTGAAGAGCAATTCAAGGAAATGACTGAAAAAATTGTTCTACGTCTGGATCTGGATTGTCAGCTGAATAACTTTCACCAGGAAATGAAATACAAAACAAACCTCCACACAACAACATTAAACGGCCGGCAATGAAAGATTGGGATAATATTTACAGCTTCAATTGGAATTACTTCTAATATTTCCTGGGGCTCGCGTGTTGATATTTTGTATTTCTGGTACAGTAAAGCGTTGAATTGCCGTTGTATTTGTCCTGGTCGTAAATGGTATTATACCGTAACCCATTATCGTCACTCGCTTTGGTAACCTTTCCTATTGATTTTTTCTCATTTTCTCATGGGTCAATCCCTTGGTCAGTCAGTCGCCTTCCAACTGATCTCTCTTATACAGATTTTGTTGATTTTCCAATATTTTTTAGGGTAAGCCGTCATTACAATGGATTGCGAACTCATTTTGAATGTGATCCTGAAGAAAGAAGCACGCATCAATAAATTAGAGAAGGAAACTACCCATTACTGGGAGACGATCCAGAGTCTTGCTCAGGATAATGAGAAGTTTGAAATAGAATTGAAAAACATGGAATGGAAACTTACTGGTAGGCGTAAACTGAGGATGACAGCCAGGTTTTCAGGAATAATTGAAGAATTGACAGGAGAAAAGGACAAATTGGCTGAGGAATTGAAACAAGCCGAAAAGGAGAAAACAGGTTAAAAATTCATTTTTTTTTCACATTTCTTGCCTTCAGAAATGGCTAATCAACTGAAAGTAAAGGAGGTGGCTCTGAAAACTGTTACTGAACAAGTCTACGCCTTGTCAAAAGTGATCCGGGAGCAAAATGAAGTGGCCAAAGCAGATGCCGAAATGCAGACACAGGAGGATCGGAATTCTCTAGGAGAGCTCAAAAATGGTGGGATATGGACATTTTCCTGTGGAAAAGAAAACTATTTTAGAACTGTCTGAAATAATCGCCCATATGAAAAAGAACATGGCTCAAATTCAGCTCGATTTCAAGACAATGGAATCACAAAAAGACGCTACTATCGCGACTTTAGTCCAAGAGAAAGCGAACTTGGTCAAGAAGCTTGAACGAGCCGAAAATGACATGAAAGGTATGGAAAACCCTCGAAAAATCAACAATTTCCAGACCTGAAATATGACTTGGCTAAGAGCCAAATGAACCTGGTGAAGCTGACGACGAGGAACAACACGGTCAAGAAGGAGCTGGCCAACTCCTTGGCTAAAGTCAACGATTTACAGAAAAGAAATGATGAAAAACAATTAATAATTGACGATTTGATCCAAGAGAAAAAGAAAATGGAAGAAGTTTTTGATGAAATAAACAAGAAAAATATTGGTAAGGAAAATGAAAACGCGTCGAAATGGCGGAAAATTTAGAACTGCAAGAGGAACTTGCTCATCACCAAATTGCTTTGAAAGTTGTTGCGCAGGATCAAGAAAGAGTACTGGGGGAATTGGCCGAAGTCCAACAAAACTCAGCCGAATTAGAAAGAGGATACACCAAAGAACTTCTTCAACTGACAGAAGAAAATTCTCGTTTGATGCGGGAACTAGAAGCTACTGAAACGGCCAAGAATAGTCAGTTTCTATTAATTTTTTGGCTAAACTTCTGTTTAGACAGCGAAGGACATATTCACTTGGCTCTAGATCACAAGCTAACCGAGGTAGAGAAGACCAAACGAGAAATCTGCATTCAAAATCTCAAGAAACAGCTCATAAACCAGTATGCTCCTCTGGGAGAAAATGGTAGGTTGAAAGTGTACCGGATAACATCAAAAATTGTAGAAAAAACCCTAGAGGAACAGGCCAGAAAGATGGCAGAGAAGACAATTCAACGACGAGAACTTGGCCGAGAATTAAACGAATGGCAAGGGGAAAAGATGCTTCTCAAAAAGGCGAAACAGACGGGACTAATCACCCCATCTTACTATCGTTCTCAAGTTCCTTGGGATCTTGTCTACTATTGATCTGTTCTGTATGTTTACCTGCTCTTGATTTTGTAAATTTCAACCCTTGTATGGATTAAAAATAAATCTTGATCTTTTATAACTGAAACTGTGGCTAGGGATTGTCGATTCTCAAAGTTTTTAGTCTTCTTGAAAAACTTGACAGTTTTACGAGTTATTTTCCGTGTATTTCAAAATTTCTCCCAACATCCGACAGCATTCTTCGTTTTTCGATGGTAATGGACGCCCCGCTTTCCAACCTATGCAAGGTTCGTCTTCAAAATTTTGCTTTGCCATACTCCACCTCGCTTCGCTCATTTATCGTACCCACTTAGTCCTAATCACGCTCAACATCTACTATTTTCACCCAACGCACAAGGCCATAAATCACGAATTTCTTTTGAAAGTTTTGCTCAAAAAAGAAGCAAGAATTTATGAATTGGAGGAAGAATTGAAGCTGGAAAAGAATGACAGACAAGAGGCTTCCCACGGTTGATCGAAGAAATCAAAGAGTTACGCGAATCGCTGGAAAAGGCTCAAATGGACCTTGACAGTAAGCTGTTTTCCCTTATTCCCATCAAAATTTTTAGAAGTGAAAGAGAAGGCAGCTGAACGATCTGAAGATAAAGATAAAAATAGAATCAATTCTCAAATTGAGCATATCAAGCATATCGATGAGTCAGTTCACATTTCAACTCCTTGGGAAACTGTTTATTATTAAAATCTGGTCATTTTCTTTGTCTTACAAGTGAATAAATCTGTTAAAAAAGGCTTTGCACTGCATTTGCCCACAAAAGTTTTATGAATTACAATCCCACATGCAAATTCAGAAGATGAATACGCTAATTTTATTCTTATCTACTAGACCAATGAACCGTCGACACGTCGGACTTCTTTCTGCCCCAAAGTTCTCGAAAAGCTTTCTTATAATCCGAGCTGAAATATTTGTAGACGAAGTAATTAGCACTAATTGTGACATTGACACCAATTCCTGCATAAGAAGCGTAGCCCGTTTTGATATTCGCTGAATTGGAATGTTTCTCGTTTGCTCAAATTAACCCACTTGATCCTTTTCTGCTGGTGATAATGATCATCATAACCATTAGAAGAAACCAGCCGAAGAATGTCAAAAACAGGATGATTGTCATTGGTTTGAGTGTTTTTCTGACTCCGTGTGCTCCATCTGAACTCGCAAATTGTCGCCAGAATAACAACAAAACACACTTGATCTTTTCCACACGATTATCCAATTTATCATGTAAACAATGAGAGACGACGTGGCGAGAAAGAGATCGAAACTATACCACAAGTACTCGTATTTGCCGGTGAAGAAAGCGGAAATCAGGCACAGAACTTCACTGGAAATGGAAAGGTTGGAAAATCCGGGAAGTATGGAAATGATTTTTTGTGGTTATTTCCTGCTTTGAGTTCCTTTTATCATAAAATAAAGGCTTTAGTAGTCAGTAGACAACCAAAATGCTTACTAATACTAGATATACCGTAATCCTCTGGATTCAACAGTATATTCTCGGCCTGGAGAGTCTGATTTTACTGAATGTAAAGTTATTTTACAACTTCTTTGGGAATTTTTCTGAGATTCAAAGAAAAGGTATCAAACCTACAGTAGTTCCCCTTTTCCAATGCTTCAATTTCAATTCAAAAACGGGTTTTTGAAGCCAATTCTGATTATTTAGACCGTCTTTGACTTGTCTGTTGGAAGTTTACTCACGTCTCTGCCCTTTCCACCATTTGAATATATCCAACCACCGCTACAACCAAAGAACTTATGATTGGGAACAAATTCATACCAAAAATATAGCAGATTTTGGATCTACTGGTCGCTGAGACATTTCTATATCTGAAATTTATATTCGTTAAACTAAAAGATTGGAAGAGAGACCTAAATGGATTGAGAATACAGTAGAATCTGTCTATTCCTAGGCAAAAAATGGCCGCCAAGGAATATTGCATTGCGAAGAAGGGAAGCAACTGTAACTAGTAACAAGATCTAGGATTTTTTGTTGTTTTTTTTGGGAAAAAGTTACCGTACCTTTGGGTAATAAAAGTAATCCCCGTGTAGACAACGTAGCCATAAGCAAAGTGACCCAATTGGTGGATAAGATCGGCGAGAGCCAGGAGGGCTATTAAAATGTTGCAAGAACTCTGTAAATACCTGAAAATTGTCGCAAATTATTCGCTAAAACAAAAGGACGATTACCGAAACCTCAAAGTAGCATAAATAAGGCAAATATGCCCGTAAATCCCCACAACGGAGACCAAGTCAAGAATAAGTGTGGACGGAACGACAAGATTGTGAATATATCGACGATTATATTCGGAAATAGACGAGACTTCCATTTCGGAAATTAATGAGAGCAGAGTGAACTTGAAATATGAAGGAAATGATGAACCAATTGAGGGGAGCAGCTATTCAGAGAACTTGCTCAACTGGAGGCAGCGTCTGTTTATAAAGAAAACAACGGACACCGATCTCATTACCGTCAAATCAAGTTCACAAGTGCTTTTTATGTAAAGATCTCCCGCCCTCATCTATTCTCTGAGCTGCGCAGGTTCATCAATCAAACGTTTATCAATCGTCCGCCAAATTCCCAAATCGTCCGTAGAATTCCCGATCGTCCGTAGAATTCCCGATCGTCCGCCAAATTCCCAAATCGTCCGCCAAATTCCCAAATCGTCCGTAGAATTCCCGATCGTCCGTAGAATTCCCGATCGCCCGCCAAATTCCCAAATCGTCCGCCAAATTCCCAAATCGTCCGTAGAATTCCCAATCGTCCATAGAATTCCCGATCGTCCGTAGAATTCCCGATCGTCCGCCAAATTCCCAAATCGTCCGTAGAATTCCCGATCGTCCGCCAAATTCCCAAATCGTCCGTAGAATTCCCGATCGTCCGCCAAATTCCCAAATCGTCCGTAGAATTCCCGATCGTCCGTAGAATTCCCGATCGTCCGTAGAATTCCCGATCGTCCGCCAAATTCCCAAATCGTCCGCCAAATTCCCAAATCGTCCGTAGAATTCCCGATCGTCCGTAGAATTCCCGATCGTCCGTAGAATTCCCGATCGTCCGCCAAATTCCCAAATCGTCCGCCAAATTCCCAAATCGTCCGTAGAATTCCCGGTCGTCCGTAGAATTGCTCTATATGCCCAGAAAAAAACAGGAGACCTAAAAAATTATTGGAACAAATAGCACAGCAAATATGTTGGATTTCCTCGAAAAGGTTCTTGAATCTTTAGTTAGCCCACATGTTTGAAAAATTGAAAATAAATGTTGGATGTTAGTTGAACTTGAAGGGGATCGAGGGTCAGATCTTCTCTAGTCTTGCTTCGGTTTTCTTTCCTTTTATCCCCTCGTTTCCGCTTGAGTTCTCTCCCGGCGTTTCCGTTACACGGTCATCTCGCTGTCTCTGGCTGTCACCAATTGAAAAAGAGCGGAAAGCACAAAGAAGGGAGGGAAAGGACAGGATCGAACAGAAATGGGAAACAGAGTAAGAGATGACCGAAAAGGGATTTTAGCGGGCTTTTTTTGACAAGAAATCTGACCAGGCTAATCCTTTTCAATTTCTCCAGTAATTTCACCACATTTTCCACTACTTTTTCAAAGAAGATGGCTACTTCTTCCCTGATCCCGGGCAGCAAGCATTTCCACCGTTTTGCGCTTCTTTCTGGTAGCATTGCTGCTCATTTTTATCCAAGGAAATGTTGCAGAATTTACTGGAAGGCAATACGGCGGCGGGAATTCGAAAAGGAAGAAATCACCGGATGGCAAAGACGATCGACCATCTCCACAGGCGCCGAAATACTCGAGTATCCCGCTGTTGACTGAAAATGAGAAAGATTTTGACAAAACACAATGGGAAAGGTCGATATGGATCGTGGAAAGTGGCAGCGACGATTCCCAAGGCAGCGATCAGCCACAGTCGCAGGCGGCGAGGACACAGCCGGATGTCAGACAGTCGAAGAACTCCGCCACGAAGAAAAAGGTCGGCTGTCAATTTGGGGTAAATTTCAAGATTTCTCTGGAAATCGCTGTTTTTTCCAGGTTTTTATAATATTCTTCTGTGAATTTCTCATGCTGTCTGCCCTGGATATTGTCTTGTGGTTTTTCATTGTCGACGAGTTGCCGTTGAATCATTTCCTGGCTGCCATCGCCATTGCCGTCGCCGCCATTTGTCCCTTCTGTGCTTCATCCATTGAAATTTGCCGTCGTTGTAAGAAACTCGGCGATGAATGGACCCGGGCTCAAATCATTCTCCAGATGGGCCTTCTTCTCCTGGGATTAACTGGCTGTATTCTTCTCTTTGTGCCCATTTAATCATTGAAAATGGACATCAAAACTGAATTGAAAGAAAACGTATATGTAAATAAAATCTATACAAACTGTTGTTGTTTCCTTAATTTCTTGGGTTCAAAAATTACGGATCATTCAAAGTTTCAGGCAGCCGGAACTTTGTTCCGGCGGAACAAAGTTCCGGTCTTCCGGAACAAAGTTCCGGTCTTCCGGAACAAAGTTCCCCCCTTCCGGAACAAAGTTCCCCCCTTCCGGAACAAAGTTCCGGCCAACTCCCCCTACCAGGGAGGGTGACTTTTAGACCAAGTGCGACTTGGTCTAATGGTACCCTTATCACTTATGGCCTTTCTTTGGCCGACAAATCACGTATGCTTCCGAAGGCTCGCTTCGCTCGCGGGGCTAGGGGGGTATCCCTCGGGAGATTTGGATCCTTTAGTTTATAGAATGTCCGGGAGAAGAAAATCCGGGAGGAGATCGCTTGGTAGAGCAAAACAGCCATCAGTAACGATATTTTACTGTTTTCCCCAACTAAGCGATCTCCTGCCGAATTTTCTTCTCCCGGACATTCTATAAACTAAAGGATCCAAATCTCCCGAGGGATACCCCCCTAGCCCCGCGAGCGAAGCGAGCCTTCGGAAGCATACGTGATTTGTCGGCCAAAGAAAGGCCATAAGTGATAAGGGTACCATTAGACCAAGTCGCACTTGGTCTAAAAGTCACCCTCCCTGGTAGGGGGAGTTGGCCGGAACTTTGTTCCGGAAGGGGGGAACTTTGTTCCGGAAGGGGGGAACTTTGTTCCGGAAGGGGGGAACTTTGTTCCGGAAGACCGGAACTTTGTTCCGGAAAGACAAAAGAGCCCAAATATGGGCCGGAACTTTGTTCCGGCGGAACAAAGTTCCGGCTGCCAAAGTTTCAATTTCTCTCCGGAGTATTTATTACAAGATTTTATGGAGCTTATCTCTTGACTATATAAAGCACGTCTTCGTAAGCTTGATTATTCTTTTCTGCACTCTTCAAAATGGATACACTTTCTCGACCAACTCACATAGGTGCCCTTTTCTATTTCTATCTTCAAAAATATTATGATTTAGTTCCTCGCTACGCAGAACAAGATTTCACCGAGGTAAAAGAAGTGGATAGCGGTGGTGAAGCAACCTTCTACAGGGGATATCATCCACATTTCGGGTGTGTTTAGCTAATGCACCGAAAATAATTATCAAAAATTTAGAAGAAAGCCTTTGGGGATAAAAATCCTGAACAACGTCTTTGCAACTGCTCAAGAGGCTCATACTCTGGCCAAGGTAGGAAGTCTTGGAATTATTTAGAACAAATCTTTTTGTCCAAGGGGGTTTGTTTGTAATTATATTCCGGATGATTGTGGGCTATTTTTGAAGTTTTTACTAATCTGTGAATGCTGAATGCTTCCAAAAATTATAGTTTTATATTTGTAGAGAGTTACATCTAAGAGTCCCTCAGTTTTAATTTCGTTAAAATAATTCCTCGCCCTTTCTTGTAATTTTTCAAAAATTCTAACCGGAATTATGGGCTTCAGAGCACAGTGTGCCCTTTGCTTTTCTCACCGTTGATGTTATCTAGTTTGTAAATTGGACTGACCTGGACAAGCTGTTACTCCATTTTTATTGCAAATAAAATTAATAGAGCGATAGTAGCCTGCTTTTATCATTTCCGTGACAAAAATATTTTTGAGATAAAGATTTTGCAGTGCCCCCCACACAGGAATATAGTTCGGATATATGGACACTATATACTGTCGAATTCACCAAAATACGCTGGCTACGTGATGGAGTACTTCGAGTTCGGCAACTTTCATAATTGTACCGTTATTATTTTTCTTTAATAATTTTACTGCAGTTCTTCATAACCAGAATAACAGCTACACAAAAATTGAAATCTGGGAGTGGATTCGCCAGATCACCAAAGGACTACAACATCTACACCAACATCACATCATTCACAGAGATGTCAAATCGAAAAAGTTAAACTGGCAAAAACTCATTAATTTGATTTTTCAGCATCCTAATGGTAAATAGAAACCATGTGAAACTCGCGGATTTTGGGACAGCGCGTGTGATGTCATCGGGAGTAGAAACGCCTCTGGTGATGACTTCTAGGTAGTTGTATTCCGAGGGACCATAACTCCGTTCATTTCAGTGTCGGTACACCTGCCTACAGAGCTCCTGAGGTATTTGGTATAGCTGATTACAGCTATCCAGTTGACATCTACTCTGTGGGAATTATAATTTGGGAGATCACCCACCATTTGTAAGTCGCGATCGCGATTGAAATTTAACATAATTTTTAAGGGAGCCGTCCACGCAAACCCGTAAGTTTTAAATGAGTAGAGGAGTCCATTTTTCTCAGAAAGGCCGCTACCCATTAACGCAGAGAATGTTGATCCTGATCTACACGATCTAATAGAAAGGTGGGCAATCGAAATCTCATTCTGAAATTGCTCAGGTGTTGGCATTCGGCACCGCTTGTAAGGCCTACCGCCGGAGCTATTGCAGCTGAATCTACGAAGAGAATCATGAATATAATAAGATCAGTTCATCAGCTACACGTCATGGAGCTCCTATCTACTCAACAAGGAGAGAAAAATGGAAACTGTAGCCAACTGATCGAAAGCGGAAAAATTGGAAAATGCTGGCATACAAACCAGTCAAAAATGCTAGTGACCGAGGATTTCATAAAAGAAGACCAGAGAAAAATAGAGAATAAAAGTGTGGATCAAAAAGGATCAACTGAACAACTGGCTGAGATTCACCACCCACCCAAAGACAACAAGAGTGTAGCTGAACTCGAATTAAGACGACTGTTGGCAGACACTCGAAGATTCAGTGTAACTCAAAAGGAGAGGCCTCCCCATTTTCCGACTTATAATACGGAAAAAAAAGACTTTACCAAAGTTTATCGCCTAACCCTAACATGTCCCGAAGGTTTGTCGTTTCTTGGCACAATATTTCATTCAAATTTAGATGATAAAAAATTCAAGGAAGCTCTTGAATCGAAGCCAATCGATGCGGAAGTAGAAAGGGGAACACTGAGAGTGATCACGACTGTTAGAAATGTGGTGGGGAGTAAATATTGTTTGAATATAAAAATCAATTTAGTGGGAGCCTATGCCACGATTTTGGAGGAAATATTTGGTAAGTTTTTGCATAACTGCTTTTATGGAGGAAGTTATCTTTCCAGGGGAAAAATATAGTTCCATCCTGGCGGGGTGTAGAATCAATCGATGGAAAATTTTAAATATTAGGTTGTAACATGAGTCCGTGCCGCGGGTTTGCAAACTTTTCTCTTGACCGCTGTCAGTTTATAAACAACAGTAGCTTGTAGAGCAGAATTTGCTCTTCTAAATGGTATATGTATCATCTCTGTAGCTCGTTTTCTAGAGGCGCTACAGCCCCAGAAAGCGGAAATGCGAAAGGTTGAAACGTCAACCTCAGACTATGATTTGGTTATTTCATGGCTATCACTCAACTTATTTGAGTCCTGCTAATATTGAGATATACAGTGGGTGACCTACTGTAGAAAACAAGAGTCAGAATAATAGAATTAAACTTTGTCAAGGAGCCATCGAGTCTTGCAACATTTGGAGCGCTTTGGAGCAAAATAGCCGAAATGTCGAAAATACGGCAGAAAACTGTCTTTCTTTTTGGTGGACGCTAAAAAGCCCAAAAAATTCTACCTAGAAATATTTGCTGCCTTCTCCAAATTTGGATTCGTCGATATTCGGAAATAGCCCAATTTCCTCGAGATTGAGAACCGACAAAATTCTTTTTCTTTTGTCTTGACCAAAACCCTTATGCGAATTTCATGAAAATTTTTTTCAGATGTGCATGGTTTTATACGTGCAACTTTACATGATATTCCTAACCGCATCCTTCCTCTCGTTTGAAGCGTGTCCCCATCAGAAACACTCCACAGCCTGTAATATGGCTATAATTATTTTTTGCATAGTTTTTGTTCTCACCATTTGTAACTGGATAGTTTACATGTGTTTTTACTATGGGAATAAGCGGATGCGATTGTCTATTGCCAGTGTCCATGTAATCAATTTTATTTTATCTTGTATTATAGCTATCATTGTATTCACAGGCATACGCGTCCAGTGGCAAGCCGTCATTATGTTGATAATTTCGTTTTTTGATATTATTTCCTATACATGTTGGGGAATCGATTTGGTTTTTAGTGAAATTGAAACGAAATGAATAAATGCTACATACCTCTCTTATACCGTTTTGTTTTGTGTGTACTTGTTTGGTGATTATTTGTTTGACACACTATTCGTCTACCGATAATGGTATTCAAAACTCAATGAATACAGAGGCTACAATATTCTAATGCTCGTTCGCCGTATGAGTTCTTGTATGATAATTCGTATGTGTTGTGGTGTGATGGGTCTGCTCTCCTCCATGTGCATTCCAAAGGTTATGGAATGCTTTCTTGTACTCTGACCTGAATAGAATTCGTTATTGAGAGCCGTGCCATTTTACCCATAATATTTATAGACAAAATAATTGGCAGCAATTGAGATATTTATGGGAATTCCAGCATAGGACACGTATCCAATCCGAAGATTTACTGAAATACACGTTTTTTTATATAAAAGTAGACAAACCTGGCCAATCATCTCGTTTTGAAATGTAGACAGCTGTTCCCATGCCAAGAAACCAGCCGAAAAATGTCAATCCGAGGATAATTGTCAGCGGTTTTAGGGTGTTTTTGACACTCGTGACCAAATCTGCAATATGATCTAAAGATCTTCCTCGTTTCCTACGTGATTTTTTCCAAACTATAATCCAGATGACAATATAAATTAAGACGGCTAATCCATTTAAAGAAACCGTCGTAAGGGCCCAGATTGTCTCACTTCTTCCGGAGAAAAAAGCAGCGATTAGGCAGAGAGTCTCTCTAAAATTTGGAAGTCAAAAAGAAGGAAAAAGTGCCAACTTTTCAGGATTCTTCTCCATTTCAAAGTAAGCGAAGATAGCCAGCCCCACGGAGAAAGCAACAGGGAGAATGTTGACAAGCAGAAGGTAGAGGAATTGGCCCCTTTTTGTATTGGAAATATTACGGTATCTGAAGACTTTATTGACTTTTGATGCGGTTACCTACTTTACTGCATATGTGATGCAATAAAGGCGATCTAATCCTAGACAGATGATATTGACGATGGAATGTTGCATAAAAAGAGCTGGGACTAGCTGGATCCAATAACAAGTTCTAAATGAGAGTAGGCTAGGAAAATTGGGCCGGTTACCCGAGACTGACAAAAGTAATTCCACTGAAAACCAGAAAAGAATATGGGAAATGGGACAGTTGATGGACTAAATCAGTCAGGGCCAGGATGGCAATCAGAATGTTACAGGGGTTGTGTAGGTATCTAAAAGGAATTTTAAACTTCAGTTAATTAGCAATAAAAAATGAATAAATTACAGTAATCCAGTGCCAAAAAAAAGAGCCTTTTCGCAATGACATTCGGATGCTATCGGCGAAATTATCATAAATCCATCATAATTTCCCATTTTTTCCTTTAAATTTGAAAGTTTCTGCTTACTTGAATCTCGCAGTAGCCCAAATGATAGACAAATGCCCATAAATACCAATAATAGCGGAAATAAGAAGAATAACAGCCGGTGGGAGGCAAATAGTCCGATACAGGGCGGCATCCTCGCTGCCCACCATATCCGACATCAATCCCGGAAGTGGGTAATCCACTTCTTTTATAGCAGTTGACTCCTACGTGAGGAAATGAGGGCGACATTATCCCGGGAGTGAAAAGGGTAATCAGGCACGTAGTACTTCTGATATCCAGGTTATTTCGTCAATAATATGGAAAATCCCCGTGTGACACTTCGTACACAAAACAATGTTTTATCCTGTTACAAAAATAAAACATACCTTGTAGTTTGACAGCGAAAGAGGGTACAAAAAGGGGACAATAAGGCAAGTACGGGAAAAGAAGAGAACACAAAACCAAGAAAAGAGAAGGAGTACCTGCAAAGGAAAAAATATTAAAGAGACTACAAACGAGAACTGGCGATCACCATTTCTTAATTTTGGAATTTTGGCTATCGCCAATTTTCGAATTCCAAAATCCACGATAGTTTTGGCGATCGCCAAAATCCCAGTCGCCAAAATTGGCGATCGCCAAAAATTCCAGTCGCCAAAATTGGCGATCGCCAAAAATTCCAGTCGCCAAAATTGGCGATCGCCAAAAATCCAAGTCGCCAAAAATCCAAGTCGCCAAAAATCCAAGTCGCCAAAAATCCAAGTCGCCAAAATTGGCGATCGCCAAAAATCGCAGTCGCCAAAATTGGAGATCGCCAAAAATCCAAGTCGCCAAAATTGGCGATCGCCAAAAATCCAAATCGCCAAAATTGGCGATCGCCAAAAATCCAAGTCGCCAAAAATCCAAGTCGCCAAAATTGGCGATCGCCAAAAATCCAAATCGCCAAAATTGGCGATCGCCAAAAATCCAAATCGCCAAAATTGGCGATCGCCAGAAGTCCAAGTCGCCAAAATTGGCGATCACCAAAAATCCAAGTCGCCAAAATTGGCGATCGCCAAAAATCCAAATCGCCAAAAATCCAAATCGCCAAAATTGGCGATCGCCAAAAATCCAAATCGCCAAAATTGGCGATCGCCAAAAATCCAAGTCGCCAAAAATCCAAGTCGCCAAAAATCCAAGTCGCCAAAATTGGCGATCGCCAGAAGTCCAAGTCGCCAAAATTGGCGATCACCAAAAATCCAAGTCGCCAAAATTGGCGATCGCCAAAAATCCAAGTCGCCAAAAATCCAAGTCGCCAAAATTGGCGATCGCCAAAAATCCAAATCGCCAAAATTGGCGATCGCCAAAAATCCAAGTCGCCAAAAATCCAAATCGCCAAAATTGGCGATCGCCAAAAATCCAAATCGCCAAAAATCCAAGTCGCCAAAATTGGCGATCGCCAAAAATCCAAGTCGCCAAAATTGGCGATCGCCAGAAGTCCAAGTCGCCAAAATTGGCGATCACCAAAAATCCAAGTCGCCAAAAATCCAAGTCGCCAAAAATCCAAGTCGCCAAAATTGGCGATAGCCAAAAATCCCAGTCGCCAAAATTGGCGATCGCCAAAAATCCCAGTCGCCAAAATTGGCGATCGCCAGAAGTCCAAGTCGCCAAAATTGGCGATCACCAAAAATCCAAGTCGCCAAAATTGGCGATCGCCAAAAATCCAAGTCGCCAAAATTGGCGATCGCCAAAAATCCAAATCGCCAAAATTGGCGATCGCCAAAAATCCAAGTCGCCAAAAATCCAAATCGCCAAAATTGGCGATCGCCAAAAATCCAAATCGCCAAAAATCCAAGTCGCCAAAATTGGCGATCGCCAAAAATCCAAGTCGCCAAAATTGGCGATCGCCAGAAGTCCAAGTCGCCAAAATTGGCGATCACCAAAAATCCAAGTCGCCAAAAATCCAAGTCGCCAAAAATCCAAGTCGCCAAAATTGGCGATCGCCAAAAATCCAAGTCGCCAAAAATCCAAGTCGCCAAAAATCCAAGTCGCCAAAAATCGCAGTCGCCAAAATTGGCGATCGCCAAAAATCCAAATCGCCAAAATTGGCGATCGCCAAAAATCCAAATCGCCAAAATTGGCGATCGCCAAAAATCCAAGTCGCCAAAAATCCAAGTCGCCAAAATTGGCGATAGCCAAAAATCCCAGTCGCCAAAATTGGCGATCGCCAAAAATCCAAGTCGCCAAAAATCCAAGTCGCCAAAAATCCAAGTCGCCAAAAATCGCAGTCGCCAAAATTGGCGATCGCCAAAAATCCAAATCGCCAAAATTGGCGATCGCCAAAAATCCAAATCGCCAAAATTGGCGATCGCCAAAAATCCAAGTCGCCAAAAATCCAAGTCGCCAAAATTGGCGATCGCCAAAAATCCAAATCGCCAAAAATCCAAATCGCCAAAATTGGCGATCGCCAAAAATCCAAGTCGCCAAAATTGGCGATCGCCAAAAATCCAAGTCGCCAAAATTGGCGATCGCCAAAAATCCAAGTCGCCAAAATTGGCGATCGCCAAAAATCCAAATCGCCAAAATTGGCGATCGCCAAAAATCCAAATCGCCAAAATTGGCGATCGCCAAAAATCCAAGTCGCCAAAATTGGCGATCGCCAAAAATCCAAACCGCCAAAATTGGCGATCGCCAAAAATCCAAATCGCCAAAATTGGCGATCGCCAAAAATCCAAGTCGCCAAAATTGGCGATCGCCAAAAATCCAAGTCGCCAAAATTGGCGATCGCCAAAAATCCAAGTCGCCAAAATTGGCGATCGCCAAAAATCCAAGTCGCCAAAAATCCAAGTCGCCAAAATTGGCGATCGCCAAAAATCCAAGTCGCCAAAAATCCAAGTCGCCAAAATTGGCGATCGCCAAAAATCCAAGTCGCGAAAATTGGCGATCGCCAAAAATCCAAATCGCCAAAATTGGCGATCGCCAAAAATCCAAGTCGCCAAAAATCCAAGTCGCCAAAATTGGCGATCGCCAAAAATCCAAATCGCCAAAAATCCAAATCGCCAAAATTGGCGATCGCCAAAAATCCAAATCGCCAAAATTGGCGATCGCCAAAAATCCAAGTCGCCAAAAATCCAAGTCGCCAAAATAGGCGATCGCCAAAAATCCAAATCGCCAAAATTGGCGATCGCCAAAAATCCAAGTCGCCAAAAATCCAAGTCGCCAAAATTGGCGATCGCCAAAAATCCAAGTCGCCAAAAATCCAAGTCGCCAAAATTGGCGATCGCCAAAAATCCAAATCGCCAAAAATCCAAATCGCCAAAATTGGCGATCGCCAAAAATCCAAGTCGCCAAAAATCCAAGTCGCCAAAAATCCAAGTCGCCAAAAATCCCAGTCGCCAAAATTGGCGATCGCCAAAAATCCAAATCGCCAAAATTGGCGATCGCCAGAAGTCCAAATCGCCAAAATTGGCGATCGCCAAAAATCCAAGTCGCCAAAAATCCAAGTCGCCAAAATTGGCGATCGCCAAAAATCCAAATCGCCAAAATTGGCGATCGCCAAAAATCCAAATCGCCAAAATTGGCGATCGCCAAAAATCCAAGTCGCCAAAAATCCAAGTCGCCAAAATTGGCGATCGCCAAAAATCCAAATCGCCAAAAATCCAAATCGCCAAAATTGGCGATCGCCAAAAATCCAAGTCGCCAAAAATCCCAGTCGCCAAAATTGGCGATCGCCAAAAATCCAAATCGCCAAAATTGGCGATCGCCAAAAATCCAAGTCGCCAAAATTGGCGATCGCCAAAAATCCAAGTCGCCAAAATTGGCGATCGCCAGAAGTCCAAGTCGCCAAAATTGGCGATCACCAAAAATCCAAGTCGCCAAAAATCCAAGTCGCCAAAAATCCAAGTCGCCAAAAATCCAAGTCGCCAAAAATCCAAGTCGCCAAAAATCCAAGTCGCCAAAAATCGCAGTCGCCAAAATTGGCGATCGCCAAAAATCCAAGTCGCCAAAAATCCAAGTCGCCAAAAATCCAAGTCGCCAAAAATCGCAGTCGCCAAAATTGGCGATCGCCAAAAATCCAAGTCGCCAAAAATCCAAATCGCCAAAATTGGCGATCGCCAAAAATCCACGTCGCCAAAAATCCAAGTCGCCAAAATTGGCGATCGCCAAAAATCCAAATCGCCAAAAATCCAAATCGCCAAAATTGGCGATCGCCAAAAATCCAAGTCGCCAAAAATCCCAGTCGCCAAAATTGGCGATCGCCAAAAATCCAAATCGCCAAAATTGGCGATCGCCAAAAATCCAAGTCGCCAAAATTGGCGATCGCCAAAAATACAAGTCGCCAAAATTGGCGATCGCCAAAAATCCAAGTCGCCACAATTGGCGATCGCCAAAAATCCAAATCGCCAAAATTGGCGATCGCCAAAAATCCAAATCGCCAAAATTGGCGATCGCCAAAAATCCAAGTCGCCAAAAATCCAAGTCGCCAAAAATCCAAGTCGCCAAAAATCCCAGTCGCCAAAATTGGCGATCGCCAAAAATCCAAATCGCCAAAATTGGCGATCGCCAAAAATCCAAGTCGCCAAAATTGGCGATCGCCAAAAATTCCAGTCGCCAAAATTGGCGATCGCCAAAAATCGCAGTCGCCAAAATTGGCGATCGCCAAAAATCCAAGTCGCCAAAAATCCAAGTCGCCAAAAATCCAAGTCGCCAAAATTGGCGATAGCCAAAAATCCCAGTCGCCAAAATTGGCGATCGCCAAAAATCCAAGTCGCCAAAAATCCAAGTCGCCAAAAATCCAAGTCGCCAAAAATCCAAGTCGCCAAAATTGGCGATCGCCAAAAATCGCAGTCGCCAAAATTGGAGATCGCCAAAAATCCAAGTCGCCAAAATTGGCGATCGCCAAAAATCCAAATCGCCAAAATTGGCGATCGCCAAGAATCCAAATCGCCAAAATTGGCGATCGCCAAAAATCCAAGTCGCCAAAAATCCAAGTCGCCAAAAATCCAAGTCGCCAAAAATCCAAGTCGCCAAAATTGGCGATCGCCAAAAATCCAAATCGCCAAAAATCCAAATCGCCAAAATTGGCGATCGCCAAAAATCCAAATCGCCAAAATTGGCGATCGCCAAAAATCCAAGTCGCCAAAATTGGCGATCGCCAAAAATCCAAATCGCCAAAATTGGCGATCGCCAAAAATCCAAGTCGCCAAAAATCCAAGTCGCCAAAATTGGCGATCGCCAAAAATCCAAATCGCCAAAAATCCAAATCGCCAAAATTGGCGATCGCCAAAAATCCAAATCGCCAAAATTGGCGATCGCCAAAAATCCAAGTCGCCAAAAATCCAAGTCGCCAAAATTGGCGATCGCCAAAAATCCAAATCGCCAAAAATCCAAATCGCCAAAATTGGCGATCGCCAAAAATCCAAATCGCCAAAATTGGCGATCGCCAAAAATCCAAGTCGCCAAAATTGGCGATCGCCAAAAATCCAAATCGCCAAAATTGGCGATCGCCAAAAATCCAAGTCGCCAAAAATCCAAGTCGCCAAAATTGGCGATCGCCAAAAATCCAAATCGCCAAAAATCCAAATCGCCAAAATTGGCGATCGCCAAAAATCCAAATCGCCAAAATTGGCGATCGCCAAAAATCCAAGTCGCCAAAAATCCAAGTCGCCAAAATTGGCGATCGCCAAAAATCCAAATCGCCAAAAATCCAAATCGCCAAAATTGGCGATCGCCAAAAATCCAAATCGCCAAAATTGGCGATCGCCAAAAATCCAAGTCGCCAAAAATCCCAGTCGCCAAAATTGGCGATCGCCAAAAATCCAAATCGCCAAAATTGGCGATCGCCAAAAATCCAAGTCGCCAAAATTGGCGATCGCCAAAAATACAAGTCGCCAAAATTGGCGATCGCCAAAAATCCAAGTCGCCACAATTGGCGATCGCCAAAAATCCAAATCGCCAAAAATCCAAATCGCCAAAATTGGCGATCGCCAAAAATCCAAATCGCCAAAATTGGCGATCGCCAAAAATCCAAGTCGCCAAAAATCCAAGTCGCCAAAAATCCAAGT
The DNA here is from genome assembly GCA_964036215.1 of Oscheius sp. DF5033. Taxonomy (NCBI): domain Eukaryota; kingdom Metazoa; phylum Nematoda; class Chromadorea; order Rhabditida; family Rhabditidae; genus Oscheius; species Oscheius sp. DF5033. The sequence continues at coordinate 3,419,655 of CAXIWN010000006.1, forward strand.
CGCCAAAAATCCCAGTCGCCAAAATTGGCGATCGCCAAAAATCCAAATCGCCAAAATTGGCGATCGCCAAAAATCCAAGTCGCCAAAAATCCAAGTCGCCAAAAATCCAAGTCGCCAAAAATCCCAGTCGCCAAAATTGGCGATCGCCAAAAATCCAAGTCGCCAAAATTGGCGATCGCCAAAAATCCAAATCGCCAAAATTGGCGATCGCCAAAAATCCAAGTCGCCAAAAATCCAAGTCGCCAAAATTGGCGATCGCCAAAAATCCAAATCGCCAAAAATCCAAATCGCCAAAATTGGCGATCGCCAAAAATCCAAATCGCCAAAATTGGCGATCGCCAAAAATCCAAGTCGCCAAAAATCCAAGTCGCCAAAATTGGCGATCGCCAAAAATCCAAATCGCCAAAAATCCAAATCGCCAAAATTGGCGATCGCCAAAAATCCAAATCGCCAAAATTGGCGATCGCCAAAAATCCAAGTCGCCAAAATTGGCGATCGCCAAAAATCCAAATCGCCAAAATTGGCGATCGCCAAAAATCCAAGTCGCCAAAAATCCAAGTCGCCAAAATTGGCGATCGCCAAAAATCCAAATCGCCAAAAATCCAAATCGCCAAAATTGGCGATCGCCAAAAATCCAAATCGCCAAAATTGGCGATCGCCAAAAATCCAAGTCGCCAAAAATCCAAGTCGCCAAAATTGGCGATCGCCAAAAATCCAAATCGCCAAAAATCCAAATCGCCAAAATTGGCGATCGCCAAAAATCCAAATCGCCAAAATTGGCGATCGCCAAAAATCCAAGTCGCCAAAAATCCCAGTCGCCAAAATTGGCGATCGCCAAAAATCCAAATCGCCAAAATTGGCGATCGCCAAAAATCCAAGTCGCCAAAATTGGCGATCGCCAAAAATACAAGTCGCCAAAATTGGCGATCGCCAAAAATCCAAGTCGCCACAATTGGCGATCGCCAAAAATCCAAATCGCCAAAAATCCAAATCGCCAAAATTGGCGATCGCCAAAAATCCAAATCGCCAAAATTGGCGATCGCCAAAAATCCAAGTCGCCAAAAATCCAAGTCGCCAAAAATCCAAGTCGCCAAAAATCCCAGTCGCCAAAATTGGCGATCGCCAAAAATCCAAATCGCCAAAATTGGCGATCGCCAAAAATCCAAGTCGCCAAAATTGGCGATCGCCAAAAATTCCAGTCGCCAAAATTGGCGATCGCCAAAAATCGCAGTCGCCAAAATTGGCGATCGCCAAAAATCCAAATCGCCAAAATTGGCGATCGCCAAAAATCCAAGTCGCCAAAAATCCAAGTCGCCAAAATTGGCGATCGCCAAAAATCCAAATCGCCAAAAATCCAAATCGCCAAAATTGGCGATCGCCAAAAATCCAAATCGCCAAAATTGGCGATCGCCAAAAATCCAAGTCGCCAAAAATCCCAGTCACCAAAATTGGCGATCGCCAAAAATCCAAATCGCCAAAATTGGCGATCGCCAAAAATCCAAGTCGCCAAAATTGGCGATCGCCAAAAATACAAGTCGCCAAAATTGGCGATCGCCAAAAATCCAAGTCGCCACAATTGGCGATCGCCAAAAATCCAAATCGCCAAAAATCCAAATCGCCAAAATTGGCGATCGCCAAAAATCCAAATCGCCAAAATTGGCGATCGCCAAAAATCCAAGTCGCCAAAATTGGCGATCGCCAAAAATCCAAATCGCCAAAATTGGCGATCGCCAAAAATCCAAGTCGCCAAAAATCCAAGTCGCCAAAATTGGCGATCGCCAAAAATCCAAATCGCCAAAAATCCAAATCGCCAAAATTGGCGATCGCCAAAAATCCAAATCGCCAAAATTGGCGATCGCCAAAAATCCAAGTCGCCAAAAATCCAAGTCGCCAAAATTGGCGATCGCCAAAAATCCAAATCGCCAAAAATCCAAATCGCCAAAATTGGCGATCGCCAAAAATCCAAATCGCCAAAATTGGCGATCGCCAAAAATCCAAGTCGCCAAAAATCCCAGTCGCCAAAATTGGCGATCGCCAAAAATCCAAATCGCCAAAATTGGCGATCGCCAAAAATCCAAGTCGCCAAAATTGGCGATCGCCAAAAATACAAGTCGCCAAAATTGGCGATCGCCAAAAATCCAAGTCGCCACAATTGGCGATCGCCAAAAATCCAAATCGCCAAAAATCCAAATCGCCAAAATTGGCGATCGCCAAAAATCCAAATCGCCAAAATTGGCGATCGCCAAAAATCCAAGTCGCCAAAAATCCAAGTCGCCAAAAATCCAAGTCGCCAAAAATCCCAGTCGCCAAAATTGGCGATCGCCAAAAATCCAAATCGCCAAAATTGGCGATCGCCAAAAATCCAAGTCGCCAAAATTGGCGATCGCCAAAAATTCCAGTCGCCAAAATTGGCGATCGCCAAAAATCGCAGTCGCCAAAATTGGCGATCGCCAAAAATCCAAGTCGCCAAAAATCCAAGTCGCCAAAAATCCAAGTCGCCAAAAATCCAAGTCGCCAAAATTGGCGATCGCCAAAAATCCAAGTCGCCAAAAATCCAAGTCGCCAAAAATCCAAGTCGCCAAAAATCCAAGTCGCCAAAATTGGCGATCGCCAAAAATCCAAGTCGCCAAAAATCCAAGTCGCCAAAAATCCAAGTCGCCAAAAATCCCAGTCGCCAAAATTGGCGATCGCCAAAAATCCAAGTCGCCAAAAATCCAAGTCGCCAAAAATCCAAGTCGCCAAAAATCCAAGTCGCCAAAATTGGCGATCGCCAAAAATCGCAGTCGCCAAAATTGGAGATCGCCAAAAATCCAAGTCGCCAAAATTGGCGATCGCCAAAAATCCAAATCGCCAAAATTGGCGATCGCCAAGAATCCAAATCGCCAAAATTGGCGATCGCCAAAAATCCAAGTCGCCAAAAATCCAAGTCGCCAAAAATCCAAGTCGCCAAAAATCCAAGTCGCCAAAATTGGCGATCGCCAAAAATCCAAATCGCCAAAATTGGCGATCGCCAAGAATCCAAATCGCCAAAATTGGCGATCGCCAAAAATCCAAGTCGCCAAAAATCCAAGTCGCCAAAAATCCAAGTCGCCAAAAATCCAAGTCGCCAAAATTGGCGATCGCCAAAAATCCAAATCGCCAAAATTGGCGATCGCCAAAAATCCAAGTCGCCAAAAATCCAAGTCGCCAAAATTGGCGATCGCCAAAAATCCAAATCGCCAAAATTGGCGATCGCCAAAAATCCAAGTCGCCAAAAATCCAAGTCGCCAAAATTGGCGATCGCCAAGAATCCAAATCGCCAAAATTGGCGATCGCCAAAAATCCAAATCGCCAAAATTGGCGATCGCCAAAAATCCAAATCGCCAAAATTGGCGATCGCCAAAAATCCAAGTCGCCAAAATTGGCGATCGCCAAAAATCCAAGTCGCCAAAATTGGCGATCGCCAAAAATCCAAATCGCCAAAATTGGCGATCGCCAAAAATCCAAGTCGCCAAAATTGGCGATCGCCAAAAATCCAAATCGCCAAAATTGGCGATCGCCAAAAATCCAAGTCGCCAAAATTGGCGATCGCCAAAAATCCAAGTCGCCAAAAATCCAAGTCGCCAAAATTGGCGATCGCCAAAAATCCAAATCGCCAAAAATCCAAATCGCCAAAATTGGCGATCGCCAAAAATCCAAATCGCCAAAATTGGCGATCGCCAAAAATCCAAGTCGCCAAAAATCCAAGTCGCCAAAATTGGCGATCGCCAAAAATCCAAATCGCCAAAAATCCAAATCGCCAAAATTGGCGATCGCCAAAAATCCAAATCGCCAAAATTGGCGATCGCCAAAAATCCAAGTCGCCAAAAATCCAAGTCGCCAAAAATCCAAGTCGCCAAAAATCCCAGTCGCCAAAATTGGCGATCGCCAAAAATCCAAATCGCCAAAATTGGCGATCGCCAAAAATCCAAATCGCCAAAATTGGCGATCGCCAAAAATCCAAATCGCCAAAATTGGCGATCGCCAAAAATCCAAGTCGCCAAAAATCCAAGTCGCCAAAAATCCAAGTCGCCAAAAATCCAAGTCGCCAAAAATCCCAGTCGCCAAAATTGGCGATCGCCAAAAATCCAAATCGCCAAAATTGGCGATCGCCAAAAATCCAAGTCGCCAAAAATCCAAGTCGCCAAAATTGGCGATCGCCAAAAATCCAAATCGCCAAACTTGGCGATCGCCAAAAATCCAAGTCGCCAAAAATCCAAGTCGCCAAAATTGGCGATCGCCAAAAATCCAAATCGCCAAAATTGGCGATCGCCAAAAATCCAAGTCGCCAAAAATCCAAGTCGCCAAAATTGGCGATCGCCAAAAATCCAAATCGCCAAAATTGGCGATCGCCAAAAATCCAAGTCGCCAAAATTGGCGATCGCCAAAAATCCAAATCGCCAAAAATCCAAATCGCCAAAATTGGCGATCGCCAAAAATCCAAATCGCCAAAATTGGCGATCGCCAAAAATCCAAGTCGCCAAAAATCCAAGTCGCCAAAAATCCAAGTCGCCAAAAATCCAAGTCGCCAAAAATCCAAGTCGCCAAAAATCCAAGTCGCCAAAATTGGCGATAGCCAAAAATCCCAGTCGCCAAAATTGGCGATCGCCAAAAATCCAAGTCGCCAAAAATCCAAGTCGCCAAAAATCCAAGTCGCCAAAAATCCAAGTCGCCAAAAATCCAAGTCGCCAAAAATCCAAGTCGCCAAAAATCCAAGTCGCCAAAAATCGCAGTCGCCAAAATTGGCGATCGCCAAAAATCCAAGTCGCCAAAAATCCAAGTCGCCAAAATTGGCGATCGCCAAAAATCCAAGTCGCCAAAAATCCAAGTCGCCAAAAATCCAAGTCGCCAAAAATCGCAGTCGCCAAAATTGGCGATCGCCAAAAATCCAAATCGCCAAAATTGGCGATCGCCAAAAATCCAAGTCGCCAAAAATCCAAGTCGCCAAAATTGGCGATCGCCAAAAATCCAAATCGCCAAAATTGGCGATCGCCAAAAATCCAAGTCGCCAAAAATCCAAGTCGCCAAAATTGGCGATCGCCAAAAATCCAAATCGCCAAAATTGGCGATCGCCAAAAATCCAAGTCGCCAAAATTGGCGATCGCCAGAAGTCCAAATCGCCAAAATTGGCGATCGCCAAAAATCCAAGTCGCCAAAAATCCAAGTCGCCAAAAATCCAAGTCGCCAAAAATCCCAGTCGCCAAAATTGGCGATCGCCAAAAATCCAAGTCGCCAAAATTGGCGATCGCCAAAAATCCAAGTCGCCAAAATTGGCGATCGCCAAAAATCCAAGTCGCCACAATTGGCGATCGCCAGAAGTCCAAGTCGCCAAAATTGGCGATCACCAAAAATCCAAGTCGCCAAAAATCCAAGTCGCCAAAAATCCAAGTCGCCAAAATTGGCGATAGCCAAAAATCCCAGTCGCCAAAATTGGCGATCGCCAAAAATCCAAGTCGCCAAAAATCCAAGTCGCCAAAAATCCAAGTCGCCAAAAATCCAAGTCGCCAAAATTGGCGATCGCCAAAAATCCAAGTCGCCAAAAATCCAAATCGCCAAAATTGGCGATCGCCAAAAATCCAAGTCGCCAAAAATCCAAGTCGCCAAAAATCCAAGTCGCCAAAAATCCAAGTCGCCAAAAATCCAAGTCGCCAAAAATCGCAGTCGCCAAAATTGGCGATCGCCAAAAATCCAAATCGCCAAAATTGGCGATCGCCAAAAATCCAAGTCGCCAAAAATCCAAGTCGCCAAAAATCCAAGTCGCCAAAAATCCAAGTCGCCAAAAATCCAAGTCGCCAAAAATCGCAGTCGCCAAAATTGGCGATCGCCAAAAATCCAAATCGCCAAAATTGGCGATCGCCAAAAATCCAAGTCGCCAAAAATCCAAGTCGCCAAAATTGGCGATCGCCAAAAATCCAAATCGCCAAAATTGGCGATCGCCAAAAATCCAAGTCGCCAAAAATCCAAGTCGCCAAAATTGGCGATCGCCAAAAATCCAAATCGCCAAAATTGGCGATCGCCAAAAATCCAAGTCGCCAAAATTGGCGATCGCCAGAAGTCCAAATCGCCAAAATTGGCGATCGCCAAAAATCCAAGTCGCCAAAAATCCAAGTCGCCAAAAATCCAAGTCGCCAAAAATCCCAGTCGCCAAAATTGGCGATCGCCAAAAATCCAAGTCGCCAAAATTGGCGATCGCCAAAAATCCAAGTCGCCAAAATTGGCGATCGCCAAAAATCCAAGTCGCCACAATTGGCGATCGCCAGAAGTCCAAGTCGCCAAAATTGGCGATCACCAAAAATCCAAGTCGCCAAAAATCCAAGTCGCCAAAAATCCAAGTCGCCAAAATTGGCGATAGCCAAAAATCCCAGTCGCCAAAATTGGCGATCGCCAAAAATCCAAGTCGCCAAAAATCCAAGTCGCCAAAAATCCAAGTCGCCAAAAATCCAAGTCGCCAAAATTGGCGATCGCCAAAAATCCAAGTCGCCAAAAATCCAAATCGCCAAAATTGGCGATCGCCAAAAATCCAAGTCGCCAAAATTGGCGATCGCCAGAAGTCCAAATCGCCAAAATTGGCGATCGCCAAAAATCCAAATCGCCAAAATTGGCGATCGCCAAAAATCCAAGTCGCCAAAAATCCAAGTCGCCAAAATTGGCGATCGCCAAAAATCCAAATCGCCAAAATTGGCGATCGCCAAAAATCCAAGTCGCCAAAAATCCAAGTCGCCAAAATTGGCGATCGCCAAAAATCCAAATCGCCAAAATTGGCGATCGCCAAAAATCCAAGTCGCCAAAATTGGCGATCGCCAAAAATCCAAATCGCCAAAATTGGCGATCGCCAAAAATCCAAATCGCCAAAATTGGCGATCGCCAAAAATCCAAGTCGCCAAAATTGGCGATCGCCAAAAATCCAAGTCGCGAAAATTGGCGATCGCCAAAAATCCAAGTCGCCAAAAATCCAAGTCGCCAAAATTGGCGATCGCCAAAAATCCAAGTCGCGAAAATTGGCGATCGCCAAAAATCCAAATCGCCAAAATTGGCGATCGCCAAAAATCCAAGTCGCCAAAATTGGCGATCGCCAAAAATCCAAGTCGCGAAAATTGGCGATCGCCAAAAATCCAAGTCGCCAAAATTGGCGATCGCCAAAAATCCAAGTCGCCAAAATTGGCGATCGCCAAAAATCCAAGTCGCGAAAATTGGCGATCGCCAAAAATCCAAGTCGCCAAAATTGGCGATCGCCAAAAATCCAAGTCGCGAAAATTGGCGATCGCCAAAAATCCAAATCGCCAAAATTGGCGATCGCCAAAAATCCAAGTCGCCAAAATTGGCGATCGCCAAAAATCCAAATCGCCAAAAATCCAAATCGCCAAAATTGGCGATCGCCAAAAATCCAAGTCGCCAAAAATCCAAGTCGCCAAAAATCCAAGTCGCCAAAAATCCCAGTCGCCAAAATTGGCGATCGCCAAAAATCCAAATCGCCAAAATTGGCGATCGCCAAAAATCCAAGTCGCCAAAAATCCAAGTCGCCAAAATTGGCGATCGCCAAAAATCCAAGTCGCCAAAAATCCAAGTCGCCAAAATTGGCGATCGCCAAAAATCCAAATCGCCAAAAATCCAAGTCGCCAAAATTGGCGATCGCCAAAAATCCAAGTCGCGAAAATAGGCGATCGCCAAAAATCCAAATCGCCAAAATTGGCGATCGCCAAAAATCCAAATCGCCAAAATTGGCGATCGCCAAAAATCCAAATCGCCAAAAATCCAAATAGCCAAAATTGGCGATCGCCAAAAATCCAAATCGCCAAAATTGGCGATCGCCAGAAGTCCAAGTCGCCAAAATTGGCGATCACCAAAAATCCAAGTCGCCAAAAATCCAAGTCGCCAAAATTGGCGATAGCCAAAAATCCCAGTCGCCAAAATTGGCGATCGCCACAAATCCAAGTCGCCAAAAATCCAAGTCGCCAAAAATCGCAGTCGCCAAAATTGGCGATCGCCAAAAATCCAAATCGCCAAAATTGGCGATCGCCAAAAATCCAAGTCGCCAAAAATCCAAATCGCCAAAATTGGCGATCGCCAAAAATCCAAGTCGCCAAAAATCCAAGTCGCCAAAATTGGCGATCGCCAAAAATCCAAATCGCCAAAAATCCAAATCGCCAAAATTGGCGATCGCCAAAAATCCAAGTCGCCAAAAATCCAAGTCGCCAAAATTGGCGATCGCCAAAAATCCAAATCGCCAAAAATCCAAATCGCCAAAATTGGCGATCGCCAAAAATCCAAGTCGCCAAAATTGGCGATCGCCAAAAATCCAAGTCGCCAAAAATCCAAGTCGCCAAAAATCCAAGTCGCCAAAATTGGCGATCGCCAAAAATCCAAGTCGCCAAAATTGGCGATCGCCAAAAATCCAAATCGCCAAAATTGGCGATCGCCAAAAATCCAAGTCGCCAAAATTGGCGATCGCCAAAAATCCAAGTCGCCAAAAATCCAAGTCGCCAAAAATCCAAGTCGCCAAAAATCCAAGTCGCCAAAAATCCAAGTCGCCAAAATTGGCGATCGCCAAAAATCCAAGTCGCCAAAAATCCAAGTCGCCAAAATTGGCGATCGCCAAAAATCCAAATCGCCAAAATTGGCGATCGCCAAAAATCCAAGTCGCCAAAAATCCAAGTCGCCAAAATTGGCGATCGCCAAAAATCCAAATCGCCAAAATTGGCGATCGCCAAAAATCCAAATCGCCAAAATTGGCGATCGCCAAAAATCCAAGTCGCCAAAATTGGCGATTGCCAAAAATCCAAGTCGCCAAAAATCCAAGTCGCCAAAATTGGCGATCGCCAAAAATCCAAATCGCCAAAATTGGCGATCGCCAAAAATCCAAGTCGCCAAAAATCCAAATCGCCAAAATTGGCGATCGCCAAAAATCCAAGTCGCCAAAAATCCAAGTCGCCAAAATTGGCGATCGCCAAAAATCCAAATCGCCAAAATTGGCGATCGCCAAAAATCCAAGTCGCCAAAATTGGCGATCGCCAAAAATCCAAATCGCCAAAATTGGCGATCGCCAAAAATCCAAGTCGCCAAAATTGGCGATCGCCAAAAATCCAAGTCGCCAAAATTGGCGATCGCCAAAAATCCAAGTCGCCAAAATTGGCGATCGCCAAAAATCCAAGTCGCCAAAATTGGCGATCGCCAAAAATCCAAGTCGCGAAAAATCCAAGTCGCCAAAATTGGCGATCGCCAAAAATCCAAGTCGCCAAAATTGGCGATCGCCAAAAATCCAAGTCGCCAAAATTGGCTATCGCCAAAAATCCAAATCGCCAAAAATCCAAATCGCCAAAATTGGCGATCGCCAAAAATCCAAATCGCCAAAAATCCAAATCGCCAAAAATCCAAGTCGCCAAAAATCCAAGTCGCCAAAAATCCAAGTCGCCAAAATTGGCGATCGCCAAAAATCCAAGTCGCCAAAATTGGCGATCGCCAAAAATCCCAGTCGCCAAAATTGGCGATCGCCAAAAATCCAAGTCGCCAAAATTGGCGATCGCCAAAAATCCAAATCGCCAAAATTGGCGATCGCCAAAAATCCAAGTCGCCAAAATTGGCGATCGCCAAAAATCCAAATCGCCAAAATTGGCGATCGCCAAAAATCCAAGTCGCCAAAATTGGCGATCGCCAAAAATCCAAGTCGCCAAAATTGGCGATCGCCAAAAATCCAAGTCGCCAAAATTGGCGATCGCCAAAAATCCAAGTCGCCAAAATTGGCGATCGCCAAAAATCCAAGTCGCCAAAATTGGCGATCGCCAAAAATCCAAGTCGCGAAAAATCCAAGTCGCCAAAATTGGCGATCGCCAAAAATCCAAGTCGCCAAAATTGGCGATCGCCAAAAATCCAAGTCGCCAAAATTGGCGATCGCCAAAAATCCAAGTCGCCAAAATTGGCGATCGCCAAAAATCCAAGTCGCCAAAATTGGCGATCGCCAAAAATCCAAGTCGCCAAAATTGGCGATCGCCAAAAATCCAAGTCGCCAAAAATCCAAGTCGCCAAAATTGGCGATCGCCAAAAATCCAAGACGCCAAAAATCCAAGTCGCCAAAATTGGCGATCGCCAAAAATCCTAATCGCCAAAAATCCAAGTCGCCAAAATTGGCGATCGCCAAAAATCCAAATCGCCAAAATTGGCGATCGCCAAAAATCCAAGTCGCGAAAATTGGCGATCGCCAAAAATCCAAATCGCCAAAATTGGCGATCGCCAAAAATCCAAGTCGCCAAAATTGGCTATCGCCAAAAATCCAAATCGCCAAAAATCCAAATCGCCAAAATTGGCGATCGCCAAAAATCCAAATCGCCAAAAATCCAAATCGCCAAAAATCCAAGTCGCCAAAAATCCAAGTCGCCAAAAATCCAAGTCGCCAAAATTGGCGATCGCCAAAAATCCCAGTCGCCAAAATTGGCGATCGCCAAAAATCCAAGTCGCCAAAATTGGCGATCGCCAAAAATCCAAGTCGCCAAAATTGGCGATCGCCAAAAATCCAAATCGCCAAAATTGGCGATCGCCAGAAGTCCAAGTCGCCAAAATTGGCGATCACCAAAAATCCAAGTCGCCAAAAATCCAAGTCGCCAAAAATCCAAGTCGCCAAAAATCCAAGTCGCCAAAATTGGCGATAGCCAAAAATCCAAGTCGCCAAAATTGGCGATAGCCAAAAATCCAAGTCGCCAAAATTGGCGATAGCCAAAAATCCCAGTCGCCAAAATTGGCGATCGCCAAAAATCCAAGTCGCCAAAAATCCAAGTCGCCAAAAATCCAAGTCGCCAAAATTGGCGATCGCCAAAAATCCAAATCGCCAAAATTGGCGATCGCCAAAAATCCAAGTCGCCAAAAATCCAAGTCGCCAAAAATCGCAGTCGCCAAAATTGGAGATCGCCAAAAATCCAAGTCGCCAAAATTGGCGATCGCCAAAAATCCAAATCGCCAAAATTGGCGATCGCCAAAAATCCAAGTCGCCAAAAATCCAAGTCGCCAAAATTGGCGATCGCCAAAAATCCAAATCGCCAAAATTGGCGATCGCCAAAAATCCAAATCGCCAAAATTGGCGATCGCCAGAAGTCCAAGTCGCCAAAATTGGCGATCACCAAAAAACCAAGTCGCCAAAATTGGCGATCGCCAAAAATCCAAGTCGCCAAAATTGGCGATCGCCAAAAATCCAAATCGCCAAAAATCCAAATCGCCAAAATTGGCGATCGCCAAAAATCCAAATCGCCAAAATTGGCGATCGCCAAAAATCCAAGTCGCCAAAATTGGCGATCGCCAAAAATCCAAGTCGCCAAAATTGGCGATCGCCAAAAATCCAAATCGCCAAAATTGGCGATCGCCAAAAATCCAAATCGCCAAAATTGGCGATCGCCAAAAATCCAAGTCGCCAAAATTGGCGATCGCCAAAAATCCAAGTCGCCAAAAATCCAAGTCGCCAAAATTGGCGATCGCCAAAAATCCAAGTCGCCAAAATTGGCGATCGCCAAAAATCCAAGTCGCCAAAATTGGCGATCGCCAAAAATCCAAGTCGCCAAAATTGGCGATCGCCAAAAATCCAAGTCGCCAAAATTGGCGATCGCCAAAAATCCAAGTCGCCAAAATTGGCGATCGCCAAAAATCCAAGTCGCCAAAATTGGCGATCGCCAAAAATCCAAGTCGCCAAAAATCCAAGTCGCCAAAATTGGCGATCGCCAAAAATCCAAGTCGCCAAAAATCCAAGTCGCCAAAATTGGCGATCGCCAAAAATCCAAATCGCCAAAAATCCAAGTCGCCAAAATTGGCGATCGCCAAAAATCCAAGTCGCCAAAAATCCAAGTCGCCAAAATTGGCGATCGCCAAAAATCCAAGTCGCCAAAAATCCAAGTCGCCAAAATTGGCGATCGCCAAAAATCCAAATCGCCAAAAATCCAAGTCGCCAAAATTGGCGATCGCCAAAAATCCAAGTCGCGAAAATTGGCGATCGCCAAAAATCCAAGTCGCCAAAAATCCAAGTCGCCAAAATTGGCGATCGCCAAAAATCCAAGTCGCCAAAAATCCAAGTCGCCAAAATTGGCGATCGCCAAAAATCCAAATCGCCAAAATTGGCGATCGCCAAAAATCCAAATCGCCAAAATTGGCGATCGCCAAAAATCCAAGTCGCCAAAAATCCAAGTCGCCAAAATTGGCGATCGCCAAAAATCCAAGTCGCCAAAAATCCCAGTCGCCAAAATTGGAGATCGCCAAAAATCCAAGTCGCCAAAATTGGCGATCGCCAAAAATCCAAGTCGCCAAAAATCCCAGTCGCCAAAATTGGAGATCGCCAAAAATCCAAGTCGCCAAAATTGGAGATCGCCAAAAATCCAAGTCGCCAAAATTGGCGATCGCCAAAAAATCCAAGTCGCCAAAAATCCCAGTCGCCAAAATTGGAGATCGCCAAAAATCCAAGTCGCCAAAATTGGCGATCGCCAAAAATCCAAGTCGCCAAAAATCCCAGTCGCCAAAATTGGAGATCGCCAAAAATCCAAGTCGCCAAAATTGGCGATCGCCAAAAATCCAAATCGCCAAAATTGGCGATCGCAAAAAATCCAAGTCGCCAAAATTGGCGATCGCCAAAAATCCAAATCGCCAAAATTGGCGATCGCCAAAAATCCAAGTCGCCAAAAATCCAAGTCGCCAAAATTGGCGATCGCCAAAAATCCAAGTCGCCAAAATTGGCGATCGCCAAAAATCCAAGTCGCCAAAAATCCAAGTCGCCAAAATTGGCGATCGCCAAAAATCCAAGTCGCCAAAATTGGCGATCGCCAAAAATCCAAGTCGCCAAAATTGGCGATCGCCAAAAATCCAAGTCGCCAAAATTGGCGATCGCCAAAAATCCAAGTCGCCAAAAATCCAAGTCGCCAAAATTGGCGATCGCCAAAAATCCAAGTCGCCAAAAATCCAAGTCGCCAAAATTGGCGATCGCCAAAAATCCAAATCGCCAAAAATCCAAGTCGCCAAAATTGGCGATCGCCAAAAATCCAAGTCGCCAAAAATCCAAGTCGCCAAAATTGGCGATCGCCAAAAATCCAAGTCGCCAAAAATCCAAGTCGCCAAAATTGGCGATCGCCAAAAATCCAAGTCGCCAAAAATCCAAGTCGCCAAAATTGGCGATCGCCAAAAATCCAAGTCGCCAAAATTGGCGATCGCCAAAAATCCAAGTCGCCAAAAATCCAAGTCGCCAAAATTGGCGATCGCCAAAAATCCAAGTCGCCAAAAATCCAAGTCGCCAAAATTGGCGATCGCCAAAAATCCAAGTCGCCAAAAATCCAAGTCGCCAAAATTGGCGATCGCCAAAAATCCAAGTCGCCAAAAATCCAAGTCGCCAAAATTGGCGATCGCCAAAAATCCAAGTCGCCAAAATTGGCGATCGCCAAAAATCCAAGTCGCCAAAAATCCAAGTCGCCAAAATTGGCGATCGCCAAAAATCCAAGTCGCCAAAATTGGCGATCGCCAAAAATCCAAGTCGCCAAAATTGGCGATCGCCAAAAATCCAAGTCGCCAAAATTGGCGATCGCCAAAAATCCAAGTCGCCAAAATTGGCGATCGCCAAAAATCCAAGTCGCCAAAAATCCAAGTCGCCAAAATTGGCGATCGCCAAAAATCCAAGTCGCCAAAAATCCAAGTCGCCAAAATTGGCGATCGCCAAAAATCCAAATCGCCAAAAATCCAAGTCGCCAAAATTGGCGATCGCCAAAAATCCAAGTCGCCAAAAATCCAAGTCGCCAAAATTGGCGATCGCCAAAAATCCAAGTCGCCAAAAATCCAAGTCGCCAAAATTGGCGATCGCCAAAAATCCAAATCGCCAAAAATCCAAGTCGCCAAAATTGGCGATCGCCAAAAATCCAAGTCGCGAAAATTGGCGATCGCCAAAAATCCAAGTCGCCAAAAATCCAAGTCGCCAAAATTGGCGATCGCCAAAAATCCAAGTCGCCAAAAATCCAAGTCGCCAAAATTGGCGATCGCCAAAAATCCAAATCGCCAAAATTGGCGATCGCCAAAAATCCAAATCGCCAAAATTGGCGATCGCCAAAAATCCAACTCGCCAAAATTGGCGATCGCCAAAAATCCAAGTCGCCAAAAATCCAAGTCGCCAAAAATCCCAGTCGCCAAAATTGGAGATCGCCAAAAATCCAAGTCGCCAAAATTGGAGATCGCCAAAAATCCAAGTCGCCAAAATTGGCGATCGCCAAAAAATCCAAGTCGCCAAAAATCCCAGTCGCCAAAATTGGAGATCGCCAAAAATCCAAGTCGCCAAAATTGGCGATCGCCAAAAATCCAAATCGCCAAAATTGGCGATCGCAAAAAATCCAAGTCGCCAAAATTGGCGATCGCCAAAAATCCAAATCGCCAAAATTGGCGATCGCCAAAAATCCAAGTCGCCAAAAATCCAAGTCGCCAAAATTGGCGATCGCCAAAAATCCAAGTCGCCAAAATTGGCGATCGCCAAAAATCCAAGTCGCCAAAATTGGCGATCGCCAAAAATCCAAGTCGCCAAAATTGGCGATCGCCAAAAATCCAAGTCGCGAAAATTGGCGATCGCCAAAAATCCAAATCGCCAAAAATCCAAGTCGCCAAAATTGGCGATCGCCAAAAATCCAAGTCGCGAAAATTGGCGATCGCCAAAAATCCAAATCGCCAAAAATCCAAGTCGCCAAAATTGGCGATCGCCAAAAATCCAAGTCGCCAAAATTGGCGATCGCCAAAAATCCAAGTCGCGAAAATTGGCGATCGCCAAAAATCCAAGTCGCCAAAATTGGCGATCGCCAAAAATCCAAATCGCCAAAAATCCAAGTCGCCAAAATTGGCGATCGCCAAAAATCCAAGTCGCCAAAATTGGCGATCGCCAAAAATCCAAGTCGCCAAAATTGGCGATCGCCAAAAATCCAAATCGCCAAAAATCCAAGTCGCCAAAATTGGCGATCGCCAAAAATCCAAGTCGCCAAAAATCCAAGTCGCCAAAATTGGCGATCGCCAAAAATCCAAGTCGCCAAAATTGGCGATCGCCAAAAATCCAAGTCGCCAAAATTGGCGATCGCCAAAAATCCAAGTCGCCAAAATTGGCGATCGCCAAAAATCCAAGTCGCCAAAATTGGCGACCGCCAAAAATCCAAGTCGCGAAAATTGGCGATCGCCAAAAATCCAAATCGCCAAAAATCCAAGTCGCCAAAATTGGCGATCGCCAAAAATCCAAGTCGCGAAAATTGGCGATCGCCAAAAATCCAAGTCGCCAAAATTGGCGATCGCCAAAAATCCAAATCGCCAAAATTGGCGATCGCCAAAAATCCAAGTCGCCAAAATTGGCGATCGCCAAAAATCCAAGTCGCCAAAATTGGCGATCGCCAAAAATCCAAGTCGCCAAAATTGGCGATCGCCAAAAATCCAAGTCGCCAAAATTGGCGATCGCCAAAAATCCAAGTCGCCGAAAATCCAAGTCGCCAAAATTGGCGATCGCCAAAAATCCAAGTCGCCAAAAATCCCAGTCGCCAAAATTGGAGATCGCCAAAAATCCAAGTCGCCAAAATTGGAGATCGCCAAAAATCCAAGTCGCCAAAATTGGCGATCGCCAAAAAATCCAAGTCGCCAAAAATCCCAGTCGCCAAAATTGGAGATCGCCAAAAATCCAAGTCGCCAAAATTGGCGATCGCCAAAAATCCAAATCGCCAAAATTGGCGATCGCAAAAAATCCAAGTCGCCAAAATTGGCGATCGCCAAAAATCCAAATCGCCAAAATTGGCGATCGCCAAAAATCCAAGTCGCCAAAAATCCAAGTCGCCAAAATTGGCGATCGCCAAAAATCCAAGTCGCCAAAATTGGCGATCGCCAAAAATCCAAGTCGCCAAAATTGGCGATCGCCAAAAATCCAAGTCGCCAAAAATCCAAGTCGCCAAAATTGGCGATCGCCAAAAATCCAAATCGCCAAAATTGGCGATCGCCAAAAATCCAAGTCGCCAAAATTGGCGATCGCCAAAAATCCAAGTCGCCAAAAATCCAAGTCGCCAAAATTGGCGATCGCCAAAAATCCAAGTCGCGAAAATTGGCGATCGCCAAAAATCCAAGTCGCCAAAATTGGCGATCGCCAAAAATCCAAATCGCCAAAAATCCAAGTCGCCAAAATTGGCGATCGCCAAAAATCCAAGTCGCCAAAATTGGCGATCGCCAAAAATCCAAGTCGCCAAAATTGGCGATCGCCAAAAATCCAAGTCGCCAAAATTGGCGATCGCCAAAAATCCAAGTCGCCAAAATTGGCGATCGCCAAAAATCCAAATCGCCAAAAATCCAAGTCGCCAAAATTGGCGATCGCCAAAAATCCAAGTCGCCAAAATTGGAGATCGCCAAAAATCCAAGTCGCCAAAATTGGCGATCGCCAAAAATCCAAGTCGCCAAAATTGGCAATCGCCAAAAATCCAAGTCGCCAAAATTGGCGATCGCCAAAAATCCAAGTCGCCAAAATTGGCGATCGCCAAAAATCCAAGTCGCCAAAATTGGCGATCGCCAAAAATCCAAGTCGCCAAAATTGGCGATCGCCAAAAATCCAAGTCGCCAAAATTGGCGATCGCCAAAAATCCAAGTCGCCAAAAATCCAAGTCGCCAAAATTGGCGATCGCCAAAAATCCAAATCGCCAAAATTGGCAATCGCCAAAAATCCAAGTCGCCAAAATTGGCGATCGCCAAAAATCCAAGTCGTCAAAATTGGCGATCGCCAAAAATCCAAATCGCCAAAATTGGCGATCGCCAAAAATCCAAATCGTCAAAATTGGCGATCGCCAAAAATCCAAATCGCCAAAATTGGCGATCGCCAAAAATCCAAGTCGTCAAAATTGGCGATCGCCAAAAATCCAAGTCGCCAAAAATCCAAGTCGCCAAAATTGGCGATCGCCAAAAATCCAAGTCGCCAAAATTGGCGATCGCCAAAAATCCAAGTCGTCAAAATTGGCGATCGCCAAAAATCCAAATCGCCAAAATTGGCGATCGCCAAAAATCCAAATCGTCAAAATTGGCGATCGCCAAAAATCCAAGTCGTCAAAATTGGCGATCGCCAAAAATCCAAGTCGTCAAAATTGGCGATCGCCAAAAATCCAAGTCGCCAAAATTGGCGATCGCCAAAAATCCAAGTCGTCAAAATTGGCGATCGCCAAAAATCCAAGTCGTCAAAATTGGCGATCGCCAAAAATCCAAGTCGCCAAAATTGGCGATCGCCAAAAATCCAAGTCGCCAAAAATCCAAGTCGCCAAAATTGGCGATCGCCAAAAATCCAAGTCGCCAAAATTGGCGATCGCCAAAAATCCAAGTCGTCAAAATTGGCGATCGCCAAAAATCCAAGTCGTCAAAATTGGCGATCGCCAAAAATCCAAGTCGCCAAAATTGGCGATCGCCAAAAATCCAAGTCGCCAAAAATCCAAGTCGCCAAAATTGGCGATCGCCAAAAATCCAAATCGCCAAAATTGGCGATCGCCAAAAATCCAAGTCGTCAAAATTGGCGATCGCCAAAAATCCAAGTCGTCAAAATTGGCGATCGCCAAAAATCCAAGTCGCCAAAATTGGCGATCGCCAAAAATCCAAGTCGCCAAAATTGGCGATCGCCAAAAATCCAAGTCGTCAAAATTGGCGATCGCCAAAAATCCAAATCGCCAAAATTGGCGATCGCCAAAAATCCAAGTCGCCAAAAATCCAAGTCGCCAAAATTGGCGATCGCCAAAAATCCAAGTCGCCAAAATTGGCGATCGCCAAAAATCCAAGTCGCCAAAATTGGCGATCGCCAAAAATCCAAGTCGCCAAAATTGGCGATCGCCAAAAATCCAAATCGCCAAAAATCCAAGTCGCCAAAATTGGCGATCGCCAAAAATCCAAATCGCCAAAATTGGCGATCGCCAAAAATCCAAGTCGCCAAAATTGGCGATCGCCAAAAATCCAAGTCGCCAAAATTGGCGATCGCCAAAAATCCAAGTCGCCAAAATTGGCGATCGCCAAAAATCCAAGTCGCCAAAATTGGCGATCGCCAAAAATCCAAGTCGCCAAAATTGGCGATCGCCAAAAATCCAAGTCGCGAAAATTGGCGATCGCCAAAAATCCAAGTCGCCAAAATTGGCGATCGCCAAAAATCCAAGTCGCCAAAAATCCAAGTCGCCAAAATTGGCGATCGCCAGAAATCCAAGTCGCCAAAAATCCAAATCGCCAAAATTGGCGATCGCCAAAAATCCAAATCGCCAAAATTGGCGATCGCCAAAAATCCAAGTCGCCAAAAATCCAAGTCGCCAAAATTGGCGATCGCCAAAAATCCAAGTCGCCAAAAATCCAAGTCGCCAAAAATCCCAGTCGCCAAAATTGGCGATCGCCAAAAATTCCAGTCGCCAAAATTGGCGATCGCCAAAAATCCAAGTCGCCAAAATTGGCGATCGCCAAAAATCCAAGTCGCCAAAATTGGCGATCGCCAAAAATCCAAGTCGCCAAAATTGGCGATGGCCAAAAATCCAAATCGCCAAAATTGGCGATCGCCAAAAATCCAAGTCGCGAAAATTGGCGATCGCCAAAAATCCAAGTCGCCAAAAATCCAAGTCGCCAAAATTGGCGATCGCCAAAAATCCAAGTCGCCAAAAATCCAAGTCGCCAAAATTGGCGATCGCCAAAAATCCAAGTCGCCAAAAATCCAAGTCGCCAAAATTGGCGATCGCCAAAAATCCAAGTCGCCAAAAATCCAAATCGCCAAAATTGGCGATCGCCAAAAATCCAAGTCGCCAAAAATCCAAGTCGCCAAAATTGGCGATCGCCAAAAATCCAAGTCGCCAAAATTGGCGATCGCCAAAAATCCAAGTCGCCAAAATTGGCGATCGCAAAAAATCCAAGTCGCCAAAATTGGCGATCGCCAAAAATCCAAATCGCCAAAATTGGCGATCGCCAAAAATCCAAGTCGCCAAAATTGGCGATCGCCAAAAATCCAAGTCGCCAAAATTGGCGATCGCCAAAAATCCAAGTCGCGAAAATTGGCGATCGCCAAAAATCCAAGTCGCCAAAATTGGCGATCGCCAAAAATCCAAATCGCCAAAATTGGCGATCGCCAAAAATCCAAGTCGCCAAAATTGGCGATCGCCAAAAATCCAAGTCGCCAAAAATCCAAATCGCCAAAATTGGCGATCGCCAAAAATCCAAATCGCCAAAATTGGCGATCGCCAAAAATCCAAGTCGCCAAAAATCCAAGTCGCCAAAATTGGCGATCGCCAAAAATCCAAGTCGCCAAAAATCCAAGTCGCCAAAAATCCCAGTCGCCAAAATTGGCGATCGCCAAAAATTCCAGTCGCCAAAATTGGCGATCGCCAAAAATCCAAGTCGCCAAAATTGGCGATCGCCAAAAATCCAAGTCGCCAAAATTGGCGATCGCCAAAAATCCAAGTCGCCAAAATTGGCGATGGCCAAAAATCCAAATCGCCAAAATTGGCGATCGCCAAAAATCCAAGTCGCGAAAATTGGCGATCGCCAAAAATCCAAGTCGCCAAAAATCCAAGTCGCCAAAATTGGCGATCGCCAAAAATCCAAGTCGCCAAAAATCCAAGTCGCCAAAATTGGCGATCGCCAAAAATCCAAGTCGCCAAAAATCCAAGTCGCCAAAATTGGCGATCGCCAAAAATCCAAGTCGCCAAAAATCCAAATCGCCAAAATTGGCGATCGCCAAAAATCCAAGTCGCCAAAAATCCAAGTCGCCAAAATTGGCGATCGCCAAAAATCCAAGTCGCCAAAAATCCAAATCGCCAAAATTGGCGATCGCCAAAAATCCAAGTCGCCAAAAATCCAAGTCGCCAAAATTGGCGATCGCCAAAAATCCAAGTCGCCAAAATTGGCGATCGCCAAAAATCCAAGTCGCCAAAATTGGCGATCGCCAAAAATCCAAGTCGCCAAAATTGGCGATCGCCAAAAATCCAAGTCGCCAAAATTGGCGATCGCAAAAAATCCAAGTCGCCAAAATTGGCGATCGCCAAAAATCCAAATCGCCAAAATTGGCGATCGCCAAAAATCCAAGTCGCCAAAATTGGCGATCGCCAAAAATCCAAGTCGCCAAAATTGGCGATCGCCAAAAATCCAAGTCGCGAAAATTGGCGATCGCCAAAAATCCAAGTCGCCAAAATTGGCGATCGCCAAAAATCCAAATCGCCAAAATTGGCGATCGCCAAAAATCCAAATCGCCAAAAATCCAAGTCGCCAAAATTGGCGATCGCCAAAAATCCAAATCGCCAAAATTGGCGATCGCCAAAAATCCAAGTCGCGAAAATTGGCGATCGCCAAAA
This sequence comes from Oscheius sp. DF5033, assembly GCA_964036215.1. Taxonomy (NCBI): domain Eukaryota; kingdom Metazoa; phylum Nematoda; class Chromadorea; order Rhabditida; family Rhabditidae; genus Oscheius; species Oscheius sp. DF5033. The sequence continues at coordinate 3,439,970 of CAXIWN010000006.1, forward strand.
ATCCAAGTCGCCAAAATTGGCGATCGCCAAAAATCCAAGTCGCCAAAAATCCAAATCGCCAAAATTGGCGATCGCCAAAAATCCAAATCGCCAAAATTGGCGATCGCCAAAAATCCAAGTCGCCAAAAATCCAAGTCGCCAAAATTGGCGATCGCCAAAAATCCAAGTCGCCAAAAATCCAAGTCGCCAAAAATCCCAGTCGCCAAAATTGGCGATCGCCAAAAATTCCAGTCGCCAAAATTGGCGATCGCCAAAAATCCAAGTCGCCAAAATTGGCGATCGCCAAAAATCCAAGTCGCCAAAATTGGCGATGGCCAAAAATCCAAATCGCCAAAATTGGCGATCGCCAAAAATCCAAGTCGCGAAAATTGGCGATCGCCAAAAATCCAAGTCGCCAAAAATCCAAGTCGCCAAAATTGGCGATCGCCAAAAATCCAAGTCGCCAAAAATCCAAGTCGCCAAAATTGGCGATCGCCAAAAATCCAAGTCGCCAAAAATCCAAGTCGCCAAAATTGGCGATCGCCAAAAATCCAAGTCGCCAAAAATCCAAATCGCCAAAATTGGCGATCGCCAAAAATCCAAGTCGCCAAAAATCCAAGTCGCCAAAATTGGCGATCGCCAAAAATCCAAGTCGCCAAAAATCCAAATCGCCAAAATTGGCGATCGCCAAAAATCCAAGTCGCCAAAAATCCAAGTCGCCAAAATTGGCGAGCGCCAAAAATCCAAGTCGCCAAAATTGGCGATCGCCAAAAATCCAAGTCGCCAAAATTGGCGATCGCCAAAAATCCAAGTCGCCAAAATTGGCGATCGCCAAAAATCCAAGTCGCCAAAATTGGCGATCGCCAAAAATCCAAGTCGCCAAAATTGGCGATCGCAAAAAATCCAAGTCGCCAAAATTGGCGATCGCCAAAAATCCAAATCGCCAAAATTGGCGATCGCCAAAAATCCAAATCGCCAAAATTGGCGATCGCCAAAAATCCAAATCGCCAAAATTGGCGATCGCCAAAAATCCAAGTCGCCAAAATTGGCGATCGCCAAAAATCCAAATCGCCAAAATTGGCGATCGCCAAAAATCCAAATCGCCAAAACTGGCGATCGCCAAAAATCCAAGTCGCCAAAATTGGCGATCGCCAAAAATCCAAGTCGCCAAAATTGGCGATGGCCAAAAATCCAAATCGCCAAAATTGGCGATCGCCAAAAATCCAAGTCGCGAAAATTGGCGATCGCCAAAAATCCAAGTCGCCAAAAATCCAAATCGCCAAAATTGGCGATCGCCAAAAATCCAAATCGCCAAAATTGGCGATCGCCAAAAATCCAAGTCGCCAAAAATCCAAGTCGCCAAAAATCCAAGTCGCCAAAAATCCAAATCGCCAAAATTGGCGATCGCCAAAAATCCAAATCGCCAAAATTGGCGATCGCCAAAAATCCAAGTCGCCAAAAATCCAAGTCGCCAAAATTGGCGATCGCCAAAAATCCAAGTCGCCAAAAATCCAAGTCGCCAAAAATCCCAGTCGCCAAAATTGGCGATCGCCAAAAATCCAAGTCGCCAAAATTGGCGATCGCCAAAAATTCCAGTCGCCAAAATTGGCGATCGCCAAAAATCCAAATCGCCAAAATTGGCGATCGCCAAAAATCCAAATCGCCAAAATTGGCGATCGCCAAAAATCCAAATCGCCAAAATTGGCGATCGCCAAAAATCCCAGTCGCCAAAATTGGCGATCGCCAAAAATCCAAATCGCCAAAATTGGCGATCGCCAAAAATCCAAGTCGCCAAAATTGGCGATCGCCAAAAATCCAAATCGCCAAAATTGGCGATCGCCAAAAATCCAAATCGCCAAAACTGGCGATCGCCAAAAATCCAAGTCGCCAAAATTGGCGATGGCCAAAAATCCAAATCGCCAAAATTGGCGATCGCCAAAAATCCAAGTCGCGAAAATTGGCGATCGCCAAAAATCCAAGTCGCCAAAAATCCAAGTCGCCAAAATTGGCGATCGCCAAAAATCCAAGTCGCCAAAAATCCAAGTCGCCAAAATTGGCGATCGCCAAAAATCCAAGTCGCCAAAAATCCAAGTCGCCAAAATTGGCGATCGCCAAAAATCCAAGTCGCCAAAAATCCAAATCGCCAAAATTGGCGATCGCCAAAAATCCAAGTCGCCAAAAATCCAAGTCGCCAAAATTGGCGATCGCCAAAAATCCAAGTCGCCAAAAATCCAAATCGCCAAAATTGGCGATCGCCAAAAATCCAAGTCGCCAAAAATCCAAGTCGCCAAAATTGGCGAGCGCCAAAAATCCAAGTCGCCAAAATTGGCGATCGCCAAAAATCCAAGTCGCCAAAATTGGCGATCGCCAAAAATCCAAGTCGCCAAAATTGGCGATCGCCAAAAATCCAAGTCGCCAAAATTGGCGATCGCCAAAAATCCAAGTCGCCAAAATTGGCGATCGCAAAAAATCCAAGTCGCCAAAATTGGCGATCGCCAAAAATCCAAATCGCCAAAATTGGCGATCGCCAAAAATCCAAATCGCCAAAATTGGCGATCGCCAAAAATCCAAATCGCCAAAATTGGCGATCGCCAAAAATCCAAGTCGCCAAAATTGGCGATCGCCAAAAATCCAAATCGCCAAAATTGGCGATCGCCAAAAATCCAAATCGCCAAAACTGGCGATCGCCAAAAATCCAAGTCGCCAAAATTGGCGATCGCCAAAAATCCAAGTCGCCAAAATTGGCGATGGCCAAAAATCCAAATCGCCAAAATTGGCGATCGCCAAAAATCCAAGTCGCGAAAATTGGCGATCGCCAAAAATCCAAGTCGCCAAAAATCCAAATCGCCAAAATTGGCGATCGCCAAAAATCCAAATCGCCAAAATTGGCGATCGCCAAAAATCCAAGTCGCCAAAAATCCAAGTCGCCAAAAATCCAAGTCGCCAAAAATCCAAATCGCCAAAATTGGCGATCGCCAAAAATCCAAATCGCCAAAATTGGCGATCGCCAAAAATCCAAGTCGCCAAAAATCCAAGTCGCCAAAATTGGCGATCGCCAAAAATCCAAGTCGCCAAAAATCCAAGTCGCCAAAAATCCCAGTCGCCAAAATTGGCGATCGCCAAAAATTCCAGTCGCCAAAATTGGCGATCGCCAAAAATCCAAGTCGCCAAAATTGGCGATCGCCAAAAATTCCAGTCGCCAAAATTGGCGATCGCCAAAAATCCAAATCGCCAAAATTGGCGATCGCCAAAAATCCAAATCGCCAAAATTGGCGATCGCCAAAAATCCAAATCGCCAAAATTGGCGATCGCCAAAAATCCCAGTCGCCAAAATTGGCGATCGCCAAAAATCCAAATCGCCAAAATTGGCGATCGCCAAAAATCCAAGTCGCCAAAATTGGCGATCGCCAAAAATCCAAATCGCCAAAATTGGCGATCGCCAAAAATCCAAATCGCCAAAACTGGCGATCGCCAAAAATCCAAGTCGCCAAAATTGGCGATCGCCAAAAATCCAAGTCGCGAAAATTGGCGATCGCCAAAAATCCAAGTCGCCAAAAATCCAAGTCGCCAAAATTGGCGATCGCCAAAAATCCAAGTCGCCAAAAATCCAAATCGCCAAAATTGGCGATCGCCAAAAATCCAAGTCGCCAAAAATCCAAGTCGCCAAAATTGGCGATCGCCAAAAATCCAAATCGCCAAAATTGGCGATCGCCAAAAATCCAAGTCGCGAAAATTGGCGATCGCCAAAAATCCAAGTCGCCAAAAATCCAAGTCGCCAAAATTGGCGATCGCCAAAAATCCAAGTCGCCAAAAATCCAAATCGCCAAAATTGGCGATCGCCAAAAATCCAAGTCGCCAAAATTGGCGATCGCCAAAAATCCAAGTCGCCAAAATTGGCGATCGCCAAAAATCCAAGTCGCCAAAATTGGCGATCGCCAAAAATCCAAGTCGCCAAAAATCCAAGTCGCCAAAATTGGCGATCGCCAAAAATCCAAATCGCCAAAATTGGCGATCGCCAAAAATCCAAGTCGCCAAAATTGGCGATCGCCAAAAATCCAAGTCGCCAAAATTGGCGATCGCCAAAAATCCAAGTCGCCAAAATTGGCGATCGCCAAAAATCCAAGTCGCCAAAAATCCAAGTCGCCAAAATTGGCGATCGCCAAAAATCCAAATCGCCAAAATTGGCGATCGCCAAAAATCCAAGTCGCCAAAAATCCAAGTCGCCAAAATTGGCGATCGCCAAAAATCCAAGTCGCCAAAATTGGCGATCGTCAAAAATCCAAGTCGCCAAAATTGGCGATCGCCAAAAATCCAAGTCGCCAAAAATCCAAGTCGCCAAAATTGGCGACCGCCAAAAATCCAAATCGCCAAAATTGGCGATCGCCAAAAATCCAAGTCGCCAAAAATCCAAGTCGCCAAAATTGGCGATCGCCAAAAATCCAAGTCGCCAAAATTGGCGATCGCCAAAAATCCAAATCGCCAAAATTGGCGATCGCCAAAAATTCCAGTCGCCAAAATTGGCGATCGCCAAAAATCCAAGTCGCCAAAATTGGCGATCGCCAAAAATCCAAGTCGCCAAAATTGGCGATCGCCAAAAATCCAAATCGCCAAAATTGGCGATCGCCAAAAATCGAAGTCGCCAAAAATCCAAGTCGCCAAAATTGGCGATCGCCAAAAATCCAAGTCGCCAAAATTGGCGATCGCCAAAAATTCCAGTCGCCAAAATTGGCGATCGCCAAAAATTCCAGTCGCCAAAATTGGCGATCGCCAAAAATCGAAGTCGCCAAAAATCCAAGTCGCCAAAATTGGCGATCGCCAAAAATCCAAATCGCCAAAATTGGCGATCGCCAAAAATTCCAGTCGCCAAAATTGGCGATCGCCAAAAATCCCAGTCGCCAAAATTGGCGGTCGCCAAAAATCCAAGTCGCCAAAATTGGCGATCGCCAAAAATTCCAGTCGCCAAAATTGGCGATCGCCAAAAATTCCAGTCGCCAAAATTGGCGATCGCCAAAAATCCAAATCGCCAAAATTGGCGATCGCCAAAAATCCAAATCGCCAAAATTGGCGATCGCCAAAAATTCCAGTCGCCAAAATTGGCGATCGCCAAAAATCCCAGTCGCCAAAATTGGCGATCGCCAAAAATCCAAATCGCCAAAATTGGCGATCGCCAAAAATTCCAGTCGCCAAAATTGGCGATCGCCAAAAATCCAAGTCGCCAAAATTGGCGATCGCCAAAAATCCAAGTCGCCAAAAATCCAAGTCGCCAAAATTGGCGATCGCCAAAAATCCAAGTCGCCAAAATTGGCGATCGCCAAAAATCCAAATCGCCAAAATTGGCGATCGCCAAAAATCCAAGTCGCCAAAAATCCAAGTCGCCAAAATTGGCGATCGCCAAAAATCCAAGTCGCCAAAAATCCAAGTCGCCAAAAATCCCAGTCGCCAAAATTGGCGATCGCCAAAAATTCCAGTCGCCAAAATTGGCGATCGCCAAAAATCCAAGTCGCCAAAATTGGCGATCGCCAAAAATCCAAATCGCCAAAATTGGCGATCGCCAAAAATCCAAGTCGCCAAAAATCCAAGTCGCCAAAATTGGCGATCGCCAAAAATCCAAGTCGCCAAAATTGGCGATCGCCAAAAATCCAAATCGCCAAAATTGGCGATCGCCAAAAATCCAAGTCGCCAAAAATCCAAGTCGCCAAAATTGGCGATCGCCAAAAATCCAAGTCGCCAAAAATCCAAGTCGCCAAAAATCCCAGTCGCCAAAATTGGCGATCGCCAAAAATTCCAGTCGCCAAAATTGGCGATCGCCAAAAATCCAAGCCGCCAAAATTGGCGATCGCCAAAAATCCAAATCGCCAAAATTGGCGATCGCCAAAAATCCAAATCGCCAAAAATCCAAGTCGCCAAAATTGGCGATCGCCAAAAATCCAAGTCGCCAAAATTGGCGATCGCCAAAAATCCAAGTCGCCAAAATTGGCGATCGCCAAAAATCCCAGTCGCCAAAATTGGCGATCGCCAAAAATCCCAGTCGCCAAAATTGGCGATCGCCAAAAATCCAAATCGCCAAAATTGGCGATCGCCAAAAAACCAAGCCGCCAAAATTGGCGATCGCCAAAAATTCCAGTCGCCAAAATTGGCGATCGCCAAAAATCCAAATCGCAAAAATTGGCGATCGCCAAAAATCCAAGTCGCCAAAATTGGCGATCGCCAAAAATCCAAGTCGCCAAAATTGGCGATCGCCAAAAATCCAAGTCGCCAAAATTGGCGATCGCCAAAAATCCAAGTCGCCAAAATTGGCGATCGCCAAAAATCCCAGTCGCCAAAATTGGCGATCGCCAAAAATCCCAGTCGCCAAAATTGGCGATCGCCAAAAATCCAAATCGCCAAAATTGGCGATCGCCAAAAAACCAAGCCGCCAAAATTGGCGATCGCCAAAAATTCCAGTCGCCAAAATTGGCGATCGCCAAAAATCCAAATCGCCAAAATTGGCGATCGCCAAAAATTCCAGTCGCCAAAATTGGCGATCGCCAAAAATCCAAGTCGCCAAAATTGGCGATCGCCAAAAATCCAAGTCGCCAAAATTGGCGATCGCCAAAAATCCAAATCGCCAAAATTGGCGATCGCCAAAAATCCAAGTCGCCAAAATTGGCGATCGCCAAAAATCCAAGTCGCCAAAATTGGCGATCGCCAAAAATCCAAGTCGCCAAAAATCCAAGTCGCCAAAATTGGCGATCGCCAAAAATCCAAGTCGCCAAAAATCCAAGTCGCCAAAATTGGCGATCGCCAAAAATCCAAATCGCCAAAATTGGCGATCGCCAAAAATCCAAATCGCCAAAATTGGCGATCGCCAAAAATCCAAGTCGCCAAAAATCCAAGTCGCCAAAATTGGCGATCGCCAAAAATCCAAGTCGCCAAAATTGGCGATCGCCAAAAATCCAAATCGCCAAAATTGGCGATCGCCAAAAATCCAAGTCGCCAAAAATCCAAGTCGCCAAAATTGGCGATCGCCAAAAATCCAAGTCGCCAAAAATCCAAGTCGCCAAAATTGGCGATCGCCAAAAATCCAAATCGCCAAAATTGGCGATCGCCAAAAATCCAAATCGCCAAAATTGGCGATCGCCAAAAATCCAAGTCGCCAAAAATCCAAGTCGCCAAAATTGGCGATCGCCAAAAATCCAAGTCGCCAAAATTGGCGATCGCCAAAAATCCAAATCGCCAAAATTGGCGATCGCCAAAAATCCAAGTCGCCAAAAATCCAAGTCGCGAAAATTGGCGATCGCCAAAAATCCAAGTCGCCAAAAATCCAAGTCGCCAAAATTGGCGATCGCCAAAAATCCAAATCGCCAAAATTGGCGATCGCCAAAAATCCAAATCGCCAAAATTGGCGATCGCCAAAAATCCAAATCGCCAAAATTGGCGATCGCCAAAAATCCAAATCGCCAAAATTGGCGATCGCCAAAAATCCAAGTCGCCAAAATTGGCGATCGCCAAAAATCCAAGTCGCCAAAATTGGCGATCGCCAAAAATCCAAATCGCCAAAATTGGCGATCGCCAAAAATCCAAATCGCCAAAATTGGCGATCGCCAAAAATCCAAGTCGCCAAAAATCCAAATCGCCAAAATTGGCGATCGCCAAAAATCCAAGTCGCCAAAAATCCAAGTCGCCAAAATTGGCGATCGCCAAAAATCCAAGTCGCCAAAATTGGCGATCGCCAAAAATCCAAATCGCCAAAATTGGCGATCGCCAAAAATCCAAATCGCCAAAATTGGCGATCGCCAAAAATCCAAGTCGCCAAAAATCCAAGTCGCCAAAAATCCAAGTCGCCAAAAATCCAAGTCGCCAAAAATCCAAGTCGCCAAAATTGGCGATCGCCAAAAATCCAAGTCGCCAAAAATCCAAGTCGCCAAAATTGGCGATCGCCAGAAGTCCAAATCGCCAAAATTGGCGATCGCCAAAAATCCAAGTCGCCAAAAATCCAAGTCGCGAAAATTGGCGATCGCCAAAAATCCAAGTCGCCAAAATTGGCGATCGCCAAAAATCCAAGTCGCCAAAAATCCAAGTCGCCAAAATTGGCGATCGCCAAAAATCCAAAACTGGCGATCGCCAAATCGCGGGTACAGTACCCGAATAGGCCTCTGACAGCCTCTTTAAAGAACTGATCCAAGGCTTATATGCTCTAGCTAAATTCGGCTGATCCTTTAAAAAATTCATTTTCGAAGTTTTTCCATTTGAAACAGGCTATATTTCTGATGTCCTGGTCATTTCGTTGATAATATGGGAAGTTCTCACTTCGCATGCAAAACAATGTTTTATTATTGAATTGCTCGGTTTCACTGGTTCAATTCAATATTTTTATTGGTCAATTGCTGGTGAAATCGGCCCATATTCCTCTGAATCCTGGGCTAATTGGGGAAATTTGAAGGCTCAAATGTTGCCCGCTGCTTTCGATTCGAATTCCTGTTTGGATTCCTTTCAGCCTGAATTATTTTATCAATTTGCAACTCGGAGAAACCCTACGGGAGAGGAATCATCATGGCGCTTCCTAGAAGACCATCGTAGACGATGACCTCATCATTGTCGCCGATATGGAAATCGTAGAACATTATGGAGACACTGGAAAAGGGAAATAAATGGGTAAAAGGCGGGGAAAATTACGTATTATTGACGGTTTGAGCTTCGAAGGTGACGTCACAGACGAAATTCATTCCGGATTGGCGGCCATAACGATATGTTTGGAACTAAAAATGGAGAATTGAAGAGGAAAATGAATTCATTGTGGAAGATAAACTGGGAACCACAAAAATTCGCCTCCTATTTTATGGTCCAATCCATAACAAAAATATTCCCAAGTTTCTTGGCAATGAAATGCCCTCACCTGGCTCCCAGTTGCAGTTGTCAAAGTTATTTGTGGCTTTGCCGGTGTACACGACTGTATTAGGCCATTTTCTCCAGCTGAAAACTTTTTCCTCTTCACTAATTCCCAACATAACCCACAATATTGTTTAGAAATGGTGGAAGCTCTCCAATAGTTGAAGGGAGTAACGGGCAGGAATTCCAGTCTCAAGTAGCCTGACTGCGACGTGTATTGGATGTCAATGTCCATATTATAATCGATTCTAAAAGTTAGTAAAACACCATTGAATTTTCCAGAGCTGTGCTATTTTAGAATTTTGAATAGAAGATGATACAATCGAAATATTCTATTTTGTGGTTTTTATTTTTTTAAAGGGACCCTCACCCTGTAGAAAAAAAATGTGAAAGTTGGGACCCGCCGACGCTAACTTTTCCTGATTTTCAGGGTAAAACTTTCTGTTAAAATTCATTTTGCTCATATTTTAGCTCATTTTCGTTCGTGTTTGTTATTCTTTTTTTGCTGCTAAAGAATCTACAGACGATGGCAAATTTTTTAAACCTAAGATTATCAAAATTGGTGCAATATGAAGCTCAAAAAATTCAAAAGAAGATAAAAACGGCTCCCAATTTTCAATTTTATGATTTTTATTGTTTTCATTGGTTTTTTATGGTTGTAACTGTTATTTTATTGCTATTGAGGATATTTGCAATATACTAAAACAGAGGGAAAGAAACACGAAAAATACAAACTACAGTAATCCCACGGCGTTTTAATTTTTACTGGGTGAGGGTCCCTTTAAAAAAAACTAAAGCTTCCTAAACAAAGTCGAACTCGGTTTTATTCTAATTGAACGGTAAAAATTCAATCCAAAACCTACGTAATACTTGGCGTTTTCGAAGTTTCATCGGTAAAAAGATAAATTTTCGAGTTGGGATCCAAATACAATTCCGGGAAAATGATGGTAATACTGTCATTTCCCCTATAAGTCAAATTACATGGCTTGTTCGTATAATCCGGGTAATCGGGAGAATAAATCTAAAATTTTTGGTATTTTCTTCGATAAAATTGCTTACAATAGCCCCATTAGGCAAGCGGGCACCAGATTGGCCACAATATTGAGGAAAATAACTACGATCCACGTCGTAAGCAAAATTCCCAGGGTCGTAGTCAAAAATCGGTGCTGAATGGGCAATTTGTGGGTAAAATAGTCAACTTACGCCAACTGCAGACCTGGAATAGCGGCTGTTTCTGTGGATCGCCGGACCAATTTCCAGCTTGGGCTCCGCTCAGCTGCATGAAAATATTGCTACTTTTGGGAGGAAGCTGGCCATCTGGGGGAAGATCGGCCGTGGAAAAAGGCGCGTAGTTGGGAGTCGACCCGTCGTACCAGAACATTTCACCGTCGCTGTCCGTGTACATTCCAAGTCCGACACCAGGCTCAGCTGCAGGTACGCTGAAGTGCGCCAAGTCGTGGATGTAGTCATTTTGCTGAAATTCTACATTTTTCAATTCTACGGGGGAAATGGTAGTCCCCGTTCCCCTGTCCTTCAATAAATAGCCTACCAATGGACTATGAATAGACACGAGTTCTCCTCCAATATTGTTGCAATGATCGCTGGCCATAGCCGCGTCTGTTTTACCATGAAGCCCGTAACACCTTTGATTATAGTGGAATGTTCCCGGAGGACAAGAAACTTGGTCTAAAAAGTCAAACTTTTTCTTAAAAAAAGTACAAGCTCACGCTGTATTTGAGTATCCCAACAGAAAAACGGATACTGTGCTCCGCGACACGACTGACCAAGCCAGAATCCCTCGAATGCATCCAATTGTGTACACGGTCCCACAGCTATAATTTAAGGAAATTCTTACTGTAGAGAGAAACCTACACGTGCCCAGGAAATTCTCATATGTTCCTAAATGTGATCCAACCCGAATTGAATCTCCTTTTTCCGTAAAACAGTCGCCCTTATCAATACACGTCACTCCAATCCAAATACCACCGGAATTCGGGAACAGCTGGCGAGTCAAATTTGTGATTCTCATGTTGTCCTATGGAAAATTATTGGTTTTTCTTTTAAAAAAACCTACAAATACATTGCCGGGCACATAGAGAATCATCCCATTCCGGCGACATTCTCTTTCAGCCGCAAGACGATCGAGGAGTTCGCCATGGGGCTGAAAATCCAATTTTTTAAGCAATTTTCTTACTTCTATACATTGACCGCCACCGTAATCTCTTCCTCGGTTGCAAGTTATACAGAAAGACGGTGAAATAACTGGAATAATTCAAAAAGAAGTAATAATTTAGAGGAAGAAAGTGAAAAAACTTACGAAGGACTAAAAAGACAAGGAAAAGGGCTGACATTTGCTGTCGTTACGTTCGTGATAGATGGAAAGGCCTAATAAAGTCGTCAAAAGGAAAAGAAGCTTAGAAGATTACAAGAGGAAAAAGGGTGTGGGTGGACTGATAGGGAATCCCTTGGATCGCGTCTGGCACGGAAATGCAAATCAATAGCTTGGGCCTTTCCATCTATCACGAACGCACAAAATTTGTTGTAGCTTGTAGATTGATTACAGCGCGTTGGTTCCGCGGAAGCAAATATTCTTATCAGAGCATAGGAAAAAAGAGCACGAAATAAACAGCTGACAACTGAGTGTTTGGGAAATAAAATTTATCAGGGGCATGTTTGGAAGCCCAGGCATGACACTGAATCATTGTGGAATTGCTATAAAATTTTTAAATTTATATGGTTATGTCATAATATGACCACATCATAGCCTTCTGAACCAATTTCTCACTGTATTGATACAGAATCCCGAGTTTTTTTGTACTCATCCTTTTTTTCTTTGACCTACTTTCCAGCTGGAGACACACCTCCAGCCGTACCGGCCATTGTACTATCTCTGCCCCTTTAAGAATTTCATTCCCCTGGGCCGTATCAGATATTCTGTTCAGATCCTTCGTTCCCCTTTCTGTAAGGACTATGACACCTCATTTTATTGAAGAAACCAGCCCGTATAAGTGGAAAAGATAATGTTATGCAAATGTTTACTGTTTCTTTTAAAAACAATCACGCGGGGAAATGCGGAGTAGCTAGATAAAAGGGGTTGAACAATCATTTCTGCCATTCTCCCGAACATAAGTTACCGCTAACCGCTAATTGTTTCAATTGTAATTCGGGACCTTCTTTTCCATTCTATTCTAATCCTAGTTTTCCATGGTTTGTGCGTGATTCATTCGTTTTCATTTTTTTATCAGGATCTGTTATCTTTCCGTTCGGGGAGAAATAGGTAGACAACCTGTTGCAAAAACAGTTTAAAGCTCCCATTGGAAATTACCTTATGCTTTCTATTTTCCTTCTTCAAGTCTTTCTATGTTTTATACACAATTTCGCAATAAGCAGAAACTTGAAACTAGATTTCTATCTGTTTATCCTGCCGTGCCTTATATAATTTTCATGTAACCCTTATCAGGATCCCTCACCTCCCACCAAATTCTTTACTTATCAAAGTTGTGAGCATTATGATTGCGATATATAAAAAGTTGAGATTGCTCGTTTTGCATATTTTACTCAATTCTTTTTTTATTAAAAATATTGTGGAAAGTCCAAAGCAGGTATTATTTTAGGTAGACCAATGGTCAACCACCTCAATAGCCAGCTGAGAAAGTCGATCTTCGAAACCTAGGCTGTCACAAACCAAGATCATAAGGTTCGTCATAAAAAAATTGATCAAATTAACTTCAAATCCTTCGAAATTATGACATGTACTGCTTCTAGGCCGCTTCTTGATGCAAGCTATCAGAAATGTAGCAGCTCCAGTGGGTAATAATCCCCGTCTAGAGGCATAAATTCTGTCAACATAATTTTAAAACAAGATTTTAGCGTGTCTTCGGCCGATTCTCGTTTCTGAGAAGACTCGCAGGTCTGGAGGATGCGTTGCTTCTTTGGGAAGTATCTATGGATATATTCTGTCAGCCGTTGCAAGGCATACAGAATTTTATGCGTCAGATACGGCGTATCGGAACTCCACAATTTCAAGAAAGTTTCGTGGAGTTCATTTCAGAAAAGGTGTGTAGGGGGAATCAATAAAGACAGGACGTGTGCTTCTGTTTATCACCGACATTTTTGGGCCTTTTATCGGGGAACTGCTTCCGATTACGAGGGTCTTACTACCAAAAATAGAAACTTTTCAGAGGGCAGCTCTTGTTGGAAACCTCGCTAATGGTTTTCGTGATCTTCGCGAGGCGGTGGTTCCGGAGGGCGGCGACTCTGATTCGGTTTGCCGGCTTTTGGCGGATGATTCACAGATTTTAGGACGAGGAGCAAGCGGCAGAAGATGTCTTCGGCTTCCTTGAAGAGAATTATGAGGATTTGTCTCATGTTATAATGGTCATCCGCTGGATCCGTGATGAAATGGATCTGCTGGAGTTGTTGGAGAATGGCCCGAGCAAGCCGTCTGAACAAGTGGGCGCTCTACTGAATCTTGCCCGATCGGATAGTCGGGTATCCGCCAGAGAACTGACAAATACTTTTCCAGGCAAATTATAACCTGAGAAAAATGAAGAATAGATTTCAGGGGAAGCTCCAGGAGACATAGAGGAGTTTCTAGGTCAGCTCATTGAAAGCTTCGACTACTATTCCCGGAAATCGTTTGAAACAACCTTAATAACGACTCGAAATTGCAATCGAAATTGCCATTTTGATCAGTTTCAGGTACAATATTGTCAGTTCTAAAATCCGCTTTAGAAAGAAGAAGGTGAGATCACTCAATGTTCACCGACTAACGATGAGCTTGATCTTCAAACGTATCTCCAATGGCATTTGGAAAACCAGGAGAACTTCTGTACCGGTTGTGGCCAGACTATCAAAATCAAAACATTCCTGAACAAGTACTACGTAGTGAAAATTCCGAAGCCAACTAGAGCTGCGGTGACTTTGGGAATGCATGAAGAGTATAATTTGGCTGGTAAGAAAAGTGGGAATAGAATAACTTGGTTTCAGGAGGAGGATTCCGCATCAGTCTCCTAATCCAAGAAGAAGATGGCCTGTATACGGGGTGGATTCGACAACAGGACGGTAGTTACAGTTACCACCACAAGGAAAATAAGACGGATAACTGTGCGCTACCTGATGATCTCACAAATATTGTTCTCATCATTTTTGTGAGATCTCAGTAACGAGATTTTTTATCCCGAAATTTCTCGGGCAGTAGCCCCAAATAAGTTCCGACTCAGATTGAGCCAAGAACATTATCTTTATTTTCATTCGCTATAATTATATAACCAACATCTTGTATAACCAACACATCGTGATAACCGATTGAATATTGTAAACACATGATCCATTAAATTTTTATTTCCATTATTTTCATCACACCGGACACAGTGACTATGTTCCCTTTATCTGGCGCCTATTTGGTTAAAAATGGCGCCGGTTAGAAAAGTAACGAAGGAAACGAAACAGTCAGGAGAAAACATGGCTCCAGAGAGGGGCTGAAATATTGAAATAGCATAATTACTGTGCGGAATGAGTGTACGGTTCATCGGTATATCTGGAAAATATTACCGACAAGCCTGCCCCTATTGGAGTTTTTCTTTTCTTTATTACAGCGGATTCCATTTTGTAGCCTTTCAAGCTAGGGTTGGGGGGATCGACACACGTAATAAAAAAATGTTTTGGCTCGACTCTCATCGATTTTCTCGACTCGACACGAAGAGTCGATTCTATTCTCTCGACGCAGCTCGACTCGACTCGACATCGACACCGAATTTCCTATGTCGATGTGCAACTCCATTTCAATCCATCAATAATAGTTGTCCAAATGATCTCCCCATTACTAAATCGGTTGTCAACTATAACCCAAGAAGGATTGCCTGTACATATTATGACGCTTTTGAGATAGGAGCACTCTTTCAAAATCCTTTGTTTACATAAGTTTTTACAATTGTAAACAAGGACAAAGTGTGTTGTGGGTCTTATCTTGCTTTTATTCCCCTTCAATTTTTCCTCCTAGTCACACACAGTCGACTTTTTGGCGCCGAACTTGGTTTCAAATGTTGGAAAACGAATGGGTTCCTATTTCGATGAACAAAACTTCTCCTCTCATGAATCCGCCATCATTTCTTACATTAAAACCATATCCACGTATGCGAGAGCCACAATTAGATGGACTCGATGAGGTTGGCTGAATAGTTTTTAGAAAATTTGCGAGATATTCACAGGAAGCAGCCGCTTTTATGAATGTGCAGCCAAAATCAAAGAAGAAAGAAGTTTGGAAAATTTTGAACACTTCGATGCCCTGTCGTGAGAAGCTCGACGTTTTGAAGGATGATTTTAATTCTGGCGAAAGGCGGGCCGTGAGGAAATGGATCCTTCGTAAATTTCCCGAGAAACCGTTGACGGCACTGAAGCCGCTGTTCTTAAATTACTTGAGAGACGACGATTCGCTATTGGCGTCCAGATTGGTAGAGGAGCAGGATTTCAAAGAATTGGATCGGATTATTGAAAATTATTCCTGTGAACTCATCCGGCATTATGATGCATGGAAAGCGGTAAAAACATTTCATTTCTGGTGTCTAATTTTCAGATTTCATAGGATGTTTTAAAGAAAAACCCACAGATTGACTATAATGCCACAGCAACAGCACCGATTATGCCAAAAACAGTAGAAGATGTGCCTTTTGTAGCAGCTCACAGGTTCTTCTTCATTCTAATTTTCCCCTTACAAGATTTTTCTAGTGAACGGTGGTTGGTTCCCAATTATTTCACTGTCTATTTGCTCTACATCTTCTTTGGAATTGTTTTCATCTGCTTGAACATCAAGAAAATGAGCGATAGAAGTATCCACGATGGAAAAGCTGGAGAATGGGTCTGCGTCCTGCCCTCTCGTTAACGTATTCCCGTTACAGTTTCTCAAAATTGTTCTTTATATTCCCAGCATTGTCTTCACTTTCTATTATCCTCTGCTGGGAAAATTCAAAACAGAGCACCCGTCGATTGCAAGCCCGTGGCTTCGACTTCTCATTGCCGGTAAGTCATGAATACAGGAAGGAAATATGTTTGAAGTGGTCGCTTTTGTATTTGTGGCCTATGAAGTTTTTTACATCATCCTCTGCAGTACTCGGATCTATGGCTGGACCTGCTCTTCAGAGTAAGAAATCCCGCTCATTGAATTTCCTTTTTTTCAGAATTCTAGTTGAACGAACCTTGGAGCTTCTTTTCTTCGTTGGATTGGCCGTTTTCATGACTCACAATAATTGCGTAATTTAAGCGGAAACCCTTCGCATACGATAAATTTAGTATCCAAGGGAAAATAAGCTCTATTTTGCTCATCTATGCTCAGCTACGATTTATGCCTACGTGAGTATTTTGATACAAGAACAGGTCAAAATCTATGAAGAGATATTGAAGTGAGACAATAAATTATAGACAAAAAATATTCTAGAGATCAAAATTCCCCGAGTACCCGAAATTATCCAAGAAATGCACGAGGCTACCGTACCGCGGAGCCCATTCCAATCCTACCACCGTCTGTTAGTTTTATCTTGGAGGATTCTTTTGAAATGTGGTAAATATAAAAGCTTCTTTGAGTATAAAAATCTACCATTTGAGCCACGTTGTCATCTCCGAATTTCTGGTTGTGGCCATTTTTATAACTTTGGCAATCTTGAACGATTTGGGAAAAGAGATAAAACCGCAAGAAAAGAAGAGTTGTGACAGTTTATGGGGCAGATCTTTCCCCTTTAAACAGGGTAAGTTAGCTGCAAATTACTGTAGTTTTTTTTCTAGCAGCGTGTTGGTCAGTTCTTTTACTGGTTATTATGACATCTTTCGGCTCATCAGCGAGTATTGGGAAAACGGTAACTCTTCTTCTTTTCAATATTTCGATTTTACAGCTTTTACTTGGCTTACATATTTTGACACTCGCAGCCGGGATGATCATCTGCCTCAATAGTTTAAAACCTCCAAGTAAAGAGGATGAATCCACTCTACAGGTTAAATTTCACTTTGGAAATCTACTTGGCTTCAGAAAATGTACGAAGAAAGCCCGTCAGATATCCTGGACCGTTATCTTCTCAATTTTGGAGTGATTGGAATGTTGGGCTCTATCACAGGTTTTGTCGACTTTTTTCAGCAATTAAATATTTTAGTGGGAACAATCCATTTGTATGGGATATCCAGTGAGTCGTTGTCGTTCGCCACGTTGCTGGTTTATGGTGCAAGTATTGTCCAAGTCTTTGCCCAAACTCTGATTATTCACAATGGATCGAGGATTAGAAATATCAAGGGATGGGTAAGTTCTTTTCATCAGTTTGCCTTTATCGCCGAAAATCTATCATTTTCCTCTTATGAAGCCATTGAAACATCCCCTCATTCCCGAAGATGCCCTTTTCAGAATGGCAAGGCGCTTTGGCTGGTGAATTTCGCACTCTTCTGCCTGGATCTCTACAATGCCGCCACCCTCGGAGTCTATTCTATGCCAATTCCCAAAAATACGAATATTTATTGGGCTTGGCTTGTTCGCGGACTGGGATCCTTTGAAGTCTTCTATCGGTAATTGATTTGAAATGCATGTGAATATTTTAGATTCCATTCTTTGGCTGTTATCGCCGAAAATATAGAATTTCATGAGAAAATTGATATGGAGAAGAAGTGGAGTGGGCGATATAGTGTGAAACAGAAAGGATGGTAGACGGCGAAAACAAATTGTATATAGGGATTCCCAGGGAGACTTGTACTCTCAAATCCCAGCTGTATATTTTTAAATTACACTTTGGATGCAGACATACCCATAATAATCGAAATAAATCATTGTAAAGCCTCATTTTCCCATTGATTCTTCCTATTTCTCCTGAAATTTATAGAAAATAGCAGCTCGACTGGATTAATATTTCCGCAGATCACCTAATGTCATCTTGACTCATAACACAAAATTTTCCACTTGAGTGAATTTTCTCATTTCTCATCGTCTGATGTTCAAGAAGGGATCACAGCTCTCAACATTTACACAGAAAGTCGTCACCAAATACCACCGGAATTCGGGAACAGCTGGCTAGTCAAATTTGTGATTCTCATGTTGTCCTAAGAGAAAAGAGTTATAAAATTTTCTTTAAATTGAAACATACAAAGACGTTGCCAGGAACGTAGAGAATCATCCCAATCCGGCGACATTCTCTTTCAGCCGCAAGACGATCGAGGAGTTCGCCATGGGGCTGAAAATCCAATTTTTTAGCAATTTTCTTACTTCTATGCATTGACCGCCACCGTAATCTCTTCCTCGGTTGCAAGCTTAGAAGATTACAAAAGGAAAAAGGGTGTGGATCGACTGATAGGGAATCCCTTGGATCGCGTCTGGCACGGAAATACAAACCAATAGCTTGGCACAAAGTTTGTTGTAGCTTGTAGGTTTGCTGATAACAGTGTGTTGCTGCCACCTCGGGAGCAAACATCCTTATCAGGACAAATGATAGGACATAATGTACCGGGAAAAGAAGAAGAAGTAAATAACAGCTGGCAAATGGGTGACTGTATGAATCATGACACCATGCGTGGTATTCTAGAAAACCACAATGGCATTTTCTCACCGTCATTATTATTAAAGGATAAGCATTATTCATTTTTGTATAAAGACTCCTTTCTTGCAACGTACATCCTTCCTTTATTTAGCTTATTTTTCCATTTGTACCCTCGTCTTTGACTGTAAAGATGAGAGTGTTTTAGTCTTGTAAGAAAAGTAAATAATATGCATATGTTTACTCCATATTTTTATTTTTGTGCAGTATGCAGATAAAACTCGTGGTACAGTCAGCGTTCGTCGACGGCTATCGCTGGTTCTCAGTAATTTAACATTATTCTACTCATCTCGTTCATACTCTTGGTCGCATATAAACTAGTACGGTGGCACATATCCCGGCGAAAACCTCGAGAAGAAAATTGTCGATCCTATTCACTTGCTCCTCTTGGTTGTCACTATTCACTATTCGGACTCATTCAATTCAGAATTTGCAAATTTCACTATTTCGTAACGGAATACTAATTCATTTTTCGCATTTTTTGAAAAGCCTTATCTTTTGTTATCGATGTTTGAATTTGAATTTATCAAAATTCATTCCAAATTCTCACTACCTCTTATCTCTTAAAGGGACTCTGACAGCAAGTAAGTTCGCTCTAACTCGTCTCCGCTTCGGAGACGAGTTGGAGCGCGTTTGCTGTTCGTCCAATTTTTTCCTCTTGGAATTGCTCAAAATATATCGTTTTCTATCATTTCTTTTATGCTAAAATAATATCCAAAATATTTGCAACAAGTTTAGCAGAAAAAAATCATTAAAAGAGCATCAAATTTAAATTTGGAAAAAGGAGTATTATTGCGAGATGGCTAAATACAGTAACTAAGAGCCCGCGAATTCAAACATCTGTCAGTGTCCCTTTAAATACATAATTTTTTGGGGGAAATATCGCATTCAAGACCAACGTAAGTGCAAGCTATCAAAACTCGACGTTCCGCTGTCCCTATTTTCGGTTTATTGACAACTACAGTGATCAAAAGGTACTTTCCAACCAGAATAGTTTCCTAACGTTTTTTTTCAGATCCTTTTTTGATATTTTTCTCCCTCAACTATGCCTCTTTGTAATTATGGTGCTCCACTATGTCGCACCAGACAGCTAGAGGTAAAATAATCATTGAAAACAATCAAGTTTTTAGTGGGCCTATCGTCGAGTTCCATGTATGCGGGAACAATTAGTCTCAGAAGACAAGGAGTACGTATGGAGTGTCTATGGGGAAATGATGCGTTATCCCCATCGAAAGGAGCATCACTTCAAGAAGAAAATCAACCACATTGGAACCTCAACATTTCGGGAGCGCTTCTTTGAATTTGTACGACAAGAGGTTAGCCAACTATAAATGGGAGCGGAAAATGGAGAGATTCTTTATCTTTTCCTTTTAAAGGGCCTTTTATCGAACAGATTAGACGACAAAAATCGATTAATTATATTGCAGAGGTTGGATTTACTAAAGGAGTTAACCCCAAGCTCTTCTCCTCGTCGAGAGGCCGAAGTTCCCAGTTCCGACAGCAGCGATGAGTCGGTTCGCCTTTTTCTATTGACTTTGATGATTCAGTCTTTTTAGGACACAGAGCAGCAACTGGCGGCTGGCTTTGACTTTGAACCACGAGACCATGATTACTTCTCTCATGTTATCATTGTTTTCTGGTGGTTAAAAGCTAAATTATGTCAAGTTTTGGATGCTCCAGGTCTTACCCCGACTCAAACTGTGCTGTTGAACCTCCTCCGATCCAATGTTAGAACATCTGTAAGACATTTAACAAACACCTTTGAAGGCAAGGCGGAGGAGTCACAAATCAAGAACTTTTTTTTTAAATTTTAGAGAGACCAAATTTCCTCAACGATCCACTTTCATTCTTTCGACGCCTTCTGCACACATTGGATTACAACACTCGCAAGCGTTTCCAATTAATTTTGAACAAGACCCAAAAATGCCCAGGCCACTGCAGACCGGATATGCTTATGGTTACCAGGATAAGAAAATAAATTGACATTTGATTTTAAGAGACCAGAGTCCTTAGAGTTTTGGCAAGGTAGCCAAATAAAGCAGAAGATGACACTTGAACAGTATGTCCGACTTCAACTGCAGCATGAAATTGAACAGGGAGGAAATTGCGATCACATGTGTGAAAACACTCCGCTTCTGGAAGAAAGACAGCTGTCCATCAACGGAGAATATTTTATTCTCGGAATTCCTAAGCCAATAGAAGGGACTGTAACTATAGGAAGACAGAATGTCTACAATCTTGAAATAGGTAAATTACAGGCGAGATCAAAAATATTTTATGTTTAGATCGGCGATATCGAATTAGCGCCCTTATAAAGGAATCGGACGGGCTCTATACTGGCTGGATACGTGATGGAGCTACCTTCTCCTATCACCACAAAAGCATCAACACTCCCAATAACCCTCTTCCTCCTGATTTAACTGATGTGTGTGTGGTCATTTTTGAAAGAGTTTACTAGTTGTCCCTCCGCACTTTCACTTACAACCATTCGTCCGAAATTTAGCGATAGCCATCCGGTCAATTTTATCATATAACTATCGTCCCCGCCTGCAAACATTTGTAGACACAAGGAATCTATAGCCCGGATATTCGTAGTGGGTAATGCCCGCTACTTCATTTGGAGGGTTACTTCCTTGTGGCTACTTTTGTTGAGGAAAGAAACTTGGTTTACTATGACTAGGAAGCCTGAGGTGTCGGGGTTATTGCCCTCGCTGCTTTTTTTCTAATATGAAAGGAAGCTTTCCGAGAGTAATACCCCATCCCCACAGTCACCCACATTTCGAATTTTCATTTAATCTGCGCAATTTTTTGTATATGTTTGATTCGAATAAATCTTCGGAATATTTTCCCTGAACAAGCTGCAAATCCCTGACTATTGCCAACTCTTATCAGGCGCCTCTTTCGCCAAAAATAAGGACAATGTGGCGCCAGTGAGAAAAGTAAGAGTTTGCGAGTGATATCAAGGAGAAAGTGCACAAATTTAGCAATAGAAGGGAATCGGAAATAAATAATATTGGCTGAGGGTATCCATTTTATCTCTTTCCGGTGGTATAAAAGAGCCGAGGAATATTGCAATAGCCGTCTTTTCAAAGTTTGGTATCAATCATCGCTTGTAAGCCGGTTTTAAAATGCCAGCAAACAGAATGGGTCTATTTCTGTTATTCCTTTCATATTTCCGTCTGTAGCAGCATGTTTATGCCCCGCGCGAAGCGGAGAAGTGGCCGAGATTTTATTTTTCTGGTTGAATGAAGGCGTTTCTTTACTTTTGTAGTGACTGAATTTCATTGCATTTGTGGTGGTGGACCAAAATGAAATAAGCTTTTGTGAACCTTCAGTTCCAAACTTTTCACCAGCATTAACACTTTGATATGGACATAAAAACTTTAAATTATAGTGATAACTAAGAAAGTAAACAAATTAGCGACCCTTCTTATCTTTCTCGACTGACTGTGCGCTCATTATAAACGACTGCAGCCAGCTGACTGTCCTTCACTTTTGAATTTCTCCCCACGAAATGATCTGTTTACATTCCCAAGGGCTTTCTAGATTCGTGCTGGTACAGTCATCGATCGTTTTAGGGTTGGAATTGGAAATGGTGTTGGTTAATGAAGTACATTTTCTGGAAATCCCACTGTATCGCCCAATAGAGCCAGTGCTGAAGGGTTTAGATGAGGTCGGGGAGGTATTGTTAGATTTTAAAGAACTTTAGGAAGCAGCTGTCTTCATGAATGTTCAACCAAGATCAAAAAGAGAAGAAGTTTGGGAGCTTTTGAACACTTCAATGTCTTGTCGGGAGAAGCTCCACGTATTGAAAAGAGATTTTAACCCCGGAGAAAAGCGGCTGGTCAAGAAATGGATTCTTCGAAAATTTCCTGAAATGCAATCAGTGGAGCCTCATTTTCTGAATTATTTAAAAGGTGATGAAAGGGTACAGGCGGCTGAATTGGTGGAAAAACGGAACTTCAAAGAGTTAGACCGCATTGTTGGAAGCTATTCCCGGGGCCAAATTCAGCTATACGAGTCATGGAAAGCGGTAAGTATCCATTTCTTTTCGTTTTCTAATTTTCAGACTTCATAGTGCGCTATAAATAAAACCCCAAAAATCGAAATCGATCAAAGTGTATCTAAAATTCCAATAAAAACGACAGCCTCTGAACCACAACCAAGGCCAGAAATAACTAACAAGTTTTGCTTGCTAAATTTTGCATTAAAATTGTCATTTATAGTGTGGAAGTCTGGCTGCTCTATTACCTCATCACGTATTCCGTCTACATTGGTGGTCTCTTTATTTTATTTCTCAAAATCAAGGAAGTCATCGAAAATGGCCGAGTCCACGGTCAAGCAAGAGACTGGGTCTGGCAAATTCCAACCATTAACGTATTCCTTACAGTTTCTTAAAATTGTCCTTTATATTCCCAGCATTGCCTTTACATTTTATTATCCACTTGTGGAGAAGCAAAAAACCGAACATCCGTCGATTGCCAGCCCTTGGCTTCGACTGCTTATTACAGGTAAACGTTCTATTCCAGGCATTTACTTTTCAGTGGTTGCCGGTTTGTTCGTTTTCTATGAAATATTTTACATTGTTCTCTGCGGGACTCAATATTACGGATGGACATGTTCATCGGAGTATGTATCCGCTTGAAAACTGCCTAATTGACAATGTTCAGAATCTTATTTGAGCGAGTCTTGGAACTTCTATTTTTCATTGGTTTAGCCATCTTCATGACTCATAATAACTGCGTAATCCCTCTATCAGAGCCCTCAACATGAGAAATTCAGTATCCAAGAGAGCACAAATACTGCTTTGCTCATCTGTGCTCGGCTGCCGTTTATGCCTATGTCAATATTTTCATACAAGAGGAGATGAAAATTTTTGAGGAAATATTGAAGTTTGCTTCCATTTTTTTTAATCCCTGATAAAATTCAGAAATCAAAACTCCACAATGGGTTACTCTACCCTGACAAGCTATCGAAATTATAGCAGAAATACACGCGGTTACCGTATGGCTGAACCAGTACAAGTCCTCCCTTCATCTGTTAGCACGTTTATGGAGGATTACCTGGAAATGTGGTATACGCATAGATCGCCAATTCCCTATGATAATATCGTTTTTCAGTTACGTAGTCATCTCAGAATTCCTTGTTGTCGCCATTTCCATAACTGTAGCTATCCTCAACGATCTGGGAAATGAGAAAAGGCCGCAGGAAAAGAGTTGCAACAGTCTGTGGGAGAAGTCGCCTCCATTCAAACAAGGTGCCAAAGTATGTAGATATTCTAATCTCTTTCAGCTGTGTTTGGGTCAATTCTTTTGATTTTTGTGACGTCCTATTTTAACTCATCGGCTAGTGTAGGAAAAACTGTAATAACCGCCTTTTTTGGCAGAAAAAGTCTATATTTCAGCTCTTTATTGGCTTGCATTTTATTATTCTTGCAGCGGGGACAACCATCTGCCTGAATAGTTTGAAACCCACAAATGAAGAAGAGGAAGATAACCCACTAATAATGTACCAAGAAAGTCCATCGGATATTCTGGACCGTTATTTACTAAATTTTGGATCTGCAGGAATGCTGTGTTCAATAACCGGTACTTATATTTTTGCCATAAATTTATATTTCAGTGGGCACAATTCATTTATATGGAACATTGAGCGAGTCATTATCCTTTGCCACGTTGCTAATTTATGGTGCCAGTATTGTACAAGTAATAGCCCAGACTTTGATTATTCTGAGCGGATCGAGGATCCGAAATATCAAGGGATGGGTAAGTTAGTCCTATTTTTATCGCCGAAAATCTATCATTTTCCTCTTATGAAATCATTGAAACATCCCCTCGTTCCCGAAGATGCCCTTTTCAGAATGGCAAGGAGCTTTGGCTGGTGAATTTCGCTCTCTTCTGCTTGGATCTCTATAATGCGGCTACTCTTGGCGTTTACGCCATGCCGATTCCCAAAAATACAAATCTCCTCTGGGCTTGGCTTGTCCGTGGATTGGGATCTTTTGAAGTCTTCTATCGGTAATTAATTTGAAGTACTTGTGAATATTTTAGATTCCATTCTTTGGCTGTTATCGCCGAAAATATAGAATTTCATGAGAAAATTGATATGGAGAAGAAGTGGAGTGGGCGATATAGTGTGAAACAGAAAGGATGGTAGACGGCGAAAACAAATTGTATATAGGGATTCTCAGGGAGATTTGTACTCTCAAATCCCAGCTGTATATTTTTAAATTACACTCTAGACATACCCATAATAATCGAAATAAATCATTGTAAAGCCTCATTTCCCCATTGATTCTTCCCATTTCTCCTGAAATTTATAGAAAATAGCAGCTCGACTGGACTAATATTTCCGCAGATCACCTAATGTCATCTTGACTCATAACACAAAATTTTCCACTTGAATGCATTTTCTCATTTCTCATCGTCTGATGTTCAAGAAGGGATCACAGTTCTCAACATTTACACAGAAAGTCGTCACCCGAGTACTCTACCTTTTCTATCAGGAACAGATATAATCCCGCCTCCAGATTCTCAGAGTTCCTGACGTGGAGAATTGTATAAAAGAGGGATTACACACTACTTCTACACGAAACTAGCTGGAATTATGGAAATTGAAGATTCGGCCACGTACAGGAAGTTATTCTTCCCATCGGCTATCATTTTATCAATCACAGCAAGTATTGGAATCTATGGACATTTGTCACTTATTTGGGCTACAGTCAAATTCAAGTAAGTGACGGTTACGGTAGTTTTCACAGACCGCTTTTCCATGCTTTTCAGAATATTTTAGAGACAAATTGCCTGGTTTTTAGGATTTTGTGAGGGAATATGGCTTGAAAATATTCAAAATTAGCCAGAATTTATCCTAGAAGAGGGCTTTTTTAGTGTTTCAATCAGTTTCAAGCATGTCCACCTGAGCTACATTTCCATTTCAGATACTTACAAAGCCCTTGCAACATTTTAATTGCTCTTCTGGCTGTTGACGATTTTGGTCATCAATTGGCTCAATTCCCTTATGCTTTTCTAATTTTCAGTGGAATTACCTTTACCAGTCTCA
Organism: Oscheius sp. DF5033; assembly: GCA_964036215.1. Lineage (NCBI taxonomy): Eukaryota > Metazoa > Nematoda > Chromadorea > Rhabditida > Rhabditidae > Oscheius > Oscheius sp. DF5033. Next base: position 3,465,436 of record CAXIWN010000006.1, read on the forward strand.
GGTAATATTTTTTTTATTATTCTTTGATTGTTTTTTAGGACTTGTTATTGGATTCAGCTATTACCAGCAGTTTTTATGCAACATTCCATCATAAATATCATCAGCCTGGGAATGGATCGCCTTTATTGTATTACTTGTCCTTGGGGGTAAGTTTGGCTCAAAACTTCTTTATTGCCCATCCAGATCCAAGAAAATTGCTTTATTCAGGTATCGAAACATTTGTAGTTCTTCAAGAACCAAAGTTTTCTATCTCCTGTCCGTCAACATTCTTCCCGTTGCCTTTTCCCTCGGTTTGGCCGTTTTCGCCTATTTTGAAATGAAAAAGAACCCCGAAAAGTACTCGATTTTCCCCATCTCTTGATCCCAAATCCCTAGGGAAACTCTTTGCGTAATTGTTGCTTTTTTCTCTGGAGAAAGTGAAGATATCTGGGCTCTTACAACAATGGTCCTGACTGGAATAGCCGTTCTCATTTACATTGTTATTTGGATTATAGTATGGAGAAAATCGAGTAGGAGACGAGGAACTTGGATCAGAATCTTGCAGATTTGATTAATAATGTCAAAACCACATTGAAACCACTGACAATTATCCTCGGTTTGACATTTTTTGGCTGGTTTACTGGAATGGGAATTGTCATGTTTATTTCGAAACAGGAAACATGGCCAGGTGCGAAAATTTATTTGGAAAATAAGAAGAATTTCAGTAAATATGCGAGTTGGTTACATTTCTTATGCAGGAATTGCCATAAACGCGTCGATTGCTGCTAATTATTTTGTTTACAAGTATTTTGGGTAAAATACAGAGAAATTTGTAGAGTGAACATAAATTCAGATCCGATTATAAGCGAGCATTCCGAAACCTATGGAAAAACGGGGAAGAAGAAAGCGTCAGCAGAGGAAATACCTACACCAATAATCAACAGCCACAATAAACAGCTAGTTCAATGCTTCCCCTAAATTTGGATAACATTTATGCTCTACGTTGATGTACAAACAAATAAATGTTTAAACAGAGCCTTATCTGCACCTTATCGTCCCATACTTGCTGCCTCTGTTACAAAATAAACTGCTTATTGAAGGCGCCCTGTCTCCCATTTTCTCCTCTACGAAACAACGATGACCGGTATCCTGTTTTATTTTGTCTGCCTATAATTTCATATTTAAAAGACGTTCACCCTCATAAAATACTTCGATACGTTCTGAGCGACTTTGAAGGCCTGAAGCCCATAGAACATGGAAGCGGAGGAATTATTTCAATCGGAAAACTTGATGATTTCGGGTGAGAATCTTATGTTCAAAAATAGTTATTCTAGACAAATCGCCCTAAAACAATTTATCTGTTCAGAAGAGGATCCATTAGAAAAGTATAAAAAGGAGATAGATATCCTTGTAGAGGTACTATTTTTAGTGGATTACGCAATATACGGTTGCGGACAATAGTTTTGGGACACCGCATCCCAGCACATGAATGACGCCATTTTTAGCTTAAAACTGCAGCAAAATGAAAAATGAAGCATACGATTTTGTAGCGTTTTTTCTGCTCTTAAAAAATCATATATTCACTTTGGTCGAACAAGCTGACGCATTTCCCATTTCTTTGGATAAACTCACGATTTGAGGCGGACAATAGTTTTGGGACAACTTCGCTTTACACATTTCCCCTTCAATTTTCCAGACTTTTTTTACTTCACATCACTTATAATAATTATTGCAACATAGCCAGGCAAAAGTCGTGGAGAAATCAACGGAAAATGCGACCATGACAATCTCACAAGAAGATGTCAGATTTGATCTAAATCGCATTCAATTCGGATGTTTAGGTGCATCTCCATAATTTGTGAAGAGCGTTCATTTTGTTGCAGTTTCAAGCTAAAAATGGCGTCATTCATGTGCTGGGATGCGGTGCCCCAAAACTATTGTCCGCAACTGTATTTACCTCTACCCATACAAATATTTCAGTACAAACATCCAAATATTGTGCACTTGTATGGAATCCTATGGGATGGCGTTGATAAATCGCGATATTTAGGTTATATCATGGAATACAGCAAAGGAGGCAGTCTTCATAAGGGTTTGGAATTGTCCTGAAAAACTGTAATACTAATTTTTTGGTTATTCATGACTCAACAAAAAACTATGGCAAGATGCAAATGTGCATTTGGATCGAGCAAATTGCCCGTGGATTGCAGTTTCTCCATAAACATGGAATTATCCACCGTGACATAAAGCCAGCTAAGTAGGTCACAACCTCTAGTAAATTCATTTAATTACAGTATTCTCATATGTGGTGATATGCTGAAATTGGCGGATTTTGGGATAGCAAAAAATGTTAATGGCACTACAACGGCTGGGTAGGTTTTATGGAATTGAACATACATTTACTACTCGCTTTTCTACGGTATATTATCATTCTTTGTCATTGTTTAGCAGTGGTACATATCGGTATATGGCACCTGAAATATTGAATTTTGGGAAATGTAGTCCTGCTTCAGATATTTATTCCCTAGGCATCACAATTTGGGAATTATTCCACAGAGAGTAAGATATTCAAAGGATTTTATTATCCAGTTTTTAGATTGCCTTATCGTGAGTTTGAAGAAGTGACGGGATACATAACTCTCTTGTCTAAAATTATCGGTGGTGTACGTCCCGTTATAGCACCGGATAAGGTTAATGAAGATGTTGAAAAACTAATAGAAAAGTACAAAAGAAATATGACGATCTAGTTTTGTAGATGCTGGCATGCAAATATAGACAGTCGACCACCGATAAAAGAAATAATTGATTATTTTGGCAAGAAGGCAGGAAAACACGATCAACGAAGTCAAAAGGAATTATCAATATTTCCAGAATATCACCCAAAAACTGAAGGGCTTCTCTTTGAAGAAAAGCAATCAACTACTGTGAGTCAAATTGTTTTTTTTTTCACTCGTGTTCCAGATTTTAATCTTAGGAGGGATGAGAGATCCTGACTCTAACTTTCAAGATGAATGTATGAAGAATGTGGCTATCTTGAGTAGTGACAGATCCAAATGGATCGGAGTAGAATTCGATTTAGTGGGCATGTGGGAAGTGGCAGTCTATCTCAACGAGGACATGTACATAATTTTTGGTTACATGGCAGAAATATACAAAGTGGACAAAAATCTGATGAAGCGACGAAGGTTGGCTGATATGGATACGAAAAGATCAGAGATCCAAAATAGCTGCCTGGCATGGAATGGATACATTTGGATATTCGGGGGACGAGGTATAAATGGCAAATCTTTAAAAAGTGTAGAACGATATGATCCGACTTATGGTAGATGGACATTTATGCCGTGAGTTTTTAGCTTCGAGTCATATTATAAGCGGAAGTTCCGGGTTGCTGTCGGTTCGGTTTCGGTTCGAACCGAACGGTTTCGGTTCAATTTGTTCGGTTTTTTCGGTTATCGGTTCGAAACCGATTTTTAACCGATTTCGTCGTTTCTGCTATCTAACTATTATTTTTGTTACTTTTTCAAGTTATCCTTGCTCTCAGACATTATTTGTAAGGAATTAACATTAATCTATTTGTCACTGATTTCAAATAAACCAAACCGAGACGATTTGCCGTTTCTCGCTTAGAACTTTCGTATTTTTGAAATAATGGTAGCAAATAATGTCTCAAAGCCATTTTTTTTAAGTGTCACTCCCTCGGATCACCGGTTATTGGAAAAATTCTTTCTGTTATGAACGTTTGAGAAAAAACTACACATATAAATGCCTCTACTACTTATTGAAAGGCCAAAAAGTGGTTTAAGTACCTCCAAAATCGTTAATTCTGGTGTCTATCCTTCGACCTGAAATATTTAGTTCTCGTGAAAAAAATGTAAGGTGAGGGTTCCCCGTCATTTTTGACGGAGAATTTTATACTAGTTATTTGGAGTTCAAAGAAAATCGGAAGTTTCCAAGTTGCAAAACTTATTGCCCAAACTAATACATAGCAGAAACGACGAAATCGGTTAAAAATCGATTTCGAACGGCTAACCGAAAAAATCAAACCGATCGGTTCGAACTTCGAACCGATGCCGAACGGAACCGACGGCAACCCTAGCGGAACCGTCTCGCTTATCATTCTCTCTAGATCTTTAGAGACATGAAATATTGTCGACACGGTGCAGCTGCAACTATTTGGAACAATCGAATAATTATTTCTGGAGGGATCGTTGATAATGACTTTCCCAGTGTAGTGACTAATACCGTCGAGTGTTATAATCCTGAAGATGGCTGCTGGACAAATTTACCAAAGATGCCGAACCGTCTCGCTTATCATTCTCTCGTCTCTTACAATGGAAAATTGCTAGCAATCGGTGGTAACGATAGTAAAACAATACATAACGATGTCTGGGAACTGGACCTTCAAGAGAGATACGCAGAATGGAAGCCTTTGATGACGATAAGAGAACCTTCTTGTTCATTTTCTGGAGTAGTTCTGGACAATGAAGTCTATGTGATTGGTGGATCTAATGAAAATCCCCTAGATTATTTGGATCGGGTTGAAATATTTGATGGAGAACATTGGAGAACTGGGCCATCGCTTTATCTAGGGTGGAAAAATATGAGCTCTGTGATTATTCCCCAAAGTCTGGCTGATCGTATTTGTGCTTACAAACCATTGCAAAGTGAATAGGATAAATTATAAAACTGTTGTGTTCCACAAACTGATTCGACAATACTTTTCCCTCAATAGAGATATTTTTGCTGCTTGAAAACAGTGTCAAATGTTTATCGTTGCCAGCCCGTTTTACGTGCACAAGTTGCATGTTTTGATGCATCTTTTCTTCATAATATCCTCGTAGACAGAATTTGTACACCAGCCGAGTGTCTTCATCGCCTCACACGTGTTGAATCCCGAATACTTGCTGACATAATCAGCACACAGAACTTTACAGCAGACGCCGTTCGTGTAAAAGTAGCCCGTTTTACAGGTTGCATTAGTGGCCGCTGAATGGATTTTCTTTAAAAATTAAAAGTAAGGAATTACTTGTAGTGATACCGGATGGACATTGCTGGAGGGAAGAGGCAATACAGAGGACGAGGAGGAGCACGACGGGCAGCATCGTGGATAAGTGATTCCGGCGGGATTAGCACCTGTATTTGAAGAGAGAAGCTCGACAGGTGCAACAATAGCCAGGAGAACGCGTGTCAGCCATGAGGGGAGGAAGCGGGTGCAAAGTTCATGACTGGAAGAAAAAAAAGACTGGAAAGGTATACATGGCCTACGCACTTCCGGATCAGATTCCAATGGAATACCGTTCGATTTCTCTAACTTCTTCTGGGGTTTGTTTCAGGTTTTGTTAAAAACGGATTCATCTCAGAATGTTTATTACATCTGATGGCCCCTTTTTGAAAGTAGAAAAGTATCGATAAGTACAAAATTGCATAGAAATAAAGCGTTGGTAATTAAAATAAACGATTTCGCTGAAATACCGCAGTGCTTTGCATAAATTCTGCGGAAAATAAAGCCTGAATTGGATGAATCGTTAGTATAATGCTTTCAGTTATTTATCATCAAACTGTAGCCTTCAAAAAACTTACAACAATTCAAAGCTCCAAATTCTTCTCATCACATAGATCCAAAGATCCTATAGCTGCCGATATCGGGCGATGTTGTTACTAAATTCCTACTGTAATAATTCTCCGTTTTCTCATGATTTTGAGGATCCTTTCTCAGAAAAGGGATATTGGAAAATCTAAACTTCTCCGATAGTCAATTGCCATTCTGCTGATTTTCAATAATGATCGGTGAAATAGCAGTTTTTCACTTTTGAGAAGAGAAAAGTTCCCTGTGCAATTACAGATCGAACCAAAGAAATTTTCCAAAAAAAATTGATTTGGGTATGGCAAAAGACTAAAATATCCGCAATGCCGTTTTCTTTTCATGCTGGGTTCCATAGAACCCATAGAACCCTTTTATGGGTGGAAGATGAACGGAACTAATGGATCTTGTGGATGATCGTTAAAATTCTCAAATAACAGGCATAATATTTATTATCTCCATGTTTCTTATGTGCATCTCTTACAGGTCTTTCTGCATTTGGTGAACATCAGCTCCTCCATGACAGAATTGGTACAATAAGATTGGGCGGCCAAAGCTGCGCAGTCGCTCTTTCCAGTGGCCGTGCTGACGGCATCTTCACACGGCGTCTGGGTAGCGGCGTCCGTTTGAATACAACAGCCACCAGCCGAGTAGATGGTCCCCGGGGTGCAGAGTCCTCCGACAGCCGCTGAAATTAGTTAAATGTTAGAAAAAGAAAGCCATACAGCCAAGGAACTTGTATCCTTCGGGACATTGTTGAAGGGAAGAGGCGACCAGCAGGGAAAGGACGATGAGACGGAACATGGCCGGCGAGAGAATACCCCTACTGGGGGTCGGATTTGCTTTAAAATGTGACAGCAATGGCTGATAAAATATTGGCGATGAATAGGATCAGACGTCGGAGACGCGTGGATTCGGGCAAAAAACACATTGGACACTTCAGTTTCAACAGGAAATGAGAGACGAGGAGTGGAGGAGAGGGGAGATCTGTAATCCGGGACTATTTAATTTTTTTAGGAAGACTATGCTTGTTGAATCTGTTAGCAAACAATGGAAGCTTTATTTCTTATTGCAACTTTAAAACCTCAACGGTGGCGCGGAATAGTAAATTTTTCAAGAAGAAGCCGGTTTTTCCTTGCTTGCCGTTTATTGGAAAGGTAAAAAGTTTCATCTTATCCGTAAATGGAAGATGATTTAGAGTATTGGATGCTCCCGTAATAGAATTTTGCAATTTTCTCTGATTTTAGCAAGTTTCCCAGTTTTTCCCCCTTTGCCAGCTTTCCTTTTCCCATTCCAGTCACTCTTTCTCTCCAAAACGGCGCATTGCACAATCGCCAGCAAGGCGAAGGGTTTTTATCGCCCGTGCAGCGCCTCAATTTGCACTTAGTCGACCGCTGGTAACCCTGCCCTATTTCACCTTTTTTGGCACAATGCGCACAGAAACGAATAAATTTGTAAGTGAATACTTAAAAACCTTGAAACATTTCTTTTTTCAGATTCTTGTCCTCGGAGGAGCTGATGAGAATTCTTCCCGAGATTCTACCTTCCTTTTCGATGTTTCCAACGAATCCTGGACAAAATTGGACTTAAAATTGCCCACGAAATCCCTCTATCATGGATCCCTTACTACTAAAACGCTATGGTGTCTGTCTGTCTGTCTGTCTGTGTGTGCGTTGACATGTCGAAAAATTATGGCCGAGTGGTCCAAGGCGCGCGCATCAAGCAAACGACGCGGGTTCGATCCCCGCCGGTGACAAATGTGTTCAAAACATTTTTTCTTTTTTTGTTTATGGCTCCACAATAATTATTTCGCAATATAAGTGTGGCTGAGTATCAAATGTTGCATTTGGCTGCGTATTTCTTATTTCTCATCCTTACACAGCGAAATTAATATCATTCGACTGCTCTCAGCCTGGCGAGTCAGAATCTGCAACTTATTTTTTCTTTAAATAAGGCTGAGTATCAAATGTGCCATTTGGCTGCGTATGTGTCAGTTTTCGCTCTTTTTCAACAAAATAGGTACCGTTCGACTCCTCTTAGTGTGAGGAAGCCGATTACGGTGATGGTTTTCCATTTAAATGAGACTGAGTATCAAATGTGTCATTTGGCTGCGTATTTCTTAATTTCCTTCCATATAAAGCGAAATTATTATCATTCGATTGCTCTCGGTGTGGAGAAGGCGAATTTCAAACAGATCACCAATAAGAGTGGGGCTGAGTATCAAACACGCTTATTTGACTGCGTAGATCGGCCAATTGCAGAGTTCACCCGGAATATGGGTATTTTTCGATTTCATCAGAGTGGATAATTTATTCGCTTTTATGTTTATCGCCCCTGCAAAAAAATTCTGCAGTTTTTTCGCTGCAGGAAGCAATTGAGGGGAAGGGAGCGGTGGGCAGGGGAAGCGAGGTCCGGCACGAGCCGAAGGCGAGTGACGGGCCGAGCGGACTACAGTCCGGCGGAGCCGGACAAAAATCCGGAGCCTTGGACTTCCTAGCCCGCGTAGCGGGCGTCCAGCCGAAGACCCCCCGTAGGGGGGTCGAAACGGCTGGTCTGTCGTCCTAAACGATCAGATTTATATTTTTGGAGGAAGTTTCCGCAAGAATTTGTATAAATTGGATCGGGAGGAGATGAAATGGATCCAGTTGACTGATATGGTCGAAAAGAGGGAGAATATTCAAAATAGCTGCTTGGTTTATAATGGAAATATCTTGGCAATTGGAGGAAGAAATGGGAAAAATGTCTGGAGAACTGTGGAACAATATGAGCCAGAAAAGGATAGCTGGACCGTTTTCACGTAAGTTTTGACAATCAAAGCGAATGTTTTTGGAAAAATTCATTGCCGCCCTAAAACATAAAATTGTAAATAAATTTCGAGTAAACCTTGTCGATAGAAATTTTCGTGGAAATATGGCAATTTTATAAAAATTAGGCGATCTTGTTAGAGGCAAAGTAGCATCAGGCTTCATTGAAAATGCATTATAGTGACAATAAAAAGCAGGAAAATTAAAAATACCCAGTTGCCAGTTGAAAAAATGCTTCAAAAAGTGGATAAGAGAGCGTGCCGTTAACTTTTTTGATTGTTATTAGTCATTTTCTTTTTCAGTGAAATGCAGGAACCCCGTCATTTGGCTGCAGCAACTGTAATTCACAACAAAATTTTCGTTTGTGGTGGTCATAACGGAAAGAAGAATCTGGACACTGTTGAATATTTTGATCCAGCTGCCAATTCCTGGTTTTATCTGCCAATCCTTCCGGAAATCTGCTCCCGGTTGGCTGTTTCTTCCTTTGGAAACTATTTGATTACAATCGGTGGTTATAAGGAGAAAAGAGTCTGGAAAATTGACATCGAAGATGAGGAGAAAAGCTGGCAGCCAATGTCCAATATGATTCAATGCCACGAAGACCATACTGCCTCAAAAATTGGAGATAAACTGGTGGTTATTGGTGGAATGGATATTAATCGCTTCACAACGCCGACAGTCGAAATTTTGGAGGGAGAAAGTTGGAGAAAAGCAGCCCCTCTTCCTGTGGAACTTCGCGGTTTCAGTTCTGTTATTTTATCCGAGAATATAGCCAGTGAACTAATAAAATAGGAGAAGGAACATGTGGTTACTGTGAATGATCAAAAGATAGTCTTATGACCCGAAAACAAGAGGCTATTGCCAGTACTGCTGGCTGTGAACAATAAAAGTACAAGGAAGCTGTAAAGCCGAAATCAAAATGATCAAAAAATACAAGAATTCTTCTGCACGCGTTCTGGGCTGCTTTTCAATTCTAGCATCCATGTATGGTCGGATTCTAGACTAGAATAATCTCTGTCCCCGGTACAAATCGTTTATTTCTCGAGTATAGTAGCCAGTTGGCAGACACTGTTTATGTGTCCACTATCATTACACCCTGGGCTGACAGACTTCCTTTGTTTTTCTTCCCATGTTATTCAGCAGCATCAGTATCACTCGTATATAAGTATCAGTTACTTGTGATCCGCCTCTCCACGATAAACGACGGCGTTCTCTGATTGTTTCTTGTTCCTTTTCTATCAGCTTTTATTTGAACTTTTGGGATAAATTGAGGAACTAGAGCCTGACTAGAGCTATTCTTTTCCAATTCTCCTAATTTTAGTCCTAATTTTTATCGGATATCGTGAAATTCAGCCCGCATTTCCATCGTGGAAATCCAGTTGGCTTCCCCACTTTTTTTTGCTGGAAAATTTTGGTTTCTTCTAATACTAAACTTGTACCGCCTCATGTTCTTCTCGATTCCTGAAAATTTTGCAAAAATGGAGCGGTTTGTCAGCTGTTAGCTTGGATTTCTTCATTTACTGTTTTTGATAACAAAAATTCGGTGAAAACTTGAGTGACCTTCCAAAAAATGACCTGAAACGGATATCCACTGTCCAGGTGCAAAATGTGATTGTTGTTCCTCTGCGGCGCCATTGCTTATCTTCTTGGCCAAATAGTGTTACACCGTTGTTTGACTTCTGCTCCCCTGGGATCACAAAATAACTTGTTTACTGGGTGGTGTGTCGCCCCTCCTTCGTCTCTTCTGCAACAACACTTCCCCATTTACTGCTGTTCCATCGGTCATTGATTCTAACTGGAAATCGTCTAGGAAAGCCTCTCTTCTTCATAGAAACCAGGAGACAGGTCAGTTTTTCAAGTTTTCAGAGCTCCATCGGTGTGATTTGCAAGAAGGGGCATTGAAAGAAGGATTTTCTTTGAGTTTTGGCAGCTTGGCTGGGTTTTCGTGAGTCTTCTCTGAAATTTTTCGATTAAAACAATCCACTACGTGCAATCGGGGGATTTACTCCAAACTGGCCAACTGACTCCCAGATACAGGAGCTACTGGTCAACAAAATTCCCCCAGACTCATCCTTTCAACTCTTTCAGACAGGGAAAGCTCCCTATATTTCCTTTTTTTTTCTCTACTTTTGTATCGTAGGTCTTTCTTGAAGTCTGCCAGGCGTTTTTTTCGAGTCTAGCTCACTTTTGGCCCAGGAATCGATGATATTTTGAACCATGAATGGTTTATTTTGGTCAACACCGATCATTCAAACAGCAATGAACCGCTAGATATTGCAAGTATGGTCTTATCGTAGAGAAAATACGGCGTAAACAAGGCAAAGCGCAAGGTTGCCACGTCTGGAAACCATTAAATCACGGCACAAAAATTTATAAGCGGGGTAAAATTTCAATGAAACTTTCCCTGCGCTGTTCATTTTAATTGCCGATTATCATGAATATTGCAAGAGAAATGGCAACAAAATAGCTGTTTTTTGGCTTTCACACAGAGCCTATTTTTGTAGAATTGGATCAAAAATTAGCTTTCGATGCATTTATTTGAACTTCAACAGCCTTTTTTGAAAGAAAAATCAATTATTTGCCCCTAAACGCGCTTGGAACATCGTTGTCTCATTCTCTTCAACAAACTCGGCTGCTGTTTTCTCTTCCTGTTCCTGGTTGTGTTTTGCCTCTGCGTCCTATTTTCCACCTCCTGTCCATCTCTATTAATAGATTCTATTATGGGGGGAGAACTAGTTTTGGCTAACAAATCTTGAACCTACTTCTTCTTGCTCTCGATTTCTTTAAAATTGGGGGATTTGGTTAATTGAACGAGTTTAAGGTATTGAACTCTTCGCATTCTCATCAAAATGGTATTTGTCCGTTCGATTTCCCGTCTATTGCCAGTTAAGAGCGCCATTGATCAGTCACGTAATCTGGCAGCTTCCGCCAGGCATCAGGCCAAGGTTCTCCTCGTCCTCTACGACGTAAGTTCACCCCGCTTCTATTGCTTTGTGTAGTTTACTGTAGACATGGTGCATGTTACCATTTTTGGCTAAACAGGACCAATAATAGTAAAAGTAGTCGCTAACAGCGCACGCTTTCAGGGCGGGGAACACGCGACACAGCAGCCTGGACTGCTTGGAACTACGGAAAATGAGCTGGGAATTCGAAAATGGCTCGAGAGCCAGGGACACACGCTGGTGACCACCTCGGACAAGGACCGGCCAGGATCCAAATTCGACCAGGAACTCGTCGATGCCGAGGTCATCATCACAACTCCTTTCCATCCTGGATATTTGACCGCTGAGAGATTGGCCAAGGCTAAGAAACTTAAAATTGCTGTGACTGCTGGAATCGGCTCGGATCACGTCGACCTTGACGCAGCTAATAAGACGAATGGAGGGATTACTGTAGCCGAAGTCACTGGATCCAATGTCGTCTCCGTGGCTGAGCATGTCATCATGACAATTCTCACTTTGGTTCGCAACTTTGTCCCGGCTCATGACATGGTCAGTTACCTTTTTTTAGTTTTTCCTGGTCATTTTGCAAGATTACGAGCTCTGCCCGCAGCCAGCAATTGTTTACGCGCTCGGGAACACTTCCGTTGTTTTTGCACATTCTTCCACAAGACGAAAACAGCCGGCAAATGCCCGTCTAGCCGGGAATTTATAAGATTTTTTAGTAATAATAATCTTTATAGATCCGTAAAGGAGATTGGAACGTGGCTGCCGTTGCCAAGAATGAATTCGATTTGGAGGGAAAAGTCGTCGGAACAGTGGCCGTCGGTCGAATTGGCGAGCGTGTTCTCCGTCGCCTGAAGCCTTTCAATTGCAAGGAGTTGCTCTATTTCGACTACAATCCTCTGTCGAAGGAAGCCGAGAAGGAGATTGGCTGCCGCCGTGTCGAAAGCCTCGAGGAGATGGTTTCCCAGTGCGATATTGTCACCATCAATTGCCCACTTCATGAGAAGACCAAAGGTCTTTTTGACAAGAATCTCATCTCCAAAATGAAGAAGGGAGCCTGGCTTGTAAACACCGCTCGTGGAGCTATTGTTGATAAAAATGCTGTCGCTGAGGCGCTAAAATCTGGACATCTTCGTGGTGGGTTTCGATTTCTAGAAGATTTGCCTGTTTTGCCTTCTATTCCTCTCATTTTTTGCCTAGAAATTGAATTTTTCTACCATAAAAACTTTCAGCAATTGGAAATTCTCTAATTTATTGCTTCCAGGCTATGGAGGAGACGTGTGGGATGTCCAGCCCGCTCCCAAGGATCATCCTCTTCGCTACGCCGAGCACCCCTGGGGAGGTGGAAATGCCATGGTCCCCCACATGTCCGGAACTTCTATCGATGCCCAAGTTCGCTATGCTCAGGGAACCAAGGCCATCTTGGACTCGTATTTCTCTGGTCGCGAGGACTATCGCCCTGAGGATTTGATTGTCCACAAGGGCAAATATGTCACCAAGGCCTACGGACAGAAACATGCTCCCCTCCACTAATTTCCCTCTCTAATAATTATCGTTTTCGATCGATTTTCCCTCTTGTAGTTATGGGTTTTTTTGCTGGATAATTAGCGTCAGCGATGTGTAATTTTCAGTAATTTTTGTAATTCCTGTATATAAATTTTAATTAGAATTGTGGTTACTGTAGAAGAGGAGTCAGCTCGTCTTTGACAATGGTTGTCCTCCTTGTCGACGCCTGGAATTTCCCAATTGCAAAAATTGCTCAAATTACCCGTGATCTGACCGCTTCTTGGAAATCTTCGACAATTCTGTAGACTGCTCGACCTTTGGTCTCTGGGAGATTCCTGAAAAAGAAAACTGGAAGATTTTCAAAAGGGTAGCTCACCTGAACACGTAAATAATTAGAATTGGTTGGTAAAATAATAAAAATATGTAGGGAAGAGGTGGAAAATAATTGAAAGCATAGGGAATGAGCGAAGTGAAGGCGAGGCCCATTCCCATCGAAATTACGCTGATTACCTGAAAATGGATTGTTGTTTCAACGAAAATAGGTCGAAAGACTCCTGACTCTCAGTAGATTTTGGAATTTGGAAATTACAGTACCTGTATGATTCGAACCCGTGCATGTGCCGGAGTCAACTCACAGCAGAGAAGAGAAAATACCTGGCCATGGGCGAAAACACCAGCAAAAGTCGAGATTATATCGGCGAAAATCGCTGGAAATATGGACTGTCACACGAAGCAAAAAACTCACCGATAATTTGAGTGATGATCGACGGTCCCAAATAAAAGGAGAAAAGCAAGCCGATCATAACTACTATTGCTTTAAAATATCTGGAGCTTGGTTACTGTAAAAAAATGGGAAAACTCACGAAGCACATAACGAGCCCATGATCATTTTCCGCCTTCCTAACTTTTCTATGGCAACGAAAGAAAAGAAATAGAGAGGGATTGTCGCAACTCGGGAGATTGTTCCTATTGACATTACCTGTAAAATTAAGGGAATTAAGCGAAGCTGTTACGATTTCTGCTGGCAACCCAAGAAGATTGTGTATTTTTGTGTAGAAGAGCATTTCAACTGCCAAACAGGAAATATCAGCAAAGTTATAAATACAAAATAGAAGGATTGCCACCTGAATTTACCTATTTTTTAGAATTATTAGCAGGTTGTAAACACGAAGAGCAAATAGGAGACTTCAAACCTTTCTCAAAGCCTCGTCATTCCACATTTCCCACAAGCTGATCTCTTGATTCTGTCCTTCTTCTAATATTTCCTTATTTACTTGGTAAAGCATTTTGCCTGAATATTTGATTTGATTTAAGAAAGAGGAAATTTACCTGGTAATATACTTTTTCCGTGATAAAATCGGATTGCTTGCTCCGCTTTGAGATATTTTTTCTGTTCTGCTAAAAACCTGGGAGATTCTGGTACCCAGCCGAGATAGAAAATGGAGATGATGAGGAATATTAGCGAAAGAAGCGGAATAATATACCAATTGTACGGGTTGCCGAATACACTGGGACGACAGAGAACGGTGGCCAATATTTGACCTATTGGCTCACCAAAAGCCAGAAATATTATAGCTGATCCTAAACGGGAATAAATTTATTGAGTTGATCAAACTTCTCTGGAGCGAGGAATATTTGTTGAATTTCGCGAAACATAAAAGGATTGCAAAATTATCTATCTCCTTGTCTGGGAAGGCTTCTCCCTACCTCTGTACTGATCCGGAGTAATTTCCGTTAGAAACATAGTCACAGCAGCCCATTTGAGGTTACTTCCTGCTCCATTGAGCATCCCGGTCAACATGAAGGCCTCGAAACTTGGAAGAAAGTAAGACAGAAGGAAGAGTGCACCACAAGCCATCATCATAAAAAATCTGTAATTTCTTCGAGATTTTGACAGATAAAAGCAGATACCGTAACCAGATGGCTACAAATTTTCGACCTTTTGTGTCGACTAACCGAAGAAGATAAAGCAAGCCAATGAGGTCGCCCGCCTTCTGGAGAACACTACTTATCGACCAAATAGTCAAAGCTCTAAATGCCCTGTCAATGTCCACTTCCTTCTTACCCTGTCTGGTCTAAATAAACTCCGTAGTGCTGATAGAATGAAGAATTGAACATATCCTCCAATGGATCGGGAATAAACGAGAATAGAAGAGCTTGAAGGGTGAAGGCGACATTGAGCAGAACGAGGAAGATCAAAACGAAAATCAAATGGAAACCAAGCATCTCCAAAAAATCTTTGGTCCGGGAAATGCCCTTTTTATCTGGAATTCCCTCGAATCAGCAGATTTTTCTCTTCCTCTTCAGCATTTAAAGTTGCGAAGAGACAAGATAAGAAAAATGGGATGACATTATCAGAAAAAAATGCCCAGAAAAGGAAGAAAACAAAGACCCCGAGGAAATTGTTGCTAAAACAAAGAAAGAGAACAAGATTCTTTATTTTTATTCTCTGTTATTATCAAAATTTCACTGGTGTAGTCTTCAATTTTCTCTCATTCTTAACTGGTCGACTTTTTTGAAGACAAGAGAGGCGAAGCTGATTTGTTGCTTGTTTGTACTGTAGACACGAGGCTGGCCCCCAATTTTGGGACTTCAGTCCCCTTTTTTGGACTCCCAAGTTACATCTGTGGCCTATGTTTAGCAGCAAAAGGGAAGAAAAAACGGAAAAATGTGGAACCACCCCAAAAAAAATGAAAATTACGGGGGAAAATGCGATTGCAAAGAAAAAAGGCTGTTTTAGGCGATTTCAATGAAAAATAAGCTTTCATTTTTTTGGCAATAAACGCAAGAAAAAGAAGCAGCGCACAGCAAAATTTTTTTTTTAATTTTTAACCCTTTTTTTTTTATTTTTTTTAACCTTTTTTTAATTTTTTTACTCTATTTTTTAGTTTTCAATTTTTAATTTTTCAGATAAGGGGGAGGGGTTCAGGTGAGAGTCGATCCTACGTCCGTTGCTCGATAATCCGTCGCTTTATCCAGTCGGCTATCTTAACGCGCGAAAACTTCGGTTTAGTCGTCAGTGATATTTTCGTCGATTGCAAGTTGCTTCACTTTTATTTCTTGTTATACTTTCATTTTTCTTACTTATTATATTCTATTTTTAATATTACGTTAATAAAAACAATCAGCAGCGTGAATTTTATACAAAAATGACAAGAATTATCTGCAATGCGAATAAAAAACAACGGAAATAGCTGAAATTACATCCGTGGCCTACGTTTAGCAGAGAAACAACGAAAATGTCGAATTCTCCAAAAAGAAAGCTTGGTTTATTTTTTCAGCTATCTTTTTTTGCTTTTCATGTATTTTATTCACTTTCTAGGTGCATAAACCAACAATTAGATGATGCCACTATCTAGTTTCCTTCTTCCCGTGAGAATAGAAACCTTGCATGCAGCAAACGCCACTGTTCTTTACTTCAAAATTGTATTTCTCTCTGATTTTCAATATTTTCTTTCTTTTTGTTGACTTTTTTTATTTTTTTTGCTTGTTATTTTATTTTATTTTTCAGAATGTCCAATAATATCTCAGATAATGATGATCTTAGTGAAATTTTGAATCAAATGGATGAGATGAATGCGGCTGAACTGATAGAATTTGAAAAAAGTATGTTTTCTTTGTTTTTTTTTGCTTAATTTTTATTTAGAACTAAAAGAAATTTATAAAGATGATTATGATTCAATTTATGATGCAGATACAGATGATGGAGATTCAAGCTTTTCAAATTTAGCGCTTGATTTTCATAGACGACCATTAGAAACAAGAAATAAAGAAGAACCTTTCCGAATAGATTCTCCTATTCGTTCAAGAAGTTTGTTTTTTGTTGTTTTTTAATTCTTAAATTTATAGGAAAGCATCGTAATCCGTCACGAACAGCAGATTATCATATAACTGCGTTTGCATTGGATAAGAAAGAAGAAAAATTGGTAGATTTGGCTGATCGAATCAAAATAGCCATCATTTTAGCGTGCATATGACCCAGAAGGTCACGATTTAATGAATGAAGCAACAAGAAAATTATGTGATCTTTATAAAACGTTGGATGCATTTGATGACATAGTAAGTTGACTTAATCTTTGCTTCAATGCGCAATTTCTACGCTTGAGATATTTTTGAAAATTCGGCTAGTTGCTTGCTCTTTTGGAGTTTATAAAAAATTTACCGCTTATTTCTAGAAAAGCCGCAGCTAATAAGGAACCGAATGTAATTTCCTACAGTTTTTATAGCAAAATGTTCAGGAAAGACAATTTTTCCCGAAATCTCGCTCTACTTTCGCTGTAGAAGATGAATTGTATCCTGAAGAACAAGGTATTCTTATTTTGTGCTCTTTTAATTTACTTTTAGAAAATGTGCCAAAAAATGATGAAGGAAATTTGTCAGAAAAAGAAGAAGCAACTGAAAAAGATAGAAGAAAGGATGTAGCTTTAGATAAACGTAGGTTTTTATCAGAGATCAGCAAAATACTTGCTAAAAACGTCGAATAATACGGAAAGTCAACTTTTTCTTGCGATTCCGGCGGCTTTACAGGAAAATGAGGAAATCATTGTGATCAGTAAAGTCTTGCGCAGTTTTTAGTTCAACTTTATCACGAAGGTCTCCCAAAATTGGTATTAAAAAAAGAAAAACGAATTGATATTTCATCTTTTTTTTATTTATCTTTAAAAAACTTGTTTCTTTCTTTATCACAGATAGCGAAACATAGAAAAATGCGCAAGATTCTTCTGATCACAATAATATCTTCATTTTTTGCCTCAGAATCGAGAGAAAATGATTGTTTTCTCACTTTTAGCAGCTATTTTATTGAGGTCTCGTTATTAATTTTCTAATTAAATTTAGGACTTCGACAAGTTTATGCACCGGAAATTGGAAGAGCACCATATAGGCACGATCCCGTAAACACTTATCACATGTATAAGTAAGATTCTGCTTTAATTTTTCTAGTAATTTGATTTTAGAGAAGAATGGAAACGGCGTCCTACACCAGAAGAACAAAAACGTCTTTCTCTCAGATGGAAGGTTAGAGATTTAATGATGAGTCGCAAATTTGTACCAAAGTAAGCTGATATTGTTCTCAATATGAAAATAATTTGTTTTTAGACAACAACCAACGGGTGAGCCAGTTCAACATGACAAAGATTGGTCTCCACGGCCATATTTGGATTAGTTCGAATGATCTCTTTGTATTATTTATAATTATTTATTAAAATCTTCTCATTTTTGAGCTAATTCCAGTTATTTCAAGTTTATCTTTATAATTTCTACTTTTTTTTTAAATTTTTACTTTTTTGCCATGTGTAAATTAGTTTATCTTTTTGTTTACAATCAATATTCATACATTTTCAAGTTGTTTCTTTGTTTTTAGGTTTATAATATTTAGGAAATTCAAAATGGCTGAAATAGTCGAACGAATGAAAGGCGCTAAAATAATAAAGCCAATAATTTATGGCAATACGGCTGTGCCATTTGGTTATAAACGAGAATCTGATGGACATACACATAAATGGACATGTTTTGTACGCCCATATAATCAAGAAGATGCATCAAAATGGATTAGAAAAGTTCATTTTAAATTGCACGACAGTTATGCAAATAATAATCGAAGTTAGTTGCTCTTTTTTCATCTTTAAATTCCCTTTTTAGTTGTTGAAAGCCCTCCATTTGAAGTTTCGGAAACTGGTTGGGGTGAATTTGAAATACAAATTCGTATATTTTTCGCTGATAATAATGAAAAATCAGTTAGTTGTTTTTTGTTTCATAGATTTTCAGCAGTAAAAGTTGCTAAAAACCTTGAAGATACGAAAAAAGCAATATTTTCTCGCGATTGCGAAGATTTTACGAAAGAATGAAGATATCATTGCGATCAGCAGAACCTTGCGCATCTTTTGATTCGACTTTAGCTTAGAAATGCCCCAAAATAGGCTTTAAAAATCGGAAAACGAGCTGTTTCTCTTTTTTTAATGTTTACCAGTCGCTTCGCGACTGCTTGCGCGCCTTACGGCGCGCCCCGCAAAAATTTAGGCTGCGGCGGGGATCAAACCCTGACCCCGCGCGTCTTATCTGGACAGACAAACAGACAGACAGAAACATTACGTTCTGTTATAAAGGATTTTGGTTCCGTCGGGGATCGAACTTTGGTCGTTTGGGTCGGGTCCCGCAGCGAAAAGTTTAAGAAAAAAATAGGAAAAGACTAATTAGGCATAGACAACATTTGGCAAAAAAGCAAAAAGTTAGGCCGCGGCGGGGATCGAACCCTGACCCCACGCGTCTTAACCTGGACAGACAAACAAACAAAACACATTACGTTCTTTTATTATAGAAATCCTTAAAAAAATTTGTTTCTTTCTTTACTGCGGATAACGAAACATAGAAAATGCGCAAGATCTTGCAGATCACAATGATATTTTAATTTTTTCGTAAAGCCATCAGAATCAAGAGAAAATGTTCATGTTCTGATTTTTGGCATATATTTTGCTGAGCTCTGGTTATTAATTTCAAATTTAAATTTATTTAGAATTCCGGCGATTTCACGAAAAAAGATGAAGAGATAATTGTGATCAACAAAGTCTTGCGCAGTTTTTAGCCCAACTTCATCACTAAAGTGTCTCAAAAACTTTTAAGGATAGGAAAAACGAGTAGATATTTCACTTTTTTACTCAGAAAAATGCGCAAGATCTTGCTGACCACAATTTTACCTTCATTTTTTTCGTAAAGACGTCAGAATCCAGAGAAAATGAACGTTTTCTGATCCTTAGCAACTCATTTTGCTGAATTCTGTTCATAACATGTGAATCACAAATACTTTGCTTTACAGGTTACTGCCTTCCATTATTTGAGACTATTTCAACCAGTTTTTAATTTGCCAAATGGTGAAACACAAGTTGTTGCGGAATTATATGATGAATTGGTATATTTTTCTCCTATTTTCTTTTATTCTTGACTTTTCAGGTATTTCAAGAGCCTACAATTCCTATGTACAAACTTCTTATGGCTGAAGAAAATAGAAAACCGGACTTGAAAAGCTTAAAGAATGATAGTAAGCCATTTCAATGATTTTTTCTTATAAATGTCATTTAGTTCCACAAATATTGCGAAGAACTGTTGAAATGGCAGAAACGGCACAAGAAGAAATTCGAGCTGAGATCAATGATCTTCGTGAAGCTTTGAAACGAGCTCATGAATGTATTATGAAATACAAAGAAGAAAGCCAAGCAGATGGTAATTCCGAAACAGCAAACAGTACTCCAAATCCTTATAATACGTAAAATTTTTGGTAATTTCTATATTTTATTTTGTCTTGATCTCGTAATTATTAAACATTTTCAAATAGATTTCACTATTTTTACTCAATATAATAAAACAGCCAAGAAAGGAATCTGGAAAAGTTGCAGTACTGAGGAAAAGACGACGACGAGGAGGAGAGAGACGACAAAAAGTCGAAGGCGGGCATGAGAGACGACGACAATGACCAGAAAATGGAATGAAGAACAGGAAACAACGACAAATCGGACGGCAGAAGGGATAAAAGAGACGACGACAGGCAGAATTACGACGAAAAAGGAAGAAATGACGACGAAACAGACGCCTCAACAGAAGGCGATATTCAATTTACCCGAATAACTGACAAATTGATGGAATTATCGACACCCGGAGACGATAAATCAGAAAAAGAAGGCTCTATTTTCCGGTAAGATTCAATTTTAGTGCCAAAATACCCGTCCAACTTCTTAGAATTGTCATAATTTCTCTCGCCATCGCTCTCGCTGTTTTTGTCATCGGTTCGGTCGCCTTTTTCTGGCATAGAAAATTGAAAAAGAAAGGAAATGGGGCGAGTTCGTCGAGCAGCAGATTTTTCTCTTCCTCCTCTGCATCTAAAGTTGCGAAGAGACAAGATAAGAAGAATCGGATGACATTATCAGAAAAAATGCCCAAAAAAGGAAGAAAACAAAAACCACGAGGAAATTGTTGCTAAAACAAAGAAAGAGAACAAGATTCTTTATTTTTATTCTCTGTTATTATCAAAATTTCACTGGTGTAGTCTTCAATTTTCTCTTATTCTCAACTGGTCGATTTTTTTGAAGACGAGAGAAGCGAAGCTGATTTGTTGCTTGTTTGTACTGTAGACACGAGGCTGGGTGCAACCCGGCTGGGCGGTGACGAGGCGATGGCCGTCCTGGTGCTACTTTCATCGTCTTTTCTAATGCTGTCGACCCCTACCATTCTCATCCTCCGTCGGCGCTCTTTCTGTCGTCGTTGTCTCTTTTCTCTTTCTGCTTCTTTTTCTTCAAACGTTAGAAGATGGTAGGCCACTGGGACGCCAAATATCACGGCAAGGACGATGGCTAGAATGATGATGTCGCGTTCCCAAGCCTTGTCTAAAAATCTGCTAATTAATTTTACAAGTTAAACCGGGGCACCTTTTTTGGCGTCTTTCTTTTCCTCCTCAAAATTGTTCACATAACAGATGGTATCAGTTTCGTTGTGACAAGATCCACGGATATTCTCCGGGATGAAATCATCCAAATTATCAAGTTTTGGATTTTTTGTGATAACTATCAGCTCTTTTCCATTGTCCTTTGCTGTGATGTTGATCAATTTTGGCATCAAGAGAGATCGCAATTCAGGATTGTCGTGTACTCGTAGGGCAGGAGCTGAAAAGACGACAAATTACTGTCGAAATAAATGGAAATTTACCTGTAGGAGATATTATCTGGGTTAATTTAGGAAATTCCAGCTGTTCTTTTTGTGTGCCGCCAATTATAAGACTTCCATGAATAATTTCCAAATTTGTCACGTGGTCATCCGGTTCCAGGATCAAATTCCCATGAAAGTCATCACAACTTCTTGCTGATTTATCCTTACAACTTTTGGCTAAAAAATAAATTTAAACCCGTAAATAAGCCGCCTTACAGCATGATGGATCCTTGCCACTCAGTTCAAAAACCGTCAATTGCAGCACATTTGATAGACGTTCTCTTTCCGCTCGTGGCGGGCAATAATCCTCCTTCATTTTGCTAATTTCTGTTTTCAAAAAACCTTGACTCGGGCTCCATGGATACTTGTCCTTGTCCCCGTAGAGACAGCTTTTTCCAACATGTTTTAATTCATTTAAAAAATTCAATTGGCTACCGTGTTGGACAATTAGACAGCCGGTTATTGTCTCGATCGACGTTGTTCGATTCAGCTCGTCATTTCTGACAACTAGATCTCCTTCGAAGATTTTACAGTCGTTTGTAATCGTGTTCAGATGAGAATAACACGTCTCTTTTGAAGTAATTGGCTCTTGCAGCACAGCATTCATCGATCCTAATGCATATTTATACTGTAGATATTCATCAATACTCATCTGAAACTATTCATACATTAATTAAAATTAGCCATACCTCCGAGTGGATAGCGAATTGTATTGTATTGAATGTTGTCCCCTCAGATTCCATTTTGAGCCGCTTCAAAAATTCCACACTTGGTAATTCGGACGATTTTCTGATCACCAAAGGTACTTCTCCGCTGTAATCTACGACAATCTTCTCCAATTTAGGAAAGGCCACATCCATTTTTGGGCAATTCTTGACAATTAGAATACCGCGGGCCTCGATCAGATGGACAGCCGTGTACAGATTACAGTCAAAATCTTTGTAGACATGGGTCACATTGCAATTGGACGAAGTGGTGGCAGTCTTCGCCAAGTCATCCAGGATACAGGCTGAAAATTGCAATTTAGACAATGTTTTCAAGACTTTGCTGTGTCAAAAAGGACCCGCTGTCCTGTGTCCAAAAAAGAATAACTCACGACATCCAATCACTCGGTTATTCTCCTTTCTCACATTGTTCTTTCCAATGAAATATCCTTTGTCGCAGAGGTTTGGATTGTCCTTTATTAGATGTTCTCCAATGCAATCCGACAGTTTTATCTTTTCCAGGAAATGAAGACTCGTCAATTTTGTATTTCTGACGGTGAAACATCCTTTCAATTCCCGGACTGTGAAAAGAGACTCGTTTACATAGTTCATATCAGCCAATGTCAGGTCGCCGATCACATGCGTACACAGCTTCATTTTTCGAAGATCCGTGATAATTCCATCCGGATTACACTCAACGTGTGATTCTCCACTAATCATATCAATATTTTCAAAAGCTTTTGCTAATTCCGATAAAGTTAATTTGTTATTGCCGGAAATGTCGAGTATTCCAACTTCTTTCAATGACGGCAGTTCAATTTTAGTCAACAGTCGATTGTCGAGGATGCGGAGATCTGAATCACGCCATTAGTCAAAGAATAATTTTACACGGCTTACGTTTAACACTTTCCAAATTAGACATTTTTAAAACTGATAAATCTGTTGTGCCAATTTTTAATGTGGCCGTGCTCGATTGAAGAAAATCAATCTTTTGGGCAAATCCTTTATATTTGAACCAAACCGAGATATCGATAAAAGATATATCGCTTACTATGCTTCGGCAAAGATAATAATCACGGACTTGTTCGAAACCGCAATTTACACCTGAAAATAATGGATAATTATTTTGCAGTAGAATTCGATAAAATGACAAAATATCGCCTCGGCTCAGATCGAGTGATGTCGGATCGATGGAGTTGAGCCAGCCATCTCTTACTCGACATCGACACGAGAAATAAGGAAAATTGCATCGAGTCAATCCATGTGCTCTCAATGTATTTCGTCATCGGCACACCGACTTCCACTCGACTTTCTCGACGCGTCGCATCCTCGATTCGACTCGTTATCGACACACAATTTCCCGCCTCGAGTTAAGTCGACTCACAAAATTTTCAATAATTCCAGTAAAACTTACCACAAGACTCTTCGTCTAATCTTATTTCAAATTTAACATCAGCTGCCTCTAAAAAATCCCACATTACGGTGCGGTGGTCTAGAACAGTCTCATTTTGAATATAATCCACCAATTCTCTCATACTACGACCACATAATTTTCGATTGTCGATAAGTTTGGATTGAGTGCCATCAGTGCAATTTATGAATCCTTTTCCAATTGGTAAAAACCAATATTCTCCAAAATCGACATTGATTAGGCGCAGACATCCATTTTTGATTTTTATATGATGGCTGAGTCGACGATTTTCCAAGTGTAAATCTCCTATTATGGTCATACAACGATCCAATTTATCATCCGATGGAATATTATCTACGAATCTCCGCTTTGATTGTCGACTTATAAATAGACACTCTGGAAAAAAAACCGTCGAATTAACTTGAAAATTACGCTGGCAAACCTCCGAATTTAGTCAAATTTAGCCGTTGGGCTTTTTCCTCATTTATCGTCCAATTCTGTAGAAATCCGTTCATATTCAAGATGGGATTATTGACAAATATTGAATTATGCTTTTGAGTATTTTTTATAGAAATTTCATCCAGATTGGGTGCCTCGATCGACTGCAAATTGTAATTTCCCACAATATCAAACAGCTTTCCTTAAAAAAAGATTGAAATTACGAGAATAAACGCGTCAATTACTCCAAATGTCCTGATGAATTTCGATTTTCTTCAAATTGCCAAGTTTCAAATTTTGGACGTTGTTGTTATGGAAGAGACGGATTCCAGCCGATAATGTAAACTAAAACAGGGATTACTGTAACATCTGGCAGCCACCTTTTCTTTTGCTTTTCCAAAAAATGTGGTAATTTCTTTTTCACTGGCATCAGAAAAGTCCAACATGATAAAATATTTGAGATTTCCAATAATATTCCGCTCATATTTGCAATTTTTCCATAAATTGAATTCTTTCCTGTTTCCGTTTGGGATTTCATGGCCTGAAACTGAAGGACTTGAAAAGACTGGACGTCTTTGACTTACACAGAATAATCTTAACCGGCTGGCTTGATAGACCGGCACCAGGAAGAACGCCGTCCACAGCGTGGCCGACAGCAGAATCGGCAACAGCAGAAGTTGTCACGAAAAGTAGAAATGGCAGCAGGTCAACGGGAGAAGACAACATCCCAGCGAAAAAACAAACGGAGAATGAGAAGAAAAACAAAAGCGAACAGATTGACAGACAGAAAAGGACCGTTGAAACCTGCCAATTTGACGCAACCTGTACCATAAGACCCGCTTCATTTAACGCAAAAATCCAGTCAACTAGGGATGTCCGCGGGCCGGGCCCTGAAATCTCGGCCCGTCCATTTCCAGGGACACCAAACCAAGGTCTGGAAAAAGTTCGAAAAATTTCACGAAAAATTGCCTATTTTGCCAAAATTTTCCAAATTTTCGGCCCGACCGGGCCGGCGGACCGGGCGGGGCTAAAAATCACTCGGCCAGGGCCGGCCCGGCCCGCGCACATCCCCACTGTCAACCAAAAACAACTCCAAATAACGGAACATCACAAGCAACCAAACCAAAAATGAGAATTCTAGTGTAGAATTTCCTGTCTGGTCGTGAAATTTCCTGTCTGGTCGTAGAATTTCCTGTCTGGTCGTAGAATTTCCTGTCTGGTCGTAGAATTTCCTGACTGGTCGTAGAATTTCCTGTCTGGTCGTAGAATTTCCTGTCTGGTCGTAGAATTTCCTGTCTGGTCGTAGAATTTCCTGTCTGGTCGTAGAATTTCCTGTCTGGTCGTAGAATTTCCTGTCTGGTCGTAGAATTTCCTGTCTGGTCGTAGAATTTCCTGTCTGGTCGTAGAATTTCCTGTCTGGTCGTGAAATTTCCTGTCTGGTCGTAGAATTTCCTGTCTGGTCGTAGAATTTCCTGTCTGGTCGTAGAATTTCCTGTCTGGTCGTAGAATTTCCTGTCTGGTCGTAGAATTTCCTGTCTGGTCGTAGAATTTCCTGTCTGGTCGTAGAATTTCCTGTCTGGTCGTGAAATTTCCTGTCTGGTCGTAGAATTTCCTGTCTGGTCGTAGAATTTCCTGTCTGGTCGTGAAATTTCCTGTCTGGTCGTAGAATTTCCTGTCTGGTCGTAGAATTTCCTGTCTGGTCGTAGAATTTCCTGTCTGGTCGTGAAATTTCCTGTCTGGTCGTAGAATTTCCTGTCTGGTCGTTGAATTTCCTGTCTGGTCGTAGAATTTCCTGTCTGGTCGTAGAATTTCCTGTCTGGTCGTGAAATTTCCTGTCTGGTCGTAGAATTTCCTGTCTGGTCGTAGAATTTCCTGTCTGGTCGTAGAACTTCCTGTCTGGTCGTAGAATTTCCTGTGTGGTCGTAGAATTTCCTGTCTGGTCGTAGAATTTCCTGTCTGGTCGTGAAATTTCCTGTCTGGTCGTAGAATTTCCTGTCTGGTCGTAGAATTTCCTGTGTGGTCGTAGAATTTCCTGTCTGGTCGTAGAATTTCCTGTCTGGTCGTGAAATTTCCTGTCTGGTCGTAGAATTTCCTGTCTGGTCGTAGAATTTCCTGTGTGGTCGTAGAATTTCCTGTCTGGTCGTAGAATTTCGTGACTGGTCGTGAAATTTCCTGTCTGGTCGTAGAATTTCCTGTCTGGTCGTAGAATTTCCTGTCTGGTCGTGAAATTTCCTGTCTGGTCGTAGAATTTCCCGACTGGTCGCAGAATTTCCTGTCTGGTCGTGAAATTTCCTGTCTGGTCGTAGAATTTCCTGTCTGGTCGTGAAATTTCCTGTCTGGTCGTAGAATTTCCCGACTGGTCGCAGAATTTCCTGTCTGGTCGTGAAATTTCCTGTGTGGTCGTAGAATTTCCTGACTGGTCGCAGAATTTCCGGTCTGGTCGTTGAATTTCCTGTCTGGTCGTAGAATTTCCTGTCTGGTCGTGAAATTTCCTGTCTGGTCGTAGAATTTCCTGACTGGTCGTGAAATTTCCTGTATGGTCGTAGAATTTCCTGTCTGGTCGTAGAATTTCCTGTCTGGTCGTGAAATTTCCTGTCTGGTCGTAGAATTTCCTGACTGGTCGTGAAATTTCCTGTATGGTCGTAGAATTTCCTGTCTGGTCGTAGAATTTCCTGTCTGGTCGTAGAATTTCCTGTCTGGTCGTGAAATTTCCTGTCTGGTCGTAGAATTTCCTGTCTGGTCGTAGAATTTCCTGTCTGGTCGTGAAATTTCCTGTCTGGTCGTAGAATTTCCTGTCTGGTCGTAGAATTTCCTGTCTGGTCGTGAAATTTCCTGTCTGGTCGTAGAATTTCCTGACTGGTCGTGAAATTTCCTGTATGGTCGTAGAATTTCCTGTCTGGTCGTAGAATTTCCTGTCTGGTCGTGAAATTTCCTGTCTGGTCGTAGAATTTCCTGTCTGGTAGTTGAATTTCCTGTCTGGTCGTAGAATTTCCTGTCTGGTCGTAGAATTTCCTGTCTGGTCGTAGAATTTCCTGTCTGGTCGTAGAATTTCCTGTCTGGTCGTGAAATTTCCTGTCTGGTCGTAGAATTTCCTGTCTGGTCGTGAAATTTCCTGTCTGGTCGTAGAATTTCCTGTCTGGTCGTAGAATTTCCTGTCTGGTCGTAGAATTTCCTGTCTGGTCGTGAAATTTCCTGTCTGGTCGTAGAATTTCCTGTCTGGTCGTGAAATTTCCTGTCTGGTCGTAGAATTTCCTGTCTGGTCGTAGAATTTCCTGTCTGGTCGTAGAATTTCCTGTCTGGTCGTGAAATTTCCTGTCTGGTCGTAGAATTTCCTGTCTGGTCGTAGAATTTCCTGTCTGGTCGTGAAATTTCCTGTCTGGTCGTAGAATTTCCTGTCTGGTCGTAGAATTTCCTGTCTGGTCGTGAAATTTCCTGTCTGGTCGTAGAATTTCCTGTCTGGTCGTAGAATTTCCTGTCTGGTCGTAGAATTTCCTGTCTGGTCGTAGAATTTCCTGTGTGGTCGTAGAATTTCCTGTCTGGTCGTAGAATTTCGTGACTGGTCGTGAAATTTCCTGTCTGGTCGTAGAATTTCCTGTCTGGTCGTAGAATTTCCTGTCTGGTCGTAGAATTTCCTGTCTGGTCGTGAAATTTCCTGTCTGGTCGTGAAATTTCCTGTCTGGTCGTAGAATTTCCTGTCTGGTCGTAGAATTTCCTGTGTGGTCGTAGAATTTCCTGTCTGGTCGTAGAATTTCCTGTCTGGTCGTGAAATTTCCTGTCTGGTCGTAGAATTTCCTGTCTGGTCGTAGAATTTCCTGTCTGGTCGCAGAATTTCCTGTCTGGTCGTGAAATTTCCTGTCTGGTCGTAGAATTTCCTGTCTGGTCGTAGAATTTCCTGTCTGGTCGTGAAATTTCCTGTCTGGTCGTAGAATTTCCTGTCTGGTCGTAGAATTTCCTGTCTGGTCGTGAAATTTCCTGTCTGGTCGTAGAATTTCCTGTCTGGTCGTAGAATTTCCTGTCTGGTCGTGAAATTTCCTGTCTGGTCGTAGAATTTCCTGTCTGGTCGTAGAATTTCCTGTCTGGTCGTAGAATTTCCTGTCTGGTCGTGAAATTTCCTGTCTGGTCGTGAAATTTCCTGTCTGGTCGTAGAATTTCCTGTCTGGTCGTGAAATTTCCTGTCTGGTCGTAGAATTTCCTGTCTGGTCGTAGAATTTCCTGTCTGGTCGTAGAATTTCCTGTCTGGTCGTGAAATTTCCTGTCTGGTCGTGAAATTTCCTGTCTGGTCGTAGAATTTCCTGTCTGGTCGTAGAATTTCCTGTGTGGTCGTAGAATTTCCTGTCTGGTCGTAGAATTTCCTGTCTGGTCGTGAAACTTCCTGTGTGGTCGTAGAATTTCCTGTCTGGTCGTAGAATTTCCTGTCTGGTCGTAGAATTTCCTGTCTGGTCGCAGAATTTCCTGTCTGGTCGTGAAATTTCCTGTCTGGTCGTAGAATTTCCTGTCTGGTCGTAGAATTTCCTGTGTGGTCGTAGAATTTCCTGTCTGGTCGTAGAATTTCCTGTCTGGTCGTAGAATTTCCTGTCTGGTCGTGAAATTTCCTGTCTGGTCGTAGAATTTCCTGTCTGGTCGTGAAATTTCCTGTCTGGTCGTAGAATTTCCTGTCTGGTCGTAGAATTTCCTGTCTGGTCGTAGAATTTCCTGTCTGGTCGTGAAATTTCCTGTCTGGTCGTGAAATTTCCTGTCTGGTCGTAGAATTTCCTGACTGGTCGCAGAATTTCCTGTCTGGTCGTGAAATTTCCTGTCTGGTCGTAGAATTTCCTGTCTGGTCGTAGAATTTCCTGTCTGGTCGTAGAATTTCCTGTCTGGTCGTAGAATTTCCTGTCTGGTCGTGAAATTTCCTGTCTGGTCGTGAAATTTCCTGTCTGGTCGTAGAATTTCCTGTCTGGTCGTAGAATTTCCTGTCTGGTCGTGAAATTTCCTGTCTGGTCGTAGAATTTCCTGTCTGGTCGTAGAATTTCCTGTCTGGTCGTGAAATTTCCTGTCTGGTCGTAGAATTTCCTGTCTGGTCGTAGAATTTCCTGTCTGGTCGTAGAATTTCCTGTCTGGTCGTGAAATTTCCTGTCTGGTCGCAGAATTTCCTGTCTGGTCGTGAAATTTCCTGTCTGGTCGTAGAATTTCCTGTCTGGTTGTGAAATTTCCTGTCTGGTCGTAGAATTTCCTGTCTGGTCGTAGAATTTCCTGTCTGGTCGTGAAATTTCCTGTCTGGTCGTAGAATTTCCTGACTGGTCGCAGAATTTCCTGTCTGGTCGTGAAATTTCCTGTCTGGTCGTAGAATTTCCTGTCTGGTCGTGAAACTTCCTGTGTGGTCGTAGAATTTCCTGTCTGGTCGTAGAATTTCCTGTCTGGTCGTAGAATTTCCTGTCTGGTCGTGAAATTTCCTGTCTGGTCGTGAAATTTCCTGTCTGGTCGTAGAATTTCCTGACTGGTCGCAGAATTTCCTGTCTGGTCGTGAAATTTCCTGTCTGGTCGTAGAATTTCCTGTCTGGTCGTAGAATTTCCTGTCTGGTCGTAGAATTTCCTGTCTGGTCGTGAAATTTCCTGTCTGGTCGTAGAATTTCCTGACTGGTCGTGAAATTTCCTGTCTGGTCGCAGAATTTCCTGTCTGGTCGTGAAATTTCCAGTCTGGTCGCAGAATTTCCTGTCTGGTCGTAGAATTTCCTGTCTGGTCGTGAAATTTCCTGTCCGGTCGTAGAATTTCCTGTCTGGTCGTAGAATTTCCTGTCTGGTCGTGAAATTTCCTGTCTGGTCGTAGAATTTCCTGTCTGGTCGTAGAATTTCCTGTCTGGTCGTAGAATTTCCTGTCTGGTCGTGAAATTTCCTGTCTGGTCGTAGAATTTCCTGACTGGTCGCAGAATTTCCTGTCTGGTCGTGAAATTTCCTGTCTGGTCGTAGAATTTCCTGTCTGGTCGTGAAACTTCCTGTGTGGTCGTAGAATTTCCTGTCTGGTCGTAGAATTTCCTGTCTGGTCGTAGAATTTCCTGTCTGGTCGTAGAATTTCCTGTCTGGTCGTAGAATTTCCTGTCTGGTCGTGAAATTTCCTGTCTGGTCGTGAAATTTCCTGTCTGGTCGTAGAATTTCCTGACTGGTCGCAGAATTTCCTGTCTGGTCGTGAAATTTCCTGTCTGGTCGTAGAATTTCCTGTCTGGTCGTAGAATTTCCTGTCTGGTCGTAGAATTTCCTGTCTGGTCGTAGAATTTCCTGTCTGGTCGTGAAATTTCCTGTCTGGTCGTGAAATTTCCTGTCTGGTCGTAGAATTTCCTGACTGGTCGCAGAATTTCCTGTCTGGTCGTGAAATTTCCTGTCTGGTCGTAGAATTTCCTGTCTGGTCGTGAAACTTCCTGTGTGGTCGTAGAATTTCCTGTCTGGTCGTAGAATTTCCTGTCTGGTCGTAGAATTTCCTGTCTGGTCGTAGAATTTCCTGTCTGGTCGTAGAATTTCCTGTCTGGTCGTAGAATTTCCTGTCTGGTCGTGAAATTTCCTGTCTGGTCGCAGAATTTCCTGTCTGGTCGTGAAATTTCCTGTCTGGTCGTAGAATTTCCTGTCTGGTCGTGAAATTTCCTGTCTGGTCGTAGAATTTCCTGTCTGGTCGTAGAATTTCCTGTCTGGTCGTAGAATTTCCTGTCTGGTCGTAGAATTTCCTGTCTGGTCGTAGAATTTCCTGTCTGGTCGTAGAATTTCCTGTCTGGTCGTAGAATTTCCTGTCTGGTCGTGAAATTTCCTGTCTGGTCGTGAAATTTCCTGTGTGGTCGTAGAATTTCCTGTCTGGTCGTAGAATTTCCTGTCTGGTCGTAGAATTTCCTGTCTGGTCGTAGAATTTCCTGTCTGGTCGTAGAATTTCCTGTCTGGTCGTAGAATTTCCTGTCTGGTCGTGAAATTTCCTGTCTGGTCGTAGAATTTCCTGACTGGTCGTGAAATTTCCTGTCTGGTCGCAGAATTTCCTGTCTGGTCGTGAAATTTCCTGTCTGGTCGCAGAATTTCCTGTCTGGTCGTGAAATTTCCTGTCTGGTCGTAGAATTTCCTGTCTGGTCGTAGAATTTCCTGTCTGGTCGTAGAATTTCCTGTCTGGTCGTGAAATTTCCTGTCTGGTCGTAGAATTTCCTGTCTGGTCGTAGAATTTCCTGTCTGGTCGTGAAATTTCCTGTCTGGTCGTGAAATTTCCTGTCTGGTCGTAGAATTTCCTGTCTGGTCGTAGAATTTCCTGTCTGGTCGTGAAATTTCCTGTCTGGTCGTAGAATTTCCTGTCTGGTCGTAGAATTTCCTGTCTGGTCGTGAAATTTCCTGTCTGGTCGTAGAATTTCCTGTCTGGTCGTAGAATTTCCTGTCTGGTCGTAGAATTTCCTGTCTGGTCGTGAAATTTCCTGTCTGGTCGTAGAATTTCCTGTCTGGTCGTAGAATTTCCTGTCTGGTCGTGAAATTTCCTGTCTGGTCGTGAAATTTCCTGTCTGGTCGTAGAATTTCCTGTCTGGTCGTAGAATTTCCTGTCTGGTCGTGAAATTTCCTGTCTGGTCGTAGAATTTCCTGTCTGGTCGTAGAATTTCCTGTCTGGTCGTGAAATTTCCTGTCTGGTCGTAGAATTTCCTGTCTGGTCGTAGAATTTCCTGTCTGGTCGTAGAATTTCCTGTCTGGTCGTGAAATTTCCTGTCTGGTCGTAGAATTTCCTGTCTGGTCGTAGAATTTCCTGTCTGGTCGTAGAATTTCCTGTCTGGTCGTAGAATTTCCTGTCTGGTCGTAGAATTTCCTGTCTGGTCGTAGAATTTCCTGTCTGGTCGTGAAATTTCCTGTCTGGTCGTAGAATTTCCTGTCTGGTCGTGAAATTTCCTGTCTGGTCGTAGAATTTCCTGTCTGGTCGTAGAATTTCCTGTCTGGTCGTAGAATTTCCTGACTGGTCGCAGAATTTCCTGTCTGGTCGTGAAATTTCCTGTCTGGTCGTAGAATTTCCTGTCTGGTCGTGAAACTTCCTGTGTGGTCGTAGAATTTCCTGTCTGGTCGTGAAATTTCCTGTCTGGTCGTAGAATTTCCTGTCTGGTCGTAGAATTTCCTGACTGGTCGCAGAATTTCCTGTCTGGTCGTGAAATTTCCTGTCTGGTCGTAGAATTTCCTGTCTGGTCGTTGAATTTCCTGTCTGGTCGTAGAATTTCCTGTCTGGTCGTAGAATTTCCTGTCTGGTCGTAGAATTTCCTGTCTGGTCGTAGAATTTCCTGTCTGGTCGTAGAATTTCCTGACTGGTCGCAGAATTTCCTGTCTGGTCGTGAAATTTCCTGTCTGGTCGTTGAATTTCCTGTCTGGTCGTAGAATTTCCTGTCTGGTCGTAGAATTTCCTGTCTGGTCGTAGAATTTCCTGTCTGGTCGTAGAATTTCCTGTCTGGTCGTAGAATTTCCTGTCTGGTTGTAGAATTTCCTGTCTGGTCGTGAAATTTCCTGTCTGGTCGTAGAATTTCCTGTGTGGTCGTAGAATTTCCTGTCTGGTCGTAGAATTTCCTGTCTGGTCGTAGAATTTCCTGTCTGGTCGTAGAATTTCCTGTGTGGTCGTAGAATTTCCTGTCTGGTCGTTGAATTTCCTGTCTGGTCGTAGAATTTCGTGTCTGGTCGTAGAATTTCCTGTCTGGTCGTAGAATTTCCTGTCTGGTCGTAGAATTTCCTGTCTGGTCGTAGAATTTCCTGTCTGGTCGTAGAATTTCCTGTGTGATCGTAGAATTTCCTGTGTGGTCGTAGAATTTCCTGTCTGGTCGTTGAATTTCCTGTCTGGTCGTAGAATTTCCTGTCTCGTCGTAGAATTTCCTGTCTGGTCGTGAAATTTCCTGTCTGGTCGTAGAATTTCCTGTCTGGTCGTGAAATTTCCTGTCTGGTCGTGAAATTTCCTGTCTGGTCGTAGAATTTCCTGTCTGGTCGTGAAATTTCCTGTCTGGTCGTAGAATTTCCTGTGTGGTCGTAGAATTTCCTGTTTGGTCGTAGAATTTCCTGTCTGGTCGTTGAATTTCCTGTCTGGTCGTAGAATTTCCTGTCTGGTCGTAGAATTTCCTGACTGGTCGCAGAATTTCCTGTCTGGTCGTGAAATTTCCTGTCTGGTCGTAGAATTTCCTGTCTGGTCGTTGAATTTCCTGTCTGGTCGTAGAATTTCCTGTCTGGTCGTAGAATTTCCTGTCTGGTCGTAGAATTTCCTGTCTGGTCGTAGAATTTCCTGTCTGGTCGTAGAATTTCCTGACTGGTCGCAGAATTTCCTGTCTGGTCGTAGAATTTCCTGTCTGGTCGTAGAATTTCCTGTCTGGTCGTAGAATTTCCTGTCTGGTCGTAGAATTTCCTGTCTGGTCGTAGAATTTCCTGTCTGGTCGTAGAATTTCCTGTCTGGTCGTTGAATTTCCTGTCTGGTCGTAGAATTTCCTGTCTGGTCGTAGAATTTCCTGTCTGGTCGTAGAATTTCCTGTCTGGTCGTAGAATTTCCTGTCTGGTCGTAGAATTTCCTGTCTGGTCGTAGAATTTCCTGTCTGGTCGTGAAATTTCCTGTCTGGTCGTAGAATTTCCTGTGTGGTCGTAGAATTTCCTGTGTGGTCGTAGAATTTCCTGTCTGGTCGTTGAATTTCCTGTCTGGTCGTAGAATTTCGTGTCTGGTCGTAGAATTTCCTGTCTGGTCGTAGAATTTCCTGTCTGGTCGTAGAATTTCCTGTCTGGTCGTAGAATTTCCTGTCTGGTCGTGAAATTTCCTGTCTGGTCGTAGAATTTCCTGTGTGGTCGTAGAATTTCCTGTGTGGTCGTAGAATTTCCTGTCTGGTCGTTGAATTTCCTGTCTGGTCGTAGAATTTCCTGTCTCGTCGTAGAATTTCCTGTCTGGTCGTGAAATTTCCTGTCTGGTCGTAGAATTTCCTGTCTGGTCGTGAAATTTCCTGTCTGGTCGCAGAATTTCCTGTCTGGTCGTGAAATTTCCTGTCTGGTCGTAGAATTTCCAAGTTGGTACAAAGGCCATTTCACCTACAAAGGCCATAGCTGATGAGTATTTTGAATAGTTCGAATATTTATTGTTTTTTTTGTCACAATGCCATAGCTAAAGCACCTTTTGCCCATTTGGAGATGAAATCTTGTGCATCCAGCAGTTGATCCGATTGGCTTGTCTTCACTATGATCAAGAATCTGTTGAGTTCTTCTCTATCAGCCATTAGGTCTCCAACTCGTATAGGAGAAGCAATCACCGGGTAGCCTAAGTAAAGCGTTTTTGTTTCAAAATCTCCACTGACCAGTAATTATACAGGGCTCGTAGGTTTGTCCGTTAGCGTCGATGAGAGACGCTTCGAAGGCACCTCGCCGATCCAGAAGGAGTTCTCTTTGAGCAGCGTCGTCGACCGATGTCGCCAGTACCCATTCTTTGATTTCTTCGTGTTCCGCAGTCTAAATTCGAGTTTTTTTCAAAATGGATAGATAAAAAGTTTTAGTATTTGTCGATACTATGTTCAATTGTTTGATTTCTCTACAACATAATCGCATACTTCTGTCCATTGTTGCTGTGGCAATTCAATTTCC
Source organism: Oscheius sp. DF5033 (assembly GCA_964036215.1). NCBI lineage: Eukaryota > Metazoa > Nematoda > Chromadorea > Rhabditida > Rhabditidae > Oscheius > Oscheius sp. DF5033. Next base: position 3,500,058 of record CAXIWN010000006.1, read on the forward strand.
GTCGGAATGTCTGTTCCCTCGAAGACTGTGTAGTCGACAAGTTCAGCGTTTCCTAGAAAACTTGATTTTATGGAAAACTCTTATAGTCGCTGCTGTCTGTTTCCGTACTTATTTTTGAGTGTTTCAGCTAAACAACGAACCTTCATCAATTGCATCCACCAGGTCCAAATAATGATTCAGGAGTACAAATGCCACATTTTCATATCCTTGACCGTATTCCTATAATTTTCCCTGTTTCTGTGTCCATTTATCATTCACCTTGGCTGCTACACCTGCCTCATAGAAGATTCTGTCCACGGGGAGGATATCCGTGTATCGGAGAAGAGACAGCGACTGTTTTAGTCGAAGACGAGGGGCATCCGTTGATTCTGTTAGCTGAAAATGGACTCCATAAAGACATCTTATAGAATAAAGTAACCCGATAAAATTATTTGAGTTCTGCTCGAAACATAGAAAATCTCACCTCGAGTGCGCTTCTCAAAGTGAGAAGATTCAACGCGTGTACAAATCTTTCAAATGCTTCCAAATATTGAGATTCGTCTCTCCTCATCGATTCGACAATATTCAAGAACAAATTTCGAACCGGGGAGATTCTCTCATATTCTTGGACTGGGGAATCCTTTTTGTGCTCCACTGCCTGGAAATTATTCTGTTTCAAGGAGGATATCTAAGATAGGTCGGCTGTTTTTCGCCAATGAGTCCTTGAGTCGCTGTTGAAACAAAAAAAACGAACTTGTTCAAGAATAGCCCGGTAGAGATTGAAATTCGTCGGATTGGCGGATGCTCCATATTTTTCAAAGACTTTGATCAGGCGGCCGAAATCGCCGTGGGGAAGGAGTTCAGCAGCATATTGGGCGACGTATTTATCAAGAAGGGGAGTGTGCTGAAAAAGGAAGACATAAGAATGCAGCGGGGAATATCGTCTGAATTTTCTAAGTTTTGAAGCCATTTGAAATGAAAAAGAATTTCTATTCCAATGGTGGGCCGATGCACCATGTAGAAAAAATTTCTAATTTCCGAATTCACTAACAGTGAACTTATCCTAGTTTCATTTCTGGCTTCTTCCTTGATTTTCCCTATTTTCTCGTCTTACCTTCGTCTGTTTCGCCGTGTCGAGTGCCTTTTCCCATTGTCCTCGTTCAATCAACAGATCAATTGCCGAGATCACGTCGACATCGATCAATTCTCCCAGTCGACCTTCATTTCGGAGACTTTCCTTGTAAGCTGCTTCAATTTCTGGGATCAATGCTGGTTGATATTCGGAGGCTATCTGAAAAAATATCTAGTGGTTCCAAAAGATAAAACGAATGATAAAGTGAGGCTGAAATATGAATTACCTGTTTAGCTTTTGACCATTGTTGAGCCTTGCAAAGGGACATCACAGCTTTCGGGGTATTTCCCATGGTCAGGAGGAATTCTGCCAACTTTTCGTATAATTGAACTTCTTCCAGACGCTCGATTAGATGCTCCAAGAGCTGGAAAATAGAAGGATTTTTTGTGCTTTGATGGTTCCATAAGATCTCTGTCAAAGAAAACCAGCTAATTTCGTAACAGTGAAAATGCGGTTTTTCGTGCATCAGTGGTGCACTTTTTGGAAAATAGTCAAATTACGGTAGTTTATGGTGTTGTAACAATTGAATGTGGATGTACACAATTTTGTGTTTGAAATGTCCAATAAAATCGCATGACGGTAGCAATTTCTAGCTTGGGATCTATTGTAAACGCCAGCAATTCGGGAGACTTTTACGCCTCACATCGAATTTTTCTGCTAATGGGGAATGAAAATAATTTGGTTTTCCCGATATTGGTAGAATTCGTAGAAAAGAAAGAAATTCTATGAGACATGGTCATTGTGCTCTAAACCGTGAAATTGAAACGAACAGGGGGATTCTCATTGTTTCAGCTATTTAATAACACCAAAAATCCAAATTTACAAATAATTAGGTTATCCAAAATTAAAAATCTCATGTAGTTCGCTTGGAACAGATGTTCTCCCATTTTCAATTACGAAAATCCTCGAAAATCGACAGCTTTGGTTCCAAAAGACCCAAAATTGCCATCATTCTTGCGCTAGCCATGGAAATATCTTACCTGTTGATCTCCTCCCATTAGGAATCGAATAGAAATATCCGCTGCTTTCTGGGTACATTGCTTGATCAGTTCCATATTTTCTGTCGCTTCGGGGGAAACCTAAATATTTTTTTCATTTTTTTATCATATTCTCTTTTCGCTTGCCAAAAAAATTTCAAAACGAACCTTCAAATAAGTTTGCACAGCCCGTGTCCAGTCGGATTGCGCTTCAAATTCTTTCGCCTGTGCCACATAGGAATCCACTCCACGTGCTCCGCTTCTCAATTCCGCTTTGTCATATTCTTCCTGAATATTTGTGTGTATAAGGATTTCTTCATATTTTCCAATTATTGAAATCAATATTGGGACCACCTATCGATTATCGTTTACCTGTAATTGTGGCAATTGATTCGGTAAGAATTCCTTGGCAATTCTCAAGGCATCGGGCCACATTCCTTGTTCCTTGAAATATCTAAAAAGGCAATTATTTTTCTTTAAAGAAGTCACCGTAGGATAATATCCGGTCGATTGGCTCGGAGAAGGAAGCTTTCGGCCTTGGTGTGGTCTCCTTCTTTCAAGGCCAGCAAGGCCTGGGCTTCGTAGACTTTTTTCAAAGCATCGGGGGAATGTTCCCTGAAATACAAATTGATCTGACTGGTTACCAGATATGCAATTTTGGTAAAAAAAAGCTCTGTGTGAGTAAAAGTAATTACCGAATGATACGCAGTTTATATTTTTAAAATTTATGAAACTTTCGATGTTTTACGGCATTTACTAATCATTTCCACATGAATAAAAACATTTTGCTCTTTGATTTCAAACGTACTTTGCAATTTTCTCTGCTTCTGTGAAATCCTCGACGTGTAGATACATTTCCACCGCCTCATTGGGAAATCCTCCTTCAATATAATGCCTTGCAGCTTCGTCCAATTTCCCAGCATCTTCCAATTGATGCGCCAAGTTTTTATGGACCTGGAATAATTCTTCCCCATTTTATGCAAAATTAACCTCCGGTAGACGTTCTTTTGCTCCCAATTTCGATAAATCGAAAGCAAAATCATGAGATCTAAAGCAGTTTTTGGACTAATTATGGGATTACCCTCTCTCAATTGCCAAGTCAATAGCCGTTTGGAGCATTCCGTGTTTATTGAGGAGTTTGACAGCAGCTTCTCCTCCAAGACTGCTGGCCCAAAGGAAGATTACCTGAAAATTTAAGAAATGCTTCGGGTTTTCATCATTCAAGTGGCAACAATAATTCTTTGTGTGTGCCTTTGCTGTAAAATATGCAAATATTCATAATTCGACGGTTTGCGGGGTAAAAACGGAGAAATTTTTAATAAAATAAAGGCATTTACTGTTAAAAAACAATACTAAATTATTCGAACACAAAAACCCCGGAAAAATAGAATTGGCTTATTTTTTCGCATTTGTTTCAGTTATTCGTTAAAATTAAAATTATACAGCGAAGAATAATTTCATTGTGAACTTTTATATCGGCGATTATTACCTGTTTCTGTGAATTTTCATTTCCTTCACTTTTGGCCAGTCGAAATGCGTCATTCCACATATCCTGACTTCGATACATGTTGATCGCCGCCTAAAATATCATAATTTCCATCAATATCACCCATAAAATAGCCAAGGACTCCTTCTTCTCACCTGCCAATCATCTGCTTTCAGATATTCTTCCTCTGCCGCCTTGTAATCTCCCCGTTCTTCGTGTTCCATTCCCAGTCGTTTATGGGTTTCCTACAAGGTTTAATCATTTTTAGCTGAATTCCTGTCCACCTGAATATGTTCCCCGTGATATCTTTCCACAAGGCGGACCACGTCTTCATTTCTCCCGGCTGTCATGTACATTTGAATTGCTTTTTCTGACAATCCAATTGAGATGTATAGCTGAAATTTTTTAATATTTTTGTTTTTGTTTTATCACTGATTTCATGAGATATTTTCACTTATTTCCTTCGTTTTACCTGTTCAGCTTCCGTCAATCGTCCCTGTTCCTCCAACTCCGCTGCTTTTCTTTCATAAATTCCGTGAGTTTCATCTTTTCCCAAGAATTCAACTGACAGCTGTAATTTCTACAATAATCTCTTCTTTTTAGGGATTACCCGGTAAGCGTCGGCCCATTTATTATTCCTCAAATACATTGTAATCGCATCTTGGGGCAAGTCAGCTTCGATGAAAAGCCGCTCAGCTCTCTGAAAAATTTGGGGTTCTCGGCCTGTTTCATAGGCAAATTTTCTTCAGTTATTGGATAATTCGGTTGTAGTGAAGGGAAAATTACCTCATAATCTCCCACAGAAGCATAATGATCAGCAATTTTACCATAATAATTTCGACTGGTGTTTTGATCCTGAAAATATTCAAAGTTTTGGAGAAATCATAAATTTTCCTAGGAATATCCTAGCCAATATCTCTGTTTCTTTTGTTTCGAACCTGAATAACATCGACAATTTGCACGGCCTTATTCCATTCCTTTGCTTTCATCGCAGCTTCCACCGCTTTCAATGTCTTGTTACTTTCTAAAATACTACAATTTCTGATTACAGTAACCCTCTGACCGAGGTAATGATTGATGGCCGTGTCGTCTTGCCCTTCGAGGACCAAATGATCTCCCCATTCCTCGTGAAGATCGACAACCTGCGCTGGGAAGGCGAACCGAGCCAGCTGAAATTCTCTTGTTTGCGGGAGTCATCAATTTTCTTTAAAAACTGAGTAATTTGTCCTACCTCAACGGCTTTTGCAAATGATTTCGCCTTTTTGTAGCATTCCAGAGCTTTTTCAAAGTCTTTCATTCTTTCGAACAAATCGCCAGCCTGGAAATTTTCATGTTTTCCCAAAAACTTAAAATTTCGTCTTCCCGTTATCTCTAATTCTATAAAAATATACCTTACCTTATCATAAACGTGTCCCTTCAGCAGAGCCTGGGCAATATTTTGCATCAGAGCCTGATCATTGGCCAAATTGGAATCAGCCAAGGCGGCGGCCAGAGCTTTCGCCGGTTGATTTCCTTTGAGGTAAAGTTGAACAGCTCCTTGGACATCGCCGTCAGATATTTTCAACTGAAAATGGAGATATTCGACCACTAATAAACGGTAAAACCTCGGCAGCTTTAGCTTCTTGGCCAGTGTCGAAGAGAGCCCGATAGTAGGTGGCTTTCAACTGCTCGTAGCCGGGATAATTCTAGAAATAGGGCAATGTTTCAGGGGGATTTCTTAAGATTTGTGGATTTGCTTTACAATGATAGACAAATGGGAAAACAGTAGGCTTTTGCATGAATTTCCTAGTAAATTGGGAGAATCAAGTTTCAATGTCGCTTCAAAATGAAAATCGGGATTGGAGTATCACTGGTCCCCAGTTTACGTTTTACTGTTTCTACAAATTCCGGCAAATTCTACAATATCCCTAACAATCTTCGATTATCCTCCAATGGTTTTTCTCAAAATTCCCGCTTACCGTAGCCTTTGCTAGTTCCAGGGCCTCGTCCCATTTGTGTAATGTCTGATACATTTCAATGGCTTCTTCGACGCTGTTCTGTTGCATGTAAATCTTCTCTGCTTCCTTGAATTTCTTTGCCATTCTGGCTAAATTCGCTCGGACTTTGTAGTGCTGAGTCCCATCTCCTCCCAGTTCTTGGGCAGCTTTCGTCGCTATTTCTATTGTGTCCTAAAATTTTTTGTTTCTTTCGTCAAGATCGAAGTCTCGATCTCCTATGAAAATTAGTAGATCCAATAAAACATGAAAAAACTTACATGAAGTAGATTTACCCTTGCGATGTCATTGATTGCGGCGAAGCATCGCTGAGCCACAAGGAGACTGTGCTGTTCCAGGGCCAAGTCAGCTACTCGACGCCACATTGTGTATCTGATGGATATTTCTGATATTTAGTCGACTTACGTATCCATGTTTCCTGCATTACTTTCCAGAAATGCGATTGCACGTTCAAAATCTCTCTGTTCCAAGGCTGTGCCGAATTCTATTTGAGTATTATCCAATTCATAAGCGATTTTCGACGTTGATTCCTAAAGTAACAGATAATTGTGCATTATTGTGAGCTAATGGACCTGAACAATGACCTCGGTTCTATCGGCATCTCTCAAGACATCTTCGACATCGCCACGAATCATGATGGTTGTCACCTGCTCGGGTAAATCGGGATTATACCTAGAAATTTCTAATTTCAAAATGATTACTTTATGAAGATTTTCAATCCTGAACCGGTAATCGAGTTCATCGTGTTCCTAATGCCCGTACTTTCTCATTTTCATCTGGATAACTTATTAAAATCTCCTTGTTTTTTTTGTTACAGCCGGAGCTCTTATTATTGGAAGAAGAGATTCAGTTCAATTTCATATTCACATAACTTACCAAATATGAAGAGTTTCTCCCGATTGTGCCACAACGACGTCACTCAACGGCACCCATTGGACATAAGAACAAAAAGAAAGAAGATTCGTCTTTCTCTGTGTCTCCAAATCGACCAAAGTTACTCGAGATCTTTTGTCCCGAAAGAGAAGCTTCGTTGCCGATTCATTTAGCTAAATTTCCTTAATTTTTCAAGAGAATATGGTACTTCTAGCCAGTCGATAGGAGCTGTATGGGTCAGCGAGAGTTCCTGATCTCCTGTTATAAAATTCTCTAAATTTTAAGCTTCTTAAAATATGAAAAATAAACAAACGAAGGGCAATCGTGGTAGGATCCGGTAGATATGCCATTTTCTTGACATTTCCATGGCCGCTTTCACGTGTCACAATTCGAACACTGAAATGTTTTACGGGTTCTATTAGAATTTATGGAGGTCTCGGATGTTTGTTGGAATCATGTATTGAGCGTAAAAAAATTATGATTATACGATATCAAATGTTTCGAGGTCCATGGAAATCCGACAAATTACCTGAGAAGATGAGGATTTGTGAGTTCCGTGCGTACCCATCCAAGTGGCCCATCTGTCCCATATTCAACTACAGTAATCTCACCAGCATTGATCAGAAGACAAACGTGAGCAAATTCGAAGTAATATCTGAAGGGGTGCAACAATTGTAATCCAAAAATGCAGTCGGATCAAATTAGGAGCATCAGCTGAAGCCAAAAAAATTTCAACGAACTTTTCGTTTCCGCCAGAGTGCCAGTCAATTTCCGATGATTTTCCAGTTTCTGTATCCGCTAAGATCAGGGTCGTCGAGGTAGTGGCGACAACGTAGCGATCCTTTCCCATCATCTGGAAATAAAAAAATATAAACGAGAAATCTTTGCTATTGAAGTCGTCAATCGAAAACCGGCGTCAATCGCCTTCCTGAAACAATTTCCCACCTTCAAATCATCGATGGCCAATCCTTTATGTGAGATGACATCCGTCCGACTCTCACTGTTGACATCTCTCACGATCACATGCGATGGAGCCACGTACGTCGTCTCAAATCGACTTTTCAACATTCCCCTTCTCAGGCAGCAGTCGATGGCTACCAATCCGCCACACAAGGTTCCCTAGACCTTATTTTCCTATAAAATGAGTGGTCTTACACAGAAAATGGCTGATCCATCTCCTTTCCAACCGAGAGCCGTGACCGCGTAAAGGTTTTGAATTTCTAAGGGGGCGCCTTCATCCCAGGCACCGCGACGGGATGACCAAGAAAATAGGCGAAGTCTATCATAACTGGCGACGACGACGTTCTGCCCGGTGGGATCGACAGCACAAGCCGAAAATTCTTTCTCGCCCTGGTCAGTGTAGTCAAATTGTTGTTGGATTACTCCGGTCTCTGAAATTTGGGCCGATTGACCTGAACGGAGGGTAACTTGCCTGTATAGGAGAGAATTCTTCGATCTGATCCACCAATCAACAGGCCATGAGCAGTAAAAGCCAAACAATATGGAGCTAGTTGAAGATTGAGGATTTTTGACTGGAAACAAAATCGAAATTGTTGTAAATTGTGAAGAAGAGAATAAATGAAATCGGTGAAAGATAGAAATTCCTGGAAAAATGGATTTACCTGAGATTTTGTACTGAAATTATACAAAATAACGGAACCATCTTGATGTCCACTGACGAAGGCCGTCCTCTTCGGGCTGAATTTGGATTTCTTCCCAATTTTCAAGCAAAAACTTACTTGGATTGCATGGAGACGACGGCTTGGTCCGTTTTATAGAGACTGCTACATTTATTGGACTTTATCAGCCCGACTCTCACTTTACCATCCATCAATCCGATCTGTAATGTCGATTACAGTAAGAAATCAGCCAACTGACCAGTAATTTATCGTCGAAAGGCCAATCCAGCGCAGTCACCGGCGATGTCTGCATCAATTTATTCACTATGACCTTTTTTTCATTCCTAAAATACTGTAATTCAATAAAAAGTCAAGAAATTTACCAGTTTGTGCCAATTTTATAAACAAAGACAACGTTGTCTGTTTGGCCGATGGCGATTTTTGAGCCATCGGGAGAAAATGCCACGCATTTGATGATATACGACTTTTTACCGAACTAAACTCGGTTATTTTTGGATATTTTCGGCTAAAAATACCTTAGATTCAATTGGTTTTGTAGCGAATTTATCTCTCTGCTCTCCTTTTTCATCCAACAGTAAAATACTTCGATCTGAGCCGGCTACGGCGGTTTTTAGCCCGGCCGAGGAGCAGCTGACTCCACAAATCCTTGAAGCTCCTTCCTGAATTTTTCCTCTTTATATTTACACAGAAAAAAATAATAACCTGTTGGGGTAGAATAGACGATAAATAGCGCAGTTTCATCGTTGGAACTGCTGGAAAAAGGGAACAGTCGAGGGAGGGCTGGTTGGTTGCCTTGGCGACGCGGGGACACCGAGAAAATGCGGGGGAACGGCAATTATTGAGGCGGGAAACAGACCGATGATTTCATATTTCTCCAGTAAAATGACCAAAATGACCGATGATAAAAGAATTTGTAAATACAAAGATAAAGAATTGGGCCCGAAAAGTTGCAAATATGGACCCCAACAGATGGCCAAGGAGAATATGCGAGTGGCAACCAAGAGAACACACGAGACAGAGAGGACGTCCACCAGAAAGATGGAAAGATAGGCTAGAGAGGATAGATGGTAAACACTGGTTGAGAACACTCCGTCAACAGCAACCCTAAGAAACCCAAACCGATTCGACACGTAATAGACGTAGATGAGAATAAAAATAGAATAGAATGACCAAAAAATAGCCGAGAAATGGCTCTGCCGAGAGAAGTCAAGGAAGTCATCCAAATCCAAAAAAAGCCCAATTGAAGTAAACAATAAAAGAAACATGAGATGTTTGATAAAGAAAACAAAAAAGTACAATAAAAATTTTATTCTAAACCGTATCAATCGTCATCTGTCGATGATAAGCAAAAGTGGCACATTTGAGGCGGCAGCCGAGGGAATTCCTTCATATATTCAAATTCCAGCAGTAGATAATCATCCGTGTAGCGGAAGATGGTCCAAAATCCGGAGAGCATACTGGCCACAATGAGATTGTCAACCGCTCGCAAATTATCCGTTGATCTCCGGTGTGAATGAATTGACAAGCCGCAGACAGTCAGAATCTTTTCAATTTGATGGATACAAATCGGGGTCTCCCCTGTATATAGGAGCCGAAAACGATCCAGCTTGGGCAGAGCCTGTGTTGATAATTTCTGAACAGATAAAATTAACGAGTAATATTTTATTTATACCTTTAAAAGTTCCTTTAGTAAACCATAATTATTGACTGTTTCTCTCTGCCCAACCCATATCTCAATTCTTTCGTATAAATTGAGGATTGTTTCGATAGTATGACCCATTGTTGACCCCGTGCAGTACAACTCAACTGAAGTCTAAAATTAATTTTTTAAAATCATAATAATTCAAGAGATCCCACAATTGATTTCGTGGCAAGGATGGCGTCGAGAATTTGGTCTCGGGCTGATACATGTTCGACTTTTAGACGTTTCAGGAGAATTTCACTGTTTTCTGTGAACAATTGATAGTTGCAAAAATCCAGGGAAACGACTGTCATATTATTTTCCATGAATAATTTGTAGATTACATCAAAAGGAATGGATTGTCCTAAATCAAACAATAAAATATTGTGGAAATACTAACCAATGACTGCAAATCGAAACACTCTCAAGTGTCGAAGAGAAATCACGTCGACTTCCTGACATCGGTCGGATATCACGTAGAGTGCATCTTGTCTCCAACCAGCGCGGATGTCTTCAGTCGTGTGGACGGAAATATTCTTGCTCTTTTGGATCAGCTCCGACATACCGCGACACGTCTGTTGAAGGCGGAAATAACTCTTGATATCCATCTAAAATAGCGAGATTTTTAAAATAAAATGATAAATTAAACCTTTGTGATAATCTTTTCCAGGAGAGCATGATCCAAACCAACGAAAGGAAAGGGATTGACCTCCGTCGACGGTGCCTTCTCCTCTTTCTTCGATTCTTCTTCTTCTCCGCTCGTCGAGTTGCCTTCTTCGTCCCGACTTGTTTCCGTCGTCTTCTCGCTGCTTTCTTCGCTGCTCTCTCCAACACTTTCCACGTAACTTTCAGTTTCTTTCTCACTGGTCACGCTCGTCGTTTCCTCTTCCGTCGACTGTCCTCCGGTCATCATTTCCATCATCCTCTCTTCCATTTTTCCCATGTCGCTTCGAATCTCCTTCATTTGCTCCTTGACTTCGCTGATTTCATTCTTCATATCTTTCATCTGTTCAGCCATTTGCTCCATTCCCATGCACAGTCGAAGAAGTAAATCTTTGGCATCTTCTTCCGCCATTATATTCAGCCGCTCAAGAATAGAATGAAACCGTCGAATGATTGAAAGCCAAAATTTCAGAAAAATCTGGAATTTGACCTGTGAATGGGATTATTTTTGTTATGACTCGATTCTAGACGCGGGTCGGCTTATTCTTGATGTTTTCTCGAACTTCTAAAAAAGTCCTGGATCTCTCCTTTCCCAAGCTTTTTGAATTACGAAAAATAGCCAAGATTGCGCCAAGTTAGAGCCAAGAAGAACTGCCGTCGAATGATAAAAGCGACATCCAATTAATCGCCAGAAGAGAAAAATCTTTGATCCTTCTTGTTTATGAATAAAAATCCAAAATAATCCATATAAAGAACAAAAAAAATTATAAAAGGTCTATATAATACGAAGAAAAGAGGCAAAAAAAGATATCACAAGTGAGCTTTGACGGGTATAGAAAAAGATATCGATGAAAGGAGGAGAAGAAGAAGGCGGAAAGAACAAAATCTCCGATATTTTCTATTCTGAGAGAGAGATCAAGGACAATTCTTTGGTTCCTAGAAAAAAATTAGAAAAAGAGCATCGGATCAGAATTGGAATGTTTGTGGGAGACGGGACTCATCGGACCGTTGATTGTGCCTCCTTTGCCGACGGAAATGTCATCCAGATATTGGGCGTACTGTAAAATTATTGAGATTAGAGCATGTAAACTGTGGAACAAAAAAGGCAATTGGTTTTCTCTAAAAGTTTCGGCCGTAACCTTCTAAACTTCTTTCATCTCCCTAAAAATTTCCACAAAACGCTCCTCAGTTAGTTTTCGCTTTTTTTTCGAATAACGTACCAAATGTGGGCCCACATTGTCCTCAATCCATCGCATCAAATGGACATTACACGGTACATATGGCTGTCTGAGTAGATGTTCTTGAACTTCGAGGAATCTTTTCAAATCTTCCAATGTTATTCGATCTTTACTTGGCCTGAACTCCGCATAAAAATAGCCAATATTCTCCTTGTTACCGTGTTTTCTTCAATGCGGCAATTATCCTCATGGCTTCTCGAATATCATCGCTCATATTGGCAAAACCGCGACGAGCTCCACGGATTTTTCGACCGAAATAGTGCAACTTGGTAAAGGTTCGCTGAAATTTTTGAGCTTTTAACCGTTTTATTAGAGATTGGCGTCTTCTTTCTGACGTTCTCTGATCGGCATTCTTGTTCAGCCAAAAGATATGAAGAAAAGCCTACCTTCAACGTAGAAGAACACAAATCCAAGGAGGCGGTGATTACAGCCAAGCCAATTATTACATAGACGACAACCAGCTGAAAATGGGCTTGATTTGGGATTTGAGGCGAGTGAAACAAAAATGGATCTCTATGATTTAAAAATAAAAAATGTAATCCAATTTGTAAACCAGCCGTTTCGACCCCCCTGCGGGGGGTCTTCGGCTGGACGCCCGCTACGCGGGCTAGGAAGTCCAAGGCTCCGGATATTTGTCCGGCTCCGCCGGACTGTAGTCCGCTCGGCCCGTCACTCGCCTTCGGCTCGTGTCGAACCTCGCTCCCCCTCCACATGGTTCTTTTCTTCCCAATTGCTTCGTATGGAGCGATCAAAAGAAAAAATAATTAGATAAAACAAACTACTGCGACATTACTGAGGATCCGAACCATGGTACACGCAGCCAAATCTATGCTTTTTTGATATTCAGCCCCGCTTTCATAAGCTGGCAGTATGAAATTCGTGTTCTCCCTGGTGAAAATAGTCGAATAACCCTAATTTCATTGCGGAAGGATGAAAATGAGGAAATACGCAGCCAAATGTGCATTTGGTACTCAATCTCTTTTAAATGGAAAGCCGTTACCGTAATCATCTTCCTCACACTGAAAGGAGTCGAATGGTACCTATTTTATTAAGAAAGCGCGGAAATGGACAACTACGCAGCCAAATAGCACATTTGATACTCAGCCTCATTTAAAGAAAAATAAGTTGCGGATTCTGACTCGCCAGGCTGAGAGCAATCGAATGATACTAATTTCGCTGCGTAAGGATGAAAAATAAGAAATACGCAGCCAAATGGCGCATTTGATACTCAGTCACACTTATATTGCGAAATAATTATAGTGGAGCCATAAACAAAAAAGCAAAAATGTTTTGAGCACTTTTGTCACCGGCGGGGATCGAACCCGCGACCTCTTGGATGATAGGCCGACATCTTACCACTCGGCCATAATTTTCTCGACCTGTCAACGCACAGACGCACAGACACACGGACACCATAGCGTTTTAGTAGTAAGGGATAATAAGAATATTTCTACTGGCACATATAACTCCAGTAAAGAAAGCCTGCAGAATTCTAATACCATAAGGAGCATAAAACCAAAAAAAATTTAGTAAAATTACAATGTTATCTGGTAAAAAAAGGGCAACTGAGAAGAAATCAGCGAAATTTTCTCAGTCATGGTTTTTCGTAAATTTGAAACTCAAACTTCGGCATTTTTATCATTTTGAACAGAAACTTCGCGACACCGTCAAAATTACTGGGCTCAATTCTAATAGGAAGCGCAAAACAGAAAAAAAAGGAGTCGCTTCGTCACGAGACCTCGGCTTTCACCGTTATAGTCGAAAAGTTTCTATTTCTAGGCTCATTGACAACCCAGAGGAAAAGGGCAAATTCTAGTAACAACTGTAAACATAGAAAATATGAAAAATCGCGTGTGCTTCAGAGTACGCCCTCTCTTCAGCGAATGAATAACATTTTTGACAGAGACCCATGTTGGAGATGCTTACTGATGAAAATATTGAACCGAATTCTAATAAGAACCATAGACTGACCGCGAGATAGAAATGACTGACGACATAGATGTTCCCAAGTCCAATTGTTGTAATTGTATTGAAAGAAAAGAAAAGACCATGGATGAAAGACCTGAAACGGGGAAAAATTTGATCAGATTAGGGGGAAATTCCTACCAAATTGGGCCTTTTTCAAAAGTGTTGAAGAGTAGACTCCCGATACAACAATAACCAATGATCAGGGCAAAATAAGAAGCAATTGGCAGCTGGAGACGATCCTCATCTTCGTCTGAAGTCTCCTCATCCGAATCTCGGCGCTTTTTTCGTTTCTTTAGCTCTCTAAAAGGAAAAATTTCAATATTTCCAAGAGAAACGGCAGTTTCTGGGATATCCGTTAGATATCAAGCAATTTTAGCAATGAAAATATTAGAACTTCTGACGTGAACACAACCGATCAGAAATTGTCGCGATGTTGAAAATATGTAGGATACTTGAAACAATGGCAACTATTTCTGGGGTATGGAGATGCAAGCCTCGATTGATTGGGAGGATACTTGGTTTTTTTTGAAATTGTATTGCTGCCTATTCAGTAATTTTCATAGGATCTTTTCACAGTATCCTCAAAGAATTGACCTCCCTGAATAACAAAATAGAAGCCTGGTGAGCAGAGAGATTTCAAAGGAATTCGACAGTTTTCTAGATTGTTCCACCAGCTTTTTATCATTTTCTCCGCTCATTTTCAGTATAAGACGAGGCGATGTGAATAAACTTACAACGAATCAATGGAGTCGACATCGCCATCAAATAAATTAGTCCTAATGCTTTCAATGAAGGAAGCTATCAAATGCCATAATTCCAATAATTTGGCATATGACCTAAATTTCGCCTTTGTTTTATTCCAATTTTCAAAGAAATCATCATAACTTCTCCCTGAAACCAACCTGATAACAATTTCAGATAAAAATTTTCCAATATCGGCAGCTGTTATGAACATGAGAGGAATGCCGATGAGACCGAAGAATACGGTAAAAATTCGGCCAGGATCCGTCGTAGGTGTCACATGGTCGTAACCTGGAGAGATTCGTCTTACAAAAGACCACAGAATAAATAGTGCGAAATTAAAAAAAGGAGAACTTACCCGTAGAAGTAATCACAGTGAGCGCATAAAGGACGGCTGCCGCGAATGACCACCTGAAATAGGGGAAATTCTCTGTCCGATTATTCATGTTTCGGGCAGATCATTTAGCTTCTCATTATTCGAAATGGCCAATAATTCTAATTCTGAAATATTTAAAAAAAGTGGTAGGAATAAAATATGGCCAGTTTTAGAGAATAACAGCTCATTTTTCTGTACTCTGGGTTGTATCTCTGAAAATTTGTTGAAAACGTCGAAAATTGTATCATAACGAGTGATATCACCATGTTTCAGATAAAAAAATAAAGATTTTCTCAAATAAATCTTCACAATTCGGTGAAAGAGCCGTTTTCTCTAAATAGAGTGCTTATATTTTTTGTATTTTGGGTAAGTTCTTTATTCTTTGGAGTGTATGCCAAAATCGTTGTTTTTGGGTACTAAACCAACGAGATTATTAGCTGGTCTTCAATTTTCCGTTATGATCTCCCTCCGACATTAGATGGACTCGTGGTTTTCAGTGTTATTTCAAGTTCTTTTATTTTATCCTCATTATTAGATACTGGATCAATTGACTTTGTATTGAAATCAAAGTAATTTTTCGCTAATTCTCCCTCGAATAGCCCACCTTGTAGTGAGTCGATCCGGTTCATCATCCCATAATTGACCCGATTCCGTAAATCTGTCGTCATACTCGTGTGTTCTTGATAATTTTTTAAGAAGTGGTAATAAACGTTCACTAATCTAAAATAATTTAAAGGTTTAATTCAATTACAGAAACCCAGACCTGACTAGAATTGATAATAGTCCCACCCGTACATATTGACTGTGACTCGTTTAAAATGGCCTTGTACATTGCATGAATATTTTGTAGTTTTTTCTGAAAAGAAGTACACGTATAATTGAAAAAAAAAACTATCAAATCTTCTTATGATCCGAATGAAACACAATTTAACCAAGACACACTGTCCTCCGCCTCCTCCTGAACTAGCTATACACAATTTAACCAAGACACACTGTCCTCCGCCTCCTCCTGAACTAGCTATGTTAGAAGAGAATCTTTTCTCCTGAACTAGCTATGTTAGAAGATGTTTGAAGAGAATCTTTTTTTCGCTTTCGCTTTTTCTGTGCGGTTGTGTCTCAATGGGCTCTCCAGGAAAAAAATCACCCAAAAAACCGCCTACAGCCGTCTCCAGCTCGCAAGAAGATCTCGTCAAATTCATCACTATTTGTATGGAACAGATGAAAGGTTTCTGCTCGGCTACGATGAAAGAAATGAAGAGTATTATGGAAGAAAATGATAAGCGAAATCGGGAAATAATCGACAAATTGGTATCTATGGTCAAAGAATTAAAGAGAGATCAAAATAAGTCGGATGATGACACCTATGCATCGGTAACCAAGACACACTGTCCTCCGCCTCCTCCTGAACTAGCTATGTTAGAAGGAATGAAGCAATACGAAAAGTTCCAATCCCAAGAAAAATCTAAACATATTGTACTGGTTGGCTGTAACGAGTCTAATGGAGATGGTGAGCAGTTAATGGAGAGACTGGATCAGCTTTGTTCCGAGAACGGACTTCCCAGAAATATTGAGAAAGTATTCCGGCATGGAAAAGCAGCTGCACACAAGTCTAGGATTGTAAAAATTAGAGTCAAAGATACACGCTATATCCACAGTATGAAGCAGGTTATTGGACGTTCTAATATGTGCGCCTATGCCCGGAACGACTTGACTCAAACGGAGCTTCAACACGACAGACAATTGAGAAAATGGACATATGACCAAAACCAAATTCATGGATGTAGAAGATTCCGAGTCCAAGATCTTCAAGTGATCGAAGCTAAAAACCCCCGCCCATTTAAGACGAGAGAAGAGGAAAAGATTAACAGGGATAATAATACAGGTCAGGGTGCAAATGTCTAATCACACAACAAATTCTAATGAGCTCAATTTAATTTCTGCAAACATTAGAGGTTTTCATAGCAAGCGATTAATTTTAGAACATATTTTATCACAATGCCCAAGTATTGTTATGCTAACAGAGACCTTTTTTGACCCAACTATCAGTTCTACTGATATTAATATTCCAAACTATTCCATGGAGTTATGTTCACGAGTTCCTAATCATAAAAAATCTGGAGGAGGAGGTGTGTGTATTTTTTATCCAAATAATCTAATTTGTTCGGTAGTCAAAAAATCATCAACCCTATTTTTCGAAGCATTGACTATTACTTTAAAAACAATGAACCAATCGCCTATTATGTTTACGGCATTATATCGTTCTCCTGGTTATTGTACTCAATTTCCCGATAAATTTGCAGAATATTTGTCTGCTCTTCCTCAAAATCTAAAACATGTCATTTCTGGTGATTTCAACTTGCCTGACATTGACTGGTCAACATGTACCTCTCAATCCCCTGTAAATAATGAATTTTTAACTCATATTAGCAACTTTGGATTATATCAAACAATATCAGAGCCTACCAGAGGTAACAATATATTAGATCTTCTCTTTATTAATGTACCTTCTCTAGTTCAAAATGTTAAAGTTACCGCTCCTCTTAGTGATCACTCAAAAATAGAAGCTACTATTTCTATTTCAGTAGACAAAAATTATTTAGATAACGTATTTTCTGATTTTAAAAAAGCCAATTATGATGTGCTAGAACAAATTTTATCTAACATAGACTGGAACTACCGTTTTAGTAGCTGTAAAAATTCAAATGAAATGTACTCGGAATTTTTGAATATTTTAAATCCCCTTATTGATAGGTTTGTTCCTCGAAAAAATAATAAAAATAAGAATTGTTTCCCTAAATATCTTGTAAAATTAAAAAGAAACGTAGAGAAATCATACATCCGCATGAAAAAGAACCCAAATGATAGAAATCAACGATCTTACAAGGAAACCCTCAAAATCTACAAAGAACAGTTAAAAACTTTTCAAATGCAAAAAGAAAATAAAATATGCACATCTAATAATCCGCGAACATTTTGGCAATACGTTAAAACAAGAGATAAAGGAGAATCAAAGGATATACCTCCCATCGAGGATAACAATAATAATATTATACATGATAACCAGGCAAAGGCAAATATTTTTAATGAATACTTTTCAAATGTTTTCACTAAAGATAATAATCTACCTTTTGATTGCCAGAATAAATCGGGCTCTATTTTATCAAGGATTACTTTTGAACCTTTTGAAGTATACCACGCACTTTCATCTTTAAAATCTAAATTATCCTTTGGACCTGACCTATTACCTTCCTTATTTCTCAAAAAATTAGCCTTGCCTCTGGCTCTACCGCTTTCGCTCATTTTTAACAATTCTTATAATACTGGCCACCTACCAGATATATGGAAATTATCTCATGTTATTCCCATTTATAAAAAAGGTGACGCATCTAAAACTAAAAATTATAGGCCCATAAGCATGACTTGTGTCACTGCAAGGATAATGGAACGATTTTTTGCAAATAAAATAAGGAATCATTTATGGGAGAACAATCATTTAGCCAAATCTCAACATGGTTTTTTAAATAACCGTAGTACAATCACCCAAATGCTCTCTTTTCACAAGGAAATAATAAAAGAAATACACAACGGTTTTTCCGTTGATGTAATATTTTTGGACATTGCAAAAGCTTTTGACACAGTAAACCACCGGAGATTATTAAAAATTCTAAAAGCATATAATATTCAAGGCAAAAATTTAAATTGGCTAAATTCTTTCGTAACAGCGAGAACACAAGTTGTTAAAATAAAAGATAACCTTTCTTCCAACGTAAAAGAATGTACTTCGGGTGTACCGCAGGGTACTGTCCTTGGCCCTCTCCTATTTCTATTATATATCAATGATATTGAAAGAAACCTCAAAACGGCCTCATTATACACTTACGCGGATGATTGTAAACTCCTAATGAGCACCAAACATCCTAATTACAATATTTTATTACAAAAAGATTTGCAAATATTAACATCTTGGCTAAATGAACGGCAGCTATCTCTTTCCAGTGATAAATGTAAAATTATGCATATTGGTAAAAAAAATCCACAAAATGCATATTTTATCGATAAAAATGAACTAGAGAAGGTACATCAATTTAAAGATCTTGGCTATAATATGACTGATACATTATCCCCATCCACCCACATTAGATTGAC
The DNA here is from genome assembly GCA_964036215.1 of Oscheius sp. DF5033. Lineage (NCBI taxonomy): Eukaryota > Metazoa > Nematoda > Chromadorea > Rhabditida > Rhabditidae > Oscheius > Oscheius sp. DF5033. The sequence goes on from CAXIWN010000006.1 coordinate 3,518,952, forward strand.
TAAACAAAGATGCACGTCCATCACAAATAATATGTTTAGATTATTCACATTCTCAACGAACAATTTTATGAGATGTTATTCAGCTCTTATCCTCCCTATAATTGAATACGGCTCCGAAATTCTATATTCTCTTACAAAAAGTGACTCACAAATTCTGGAATCTATCCAAAGAAACTTTACAAAAAGGCTTCTCCCCCATCTTTCTTATGAAGAGAGACTAAAAAAACTAAAAATACAACCTTTACGGTTCCGGCGTATTATTAAAGATCTTGTAATGACCCATAAATACATTTATGGAAGAAACTCCTGTAAAAGTCCCTTCTCCATTTATGACCGAAACTCTCGAAACTTTAGTCTTAGATCAAATGGGTTAAAATTACAGCCACCTCCTCCAGAAGATATTCGATTTAAATACATAACCTCGAGAACATACTCCATATGGAATAGCTTACCCCAGGAAATTGTCTTCAATTATAATATTAACATATTTAAAACTAAAGTGACAAACTGGTTACAAAATAACCCAATTAGCACACTTTCTTTGCGCCCAAATTAAACATAATTTGATGTGTGATTGGCACACCCTTTCCTTGCTAACATTCTCCCTGGTACTATGCTATTTTTATGTATATTGTATATTATTAGAGGTGGTTAGCATAGCCCAAAATGGGTTCTTTCTCCTCCTCGTCTCAGTCTCCCCCAAAAGAATGAGAAAAATAAAAAATCTATCTAAAAAGAAAAGGAACGAACCTCCCGACTGGCCAGTTCATTGTCTGCTTCCAGCCACATAAAAACAACTGCGCCCATTGCAATATACGACAAAAGGAGAATATTCAACCCCACGTGTGGTAATAATATTTTTAATAACTGAAAAGGCAGCACAAATTGAAGGGAAGAGAAGAAATACCTTTAAAATTCTCTTCCACAACGGCACCGGCGGGGTTTGTTCCTCTTCGATGGCCTCGTCTGCTCCTTCCCGTCGAAATTCGTCCCATTTCACTCGGCCGATTGTCTCTGAAAAAGGTGAAAGTTATTTTTTATTTATCGAGTGATTTCCAACACCAGAGGGTTGCTATGATCACATTTCCCGGCATCAATTTTTAGCTTTTCCCGAAATCCAAGAAAATCCGGTTTTTCGACATAATTTTCCGAATTTCACCTGATCTTTCTGCCTTTTTTAGATCTTCTGTAGAAATTTTTACACAGAACAGCCATATTATCGATAAACAAGGATCTCATATTTAGCGAAAAATTGAAACATAAAAACTTCCCCAAATTGAATTTCCCCCATTGGCCCATTATTCTGAAACCCGTCATATTTTGCTTCTAAAACAATTATAACTCTCAAATAGGGGAAAAAACGACTGCATAATCGCTGAAAATATCAAATATTTCCGAAGAAACTATTCAAATTTTGGAACTTCTCCGAATAGTGACTAGCAATTTTTTCTAGTAGCAAAAAATTAGCTAATTCTACATACGTGATAAAATTATTAGGAAAGGAGCCCTGGAGATCATTACATAAAACCAATTAAATATGAATTTTTTCGTATAAACATTCCCTTAGCATCCAAAAAAATCTTGGAAATGCATAAGAAATCCACTTATAACTTGGAAATTCGTGGGAAAAAACTTTTATAAGCTTCGAATAACATCACCTGGAGCTATCTTACCTCATTTCGCGGCTGGTAAATGGATGGAATTGTCAAAATCCCAGTAATTTTAGCAGAAACACAAAAAAAGGCCAAAATAGTCAAGAAACAAGCCGATTTGATAAAAATTCGAACAATTAGGCAAGAATTATTTCGAAATTTGAATGAATAGAATTTCCTATTTCAGTTTTATTTTTTCCCCAAAATACAAAAAAATATTGAATAACCTCCGAGTGTCGGATGAATGAGCGGCACATTTTCTCGTAGACTTTTAGCCAAAAAGGCCATCTGCTACCTGGCGGGGGTCGACCGGGGGACTACGTGTTCATCAATTTTCCGCGTGAATACCAAAAAGATTCAAGAGGGAGGGTGGCCCGGGGCAATTCAATTTAAAGGTGCTACATTTGGGAAAAAAAGGAGGGAAGTTCCTTGTCGTACCTCGAAATGCTTGTGGCAGATATTCTTCGGGCAAAGAGGAGACAAAAGCCAAGTCCGAAAATGGTAAACCGGATAATTTTGGCTTTTGTACAACTTGGAATATCCTCCCCACGCCGAGAGAGCCCATCGGAAGACGGCGAAGAATATCCCAAAAAGAAATTCGACACCCATCTCAGGAATAGATTTCGCACCTTTTGAACAGGCGGGCGGGCGCGGGAAAAGCGGGCAGAGATTGAGGCCATTTTTGGACTAAAAAATTCAGAAGACTAGCAATAATTGTTGGGTTTCGGAAAGAAGATTTATCATTGGGTCATGAAATATTTCCAATTATTCGGCAAAATGGGAAAATGCCGTTTTCAACCTCCAACATATTTTCAACGTATCGAGTTGCGCGTGAAATTGTGTCCATTTCTAATTAAATTTTGTCACAATAATTTCCTAACCTGTTTTTGAAGCGACAAATAAATTACCAAAGACAACCAGATTTGTGACGGTATTTCAATGTTTCGAATCTTATTCAAAAGATTATCCGGAGAGGGATTTTAGTTTCATTTATTATTTATTTATTAGTATTTTTATGAAAATCTATCTTTTCTAAATGAAGAATAAGACCTATGTCTAGCCGTTTCGTAGTTCTGCCCAAATTCCGTCACAAGCAAGGGAGTATTAGCCTTAGGCTCACTTTCTAACTCAATTGTAACGAAAATGTAAGAGAAATTGCAAGTAACTTGGTTTCAATTACTCTACTTATCAACAAATAATGAAACAAACGCCGTTCAATGGCATGTTACTCCTAGAAAGTCTTTTTTTCTTCGTTTTTATGATTTCCACAATCGGTAACACTTGGTAGAATCTAATACTCTCTCGTCTTTTTTGTCTTTCCCTTTTTATCCCGTAAAAACTAATGTAATCTACAAGAAATTGTGCGGATTTTAGAATTTATAAATTTCTATTTACGAATCGAATGCAACTTTACCATTCAATATCCAGACAGTTTCCCCTAATGAGGATTACTTGAAATTCAAAAAGTTTGGAAATTGCATAGTGTTTGTTGCCACTAAAGTTTCGCGGATCTTTCTTTGATTTATTTGATCCAAGTGTTCGTTTTCCCCCGCGTACACTTCGAGTTCTCCCGGTCAATTTATCACCATTTCCACTAACAATTGCTCAGACTCACACCTGCTTCGCCTCGTGTTTTTATTGGGGAACGGCTGGCCATTTTAAACATTTGTTAGATGGCATTTTACACATTTCGGGAGGATCAGAAACAAGGCAGAAAGAGAGCTCACCTAGACGATTGAAATTATCAGATCGAGCGGTATTATGACGGGAGAGGGTGTTAATACTGGGCGGTTTTGACGGGGGACGAGAGGGCGGCCTTGACGGAGGTTTACGGTAATAATACAGGGATGGCAGGAGACGGGTTGTGTCCTAGAGATGCATTTTTGGACATATATAAGTAAAATGGGGAGAGAATACTCTAGCAGCTCGTTTTGAAAAGTTTTTCTCTTATGATGGCAGCAAAACAAAAACGATTCAAGTTCAAAAAAACCTTTAAAAGTCATTTTTTCAGTAAAAATTTCTATCAAATAATAAAATTTACCGCAGAACAAATACTGGGCCGTGGATCCAGTGAGCCGTGTGTCGTGGCCGCGGAACTTTTCCTTCTTGTTCCTGGGTACGGGAGCCCTTCAAGGAGGGTCAGACGACGGGACCAAACCACCGCCGCCGTTGTACCCATAAATCTATTCCACTCTCTTCAAGTATTGAAATTTATGCATGAGAGGATTTAGTATCCGCTTTTAATTTAGGAGAATATAAGAAATTGGGAAAACATTGAAAATTTATCGAAAGCAGATGGAATAAAGCGGATTGAACCTGGAAAAAGACTAAAAATAAGCACCCCAACCATTTTTTTTGGTAAATTTCATCGTTTTTATAACGCCTCCATTTAAAGGGGTCTCCTGCCAAAATTTAACTTTTCATTTTCATTTTGTACCGCACACTTTCTGTATATCATTCAATTCGCCTCAACGAAATAAATTTAATGGTATAAAAAATTTTAAAAGTTGGCGCTGATTCAGGGGAGAAATACCCAAAAATAGGTCAAAAGTGATCATTTTCGGGTGAAAATCGAAGTTTTAGGTTAAAAAATCGCATATGCATCCCTTTCAGAACACATATGAGAGGAATGGCGGCGGTCTGAAAGTAAAGAGAATTTTGGAGGCCTTGCTCAAAATACAGCTGTTTCAAATATTTCACTACCTTACAGATCGAAGATTAGACAAATTTGCGGCAAAAATTTTATAAGAATATGGGAAAAAATTAGAAAATCCTAGGACATCGATGAAAAAGCTCGAGAGATCTAAAAAAATAAATGAAACCGAATCTTTGGAATCCAGCAGATCGTCACATTATCGTTTCGTTGAATCAGTGAGGGAAAATAAAGGGATCGAAATAAGTAGCAGGCGAATATTTGTTGAAAAATATCGAAAAGTGAGTAGAGACATCCGAGCGTCTGACAAGATTTGGAAGAAATATAACAGAAGGATAAAACCGAGAAATAATGGAAAAATTCGAAAGATATCAAAAAATTGATTTAAAAAAATAAAAGAATATGTGTTCCTCCGTCAAGTGGCCCAATCAATTATAAAGAAACTCTGGGCATCGGTCATTTCGGCGCCCGGCGGTGGAGGAGGCTGTCTTTCTGAGATTTGAGTGAGTGACGAGAGGAGGAGGTGAGGGAGGGGAGGAAGATGTTTTGTGGGATATACGACAGATACGAGCAGGATCGAGGGAAAAAGTGATCGGGTCAAAACAGAGACAGCCGTCATAACTTGTGTTTCGGACTAACTTCTAATATTCGACTCGCTAGGTAACAACCGTTTAGGGTAGCTTTTAATAATCTGACTTATTTCTTTTCTCATTTCTTATTATTTATTCTCTTTCCCTGCTTTCCATTCAGCTACTCTTTTTTTGCTGTATACTGTTCATATTCCAGAATCTTCCAAAGGAGGAGAAATAAAAAAGCAAGTGGATCAGAATAGTTTCCTGACTCATATTAAGAGGTTACCGCGAAACATTGAGAAAGATTCGAATTAGGGAGCAAACTCATTGCCCTCTGGCATAAAAAAATTAGGGAAAAGCGATCCATACGCGTTGGTTTGAAAAATTCCCGTGCCATTATTAGGAAAACATGCAGATTTATGCCGAGATTTTTGCCGATTTGGCATATTCCACTTGTTTCACTGGAAACCCAAATAATTACCAGAGATATTTTGCTCAGTGTGCGCTTTTTATTTGTAAATTTTTGTAAGTCCTAAAAGTTCATAAAAGAAATGTTTTGTTAGAGAATTTCTAATGAAACTTGCGAACGCGGTGGAACCCATATTTGACTAATTTTCCCTTGGCTAATTTTCTATTTTTTTTCATATTTCGGCCCTTTCCCAAATCCTATAGTTTTTATGTCACTATGACTCCCACTTTTCTGATCTTCTTCCCCTGCCGTTCATCTTCCCAGCTAATGTGTGAAAATTGCCTTCAATTAGTCTTTTCTCCCGCTTTCTCTTTCAAATGGCCGCCGGTTGTAACAATTGTGGGTAATTCGTCATGTTGGCTGCTCATTTGCTGCTGGCGCTGGTGACACTACAGGTGGTCGCCGGCTGTTCTTAGTCATTTTTTTAGCTCAAAACAAACACATAAAACATTATGATACGTGGTAGGAACACGGTCGAATTTCTATCTTTACCAATTTTCCTTTCTTTAGAAAAACTTACTGTTTGTAAAAAGTGGTAGAATAGCCAAGTCGATCGGCCCAAGTCCGGGAATCTGCTCCTGGGCCATTCGAGCCCATTTTGTGAACATTTTCTGGAGAAATGGGGGCTACATGGAATTTGAAATATTTCAAGGAAGATAGAAAGTGGGATTTCTGATTGATTTCTTCAATTTTTCAAAAAAATAAATGAGGGCAGAAGAGCTCAAAATAGACTAAAAATTTGTTTTGGGAGAGACAAATTTCTAATGAAACATTCATATTCTGCCTATTCAGAATGGCCAATGAGACAAATCGGATATGTTCACTTGGTGGTGGATGATCGGTTGACGGGAAAGGAAAGGCGACAGAGATCGACTACAATAAAAAGAGGACACTGGAGGAACCAGTAGGTCTAATTTTAAGAAAAAAGAGGAAAATTGTAGAGACAGTTAGAATTTCAGAAAATTAGAAAATAACTGAAAGGGATTTTTCTTCCAAGAATATGAACTGGAGTCGAAACACGAATGAAAGTCGGGGAAAATTATGGTGGAGGCCTGTTATTATTACAAAGAATCTTGGAAATGAACTAAAATTGATAGGTAAAAACAATGGAAATCCAATCACAGTCAATATTTTCTACAAAGGATAGACGATTGCAAGAATTCTGACTCGTGTTCTTCTAGAAAATCGCCGCCAGAATTATTGGTAAGCGAAGACGTAAGTTGGTAAAACATATCAATAAAACTCGAAATATGAAAGAGTCGCTACTATGGCTCATGTACTTTAGGGATAACTATAAAAAATAAGAAGATTGATCAGGAGATGAAGGAAAGAATAATGGTAATGTCATGCTAATAGTATAAGCCAAACGATAAACAAAAAGTGGGAATGAGGAAAATGAGGAAATTGCTCTTTTTACTGTTGTTGCTGGGCAAAAAACATTTTTCTTTTTAGCTATTCGAATTAGTGACAACCCCTACCGATGGATATGGTAAAGTTATTGGCAGTGGAAAGCGCCAATGGCAAAAATTATGCCGAATCCCATGAAAATAAGCTGAAAAATGTTGCCATTTTTACTCTACTCAATGCAAAAAAAAAGCTACGGCTTCTACAAATAAAATGGGAAAAAGGAAGAAATTTGAAGACGGCCATCCGAAAACTGAAACCACCGACGCAAGTAATTGGCCCATTAGTATGGGAAATTCCCCAGTTTTCAGGGGAAGACGGCTATAAAACAGGAAAAAAGGCGAGAAATCTGAAAGTGTCGCTCCGACATAAAAGAGGATAATGTCCCCAAAGGGCGGCCGGGATATTAGCCGTCGGTCGCCTCGAATCCGTCGCTGGCTGACAAACGGGGCCCATTCAGGGGCGATAGTCACAAAAACAACCAAGTCACATCCGATGATATTTGGCAGACTTACTGCTTTGGATGACGGGCAACAGGGCGATATGAGCCGGTCCGAGTTCCACTATTTGGGCGTGGGCATATTTGGCCCATTGGGTGAACATTCTGGGAAATTTTATTAATGTTTTGAGATGGAGAAACAAGGAAGAGAGTGAGATATAACCACTTTTCACAAAAAGTAAAAATTAAACTTCTTCTAAAATCGAAAATCAAGGGCAAATGTTGCCGAACCCCGCTCAAAAAACTAGAAGTTTCTATTTTTCCAAAGCATGGTGAGTTTTGAATTGTCTCACATGAAGCACCGATGGCAAAACCGGAAAAATATAAATTTTTACAACTATCGTGCGAATCTACTTCTACGCGCTTATTGGCCAATTTTGTACTTTTTTTTCTACATTTTCCATTTATTGGATGCGGTAAATTACAATTTTGCAACCAAAATATTCATCTTTTTCAGGGGAAACTGCGGTTACTGTGTATTTTCAAATAGGAAGATTATTGTTTGGGTATTTTTTATAGCTGGGATAGCGGAAGGCATTCGATAGCTAGAATTGAAGTATCGACGATAAAACCGCAGGAAAACGAACAAGAAGTGCAAAAGCGATGTGCTCTGGTTTCTAAATATTCCCCCAGGTCTTCTTTTGCCTAATTTTCACCTAGATAAATTGTTGAGAATACTGTCGACATAGGAAAGGTCAAAATCAGGGTAAAAACATGGCATTTGATGGTCTTCCACTCTAGAAACCTATAATTTTTTGCCAAGGTGCTGTGCCCTTGCGTTTTGTTCTAAAACCAGCCGTTTCGACCCCCCTGCGGGGGGTCTTCGGCTGGACGCCCGCTACGCGGGCTAGGAAGTCCAAGGCACCGGATATTTGTCCGGCTCCGCCGGACTGTAGTCCGCTCGGCCCGTCACTCGCCTTCGGCTCGTGCCGGACCTCGCTCCCCTTCCGCATGGTTCCCTTTCCCCCGTTTTCTACCTGCTACTTTGGTGTTCACCTTCATCTTCATTAGTAGCCAGTATCAAATTCATCTTCTCCACACTGAGAGCATTCGAATGATGCTGATTTCACTGCAGAAGGATGAAAATTAGGAAATACGCAGCCAAATGGACATTTGATACTCAGTCTCATTTAAACAGGACACCATTACCGTAATCAGCTTCCCCACACAGAGAGGAGTCGAATGATATCAATTTTGTTGAGAAAGGGGTGAAATTGAAATTTACGCAGCCAAATGGGCATTTGATACTCAGTCTCATTTAAATGAAAAGCGACTACCGCAATCGGCTTCCTCACACTGAGAGGAGTCGAACGGTGCCTATTTTGTTGAGAGAGAGCGAAAATTGACAGATACGCAGCCAAATGACACATTTGATACTCAGCCTCATTTAATGAAAAATAAGTTGCAGATTCTAACTCGCCAGACTGAGAGCAGTCGAATGATACTAATTTCGCTGCGTAATGAGGGAAAATAAGAAATACGCAGCCAAATGGCTCATTTGATACTCAGTCACACTTATATTGCGAAATAATTATAGTACAGCCATAAACAAAAAAGCAAAAATGTTTTGAGCACTTTTGTCACCGGAGGGGATCGAACCCGCGTTGTTCATTTGGTGCGCGCGCCTTAGACCACTCGGCCATGATTTTTCGACATGTCAACGGACACACAGACTCACGGACACCATAGCGTTTTAGTAGTAAGGGATTTTCTGATTGAACTGTGAGTTTTCTTGGGAAAAAAGCGGAAGTTGTCAGCGCTACCCGCGTAAAAAACGGATTTCAGCTTTCTTTTTTCACATTTTATTCGATTTTGAGGGTGACAAAGGATATTTTTTCCGGTTTTTAAATTTGGAACGCTACGAGGAACTGGGCCGAGCTTGGAGGAAAAGGGAGAAGATACAATTTGAACCCCGAAATTCGAGACTTTGAAGCCTCTTTAGCTCCAGTAAATCGCACTTTTATAGCGGCTAATATTGTGAGGAGCATTGAATGGGGTTCATTTTCCCTCACTTTTTATTTGCTATTTTCGAAATTTCAATGTTAGGAAAAATCACTATATCAAAAAAAAATCCCCGGCTTAGTAAGATTCCCAGAACATAAAAAAGGCAAAAAACTGAGAGAAGACGCCGAGGAAATGAAAGTAATTGACGGAAGAAGAATGGACTCGGTGTGATTTTTTTGGTTGGTTTGACGAGTCGGGTCCAATTGTGATAGAAGGGACAGAAACTGAGGAGGGAACGAACCCAAAAGAGACATTTGGGACACACATTAGATGGCAGACCAAATTGACGAAAAGAAGAAGAAGACAGCCAAGATCAGAATGTTTATGAACTTTTTTTGAGACGAGAGAGGGGAAAATTGGCTCTAATTATTATGTTATTATCTGAGATTGACATTGTGATGAAACCAGTAACTAGAAATAAAAGAATGTTCTAAAACCAAAAAAGAACAACCAACGGATGTCCCCAAAATGGTTTATTCTCTTCAAATTCACTCCTACTTCATGATAATGCTTCAAAATTCCCTTTTTTTCCTACGGTGCAGTCTTTATGACCTCCGAATCGACTAGTTTTATCGCTTCCGGTAACTGGAGCCAATATTTCGCAGCAACGAATGCTAAATTTTTCCCGGATTCCATCCGAAAATATAAAAGAAGTAGAAAATTGAGGAAGCGGGAAGAGATGAAAACGGATGATAGTGAAAAGCTGGTGAAAGGAGAAATCTCCAGGGAAAGACAGAATCTGATAATAATTGGTACAAGAAAATGATGGGAAATTCTGCGTTTTCCTCATGATTTGGTTCCTTTACTTATGGGAATGTTGCATTCTCCAGCTGATTATTTGGAGCCGATTCTTCAACATTTCACTATTTTATGGATTCAAGAAAAAACGGCTGGATAGCCGGGAAACTTTCTACTAAAAATTCGAATATTCCTGGTTTTGCTGCTGCTGTATCAATAAAAACTTCTGGAATCAAAAGGGCTTCCGTTTTTCATTTTTCGAATGTTTTAGACGCCATTGGTTACCAGACAGCCAGACACTTTCTTCAATATTCCATTTAAGTAAAATTTCCACTGACGTTTTTCTATGTTTCACCTTACTTCGTTACATGGGATCTGTCACCCTTTACCAGTAAAATCAACAGAAAATTATGAATGAAACTGACCGCCATCTTCAGTTCTCTCGCTTCTGTCGGTGTTGAGTCGTCGCTTTTCAGAAAGTGGATGAATAGACGGCGTCCTTATGAGGGGATGGATCGACGGCGTTCGGATCAACTGGCCATATGCGTGAAAAGTGGCCGAGGCCGCCGTCGACCCCATCAAATCTGAAAAAATTCAAGATTTTTATAGAAAAAAGCACGAAAAGGGGAGAAAATGACTACATTTGGGGCCCGTCGGATGGGATGGCCCTCTCAACGAGATCGTTTATCATTTGCGGGGACCTTTTATACGCCGCTGAAAAGCCTAAAATTTACATTTCAAGAAAATGGGACGGGTATTTGTTGGCTGTACAGAAAAATTGTTCTTTTGAGTGGTTTCTTGAATGTTTCGGGCTTTCATTTTATAAGACCAAGGCAGTTTGGAGCTAATACGATCACGCGTGTTCTATTCTAAAAAAATGTTTTCTATTTCATCCTGATGTTCGCTTATTTTGATTCGAAAAATTCGCCTTTTTCGTTCATTTTCCCGCTCAAAAAAGACCCAAAAAGTTTTAGAGGCCATTGAACAAAATGAAAAGGAATTTGGCATGAGAATCACAAAGTTTTTCAATCTTCCAAGTATCCCTTATACGATTCGGAAAAAAAAGAAGATGATGGGTTATTTTCGGAAATTCGTGTAATTTTTGATTCAACTAAAAAAGTGGAAAAAATCAGATTTCTCGGTGAAATTTTCGGATTTTTTCAAGATTTTCTGTCATAGAAAGGCAAATTGGCAGTTGGATAAAGGAATTGTAGAGATAATTGGAAAAATGCCGCGTCGATTGCTCCAAAAATACCGAATGGATAGATAAAATAAAAACGAAACCAAAGAAAAAAAGTAGAATATCTTGGTGATCGTGGCAAAGGGGGCGCAGCTGGTCTTGGACACGTCCCGTCTTTGTATTGTGTAAGTGGGCCCAATTGCTTACCAACTGAACGAAGACAAATTAAGACGAGGCCGACGCCTGCCACATAAGAAGGAGCGAACCACAGCAATGCACACTGATTTGTGGAATGGACGATGTCAGGAAGAAAAACTTTATCAGCTGAAACAGAAGAATAGAAAATAGGGATACACAGGGTAAAGCAAAGGCTTGGAGAATGAGAATATTTGACAAGGAAGTAAAACATCGAAAAAAAGTAGAAGAATGTGCAGAAATGGACATGGCAACTGGGAAAAGGAAGCGGTCTAGCCGACGGAGGTTGTCGTTTATTTCCAAGCTAGAGATTCGCGTGTCGCAGACCCATTCTGGTCAAATTTGAAACAACAAAAAAGAAACATAAAAAGCTGAAGAAGTTCCTTGTACTCTTTGAGGTTTCAGTTGGATGGTTTATAGATTACAGGATGTTTGACGACATTCAAGGATTGTGAAAGTCTCTTTTCCTCAAAACGTTAAGAAAATCCAGCAGGGTTTTTTTTAGATTTCTATACTTAGGGAGATGATCTATTGCCGTGATTCTCTAGGATTTCGCTAAAAGGAAATGTGAAACCGAGCCAAAAATTGAATTTAGATCGAATGAAAAGTTGAAAGAAAATTGACTTCGATGGGATTTTTAGTTTTGGTGCATTTCAATTGTACAGATGATAGGCAATGATACTTACCAATTGTGATCACCTTTAGCGCCTCTAAATGAATGAAGTAAAACCGATAAAAAATAATAAGAGTTCCTAAAAACCAGAACTTTAGTTTCTAGTTTTTGGGAATTTTTTCTATTGTGCAAATCTTTCGAGTAGCCAATATAGAATTCTCTGGTTATTATAGTCAATGAACCTTTGAAAATTCGAATAAACGATCTAGTCTCTGCCTCTGCCATAAAAATGAGTAAATGTGTTATTGTCGCTTTGATTTGGTGCATCTTTCTCTTCCCTAAGGGGCTCGACATCAGGTGGCTGGCCTCTGTCGCCCCCCGCCACCAGTTGTGCTCCCATTATGGTCCCCGGGGGTCTAAAACGGAGACAAAAGATGCGACACGCCATTGATCCCCGTCCTCGAGGGTCTAATGCCGACAATTAGATGAAGTGCCCCGAAAGCTCAGCTCAGATTTACCCATGGAAAAAAAAGTTACTGACCAGTTGCGCCGTGTGGTCATTTTCTGGATGAAAATGGGAAATAGAAGGGAAAATATCATTCGATGGAATACTGGCTTTTGTATGTTTTGAAACTGCAATAAATTTCTTGCGGAAATCAAAAACATGGTATTTTCTTGTTGTAGGCATTATTCATTTTGCGTTACTTTGTGGCTAATCTCCGTAAAATTTTGTTGAATGGAATGGTAGCACAAAAATTTCGATTATTTCAGCGGCATTTTTAGTATTTTATCTCATCCACTCACCACTCGATAGAGATAACAACAACTACCACTACTTCCGCCAAATTTCTTCGTCTCCTGTAGCTGCACAGATTCTAAAATCGTCACAAAACAAAATTTCGGATGTTTCCTCGCTGCTATTAGAATTGGAGGATCTTTTATTCCACGGTGATAATTCCTCAGATGTAGTCAAAATCTCATCCAACGCATCAAAAATCTGTCGTTGAATATGAAATTTTTAATGGTTATCTCGTGTGTCGAGCAATTGGAATGATTTATGACAGTCGAAAATTACGAGCTGAGAGGTCCGAGACGGGAAATACAAGATTTTGACCGCTAAAAATAATTCTCCAGGAAAATTATGGAAGAGTACAGTTATTCCAACAAGATTTGAGGTAACTGTTGACAATTTCATCAAAAGCTCTCTATTCAAGGAGAGATTGAAACAGTGAGGTTTGGAATTTACCGGAATTTGTTGATAACCAGGGGCCCAGAAATTTTGTAGCTCACAAATTATTGGATATTCAGGTAAAATCTTGTGGCAGGCTAATTTTGGTTTATTATTTCTCGTTGTGCTGGACTGTCGCCTTTCCAATTTCAAACGAATTATAATTTTATAAATAACTCAAAGTAGTAATATTCTAACGTCAAGAGTTATCTATTCAGGGGGATCCCGAAACATCCAAAAAAACTTCAAGGAAGTGACTCATTTTCTGTGGGGAATCACCTGGCGTGAAATGGACGGGAAGGTAGTCGCGGGGTGAATATTCTATCCAGAACTGGCCCCCCGGGCAAGTTTTGAGTTTTCTCTCGTGGAATTCTTAAACTTATAGGGAAAAAAACAAAAAGGAAGAAAGGACAAGAAAAATGTCTGAAAATGGGAACTTCCTAATCGGATCGGAGAGGTCGCGTCGGCGGGGGTCAGAAGTGTCAGAAGAAATGGGCGGACACTCTCGGGTGACACCAAAGTCAAGAGAAAAAACAATGGATGGCCCCGGACGGGAGAGAACCGCCTTCCGACGAATTTCTTCTATTTTTCAAGGTTCCGGGTAAGCAATATACTCGACTCTTTTCTATTCTCTTATTCTTGCAAATGTGGATTCAATGGTCAAAAAAATAGTACTTCTCCTCCTCCTTCTTCTTCTCGTCGTCACTAATTTAATTGTCACCAATTTTGACCAATTTCGTTAGTAAACAAAGAAGAAGAAGAGGAGAGCTCCGTCTCTCAAAGAATTTTTGGGGGAAAAAGTCTAAAAATATTCGGATCACGGACGTCAGAAGCCTCAGACATCTGCGGGCTAACAACACACGGAATAACCCCACAGATGGTGTAAAGTCATTAGGAGCCAGCGTGAGAAAATGCGGAGAAGGGCAGTTATTCAAATAAGTCAGGAACTTCGATAAAACTTAGAGAACTTGGTAGCCCATATGAAAATGTTCAATACAAATGTTCACTGTTCAAAATAAGACAATTTTGGGTTCATTTCTTGTTAAATTTTTATTACATTGATTGAACGGATCGGAACTACATTGATTCGCCCAATTACTAAAAAAGGTAGCCGTATTGGTGAATTTCCCTGTAAATTTACCATTTTTCTCCACTTTTGCTGGTATTCTTCGAAATTTGATATTTTACTCCAAATCCGTTTCACATTCTCAACTGATAAGAAAATTGTAAGCCAAATGGTCTTTTTTAGTCTTTTTATATGTACTTTGCCCATACATTCCCTCCCTCCTCCTCTTCCTAATTATTCAATTCGGAGATTTGCAAAAGCTGTGAGTTCGCAATGAATATATTAACTATTTGTTCTCATCAATTTTACCACCCCCATAATCAACAATTTATGAGAAGAAAGGAAACAGGAAGGGCATAAATAGCCATTAATCCCCTCGTTTTCCGTGTGTTTATAGCTAAAGAACAAGGGTGGCCTGCCTAATCTGGCGGGGGAGGAGCGGGAGGTCTGTCTCGAGCATAAAGTCTTTGGATCAGTATCTTTATAAATTTCAGCTACCCATGGCGGTTTATTCGATGAATTGATAAAAAATTAGCAAGAAAATGGCTGAATATATGGTTGAAGCCAATTCAGAATTCGATTTTCAGCCGCATATTATCCTTCTCATTTTTCTTAGCCGTGTTGATCGAATTGCCATTGAATGGATATTTTTCAAACTGGAAATATTTTCTCATTAACATCGTGGCTACATCGTGGGATTGGGGCAAAGGATATACCAAACAATAGGCCAGAAAAAAAGGCGGGCTGTCGAAACACAGATACGCACCCGAGTGACTAGACGCTGACTCAAAAGATGACAGTCTGTGACTCATCTAGTGATTTCTAACCAATAACAATTTATGACAGAAACAATCAAAAAATGAAAAGAATAATCAAATATGACACTTGAAATCGCCCTTCAGAAGTCGATTTTCGGCTGATTGGCAGCTTTTCCATTCTTCCTGGCCAGCTTGACCGTCTTCTCACTGAGTTTTGGAGCATCGGCCTAAAAATATTCCCAATGTCTTCCATTTTCCTAGAAACCTGACCATATTTTTAGGAGTGACGACATAGGCGCATCCTTTTCTCTCCTTGACATTGCAATCTTCCGGGAGTAGGTACATCTTGCCGCAAAAGGTTCCTCCAATGATCATACTCTTCTTGGAGTCTTCAATAATCGTCGAGACCATGTTGAAAGTCTTCTCGTCGTCTAAAGAACCGTT
The DNA here is from genome assembly GCA_964036215.1 of Oscheius sp. DF5033. Lineage (NCBI taxonomy): Eukaryota > Metazoa > Nematoda > Chromadorea > Rhabditida > Rhabditidae > Oscheius > Oscheius sp. DF5033. The sequence goes on from CAXIWN010000006.1 coordinate 3,534,427, forward strand.
TTACTGTATTTATGGAAGAAACACACCTCTGACAACAATGTACTCGGGAAGAACCGACTGGGCGTAGTAATTTTCCTTGAGTTTAGGCACAGTTTCAATTTTGAGAAGCATGTGATTGCTTTTATCCGTGTAAAGTTCCAAGCAGATCTGTAATTTGTTATTTCCAGTGGAAATATAAATTACCTCAGTGATGATTTCTAATTTTGAAGGGCGAGACATTATCCTGGCGGACATCATGGAAAGGGAGTCGAAGGGGGCATGGCGGTAGACACTTTTCTCGTAGAAGGACTGGGACATCAGCTTTTTGATGTCTTCTTCTGAAATGTTGGCTCCTAGAATTATTTCAGCAATATTCAGACGCTATTTCAATCCTATTTTTCCGAGATCTGATCCAAAATGCCCTTGGTAAAAAACTGACCACTGTTGAAAATATCCTGCGGTACTTCTCCACTGCTCAATTTCCTAATAATTTTATTGAATTGAACCATAGAATTGGTTCGATAATTCGAAAACATCAAGTAGAGTCGGCTAGTGAAGGACAAGTCAGCAATGTCATCAGGTAAACCCTTCTCCAAGCTCTCTTTGATCTCCTGGCGGATCTATAAGCAGCTAAAATTAGAAAAGTTAGAGGCTTACAGTTTTGTGATGGTAAAGATCCTTGAGTTGTTTTGTCTCATAGCCGACTGTCAGCGAAGTCCGAGAATAATCCGACTGGCCGTTGATTTGACTTCCCCAATGCATTGACAGCTCATATTCCATTTGTTGCTCTAATTCTTTTTGTTGATTTTTCACTGCTCTTTCCAGATTTTCACGTCGTTTAGCCATCCTAAAACGGGAAGTCTAAACAAAAGGAAGTCTTACATTTCCGTCTCCTGAGGGGTTTCTCCTTCTCCTTTCAACTCAGCGAAGAAATCTTTGACGCTGGCGCGGAGACCATCGACAAAAGGATTGAAGTCAATTTTTGTCGGGATACAGTCACTGCCCCGTGTTCCTGCCACCGAATAAATCTCTTCCTTAAAATGGAATGCATATTCATATAAGAAGTCCGCTTACCACGATGATTCCATGATCATTTTTCAGCGTTTCTATAGTTTCTTCCATGCCACTTCTAATATTTGTATAGGAATACCAACCATCACTTGAACTGATAATCCAGTTCTGGTTTCCAGAAGTCCAACTCGCGGTCAGCTCAATAAGCGCAGCGGTTGCCAAAAAGACAAACAGTTTCGAAAACATCTGAAAAAAGAGTGTTTATGGGAATTTTCATGGGGGAATTTGGGAAGAGAAATGACAGAGGTTGTGTGGCGTTGTTGCGTGAGCAGGCCAAAGGGTCAACGGCTGGCCGACAGACGCAATATTAGCGGTAAAGTTGGGTAATGTTGGATTTACGGCAAAAAAAAAGAAAGAGGACAGAAAAGAAGAGGAGAAAGTTGAATGAGAAGATATTGGAAATGAAGAAAGCTGGTCACCAGGATGAGACAAGCGACGCAGGCCACCAAGTACCACGCTTCTGTTGGAAAATGCAGCATTTTGGATGGGAGATGAAGGGAAATTCTACTTTGAGAATGTGAGAACTGCCCACAACGAATTAATAGCCGGCTGAACAGAATCTCTGAGAAAAGAGTACCGCCACTTATTGACCAAACTTTGGTCACAACGATGACGAAAACAATTTTTTCGACATTGATTCCTGATTGCCGAGGTTACCTAACAAGGGTCCCCCGCTTGCACAATAAGGAAAGTCCATTGCTATTTTGCCATAAATAAATTGAATATTCTTCAAATCTCATTGAGATTTATGGAATTTTACCTGAAATTCTCCAATGTCCAGCTGGTAAATCCTTTTCCGCACGATCTAATGCCATTTTCACATGTTTGCTGACAATGGTTTATTGTAATCATATAACAAATAAACAAGAACTATAGCTGGGAGACCACTCTATCTAGAAGTCGTTCTTGAATTGAAGGGCGAATGATAGTTTCATCGGTTGCTCCCTCTCGATCCGGATTCTCTTCTTCAAACCGAAATTCCAATGAGTGTTTCTCAAAATCCCCCTTGATCTTCTTTATCGGCCACAAAATAAATTGGCATTCTGTTCTATCCAAAATATTACAATCATCCGGTAGATCAGTCCATTGAGTGGCGAGTTTTCCTCCGAGGAACATGCTGGGATGTAGTCTCTCGTCAGTTGTAAATACTCTCTCCAAGTTTCCGCCTAAATCTTTTATCCAAATCCAATAGAAGCCATACCTCCAATTGTAATAAATTTAGGTAGAATTGACTGAGCATAATGGCCATCGACCAATTGGGGAATGGCCTCAATTCGATAGACTTTTTGGGTAAATCTCTCCACATCGAAATAAACCGGATGACGGATCTACAACTATTTCCATTCTTTTATGTTTCTTACCATAAATGCCAATTGATATTTTGATGGTCGAAAGATGTCTTTTTCCATTCCAAAAGATCCAATAGACAGCATTTGGATTGTCTCATTTGGGTATTTTTCATAAATACTTCCGTTGTGGTAATCTTTTTTGAAGATAGAAAATATGTGATCCTTCAAGTTATCTAGAAATGGAAATATTACTCAAAGGGGAATATTTTGGCTTGAAATAATGGAATTTCCTGGGCTTTTTCAATTGTCAAAAAAATGCGAGAAAAGAACACAAACCTGTAATGAAGATGTGACGTGGTAGAGATCGATTATTTATTCCATTAACGATATCATTTATGATACCCAGGAGATATTGTGAATAATGGTCGATCATATTCTCGAAAAGTTCTTCGAACGGCCCCTCAAAAAGGGAAATTCTCCCCTTTTTCAATTTTCTTTCAATCTACAAGCAATTAATTCAGTTATTTTTTGATAACCTACGAATGATTTGAGATCAGTAATAAATTGAGTATACAAACGGGGAACGTCGTAGTTCACTTTCAGCGGATGCCGGAGGACGAGTGGCTCCTTCTCTTCGTTTATCCAATATTTTGACAGAGTTTCATTTATTCCGTCTTCAAATTTCTTCTCAGCTTTCTCTAATACAATTTCCGTAAATTGCAGCATTTGCGAAAGTCTAGAAATTGATCGGTAAAAGAAAGGGAAAAGAACAACTTCTCTGTCTCCTCTGGAGTTTCTCCTGTTCTATTTAAATAGTCGAGGATATCTTGGAGATAATGACGAAGCGGTCTATCTTGAATCAGGGACGAGAAATCAACCATGGCTAAAAAGACTGAAAACCCCCCGTTAGCAAACATTGGATAGGTTTCTTTCTAAAAGAGACAAATTCATGAAAATCGACGTCAATACCACAATAATTCCATGATCGGTGAGTTGCTCCTCCACTGGTCTTGTATCCGGTTGACGAAAGAAAAATCCTCGAATGGGAAGAATACAGAGCAAGATTTCAAGAAGCAGATAGGCGACCCTCATCTTCTTATGGAAACTAATGGAATAAATGAACTCTGGGTGTAAATTACAAGCGGAAGCAGATGCTGGGAGGTCGCTTTTCTGGTAAAGGCTTTCGAGGGAAAATAATACTTTTTGACTTCCAACTTGCATCGAATTCTGTAAATGAAAGAAGAGAGCAGAAAAAAGGTCCACCGGCGTCTTCAAACACAAACTCTGAACAAAAATATGTGGGCGCGGGATTTTCTGCCAAGTAACAATTTATTTCACAACCGAATACATATAAAATGATTCTTCACGAGTATGGAAACTGTTCCGTTTTACGTTAGAAATCGATCTTGGGCTCCTCGCCTTTTTTCCTGACCATCTTGACGGCATTTTTACTGTGTTTAGTAGCCCCGGGCTGGAAATGTTTCCGTTTTTCTTTTTTCTCATGAAAACTCACAATTTTCTGGTGGACGCCATTTCCCCCAAAAATAGGAAATTCTACGGCTGGTGGACATCTTTCGCCTCAAAAAAGAGGAAATTCTACGGCTGGTGGACGCCATTTCCCTCCGAAAAGAGGAAATTCTACGGCTGGTGGACATCTTTCGCCTCAAAAAAGAGGAAATTCTACGGCTGGTGGACATCTTTCGCCTCAAAAAAGAGGAAATTCTACGGCTGGTGGACATCTTTCGCCTCAAAAAAGAGGAAATTCTACGGCTGGTGGACGCCATTTCCCTCCGAAAAGAGGAAATTCTACGGCTGGTGGACGCCATTTCCCTCCGAAAAGAGGAAATTCTACGGCTGGTGGACATCTTTCGCCTCAAAAAAGAGGAAATTCTACGGCTGGTGGACATCTTTCGCCTCAAAAAAGAGGAAATTCTACGGCTGGTGGACATCTTTCGCCTCAAAAAAGAGGAAATTCTACGGCTGGTGGACATCTTTCGCCTCAAAAAAGAGGAAATTCTACGGCTGGTGGACTCCATTTCCCTCCGAAAATAGGAAATTCTACGGCTGGTGGACATCTTTCGCCTCAAAAAAGAGGAAATTCTACGGCTGGTGGACATCTTTCGCCTCAAAAAAGAGGAAATTCTACGGCTGGTGGACTCCATTTCCCTCCGAAAATAGGAAATTCTACGGCTGGTGGACATCTTTCGCCTCAAAAAAGAGGAAATTCTACGGCTGGTGGACTCCATTTCCCTCCGAAAATAGGAAATTCTACGGCTGGTGGACGCCATTTCCCTCCGAAAAGAGGAAATTCTACGGCTGGTGGACGCCATTTCCCTTTAAAAATAGGAAATTCTACGGCTGGTGGACGCCATTTCCCCCAAAAAGAGGAAATTCTACGGCTGGTGGACGCCATTTCCCCCAAAAAGAGGAAATTCTACGGCTGGTGGACGCCATTTCCCTCAAAAAGAGGAAATTCTACGGCTGGTGGACGCCATTTCCCCCAAAAAGAGGAAATTCTACGGCTGGTGGACGCCATTTCCCCCAAAAAGAGGAAATTCTACGGCTGGTGGACGCCATTTCCCCCAAAAAGAGGAAATTCTACGGCCGGTGGACGCCATTTCCCTCCGAAAAGAGGAAATTCTACGGCTGGTGGACGCCATTTCCCCCAAAAAGAGGAAATTCTACGGCCGGTGGACGCCATTTCCCTCCGAAAAGAGGAAATTCTACGGCTGGTGGACGCCATTTCCCCCAAAAAGAGGAAATTCTACGGCTGGTGGACATCTTTCGCCTCAAAAAAGAGGAAATTCTACGGCTGGTGGACATCTTTCGCCTCAAAAAAGAGGAAATTCTACGGCAGGTGGACGCCATTTCTCTTTAAAAAGAGGAAATTCTACGGCTGGTGGACATCTTTCGCCTCAATAAAGAGGAAATTCTACGGCTGGTGGACGCCATTTCTCCCAAAAAGAGGAAATTCTGCTGCTGGTGGACGCCATTTCCCTCCGAAAAGAGGAAATTCTACGGCTGGTGGACGCCATTTCCCCCAAAAAGAGGAAATTCTACGGCTGGTGGACATCTTTCGCCTCAAAAAAGAGGAAATTCTACGGCTGGTGGACGCCATTTCCCTCAATAAAGAGGAAATTCTACTGCTGGTGGACGCCATTTCCCCCAAAAAGAGGAAATTCTACTGCTGGTGGACGCCATTTCCCCCAAAAAGAGGAAATTCTACGGCTGGTGGACATCTTTCGCCTCAAAAAAGAGGAAATTCTACGGCAGGTGGACGCCATTTCTCTTTAAAAAGAGGAAATTCTACGGCTGGTGGACATCTTTCGCCTCAAAAAAGAGGAAATTCTACGGCTGGTGGACGCCATTTCCCCCAAAAAGAGGAAATTCTACGGCTGGTGGACGCCATTTCTCCCAAAAAGAGGAAATTCTGCTGCTGGTGGACGCCATTTCCCTCCGAAAAGAGGAAATTCTACGGCTGGTGGACGCCATTTCCACCAAAAAGAGGAAATTCTACGGCTGGTGGACATCTTTCGCCTCAAAAAAGAGGAAATTCTACGGCTGGTGGACGCCATTTCCCTCAATAAAGAGGAAATTCTACGGCTGGTGGACGCCATTTCCCTCAAAAAAGAGGAAATTCTACGGCTGGTGGACGCCATTTCCCCCAAAAAGAGGAAATTCTACGGCTGGTGGACGCCATTTCCCCCAAAAAGAGGAAATTCTACTGCTGGTGGACGCCATTTCCCCCAAAAAGAGGAAATTCTACTGCTGGTGGACGCCATTTCCCTCCGGAAAGAGGAAATTCTACGGCTGGTGGACATCTTTCGCCTCAAAAAAGAGGAAATTCTACGGCTGGTGGACGCCATTTCCCCCAAAAAGAGGAAATTCTACTGCTGGTGGACGCCATTTCCCCCAAAAAGAGGAAATTCTACGGCTGGTGGACGCCATTTCCCCCAAAAAGAGGAAATTCTACGGCTGGTGGACGCCATTTCCCTCAAAAAAGAGGAAATTCTACGGCTGGTGGACGCCATTTCCCTCAAAAAAGAGGAAATTCTACGGCCGGTGGACGCCATTTCCCTCCGAAAAGAGGAAATTCTACGGCTGGTGGACGCCATTTCCCCCAAAAAGAGGAAATTCTACGGCTGGTGGACGCCATTTCCCCCAAAAAGAGGAAATTCTACGGCTGGTGGACGCCATTTCCCTCAAAAAAGAGGAAATTCTACGGCTGGTGGACATCTTTCGCCTCAAAAAAGAGGAAATTCTACGGCTGGTGGACATCTTTCGCCTCAAAAAAGAGGAAATTCTACGGCTGGTGGACATCTTTCGCCTCAAAAAAGAGGAAATTCTACGGCTGGTGGACATCTTTCGCCTCAAAAAAGAGGAAATTCTACGGCTGGTGGACGCCATTTCCCCCAAAAAGAGGAAATTCTACGGCTGGTGGACGCCATTTCCCACAAAAAAGAGGAAATTCTACGGCTGGTGGACGCCATTTCCCTCAAAAAAGAGGAAATTCTACGGCTGGTGGACGCCATTTCCCCCAAAAAGAGGAAATTCTACTGCTGGTGGACGCCATTTCCCCCAAAAAGAGGAAATTCTACGGCTGGTGGACGCCATTTCCCTCAAAAAAGAGGAAATTCTACGGCTGGTGGACGCCATTTCCCTCAAAAAAGAGGAAATTCTACGGCTGGTGGACATCTTTCGCCTCAAAAAAGAGGAAATTCTACGGCTGGTGGACATCTTTCGCCTCAAAAAAGAGGAAATTCTACGGCTGGTGGACGCCATTTCCCCCAAAAAGAGGAAATTCTACTGCTGGTGGACGCCATTTCCCTCAAAAAAGAGGAAATTCTACGGCTGGTGGACGCCATTTCCCTCAAAAAGAGGAAATTCTACGGCTGGTGGACGCCATTTCCCCCAAAAAGAGGAAATTCTACGGCTGGTGGACATCTTTCGCCTCAAAAAAGAGGAAATTCTACGGCTGGTGGACATCTTTCGCCTCAAAAAAGAGGAAATTCTACGGCTGGTGGACATCTTTCGCCTCAAAAAAGAGGAAATTCTACGGCTGGTGGACATCTTTCGCCTCAAAAAAGAGGAAATTCTACGGCTGGTGGACGCCATTTCCCCCAAAAAGAGGAAATTCTACGGCTGGTGGACGCCATTTCCCTCAAAAAAGAGGAAATTCTACGGCTGGTGGACGCCATTTCCCTCAAAAAAGAGGAAATTCTACGGCTGGTGGACATCTTTCGCCTCAAAAAAGAGGAAATTCTACGGCTGGTGGACGCCATTTCCCCCAAAAAGAGGAAATTCTACTGCTGGTGGACGCCATTTCCCCCAAAAAGAGGAAATTCTACGGCTGGTGGACGCCATTTCCCTCAAAAAAGAGGAAATTCTACGGCTGGTGGACGCCATTTCCCTCAAAAAAGAGGAAATTCTACGGCTGGTGGACATCTTTCGCCTCAAAAAAGAGGAAATTCTACGGCTGGTGGACATCTTTCGCCTCAAAAAAGAGGAAATTCTACGGCTGGTGGACATCTTTCGCCTCAAAAAAGAGGAAATTCTACGGCTGGTGGACATCTTTCGCCTCAAAAAAGAGGAAATTCTACGGCTGGTGGACGCCATTTCCCCCAAAAAGAGGAAATTCTACTGCTGGTGGACGCCATTTCCCCCAAAAAGAGGAAATTCTACGGCTGGTGGACGCCATTTCCCTCAAAAAAGAGGAAATTCTACGGCTGGTGGACGCCATTTCCCTCAAAAAAGAGGAAATTCTACGGCTGGTGGACATCTTTCGCCTCAAAAAAGAGGAAATTCTACGGCTGGTGGACATCTTTCGCCTCAAAAAAGAGGAAATTCTACGGCTGGTGGACGCCATTTCCCCCAAAAAGAGGAAATTCTACTGCTGGTGGACGCCATTTCCCTCAAAAAAGAGGAAATTCTACGGCTGGTGGACGCCATTTCCCTCAAAAAGAGGAAATTCTACGGCTGGTGGACGCCATTTCCCCCAAAAAGAGGAAATTCTACGGCTGGTGGACATCTTTCGCCTCAAAAAAGAGGAAATTCTACGGCTGGTGGACATCTTTCGCCTCAAAAAAGAGGAAATTCTACGGCTGGTGGACATCTTTCGCCTCAAAAAAGAGGAAATTCTACGGCTGGTGGACATCTTTCGCCTCAAAAAAGAGGAAATTCTACGGCTGGTGGACGCCATTTCCCCCAAAAAGAGGAAATTCTACGGCTGGTGGACGCCATTTCCCTCAAAAAAGAGGAAATTCTACGGCTGGTGGACGCCATTTCCCTCAAAAAAGAGGAAATTCTACGGCTGGTGGACATCTTTCGCCTCAAAAAAGAGGAAATTCTACGGCTGGTGGACGCCATTTCCCCCAAAAAGAGGAAATTCTACTGCTGGTGGACGCCATTTCCCCCAAAAAGAGGAAATTCTACGGCTGGTGGACGCCATTTCCCTCAAAAAAGAGGAAATTCTACGGCTGGTGGACGCCATTTCCCTCAAAAAAGAGGAAATTCTACGGCTGGTGGACATCTTTCGCCTCAAAAAAGAGGAAATTCTACGGCTGGTGGACATCTTTCGCCTCAAAAAAGAGGAAATTCTACGGCTGGTGGACGCCATTTCCCCCAAAAAGAGGAAATTCTACTGCTGGTGGACGCCATTTCCCTCAAAAAAGAGGAAATTCTACGGCTGGTGGACGCCATTTCCCTCAAAAAGAGGAAATTCTACGGCTGGTGGACGCCATTTCCCCCAAAAAGAGGAAATTCTACGGCTGGTGGACGCCATTTCCCCCAAAAAGAGGAAATTCTACGGCCGGTGGACGCCATTTCCCTCCGAAAAGAGGAAATTCTACGGCTGGTGGACGCCATTTCCCCCAAAAAGAGGAAATTCTACGGCTGGTGGACATCTTTCGCCTCAAAAAAGAGGAAATTCTACGGCAGGTGGACGCCATTTCTCTTTAAAAAGAGGAAATTCTACGGCTGGTGGACATCTTTCGCCTCAAAAAAGAGGAAATTCTACGGCTGGTGGACGCCATTTCCCCCAAAAAGAGAAAATTCTACGGCTGGTGGACGCCATTTCCCCCAAAAAGAGGAAATTCTACTGCTGGTGGACGCCATTTCCCTCCGAAAAGAGGAAATTCTACGGCTGGTGGACGCCATTTCCCCCAAAAAGAGGAAATTCTACGGCTGGTGGACGCCATTTCCCTCAATAAAGAGGAAATTCTACTGCTGGTGGACGCCATTTCCCCCAAAAAGAGGAAATTCTACGGCTGGTGGACGCCATTTCCCCCAAAAAGAGGAAATTCTACTGCTGGTGGACGCCATTTCCCCCAAAAAGAGGAAATTCTACTGCTGGTGGACGCCATTTCCCCCAAAAAGAGGAAATTCTACTGCTGGTGGACGCCATTTCCCCCAAAAAGAGGAAATGCTACGGCTGGTGGACATCTTTCGCCTCAAAAAAGAGGAAATTCTACGGCTGGTGGACGCCATTTCCCTCCGGAAAGAGGAAATTCTACTGCTGGTGGACGCCATTTCCCCCAAAAAGAGGAAATTCTACGGCTGGTGGACGCCATTTCCCTCAAAAAAGAGGAAATTCTACGGCTGGTGGACGCCATTTCCCTCAAAAAAGAGGAAATTCTACGGCTGGTGGACATCTTTCGCCTCAAAAAAGAGGAAATTCTACGGCTGGTGGACATCTTTCGCCTCAAAAAAGAGGAAATTCTACGGCTGGTGGACGCCATTTCCCCCAAAAAGAGGAAATTCTACTGCTGGTGGACGCCATTTCCCCCAAAAAGAGGAAATTCTACGGCTGGTGGACGCCATTTCCCTCCGGAAAGAGGAAATTCTACGGCTGGTGGACGCCATTTCCCCCAAAAAGAGGAAATTCTACGGCTGGTGGACGCCATTTCCCTCAAAAAAGAGGAAATTCTACGGCTGGTGGACGCCATTTCCCTCAAAAAAGAGGAAATTCTACGGCTGGTGGACATCTTTCGCCTCAAAAAAGAGGAAATTCTACGGCTGGTGGACATCTTTCGCCTCAAAAAAGAGGAAATTCTACGGCTGGTGGACGCCATTTCCCCCAAAAAGAGGAAATTCTACTGCTGGTGGACGCCATTTCCCTCAAAAAAGAGGAAATTCTACGGCTGGTGGACGCCATTTCCCTCAAAAAGAGGAAATTCTACGGCTGGTGGACGCCATTTCCCCCAAAAAGAGGAAATTCTACGGCTGGTGGACGCCATTTCCCCCAAAAAGAGGAAATTCTACGGCCGGTGGACGCCATTTCCCTCCGAAAAGAGGAAATTCTACGGCTGGTGGACGCCATTTCCCCCAAAAAGAGAAAATTCTACGGCTGGTGGACGCCATTTCCCCCAAAAAGAGGAAATTCTACTGCTGGTGGACGCCATTTCCCTCCGAAAAGAGGAAATTCTACGGCTGGTGGACGCCATTTCCCCCAAAAAGAGGAAATTCTACGGCTGGTGGACGCCATTTCCCTCAATAAAGAGGAAATTCTACTGCTGGTGGACGCCATTTCCCCCAAAAAGAGGAAATTCTACGGCTGGTGGACGCCATTTCCCCCAAAAAGAGGAAATTCTACGGCTGGTGGACGCCATTTCCCTCCGGAAAGAGGAAATTCTACTGCTGGTGGACGCCATTTCCCCCAAAAAGAGGAAATTCTACGGCTGGTGGACGCCATTTCCCTCAAAAAAGAGGAAATTCTACGGCTGGTGGACGCCATTTCCCTCAAAAAAGAGGAAATTCTACGGCTGGTGGACGCCATTTCCCTCAAAAAAGAGGAAATTCTACGGCTGGTGGACATCTTTCGCCTCAAAAAAGAGGAAATTCTACGGCTGGTGGACATCTTTCGCCTCAAAAAAGAGGAAATTCTACGGCTGGTGGACGCCATTTCCCCCAAAAAGAGGAAATTCTACTGCTGGTGGACGCCATTTCCCCCAAAAAGAGGAAATTCTACTGCTGGTGGACGCCATTTCCCCCAAAAAGAGGAAATGCTACGGCTGGTGGACATCTTTCGCCTCAAAAAAGAGGAAATTCTACGGCTGGTGGACGCCATTTCCCCCAAAAAGAGGAAATTCTACTGCTGGTGGACGCCATTTCCCCCAAAAAGAGGAAATTCTACGGCTGGTGGACGCCATTTCCCTCAAAAAAGAGGAAATTCTACGGCTGGTGGACGCCATTTCCCTCAAAAAAGAGGAAATTCTACGGCTGGTGGACATCTTTCGCCTCAAAAAAGAGGAAATTCTACGGCTGGTGGACGCCATTTCCCCCAAAAAGAGGAAATTCTACTGCTGGTGGACGCCATTTCCCTCAAAAAGAGGAAATTCTACGGCTGGTGGACGCCATTTCCCCCAAAAAGAGGAAATTCTACTGCTGGTGGACGCCATTTCCCCCAAAAAGAGGAAATTCTACGGCTGGTGGACGCCATTTCCCCCAAAAAGAGGAAATTCTACGGCCGGTGGACGCCATTTCCCTCCGAAAAGAGGAAATTCTACGGCTGGTGGACGCCATTTCCCCCAAAAAGAGGAAATTCTACGGCTGGTGGACATCTTTCGCCTCAAAAAAGAGGAAATTCTACGGCAGGTGGACGCCATTTCTCTTTAAAAAGAGGAAATTCTACGGCTGGTGGACATCTTTCGCCTCAAAAAAGAGGAAATTCTACGGCTGGTGGACGCCATTTCCCCCAAAAAGAGAAAATTCTACGGCTGGTGGACGCCATTTCCCCCAAAAAGAGGAAATTCTACTGCTGGTGGACGCCATTTCCCTCCGAAAAGAGGAAATTCTACGGCTGGTGGACGCCATTTCCCTCAATAAAGAGGAAATTCTACTGCTGGTGGACGCCATTTCCCCCAAAAAGAGGAAATTCTACGGCTGGTGGACGCCATTTCCCCCAAAAAGAGGAAATTCTACTGCTGGTGGACATCTTTCGCCTCAAAAAAGAGGAAATTCTACGGCTGGTGGACGCCATTTCCCCCAAAAAGAGGAAATTCTACTGCTGGTGGACGCCATTTCCCCCAAAAAGAGGAAATGCTACGGCTGGTGGACATCTTTCGCCTCAAAAAAGAGGAAATTCTACGGCTGGTGGACGCCATTTCCCTCCGGAAAGAGGAAATTCTACGGCTGGTGGACATCTTTCGCCTCAAAAAAGAGGAAATTCTACGGCTGGTGGACGCCATTTCCCCCAAAAAGAGGAAATTCTACTGCTGGTGGACGCCAATTCCCCCAAAAAGAGGAAATTCTACGGCTGGTGGACGCCATTTCCCCCAAAAAGAGGAAATTCTACGGCTGGTGGACGCCATTTCCCCCAAAAAGAGGAAATTCTACGGCTGGTGGACGCCATTTCCCTCAAAAAAGAGGAAATTCTACGGCTGGTGGACGCCATTTCCCTCAAAAAAGAGGAAATTCTACGGCTGGTGGACATCTTTCGCCTCAAAAAAGAGGAAATTCTACGGCCGGTGGACGCCATTTCCCTCCGAAAAGAGGAAATTCTACGGCTGGTGGACGCCATTTCCCCCAAAAAGAGGAAATTCTACGGCTGGTGGACGCCATTTCCCCCAAAAAGAGGAAATTCTACGGCTGGTGGACGCCATTTCCCTCAAAAAAGAGGAAATTCTACGGCTGGTGGACGCCATTTCCCTCAAAAAAGAGGAAATTCTACGGCTGGTGGACATCTTTCGCCTCAAAAAAGAGGAAATTCTACGGCCGGTGGACGCCATTTCCCTCCGAAAAGAGGAAATTCTACGGCTGGTGGACGCCATTTCCCCCAAAAAGAGGAAATTCTACGGCTGGTGGACGCCATTTCCCCCAAAAAGAGGAAATTCTACGGCTGGTGGACGCCATTTCCCTCAAAAAAGAGGAAATTCTACGGCTGGTGGACGCCATTTCCCTCAAAAAAGAGGAAATTCTACGGCTGGTGGACATCTTTCGCCACAAAAAAGAGGAAATTCTACGGCTGGTGGACATCTTTCGCCTCAAAAAAGAGGAAATTCTACGGCTGGTGGACATCTTTCGCCTCAAAAAAGAGGAAATTCTACGGCTGGTGGACATCTTTCGCCTCAAAAAAGAGGAAATTCTACGGCTGGTGGACATCTTTCGCCTCAAAAAAGAGGAAATTCTACGGCTGGTGGACATCTTTCGCCTCAAAAAAGAGGAAATTCTACGGCTGGTGGACATCTTTCGCCTCAAAAAAGAGGAAATTCTACGGCTGGTGGACATCTTTCGCCTCAAAAAAGAGGAAATTCTACGGCTGGTGGACATCTTTCGCCTCAAAAAAGAGGAAATTCTACGGCTGGTGGACATCTTTCGCCTCAAAAAAGAGGAAATTCTACGGCTGGTGGACATCTTTCGCCTCAAAAAAGAGGAAATTCTACGGCTGGTGGACATCTTTCGCCTCAAAAAAGAGGAAATTCTACTGCTGGTGGACGCCATTTCCCTCCGAAAAGAGGAAATTCTACGGCTGGTGGACATCTTTCGCCTCAAAAAAGAGGAAATTCTACGGCAGGTGGACGCCATTTCTCTTAAAAAAGAGGAAATTCTACGGCTGGTGGACGCCATTTCCCCCAAAAAGAGGAAATTCTACGGCTGGTGGACGCCATTTCCCCCAAAAAGAGGAAATTCTACTGCTGGTGGACGCCATTTCCCTCAATAAAGAGGAAATTCTACTGCTGGTGGACGCCATTTCCCCCAAAAAGAGGAAATTCTACTGCTGGTGGACGCCATTTCCCCCAAAAAGAGGAAATTCTACTGCTGGTGGACGCCATTTCCCTCCGGAAAGAGGAAATTCTACGGCTGGTGGACGCCATTTCCCCCAAAAAGAGGAAATTCTACGGCTGGTGGACGCCATTTCCCCCAAAAAGAGGAAATTCTACTGCTGGTGGACGCCATTTCCCCCAAAAAGAGGAAATTCTACTGCTGGTGGACGCCATTTCCCTCCGGAAAGAGGAAATTCTACGGCTGGTGGACATCTTTCGCCTCAAAAAAGAGGAAATTCTACGGCTGGTGGACGCCATTTCCCCCAAAAAGAGGAAATTCTACTGCTGGTGGACGCCATTTCCCCCAAAAAGAGGAAATTCTACTGCTGGTGGACGCCATTTCCCCCAAAAAGAGGAAATGCTACGGCTGGTGGACATCTTTCGCCTCAAAAAAGAGGAAATTCTACGGCTGGTTGACGCCATTTCCCTCCGGAAAGAGGAAATTCTACGGCTGGTGGACATCTTTCGCCTCAAAAAAGAGGAAATTCTACGGCTGGTGGACGCCATTTCCCCCAAAAAGAGGAAATTCTACGGCTGGTGGACGCCATTTCCCTCAAAAAAGAGGAAATTCTACGGCTGGTGGACGCCATTTCCCTCAAAAAAGAGGAAATTCTACGGCTGGTGGACATCTTTCGCCTCAAAAAAGAGGAAATTCTACGGCCGGTGGACGCCATTTCCCTCCGAAAAGAGGAAATTCTACGGCTGGTGGACGCCATTTCCCCCAAAAAGAGGAAATTCTACGGCTGGTGGACGCCATTTCCCCCAAAAAGAGGAAATTCTACGGCTGGTGGACGCCATTTCCCTCAAAAAAGAGGAAATTCTACGGCTGGTGGACATCTTTCGCCTCAAAAAAGAGGAAATTCTACGGCTGGTGGACATCTTTCGCCTCAAAAAAGAGGAAATTCTACGGCTGGTGGACATCTTTCGCCTCAAAAAAGAGGAAATTCTACGGCTGATGGACATCTTTCGCCTCAAAAAAGAGGAAATTCTACGGCTGGTGGACATCTTTCGCCTCAAAAAAGAGGAAATTCTACGGCTGGTGGACATCTTTCGCCTCAAAAAAGAGGAAATTCTACGGCTGGTGGACATCTTTCGCCTCAAAAAAGAGGAAATTCTACGGCTGGTGGACATCTTTCGCCTCAAAAAAGAGGAAATTCTACGGCTGGTGGACATCTTTCGCCTCAAAAAAGAGGAAATTCTACGGCTGGTGGACATCTTTCGCCTCAAAAAAGAGGAAATTCTACGGCTGGTGGACATCTTTCGCCTCAAAAAAGAGGAAATTCTACGGCTGGTGGACGCCATTTCCACCAAAAAGAGGAAATTCTACGGCTGGTGGACGCCATTTCCCTCAAAAAAGAGGAAATTCTACGGCTGGTGGACGCCATTTCCCTCAAAAAAGAGGAAATTCTACGGCTGGTGGACATCTTTCGCCTCAAAAAAGAGGAAATTCTACGGCTGGTGGACGCCATTTCCCTCAAAAAAGAGGAAATTCTACGGCTGGTGGACGCCATTTCCCTCAAAAAAGAGGAAATTCTACGGCTGGTGGACGCCATTTCCCTCAAAAAAGAGGAAATTCTACGGCTGGTGGACGCCATTTCCCCCAAAAAGAGGAAATTCTACGGCTGGTGGACGCCATTTCCCTCAAAAAAGAGGAAATTCTACGGCTGGTGGACGCCATTTCCCCCAAAAAGAGGAAATTCTACGGCTGGTGGACGCCATTTCCCTCAAAAAAGAGGAAATTCTACGGCTGGTGGACGCCATTTCCCTCAAAAAAGAGGAAATTCTACGGCTGGTGGACATCTTTCGCCTCAAAAAAGAGGAAATTCTACGGCTGGTGGACATATTTCGCCTCAAAAAAGAGGAAATTCTACGGCTGGTGGACGCCATTTCCCCCAAAAAGAGGAAATTCTACGGCTGGTGGACGCCATTTCCCCCAAAAAGAGGAAATTCTACGGCTGGTGGACGCCATTTCCCCCAAAAAGAGGAAATTCTACTGCTGGTGGTCGCCATTTCCCCCAAAAAGAGGAAATTCTACGGCTGGTGGACGCCATTTCCCTCAAAAAAGAGGAAATTCTACGGCTGGTGGACGCCATTTCCCTCAAAAAAGAGGAAATTCTACGGCTGGTGGACGCCATTTCCCCCAAAAAGAGGAAATTCTACGGCTGGTGGACGCCATTTCCCCCAAAAAGAGGAAATTCTACTGCTGGTGGACGCCATTTCCCCCAAAAAGAGGAAATTCTACTGCTGGTGGACGCCATTTCCCTCCGGAAAGAGGAAATTCTACGGCTGGTGGACATCTTTCGCCTCAAAAAAGAGGAAATTCTACGGCTGGTGGACGCCATTTCCCCCAAAAAGAGGAAATTCTACTGCTGGTGGACGCCATTTCCCCCAAAAAGAGGAAATTCTACTGCTGGTGGACGCCATTTCCCCCAAAAAGAGGAAATGCTACGGCTGGTGGACATCTTTCGCCTCAAAAAAGAGGAAATTCTACGGCTGGTGGACGCCATTTCCCTCCGGAAAGAGGAAATTCTACGGCTGGTGGACATCTTTCGCCTCAAAAAAGAGGAAATTCTACGGCTGGTGGACGCCATTTCCCCCAAAAAGAGGAAATTCTACTGCTGGTGGACGCCATTTCCCCCAAAAAGAGGAAATTCTACGGCTGGTGGACGCCATTTCCCCCAAAAAGAGGAAATTCTACGGCTGGTGGACGCCATTTCCCCCAAAAAGAGGAAATTCTACGGCTGGTGGACGCCATTTCCCTCAAAAAAGAGGAAATTCTACGGCTGGTGGACATCTTTCGCCTCAAAAAAGAGGAAATTCTACGGCTGGTGGACATCTTTCGCCTCAAAAAAGAGGAAATTCTACGGCTGGTGGACATCTTTCGCCTCAAAAAAGAGGAAATTCTACGGCTGGTGGACATCTTTCGCCTCAAAAAAGAGGAAATTCTACGGCTGGTGGACATCTTTCGCCTCAAAAAAGAGGAAATTCTACGGCTGGTGGACATCTTTCGCCTCAAAAAAGAGGAAATTCTACGGCTGGTGGACATCTTTCGCCTCAAAAAAGAGGAAATTCTACGGCTGGTGGACATCTTTCGCCTCAAAAAAGAGGAAATTCTACGGCTGGTGGACATCTTTCGCCTCAAAAAAGAGGAAATTCTACGGCTGGTGGACATCTTTCGCCTCAAAAAAGAGGAAATTCTACGGCTGGTGGACGCCATTTCCCCCAAAAAGAGGAAATTCTACGGCTGGTGGACGCCATTTCCCTCAAAAAAGAGGAAATTCTACGGCTGGTGGACGCCATTTCCCCCAAAAAGAGGAAATTCTACGGCTGGTGGACGCCATTTCCCTCAAAAAAGAGGAAATTCTACGGCTGGTGGACGCCATTTCCCTCAAAAAAGAGGAAATTCTACGGCTGGTGGACATCTTTCGCCTCAAAAAAGAGGAAATTCTACGGCTGGTGGACGCCATTTCCCCCAAAAAGAGGAAATTCTACGGCTGGTGGACGCCATTTCCCCCAAAAAGAGGAAATTCTACGGCTGGTGGACGCCATTTCCCTCAAAAAAGAGGAAATTCTACGGCTGGTGGACGCCATTTCCCCCAAAAAGAGGAAATTCTACGGCTGGTGGACGCCATTTCCCCCAAAAAGAGGAAATTCTACGGCTGGTGGACGCCATTTCCCTCAAAAAAGAGGAAATTCTACGGCTGGTGGACGCCATTTCCCCCAAAAAGAGGAAATTCTACGGCTGGTGGACGCCATTTCCCTCCAAAAAGAGGAAATTCTACGGCTGGTGGACGCCATTTCCCCCAAAAAGAGGAAATTCTACTGCTGGTGGACGCCATTTCCCTCAAAAAAGAGGAAATTCTACGGCTGGTGGACGCCATTTCCCCCAAAAAGAGGAAATTCTACGGCTGGTGGACGCCATTTCCCTCCAAAAAGAGGAAATTCTACGGCTGGTGGACGCCATTTCCCTCAAAAAGAGGAAATTCTACGGCTGGTGGACGCCATTTCCCCCAAAAAGAGGAAATTCTACGGCTGGTGGACGCCATTTCCCCCAAAAAGAGGAAATTCTACGGCTGGTGGACGCCATTTCCCCCAAAAAGAGGAAATTCTACTGCTGGTGGACGCCATTTCCCCCAAAAAGAGGAAATTCTACGGCTGGTGGACGCCATTTCCCTCAAAAAAGAGGAAATTCTACGGCTGGTGGACGCCATTTCCCTCAAAAAAGAGGAAATTCTACGGCTGGTGGACGCCATTTCCCTCCAAAAAGAGGAAATTCTACGGCTGGTGGAGGCCATTTCCCCCAAAAAGAGGAAATTCTACTGCTGGTGGACGCCATTTCCCCCAAAAAGAGGAAATTCTACGGCTGGTGGACGCCATTTCCCCCAAAAAGAGGAAATTCTACGGCCGGTGGACGCCATTTCCCTCCGAAAAGAGGAAATTCTACGGCTGGTGGACGCCATTTCCCTCCGAAAAGAGGAAATTCTACGGCTGGTGGACATCTTTCGCCTCAAAAAAGAGGAAATTCTACGGCAGGTGGACGCCATTTCTCTTTAAAAAGAGGAAATTCTACGGCTGGTGGACATCTTTCGCCTCAAAAAAGAGGAAATTCTACGGCTGGTGGACGCCATTTCCCCCAAAAAGAGGAAATTCTACGGCTGGTGGACGCCATTTCCCCCAAAAAGAGGAAATTCTACTGCTGGTGGACGCCATTTCCCTCCGAAAAGAGGAAATTCTACGGCTGGTGGACGCCATTTCCCCCAAAAAGAGGAAATTCTACGGCTGGTGGACATCTTTCGCCTCAAAAAAGAGGAAATTCTACGGCAGGTGGACGCCATTTCTCTTTAAAAAGAGGAAATTCTACGGCTGGTGGACATCTTTCGCCTCAAAAAAGAGGAAATTCTACGGCTGGTGGACGCCATTTCCCCCAAAAAGAGGAAATTCTACTGCTGGTGGACGCCATTTCCCCCAAAAAGAGGAAATTCTACGGCTGGTGGACGCCATTTCCCCCAAAAAGAGGAAATTCTACGGCTGGTGGACGCCATTTCCCTCAAAAAAGAGGAAATTCTACGGCTGGTGGACGCCATTTCCCTCAAAAAAGAGGAAATTCTACGGCTGGTGGACATCTTTCGCCTCAAAAAAGAGGAAATTCTACGGCCGGTGGACGCCATTTCCCTCCGAAAAGAGGAAATTCTACGGCTGGTGGACGCCATTTCCCCCAAAAAGAGGAAATTCTACGGCTGGTGGACGCCATTTCCCTCAAAAAAGAGGAAATTCTACGGCTGGTGGACATCTTTCGCCTCAAAAAAGAGGAAATTCTACGGCTGGTGGACATCTTTCGCCTCAAAAAAGAGGAAATTCTACGGCTGGTGGACATCTTTCGCCTCAAAAAAGAGGAAATTCTACGGCTGGTGGACATCTTTCGCCTCAAAAAAGAGGAAATTCTACGGCTGGTGGACATCTTTCGCCTCAAAAAAGAGGAAATTCTACGGCTGGTGGACGCCATTTCCCCCAAAAAGAGGAAATTCTACGGCTGGTGGACGCCATTTCCCCCAAAAAGAGGAAATTCTACGGATGGTGGACGCCATTTCCCCCAAAAAGAGGAAATTCTACTGCTGGTGGACGCCATTTCCCTCCGGAAAGAGGAAATTCTACGGCTGGTGGACGCCATTTCCCCCAAAAAGAGGAAATTCTACGGCTGGTGGACATCTTTCGCCTCAAAAAAGAGGAAATTCTACGGCTGGTGGACATCTTTCGCCTCAAAAAAGAGGAAATTCTACGGCTGGTGGACATCTTTCGCCTCAAAAAAGAGGAAATTCTACGGCTGGTGGACGCCATTTCCCTCAAAAAAGAGGAAATTCTACGGCTGGTGGACATCTTTCGCCTCAAAAAAGAGGAAATTCTACGGCTGGTGGACGCCATTTCCCTCCGAAAAGAGGAAATTCTACGGCTGGTGGACATCTTTCGCCTCAAAAAAGAGGAAATTCTACGGCTGGTGGACATCTTTCGCCTCAAAAAAGAGGAAATTCTACGGCTGGTGGACATCTTTCGCCTCAAAAAAGAGGAAATTCTACTGCTGGTGGACGCCATTTCCCCCAAAAAGAGGAAATTCTACGGCTGGTGGACGCCATTTCCCCCAAAAAGAGGAAATTCTACGGCTGGTGGACGCCATTTCCCTCAAAAAAGAGGAAATTCTACGGCTGGTGGACGCCATTTCCCTCAAAAAAGAGGAAATTCTACGGCTGGTGGACATCTTTCGCCTCAAAAAAGAGGAAATTCTACGGCTGGTGGACATCTTTCGCCTCAAAAAAGAGGAAATTCTACTGCTGGTGGACGCCATTTCCCCCAAAAAGAGGAAATTCTACGGCTGGTGGACGCCATTTCCCCCAAAAAGAGGAAATTCTACGGCTGGTGGACGCCATTTCCCTCAAAAAAGAGGAAATTCTACGGCTGGTGGACGCCATTTCCCTCAAAAAAGAGGAAATTCTACGGCTGGTGGACATCTTTCGCCTCAAAAAAGAGGAAATTCTACGGCTGGTGGACGCCATTTCCCTCCGAAAAGAGGAAATTCTACGGCTGGTGGACATCTTTCGCCTCAAAAAAGAGGAAATTCTACGGCTGGTGGACGCCATTTCCCCCAAAAAGAGGAAATTCTACGGCTGGTGGACGCCATTTCCCCCAAAAAGAGGAAATTCTACTGCTGGTGGACGCCATTTCCCTCCGGAAAGAGGAAATTCTACGGCTGGTGGACGCCATTTCCCCCAAAAAGAGGAAATTCTACGGCTGGTGGACATCTTTCGCCTCAAAAAAGAGGAAATTCTACGGCTGGTGGACGCCATTTCCCTCCGAAAAGAGGAAATTCTACGGCTGGTGGACGCCATTTCCCCCAAAAAGAGGAAATTCTACGGCTGGTGGACGCCATTTCCCTCCGGAAAGAGGAAATTCTACGGCTGGTGGACATCTTTCGCCTCAAAAAAGAGGAAATTCTACGGCTGGTGGACGCCATTTCCCCCAAAAAGAGGAAATTCTACGGATGGTGGACGCCATTTCCCCCAAAAAGAGGAAATTCTACTGCTGGTGGACGCCATTTCCCCCAAAAAGAGGAAATTCTACGGCTGGTGGACGCCATTTCCCTCCGAAAAGAGGAAATGCTACGGCTGGTGGACATCTTTCGCCTCAAAAAAGAGGAAATTCTACGGCTGGTGGACGCCATTTCCCTCCGAAAAGAGGAAATGCTACGGCTGGTGGACATCTTTCGCCTCAAAAAAGAGGAAATTCTACGGCTGGTGGACGCCATTTCCCTCCGAAAAGAGGAAATTCTACGGCTGGTGGACATCTTTCGCCTCAAAAAAGAGGAAATTCTACGGCCGGTGGACGCCATTTCCCTCCGAAAAGAGGAAATGCTACGGCTGGTGGACATCTTTCGCCTCAAAAAAGAGGAAATTCTACGGCTGGTGGACGCCATTTCCCCCAAAAAGAGGAAATTCTACGGCTGGTGGACGCCATTTCCCCCAAAAAGAGGAAATTCTACGGCTGGTGGACGCCATTTCCCCCAAAAAGAGGAAATTCTACGGCTGGTGGACGCCATTTCCCTCCGAAAAGAGGAAATTCTACGGCTGGTGGACATCTTTCGCCTCAAAAAAGAGGAAATTCTACGGCTGGTGGACGCCATTTCCCCCAAAAAGAGGAAATTCTACGGCTGGTGGACGCCATTTCCCCCAAAAAGAGGAAATTCTACGGATGGTGGACGCCATTTCCCCCAAAAAGAGGAAATTCTACTGCTGGTGGACGCCATTTCCCCCAAAAAGAGGAAATTCTACGGCTGGTGGACGCCATTTCCCTCCGAAAAGAGGAAATTCTACGGCTGGTGGACATCTTTCGCCTCAAAAAAGAGGAAATTCTACGGCTGGTGGACATCTTTCGCCTCAAAAAAGAGGAAATTCTACTGCTGGTGGACGCCATTTCCCCCAAAAAGAGGAAATTCTACGGCTGGTGGACGCCATTTCTCCCAAAAAGAGGAAATTCTACTGCTGGTGGACGCCATTTCCCTCAAAAAAGAGGAAATTCTACGGCTGGTGGACGCCATTTCCCCCAAAAAGAGGAAATTCTACGGCTGGTGGACATCTTTCGCCTCAAAAAAGAGGAAATTCTACGGCTGGTGGACATCTTTCGCCTCAAAAAAGAGGAAATTCTACGGCTGGTGGACATCTTTCGCCTCAAAAAAGAGGAAATTCTACTGCTGGTGGACGCCATTTCCCCCAAAAAGAGGAAATTCTACTGCTGGTGGACGCCATTTCCCTCCGAAAAGAGGAAATTCTACGGCTGGTGGACGCCATTTCCCTCCGAAAAGAGGAAATTCTACGGCTGGTGGACGCCATTTCCCTCCGAAAAGAGGAAATTCTACTGCTGGTGGACGCCATTTCCCTCAAAAAAGAGGAAATTCTACGGCTGGTGGACGCCATTTCCCCCAAAAAGAGGAAATTCTACGGCTGGTGGACATCTTTCGCCTCAAAAAAGAGGAAATTCTACGGCTGGTGGACATCTTTCGCCTCAAAAAAGAGGAAATTCTACGGCTGGTGGACATCTTTCGCCTCAAAAAAGAGGAAATTCTACGGCTGGTGGACGCCATTTCCCTCCGAAAAGAGGAAATTCTACGGCTGGTGGACGCCATTTCCCTTTAAAAATAGGAAATTCTACGGCTGGTGGACGCCATTTCCCTCCGAAAAGAGGAAATTCTACGGCTGGTGGACGCCATTTCCCTCCGAAAAGAGGAAATTCTACGGCTGGTGGACATCTTTCGCCTCAAAAAAGAGGAAATTCTACGGCTGGTGGACATCTTTCGCCTCAAAAAAGAGGAAATTCTACGGCTGGTGGACGCCATTTCCCTCCGAAAAGAGGAAATTCTACGGCTGGTGCACGCCATTTCCCTCCGAAAAGAGGAAATTCTACGGCTGGTGGACGCCATTTCCCTCCGAAAAGAGGAAATTCTACGGCTGGTGGACGCCATTTCCCTCCGAAAAGAGGAAATTCTACGGCTGGTGGACGCCATTTCCCTCCGAAAAGAGGAAATTCTACGGCTGGTGGACGCCATTTCCCTCCGAAAAGAGGAAATTCTACGGCTGGTGGACGCCATTTCCCTCCGAAAAGAGGAAATTCTACGGCTGGTGCACGCCATTTCCCTCCGAAAAGAGGAAATTCTACGGCTGGTGGACGCCATTTCCCTCCGAAAAGAGGAAATTCTACGGCTGGTGGACGCCATTTCCCTCCGAAAAGAGGAAATTCTACGGCTGGTGGACGCCATTTCCCTCCGAAAAGAGGAAATTCTACGGCTGGTGGACGCCATTTCCCTCCGAAAAGAGGAAATTCTACGGCTGGTGGACATCTTTCGCCTCAAAAAAGAGGAAATTCTACGGCTGGTGGACATCTTTCGCCTCAAAAAAGAGGAAATTCTACGGCTGGTGGACGCCATTTCCCTCCGAAAAGAGGAAATTCTACGGCTGGTGGACGCCATTTCCCCCAAAAAGAGGAAATTCTACTGCTGGTGGACGCCATTTCCCCCAAAAAGAGGAAATTCTACGGCTGGTGGACATCTTTCGCCTCAAAAAAGAGGAAATTCTACGGCTGGTGGACATCTTTCGCCTCAAAAAAGAGGAAATTCTACGGCTGGTGGACGCCATTTCCCTCCGAAAAGAGGAAATTCTACGGCTGGTGGACGCCATTTCCCTCCGAAAAGAGGAAATTCTACGGCTGGTGGACATCTTTCGCCTCAAAAAAGAGGAAATTCTACGGCTGGTGGACGCCATTTCCCTCCGAAAAGAGGAAATTCTACGGCTGGTGGACATCTTTCGCCTCAAAAAAGAGGAAATTCTACGGCTGGTGGACATCTTTCGCCTCAAAAAAGAGGAAATTCTACGGCTGGTGGACATCTTTCGCCTCAAAAAAGAGGAAATTCTACGGCCGGTGGACGCCATTTCCCTCCGAAAAGAGGAAATTCTACGGCTGGTGGACGCCATTTCCCCCAAAAAGAGGAAATTCTACTGCTGGTGGACATCTTTCGCCTCAAAAAAGAGGAAATTCTACGGCTGGTGGACATCTTTCGCCTCAAAAAAGAGGAAATTCTACGGCTGGTGGACGCCATTTCCCTCCGAAAAGAGGAAATTCTACGGCTGGTGGACATCTTTCGCCTCAAAAAAGAGGAAATTCTACGGCTGGTGGACATCTTTCGCCTCAAAAAAGACGAAATTCTACGGCTGGTGGACGCCATTTCCCTCCGAAAATAGGAAATTCTACGGCTGGTGGACGCCATTTCCCTCCGAAAAGAGGAAATTCTACGGCTGGTGGACATCTTTCGCCTCAAAAAAGAGGAAATTCTACGGCTGGTGGACGCCATTTCCCTCCGGAAAGAGGAAATTCTACGGCTGGTGGACATCTTTCGCCTCAAAAAAGAGGAAATTCTACGGCTGGTGGACGCCATTTCCCTCCGAAAAGAGGAAATTCTACGGCTGGTGGACGCCATTTCCCTCCGAAAAGAGGAAATTCTACGGCTGGTGGACGCCATTTCCCTCCGAAAAGAGGAAATTCTACGGCTGGTGGACATCTTTCGCCTCAAAAAAGAGGAAATTCTACGGCTGGTGGACATCTTTCGCCTCAAAAAAGAGGAAATTCTACGGCTGGTGGACATCTTTCGCCTCAAAAAAGAGGAAATTCTACGGGTGGTGGACGCCATTTCCCTCCGGAAAGAGGAAATTCTACGGCTGGTGGACATCTTTCGCCTCAAAAAAGAGGAAATTCTACGGCTGGTGGACGCCATTTCCCTTTAAAAATAGGAAATTCTACGGCTGGTGGACGCCATTTCCCTCCGAAAAGAGGAAATTCTACTGCTGGTGGACGCCATTTCCCCCAAAAAGAGGAAATTCTACTGCTGGTGGACGCCATTTCCCCCAAAAAGAGGAAATTCTACGGCTGGTGGACGCCATTTCCCCCAAAAAGAGGAAATTCTACGGCTGGTGGACGCCATTTCCCTCAAAAAAGAGGAAATTCTACGGCTGGTGGACGCCATTTCCCTCAAAAAAGAGGAAATTCTACGGCTGGTGGACATCTTTCGCCTCAAAAAAGAGGAAATTCTACGGCTGGTGGACGCCATTTCCCCCAAAAAGAGGAAATTCTACTGCTGGTGGACGCCATTTCCCCCAAAAAGAGGAAATTCTACGGCTGGTGGACGCCATTTCCCCCAAAAAGAGGAAATTCTACGGCTGGTGGACGCCATTTCCCTCAAAAAAGAGGAAATTCTACGGCTGGTGGACGCCATTTCCCTCAAAAAAGAGGAAATTCTACGGCTGGTGGACATCTTTCGCCTCAAAAAAGAGGAAATTCTACGGCTGGTGGACGCCATTTCCCCCAAAAAGAGGAAATTCTACGGCTGGTGGACATCTTTCGCCTCAAAAAAGAGGAAATTCTACGGCTGGTGGACATCTTTCGCCTCAAAAAAGAGGAAATTCTACGGCTGGTGGACGCCATTTCCCTCCGAAAAGAGGAAATTCTACGGCTGGTGGACGCCATTTCCCTCCGAAAAGAGGAAATTCTACGGCTGGTGGACGCCATTTCCCTCCGGAAAGAGGAAATTCTACGGCTGGTGGACGCCATTTCCCTCCGAAAAGAGGAAATTCTACGGCTGGTGGACGCCATTTCCCTCCGAAAAGAGGAAATTCTACGGCTGGTGGACATCTTTCGCCTCAAAAAAGAGGAAATTCTACGGCTGGTGGACGCCATTTCCCTCCGAAAAGAGGAAATTCTACGGCTGGTGGACGCCATTTCCCTCCGAAAAGAGGAAATTCTACGGCTGGTGGACGCCATTTCCCTCCGGAAAGAGGAAATTCTACGGCTGGTGGACGCCATTTCCCTCCGAAAAGAGGAAATTCTACGGCTGGTGGACGCCATTTCCCTCCGAAAAGAGGAAATTCTACGGCTGGTGGACGCCATTTCCCTCCGGAAAGAGGAAATTCTACGGCTGGTGGACGCCATTTCCCTCCGAAAAGAGGAAATTCTACGGCTGGTGGACGCCATTTCCCTCCGAAAAGAGGAAATTCTACGGCTGGTGGACGCCATTTCCCTCCGAAAAGAGGAAATTCTACGGCTGGTGGACGCCATTTCCCTCCGGAAAGAGGAAATTCTACGGCTGGTGGACATCTTTCGCCTCAAAAAAGAGGAAATTCTACGGCTGGTGGACGCCATTTCCCTTTAAAAATAGGAAATTCTACGGCTGGTGGACGCCATTTCCCTCCGGAAAGAGGAAATTCTACGGCTGGTGGACGCCATTTCCCTCCGAAAAGAGGAAATTCTACGGCTGGTGGACGCCATTTCCCTCCGAAAAGAGGAAATTCTACGGCTGGTGGACGCCATTTCCCTCCGGAAAGAGGAAATTCTACGGCTGGTGGACGCCATTTCCCTCCGAAAAGAGGAAATTCTACGGCTGGTGGACGCCATTTCCCTCCGAAAAGAGGAAATTCTACGGCTGGTGGACGCCATTTCCCTCCGAAAAGAGGAAATTCTACGGCTGGTGGACGCCATTTCCCTCCGAAAAGAGGAAATTCTACGGCTGGTGGACGCCATTTCCCTCCGAAAAGAGGAAATTCTACGGCTGGTGGACGCCATTTCCCTCCGAAAAGAGGAAATTCTACGGCTGGTGGACATCTTTCGCCTCAAAAAAGAGGAAATTCTACGGCTGGTGGGCATCTTTCGCCTCAAAAAAGAGGAAATTCTACGGCTGGTGGACGCCATTTCCCTCCGAAAAGAGGAAATTCTACGGCTGGTGGACATCTTTCGCCTCAAAAAAGAGGAAATTCTACGGCTGGTGGACGCCATTTCCCTCCGGAAAGAGGAAATTCTACGGCTGGTGGACATCTTTCGCCTCAAAAAAAGAGGAAATTCTACGGCTGGTGGACATCTTTCGCCTGAAAAAAGAGGAAATTCTACGGCTGGTGGACGCCATTTCCCTCCGGAAAGAGGAAATTCTACGGCTGGTGGACATCTTTCGCCTCAAAAAAAGAGGAAATTCTACGGCTGGTGGACATCTTTCGCCTGAAAAAAGAGGAAATTCTACGGCTGGTGGACGCCATTTCCCTCCGGAAAGAGGAAATTCTACGGCTGGTGGACATCTTTCGCCTCAAAAAAGAGGAAATTCTACGGCTGGTGGACGCCATTTCCCTTTAAAAATAGGAAATTCTACGGCTGGTGGACGCCATTTCCC
This sequence comes from Oscheius sp. DF5033, assembly GCA_964036215.1. NCBI lineage: Eukaryota > Metazoa > Nematoda > Chromadorea > Rhabditida > Rhabditidae > Oscheius > Oscheius sp. DF5033. The sequence goes on from CAXIWN010000006.1 coordinate 3,561,768, forward strand.
TCCGAAAAGAGGAAATTCTACGGCTGGTGGACGCCATTTCCCTCCGAAAAGAGGAAATTCTACGGCTGGTGGACGCCATTTCCCTCCGAAAAGAGGAAATTCTACGGCTGGTGGGCATCTTTCGCCTCAAAAAAGAGGAAATTCTACGGCTGGTGGACGCCATTTCCCTCCGAAAAGAGGAAATTCTACGGCTGGTGGACATCTTTCGCCTCAAAAAAGAGGAAATTCTACGGCTGGTGGACATCTTTCGCCTCAAAAAAGACGAAATTCTACGGCTGGTGGACGCCATTTCCCTCCGAAAATAGGAAATTCTACGGCTGGTGGACGCCATTTCCCTCCGAAAAGAGGAAATTCTACGGCTGGTGGACATCTTTCGCCTCAAAAAAGAGGAAATTCTACGGCTGGTGGACATCTTTCGCCTCAAAAAAGAGGAAATTCTACGGCTGGTGGACGCCATTTCCCTCCGGAAAGAGGAAATTCTACGGCTGGTGGACATCTTTCGCCTCAAAAAAGAGGAAATTCTACGGCTGGTGGACATCTTTCGCTTCAAAAAAGAGGAAATTCTACGGCTGGTGGACGCCATTTCCCTCCGAAAAGAGGAAATTCTACGGCTGGTGGACATCTTTCGCCTCAAAAAAGAGGAAATTCTACGGCTGGTGGACATCTTTCGCCTCAAAAAAGAGGAAATTCTACGGCTGGTGGACGCCACTTCCCTTTAAAAATAGGAAATTCTACGGCTGGTGGACTCCATTTCCCTCCGAAAATAGGAAATTCTACGGCTGGTGGACATCTTTCGCCTCAAAAAAGACGAAATTCTACGGCTTGTGGACGCCATTTCCCTCCGAAAAGAGGAAATTCTACGGCTGGTGGACGCCATTTCCCTCCGAGAAGAGGAAATTCTACGGCTGGTGGACATCTTTCGCCTCAAAAAAGTGGAAATTCTGCGGCTGGTGGACGCCAAATGGATGTAATCAAGGTATAACCATTTTGCCGTATATTTCAACTTTTTTGGCGGGTCATTCGTACTGATATTGTGTCGTTAGAGGAATGAGCTGAGATGACGACGGAAATATTCAAGACTATCCAAAACTTATTTCGAAATAATTCAGGTTCATTATCGTAAAAAATGATTTCTAACGATTATTGGCTAGGAAAAGATTCCCTGACCAAAGTTTCAGCCACTGAATTCAATGAGAATTCCATATTTTCCTGATCGAGACACCGATTTGATCGATAACCAGGGGAGATTGCGGTGAACGTCGAGAACTTGAACCACTTCTGAAAAAGGAAACGGTCAAGGAAACTACAAGAACTGACTATTCATTAGAGATAGAGGAATCTCTCGTTTGCTCAATTTTCTGGCAATTTCTGAGATCTCTTGTCGATAATACAGTCGATAGGTGGGAATGGACATTCTCAAATGATCCGAGTAGATCTTTTCAGTCCTTTCAGGGGAAATACCAAGCTGTAGATCTTGTCCGACTGATTGTTTGGGCTAGAAACTGGGTAGGAAAGATTGGAAAGTCTCACGGAGTAATAGCTGAATGGCTCCTTCACTGGAGGAGGGTCATTTCCAACCAAGACTCTCAGCTTGACCTCGTCGGTTGAATTCTCCTTTGAAGGTCCGAAATTCTTCGACAGCTCACGTTCCATTTCAGCTTCGAAGATGGCATTCTGTTCTTTTAGAATTGTCTCCGTTATATTCAACAAACGGCCAAATCTGTCATTTTTTTAAAGCCATTTCAGGGAAAATTGCACGGACTAACCTCGACTTTTCTTCAACAGTTTCTCCCTTACCTTCCAATTCTGCAAAGTTACCACGTAGGCGGGAGCGTAGTTTTCCGTTGATAAATGGAGAAAAGTCGATGAGAACAGGCACAATCTCTGCTAGACAGAAGCCGATCAACAGAAAAAAGAGCAAGAGCCTCATTTGCCGAAAATCAGAAATTTTATAAGTAGAAAATTTCAAGAAGAACGTCGAAGACGACCACACATGATCAGAGTCGGTTGGAGAAAAAAATGGAACACAAAGGGAGGAAAGGCTGCGAATTGGGACCGCCTGTTCGCGAGATTAATCACTTCAAATGGATCAGGATTTGTGATCTAGGAGCTGCGAAAAACGTGTGTCCTACTGATGGGCACGTTTTTTCAAACCGTTCTTCTTTCAACAAATGTTCTTTTTATAAATATTTACTCACTGAAATGTGGCAACTTTATAAACAAAACAAAACAAATGTTGATACTTATTCATCGTCCTTGACAAGATTACCAAAAACAGCTGCTGGAACTTCTTGTGTAACAACTTCTGAAATATTTTTAATTAACTGAATAAAAGAATAAGCAACCTGTATTGTCTTCTTCCTCTTCTTCTTCATCATCTCCTCCAATATCAATTTCATCGGGATTTTCTGTGGTACTTTGTTGAGTAGTTTTACTGGCTCCACGGACAAAGGAAATATTTCCACCACTTCCTTTTTGTTGCTGCTCTGCCACCTAAAATATTATTTATTTTGAATTAAATTATAAAAATAAATACCATTTGAGCTTTTGCTTCAAGGACAGCCATTGTATCGCCGGCGGTGGCTCCCTCACCAGGTAGTTTTGTAGCACCAGCAGCGGCTATCATCTGTGCCGACATGTAGTTGACATTCGTATTATATGTGGCTTGAACGGAACGCTTGATACGGAGCATTTCACGAATTGTATCTTCATTTCCGTGTTTAACTTCGAAATCACGCCATGTCTCCCAGAATTGGCCATGTACCTGAATTATTTTGTAATAATTAAAAATAATAGAAAATACCCGAGGATCACAGATCTCCGAGCAATGTGCATAAATGGCACGAGCACGATCAATTTCTCCAAGAGCACGTTCCATTTGGGCATATCGTAAACTCATATCTCTGATAGAAAGGCAAAATAATTTTATAATAATAAAAAACATACCTTGATTTATTTTCAGGCAATAGACTGATAGCATGTTCATAAATAGGTCGCGTATGAGGAATTCCATAAAGTTCTCCGGCTTTTTTGATATAAATATTGAACATCTATAAATTATGTGTGAAAAATTGAAGAAGAACTGAACTTACATCGTACATTTCATCTTTTTCAACTGCTTGTGTTGCTCGATTATAAATAGACATAGCATGTCTTGCAAGTCCATGATTTTCTTCTAATTTCGCATAAAGAAGGAAGATATCTGGAGAATAAAATTATTAAAATAAATAAAAAAATATACTCTTAGCGAATTTAGGCGGGCAATGTTCTAGACATTGCTCAAAGAGATCACGAGCTCTTTCCAATTTCTTTCCTCCATAACGGTCAATAAATTTCTTCAAATACGCATTCCAAATATCATAAACATTTGGCCATTTAAATAGGGAAATTCCTCTTTCATATGCCTGAAAAGTGAAATTTAAAAAAAAAAAAGCAGGTAAGATTACTTTGAAGGCATGCTCGAAGTATTGATGATCTTCTAGGAACAAGGCGTAATTTATAACAATTTGTGGAGTAGCAATGCGTAAATCCAAAATTCGCTCGTATACAGCTCGTGTGGACTCAACCTGAATACGCTTTTATTGTATTTATAAATTGGTTCACTATACCGTGCCAAAACATTCCTCCAAGTCGGCATAAAGACTCCATATCCGTAAACTTTTGTAGACTCGACTTTGTACGCTTTCTGATTCGTCGAAGTAATGTGTCTTCCGAGGAGGAGGAGCGCAAGCCCGCTTAATTGCGGCAATAGCACGCTCTGGCTGTCTAAAATCGAGAATATAGAGAATACTACAGAAAGTTACTTGGCACGGAGTTCCAATTCGGCATATTCACACCAAACAACGGCAAGTTCATCTACTTTAGCATAATTAGCTTGAGTGGCCTTTTCAAAAATACTACGAGCCTAAAATAGAAAGAAAATAAACAGTGAGCAGTCACATACATCATCAACTTGTCCTCCTTCTTCGTAAAATTTGGCGAAACTGATCCATACTTGGCTAAGTTTTCCGACTTGTTGTTTAGGATCAATTGTACGCACTGCTTCAATAAATGTTTCTATTTGCTAAAAATAAAAATGTTAAAATTGATTCATACAAATTCAAACCTTTTCTGGCTCACCTTCAAAAAGTTTTACTCGATTTAGCCATTCGTGAGCATTGTGTGGGTTTTGTCGAAGTAAGACGCTGTTGAGCAGGATAGGCCTTCGTTTCATGAGCAATTCATACATGGCAAAAATATGCTCCAACTCTATTTTACTTTCTTCATCATCGTCGTCCAAATCATCCATTCTAAAAAAATAAAATAAAACATAAATAATAAATTTTACCTTGCAGCGCATTCCCTTTCTTCAAATTTCGCATATGCATCAAAGATTTGAGTAAAATCACGAACAGTTTTGACACAAGCCATTGCTTCTTCATAAACATCACGAGCATCTCCAAATTGACCAGCACGAATATAATATTCAGCAAAGGAGCACCACAATACTCCGACCTAGAAATTTTGCATTTGTGAATTACACAATAAAACGAACCTGATCAGTATATTTTTGGATTCCTTGACGCATCACAGATTTTACATCAACTGAGTGAATTTTTGTTGGATTTTGTGAAATTAAATTGCATAAATCAGCCCACAGCTGAAAACATTTCGTTAAAAAATCAAAATGAAAAATATTACCTGATGGACGGTCTTCCCCTTTTCACTGACTGGCTTATCCTCGTTTACTAATATGACCAAATTTTTAGCAGCTTCATCCAGCATATCAATCTTCAGCAGATATTCCACAAAATCTTCTCTTGCTCGAGGATTGAGCTTGAGATATCTTCGGAAGACACGAATGGCCGTCTCCGGAATATCATGATTGGTAACAAAATCAATATAAATTGGCCATATTCTCATGTGTTGTGTAACGGGAAGAGCTCTAAAATAAAAGAAATAAAATAAAAAAAAACATTACTGTCACCTCAAAGCTCTGTCAAAAACACGACGAGTTTCTGTAATAAGTCGCCGTTTAATCATAATCTCACAATAATCCATCCATATTCTTGGCATCTTAAATTAACAATTCAATACAATTACAAATCAGCGTTACTTTGTGAAGTTGAGCAAGAGCACGTTCATAGGCATCGCAGAGATGGCGCCAAGCTACATCAGCCGGTGATTTATGTTGGATTAGGCGTCTTCTGTATCGAAGATATTGATACCACAACTTGTAACTCCGCTCAAATATTTTGAGAGCTCTTTCATAAACCTAAATTATATTATTAAACTATTCTAGCTTAGCAAATGTACTTGACAAGTTTGTCGCCAATGTGCCTTTGTCTTCTTCTTGTGGTCAATGTATCTCTGCCAACTCCTAAGCGAATTCGGATTTTTTAGGATGTCTTCCTCATAAGGTAGATCCGAATCTTCCTGAAAACAAGAAGCTAAACTATGAGAAAAGTAGACGGCTTGAAATGAACTGAAAAAATACAAACCATAGTAATTGAAGTTTTCTTCATTTCTTCTGTAATACTTGTTTCTGCCGTGGCCTCGCTGAGATCCATATCCGGCATTTTGACCACTGAAAGTGTTCTGCACTTATGCACACTGAGAAAAAACTAAAGAATCGGCAAAAACAACAAAAATAAACGACGAGAAGCTGAAAAGGAAAAGCTGAAGAAAACACAATTTCGAAGGTATCAAAGGTTTTGGCGTCATGGGTCCCGCCGCGCTCGGTTTTGGCGCAACGCCAAAAATAGAGCAAAAGGAAATTTGAATCAAAATTTACCTTTCTGTTTCTTTTGCTACTCGCTGTGTTTATTTTACTCCTAAAAATTGTTCTTCTTTGTGTTTAGATTATATTCTTGTGTAAAAATTAACCTTCCACGCATAAATACACTAAAGGACAAGTGTTAATATTGTTCGAATCTTATTTACTTGTATTTGTTTCTCTAATGTCTCTAAAATTTTTGTTTCAGAACCACTGAATGAGAGGACGTCTCATAGGTGGCCAAGCTCTTTTTCGTCTCATTTCAAGAACCTATACAGACGCCCCACGAAGGCCTAATCTGATTCTATACACCTCAGACGACTGTTCTCTTTGTGTGCACTTCAAGAAGCACTTGGAATATTTTTTGGACAAAAATAATTTGGATTTGAAGGTAGACTATCGCGATATTAAACAGTGCGATCAACTAATATTTGAGGTTAGAGCTAATTGTCTTTTTCTGTTATTCAAATTTAGCAATATAAGCATTCTATTCCTGTCCTAGTTTCGGAGGATCAAATTATTTGTAAACATCGATTTAGCACTATTTTATTCAAGCGATTTCTTGGAATTTCCGATCAATAAAAATGTTAGCTGTACATGGAGGTTGGATACTGTGTTGAGTGTCAACTTATTGTTTAGGAGTTGGCTTCAATATGCCTGATGATGTCGCAAAATGGTGTGCAGAGGCTTTAAAATTGCCAGAAGACGAGATTACGCAATCCGTATCAGTAAGCGCCTTTTCTCATTGTATTTATGCAAAGAAATTTTAGTTTCTCGAAGATCACAAATTTTTTAATTGCGGTGTTGGCTCAAATCTAACCGCTCAGGGCACTGTCGAATGTGAAGCTGGATATATGACATCCAAATATTTCAGGTAAACAATTTTAATATGTTTAATAATTTTTTTGATAGGTTCGGTGCTGTTGGATGTGTCTCGACAGTGAAGAATCCAATTCTAGCCGCAAGGGCAATGGCTCTTGATACTCAGTCAGCACCCGGTCTGGCTAAACCACAAGTTCTCGTGGGAAAAGGAGCAGAACAATGGGCTCGAGAAAGAAGTAACAAATGATTTCAATTTTGAAAAAAGTTTTTTGTTCAGATCTTAAAATTTGCGAGCCAGAAGATTTGATAACCAGCACTGCTCAGAAGGAATGGAGAGAGATGACACAGAATCTCGTTGAAAGCGGCCCGCTTATGCTGTCTACTCTTACTAAAATGGACACTGTCGGAGGCGTTGCTGTAAAAGTAACCTTAAAAGTTTTCTAAAATCTTCGTTTTCTCAGGATGGACATGCTGAAGCTTGTGTATCTTCTGGTGGAATACTCTACAAAAGACCAGGTCGCTTAGGACAATGCACATTTTTTGGGTCGGGTGTCTGGACCGACAAGTCTGGAGACGCTTTGATTGCCGTATCAGCGAGCGGTCTTGGTGAAGCTCTCGTTCGGACGGACTTTTGCCGTTCTCTGGCTCGTACTGTTATGAACAGGTTTTATTTTTTGCTGTAATTTATTTGGTTTTTTCATAGAAATAATCAAGATCTACCAGCGCAAGTTGTAGAACAATGGTTCCAGACTGAATTCTTGCGCTCACCTTATTTGACAGACATACCACCACAGATGATATTAGCTGGCGGCATAGTTATACTTCAAGTAAGACTTCTTATAATTTATAAAAATGTTTTTTTTACAGGAAGCTGGATGTTCTGAACTATTGGTTGTCCACAATACTCCATCGTTCCCATTAGCTTTTAAATCAAGAGGGAAAGTGAAACGAGTGATCTCCAAGAGTAGCCCACAGTCGCCAGTAAAGGTCGACTCATATTTGTTGTAAGATTATTTGTTGATTTATTTAGTTTATTGTTTTTTTTTTGTTTCGGGTGTTACTTATTGTTTTATGTCTGCCTGTCTTTGTACAAATAAGCCCGCGTGATTCTGTTGTAAATTTTTACGAATTTAAAAAATTCTAAAAGAATATTCTCTTCTACTCTTGTTGCTATTAACATTGCCGTTTACTCGGTTTTTACTTTCGATATTTATGTACTGTTTTATTTTTTTAAAATTAAATAAGGTAGTCTAGAAAATGAGCGATGGATCGCTTTCTGAAGAAGAGCTGCTAGAAATCGAATACACCAATGACGAAGAAAGCTCTAGAAGTCCTTCGAGCGTAGCAGAGAGTTCAAGTACAGCTTCTAAAGAGACAAACGCGCCTCCATAGTACGTCGTTCTCTAAATGTTTATATTATGATTTTAGTTTCGAAATTCCCATCAGTGATGATGATTTAAAAGTTTTCAATAGAACAGCATACCATACCGTAGAAGACGATGATATTGAAGAAGATAATGTTAGGGAAGAACTTGAAAGTAATTTTCCTTCTGTTTCTTTTTTAATTGTCATTGTAGTATTTGCATCGAAACTACCAGATGAAGGATGGCGAGCTTTAAAAAATCACTTTGATGCGTTTTTCTGCATAGCCAAGATAAACACTAAAATAAAGAATAATGAGCTGTGGCTTTTGGCAGCAAGGAAACTTCTCGATTGTAAGCACTTTGTTGTACAAAAAAATGTTTAGGTTATCATATACTTTATCAAGGATCTTTAAGAAAAGCTTTAAAGCGGTCCATTGCTTCTAATGGCAGACTGTCTGATGAGGTAGATACTTCGAATAACTAATATAAGCTTTATAGGTTATTTATGAAATAGCAAATGTAGCTAACAATGTCCTGATGTTGGTATACCTGTTAAACAGATTGTCTCTACATTTGGAAAGTTGGTATATGTCTCGCCTTCTGGGATTGGAAAAGAAGAAAGGCGCCAGAAAGTTAGATTTGGATGAAAATATGGAAAAATGGACCCAACTTCGTGGAAAGGTTAGTTCAGTTTATAATAAGTATATTTAGCAATTTCAGATAGTAGAATGTTTTACACAAATTTCGGAAATTACCATAACCGATAATAATGGAAATGAGAAAACTGGCGCAATTAAATTTTTATGGAGGCCGCCTGAGGTTGATAAACGGATGATAACGTATGTTTTACTTGTAAACTAATAATATGGCATTTCAGAACAATGATCGAAACAGCCTTCAAATTTCTCGAGAATCCTACTAATAAGGCTGTTGCTTCACTTCCATGGCTCAAGCAGATATTTAGTCTCATTCGGTCCATCTGTATCCGATACGATTACTTTTCTCGTAAGTTTCCTTCTCTTGTATTTTAGCCAAATATAATTTTAGGTATGGCAGTTGCTCTTGTTGAAAAGACAGTTAACCTCGACTATCTTCGTGAAGCATCGGCATCCAAGTATCCATTTATTCAAGCAATTTTAGCTATATCTCAAAATGGTGCAGAATTTATTGAGCATTTACAAATTATAATTATTTTAGGTGATATGGATCTGTTACTTTCACATATGGTCCACCATTTGGGAGATATAATAAATGCAGATTTTAATTCTACATCAACGAAGCCTTATTCTCTTTTAATGACTACCATGGCTGAATTAGCGCCTGATATTATGATTAAACAGCTTTCTGCCATTCTTCCATATTTGCAAAATGATGTAAGGTTTAGAATTATTTTTATCAGTAATAATTTAGATACCCCAATTTCGTGCCAGTGTTTTACAATGTTTCGCTCATCTTTTATGTAGTAGCAACCTTTCGGAATCAGTTTGTGCCCAATTTTCAAGGGTTTTCAAAATGCGCAATAGAATGTTTGAGTTTTGTCGGGTAAAGACTTCCTCTTCCTTTTCAACTCGGATTTAGGATCATTTAAAAGACGAGAATGCTAATGTTAGGAATAAAGCCTTACTAGTATGGGTAACTCTGGCTGAAAATAAAAGAATACCACCTGACCAATTACAAAAAGCACTTCTTTCTTCAATAGGTAAGTATCATTAGCAAATAAATAACAATGTTTAGGCGATCGTCTAATGGATAAATCATTGATGTGTAGAAAGAGCGCCTTCAAATTTATGTTAGAATTTATTGAATCAAATCCATATGGACATGACGTTAGTAAATTTTTAAAATCCTTTATCCATAGTGTGAAATTTTAGTTTGATTATGACCTTCATGTCAAAAAACTGAGCGATTTAAACGCCACTAGAAGAAAATTGCAAACACAAGATCCAAGTAAAAGTCTAAATTATGATATAAATCCATTTTTAGGTGATCAGACGACAGCAGTTGCATTTGCTGAATTTGATGAAGTACGGCCAACGTTTGAGAAACAACTCCGCGATAGTCTACAAAAACATCGCGACGGATTAGATGAAGACTTAGGAAAGGATCTTGACCCCTCTGTGTAAGTCATTCTGTCACTGTTCATGTTTCTATTTGTAGAGTATTATGGGCTATTGGAACTCAGATTGTAAAATATCCGGTAGCATCGGCCAGAACTGTCGCAGCACTTGTTACAAAAGGAGAATTCGGAAAGATCGACCCCAATGCGTATGATTAGTTTCACATTTATAAATGCTGTGATTTTAGTGAACCAGAGCAAATAATTGATAGTTGTCTTGATCTCTGCCTCAAAATGTATTGTTCAAGCAAGAAGAGAAATCGAAATATGGATAATGAAGCACAACTTGCCTTGGAAGATGAAATAAATGATCATAAAGAAGAAATGAACAGAATTGGAAAAGAAATTACCCAACTTATTGTAAACTCGGTTTTTTAATTTTCATATTTCATTTTTAGGATAAACTCATTGTTTCTAAAGAAATCAGCGAATGTATTCCTAAAGCTATGAGAGCAGTTCTTCTGGGAGACTTGACAGAAATGACAGAAGCAATGAAATTTATTGTCAAATGCAAACATTTTAATGTCAAGTAGGTTCTCTTTCAGTTTATTTACTATCGCTATTATTTCAGTGGATCAGATCAAGCAGTTCGTCAAATGTGTTCTTTAATTTGGCGGCATAATCAGGATATACGAAAAGAAGTATTAAATACGGCTGAAACTCTTTTTGTCAGCGCAAATAGGTATATTTTTAATTTTTCTCCAAGAAATTTTGTTTAGAAACTCTGAAATTAAAGTAAAATCAACGGTTGAGAATTTATTTACTGTGCTGACTGGAATGAAAGATGAAGAACGAGCTTGTGTAGAAGAAGTTATCAGTAAAATGGCTGTGACGGAATTGCCAGAAGGAACAGCAAAATATGTCTGGAAATTAGCTGAAAAAGCGGATCCAGAAAAGCAGAAAGTCGCTCTTCAATTAATTGGCATTCTACTTAAATCGGATAAGGATCTACGAAAATATCTTCGACATATGCAAGCTATAGTAAAAGATCGCCAGCTTCCTTCAAAAGTTCGAGTCGAGGCACTGTCAGCTATAGCAAACATGGCCGATATTGTAAGTCTTTAGTTGCGTGTATTATTTGTATTTTTAGAGTAAACACAGTACTGAACCAGGATGGGTATTCCGCCTTCCAGCTAATGATTCTCTTTTTACTGTTATCGAAACTTTTGTTATTGAAGGTGTTCATTTTTATAAATTTAACTGGCTCGAATTTAGAATTTATGCGATCGCCAACAAGCCGCGATGGATCAGTTTGGTTTGAAGCAATGCAAGCAGCGTTGAGTATTTATTTTGATGTTGCAAAAGACACGAACATTGTCTTATGCCGATTGACAGGCAAAGTAAGAATATTCTAATTTCGATGATAAATGTCTCTTTCAGATTTTGGTAATAGCTCATAGAGTTAGCGGCGTTGCTGAACATTATACTGAAGAATTTATGAATAATACAGATGAAACAATGATGCAGTTGATTGAAGACATGAAGTAAGGATTAAAACTAGATTTATTTCAATTTTAACCATAGGAAAAAATACAGCGGAATGTTCTGTTTCTTTATTGAGCGCTGCCTTGTTTTGGCTGGAGAAATAGCTTTGAGGACAGTAATTCATGTGGATGTTACCTGGTTCAGAGAGGTTAAAAAATTACCAGAACTTGTTGGAATGGTACGAAGGGTTAGTTTTATTTTTAACTATAAAAAATAATTATTTTAGGGAGAGCTCGTAGCTAAAAAAGCTCCTAATCGATTGTTAACAGAATGGGAATTTCGATCGGCCATGCATCGAGGTCTTTTCAATTATTCGACCAGAGATGATACTAATCCACATGGTTTGAAATATTTATTATGTTTTTCTTTGAAACGTAGGTTTTAGGCAACACTGACGATGATCGTGTCCGTGGAATGGCTGACAATATACTCAATCGTAAACTTTTCCGAAATGGTCGACTGCTAGCCCGTTTGGCTCCTTTTGTTATGTATGCTCTTCGGGCAGAGTCGAGCCCTGATTCTATTCGTGATGCGGCTGCAGTTGCCTTCAGTAAATTTATGCTTGTCAGGTAGACTCGTCTTTTTTCCATCAACAGTCCATATTTTCAGCCGAGAATTCAGCGAAAGAGGCGCCCCGCTATTCTTCATGATTTTAAACAATAGCATGAATCCTACAGTCCGTCATAACTTCATCGTGGCTTCTGGTGATTTGTGTTTCAGAATGCCTAATTTGGTGGAAAAATACAGCAAGAATGTTTATGCCATGTATGTTTGTTTGGTGTTTCTTGAATATCTTTTTTAGGACAAAAGATCCGGAACCAATGGTCCGTGAAAGCGCCATTTTGGTATTAACTCATCTTCTTACAAATCACATGCTAAAACATAGAGGTTGTCTCGCAGATGTTGCCAAGTAATTTTCCTTTTTTGGTATTTATGTATTTTTCTCTTCAGACTTATTACTGATAGAGTTTCGGAAATTAGCACATTGACTAAAGAATTCTTTGCAGAACTTGGAACAAGGGTATTGTTATCTTTTTATTCAGCAGTTTTATTGCAATTTAGGGAATTGTCTACAATCTTTTGCCCGATTTTATTTCACGATTATCTCGAAGTTCACGCGAAGTTTCTCTGCAACAATTCAAAACTATTATGAGGTTGTATATCTTCTCTACTTTATTACAGTTTATTTTTAGTTTCCTTCTTCAACAAATTAAAGATAAACAAATGGATACTTTAGTAGAGAAGTTGTGTGCTCGTTTCGCCTATGTAAAAACGTAAACCAATATATTTTCTTTTATATTTGTGCTATTTCAGAGATCAAGCCACATCAAAGAATTCAAAAATTGCCCATTATTACAGTTTCTGCATTTCACAAATAAATTTATCAGAGAAGGCATTTGTAAAGGTTTGATTCTTCAAAACATATGTTAAATTTTTTTTAGATGAGAGACAATTTGAATAATTTTGCGACATTTATGGAAGACCAACAGGTTTATGAAGATTTCAAAGCTCCACTTGAAAAGCTTATAAAAACTGCTAAAAACGCCGATCTCCAAGCAAGTTGCGCTTTTGCTCAAATATTTTATTGTTTTTAGTTCGAAGTGCCCGAATTTTTGGCTCAACTAACGGCTATCCACAACCGTGGTCTAACTGGAGAAGAATTTGCTCAACCTCGTCCAATTCGAACCCGTGGAGGAAGAGGGCGCACTCGCGGCAGTAGCAGCAACTCATCAGTTGTCTCCCGAACAGCAACACGAAGACGACGCGTGATTGACTCCGATTCGGATTCGGATGAATTAGACGATATTGAAGGTTCTTAAATCATTTACTGTAAATAATTTTGATCTCATCACTTTTCTATGTAGTATAACTTTTATAAATTATTCAGTTTCAGCAAAACTGTTTAAAATTCAGACATTTTAATGAGATTACAAAAAGATCAAGGATATAAAAAAGAAACAGATGGTTTGTTATTTGTTTTATTTGAAAAATTCTCGGTGTCACTTCTTTTTCTTTCCTTTTCTGCCGCGTGTCGTCTTCTTTCCCTTCGATTTAGTTTTTGTCTTCTTCTGTTTGGATTTTCCTTTCTTTGTTCCTTTTTTCTCCTTGCTTTTTCCTTTCTTCTTTCCTCTTCCTTTTTTATCCTTGCTATTCGTCTTTTTGCCTTTTCCTTCGTTTGATTTCTTTCCTTTTTGTTGTCTTCTCTTCTGTCCTCCATTTGCATGTCCGCTGCTTCCTCCGCCGCCTGTGCTGTCACTTGCTTCTCCTCCAAGTCGATTTCCGCCGCTGTCATCCATTCCAAATTCAGGAATTTTTATCTTTTTTCCTTTTAGAATCCCGCTTCGACTCGTGTCATCATCGTCATATTTTTTCTTCGTTTCATCCGATCCTCCAACAAAAATACTCGGATTTTCTGACATTTCTGTTGTCTCTTTGCCGGTTATTTCTCCTTCTTCTTCGTCTTTTTCCTCGTCGTCTTCTCCTTCCTCGTCTTCTTCCTCCTCCAATTGTTGTCTTTTCGCCTTTCGCTTCATTTTTATACATAAAAATGTTCCATATCCAATGCCGGCTGCTAATAGAAGACTGCTACAGACTCCGATTACAATATATTTCCATGTAGACTTTGGCTCATTTCCAGCTGCTGTTTCAGTTGTCGTCGATGGCGGAGCCGGCGTATATTTCCTCTGATATTCGTCATCTGGATTCCTTTAAAAATTAAAATATTTCCAGGTATTTTCTAATAAAATTACCAAGTTACGTCGCGGACATTGCCGGTGCTGTTACGGATGACGTCGACGGGAGGTCGAGGCTTGGCATTGAGAGCTCTTTCGACGGGTTTTTGAAGACAGCTGATGGCATTTTTTGTCTCTTGGGGACATTTGAACTCGTACTGTTGATCGGTCTCATCGGATTGCTGCTGGGTGTAACAGTTGGACAGCAACAATTTCTGAAATTAGCTCAGATTACTAAAAATACTGCTGACGACTATAAAATCGGGTCATTCGGTCGTTCAACCTTTTTTCCCCAGAAAAATGATGGAAATAGAGCCCCTACCATGAATGCCTCGGCATCATTGCCATTATTACAGTAATCCGTATAACAATAGCAGGTGACATTGTCCTTTAATCCTCTTCCACTGGGCAGCCATTTACAATGAGCGGGTATAATGCTGTCCTCTTCGTCGTCGAAAGTTGGTCGAGTTGGTCGTCTGGTGATCGAACCGTTGGCCTCCGCCTGTCGACGTTCTTCGGCGTCGTCATCCAACTCGATTTCATAGCCCAGATTGATTGGTTCCGGTTTCAATTCAGGCGAATCGGTGACTTTATTCCATCGATCCATAATCTCGTCGTCTCTGGCTGGCCGGACTTCTCCTCGAATCGTCGACGGCTGGCAGATTCGTCGATTGCCTCGTCTTCCATTTGGCAAGACAACATCCTCTTCTCGGATGACCTCGTATCGCAGCTGTGCCATACAGACCTTCGACTCGGCAATTGTCTACAAATAATTCAATGGTAATTCAAATAAATACCAAAGTAGCGTCGGTCTTCTTCGAATTCTCCAAAAAGACGCCTTGGTAACATTTTCGCAGCTCATCTTTGGGTTTTATGGCAAAGACGACCGGGAGTAAAAGTATCAGAAATACTGGAAGGCAGGTTACGGTAGCCATAAAAAACTAACAATTCATAAAAACTGCCGTCTTCTATGAAAACTGGGGAAGGAATAAGTCGGACAAGACAACAAATTGTCTACATGTTTGTGTTCTGTCTCAAACTGTCGAGGATTTTAGATTTGGGCCCTAATATAGTCTGTCACAAAAAATGACGACATTCCAAAGGTCTAATTTTTGCTGTGGGGGGGGGGGGGCAAATTTACCGTTCATTTTGATTTGAAACATAGGAAATTTGCCCGAATTGACGGTAAATCTGCCCTGTCATAGCCGAAATTAGACCTTTGAAATGTCGTCATTTTTTGTGATAGACTATAATAAGGAAATCTCTGTCCGTATGACCAGTATTTGCTTTCATTTTCAAATTTGATCTGGCGGCGGTATTTTTAATTTACTGTTAGAAATCATTGAAGATAATTTTGGGTTGGCAACCGACGCCCGACCTCGTCGACTTTGCTCGACATTCGACCATATAACCTTTTTCCCTTCTTTGGACTTGCATCTGCGGCTCTGAAATCCTCTGTCCAGGGAAAATCTGTTGGATTTCGAGCTTTCGGGGATTTTTTGGGTGTTGATACAGCCTTCGCCCCCAGTTTCTTTTGTTCTTTTCAAAGTTTATTGACCCCTGTCCTCTATAAAAGCGACCGGTCCAATTCCGACAATCACATTCGATGAATCCTCTTCATTTCCTTCTTTCTGTGAACGTCGTCCTCGCCCAACAATATTATTGTCCATCCTACACCCATCTCCCATATGAAGGGGAAAAATGTTTCCTCATTTCTGAAAGACCGGAAGATTTCAAAATGGATTTTGTTGGTGCTCAAAAAGCATGTCAAACTTTAGGCGGCTCGTTGGCATCGATAACAAGCAAAGCCGAGGATGATTTTGTCATAGGTTCAGCATTCTCTGCTCCGAATACCACGTTCAGAACTGGTAAAGAAGCTTAACGGATCGGGTAATTATCGTATTGGTCTAATAGTCAGCAGTGATCACTGGATAGATGGATCACTCGTTGACTTCACCAAATATCCAGCAGGTTGCTGCTCTTTTTCCTTGTAGAACCCCAAATTTATAGGTAAAGATATAGACACCCTCTTCAAATATCCAACTGCATTTATGAGTACAATTAATTTTGCCGGTTGGAGGTGAATTTGTCCCCGTTTCCTTTGAGTATTTTCCATTTCCAGCTCTCAATCAGAAACATGGCAAGGGGGATTCGTTTGCAGTACAATGTTTCGACCTCTTCCTGCAAACCTTGCAGCTTCCTATTGTCCTTATGGAGGACAAGCCGTCACTGGTTAAACTATGTCATTGGTTAATTTTATTTGATTTTAGAACTAAAGACCTTCGGCGTGAATGGATGTCATTATGGGTTTTACAAGCCGAAGCCTGGCAATTATTGCTGTCCCATATGCCCGAAAGGAGGCGAAGTTCTGTTTGCCAGTCCCTGCCCTCCTGAAACTCATGCTAAAAATTCATTCAACAATTATTGTTGCCCTAAAATTGTCTGAAATTGCGAGGATGGAATAAACTCTTTGTTGTAAAAAGGAAGATGAAGAACGAGGGATGAGGGAAGTGGTGTCGACCTCATTTTCTTATTCAAAATGCCAACTTTCCATTTATTTCAAACTGTCAGAATAAAGAAAACTAAAAGATGACGATGAAATCTTCCCGAAGTTGTTCGGTGAAAAGTAACAGAAAACTCCCATTTGGGAGTTTCCTCTCTGGTCGTAGAAATTGGAACTAGAAGATGACGGTCAAATTTTCTCCGAGTTGTTGTTTGTCTCTTTAGCTCAACGGTGAAAGGAAACGGAGGACTCCCAAATAAATACGAAAAAAGAACACAAATTATGAAGATAAATAGATTTATTTTATGTTGTTTTGACCCTAGCGGTCAATTGACGATAAGTTGAGATTTTGTGAGATCAAGGCAGTCGAGAAGCCCCTTGCCACCTATCCAATTTCCATCAAAATCCACGTTTTTCAGTCGTAGAATGGTTGATAAATCTTGCATGACGAAATTCATCTGACGCTTTAATTTTTCTCAAATGAGGAGCTTCAATTCGATTCAATTGATAATTTCCAATAAAAACGAAGAGTTTTTCTGAAATTTTCACAAAAAATTGGGTAAAATCTTGTCAAGGACTGTGAATAAGTCTAAATCTTTGTTTTGTTTTGTTTATAAAGTTGCCCAATTTCTGTGATTAATATTTATTTCTAAAAAAAGCGACACGGAAAGTAAAAACGAAAACACGAGCTGTTAAAAATTAAGGAAAAAAAGCAATTTGGTAATTTTTATTATATCTACAACACCATTGAAATAATATATTAAGAAAAAGGCTAAGAAGGCAATTATTTAAAATGTTCATTTATTTTCATTTTTACAATTCCAATTTGTAGGAGATAGCCGCTCCATTTATTGGTCCAGAAAATTGCAATGCAGCAATTGTTTTCCTCGTAAGGAAAAATGACACGGGATCCTGTTTCTTGAGGTACTTTGTGTATGCGCCAGAGTTCACGAATGCGTTTCCAATGTATGGGCATCCAGACGGTGATTCTTTTCTTTTTGATTCATCCCCCAGAATTATTTTGAATTTTATCGAGGTTTCCTCTTCTGTCAGGAGTACTGACCACTTGTACACCTCGAGTCCGTGATAGATTTCTTCTTGCGGCACAGCAGTCACAATGGAATCCATATCGACGAGGGGCAGTTTGTAGACGCTTTCTCCATTTGCATCGAAAATACAGTAGAATATTATTTGCTCTTCTTTCTAAAATATTTAGAGTTGTAAGGAAAGTGAAAGAATGATTACCACTTTCGCAAGCTCCTCCTTCGTCACGTAGAATTTGGTCGGCTTATCCGGAGCAACGATTCCTTCCTTTGTTTTCCTTTTATTTCCCGAATTCAAGAAGGAGCCAACATCACATGAAATATGGTAACCGGTCAAAGCAGTCGTAAATTGACACGACTGCTCCGTACCGGGTTTCATGTCTTTGGAGCACAGGATGTACTTTCTATTACATTCCAAATTTGCCTGAAAATAAGGAAATTATTTTTAGTTCAAGAGCGATGTAAGACCCTGTAAGAATCTCCTGGATTTATTTTTATTGAGTGGGCCTGCGATATTGTTCGTGTCCCCTGATGTCTACTAACTTCAACAGCCTTTTTTTCTCGAAAATAAACCACCCCTTTTTTTCGTTTATGCTGTATTTTTTTAGGCTTTCTTGAGAAATTTTTTCTGTTGAAAACCGACTGCGTATAAATATGAATTTGCATCATGTTTTCTGTTCAAAATGCCCAATTTCTGCTCAATTCTTTGAACTACTCGTTATAAACCGCGTGAAATAGCGCATTGCATCATTTTTAGCTATCAATTTTACATACACTGCACAAAGTCGAGGCTCAGATTTCACCCACTTTTACCAATTGAAAACGCAGCGAACAAAAAAAATTGCTAGGAAAATGGAAAAAAATAAAGAAAGGAACGTACCTTGGCTCCATTTTTCAATAGGACGAGCTTGTGACAATCCATGATTCCGTCATGAAGCTGTTTATTTTCCTTTTTTAAATTTCTATTTTCTTTTTCTAATTTCCGCACATCTTGCCGCGACTTGACGCATTCATTGCGCTGGCATCTCTATAAAAAGATATAAAAAATGAGGAAAATTTCGATAACGCTTTCGTGGTGGCAGTTTTTTTTTTTGAAATTTCGCGATTCTTTTCTTTTTGGCACTAAATAAAGGTTTTTCTTGTTCTGATTGAAAAACTGACAAAAATTAGGGAAAAAAATTGTCAGATCCCTATATTCATTGCAATTTTTGCTGGACACCTATTTCGACAGCTATCGGACCCCTATTTTGATTTTGAGTTTCCATCGGGCTCTTATATTTTATTGGGACCCTTTTTGAGGTTTTTGGTATGGAACCCCGAAAACTTTTGATTATTTGATACGCATTAGGATAGAATAAATGAAGTTCAACTAACCTCGCCACCCTCAGCCTGGCCACGAAGATATCTTATCATTTTTGCGAAACGTAGAAAATTATTTGTATCAGCTTGAGGTCCATCCGTGTCCGTATTTATAAGTGGCATTTGCAATTCCGCATTTGTTTTTTGCTTAGCTGGTGTGAACATTCCATAGCAGAGCAAAAAACACATGAAAAACAAAATGACCGCTCCAGCAGTAATGGAAAAAACTATTATGACAATGGCTGTCGTCGACCATGACCCTGAAAATATCAATTGGATTGCGGATTGACGCTCCTGACGCATGTCAGGACATCGTACACAGGCGGCGGAGGCTTGTCACGGCTAATTTTGGTCAATAATTTGGCCTTTCATGAAAGAATTTTAAAGATTCAAAAAGTATCATAAAGAGCACATTTTGACGACAAAAAAAGCAAAAATACAGCTGCCCCGCCCACAACAAAAAAAGGGAATGATCAAAAGAAGACGATCACGCCTCGTCCAATTTCAGCGCTACGATTGAGCCCAGCAAGCTTTTTGTAGTAAAATACAGCAGCGAAATCAAAAATTTCGGTGTATCCCCAGCTCTTTTCCTTGTTTTCGTCATTTTTTCTATAATTTTTACCCTTTCTATCGTAATCTGGGTCAAATTTCCCATTTTTTTGAGCAGATTATAGACAAAAAATTAATAAAACATACCACAATCATCATTATTTTCTGTTACCATATTTGGCGTTCCAATTAAAAATTCTCTGACGCATAAATACGGATTTTCGGTAATTGTGTGATTTCCCTCACATTCGGTGATATTCATTTTTTAAGAAAAAGAGACTGATGAGCTGAGTATTTTTGACAGTTAATCAGCTTCCCGGGCTTGGAAAAGAGCCGTGTGTTTATCTTCGACAGTTGTCAGAGTCAAATTTCCATAAAAATGAGAGCACAAGCGGATTTTGTCGAAATCCTCGATTTCTTCTCCATCCGCCAAGTAACATTCTACCCGGGTTTTTGACGGCTTTATCTTATTTTCCAGGTAAAGATCGCCGGCTATATTCTTGCAGGCAGATAATTCTTCGGCTGTTGGGAGATAGTCTTGGTCTTCTTGAGCCATGATTTCGGCTTCTTTTTGGATCAAATTGTAGCGGCAGTCTGAAAAATGAAAAATAAATAAAATTCCAAATGTATTTTCCAAAAATCAAATGATGAGACTACCGAATTCAAAGAAACTCACCATCAGTCCATATATAGGACTTATTATTTGCTTTTTCCATTAATATTTTCATTAATTTTTCGTCAATTTTCAGTTTTGGATTGTTGGCGATTTGAATGAGGATATTTTCGCCAGCTTCGATATTTTTTAAATCGATTTTAATCTCTGTCAGCATCACAGCAAAAAGACAACCTGATAATTGGCCAAAAACGGACGCGTCCATTTGCTGGTTTACGAGAATTTACAAATTAAAACGGTGTTAAAACTTGGGAAATCCGGTAAAAATGATCCGACCAAACTTGTTGAAACTAGCACAAATTGGTGTATCCGTTGGAAATTGATAGATTTTGTCACGTGAACAGAGCCGACGTTGACCGTCGTCGAAGAGGCAAATGGTCGACGTCCGGTAGAAACACGTCCAACTTTGAAACCATGCTCATCAGTGGTAACGGGGCTAATTTTTTCGATAATAACTGATTTCTACTTATTCCTGATAGGATGGCATCTACCAGTATCAGAGAGCAGCGCCGTGCAGATCAGACGAGTTTCAGGGCAACAAATTCTACTCGGAATCCTAAATGGTCAAATTTTCTATTTTCCTACTTCTGGTTTCCAATAAATTGAAAAATAAGGAGACAAATCTTAGCGTCATCTGATAGATGGACAAAAGGAGAAACCAGAGTCGATTTGGACGAGAGCGAGCAGCAGCCGACACTGTGACATCCGATTCAAAAGGGACTCTCTGTCTGACAGATTTTGTTCTTTTGAAAATCCAAGCACAGTTTCTTGCTCGTCTTCAAAGACTGGTTTCGGCGATATAAATCTTTTCTGGAAATCTTTTCTTCCCGAAGAAATTTCGACTTTTCAAAAAAAATTTTTTTTAAATTTTCGACCACACTCTCGGATCGACGTCGAGTCGACAATTGGCAGTGCAGTATGATATTTCAGAATTTTCTTGAAAAGATCGAGAGGAAATAAAGACTCTGGCAGTGTCGCGTCTCGGCTCGACTCTCGATCTCATTGATTAGACTCGATTCGTGTCGACACTCGACGTCATCCACTCGACTCGACTTGACTCGACTTCCCTGGAATCGAATCGACGGGATCATCAGAAATCGAGTGTACAAGTCAGACATTTATTTTCTCTAGAATACCGGTCTAGTTTAAATAATTTAGAAGGCTTTCAAAGTTTATTCAGCAGCGATTCAAGCACACCAAATCCGGCATCTCGTTTCCCACGAGGCATGCTGTTTCGAACTTCGTCGAGGGTTCTTCCACACCTATAAATTTAAATTTTCTCTCTGCTAATCAATTTCAACCATCCACAAGCTTGTCGACATCGATTGTACATTGTCTGGACATAGGCATAATTGTAGCAGAGTCCCATTTTACAGGAATTTGCGCAATCCCAGGCGGAGTCGATGCATCTGGATGGATCTTTAGAGAGAGAAGATGACAAACTCACGTGTCATTCTGTCCTTGTGCAGAAATAACGGCAAAACAGATGAGCAGGAGGAAATAGAACATGGCGACAAGGGAGAATCGACAGCTGGGAGGATTTTATGGCTGGTATCCTGAACCGTTGGTTTATTTGGATAGCTAACAGGGGCTGTTACTTTGTTTATCCAGGTTTTATCCCAAAAATGGGAAAGGAAGCGGAGGCTAAACATCAATCGAAGTAGGGAAAAAGCACCAATTTTCAAAGAGATTCGCCGAAAATGGAGTCATTTTTCAATAGAAAACGAGAGAAGGGAGAACGATCGAGATCTCCAATTCTCAATAAAGTTTATTGATACCCGAAATATTTCCTCAATTATTTGATAGAGAACTCGACCATCAAGTGTTTTCCCCCTCTTTGTTTAGATAACCTCTCCAAATTCCTGGCATATTTTCATTTCAAAATGACACTTCTCTCCCCTCAACAAAACAATAAATGATCTGGTCATCGGCTGTTTGCTGTGGCAGGATCTCGAGGGGGCGGCCGGCTTTACACTCAAGTTCCGCCACCAGCCGACATGGAAGACTACACCGAGGCAAGTCATTTTTATTGATTATTTCTTTACTCTTTTTATTTTATAAAATCTACGGTAGTCCAAGTATCTCCTCCGATCCATTTCCAAATTAAGATCCGTGAATAGTGAAAAATTTCAGTCAAAAAAAGTTCGAGATGAGGATTTCGAAGAACTTATGGCGGCCTGCAACACGGCGAAAAGTGCCAGCAAAAATGGAAAAGTACCGAATTTCGTGGATTTTATAATTTGACCATGTTCAGCCATCAGAATCCAGTCGACGAGAGGAAGAATCGGCTGAAGAACCACCGCTGAGCAAATTGGCGATAAATGTGAGTTTTCCTTGATTGAAAAAATGGAATAGGCGACAATCTTCTTGTAACTTTGACTGATTCGGAATTTTCAGGATCAACCGCCACGGCCGATTACACCCAAAATTACAGTTGAAAAGACGAGTGAAACAAGGGACAAAGACAATTTGGTGAGTACACGATGGGGGAAAGTTAAAAACCGGGTAAAATAACCCCGTTTTTATGATAAGTTCACGGAAAACATTGAAATTTCCAGAAATTTGGGAGATTTTTAGAATTTTATCGGGCAAACTTTTATCGGATATTTTTCATTGACTTCCTAGGATGTAGAGCCATTAAATAAGCCAAATTATTTTTAGCCAGTGGTAGAGATCAATTGTATTGTCCAACTCGTGGGAAAAGAACAAAATGCAACGTGCTAACACTTGTCAAAAAAGAAATTCAACTCCATTATTGTCACTTTTGACGAAATTTCTGGGTCAAATTGTCTATTATCCGTTTTTTTGCTGATAAATCTGTTTTTTTTTTCCCACGATGTTGTTCAATACACAAGGAAATTATCCAGTTTTGGTAGAAATAAGCCAATTTAGGCGGTAGTTTCGTAAATGGAGAGGAATTTTTGAGTTTGAAAAAATGATAGCTTCTCGCCTGACCAAAATTATCCTTTTATAATTTCTTTTGCTCGCCGACTTCCTCTTCCTCTTTGTTACTTTTTGTACAGCAGCAACTCTTTTCCCCTTGAGTGCACTTGTTTTAAACTGCGTCATTTGCGGTTTGGAAACATCTGTCTAGCAGTCGGTCGGAGCCGGGTACTTTTCCCTGACTAATGAGACTTGTAATTCGATCTGACTTGTTTTCAGAGAAATTCCTCAGAATCGGAGCCGATTACAGTAGTCGAGAAGGATGACAATGGATTTGTCTACTACAAGTGTCGATTCTGTGGATATACATTCAATTATATGAATACGCTGAGAGCACACGAAAGAATCCACGATGTGGCACAGGTTGGATTACTGTAGGCAACCATTTAAAAAATAATTTTTAGCCGTATGTTTGTGGAAAATGTGGAGAATCCTTCGAATTTGCTTGTCAGTTGGAATATCACACACAACAGCACAGCGGTCAGTTGGGAAATTTCAATTTTTGGGGGAAATGACTCAATTCTTTGGGGCAAGGAGATAATTTCCCAATTTGAGCTGCTTCTAATTGTAATAAGGAGCATTCCAGATACAAAAGGATACAAATGTGAATGTGGTAGGACTTTCTATTCATACACCGAAATGCTCTACCATAAACATCCGGAAGACATGGACAAGGACAAAACTGAAAAGGTCAGAGCCACTAAAATGAGGAATTCTTACTGGAGAATGTTTTTCGGTGCCTTTAAACTTGAAAAAAAGTCAAATTAGAAGACAATTAGCCATTTTCCACTACCTTTGGGCGGTATTCAGGATTTTAGCAATGAAAATTGCATGGTTTTCAAATATTTCCAAAGCGTGATCCATGAACACTAGGAAATCCATAGATTTACCCAGAAAAATTACAACTTTTTGCTGGACTCCATTTGGAAATCGGCTGTAATTCCCAAGTTCCGAAAATTTGCATTTTATCCCAAGCGGTTAATCGTTTTCAATGCATTTCTATAATTTTATTTTTTTTCCAAAGTACAGCCCAAAATTTCAGCTCTACGGTGCCCCAATGTTAGCCACAACCTCCAGTACAAATCCCCTGTCCCTGGCGGATCTTCCAATTCCTGAATTTGCTGAAAAAGGTTTCGAACCTAAACATCCCATGAAGGTAAATCCCCTTCTTCTCAAGAATTTCCAGCCAATTTCAGGTTTACAACGATGTTCGAACAAAGCCATACATTTGTGAATATTGCAGCAAAAGTTATTCGGATAGTCGTGGATTGGCATATCATATGTACAGTCATCGGGGTAGGAATGGGGAATTGACTCGAATACACGGCTAATTTTAGGGGAGAAGATCTTTAATCCACGTTCTTCGCGGTATTTGATGGGCAGGGAAGGTGTTGGATACACTGACAGGTAGGAAGAGGACAAACTTTTTACGTTTTGGCTCAGAAAAATAAGAAATTGTCCCATTTTAGGTGGTTTCTTTAAATTTCCCTGTTTCGGGCCAATTTTGTTACCTTTTCCTGACCTCTCGGCTATTTTTCGTGATTGTTACAATTTCAGATCCTCCTATTATATGTTCCCGCGTACCAGTGGCTACACGTCTCCTCTCTACTGATCCCGCCGTCATATATTCTTCCTATTCCGTTGTTCTTTCCTGTCTTTAGCCACAATTAGCCACCAACATTTACAGGTCTCGTCTAGTATTATTTCCTTTAATAAAACAATTTATACAATAAATAGGGAAATTAGAGCTTGGACGGGGGCGGAATCTTCTTGTCCATGAACTTTTTGGCTACTGAAATTGAATGTTTACGATATTTTCAAAGAGAAAATCAGAAAACACGGGGTTGGAGCTTACCAGCTATGGCCTGTGGAACAACGGAAAAACTCTCCAATTCTTTCAACATCGCCGAATCAAAGTCCGTATCCATTGAATTGTACGCAGATGCTCTGTCAGCCAGCATACAATCATATGGATGGGAGATGATCTCCTTTGCCAGTTTGATGGCATAATCCAAGGCCTGGCCATCTTCCACCACTCGATTCACCAATCCCCAGCTCATTGCTTCCTCGGCAGAGACGGCTCGACCAGTTAGAATCATATCCAGAGCCCTAAAAATGGCGAATTTCAAAGATTTGAGGGATTCGGGGACAATGGATAGTAATGGCAATTATTGTAGATCGGTTGATTTACCTTCCAGCTCCTATGATTCTTGGCAAACGGACAGTTCCTCCGTCGATTAGAGGAACCCCAACACGACGACAGAATACTCCAAAAGTCGTCGATTTAGCGGCTACTCGGAGATCAGCTGAAATATTCGGAAATAAGTGAGAAAATTAGGGAAAATGCCTAATTTGTGGGTAATTTCTCACCTAAAAGGGATAATTCCAGGCCTCCAGCCACGGCGTAGCCTTCAACCGCGGCGATTAGCGGCTTTTTCAGCTTCATAGCCGTCGGTCCCTAGAAAATACCTTTTATTTTTGTGTAAAATAACAGAAAACTCACTAAATATCGATATTTTGGCAGGAAACCTTCTTCAACTTGAACATTTCCCTTTGAAACTTCGGACAGATCGTAACCGGTACAGAATACTCCTCCTGAAATGTTTTTCCCGATTTTTATTACAATAGTTTGATAGATTCTTATTGATTCACGTACCTTCCCCATAAAGCACCGCAATTTTAGCATTTTCATCATTTTCAAATTTCTCAAAAGCGGAAATTAGCTGAAGAGCCGTCTCGTGGTTGATACAATTCTTTTTGGCCGGACGATTGATTCCAATCAATTGGACACCATCTTGAAGGGCGGTTTTTACTGAAATTTGAAGATTTTTGAGGGAAATAAACAATACCGAGAGTGGCCATGGCGCGTGTTTGGATGGGTCGAAAGAACATCGAACGGGGTGATAAGGGGACCGGGTGGCAGGGAAGGTCAGAAAGTGGATTCTTATAGGAAAATGGCTGACTGGAAATGGAAGCAGGAAGCTTTCGCTTTTGCGCTTTTCCGACATTTTGAGGAAAATAAATTGTTTTTGAACGTCACCAAGAAAGGAATCGACATGAAACTCCTTCATAACCCAGAAAATTATACAGGTTGAAATGCTTTTCGCCGAAAAATAATTGATTACCTGTCCCATTTCAACGACCACCATCGTGGGGATATAGCTCAGTGGTAGAGCGCTCCCTTAGCATGGGAGAGGTCTGGGGTTCAATTCCCCATATCTCCAGAAACATTTTTCATTTTTCTTCTTGTATCGAAAATCCTTCTTCTGACGAAATCTTCCAGCGAGAATTTTTAGATTTTTTTGTGAACAAAACCGAAACTGCCAGCAGTTTCAAAGAATAGCCAAATAATTCACAATCAAAGGAAAAATCTGATTCTTGATCTTGATGATTTTTTTCTTATCTTTTCCAGACTTTTGTAAATTTTCTCATCGCCTTCTCATCGCCCAGTTGGCTAATTTTTGATCTTTCAGACCAGACGACGGAAAATTAACAAATCAAACGGAGAATTGATGACTTTTTAGCTCAGTTTTCAGCTGTTTTCTCAATTTGCATATTCATTTTTCGTGTTCATAAGCTTGGAACGATTCCAGGTTGCTATTCTGTGCCAGATACTCGGATCCTCGTCCTAAACATGCCATTTTCCCCTAATTTGTGGTATATTTGTCGATTTGACAGTCGACGATTATCATTTTAACCCGATGCTGATTCATTCCGCGTCGACGCCTCCTCCCTCCAGGTTTATTTATATGCACCCGTGGGGTCAACAGTCTCTCGTGGCCAGCCCTTCCAGTCATAAACCATCAACATTTTGCTGTTTTCCATCTGTATACAGCCCGTTTTCCTATCGAAATACTAGAATTTTAGGGATTTCGGATATGGGGATCGGTCCTCAATTATTTCATTTGCTTTAAAAGTAGAAAACTGCAAAGAATTGTGAGAACAAACCAGTTTTTTATTCTAGAGGCAGCTGATAATTTAGAGACAAAGTCATGAATGTTCACTCCTTTTAGTTTGTTACTGACTTCGCCAAACATGGCTAGAGACTCGTTTCTTTCACGATTTACCAATTTTATAAGGCCAAAATCTTTCCATTCGCAGAAGAAAATTAAAAATCCAGGTTTTCCCGGATTTCATTCATTCCCCTGGTTCTTATCTTTTTTTTCTCATGGTCAAAGTCAATAAACCAAACTTGTCGCCTGTTTCAAAGGGAAATAATGAGGTTCCCTAATTTGGGGGTCCACTAATTTGAAAGGCAACAGGTTTCGTGCAGGAATAGTAAGAAAGATTCGGGTTGTTTGAAGATCCTCAGTTTCCAGTCGAGTTGCCATGAAGATTGTCCAAGATTATGCATTTTGAGTTTCAGCTGGAATTGATAATCCGACTTCTTCCTTTTATTCTGATGAAGAATAGGGCAACTCAAGTGGTAACGGTATTTCTCACTAGTTTCAAGAGTTTTCTCTGGAAATGTCACCTTTTCTTTATGCAGAGCCGAGAATTTTTTTCAGTTTCAAGAATGAGTAATCGGTGTGCCTTGCGTTCCCAAATTGTACTCTAGATTGTCTCGTTCTCCCCATTTTCAATAACCTTTAATGAATCAATTCCACTTGGTTTATTTTAAAAACAAAGTGTTGTCTGACTGGAGTTGGTTGTTCTCCAAGAAAACACCACAATTTCCCTGAAAATAATCTAAAAATGACGTATTTTCCAATGTTTTTATGGGCACAGATCAGAGATTTTGTCTTTTCCCCTTCCCAGTACGAGGTCTCAACTGATAATCAGCCTAGAAATCTTGCCCTTTTATCCATTTCGCCCTGTTGGTGATATATTTCACAATCTCCGTAAAGTCATCATTTGATCCTCCTCTCGCGGTCACCGCACACAAGTCACTTCGGCAGTTGATCGTTGATCCCATTGCTCTCTCTCTCCCTCCAATTATATTATTTCTCACTTTGATTTTTTCTCTTTTCGTATGTATTAGAATTATTTTATGTAGAATCTCGGCATATAATGGGGTCAAAAAATGTGAAAATCTCTGGAAATTTTCATTCATTTGTATTCTTGACAAATTTCTGTATTTCTTGTTTTAGGACAGTTTGATAATTCAGGGTATCCTGCCAATCCCGCTTGTATTGTATTTCAGGAAAATTGTGATATTCATGAAAAATTGGGGAAAAATTCAAATCGCCCTGTGGTCGGCCGTTTTTTTAGATAAAAATGATTCAAATGAAGTAGAAGATCAAAAGGAAGGAAATCGAACAGTTCAGTCTGGAGTTTTTCCTTCAAAAGCCCATTTTCAGCGGATATTTCAGGAAAAATAAAGGGCTACGGGCTTGCTCTCCGGAATATCTTTGCCAAAATCACAAATTTTCTACAATGCTTCGGGTTTAATGCCCGTAAAATATCGAAAAAGCCCAAATACGTCGGAAATATTCTTGAAAAGTTGCCATGAATTCGTGGCCATATGATTTTGAGTAAGGTCCAATAGACTGACGAGTTTGTAAATTTGTTTGCTTCAATAAAACTGACAATAACCGAGCTCAGTATTTCACTTATTTCTCGCTCGAAAATTTGAAGTAGCGCCAGCAGGATGTCACAAAGTTTCAAGGTTAAATTTCTTCAATCTCCAAACATCACGGAATTCTTTCTCGGAGCAAAAAAAATTAGAAAAGTAGAAATAAAGCCCGGTTTCTATGAAGAAAGACATAAATTTAGGCGGTGTCTACGTAGAATGATGTGCACTTTCAAAGGGTCAGCTCAATATTTTTGCGCTGGCGTCGTTTGCCCCCGAAACGTCCTTTTATCACACTTTCTCATTCTCTTCTTATCTTTTTTTTTGTGTTTTTGGATCTCTTATCCTTATCTTTCTGATAAAATAATCTTTGGGTCATTTTATCAAAAATACGACATTTTCCTAATGTTTCGGCTGTTTTATTTCTGTTTTCTTCAATTTTGACCAGCAATTGTCTCATTATCTCTAATGGAAATCAGATTCGAAGTAAAAAAAGCGAAATCTCAAGCTCGCCCTCGTAAATTCCAACAGCAAAGATCCCAGACGAAATGAAAGAAAATTAGCTAATGTATAATGGATGTCGGGCACCTAATCCCAGCTGATCGGATCCCCTGATAGTTGTGGTTTGTGCTTAGTCAAACGAGCCCCGTCTTCCCTGTTTGTCGACTTTCTTTCTTCCACGGTTTTATCTGCCGATTCTTGACAAATTCACACCTTTTCTTATCCTGGTGGCTGCTGCTTTTTGATCAAAAAATGGCAAATTAGAGCACCTTCCAGCACAATTGAGAGATTTCTAGGAAATTTGAAACTTATGAACGAAATATGTTCCGGGAATGGGTCTTATTCTTCAAAATTCTACTTATCACAGTAGAAACTGATCTTGCTACGTGAACAATTCTACCCCCTTCTGTCCTGTTTTACCCATAAAATTGGATATTTTACAAAGGATTCTGAATCAAAAAAAATCTGAAACTCTCATTGTCAATTGCCAGTTTATTGACTTTTTCAGTTTCCGGATTCCTCTATATCCCGCTTCCATCTCTCGACATTGGTTTTTACTGTATTTCCCTTAGATAACTGATCAATTTCAGGGTATGACAAACCACCAACCCGATGCGGGTGACCCTCTCCTCCATCAAAATGATGAGAAAAAGTCAAAACGAACCAAAGATGGACTTCGACCAAATCCAGAGGAGAAGGCCAATATTTTCTCTAGAATTACTTTTATGTAAGTTGGATAGGCATCATTTTTGTCATTTATACCGAGAAAATGAGAGGTGGCATTGTAATGTCCGGATTTCAGGTTTATGATTCCATTTTTCTACCGCGGGTATAGGAAATCATTAGAAGTCGATGATATGTATCAGCCGCTGCCGGAACATGACTCGGAACAGGCCACAAAACGAATGGACAAGTGAGTCGGCCGGGGAACAATGAACCTCTGAATTCGTAGAGTACCAATAAATAAAGCGTGAGAAAAATAGGACAAAACACATACCATTAGCATCGATAAGAGAGAAAACACTACATATCCCACGGAAAACACAAGAAAGTTACACAAACTAGCGAATAATTTTCATTAGAGATCCGGGGCAACGCTTCAAGTGATGCAAACCGTATTTCCCAAGTAATATAGTCTGTTTCAAATGGAAAAAATCGGCCCTTGGGCGGTTAAAGGTTAATTCGATCTAGATAGAGCGCATCCGGGCGTCAGATGGGTCAGATTGATACTTTTATTTTTGAAAACATATATTTTTCTACCAATTTTGATATTATTTCAATTCTAATTTTTACTGCATTTTATTGCTCGAATTTTTCTCTATCTAACAATATAAAGAATCAACAAAGTTCATGTCAAACATAAAAAACATATTTTTTATGAAAAAGCTCTTGTCAAAATTTTTTTGCATTTTCGGAAAATTGCGCCAAGGTCCCATCACTCCGAAAGTTTTTCCATTTGAAACAGACTATAAAATCTTCATGAAACTGAAAAATCACAACGAAATGAATCCTATTTTATCAGTAATTTTGGATAATAAGATACAGTGAGCGAATTTATAAAAAGATTACATCCATCGCTTGTAAACGGATCATCAAAAGTAGCAAATCTCCCGTAAAACCACAACAATTCCAAGCTTTCTTCGCTATATTTCCCAAATTTCAGAGCCTGGACCCTCGAACAGCAAGTTGCTTCAAAATCCAATCGTCCTGCTTCCCTTCTCCGTGCGATAATCCGCGAATATTGGCGGGAAGTAGCCAAATGGGGATTTCTTCTCCTCTTAGAGGTCTGGTTTTCTCAATTTTTCGACTTATTTCCTTCCAGGAAGCCATAAAATTATCTCAACCCGTTTTCATGGGCCGTCTTATTCGATATTTTCGATTTGACACCCCGCTGACACAGGAACAGGCTCTTTACGGTAAGAATTTCTTCAATTTTTTCTTATTTTTAAATTTAGCGGCTTTCGGAGTGGCAGCCAGCGCTGCCTTGACGACGACAATTCATCATCCATATTTTTACGGTCTTCAGAAGACGGGAATGCAACTGAAGATTGGTGCTTCGGGTCTAATTGTCCAAAAAGGGGTTCGACTTTCGAGTGCCGCTCTACAAAAGGCGACCGTTGGTCATATGGTCAATATTTTATCCACGGACATCAATAAATTTGATATGGTAAGTTTTTTGAGATGTTTCTGAGGTGTTTGATATAGTCCAACAGGACTCCTTACTTCGGTAATAATAGACTGAAGTGACGATTTCTGGAAGATTCATAGGAGCTTTTTGTAGCGAAAAGATCTGCTCATGGACTTGTCGCCAATAGTCTATGTCCTGCAGTTTCTAGGAACCCGAAATTCCAAATTTTCAGGGTTTTATCTTCGTCCACTACATTTGGATTGCCCCGTTGATTCTTCTCTCCTATGGATATCTCATCTGGGAAGAAATTGGAGCTGCAACATTGGCTGGTAAGTTATTTTTCCTATTTGATATTTTCCATACTGAATTGTTGTGAGCCATCTGATTAGAGTTTACCTTCCCGTCTAAACATTAAAATTCCATTTTATTTCAGGTTTCGGTGCCATTATCCTTCTCATTCCTTTCCAGGGTTATTGTAGTCGTCAGATGGGAGCCTGCCGGTAATTTCTCTTCTCTTTTACCTTACCGCCAATTTTAGACGTGAAATCGCCGTCCGAGCTGATAAGCGAATTTCCGTAATGAATGAAATTCTCAACGGAATTCGAGTCATCAAAATGTATGCCTGGGAAGGAGCATTTTCGAATGTCATCGGGGAATTGAGAAGGTAATCCCTTACTACTAAAACGCTATGGTGTCCGTGTGTTTGTGTGTGCGTTGACATGTCGAAAAATTGTGGCCGAGTGGTCTAAGGCGCGCGCACCAAATGAACGACGCGGGTTCGATCCCCGCCGGGGACAAAAGTGCTCAAAACATTTTTGCTTTTTTGTTTATGGCTCCACTATAATTATTTCGCAATATAAGTGTGACTGAGTATCAAATGCGCCATTTGGCTGCGTATTTCTTATTTTTCATCGTTACGCAGCGAAATTAGTATCATTCGACTGCTCTCAGTGCGGGGAATCAGAATCTGCGACTTATTTTTTCTTTAAATGAGGCTGAGTATCAAATGAGCCATTTGGCTGCGTATGTGTCAGTTTTTGCTCTTTTTCAACAAAATAGGTACCGTTCGACTCCTCTCAGTGTGAGGAAGCCGAATACAGTGATGGTTTTCCATTTAAATGAGACTGAGTATCAAATTCCCATTTGGCTGCGTATCTCCTAATTTTCATCCTTCTGCAGTGAAATTAGCATCATTCGAATGCTCTCAGTGTGGAGAACATGAATTTCACACTGCCAGCTTATGACAGCGGGGCTGAAAATAAAAAAAAGCATAGATTTGGCTGCGTGTATCATGGTTCGGATCCTCAGTAATGTCACAATAGTTTGTTTTATCTAATTACTTTTTCTTTTGATCGGGCCATACGAAGCAATTGAGAAGAAGAGAACCATGTGGAGGGGGAGCGAGGTCCGGCACGAGCCGAAGGCGAGTGACGGGCCGAGCGGACTAAAGTCCGGCGGAGCCGGACAAATATCCGGAGCCTTGGACTTGCTAGCCCGCGTAGCGGGCGTCCAGCCGAAGACCCCCCGCAGGGGGGTCGAAACGGCTGGTTTCCATATAAAACTGGGAAAAAGAGGAGAATTTCAGTTATGAAGTCATAAAAGTCCGAGCCAATGCCATTTTCCAATCGCTGGTTATGGGTACGTTTTGGTCCTTTCCTTAGGTTTTACGGTCATTTCATTAGAGCGAGAATGGGAATTTTGTCAATATATGAAACAATATCTCATGTGAATTTCAGGTCTTTTCTGGGCTTCTGGTAAGTTGATCATTTTCTTTGCCGCCGCCTGTTTTGTCGCCTTGGGAAATGATCTCACAGCCGAGAGAATATTCGTCGCGGTCAGTTCCCAATTTCCTCCTTTTTCAATTGTTTCTTCCAGACAGCCCTCTACAATGCTTGCCGCCTCCCCGTCACTTTATTCCTTCCATTCTCAATTCAATTCATTTGCGAAATGCGGGTTTCCATCAGGAGAATTCAAGTAAATTTTGAATTTTTTATGTTTTGGGGAAGTTTTTTTAGTCACTGCCGGAATTAGAAAACATTCCATGCATGCAATATTTTTTTACAGAATTTCTTAGAATTAGAAGATTTTCACCGTGTTTCCGAAGCGAAAAAGTCTGATGCCCGGAAAAAGAAGAAAGTAAACGGCAAAATTGAGGAAGAAGTAAGAATTTACCCTTAATTTTGACTATTTTTCCCGTACAGATTCCTTTAAATGAGACTGAAATTCACCAGGATAATGCTCCCCGTGCCGAGACCATAATCAATCCTCATCCAGCTGGAGACAAGGCTCAGATTGAAATGGACAACTTTTCCACAAGCTGGACGACTGCTGAGGTAGAAAAAATCAATCGGAAACGGCTGCTGGCTGCGCAACCAGAATTTTGTATATTCCTTGAAACCGTCGAAAAAAAAACGCAAAAATCGGTCATTTCCCCGGGATAAAACTGCTTACTGACTTCGTCCCGCATTTGACCAAGTTTTGAAATATTTGCCAGCCGACGGAACGCTTCAAGAGGCAGCTCAACTGGAAAATTATACGAATTGCAATTGGCGCAATTGCGGACAATCAGAATATTTTACAAAAAAAATTATGCGCGACTAAGCCTCCAGATCATTGGCAGAAAATCCCCTTTCGACATAAGAAACCACCACAAAACTAAAAAAATTGAAAATTTCAGGAAGAAGGAGACGACGTCGTTGCCATCAAAAATGTCTCGTTTACAGCGAAAAAAGGCGATTTGATCGCGGTTGTTGGCCCGGTTGGAGCAGGAAAGGTTTGTTATTTCCAAGTTTAGAAAACCCCAAAAGTACTGGGAAAATTTAATGTTTCGGGGTTCCTACATAGAATTCTCTGATTTTTCTGTGCAATCATTTTTTTACCAAAGATTTTTCTCAAAATTTCTTTCAGTCTTCGCTGTTGTATTCACTTTTGGGCGAAGCTCGTGCAACTTCGGGAAAACTCTCAATGACTGGCACTTTGGCATATTGTGCGCAGGATTCGTGGATTTTCTCCGGAACTGTCAAGGAAAATGTCATTTTTGGTCACACATTCTCTGAGGTTATTTCTGTTTCCTTTTGAAAAGAAGAACTTTCAGGATCGGTATAAGAATGCCTTGGAAGTCTCTGCTCTCCTCAACGACGTGTCCCAATTTCCACAAGGCGACGAGACGATGGTTGGCGATCGGGGAACATCACTTTCTGGTGGGAAATCGGGTTCAGAAATAAAATATAAAACGATTTTAGGCGGTCAAAAAGCTCGGGTAGCTCTGGCTCGGGCCATTTATGCTGATTCGGATATTTATCTCCTGGATGATCCTCTTTCGGCTGTTGACGCCGCCGTTGGACGATTTTTATTCGATAAGTGAGCGATAAAAAAATTACTGAGCCCGTCCATTTTCAGGTGCATTTGTTCGTATCTAAAAAACAAAGTGATGATTCTTGTCACCCACCAGGTTCAATTCCTCGATAAAGCTTCTACCGTCCTTCTGATGAAAAATGGCGAGGTTTGTCCCCCATTTTCCAATATTTTGCCGATTTCTAGGTAATTGCTGCTGGTTCCTTGGCAGAATTGAAGCGATCCCACGCAGAAGAATTTACTTCCTTGATCCAGGAAACGGAGCGAACTTATTCCCGCTTGACATCGATGTCTTCTGCCCGTTCGCGGACAACTTCTGCCAGCAGTGACGACAGCGATATGGGTAAGCCCCTCTCCCGCCTGTCTTCTTCTCCGCTTCTTCCCCAAAACCCTCGGCCATTTTAGATTATGGTTCAGAAATAATCAGCATCGACCGGCAACAATCGACAGCCAGGAGTGAAAAGGAGACAGCAGTGGAGCTCAAGGGAAAGGCTGAGCACGTGGTGGCTGTCCAGGAAGAAGAACGAGCCGATGGGGCCGTCGCCTGGCGGATTTATTGGGTTTACATCAAAGCGATGTGTGGCCATTTGTGGACAGTCGTCCCGTTGATGCTTTTCGTTCTTTTTGTACAAGGATTGAGCAATTTGGGAGATTGGTGGCTCAACAAATGGTAGGCTACGTTACCTTTTTTTATTTTCCTCGTTACTAGTTCTATTATTGGAATTCCAGATTGATTGATTTTCTAGTTTACTCGAAACATTTAATTTTTCTCTGAAAATCCAATTCTGCGCTCAATTTTAGCTTTTTTTTGTCAAAAAATGTCATCAAAACTGAAATTCCAACGATCCAGAAAGTTTTTCGGAATCAGACACGCGTTATAATTTTCCCAGGGCGATGCTTCTCCAGTAAACGAATTAAATATTAAATTTTCAGGGCCAGCGCATCCGAACGAGCAATTGGAATGTCCCGACAAGGATTGAATTACACCGGTGACACTTACAATATCTTCGGTCAATATTATACCATCGATCTGAAAGACTACGAGATGATTTTCGCCGCGATGACTACTCTTCTTGTCGTTTTAGCTGTTGCAAGGTCGGTATTTCTTCAAAATTCTGCTCTATTTCTTGTTATATATTCTCCACGTGATAAAAATTGGATTCCAGATGTGTTTGGTTTCGATTGCGACAAACCGTTGCGTCGATTCTCCTTCACCAAAGGATGTTTGAAGCTGTCGTCAATACCAGCATCCATTTCTTCGATATGAATCCAATTGGAAGGATTTTGAACAGATTTTCGAAAGATGTCGGCACAATGGATGACCAGCTTTCGTTTGTCTTCTTTGAATTTTTGATGGTGGGTTGAAAACAAAAATGTTACGGGTTCTCTATTTGGTACACTTCTTACAATGAGGACAGTGAAAAATTCCGACATGCAGAGGCTAAAATCCTCCGGTATTCCAGGGTGCATTGAATATCTTCGGTCTGGTCGCCGTCATCGTCCTCCTGAATCCTTTGATCTTCCTCCCGACCCTTCCTTTGATGTTTTTCTTCGTCTTTCTCCGCGTCGTTTATCTCCGATCGTCTCGAGATGTCAAAAGACTTGAAGCAACTTGTAGGCAGTCATTTTATCAGAAAAATTAGCAAAATTTCAGCCCGTAGCCCTCTCTACTCCCATATTTCGGCCACAATGCAGGGTCTCATCACAGTTCGAGCCTTTTCCCAGCAGAATAATATCATCGAGCGGTATCACCACGTACAGGTAAGGATTTCGGGGAGGAATAATCCGAAGAAGTCATAACCCTCAAGCGCATTTTTAATTTTTGTGTCTTTTCATGTTTTATACCCGCAACAAATATCCTCTTTCAGAATGTCAATAGTGCGGCTTTCGGCCTTTCCCTGTCGACTTCTCGTTGGTTTGCCGTCTCAATTGACTGGATGGTAGCCGTCTTCGTCTCTTTCGTCGCTTTCTTCTCAGTCATTGGTCATGGTAAGCGGCTTATTGAACGCGCTAGACTGTATCCTCTTTCCCAGCTTCATATCCACCCTGAAACTGAAACTTTTTTAAGGTGATCGTAGTTCTGGAGAAGTCGCTTTGATGCTTGTCTACGCCGTCCAATTGACTGGCTTCTTCTCTTGGATTATGAGGCAATCAGCCGAGCTTCAAAATGGAGTTCGTTTATAAATAAAATAAAGAAAAAGCCTGTAATTTTAGATGGTTTCAGTTGAAAGAATCGTCAATTATTCTGAGCTGCCATCGGAACATTTAGCCGGAACAGACGCCAATATTGCGGATAATTGGCCGAATTCTGGACATATTCAAGTAATTTGGGTGATTTTTGGATAAAAAGGGGATTTTTAGATGCAAAACTTGTACTTGAAATACGATGAGAATAGTAATTATGTGCTGAAGGATGTCAATTTGGATATCAAGCCTAAAGAAAAGGTAAGAACAATGACGAACAGAAGCGAAACTATTAGAAAGATGGCAAAACATTGAAAAATAATCCAATTTCAGATTGGAATAGTTGGCAGAACAGGAGCCGGCAAGTCTTCTCTCCTCCGCGCCCTTTTCCGCCTCACAGTCCCAAGCGCTGGTTCAATCCTCATCGACAACATCAACACGGCCACAATTCCCTTGAAGAAACTTCGCAAAAACATAGCCATAATTCCCCAAGAGCCCGTTCTTTTCATTGGAAGTCTTCGTCGAAATTTGGATCCGTTTGACGAGTACCCGGACGAGGCATTGTGGGATGTATTGGAACAAGTCGAATTGAAACAAACCGTCGGGGAAATGACTGGCGGATTGGATGCATCGATGCAGGAAGGAGGAGCTAATTTTTCGGT
This sequence comes from Oscheius sp. DF5033, assembly GCA_964036215.1. Classification (NCBI taxonomy): domain Eukaryota; kingdom Metazoa; phylum Nematoda; class Chromadorea; order Rhabditida; family Rhabditidae; genus Oscheius; species Oscheius sp. DF5033. The sequence goes on from CAXIWN010000006.1 coordinate 3,599,453, forward strand.
AACTGTCCACAAAACTCAAAACGAGAAACATATCCAGTCAAAAAGTTATCTATGCAAATAGGAACATTAAAAAAATTTCAGGTCGGTCAACGGCAATTGGTCTGTTTGGCTCGGGCTCTTCTTCGCAAAGCAAAAATCCTTGTAATTGATGAAGCTACGGCTAATGTCGATCAAATGTGAGTTTCCTTCTATAAAAATTGGGAAGAATAGGAAAGATGAGAGGGTTAGGGAAATAAGATTCTATCCAAAACTTGGGCTTTTCAAAAAATAAGGACCAGTTCTGTTGATTGACAAAAGAATCCGCTCTATTTGTAAAAAACCATAGGAATTCCGATAATTCCCTTCCAATTTCAGGACCGACGCCCTGATTCAAGGAACTCTTCGTAAAAGATTCGCTGATTCCACCGTGCTGACAATTGCCCATCGTTTGAATACAATCATGGACAGTACTCGTGTCTTGGTAATTTTCTTATATTCGCTGTAAAATAATTGTTCCAGGTATTGAAAGATGGCCAGGTAGCTGAATTCGACGCCGCTCACAAGTTGCTCCAAAATAAAGAAAGTATTCTGTCATCTTTGGTGGATGAGACTGGCCCTTCAAATGCTGCCGTTTTAAAGAAAATGGCAAAAGAAGCCTACGAAACCCGCTAACATCTTAAAATTCGAATTCTTTCTTGTTATTTTTTGATCTCTTCCAACGTGATTGTTTTTCCCGAGTGTTTCCCCCCATATCTCCTTCCCCTTCCTTTCCAAAAATATTACGGTGTCATCTTTTTTGTTGCAATGCTTTATCCCCCGTCCATTTCATCCCGATGAGCATAATAAATAGAGACCGATTTTGATCCCACTTTGAGTGTATAAGATGGCCTCAAATAGACCGCCGCCCAGCTGTCAACAGACACTCCAACGGGTGAAAATTGAAGAAGATCCACAAAAGAAACAGCGACAACTCGAGGGCCACCGGCCTCTTGACTACAACGAGATCCAACAAATAGCCGACGGCTAAGAAATTTGATAAAAACTGTAGTCAGATTGAAGAGAAACAATGGATTTTCGGTGGAATGAGCCATTTGTAAGTGAGACGCAATTGTCAGGTCAATTTTTCAAATAGAGACGGTGAAACATGAGAAAGTCAAAAGAAAACCAAAAATTATTTTCACTCAATTTATTTTCGCACTGATCACGTCGACTCAAACAATTCTTATGGAAATGGTAGAACATTAGAAAAACTTCTACACTACCGCACTCGCACAATTATTGCCCCCCGCCAGGGCTGCTTCATGCGATTTTCAATAACTTTTTCTATATTTTCCTGTTCCAGTATACAATTCTCTGCGATTTTGCAATTGTGCAACCATTCGTTTATTTTTTTTTCATGAAAAATCGCATGAATCGCATGCGCTGCATCGCAAAATGTTTTTCCCGAGTGTTTCCCTGAATTTTCGGAATATTTCTGAAATACACGGAGTTCCAGTGGAACTTCCACTGGTCACAACCCGCCGCCCTAAGCAAAATCTGGACTTTACGTAGGCATTTCGAAACTGACGCAAAATTTTTCTGATATAAAATGTCATAGTTTGCGCAATCAATTGGAGAAGATTGGCTGAACCGATTTTTCTGAAATTTTGCCAGCTAATAGAGCACATCAAGCTTAGTGAAGCTGAGTTTTGGCAGTTAGATCGGAGAAGAATAAGTGCCAATATCATAGAAATCAAATTTTAGGTAGCTCCCATTTCGTCATTTTACGCTTATGAGTTCTGAAAAAACTCAGCTTCACGCAGACTCGAGTGGTCTATCAGCTGGCAAAATTTCAGAAAAAACGGTTCAGCCAATCTTCTTAAATTGATTGCGCAAAGTGAGAGACGGAAATCGCTATATAAAATTTGAAATTTTTCTTTCGCGGGTAACACTTTTATTTCATTTAAAATATTTTATTCGAAGTGTTGACGTCTGATGTGTCTAATACCGTAAAAACTGAATTCGAACCCCCCCCTATAATAAGACCCCTCCCCTAGTATAACCCCAGGGTAAAGGGGTATATTGGAACTTAAGGCCCCCCCCTGAGATATAACCCCTCCCCCAAAAGTGCCCCTCCTTGTGCTATAGCCCCCCCGATTTTTCGCCAAACTTCATTTCATACCGAATTTGGCTACATTTCCTGGGTATTTTTAGACGTAGATTCCGATTTTTCATAATGTAAGAGCTCTAAATTGTCTTTATAGCTTAGCAAAATTGCTTCTTTCCACGAATATTAGACGAAACAGATGACACTGCTCATCGTTCTATGTTCTGTATGAAGGAGTACAGAGAAATGCAGCATCAGTACACCAGAAAATACATTTTCCTTGTACTCATCGGTACTCTTTCAACCACTGCAATGCAAAATGAGTCGAACGCCTCCGAGCCTCTTTGCAAGGTGACCGCTGGAATCAGGATGCGATTCTGGTACACAGCAAGGGTGCACAGATCTTTCCTTTTACAACCGGCTTAGATCGAACGTATCCATCATTTGCCCACATCCGTACCGAATCCGGCCATTTTCGGAAGGATCCGGGTTCTCGGAAAAGGGCGAAGATACCGAATCGAACAAAGTTTTGACCATATCTCGATTCGATATGATGGCACGCCTTGATCTACACGGTTCAAACAGCTCAACCTGGGATTAGGGTTGCCTGCGGGACGGGACATAGAGAGCAGGCCAAAGGAGTCCGTACCTCTAGCGGGACGTTCCTGTCCCTCGGGATCCCGCCGGCAACCCTACCTGGGATGCGCAAGCCGCCTCAGGGTCGGCGAACGATTTCGTGGGCGGAGTAATAAAAAATAAGATTTTTAAAAATCTCAAACCACAAAATTAGAGAAAAAGTGGTCAAAAATGAGAAAAAAATTGAAAAAATTTTGAAAAATTTCGCTAAAATTTCTCAGAAAAGTTGCATTTTCTTGATATCTGAGGCCTGAAAACCACGTTGAAACTTAGCGCCCCCCCCTATAATAAAACCCCTCTTGTTTTATTGCCCCAGGGGAAAGGGGGGTATTGAAACTTAGCGCCCCAGGGGGTTCGAATTCAGTTTTTACGGTAGTAGTTGCAAAAGATTGGCCATGCCAAGAGCAAAATTTTGATACCAAGAACTACAGTAATTCATCCCAGAAATTATTTTTTTGGCTCTAAAAGCATAGAGACTCAACAAAAACCCCTTCTTTTTCAATACTGCTCAGTTCCTCGCTATTTGGCCATTTTCTCCCCCGTACTATAGTAATTCGGGGCTGGTAAAACACGAGAAAGCATTGAAAACGCGTGAACACCTCTCTTTAAATAAGTTGGGCTCCCGTAGCGATTGCGTGCACAGTCCTTCAAACTGTCCGGCGCGGCGGGTTGTGTGGTAACGGACAACCAAAAAGAGCCCAGTTTCCCAAAAATCAGGCTTTCTTCTATTGTACTCTATCGGTTTCAGGAGATCTTCTTTACTTTAGGTTCCTATTTTTCATCGATACAGTGCCGGATAACCGAAAATACTAGCATGTTTTGGGGATTTTACTAAAGAAGGCGACAGATCTGGATGGTTTATTCGTAGACTGCATTCAGAATGGGAAAAGCCAAGTTCTTTGTTTGTTTTCAACCTCATCTATTTCAACGGTCTTATTAGAATCTATTGGTTCCTAGAACTCCAATTAGCCCAACACAGCTCAACTCTAAAATAATCTCGAAATTTTCCTTTTTTAGCAATGAACAGCAACGCTTATTTTATTAGATTTTCCTTTATTCCATCAGCTTCAGTATTGGCATTTCTTATTTAGTCCATAAATGTGTCTCTCAATGTCTAAAATGTTCCCCTTATTGCCATGTGTGTCCCGTGCCATATTTGCCTCCGTCTGATTTCCGGCTCTGTCAGCTGTTTTCTCTCTGCCCGTTTTTCTCCAATCTGTCAGAGACCGTGCTCCGATGGCATAGAGCCCGTCGCCACTTTCACATTGTCCAGTTGTCTTGGCTTTTCTCTTATTCTTCTGGCTCTTTTTGCGTGTGTTTGTCGGCGGTCGGCCCTCCTGAATACTCGTGTTTTCGGCCACTTTTCCGCCTTTTGAGCCTTGTATACACGACGATCGTGGCTTTTTGGAACGAGACCACCGACAAACAAACAAATCGACGGACAGACAGTAGACGACAACTTCTCGCTCTCACTGGTCTCTTTTTATACCCGAAGCTTCTTCTTCTTCTTTCAGACCTTCTTCTCCTTGTTTTTACCTTTCAGAAAATCCAACTGGCTAGTTAGCCTGAACAACTTCCCAAATTTTGTCTCATATTAGTTCGATATCCACTAATTAGACTTCAATGCGAAAACTTTTGACCACACGTTATATTTGTTCCTCATAAATCGTGGCAAAGGAGCCTTTCTTAGTCGTTGAATGGTAAAGAGACACGAGACACCTGGTTTTCCCTCGTATAACTTGTACAATTTCCATTCTGGCACGTTTCGATCCCCTCATTTATTTCTCCTGCCTTGCAAAGTGGCAATAACACAACAAAAGTATCTCGCTTGCGTGGATTTAGAATGGTTTTACCAATTGTGGAATCGGGTTCAGCTCAAAAACACTTCAGGTTTCAAGTTGGCTATAACCTTCCTTTATTTTCATTGACTACGCTTGTGAGTGCCATCTTTCTAGAATTCCTCACAGTATCTCTTCTATTTTCATATTTTTCTTGGTTTTTTACCACCCTACTACCAAAAAATTCCCCCAGCCATCCAACTGAAACCAAATCCAATAACCTTCTTTTGGCACCGAGCGTGAGTTCTGGGAAGAGGGTCCTCTTCACCGGCTCCGACTACAAAAGCCACGGGGGGCCCGATCTCTTGAGAAGGAGGCCGAACCCGAAAACTCACACACACACACAAATCATTCCGGATCATCTCTATTTTCGGGTGGCGGTTTGACCAAAACCAATCCAGCAAAGTGATTAGTTTACTCATTTTACCTAATTTTTTGGTCAGAAATTCTACGCACCTTTTCTGGCTTCAATAAAAATTTAAAATTTCATTGGAACATTGCTTCTCGTTCCAGAATAGCAGGACGTTTCAATTTTTAATCAAAATTTCTAGTTTCCAAATGTTTTTACACAGAAATGTTCGATGTCTCAATATTTCCATAAAATTCATAACAATCATCCTAAATTGTTCGGATTGTTTCAATCGATCGTTTCAGTATGAAGATCTGTCTCATTGCATTGGTTCTCCTCCCTTTGGTTTCTCCTTCCGTGGCATTTATTCCCTCCTACCTGTCACCCGGCTCAGGACCACCGCAATTTGATCAGGCAAGTGAAATTCATAAATTTCAGCACTTTACCGTACCTTCTAAAAGTTGGGAAAGTTTTCAGGTTCCTGCTCATCTTCGACCCCAAAAACAGCAGCCAATGAGCCGGTACTCGGTACAGGACAGCCTGGACAATGGTTTGTTGTCCGTTTAACACATGGAAAAGCACGGGATTTAGGTGTGATCCAATCGTATTTCAATTCTCCATTTTTGGAAGAAGACGGGGAGGAGGAAGAAGATTGTTCTCCCATGCCGAACAATACCAAAAATCAACCGGCGTTTTTCCAATGCAATGATGGTAAGTGGATTATTTTAACAAGGGGGAGAGTCAATGAAACGAAATCCTGTCAAAATTATTGAAGGCCTGGCAAAACCTCTGAAAATTCAAGGAAAATGTCAGAATTTCGGGCAATGTTTCAGTTTCATGGAGCGAACTTATATTTCACTCAAAATTATGCAATTACTGTGTTACCGAGTTCCAGATTCCGTCTTCACACTCCACGGCGGTGCTGTGACAAATCTCACCGGAGATGACAGTTATCCCGTCTCCTTTGCCTCGCCCATTCGGATATTCTTGGATGTTACCAGCGAAGCCAAAAGAAGGTCACTTATTCCCCGTACAAATAAGTCTAAAATGTTTAGATACGACAATATTGGAGTGGATGTCTCGCTGTACAAGAGGTCAACCGGCTGGTTTGGATGTGGGTGGATGTTTTTACCGAATTTTGGAATGTTGTAAGTTTTACGATTCCTTCAAGAGAAAGTAGACGACACTCGTCGATGATTGCATCCTGCTTCTCCATGCGTTCTGGAACTTCTCTATAGTCATTTTCAAATTTTTCTTCTGCTAGACTTTGATATGTCGAAAAAATAAATTCAAATGATATTTCAGGAGCAATTCGGACATGTGCTACGACAATCCATCTTGTCCATTGTCGCCTGGGAGACAGGTATGAAATATTATGGCCTTTTGGATGTTTTTGGTAAAGGTTGCCCGGTGAAAAATTCGATTTCTTGAAACCGCTACGGTCTCTTCTTTATTTTGGTTTTGAATAATCTAAACGGTGGCAAAGTTACGATACAAAATTATTATGAAAACGGTGGTCCGAATTCCACGATGATTTGGGATGGCCGCTGGCTATAACTTCCCCTTGAAACCCGAAATTATCAATTTCAGGTAATCGAATTCTCAATCGATCCATCTCGAATCTTCTCTCGCTTGTTCCGAATGATCCATTACGATCTGGTAATTGCCCGCATTTCCTCTAAAGTTTTCCCCTTTTCAGTCCGCCTACCAGTTGGTAATTCGCCTCAAAGACAACAACGATCCGTTCCGTGACCTCTTGTGTACCACGATTCAGCTCAGAATCCATTTGTAGAATGTACCCGTGAGGAGAAATTGATGAGAAGTTTCACGGACGGGTATAAAAAAAGTGAAATTATTTCGAGCTGTCAGAAATTACGCAGTATTATTTATTTTTTTTGCTTATAATATAAAGATTTTTTTGCTTTCTTATTTGATCCATTTATGAACCGGCTGAAGTGCATTGATTCGCTCTTATTTTCATTTTGAAACAGACAAAATCTGATGAGAATCTCGTATTCTTTCGATTTTTAGATGGAAACAGAATATTGAAGTTGTGCGGAATTCTTTGACCGCAAAATGGGCGGCTTGTCGACCAGATGTTGGCATTTTTCAGCGAGTTACCTCCTTGGAAATTGGCTGATAATTATAGGGAAAAATCAGAGGATTAGCAGCTTCTTTTCATCTCCAAGACCTTTGTTTCCCGCTTGAAGCCTAAAAATGTCTGGTCCCTTTTATTTTATCCCCAGCTTCCCCGTTCCCCCTGCTGCCAAGTGGCCGCAATGTCATTCTCCCAACACAAAACTGAATCGCCGAGAGCTTTACGGCCGTGTCCTGAAAAACGAAAGTTGAATGTGAGCCCGTCGGCTCTCTTTCCGCCATTTCTTCCAAAATATAACCACTTGTTCCTCTTTTCCTCCTCGTCGTCCTTTTTTTGCCGGCCGTTCCAATTATCCTTTTCAGTATTCTTTAGACCAATTTCCGGCTGTTTCACTTCGTTTCAATAATTGGGGCCTTTTTTACCCGCAGCGGGAGGACAGCAGACGTTTTTGTGTCCAATTTGGCAACAAGACTCGGAAGAATTCAGTAATTTTTTGATCTCGGTAGCGTTGCCTTGATGCCTGCCGCTCTCACATGTTTCTCTTCCATATTTTATTGCGACTGTTGCTATGAAGTTCCGCTAATACTCTCAGATATGTCAATTTGCAAAATTCGTGAAATTAGCCGAAAAGTACTACGTTTTAGCCTTTCTTGAAATGAAAACTTCGCTTTTCTTTTTAGCCAATCGACCCCACAGAAGGCAACCACATTCAATCAGAAAATATCTAAAATGGTCGAATTTGTGACCTTCTATCGGTTTACCAGCGAAGGGAGATACCAGCCGTTAAAAATCTTTTGCTCCCAGGTCGCTTACTTCGTCGGAAACATGACCACTTCGTACAATCAAAAAGTTGGGATTTCCACGCATACAAGTTTTGTTTGGAACATTTCCCAAACCAATTTTTGACTCTGATTTGAAAAATCTGGGGGTTTGTCACCAATATTCATCCGAGAAGCAAATAGAAAGAGTTTTCGTTTGGTGAAATAGTTTTGATGACAAAAATGTGGCATACTGTAGATTTTTTTAGCAAAGTTCGTTACAGAGAGAAAATCCAAATCAGCCGGAATGTCACGATTAATATATTTGAGATTCCCTTGAAACATTTCCCACTCTTCGTTTTTTCCCAAGATATCCTCTACTTTTTTTTCTGATACAATTACTTCCAACATTCAGTGTAAATAAGACGAAAGAACATTTTTTGAATACTATTACTCGTCGTCGTATTCTTTTCAGGAAATGTAATTATTTTGGTTAGATAACACGGCTATTCATCCTCTTCCTCGACAATTATTTTCCCCTTTGTTCTCCGTTTCCTCCCAAATGGAAAAGGACCTCGAAAAACAAGAAGAAAACACGGCGAACGGCGGACCATTAGCGTCTGGTCATTAATTTTAGTCCGTCGGTGACGTCTCTCGAGCTTTGAGCTGTTAAAATCGAGGGTAATTTAAAGGGGAAAAGCCTAAATATTTTTTGAGGTAAAAGGGCTTGTTTTCTAGTGGACGACATCCTCGAAAAAAGAGCTAGAGATCATCCAATTCCAAGTTGTCCCTGTTCCGTGTTCTCAACTCAAAATATCGCCAGTAGCTTCTTCGATTCTCTTCGAAACACCAAAAAACGAAATGATATTGGGCTCAGGGAGGTCTCTCGAAGAATTCTCACTTATCCTCAAATATTATTACCCCACCCCGTGACGTAGCGTATTCCAGCCAAAATATAAGTTTAGACCATTTTGAGAACTTTTTATATTTCCAGATGAAGGAAAAGCCGCGAAGTATGTTCTCTTGGATAATGCCATTGTTCCTAAAAAGATTCAGTTATTCCACTTGGGCGCGATCCTCGCGTCGCGGAGACCAAGGAGGCCGCCAGGGGACTTTCTGGGTACAATTGAACTCATCGTTGCCCTTTTTTCTCGTCGATTCACAAAAAATTGTACATCGGTTCGCTGTTTCATAGAGTAATTGAAACATTCAATTTCACGTGTTACTTGGATGCTCTTTCTTCTAATTTCTTCGCGGGATCCACGTTTATTTGGTTGAAAATTACCGTCAAACCCTGCTTCAGGGTATTTTGAAAAGTCAAAATATGTATCTATTCAATTTTTGCTACCATATCCTATTTCGAGGAAGATGGAACACCAAACAAATCAAAAATGAATCCACTTGTAAAATTACCAAAACATAAAAAAAGGATAAAGCGGTGAAGTAACCAAATCGACAATTAGTTAAAGTTTCAGGGATTCTATTAGACCTTTCTTTTTCTTCTACGGTGATTATCTTTCCGGCACACTCTAAAATAGTCAAATTCTGTTGTTTTATGGATTTTACAGCTTTGCAGTTATCTCCATCTTCCATCTCATCAAGTGTTCGCCCATTTTCCTGCTTCCTTCGTCCCGTAAGAGTTTTTTTGGGTACAAAAAGGCCTTCATTTTGGGTTTTTTGCTATCGTAAGCGCACATTATCTGAACTTTTTTCAAAGATATACCAATAACACAATTTCTTATCGCGCAGCTTCATAGAAGAGTTGAAACATCTCATTTTCCCCAAATTTTTCCATTTTTTATCCCAGTCGAATAATTTTAGCTGCACCTATACTTCTGGGCTTTTATAGCTGTTGATTTCCTCTGTCCAGCTGGCCTCTGATGCTCTCATCTCCTCCCTCGACCATGTGGGTAATCTCCCCCGCAATACCTTCCAATTTCCTGTCTGTCGTCCCGTTTTCCTGTCAGGTATTCTCCCCTCTCATATGCATGAGACGCCAGATGACATGTCCATTCCTGGGCCACGAAACAAAAGCTGTCCGGGTTCAGTTTTACGCCAGAGTTCAGTCGAACCTCTTCCGTGTTTCTTTTGTGTTTTTTTGTCGTCTTTTCCTGAAGAAGTAGCCCTAATTGGGCGAGAACGTACACGGTCAATTGCAGCAGCCGTCTGGCCCTGCAGGGGTAACCTCAAATTAGCAAAAATTCCGCGACAATTAAATCGCCGACCCCCACATTTAATTCTGGGCTAAAGTTGCTGAAATCGTGGGGGATAATGCCGGGTTATACGGTAGATCATCAGAAATTTTGCAGAGAGAGAATCCAGGGAGAATTTGTGAAATTATGCGAAAATTTTATACTTCGCGCTAATCTTATAGCGTTATTTCTGACCGTTTGGTGGCTCCTGGATATCGCTGTTTCCAATAAATTCTAATTCCAAAATATATTCCCCTTGGCGTAGCTCGTCTCCGCCTTTTTTCGGGTGTTTATTTATTCACGAGTAAGTACGAGTTTATTTGTCTTGGTCTCCTGTTTGAGTAGTCGTCGGATATTAATCCGGACCCTGAGGTTTCACACTTTTCGTCTGATTACGTCACAAGTTTTTTTCCCTTTTCTAGAACCAAGACAGAATCAGCTCAGGAACAGGAGTCAGGGTTTTGGCTTTCGCTCGAAACATGAAAATGTCTCATTTTCTCCAACAGTCAGTAATTAAAATTTTCTTTGATTTGACTGATGGAGAAGAGCTAATTCGCCACATAGGAAACAGTTAGTGCACAGTAGCCCAATAATTTCCTGTCTATTTTTTACCCTTGTTTCAATCTAAACATCAATCAATTTCTTTGTAAACACGGGCTTGTTCCTCTTGACTTTTAGTTTTCTGACATTTCCTCCCTAATAAACACGAGGCTCTATACTTTTTGATTTTACCCATACAATATTCTAGAAGTTCAGTAGAGCCCCGTTACTCACTAGGAATAAGAGCCCTGGTTGAAACGAAAAATAAAACGGCAGTCGTTTTTGGGATGAATACGATTATGTTTTGGGATTCGTAGAAAATCGGAGAACCTCGAATTTTGACAATCAATCAGATGCTCTGTCGATCAGGTAAGCAAACTGCTAATAATTTTCTGTCCCATGCTTCCAATGTCTTTATAGAACTAAATTTTTGCAAACTGTGTTTCGAACTTTTTTTATAAGAAATTTTTGAGGAATCTTGCTAATAATTTTACGCCCGGAGGGAAAAAAATCCCACAGAATATTCCAAAAATTTGAGTTTTTCCATTGCAGTTTTATCAACTCTTCAAAGATTCCAATGCGATGAATCCAAGTTGCTTCTCTATTAGTTCTTAGCGTCAACAAAATCGCACACTTTTTGTTCCTTGCTCCTTCAGAAGTTCCCGCCTCGATTCCCTCGACTTTCATGTGAAATCTCCTCCCTCACTGGGTAAAAGCCGCTAATTTCCTTCTTTTTTCTTCCAAATCTCTCATTTCCCCCTCGGTCTCCCCGTGGTCTTCTTGTTTATCCGCGGATCGTCGTCAAATTTCAAATTCCTTTGTTTTTCCGGTCTCCAATAAAATAAGAACTGGATTCCTCAATTATAGTCGTTCCTTATTTTCCCAAAGTAACATTTCATCCCGGGACTCGGGGAAAACAAAGTGCACAAGTTGTCTGTCAACGTAGCCGCCAATTTGAGCCGGCAGATGTGTTTGGCCACACCTTGCAATTACTTCCTGTTTCAGGTCCATCTCTTATAGTCAACTCCAAATTTTTAATTTTCTTCGCATGCGTTCTACGGTTTTCTTCTTCCCCTCCAATCAAAATACGCGTTTCCTTTGATAAAAGTTGAATTGAACCGAAGTAAACGGGGGATAATTGCCGTTTGGAGCCAGTGAACGGGAAGAAATCTGCCTTCTGATGAAGTTCATCGCTTAGAAATAATACACTTTTCAATGTTACTAAGAATAGAAAATGGGGCAGCTACGGTATTGGTTGCCGTCAACTCAATTGTTTTAGCGACTATTCGACGCCACAAGGGGAAGATCTTGGTCGTTTCCTATTTTAAATCATCAATTTTCATCGTTCTCTTTATTTTTCTGTCAATTTCTAAGCTATAAGAAAATTGAAACCATAGAAAGATTCAAATATTTGACATAAGATTGAGACACATTGGATTTGTGGATCAAAACACAATTTTTATCCCAGGAAACCCATAATTGCTTCAAATTGAACTCCCAGAAAGGCGCCGTCATATTTAGAGAAAAAAACGTGGATTTGGCAAAACTTTTACTTGTTCTTTTGTGTACCAGTTTGACACAGAAAAGAGCTCTTATCACGGACTGCTGAAACCTCTTTGAATTTCCTCAAGTGTTCGTTCAAAAAAGGCATCCAAGTTCTCCTGGAAAATGCCCCAAATTACTGGCCTTTTTCTATGGGTTTTACCTGTTTTTAATCAAGTCGAGACGACGTCAAAGGAAGCCGTCGTCGCCTTTGACAATCCCATAAATTCCGCTGGTCAATGTGTGTCCCGTTTCCTCGTTTTATTATCCGTCTCAGCTCATATTTGATTCCTCATTTTCTTGGATCTAAAAACATTCTCGAATTTCTCTTGTTCCTGTCGTACAGCTCCCGCTTTTCAGTCTTTGTTCCAATTGCTCCCTCCATTATTACACCCAGTCGAGCCGTCTTCTCCGGTTTCAATATGCCCATAAATATTTTCGTGGATCCGTTCCGGTCAGCTCTTTTTGCTGCCATTGAGAGCTTCTCTTTTTGTTTGCTTTTTGGAAAAAATGGGCTGTGAATGTTTCGCTTTTGCCATAAGATCCTGGAAAGATCCCTCACTTCATTAACTTGTTGACATGCACTCCACTGCCATGCTTCTGATGAAATATTTTGTCCAAAAAGTTCGTTTTATCATAAAAAAAATAACACAAGCCGCGCCACTTTCTGTAATTCTCCGAATTCCCGGGTAACCTGCCCTCTCTCTCGTTGTGTTTGTCACAATGGGACAGGAAATATATCTTGATTTGTCTCCTTGCTCCTGTCATGTCCATTTCCTCCCCCGCTGTCCACAATCTGTCCCTCGATCATCGCTACTTCGAACGTTTGTCCATCGTCTCAAGGGAATCTTAGCCAATTATCCGACACTTTTGAACGGGCTTATCTCTGCCCCGTTCACACCTTTTCTCAGTTTTTTTCGATCTCTTTTTGTTGTTACACAAACTTGATCGATTCTCTTCCATTTCAGGGATTCTTCATAATTCTCGTTGGGGAAATTTCAACGATGATTTGAACCCAATTTTTAGTCCATAAAATAACACAATTGCATTTTTGAGCGGTGCTAAATCCTCAAGAAAAAATTTTCCGCATATTGGAAGATTGCATTGTGCCTTCTCGTAGCCCGATTATTGAATTCTTCTATGGATATTTCCCCTTTCATTTCATGTGAAGTTCAACAAACTCTCGGAAAATTACCGTATCCTAGTCCATATAAACTTTCCCACTGCGTTCAATCGCCCTTGTCAAAACAATCACAAGCTTGAAATAATGAGGGAATCTGGAAGAGCAATTGCTAAAACAGAAATGTTCCTCCCATTTCCTTCTAATAATTATTAGGTTGTAACATAAGTCCGTGCAGCGGGTCAGCAAATTTTTCTCTTGGCCGCTGCCCGTTTATAAGGAGTAGTAGCTTGTAGAGCAGAATTTCTTCTTCAAAATGGTATATGTATCGTCTCTATAACTCGTTTTCTAGAGGCGCTACAGTCCAAGGAAGCGGAGATGCGAAAGGTTGAAACGTCGACATCAGACTATGATTTGGTTACCACTCAACTTATTTGAGTCCTGCTAATATTGAGGTATACAGTGGGTGGCCTACTGTAGAAAACAAGAGTCAGAATAATAGAATTAAACTTTGTCAAGAATCCATCGAGTTTTGCAACTTTTGGTGCGTTTTGGAGCAAAATAGCTGAAATGTCGAAAATACGGCGGTAAACTGGCTTTCTTTTTGGTGTACGCTAAAAAGCCCAAAAAATTCTACCCAGAAATATTTGTTGCCTTCTCCAAATTTGGATATTTCCCACGAAAACAGAAAAACGCGGCGCGAACTTATGTTACAACCTAATAGAATAAAACCGGAAAAATGAGAATTTGAGATGATCAAAACGAATTGCACTTGTTTCGATGCCGATAGATAACTGTAAATTGAGCTGATTCCATCGTTCTGCTTCTCTCGTTCGAATCCTCTACTTTCAAGTGTCAACCACACAAAGTTATGCCAGCAATTGAATCCTCGTGTGCATCATTTCCGATTATTTGTGTCCAATCTCTCGACTTTTTCTTCTCTCGACTAATTGCTGGCCTTCTCCAATCAAAAACCCTCTGCTTTTTGAACTCTTTTTTTTCTGCAAAGAGGTGTACTTCTTATTTTTTTCCTTGTACTGGTCTCAAAACCCCGTAGAATGCTTCAAATTATTGCAATACCATGAAAAGATCAAATATTTCATGGAAAGGTTCGCAGCAACCCCGAATTTTCAATGTTTTGGTGCCTCTTCTTATCTTTTCCTTTCTTCTTTTACTAATCTATTTTAAACAACTTTTTTTTATTAGAAAATGTCAATAATTCATCTTTTTTCTTCCTGTTTCTACATATGAAACTGGCCGATTTCCATGATGTTCAAGTCAATTTTGTAAGTTTCCTTGCCTAATCCTCAGGAAAAATCTTTCCAGCACCCTAGTCCTATTCCTAGTCCCAATAACTGGCTACAAAACTATCCAAGATCTGTTGAAATATAGGTAGATCGAGGATTTCAAAGGGAAATTGAATATTTAGAGTGAAGACAAAACCTCCAACTGTCAACAATTCGGCTCTCGATGTCAAATTAGGAATGTATCTTGAAAGTCTTGGCAATTTTCGATCGACTGAAATGGTATGAAATTTGCTTGTTTCAAGGGGGGGTTTTATTTTGCCGGGATATATCCAGACGATTAATGTAGGGGTTGATCAAAATTAATTTTCAGTCATTCGACGTCGATTTGTATGTCTACATGTCGTGGAAGGACGTGAGATTGGCCCACAATGAATCGGATTATGTGTTGATCAATGACGATGAGATTAGGAAGAAAATATGGTAAATTAAAAAATAAAATTCATCACCGGACGACTGTGTTGGCCGGATTCCTTTGGGTTTAATCCTATTTTATTGCATAGAAAAAATGACCAAACTTCATATTTCAGTCCCGCAAAATTATCTAGATTCCATTTATTTCTTTGATTTTGAGGCTACAAATGGCGAAATTCAACCGTGGAATTAGCTAACAGCCAGATTTTACGAGTGCAGAAACATATAAATTTGCTTTCTCAGTTGTTTTGTCCTCGTCTTCCTGGCCTCTGACAAAATAGAGCGACCAGTTATTTGCAAATTTGCATTTTCGTCAGTTGTTGAGCGGGAATTTTGGTTTCTTCACGTTTCCCTTTCGTTTCTTATTTTCCGCTGTTCCTTGGTTGATGATCATAAAAACAGGGCTTGTGCACTTCGAATTTTCCCAATTAGTTCTCGTCGCCTTCCGGTTTCAAGCTCATCTTGTAGTTGAATCCGCTCCCCAATACCAATTGTACATCGATTTACTTTCCAGGCTCCCGGATTTGTATTTCTCGAATGCCCGTCAATCCCATTTCCAAGAAGTCACAACTCCAAATTTCAATATGTTTGTTGCCCCGGATGGAACAGTCGCCTATTCTTGTCGATGTACCCTGACAGTGGCTTGTAGTCTGGATTTGAGGTATTTTGGGTTCAAATAGGAAAACCCGCCTGATTTATAGATTCTACCCGATGGATAATCAAATTTGTTCAATTCGAGTTGTCAGCTGTAAGTTTTTTTCGGAATATTTTCTGTTTCCCGCTGACTATCTAATAAATCACCCCAGTTTTCTATGTTTTTCAACAAAACATTTATTTAGATGCATATATAGCCCGGCAAATGAATGTGACGTGGTTCGACGCGGATGCCATTCGCCATAATCCGGAAATTGGACTGCCAGAATTTCAAATTACCGCCGTCAATAAGGGATACTGTAATGGGACATATCGATACGCGATGATGGCCGACAGCCATAAATTGGGTAAGTGAAGACGATTTTAGCAAAAAATATGGCAGAAGAGGCAAATGGAACTAACTTCTTTAGAATTCTCCGAAAATTAGTAGAAATCCCGAAGCATAAGAGAATTTTCAGCGGACTTCAGTTGCTTGGCCGGTTTGTTGTATCTTTCCCGGTCAATTGGCTACAACCTCGTCCAGTCGTATATTCCCACCGGGCTGATTGTCATGATATCCTGGGTATCTTTCTGGATTGATAGACGGGGTAACGGACCTGTATAATTGGAAATATTAAAGAATTTCAGCTGTTCCTGCACGGGTTACTTTGAGCTTCACGACACTCGTCTCGTTGACAACCCTGGTGAGTTTCTTCATTTTTGGCTTTTTTTGGATCCTCTCGTTGATAAAAATGATGAGCCAACCCGCAAAATGTCATAAGAACCTTGATCAGAGGATGGCAATCATGTTTCGGTGTCGCGGTCACATTTTTAGCTTAGTTTGCTAAAATTGGAAATAATTTCAGGGAAATGGTCTCCGATTCGGATTGCCACAAGTTAGCTACGCCAAGGCGATCGACCTCTGGTACGGAGGTAAGTCTTCTTCTATCTGCTACTTTTTTTATATTCCAACGTAAATTTATTACGAGCTATATCGAAAATTGGCAATTTTGATATTATTAACTTATCCCGATCGCGTGTGTTTCAATTCCGATTCAAAATTCCTCGCAGACAGTCAGTATATTCAGAAAACGAGATAATTTCCAGTTTGTATGCTGTTCGTCTTCCTGGCTCTGCTCGAATTCGCCATAGTCAACAGTTACATGAGAAAATCGGAGAAATTTGAGCAAATGGCTAAAAAGATTCAACTCGGGATCATTAGGAAAAGTGGGAATTGTGTCTTACTTTAGTAAAAACTGCGTCTAGGATCAGAAAATGAGAATTCGAATCGAACTGTAGAGAAGGTGACGTCGAATGGAATTGTGCCCGGGGAAAAGAAGACGGCTTTCCGGTATATTGACGAGTCGAACAGGACAAATCTCCAGGCTCCTTTTGGATGTAAGTTTTAGGGAGAGGAGTAATTTCAAATGGAAAACTACTTTTCACTAGGGAAGTTCATAGTTGAAAATTGATCCAAAATTATGTATTCCAAGGTTAGCCAATATCAAAACACCTCCAACTAGAACTAATATCAGAATGATGAAACATTAGCTAAAATTCTCTGAATCTCGTTTTTGAACCGGGCTTTCTAATTTCAAGGGCACTTGATCTCAAACAAAACAGTATTTGATTCAACATGCATGTCCCAATGTCCACCTTTCTTGACTTCTTCCCTTATTTCAGCCATGAAACATGCCTCGTCTCCTCGTCTCAATAAATTCCCAGACAAAATTCAATATGAAGAGCTGACACCCGAAGGATTTATGTGCAGTGACAATGAGGAAAAAGGTTCGTTTTTCTCTTATTTCTTCCCTAAACGGAAGGTACAGGTTTCGGAGCTTCGGTAGATTCCCGAAATTCGATCTACGACAACGTTTCTTCGCCCTGGAAAGACTTCAAATTATCTCTGTTAGGCGATGATTCGAGCAAAGGATCAGGTGAGACGAGCGAAGAGAAGAAGACCTGGAGTCTAGACGATGAATTGTGGGGAGAATTGAACCGAAATAAGCCAAAAGTTGTCTATGATTTGAACGGGAAAACAGCCACGACGAAGGAAAGTCTCTCTGTCACTTCCCATCTCCAGGTAATCCCCTTTTTTCTCTCAAAACAGGCAGGAATTCCAGTTGTCCCGTGTCTTCTCTCGAAATGCTCTTTTTATCGACAAATTGTGTCGTTATGGATTTCCTCTTCTTTTCTTTTTTTGGAATGTCTGGTACTGGTGGTATTATCTGGTTGTCAACGGGCAAGAAGAGATCACCCAAACCTCCTAATGATCTCTCTTCAATTTATTTATGATCTCACTCGTAAGAAAACACAAAAACAGGCCAAATTACATAATGTTCTCTTCGAAATTATGGGTAAAAATTGAATAAATATTATTGCGAGAATCAATTTACTATGGAAATGGGCAAAATACGAGGATTTTTCGAAGAAAACACAGAAAATTCTGAGAAATACGAAGAAAAAGCCCAGTTTCCATTCTTAGTCGTCCTTCAATTGCCAAATTCTACACAGAAATCCAATAATCCTTCCTTGTTCGCTTTTTCCACCTCAAGAAAAGGAGAGCAATCTGACGGAAATTCGACATAAGAAATCCCAGAAAAAAACTACGAAAAAAAAAGAGAAAAAAACAACGCAGACAGGCCCAAAGTTTTTTATTTGGTTCTCGATCTACATGAGAACGTGGGCGGAGGGGCCGCCAGCCTCCCAATCGTAGGGGAATTCACGGGATCCAGTCGACTGCAAGGCCTGACGCATCAATGCGTACAATCGCTGATAATCCGGTGCATCGTAGTACTTCAAAGCGTCGACAATCGTCAGCAGCTGGAAGAATTCCTGGGGACAAGGCGGCGGGAAGAGTTCTTGCGGCGTAACGCGGACGCGTTTCTTGTAGTCGCCGACGGCATTCATATCCTGGACTTCCTTCCACGGCAACCGGCCAAAGGTCAGCTCGACTTGCATGTAGATCCAGACCTCGACATCATCCTTGCGACACAGCTCACGCTGCATGTGACACGAAATCGGCGCATAGCGCACGGTACCACGGAATCCGGCAGCTTGACGCGGTTTTCGGATGACACCTTGGTCGTTGGTGAATTTACGGCACATTCCGAAATCGAGAATGTAGACCTTGCGCAATTCGCCGAGTTCGGCACGCCCAATTGTGTAGTTTCCAGGCTTCACGTCACGATGCAAATAACCGATCGAGTGAAGATCTGCAGACTTTTAGGTCAAATTTAAAGAAGATTAGCAACCTTCAAGAGCCTCCAAGGCCTGCATTCCAACGGACAAGGAACATCCCATGGTCATGTGCTGTCCAGGACCGCCTTTGTTCAAATCTTGGAGAGATTTGCCGACCAGAGTCATCACGACGTAATTGAAACTTCCGTAGCGGCCTTTATCCTCAATCTTGCAGAAATGGCGGGAATTTCTTTTGGTCAACTCCGTCAGCACGTAGACTTCCAACTTGAGGACTTGAATTTGCTCGTTGGCGCCTTCGACCTTCAATGCGTACATGCCAGTCGCATCGCGGACACGGTAAACGGCGCCGAAACCACCCTCGCCGAGTTTCTTGTCAATTGTCCAACGATCCACCTGCATGCCAGGGGTTAGTTGAACCAGTTCAGCTGCCATTTTTGATGGTTGTTGCTTCTGAAAATATTAAAATTAGTAGGGAGAAGTGGACATCGAGGCGTCGCCATGAAACACTAAAAACATGCCGCCAACAAAATTTTGTGATGATTTCGAGTAAAAATGGCAACCGAAAAGTAGCAAACAAAGTAAAAATACCTTGTGGAGAAGTAGACGACGACCTTCCCAGACGAATCCAGGAGACTACACTGATGACTCCTGCAGCGATTGGCCATTTATATAGGCAGTTTTCTTGTAAAAAACAGAAATAAAACAGGATATCCCTGTCGACATCGCTTTTACTCGGAATTTCTTCGCTTTTCTTGTCAATTTTCCGATTTCGCTCATTACTTGGGTCGAGAAAGGGAATTTCGGTCTATGAATGAATACCAACACGAAATTGAAAAGGGAAGAAGACAAGAAAATAAAGAACAACAAGTGGAATAAGAAGAGAAAATACCTGGTAATTTATAAAACTTATTTCTTGTCTGAATTTCCTTTTGGTTCATTGGCTGCCGTCGTCGTCATCCGCCGTCGTCGCCTCATTCTCTTCAAGCTTGATAAAATCGAAATCTAATACAGGAAGTCGTCCTGTCAAGCACCGAGCCTGTCTACTGATTAAAATAAAATTTATTACCAGCCAAAATAGAGATCAATAGAGGAAAAAATAATGAGAGATCAATTGTTAACACCTAATTTGTCGACCAGCAGTTCTTCCCGTTGAGTGTCCATCGTGTGGATTCGACTCTGCGTCGAGATTGTCCTCGTTCGACAGGAGATTCGACTCGCATTCCAGGAAATTGTCGAGGGGGATCTCGTTGTCTGAATATTATTATTTTCAGGGTTACTGTAGTCAGATACCTTTCTATGCGCTTCGACAGCTGCACAAAGGGAGCCGCTCCTCATTTCACTCAAAACTAAATTGAAGGCTTTTGTCAAATTGTCGTGGACTTCTGTCTTCGTGTAGGGCGCCGGTTGGACACTGAAATGAATAATTTTTTGTTGTATAAACTTCTTTTATTCAAGAGTCGACTGCACCGTTGATAAATATAAGCTTTACCTCAACGCGTGTTTGACAACAATATCGACGACTTTCGTCCGGATGTCTTTCCATTGTTCCGGGCTGAAATGAAGACTCCGATTGAAATTTTCCTCCCCCAGTCGACGACCAAGTTCTCGTAATTTTTCACCGCGACTAGATGAAGAAAACCTGAAAAATGCTGGTAAACAAAAAATGAAGCTAAAACCATTTGAGAACTTGTTCCAGGAAAATTCCAACAGTTTCGCCGTCGGCTTTCTCTCCAGAAATGGCCAGTCGGAGTTCGGGATATTCTTCGAAAAGCTGAAAAGTTCAAATTTTATCACTTCTTATCAAATAATTTGTTGCATTACCGCTTTTTTAATACCCATGAAACATTGAGTAAAAAACCAGTTTCACGGTTATTGTTCGTTTATTTTTGAGCCAAATTTAGTCAATTTCCCTATTTTTGTTTCTGTAAGTTCCCCATAATGTGAGGCATCTTTTTCAAACAGAAATTGCCGTAAAAAGCAGAAATATTGGAATTTCAACCGCCTTTTGAATAGTGGAATGATCATTCCACGATAATAATTTACATTAAAATTTATTTCACCACTTCCATGAATAGTTTCTATTCTCTGGAGTGCCAGTTCTTCTATCGGATCCGAATAAAACCAACCGTTTTGAGTACATTTTCCCCGACGATCGTCTTATTTGCCACAATTCTTCGATGCACAAATTCTGCAACCTCTGGTTTGACCGTGTGTCCTTTGAAGGAATTGCTCAAACTCAATGCTGACAGGCCATTCTTTTTCTAAATTCCCCAGTATTTTGTCGATTTCTAGCTCACATTATTATACGAGGGCAATTGGTAGAAGAGAAGCCAATTAGTGGCACTGTGGACGACCAGCAAAAGATTTGAGGCATCTGTGAGGTAGTAGGAATTCATGTATCGGTCTATTTTGTTGTCTTCAGCTTCACTGAAACGAGGAATAAGAATATTTCCAAGGTTTCGACAAACTCGACGGTGTCGCCGTATCCCAGCAGCTCGAGGAGAATTGTATTGAACATGTAGAGAGTATTACAGATGACAAATTTGAAATTTAGCAACTGAAAATGTTTCGGTTCTCTCTCATATTTTAGGAATTATTTCAATTCTAATTATTTGACAAAATAGGATGACTTACAGATAATCGTAGTGGAATATTCCGCCTTGGATTTGAATTTATTTGAAGATGTCCAACTGTCCGTTGATTACAAACCTTTAATTCTCCTTTAAAGAGAGTCGGGATTACGGTACCTGGATAGTTTTCACAGTCAAATATCCTATGACCAAAATTGGACACGGAGCACGGAATAAAAAATCAGGAAAGAAGTGGACCACTGGAAATTCATCATTTAGCAGCACAGAAAATTGGACTAGAATTAGAAGGACCAATGAAACATACCAAATCGATACAATCGCTGAGGAGTATCATCGTAGGGTTTTAGCAGCGTATAATATTTGAAACTCTCCTCCCCAAGTTCGAAACAATCCACGAGATGTCTCTCGAATGGAACGGGCAGTAAATTGACAACAAAAGCCCCGAAAACAATCGCCAGACAGATCCAATACACTCCAAATTTGGCCTTTCGCGTTCGTTGTTCCAGTGGCTTTGTCACCGCGTAATATCTGAAATTTGGGGATTTTTATCTGTTCCAGGGGAATCTTATTTATCCCAATTTATGGTAGACGGTGCTGTTTTGTATTCGGATAGACAACTAACCGTTCAATTGTAATGGCGACGACTTGCCAAATTGTACAGGAAACACAAAAAGAAGCAAAAGGTTGGAGGACGAAGAGAATGTAGGAAATGAACCCGTAACTTGGTGGCATTCCGTAGAGAAGAGACGGAATTCCATATGTCGCTGAAATATTTCGATAATCAGATTGGGAGATACAGGATTTTATTTAGAAGTATGCCTGAAACAAACGAAATCCTCACCAAGACAACTCAAAAGATACAGGGAATCCCAGATACAAATCATTCCCAAATGAACAGAAAGACGCTTGGAGAAATGACGAGATGTTCGAATCTGAAACGAGAGATTAGTCGAAGTTGTAACAAAACACAAGGCCAATTGAATTATTTTGAACGACAAGATTATAAAATAATCTTGAAACATGTCCTGAATTTCTGATAGTTACAGTTTTTAACGCAGTACCCCGATTTTTTGTGTTGTCAAGAAGGAAACAACTAGATGGCGCATATCAAAGGAGATGCAAACTAGCGTATTATAAAAATTTGATTGATGAAACATTTAGAATAGGAAAATGCTTCAATAGGATCTTTTAGGTTGGATGGCTCGATTTGCTCAATTACTCGTCGCGTTTTTTTTACAATTCGCCGTGGAATTTCATATCATCTCGAAATCGACAGATGATAGGATTTGTTCCTCTTCAGCTTTTTTCTTTACTATTTTCGCTGTAGGACACAATCGCAGGGACTCTCATCCAAGGAACTGGAAAATTCCAACGAAAAATTTGATTTTTCATGGTATAGTTGTCCAGTTCCCAGTATCCAAAATAAATTCCAAATATAATAAGAAACCCGTAAAACCTTTTAAAAATCGACTAACCTGGAATAATAGAAGAATACTGCCAAAAAGTCCCAAAACTACCAGAATTGTCGTCAAGATTCCGTTATATTTATAACTGAAAATGATCAAATTTGCCTATTTTCTACCTCAAAACCTACCTGAAATGTTTATAGTCACTGAAACTTTTCATCAAAGGAGCAGCGACGGCTGTCATCAGCGTGGCGTAATACATTTCGACGTCGTAACACCAGTCCATATCCGGATATTTAAAAGGCGTTTTGGTTTCGTTTTCCATATTCTGAAATGGAATTTAAAGAAAAAGAAGTCTTGAGACGAATGAGAAAGACTCACGGGGGATAAGGCGATTATTATGGAAAAAGGGGAGGATAATTGGCTTTTTAAGAAGTACAGGTAACCTCTTATTTTCCGGTTGGCCCGCCATTTACAACGAGACGCCAAGAAATTTATATGATAATTATAATAAAAAGCAATGAAAATGGGAGGAGAAGCAGTTGTTTTCAGGAGAAAAGAGGAAAAAAAGCTGCCGGGGAGGTCATTTCCCACGATCAAACTCAATCGGCCGACTCGTCTCGTATTCAGCCCCGTGGCCATCGAAGATTCTCGCCTTCTCAAAGGAGAAAAGAGGAAAAAAAGAGACGAAAGACTTTTTAATTTGAGATGTGGGCGGAAAAATCATGGGGAGGACGTCACGTTACTCTCTGGGTGTTTTATGAGGGCCAACTCGAACAAATTATACACACACGGGCCAGGCTCATGGCAGAACGCAGAGAACTTTGGAAAAGTATCAATAGGAGATCGACAGAATTGGAGGATTATTCCATTTTACCATTTTTGTTAGGGAGCGCATATCGAGCACAGAATAGGGCTTCTCTCAAGTATCACCCTTGATACATGGAAAAATTGACGAGTGTTCTCTTGGAATATTTAAACTGTTCATTTTTCTCTGAAGATTCCCAAAGACATGTTCTAAATATTGTTGAAGAATTATGGAAACAGCCGAGTACTTGCCTCGAAACATAAGAACCTCACAACTTAAAGTCAAAAGTGGGAAAACCTGGCATTTACTCAGAAAAATTGGAGAAGAAGTCCTAAAAATACTAAGAATTTTTTCTGCGCCCAATAAAGTAAACAAAAGGGAACATGAAAATTTTGTCATTTATGAGCATGAAGAAAAATTAGCTATTGGCCCTCAATTTGGTAAAGTATCAGAAGTGTGGAACATTCAATATTTCGAGGATCTCCGAGCTCGTTGAACTAGAAAAAGAGTTTCTCTCTGTCTTGTATTTTTTTCACCGAGCTTCAAGTATCCACAAACGATCCTACGACACAAATAGTAAACTCAAAACATGGAATGGAATTTTAATTTTTCCAATAAACTCAATTTTCAGGCTGAAATCATTTCTCAAATGTGAATCTGTAAAAATTGAAAACTCTCCCCATTCATATTCAAAATAACAAAGCTTTAAATGTTCTCCGATTTCTGTTTCCCTGCGCTAAATTTCGACTCAACGATTCTTTTATGAGCAATTTTTGGCCGGAGAACCACTGGCAAAAGACGCCGACAATGAACATTTGAAACTTTGGCTCGAATACGAGGTTTACTGATTTTTCTAAGGAAGCAAATATTGTTTTATGAAACGTAGACACCTTCAAAAACCGGGCGGAAGTTCAGTGGCGTAATTTGGTGGGGCAAATGCACCAAACAGAAGCAGTTTTGTGGGAATTGAATTCACCTCGACGGCGGATCCTGGTCAGTTACACTAATTTCACGATAAAAAAGTGCTACGTAGCCTGCCACACGAATAATCTTGGTAGTTTGAAAGTGATCTAATAAAGAACACGAAACAATTTTGCTGTAGGTGTTGGTAGGCACAAATTCAATGAGAAAATAGAAATTTTGGCAGTTTTTTTACCAGAAACATGGAAAATGATTGGGAAAACAAAAAAAAACCGATGATTCTGTGGAAAACTAGAAATTGAAGGAAGTAAACCTTGGAGCTTCCAATTCACAAAATTCAAGAAAGTGTCGCTAAACCCTTGATTGGGATTGAATAATCAAGGAAGATTCATAAGGCCGAGTTAAAACAATAAAATCGAAATTATCTGAACTGATCGCCATTTCAGCTTCAATTTCATAAACTCATCAAAACCCCCAAAATTTCAAATGTTTCCCAGCGGCCATTTACATCTACTTTACATTTACATCTATTACATCTATTATTACATTTACATTTACATCGAGTCTTTTTTTCCGGTAAATCTTCAACAATAAAGAGTTCCAAAAGAGAGTTCAATGTCCAAAATGTTCATTTCCATCGGGAAGAAGACGCCGAGTCGAGTAATTTGAAAATCAGACAAATTGGAATCTGCAGGAAGACGCAGTCTCTAACTCAATTCGTCTCTTTTTTACACTTTCCTCATCGCAAATGGACTTGGTCATTGGAAACGAAAAAGAAAGAAAAAAAAATAAAAAAAAAAGAAATATTGGCAGGATTTCTTGGAGATCGAAGAATCTTTCACATATTTGAATCATTTCGCTTTCGCTTTTTCTGTGCGGTTGTGTCTCAATGGGCTCTCCAGGAAAAAAATCACCCAAAAAACCGCCTACAGCCGTCTCCAGCTCGCAAGAAGATCTCGTCAAATTCATCACTATTTGTATGGAACAGATGAAAGGTTTCTGCTCGGCTACGATGAAAGAAATGAAGAGTATTATGGAAGAAAATGATAAGCGAAATCGGGAAATAATCGACAAATTGGTATCTATGGTCAAAGAATTAAAGAGAGATCAAAATAAGTCGGATGATGACACCTATGCATCGGTAACCAAGACACACTGTCCTCCGCCTCCTCCTGAACTAGCTATGTTAGAAGGAATGAAGCAGTACGAAAAGTTCCAATCCCAAGAAAAATCTAAACATATTGTACTGGTTGGCTGTAACGAGTCTAATGGAGATGGTGAGCAGTTGATGGAGAGACTGGATCAGCTTTGTTCCGAGAACGGACTTCCCAGAAATATTGAGAAAGTATTCCGGCATGGAAAAGCAGCTGCACACAAGTCTAGGATTGTAAAAATTAGAGTCAAAGATACACGCTATATCCACAGTATGAAGCAGGTTATTGGACGTTCTAATATGTGCGCCTATGCCCGGAACGACTTGACTCAAACGGAGCTTCAACACGACAGACAATTGAGAAAATGGACATATGACCAAAACCAAATTCATGGATGTAGAAGATTCCGAGTCCAAGATCTTCAAGTGATCGAAGCTAAAAACCCCCGCCCATTTAAGACGAGAGAAGAGGAAAAGATTAACAGGGATAATAATACAGGTCAGGGTGCAAATGTCTAATCACACAACAAATTCTAATGAGCTCAATTTAATTTCTGCAAACATTAGAGGTTTTCATAGCAAGCGATTAATTTTAGAACATATTTTATCACAATGCCCAAGTATTGTTATGCTAACAGAGACCTTTTTTGACCCAACTATCAGTTCTACTGATATTAATATTCCAAACTATTCCATGGAGTTATGTTCACGAGTTCCTAATCATAAAAAATCTGGCGGAGGAGGTGTGTGTATTTTTTATCCAAATAATCTAATTTGTTCGGTAGTCAAAAAATCATCAACCCTATTTTTCGAAGCATTGACTATTACTTTAAAAACAATGAACCAATCGCCTATTATGTTTACGGCATTATATCGTTCTCCTGGTTATTGTACTCAATTTCCCGATAAATTTGCAGAATATTTGTCTGCTCTTCCTCAAAATCTAAAACATGTCATTTCTGGTGATTTCAACTTGCCTGACATTGACTGGTCAACATGTACCTCTCAATCCCCTGTAAATAATGAATTTTTAACTCATATTAGCAACTTTGGATTATATCAAACAATATCAGAGCCTACCAGAGGTAACAATATATTAGATCTTCTCTTTATTAATGTACCTTCTCTAGTTCAAAATGTTAAAGTTACCGCTCCTCTTAGTGATCACTCAAAAATAGAAGCTACTATTTCTATTTCAGTAGACAAAAATTATTCAGATAACGTATTTTCTGATTTTAAAAAAGCCAATTATGATGTGCTAGAACAAATTTTATCTAACATAGACTGGAACTACCGTTTTAGTAGCTGTAAAAATTCAAATGAAATGTACTCGGAATTTTTGAATATTTTAAATCCCCTTATTGATAGGTTTGTTCCTCGAAAAAATAATAAAAATAAGAATTGTTTCCCTAAATATCTTGTAAAATTAAAAAGAAACGTAGAGAAATCATACATCCGCATGAAAAAGAACCCAAATGATAGAAATCAACGATCTTACAAGGAAACCCTCAAAATCTACAAAGAACAGTTAAAAACTTTTCAAATGCAAAAAGAAAATAAAATATGCACATCTAATAATCCGCGAACATTTTGGCAATACGTTAAAACAAGAGATAAAGGAGAATCAAAGGATATACCTCCCATCGAGGATAACAATAATAATATTATACATGATAACCAGGCAAAGGCAAATATTTTTAATGAATACTTTTCAAATGTTTTCACTAAAGATAATAATCTACCTTTTGATTGCCAGAATAAATCGGGCTCTATTTTATCAAGGATTACTTTTGAACCTTTTGAAGTATACCACGCACTTTCATCTTTAAAATCTAAATTATCCTTTGGACCTGACCTATTACCTTCCTTATTTCTCAAAAAATTAGCCTTGCCTCTGGCTCTACCGCTTTCGCTCATTTTTAACAATTCTTATAATACTGGCCACCTACCAGATATATGGAAATTATCTCATGTTATTCCCATTTATAAAAAAGGTGACGCATCTAAAACTAAAAATTATAGGCCCATAAGCATGACTTGTGTCACTGCAAGGATAATGGAACGATTTTTTGCAAATAAAATAAGGAATCATTTATGGGAGAACAATCATTTAGCCAAATCTCAACATGGTTTTTTAAATAACCGTAGTACAATCACCCAAATGCTCTCTTTTCACAAGGAAATAATAAAAGAAATACACAACGGTTTTTCCGTTGATGTAATATTTTTGGACATTGCAAAAGCTTTTGACACAGTAAACCACCGGAGATTATTAAAAATTCTAAAAGCATATAATATTCAAGGCAAAAATTTAAATTGGCTAAATTCTTTCGTAACAGCGAGAACACAAGTTGTTAAAATAAAAGATAACCTTTCTTCCAACGTAAAAGAATGTACTTCGGGTGTACCGCAGGGTACTGTCCTTGGCCCTCTCCTATTTCTATTATATATCAATGATATTGAAAGAAACCTCAAAACGGCCTCATTATACACTTACGCGGATGATTGTAAACTCCTAATGAGCACCAAACATCCTAATTACAATATTTTATTACAAAAAGATTTGCAAATATTAACATCTTGGCTAAATGAACGGCAACTATCTCTTTCCAGTGATAAATGTAAAATTATGCATATTGGTAAAAAAAATCCACAAAATGCATATTTTATCGATAAAAATGAACTAGAGAAGGTACATCAATTTAAAGATCTTGGCTATAATATGACTGATACATTATCCCCATCCACCCACATTAGATTGACTAAACAAAGATGCACGTCCATCACAAATAATATGTTTAGATTATTCACATTCTCAACGAACAATTTTATGAGATGTTATTCAGCTCTTATCCTCCCTATAATTGAATACGGCTCCGAAATTCTATATTCTCTTACAAAAAGTGACTCACAAATTCTGGAATCTATCCAAAGAAACTTTACAAAAAGGCTTCTCCCCCATCTTTCTTATGAAGAGAGACTAAAAAAACTAAAAATACAACCTTTATGGTTCCGGCGTATTATTAAAGATCTTGTAATGACCCATAAATACATTTATGGAAGAAACTCCTGTAAAAGTCCCTTCTCCATTTATGACCGAAACTCTCGAAACTTTAGTCTTAGATCAAATGGGTTAAAATTACAGCCACCTCCTCCAGAAGATATTCGATTTAAATACATAACCTCGAGAACATACTCCATATGGAATAGCTTACCCCAGGAAATTGTCTTCAATTATAATATTAACATATTTAAAACTAAAGTGACAAACTGGTTACAAAATAACCCAATTAGCACACTTTCTTTGCGCCCAAATTAAACATAATTTGATGTGTGATTGGCACACCCTTTCCTTGCTAACATTCTCCCTGGTACTATGCTATTTTTATGTATATTGTATATTATTAGAGGTGGTTAGCATAGCCCAAAATGGGTTCTTTCTCCTCCTCGTCTCAGTCTCCCCCAAAAGAATGAGAAAAATAAAAAATCTATCTAATATTCTGAGGGAGAAAATGAGAGTAGAAAATGTTGTCGTGAGAACTTTTACGAGAAAACATTAGAATTATTTAAAAATCTCAAAGTAAGGGATACGTATGAGGGGATTCAACGTGGTCTGACACCCGTAAAGGCTCGGCAACTGGTGGGAAATACAGAATTATTTAATACAGAACTGCTAATTGGTCTTGTAGACGTCAATTTCAGGCATTTTGCTAGCCGAAAGTTGCCCGGATACAAAAGGTACGTCCTGGTTTTACGTTTTCTGGGTTCTACTCCATTTTGAGGCTAATTTCTAGGGTGAAATAGTGGAAATATGGGATGTTACGGTAGAATTGGCAAAATTTTCTATTTAGAAATATCAGACGTTACAGAAATTGGGAAACATTGAGATTACGAATAATTATGGAGGTCCCGAAACAGGAATAAATTGGAAGAACAACAGCATTCATTGGACAAGATTACCCGCGTCACTGATATGGGGAGTCTGAAACAAGAAACGAGAGTAATTTCCATCTCGGATATGATGGCCTCTATTTTGATAGGAAATGTTGTTGGATAATAAAAATTGTTGTGTAGAGTACAAAACGGGGGCGACGAGCCTCGATTTTCGAAATTTGACCAGCCAGCCGGTTTCTAATTAGCCCGCTCATTTAGATGTTCAAAAATTATTCGAAAAAGTAGCCAGCAGCGGTCGATAGAAGACGGAACTCGAGGCTGATCTCAATTTTCCCAGGCCGGATGTGGCTAAGTATCATCTGGGACAATTTGGGTGGGTAAATGTGGCGGAGACAATCTGTTAGCAGACAAAAAAAACCGCCCAAGGGCCCAATTCGTCAGTTCAATCTGTTCACAACAAACAAAACTTATTCCCGGTTTTGACAGCTTCGAAACGAGTGAAAATAGAAAACATTTTTCAACTAATTTTAGGCTGCGGAGGACAGGAGGCGGGTCACTGTCAAGATTTCAAAATTGAGTTTTATGTCTTTATTTTATTCTCAATTTGAGAAGAATTATTTGATACACGACTGGCTCAGGTGAGTTCTAGCAATCAAGAGCAATCCTCCAAAGTAGAATAAAACTAAAGAATAGAGACTGGGTTTGAATCTGCGGGTAATCTCGCGTGGCTGATGATCATCGCGGCGAATAATAGCCCAAGTCCTGGAATAGGGTGAGGGGTGTGGGAACTCTCCCGGCTGGCTATTTCTGTCCTCAATCCCCTCCGATAAATGCTTCCCTTGTTCAAAATCATTTGGCAACTTTTATAAAGCGAGAGTCTTTTTTCAATGTTTCACTATTTTCGTAGAGTAAAAAGGAGGCAGAGTTATCCATTTATCTCCATCGGCTTTTATCCACAATTGGAATGTTTTTCAAAAGGATAACGCGGTAATAAGGGCATTTGGAACGAATTTAGAGGAAATTCAGAATGAGCATTTAGGAATTTTTTGGAGTTTCGGGCTCACTATTTGATTTTCTCATAGAAATATTTTCAATGTGATTGTGCACTGATTTCCATCAAAACTAGCACAGAATTGTCTTTCGAAGTTTCCGTTTACAGAGGGGATAAAATGGTAATTTCTGTGACACAGGATGAAGTTAGAAAGTGGACCAACGGAGGAGCCGGTCTCAATCGACCGGAGAAGACGAAGAATAACTGATGATCAAGAGAACCAAACGGAAATTATAGTCGCTAACTATTTATCACGTCGTAATTGATAGAAAAGGAAATGGGAAAGAAGCCACGGGAGGGGGCGAGTAGACTGAACATGGACGGGGAAGATAGAAAAACGGGTAGTAGAGGCAAGTGAATCCAATATAAACTAAGAACAATTGAAAAAATTTCTCTAAATCACAAGATTGAAACATTGCAGTATCAGAAATGGGAGTGGTAGTATCTCTGCAAATAAGAAAAGTCTCTAGAAACTGGTAATACCAACAATTCGAAAAATGTCGTATGGCGTTGGATCCAAATTGTCTCGTTCTTCTTAAAGAATTTCAGTTGAATAAAAATTGAAGGTGCAATACTGTCAGAAAGCTATATTCGAATGGCGAAACATAGAAGCTCAGTCCGGCAGAAAGGGGACGGGAGGTTGAAAACAATGCAAAACAATTGTACAGCAGATCTTCAGTAAGAAAATCACCTTTACGATCAGAAAAATCTGTAAAGGCATATCAAAGCATTCCCTTCTTTACAAATCCTTCTCCTTCCTTCAAAACATTCTACAATTTTTCCATAAATCGCTAGCACTAAAATCCGTCAAATCAAAGTCAACACAAGTGTTCCATTTTCAGACAATTAGCGTATGCGTACGAAATAACGGGGCTCGGGGCTGATTTGCATAGGAAAAAGGAAGGGGAGATTATTCGGCCAGCAGGATAATTGTTTGTCGGGCAAGGAGACATTTTTGTTTTATTAAACAGATGAAAAGAAAAGGAAAAGGCAGTCGGACAATGGGGGACGAGATCATTTATTATTCTCTAATTCTATCAGAAGGGCGAGAGGACGGCGGTGGCTACTCGTTCTTGCACTTACAGACGTTACAATTGCAGACTCGGCCAGATACAGCTGAAAATAAAACTGAATTATTGTATGTTTTGAGGGAAATACTAAAAAAGTTTTGGGTTGTCATTTTGATCATAAAAGTTCCTTTCCTCTCAAAATTTCCCCGATTTTATCAATTTCTATCGACTAACCTGTGCAATGTTTGTTGTGCTTGGCATTTCCACAACAAAATCCTCCTTTTGAGCAAGTTTCTCGACATTTATTCCCACAAATTCGATGTCCATGCTTGGAATCACAATGATCCACGTCTTCTGCACAGCCGGAAACTAAAACAAATCCATTTTTTTCAGCTAAAACTTACCACGACGACGGCCACGCATTGAGGATGAAAATCGAATTGAGAATTGTTGTTTGGCGGTGGAAGGAGGTGATATGGAGCCGATTCATTAAAAGGAATTCACAGGACGGAGGATTACGCACAAGGTGGCGGGTTATTTGAAGACGAAGCCAATTGAATGGAAGCAAGTAGAATAAATCGGATGATGTGGTATGATTCGAGTAAAACAAAATTTATGGAAAAGATAATAAGTGGACAATGGAACATCAGAAAACGAGAGATAACAAGAATTTCTAAAACCAAATTCCGTCAAAATGCTTTTTCCATCTTTTGTACTCTTTTTCTGTGTCCTTTAAATTATAAGCATGAGCAATTGAAAAGCTGGAGATTTGGTAGTCTTCAAGATCCGAATATGCACAAACCCTTGAGCCGCATTTCACTACGATTATGTCATAATAATCAAAACACGGGCACCACCATCGACTGACCTGAAAATTTCTCAAAATCCTCGTGATATTCTCCTCAATCCTTCACTGTAAGGTAAAGGAAAAAGCGAAAAGTAACAGAATTTTCTATTTACTTTCTTTATCCCGAGGGCATAGCGATAGGCGAACATTCAAGTTCACCCTCACCCTCACCCTGGTGATATCACCCGGTGATATCACCCACCCGCCGGTAAATGCGCTATTCACTCGATTTCCTTATTGTATGTGTTGATTTTAATATACACAATGGTAAGCTATCTGTTTTATAGTCGATGTCAGAAAAATTTCGGCTGAGAAACCACTCGACGTCGAAAGGCGGCGCGCGGACTGTCATCCAAGCCAACTCGACGTCGAGTGATTTTTCTCTGTTACACGTTGAGGAGTACAAAGGAGTCGTGTAGGAGTACAAACCACACAGAAAAGACAATATATTACAAATGAGAAAGAAAAAAATTGATTTAGAACAGAGAAAAACAATTTTCGAATTGTATATAGGAGTTGAAAGCATTTTCGTACATGTTGTAATTGCATAAAAAGAAGAACAAAATCAAAAAATACGATTTACACTCCACTAGCAGCACCCGCGCACTTTGTAACCAAGCGCATCGTGTTTATCACAAAATTTTGACCTACACTAGTCCACAAAATGATAGCACCACCCCTAATTTTTTCCGTCAAAATCCAAATTTTTCAGTTTTGATAAAACTGATTAGTACAAAAAATGTGTTCAGTTTGTAGCCATTTTATACCAAAGAGACGTTACAGTTCGAAAAAAAAATTAAGGAAATTTTTCACTTTTTTCAAAAAAGTCACTTTGGACAATCCACAAAATGATAGCACCACTATGAAAAATCGTTTATAACCTAACAAAAAATCAGAAAAATAACGAGAAAAGATGATCAGTATTCTGTCTGGCTTCCGTTACGCTAAATTGGCTGGAATATACAGAAGTCCATACCTTGATAACGGCTGTACAGAGGCCTTTGGTCCAACTCGCCTCAACCCTCAGTAATTCCCAGTTTTAGCTGGCTGACCCAACGGTAGGCCCTTTTTTTCTTGATAAATATGGTGATTCGTCCATGTTCAAACGTTTCCGACACTGTTCGAATCAGGTGGATAGGTGGAACAGTCAGGAAGAGCGATTTCTTTACTTGGAAGCCGGCTTCGACCTGTTCTAGTCTTGAGAACGGGTGCTCAATCTCGCATAAAAGTGCAAGACCTGTTGGATTTATACACTAAAATTGGAGTAAACCACAATGCAAAACGCCACAGTTATCAGTTCTCTTCATCACCTGTGAAACAAGGCTGGGATTGACCATATCTGTTGATGAGATACCCGCCCAAACTTTCGCGCTTGAGGTTGTCTTTTGTGACAACAATAAGTTCAATTACGGCGGTTCTGATGGCTTTAGATCATATTGCCATTGCTTCCAAAACGATAAAATTCGTTATTCCCAAAGAAACCCCTCAGGCTAGAGAGAAATGCTGTAGGTGGCGAGGTGACCGCCACCTTACCAACCGGGGGAGTCAACCTCTGCCTTGTTTCCAAGGAGATCAAGCGACCCGACTATCGTAACGTTTTGCACCATGGTTTACCATCATTTTAGCGTAGAATTCCAGATGGAGCTACACTTTTAAGCGAGACGGCGCTCCCATTCCCCCTGCGGATGCAGCCCACAGTACGCTTGACCGTAAGAGAATCGCTCTTCCTGACTGTTCCACCTATCCACCTGATTCGAACAGTGTCGGAAACGTTTGAACATGGACGAATCACCATATTTATCAAGAAAAAAAGGGCCTACCGTTGGGTCAGCCAGCTAAAACTGGGAATTACTGAGGGTTGAGGCGAGTTGGACCAAAGGCCTCTGTACAGCCGTTATCAAGGTATGGACTTCTGTATATTCCAGCCAATTTAGCGTAACGGAAGCCAGACAGAATACTGATCATCTTTTCTCGTTATTTTTCTGATTTTTTGTTAGGTTATAAACGATTTTTCATAGTGGTGCTATCATTTTGTGGATTGTCCAAAGTGACTTTTTTGAAAAAAGTGAAAAATTTCCTTAATTTTTTTTTCGAACTGTAACGTCTCTTTGGTATAAAATGGCTACAAACTGAACACATTTTTTGTACTAATCAGTTTTATCAAAACTGAAAAATTTGGATTTTGACGGCAAAAATTAGGGGTGGTGCTATCATTTTGTGGACTAGTGTAGAAACATACACATTGTAAATGAGTATGGATACCCGTAATGAATTTCGAAAAAAAAACAGTGCGAAGTACTATAGCAAGAAGCTTGAAAATATATCGCAAAACAAAAATTTTCAATCGAAAATATTCATAAATGCACAAAAATGCTTATAACTTTTCTAGCATTTCGATTTATGAAATGTAGTATACATCATTAGATTCCTTACCAGCCGTTTCGACCCCCCTACGGGGGGTCTTCGGCTGGGCGCCCGCTACGCGGGCTAGGAAGTCCAAGGCTCCGGATTTTTGTCCGGCTCCGCCGGACTGTAGTCCGCTCGGCCCGTCACTCGCCTTCGGCTCGTGCCGGACCTCGCTTCCCCTGCCCACCGTTCCCTTCCCCTCAATTGCTTCCCGCAGCGAAAATAC
Source organism: Oscheius sp. DF5033 (assembly GCA_964036215.1). NCBI lineage: Eukaryota > Metazoa > Nematoda > Chromadorea > Rhabditida > Rhabditidae > Oscheius > Oscheius sp. DF5033. The sequence goes on from CAXIWN010000006.1 coordinate 3,634,456, forward strand.
TGCAGAATTCTTTGCAGCGGCGATAAACATAAAAGCAAATAAATTATCCGCTCTGATGAAATCGAATAATACCGGTATTCCGGGTGAACTGTGCAATTGGTCGGTCTACGCAGTCAAATAAGCGTGTTTGATACTCTGCCCCACTCTCATTGATGATCTGTTTGAAATTTGCCTTCTCCACGCCGAGAGCAATCGAATGATAGTAATTTCGCTTTATATGGATGGAAAATAAGAAACGCAGCCAAATGACCATTTGATACTCAGTTGCGCTGAAACAGAAAACCACTATCGCAATTAGCTCTCTCGCATTGAAAGAAGCCGAATGATACCCGTTTTGTTGAGATTTTGTTGAAAAAGAGCGAAAGTTGACACATACGCAGCCAAATGGCACATTTGATACTCAGTCTCATTTAAAGAAAAAATAAGTTGCAGATTCTGATTCCCCACACTGAGAGCAGTCGAATGATACTAATTTCGATGCGTAACGATAGAAAATAAGAAATACGCAGCCAAATGGGCATTTGATACTCAGTCTCATTTAAATGGAAAACCATCACCATAATCAGCTTCCTCATACTGAGAGGAGTCGAACGGTACCTATTTTGTTGAAAAAGAGCGAAAATAGACAGATACGCAGCCAAATGGAACATTTGATACTCAGCCTCATTTAAAGAAAAAATAAGTTGCAGATTCTGATTCCCCACACTGAGAGCAGTCGAATGATACTAATTTCGATGCGTAACGATAGAAAATAAGAAATACGCAGCCAAATGTGACATTTGATACTCAGTCACACTTCTATTGCGAAATAATTATAGTGGAGCCATAAACAAAAAAGCAAAAATGTTTTGAACACATTTGTCACCGGCGGGGATCGAACCCGCGTCGCTTTTTTGGTGCGCGCGCCTTAGACCACTCGGTCACGATTTTTCGACATGTCAACGGACAGATACACAAACTCACGGACACCATAGCGTTTTAGTAGTAAGGGATCAAATTCTGAGTAAGAAAATAGCAAAAAATATTAAAAATATTAATAGTATAAACATTAACAAGAGTAAGATACTCGCGAAGTTATGAAAATAGCAATTTTCTAGATTGGGTGAACTTTTCTAGATTGGGTGAACTTCTGAGAAAATTCAGTCAAAAATGGAATGTTCAAGTTCACCCTCACCCTCACCGTGGGTGATATCACCAGGGTGAGGGTGAGGGTGAACTTGATTATTGGCCTAGCGATATTCATCGTAAGTGACGCCGTAAGTAATCTTGTCCGCGTCGCGGAGACGTTGGTTCACGTAATATTCGAATGTCGGCATAATTTGGTTTCTAAAAAAGAAAAAAGAAATATTATATTTTATGCGCGTGAGGAACAAAGACGGACGAAACCATATGGCGCCAAAATTGTTGCAAATATTGATCGGACCCATATCAACGCAATTCTGTCCAAGACTTTGATAAATAAAAGAAATGATAGAAAGGACGAAAATGCTTCGAAAAGAAGAGCCTCTGTTGAGATTGGGCGGGTACTCGAGGTGAGAAATGCGCGTTGTTCAATTTCTCACTGGATCGGTGAGAAATTGGAGAGGAATATTTGTCAATTTTGACAGTTGCCACGGAATCTCCCCCCTGAAGAAGAAACAAAATAGCTGTCTTCTCCCATCCCCTCCAGCCCCCAAATTCGACTAATTTACAGAGAAATCTTTATTAAATTTTTCAAAATTTTGCATAAATTACCCGTATAATTTGTCTTCCAATAAATGTTTGTCAATTTTGGCTATTATGCAAAGAAAAAGCACCATGAAAAATAGGAGAAAAAGGCGGGAAAATGGGGGCTATTGCTGTCTGGCAGCGGCTGTTGGGCTGACTGATCGTCGTCGTTGATTCTCCAAGTCCCGGTCCTTCAAACTGTCGCTGATTCTTTTCTTCAATTCCGTCGGGAAACGATCGTAGCATCGTTTACACGTCGGCTTCATATCGAATTCGTAGAATTTTGTCCTGAAAAATGTCGCAACGTACTATCATCAATTTGTGAATTTCGAATTTGGCTAAAAGGCATCACTGAAACGTTTCTGAACCTCTCTTTAAAAAGTTTTCGACTCACTTTTGATCCATTTTCTTGTCGCAGAATGAGCAGGAGAAACATTTGAGGCACCAACATTTGTGAAGGGCTTGGAAAACCTCGGCGCCACAGGGCTCGTTGCATTTGAAGCACAAATTACCGAAAAGCTGAAATATTCGAATTTTGAATAAGTAGAACTAAAATATCCCCTAAATTTTCGTCTAATACATTTCTCGAAACAGTAAATATAAAAAAAAAAACAAAAAATCAGCACTGTTTCCTACCTTGTGATAATGTTGATCACAATAGGCCAATCCTTTCCTTTCGTAGTGTCGATGTCCCAGGAATGGCTTTTCACAGACGGAACAGACAAAATGCTGGAAATTATAAGGTTTTTCCCGGTTTTCTAACCAAAAATAGGGCAAAAAATAGACAAACCTCAACGTGCCAACTTTTTCCGAGAGCTGTGACGACACGTTCCTCAATTGGACGATGGCAGGCACCGCAGATTGGAATTCCCATGGTGTCATGGCAGCGAAGACAATACAATTCACCGCCAACTTCACGAGAATCTACTGTCAGCTCAGTTCTGGAAATTAAAAGGTTTTAGGGTTTTGTTTTATTTTGGAAAGACTATGGGCTTCAATACGAGAGGATGGCTTACTTTCTTTGGAAAAAATATTGGAATTATTTCTGTTTGGTGGACATACGAAAGTCATCGAGTAGCTTACATTTTTTACTAATAATAAAAGTTTCAAAAATAAGCGTAAAACTAACTGGCATCGTTTGCACTTGAAATGATAAGGATGGAAGGAATCCCCTCGGAATTTGATGTGTTGTCCGTCGTCGATCATCGCGTTACATTTATGGCAGACATAACGGCCAGCTCCGGCTGCCTTTTCCCGCTCATTGCAATCTCGACACAGGGCTCTAAATACCGTAATTTTTTATCAGAAGAGCTCTTACCTGCCAGCATTCCTCAAGAACCCGATATCTGCCAACTCGCGGTTACAAATTTCACAGCAGAAGCAATGCGGATGCCAGCTGGCGTTCATGGCTTTTATTACACGGCCGACGATGAACTCGTCTGTAAATTTGGGCTTTTTTCTAGGCAAAGAGGGCAATTCTGGGCTGGAAAGAAGGGAAACTCACTGCATTTTCCGCAACAAGGAGCGTAGAGGACGTGGAAATCATGCTCGCAATATTTTCTACCCTCAAATTCAAAGTAAATTCCATCGGGGAAAGGCTCGAAACATTGAGCACAGCTGAAAATGGGAATACAATTATGTAGTCAACGGGTCACGGTCAGAAGAATGCCTTGGCATGCTGTGACGGACAACCAATTTTTCCGGTCAATTTCTGATTAAAAGACTTACACGAAACATTCCGAGTGCCAAACTTGTCCACTGGAATTGACCATTTGATCTTGGACATTGAAATGATCATTGCACCTGGAAATTGCTCATTTTTGCTCAAATTTTCAGCTCTTACCGGACGCAGACGAGATTCTCGAAACCCTGGGCTAGATCGCCATTGATATGGGGATCCAAGTCCATTCCACCGCCGCAGACCATCTGAAATTAGGCATTTATATCTGCGACCGAGATCAAAATCATATCGAAGCAACGCGGAAAGTTCTGGAAATAACGCAAAATTGAAACATTGAGATAGATGGGCCTTCGATGCATTGAATTTCTCCATGTTTCAAAAGAACAAGAAAAGACTACAAAACGGCGTATATTCAATTGTCAAATTCTTTCGTGTAGCCTGTAATAAGCAATCGATGATGATATTTTGGGAGATGAGCAAGGCGCCGTCGGCAAGAGGAATTGGTGTAAAGCAACAGCGGGGGAGGTGGACGAACGACGCTGAGAGCTACGGGGGCTGTAATACGGGGCCGGGAGAGGGAGAAACAGGGCAGGACTCACTGGACAACACAACAAAAACATTTTGGAAGAAAAGGCACTGATACAAAAGTAAAGCAGATAGAAGACCATCGTCAAGTACAAGAAGCGAAACATTTTAGAAAATCACTAAAAATCCAAAATTTTATGCTTCGATAAGGATATTTGACTGTCAATTAGCGTATTTTTCCGGTAAAAACATAAGAATTTAAAGGATGACCTGTGTGGAACGATTCCCCTCTTCTAACTTGGACTGAATAAAGGCGGCTGACGAACTGCTGGTTGCGCTTGTTGTCGTGATACTAAAATGCCCGCAACTGGAAAGCATTGATCCCCTCATCAAAAAGCAGCCGAAACAGCTGGGCTCCCTAATTTTGGCCCGTCACTGGGGAGAATTTTAGAACGCATGAGATAAGGTCATAAGTCGAGCGAAGTAATGGAAAGCATTATGGAGAGAAAATAAATGTTCTTTTACCAGTGATTTGAAATATACAAAAAACCCGAAAACAATGACCCAAGCGCCGGTTTTGTCTCCAAATTGAAACATCAGCTAAACAAGATTCTGGATTGGGATTTTCAAATTTTTCTGGAAAATCTAACTTTCAAAGAAACAAGTTGGGGTATTTTCGGTTTTATTTCACTTCAAGTTTGGGGTATTTTCGGTTTTATTTCACTTCATCTTGGAACTAAAAATTGTCAAGAATAGGAGTGACAAGCTGAACTTTGGAAGAATTTCAGGAAAAAAGAAAAGAACTGGGAAAACAGAGAATTGCGGGTTGGGGGTCATCTTGTAAAGAAGAAAAGGTAAGAGCAGCAGAAATTACGATGATTTCTTTTATTGGAAGACTGAAACACACGCGGATCCGAAAATTGGATAAAATTCAGACAATTTTGTGATGTTTCGAAGGAGTTACTAAATATATCACTTCTGTTTGCACTAATAACTAATCTTTTACGTTTACAGTTCATTTTCAACGGAAATATCCCAAAATTATAGCCACTTCCCGGTAATCTAATACCAACCCCCATAATTATCTGTCGGTTGCTTACCTGCCTAGCGGCGGGATTATAGAGTTCCATTAGAATACGGACAAACTGACGGTGGCGGACAAGGGGCTACTAATGTCGGTTTGCGGGGAGATCGATCGATCTGACTGCCCGCGCGGGCTAATACCACACCCTAACCTGGCCCGGGTACTTCTATTTGTTGACTTTTTGACATTTCGCAGTCATACATTCAAAATTCGAATTGAATGTAAAGTTAGACGCCTTTTTATTGAAGAAGAAATGGAGAAACAGTCAAATTCTTCAGAGGGAAGTTAAAATTTTAGAGTTTTTTGCCCTGACTTATAGAATTCGAAAAAAATAGTGGTTGATTACATGTCTGCATTGAAAGGAACTAAGATAATTATGATTTTTTGTTTCATCAGGTCCTTTTAGTTCATGGAAGGAGATATAGCTACTGACAAATGTGCCATGACAATTGTGAATAATGTGCCAATAGTCTAAAAAATTAAAAAATCCGGTAAAGAAGTCTCTTTTATCCCCTGTGATGACAATTTCTCCTGTTTCAAAGTAAAAATAAGCTGTGAGGATGATAAAAGGCGAACAACAGCTGGCTGGCTGGTAGCAGTCGTCATTCGTATTCGGGCCGGCCGGCTGGCTGGCCACATGTGTTAGCCTCCTCCCGAAAAATGCTGTTGGTCATGGCAAGAGACGCAGACACAATGCATATTTGAGAACTGACATGGTCGAGCTCCTGGTCAAGAAGAGGAGGAATTGAAGGGAATTGGGGCAAAAATGGGTGAAAGGGGGAGAGAAAAACTGGCAGGAAATGGATAAAGGCTATGGTTTTGTGATTTCATTCATGTTTAGGGATCGCACTAATAGAAATCCCTTCTTTCCTGGTCAGTTTCGAAGTTATTTGGAAAGTAAGCAAAGGATTGTCGACCATTACCGCCATGAGACGACAGATTCTCCTTCAGACTAGGATTATTATGACGGCTCATACTTGCTGGCAAGCGTCGAATGGTAAAAAAATAAAAAGACCACAACAAATGGAATTTTTCTAGGAATTCCAGCATATGTTTATCTAATTTTTAACAATAAAATAAGGAAAGATGTCTGGCGAATGTTTGGAAACAGAAAAAAGGAGCAGAAGTCGACTGGACTATCAGCTATTTCTGCTAGCTTCAATTGAATTACCGTGGAAATATGTTTAGAATTTATAAATTAAAATTTCATGTGAAATCATAAAAATACTGTTGTTGTTATTGCGCTACAGCTTTGTTAGATATTTCCATTATCACAAATTATTTTCATTCAGCAGAGTAAAAGTATAAAGAATGCCGAAAACAATAGCTGCCATTTTTGACGATTTTTTACTAGCAATTGACGCCGTGCTTGTTAGCAGAAACCATGAACTGTTATTTTCTTTCACGAATACTTTTAATTTTTATGTTTTCCTCTTTATGTTTTCCCCAAAACATTACAGTTTCTATCATCACCTCGAATAAAAGTAGGAAAGTAACTTGGCAGCCGAAGATATTGCAAGTTAGTATCACCAGAGTGATCAGAAAAGATATATCCAATCTTCAAAACATTCAATTCGGAGTCGAAAATTCGGAAACATCCCGTTTTTTGTCATTACTGTTCACCAATATTTTAATTTTGTGATGTAGAATCTATTGCTTCCCTACAGTGATCACCAAATAATAACCGATCCTTGAAACATAGACAGAGCTCTCTTTTTGGCCCTGACGTAAACAGACATCCTTGTTGTTACTGGATGTAGATCCTTTTACGCAGCAGAACAGCTGCTCTCCTTTAGTGCGACATAAATAGAAATGACACAACATAACAGAATCTTTAGGTTTTCTTTATTTTTCAATGGTTGTATAGTTCCTTTTGGAGGTGGCTATGATATCACCTAGTAGCCCTCCAATTATCTCGGGCTATCCTGTTCCTCAAACATCATTTCTCTCCTGTTTCTTGGGGTCCCCGCCACGCAATTCGGTGAATTATTCCACGACCCGGAATAGATCCAAACAACCGGCGGGCTACTCTTCTATACTTTCTTGGGTTTCATGCCACTTCTTTTTTTTAGCCAAAAATTGGAGCTGCTAATTCTTTTTCGACATAATAGAGCACAAAAATGTACTAAACGAAGAATTTCAGTCCATTTTTGGACCTGACTACAGTAATCCAGTTATTAAATTTTTTGTAGAAAAACTGAGTTTGTTCAAATGTTCCATTCTTTCTCTTTATCGTCTTTCCAGTGAAGATACTGCTAATTTTCCGACATTTTCTTGTGGTTCCGTTTATTCCAATGTTTCGGTCTTCCTTTTATACCGCCAGCTATCTTTTCCAGGAGTAATCTTTCTAAACGCACAAAACGTCACAAAGTTTGCTAGCCCTTCCTCTGTATCCATTTGGTACTGATTCCCCATTGTCAACTGTCGATAAAGTCAGTAAAAAGATTTTTATCGACGAATACAATTCCAACAAATTCATAGGTTTCCCACTGTTTCAACATTTCGCTATACCTTTAGCTATACTTTTCCGGCGGTACTCTGGTGACTCCAGTTCCTTCTAATTTGTTTCTTCTCTTCTTTTCCTTTCCGGCTATTTTATTTCAAAGTCTTCCGAGGAACTGCTAGCCGCCTAGCTCTAGTAACGGTTGCCCTCCTTCCCAAAAATCCTACCATGGTTTGCTCGTTCTCTGCCCCGAGTTATTTTCTGGGTACTTCATTTCAGTTCGTGTTCCTCATAAATTCCCCTCATTTTTAATCATCTACCGTATCTTGGATTTCTTCTTGTTCTGGGAAAAGGCATCAGCTTGACTTCCAGTCATTTCTGGGAAATCTAATGTTTTGGTTATCCTTTAAAGTAGCTGTCTTAGTTTGCTTGTACTTTCTCTACTATTGCTCCTTGTTGAATGAAACTTTCCCTTCATCTCTTCATATCTTCCCCGATCTGCTATAACAATTTTCTCGTTTCTGTGTAGTTTGTTTCCCGTCTTTTTGAAGAATCATTTCAGTTTCCTGTCCTTTTAAAACGGTTCCAATTCGTTTTCTGATCAGCTAAATCAGCGATAGAACCTGTCCATAAATACCTCACCCATTTTGCTTTCTGTTCAAAATGTTTCGGAAAATTCATAAAGATTTTCTCGTCTTTCCCAACATTACTACGCGTCTCTTCGACAGCAAATTTAGTCATTTTCCACTGCAGAATTCCGATAAAGTCCTCTCCTGGATTGAAACTGAGGCTGTTTTCCATAAAGCTTTCAACTTTCTCCTGAGAGTCACTTTCGAAGCCATAAGACCGGCCAGTTGCTCGTGTTATGATAGCAAAATTTCCAATGTTTTGAAGGTCAAATATTGGCACGTCATTTTAGAGCCATTGGATCAACTAAAAGCAAAATATGAAGGATCCAGGCCATTTTTTGTCCCTTTAGATTATTCCTCGACGATTTTGGAGGATCCGTAAAGGCTTACTTTCCCTTGTCCCAGTCGTTCGATATCTGGCTCTCGTTCCTCGAATTTCCAGTGTCCCCCCTTCCTTTTTAGTTTGTTCCATTTGTTTATGTATATCATCTGCCTGTGTTCTCGTCTAATTTATCATTGTGGTTATGGTTGTGGTGGCCAGAAGGAGGACCGGTTCCATCCTGCCTTCTTCTTCCAGGTGAACATAACTGGGCACATCGCCAGCTGTTTGTCGCCTTTCTCCCCCAACACGACACAGATTCTTTTACACGTTTCCATTTAAAAATTTTGCATTTGAAACCGGATCATAAATGCCACGAGTGTTCGCGGGCATTTCCTTCGGTGTTTACCGCATTCCTTGAGGGTCTTCTCCCTGTTTATTTGTCTGGAAAAACAGCCGCTAAAAACAACTTTGTCTCTTTTTTGACAAGAAGGTCAGCAGAGGATTCACTCGAGTTGCCGGATTAGGCGTCCACTTGCTCGGTGACTTCAAACTCGACATTTCCCTCTGTTTTTCCGTGGCTTACCGATTTTGTCATCCAACTAATCCTCCTTTCTAATGGGTTTAGAGCCGAAAAATGGAATGATCCCTTGTCTTTTTGGGCTTTATTGTTTTCTTCTGGATTCCTGAAATCTCGAAATCGCTGCTTGTTGTCCTAAAAAATTATTTGCTTACTGCCGCATCCCACAGTCATATTTCAGTCATTTTGAAGAAAACTTTTGAGAATTTTTGCTTTACTGCCTGGTACTTGGGACCTTTGACTATTCTATCGGCCTTCATCTTCTTAGGATTTTTATATTTTTGGAGGAATGCCACGACCGTTGTGGAACATCCTCATTTTCAACAGACTTCTGAAGTATTTTTTTTGAAATTTTCACCAAAATAAACAAGGACAACATTGCGAATTTTTCTGTTTCGAGGATCTTTATTATTCTCGGAGAGCAAGAAATTTTTGATTTTTTTAAAAGTCTGTTTTCAGAAGTCAGAAGTTGTTGTAAAAATCCTCCTTCCAGACTGAAAAGTTCACTGATTTGTTCAGTTGCTCCTCGCTTGTACCCTGTAATTTCCATCCAAAATTAGGCAAAGAACAGGTTCATTTATGCGTAAAAGAATAATAAATCAAATTGGTTGACCAGGTGCATAAAAACAGGCGAATGTTGACAGTTCTTCCTCTTCTAATCACGCGATGTACTTCGTCGTGTTATTTCACATATTCCGGGCAGGTATTCCTCTTTTTTTCTCATCATAGAAACCATACAAAATACGGCGGCGGGGGATCTGTTTTGACTAATTTGACAGACAAAAAAGCTGAACTAATAATCGAAAATGACAAAAACACGTGGTTATTTGATAGAACATGAGCAACTAATCATTTCTGTCGTCTGTATTTTGAGAATTGCACACACTGCTCCGTCTCATTGATTTCTTACTGTTCTTCATTATTTACCCAATTATTGAAACCATTGGAAACCAAGTTCTCATCAACTTCTGCTTTTATGTTCTGGCTAAAATGGATTTCTTATCCCAAAATTAATATTAGAGACTTGGTATACTTCCTCTTAAAAGTCAGTAATCTTCTTATCCCACCAAACTTTTGGAATGCCAGAAATCAAGGAGACACATCGATTTCCAATGTATTACCGCATGCAGTTCTCAAACGACAAGCCCATCAAGAAAATCAAGAATTTCCCCCAAAATTTTGTTTTGTTTTTCTTTATTTTGAAACCATAGGAAAAATTTGATGCTCTCACTGTTTCTCAGATCCCTCAAAAGGTTCTCCTTCTTCAAAAATTGTTTAATTCTCCTTCGATGTTAGTTCCAAATCCAAATTTGCTCATCTGTAGCCCCTCAAGAAAATCAAGAATGTAGCCCAGTTGAAGTCGTTGCTCCTCCCTGTTGTCAATTGAAATAATTGGAATCCATATAATTCCACCAACATTTCACCATTGCCACCATGACTTCTTCCATTAGACGCGACATTTGAAACAATATTCAGAGTTCCAAATTTCCGTACTCAGAAATCCTTCCGCGATCAATGGAATCAATCCTTCTTTTATTCTGAAAACGAGGGATTAGTGGAAATTTCACGGTAGTCTGACCTGCAGACGAGTTCTTCTCCAGCTAATCCTTTGAATTTTAGTCTTGTACTATTCTGGGAACCAGGAAATATCTGAAATTTAGCCGATGTTTAGTATTAGACGAGGAATCTTCTTGGTCTTTTCCCTTCCGATTGCGCAGTCGACTAAATCCAGTAATGTTTCCATTAGGGAATCACAATCTGCTGGTTGTATATAGCCCGCGAGGTTCAATTAGTCCTTTTTTGGAACGGATAGCTTCAGAAAGAGTCCGTGGCAATAGATTTCAATGTTTCATCGTTTCTCCAAATATCCCACTTTACGAGTATTTTTAATCAGCCGTACCTTTTAAAAATCCAGTTTCATTCTTTGCTTTTATCCTTATCGTTTTGAAGACAACTGAATTGGAGAGAAATTCAATGTTTCGTTCCCAATCCAAATATTTCAGCTTGTCCATGTTTCTACTGCATCCTAATCTCAGACTTGTTTCCAAAATATTCTTTCATCACCCTTTCCCTCCCATTTTTCGTGCTCCTAAAGATCGGAATAACAGTTCATTTTTGGAGTTTCTCCCCCTTTCAAATTCTAATTTGTGTTCCAGTGCTATCCTAAATGTTCTGGCTCACCAGAGATGCCATTACACGGAGCTTTGCTGTATCCTCTTCTCCTAAAAATCTGTTGTTATTTTTTTCCTACTTGTCCACAACGTGGCCATGTGGTCGAGGATTCGCAATGTTGATTTACCCGATTTTCTAGAAATTTCCATGTTTTACCCCCGAAACAAATGGGAAATCTTCCTGTGGTTTCAATTCATTGTTCGTTGTTAAAGTTACCCAACCGTTTCCCTACTGATCATTAGAAAAATGAGAATGCTGTCAATATCTTTATTTTATCATTGCAAATCTAAATATCTCACCCAGTTTCTAATCTACTCAACTTTCGTCTTCTCCCCAACCTCCTCTCTGCCCTCCCGCTGTCATTTCTCGTCTTTGATCTTTCTTCCCCTCCTTCTTGTCTCCTCCTAAAAGGTCCTAAAATTAATTTCCCATCGGTCCAGGCGGTCTTTCTCCGTCGAAAACAGTGCCATTTGTTGCAATCGTCGCCGAATTTCTTTTCAATGCTTTTAACCATATGACAAAGCGGCGAAAAACACATGGCTGCTGGGAGAAATCTGCCAGTTTTTGGCTGCAGCCGAGATGTAGCAGCTGATTGGGGCTGGCTGGTTCCTCATTCTTTTTCACAGCCACAGTTCACACGCCTCGTCGATTCCCCACTGCCCTTTTCTATGCAAAACCGATCTCGAATCAGTGACGAGTCGACGTATTAGCGACGCTCTTTTGACTGTTCTAATCCACTGGGCAGATTTCTTTTTTTGGATTTCTTTTCTTCTTCTTGGAATTTGCGAGACTAATGGATTAATTTATTGTAAGCCGTTTAAAGTTTAAAAATGATTCCATTCTGTATAATTTTAGCCAAAGGACAGGCCGACGCGTCTTCCTTGCTAATGCTCCTCGAGATAAGGAACTGATCACTTGAATTAGGTCAGGAAAAATGGTTCCGCTGTACTTTTTTTTCTCGCTTTACAGTCGCCCTTATAAAATAATCCGAAAATTTTCCATATTTCGTGCTCGACCTAAATATGCACAATATTTGACAAAATTCGATGCCTGGAGGCCTGTATTATGGCGATTTCCCTGTGTTTATGCATGATTTTCTACTCAAAGATACACTTTTCTACCGTATCCATCGTTTATTACGCGTAGATAGACACATTTGCAAGCAAAACGCCCGAAATCCCAGGGAATATGCCGTGAGAACTGCTCAAAACGTGGGGGATTGTAGCTGAAAAATGAGAATTGGGGAATATTCCGACCTTACCAAATGGCGATTGGGGGCTGCCTCAGGTTTCGTTGAAGTATTTCGAGTGAAACATTGAATTCTGTGGAAATCTCACAAATATTTTATGTACCAGCTTCCCTAATTATACAAAAGTTGGTAGGCTTTTCACTATTGATTCCCCCGATACCAATGGAAATATTATCCAAATAAGTTCAAGTAATTCCGATGTTTTCTGACCTGCTCCGTGTTTGATTTGTTCATATTCGGCCCGTCGTTTTGCCTTCGATGTTCTCTTGAGTTTTGACCTTTATTGACTGATTGTCCTCCATCCTCGAAATGTGTACAATTCCCTCTTGCAGAAATCTCTCACGGTTTGATCTTCCTTGTCTAGACACGTATCCCATCGTTCACGTCATAAGGACATCTTCTTCGTTTTCGGTCAATTCGACCCAGACTGTTTTCGAGCAGCTTCTTTCGTCTGTTTATCCCCGCCTTATCAGGGAAACCCATTTAGACTGTGTCTATCTCTCTTCTTTTTCGCTAAAAACAAACCAGCCTCAGTTCAAAGGCTTCGCTGATAACGAGGGTGGAGGACCCCATGTCCATCACTGTACTTTATTGGAGAAGAGTCACTTTCCCTTTTCTGGGGCAATCGGGGAGAAATCGACGCTTCTTTTGTGCTTCCTCATCCGTACTAATTTTCGTACTGGACATCAGTGTTACTTTCTCATAGACAAAACCTCTCCCTACGATTACATTTACCATCACCGAAAAACTTCAGGAAACGTAAGCCATCCTAGTACTTTGAAGCTTTTTCTATCCCCATATTAATCTAACCTGGCCGTTTCTCCATTATTACAGTTCCTGAAACGTCAAAATTCCCAACAAAACGCTCAATTCCACGGTTTTTTATTCTTACGATGTTTTACCGCTGCCATAATTGCTGAAAATAATTGGACAAATGCTACAATCAGAAAAAGTAGGGTTCAATCCTAAAGCTTCATATTTTTGAGGATCTCTGACATTTTGCAGCTAAAATAACCTGACTCTCTGGGTCCAATTTGAAAATCTGGGAATTTGAGTGGGGAAAAACTAAAATTAGCTGATGGCGGGAAAAATGAAGAGAATTTTATTTTTGAATGTTCTGCGGTGAAGGTAAATCCTTAGAAAAGACGAGTTCCTAGTTCTATCTGGAAAAATGGGGATTACCGTATCCTGCGACCTCCTGATCCGTGTTGACGAGACCTTTTTCCTTGCTTTTCGGTAAACGAATTATGCTGGCAGTTCTTTTTGTAAATTACGTGAATCACATGGAATTGCCCGTTGTTTTCCCAGGTAATTCCCACCTAATCCGGCAGTTGATTCATCCCCTGATCTCCCTTGTCTTCTCTTCGTTTTCTTCCTATTTACCTAGGGACCGCAAAGCGAAAACTGGAATTCATCGTATAGCTTTGTATTTAGTACCAAACGAAAGAGCTTTTTCTAACTTACATTTTGGTGTTTAAATCAAAGAAATTCGCCCATCCCGAGCAGAGATATGCTCCATTTTATGGCCCCGCGAGAGGTGCCTTTTTCATTGGAAAACTTGGTCACGGCTCAACACACAAACAACCAGGGTTCGATTCCTGTCAGAGGCAAAAAATTTTTGCTTTTTTTGATCAATATGTCAAAATGCTCGTTATCGTATGGCAAAGCCGATAGCGTGTAAATTATGCTTATTGAACATCGGACTTTCAATAAAAACGCATAAAATGTGTTAAAATTAGCATTGGTGCGCGTTTACTTCTGTAAAAATTCAACTTTTTGTTAAATTCACTGTGAACATATAGCTGTATCTTTTTTCAGCGCAAACGGATTTTGCTGATTTTTGGTGTAAAAATAGCTAACATGATGTACTATTAATAGCAACAATAAAAAAAGGTGAATCGATTATCTGTGTAGCAAAAATATTGAAAGTATGCTCACAGAAATAGCACCTTATTTCGTAAAATCATTTTCTCAATTAATTTTCGTCATTTTCGATATTTTTTTCTTTTTACCTATACAAAATGGCTTGAATTTTTTTACTAAATAAGTGGTTACGCATAAAAAGTATGAAAAATATTTTTTAATTGCTTGTGAAGTTGGGTGTCATCTATGAGCTGTAGAATTTTTCAGCGCAAACGGTTTTCTTTCATTTTTTGTGAGCAGCTTATATGCTTAAAATCAAATAAAAAACACAAAAAAAATAAAGTGAATCGGTCTTTTACATAGTAAAATTCACATGTTGAAGATTAGGTATACTGCTACTAGCAGTAAAACAACATTTTCATAATAAACCAATGGCGGCATTCGATTCTACGTTAAAAACTACCTGCTGGGTGTAAATATCAAAGCAGAAAACCTATATATAGAGGCGCACCGAAGCCTTTTATCTCGCGAACTATCCATGACCAAGTTTTCCGAGCAAAAAGTGTTACCCGCCAAAAGCGCGCGTTTGCGGACCCTATATTTACCCACTGCAATTTCCTTTCCTAATTGGAACCCCTTGGGTCCATCTAATCTTCCCCTCGAAACTAATTACCTCAATCTGCAAAAATTCTCCAATTTTTCAGATCTTTTGACCTTTTCTCATCTGTTTTTGACCCATCTTCGTCTCCCGAAAACAATCCCCAGAGTTATCTCCCGGCCGTTTTATTGTCAACTTCTTCATTTGCTCTCAATAATCATAAACTAAAAATCGTCCGTATTTTCCGACTCGTTGCACCTTGGCCTTTCTCAAGGGAGAGAATGGGAATAAGCTCCCAGTCCAAGAACACACAAAGAACGCTCTCCCGTCAAATATTTTCCCGTTTTGTCAGTCAAGTCCATCAATTTTTTTATGTTTTAGCACGACTTCAAAGTTCTCACTTCCATTCTTTCCCATTATCCATCAAAAACTTGAGTGAAATTCGTCTCCTGTCATCTTTCGACCAGAAATGATGAAAACATCTTGAAAATTAGAAGGAAACAAATCTAAAAGATACCGAGGGTTCCCTTATTTCAGATTATTTTCAAAAATGATTATGGTAGAGCCGAATTATGGCCCAAAATAGGCGAAGTTCTTCCAAAAATTTTCCTGTTTCTCCGGCTCTTCATAATTTTGTCTTTTTTGTTCCAAGTTATTCCTTTGGCATAGATCGCAGTGTAGAATTTCTCTCCTCCCATTTCCCTTATTTTTTACCGTAATCGATGATCTTTTTCAGATGTACTACTTGCGAAAATGTGCATCCGACCCTGTCCTCCTAAAACCTCATCAAAATGTCTTCATTGATCAATGGAATGGCAAAATTTGTAAGTTTCTTACTTCGAACAAGACCAAAATAAAAGAACTTCGGCTGTTCTCGTGCAAAAACATGCAATATTTCAAGCGGAAATATCCCAAATTTGTTTCAGGTTCACGTAATTCTTCGACTTCCTCCTACGTGTCGACAATTCTCCCAGGAGAGCAAATTGACGAGTTGTTGTTGAAATTCAGTGATGTAAGCGAGTGGCAAACTGCCAGTTTATGGATTTTTTCCAGCTTGAATTTGCTCAAATTCCAAAGGATATTTCGAGACGTGAAAGGCAAAAATTGGAGAAAAAAGTGCAGAGAAATGTCAGGAGACGACACTCAATTCTTGTGGCTAATAAAAGCCCGAATATTGGTAAATTTTTCAACATTGTTAATAAAATTGAGAAAACTGGAATTGCCAGAATAATAATCGATCCAAGAAACATCTGCTCAAAATAATTACAAATTTCCAGAGCACTTGGGTCGTTTCCGTTCGCTTTCCGATTTGACATCGAGGCAGCTGTCGTCTCCGACAAAAAGAGTCTCCTTCTCCTTGGCCGAGACCCGCTGCGATTTCTATGATAACGAGGAAACAGTCGAAATATTATCAGCCGGCAAAAAGTACAAACTACAGGTAAGACTGTTTTTGGAATCTTTTATCAGCCGCTGATGAATTTTGAAATGCAGATACGGGCTGATTTGACTGTACTTCCAAAAATAAAATGTGACTTTAGGAATCGCCTGAAATGAAATTGAAACCAATTTTGGTAAAACGTGATCGAGCCTTATCTCTCCCGTTGGAGCACATGGATGTCGTGATGTTTGATGCTTTCAAACGAGGATCGAAAGTTTCCATGGAGGTAAGCCGAGCGTCTCTTTTCTTTATCCAAATTTATGGAAAATACTAATATTTACCGGCGGGGAAATTAGTCGATAAACATGGGTAATTATGGGGAAGAATGCGGGTTCAAGTTTCAAGTTGTCTTTAAGTAGTTCACGGGGGATTTCAAAACACTACGCGACCGAATGTTTGGGGTTGAAAATGAAATGTTTCTGGGAACATTCATATCTCCTAATAGTCGTGGACCTCAGTTTTCGATAATCTTACCAATTCCCTCAGTTATTGTTGTCAAACTTGATACAATTCTTGTCCCAAAAATAGGAAGCAGTGGTGAAACTTACGGAAGAAACCCTGGAATTGCTTTGATTCTCAAAAGATGTCAAATTTACAGTTTCTTTTATAAACTCACACGTTTCGGGAGGACATTGTAATCCAAATTTTGCGAAAAGGTTGATAATTACTAATTGTAGGAACATTTCATAGGTTTCATTCCGAATTAGAATAACCTGGATAGCCCACAAGATTACTAGGAGCATTTTTGATAGTCGAATTTTGGAAAATGGCTTATTTTGGATATTCAACATATTGAGATTGCAATTCCTTTCTCCATTGTATGTAGTTGACAGAAAAATCCCTAATGTTTCCAGGTTCAATTGGACTTCCTGCGTAGTCGTCGACGAAAGTCATCCCGTAAAAATACTCCGAAAACGTGGAGTAACCCGGCGGATATGCTCAAATCTTTTGTCCTGCAATGTCTCTCTTCCCGAAGGAATCGAACTTCCCCGTCAGAAATGTAAGTTTCAGCCATTCTTTCTATACTCCGCGTTATTTTATTCAGCCATTCTTTCTCGTTATTTTATCCTCGTTAAACGCTCTGTTCCAGGTTGTGTCCCTTCACAGCAGTCGATTCCCATCAGAAAGCAGTCGTTGTTTGACAGTCTTCTTTAGGTTTCCGTAGTTTATTTCCCCGCTTACCATCTGACATATCCTCCCCTCGTCCATTCCCTGTCCATTTCCAGCTGTCTGCCAGCTACGTGTATCCCCACTACCCAATTCAACGGTTAATCCCCTTTCTCGATCTCTCCCGATCACAATGTGTTCTTTTTTTTTGTTTTACTAAATTCATTAAAGAATTCTATCATGTTACCATACAGTTCAATCCCTTTGGCATTTAGTTGACAACACAAAATGGGTTTTGTTTCAAGCCGGTCATGCAATCCACCAGGGCGATAATTTTTTTAGTTTGATATTCTTGATCCACGATGGAGCAATATCTTTATCTTCCAAAACCGAATTTCGTATTAGTTCACAGAAGAAGATAAATAATACTTGGCCGACCTTCCGTTATAAGACAATTACAAAAAAGTGAAAAGAAGCTCTTATTGTCTCTTTTCTGTTTTCCATTGTGTCACAATATCTGTGAACTATATTTTGGCAATAAATGTCGGTTTTCTTCTTCTCGACACGTCTCCATACTTTCATAATGGTCGTGATGGTGCTCGTACCGGTGATGTTTGAAATTGAAGAGGACTAAGTGGATCTAGAAACCAACATTATTGAAGCATCAAAGTAAATGGAATACAGATCCATTTCTACCTAGAAAGAAACACAAGAAAAAGTAAAAAATTTACCATAGAAATGCCAATGACGAGGCCAAGAAGTCCTCCGCCGGCGACATCTTCATATCTGAAATTTTCGATTTTTATGTTTCCCCAGCCATGTTTATATTTAAAATTTACCATGTCCCTACTGTGTTTGCTATCATGTCTTCAAATTTTCATTCTCCCGACTCACCTGTGCATAAAATCCCTGACTCTCGAAAGACAGATCCAAACAGCTCCTAGGAAAATAAAATACTGGACGAAGCCACGGACAACATTCGGAAAACGGAATCGACGATGAAGATACAGCTGAATTTCCCTATTTTTGTGAATAAAATCAACTCACGATTGTGAAAGAAGCAAAATAAAGAGAATGTGAAGCATGGCCCGAAGGAAACGAGAAATGCTGATCGGGACGATTATTACCCAAGCAGATAAAGTCTTCAATAAAAGCATTTGACCCTAAAACGGGGAATCTTTCAGATTATTGAGAATCCTACCTAGGGGACACAGCTGGTCGAGGTCTTTTGGTTGACAAACGGCGATAAAGTTGGGTCGAAGACGACTGGAAGTCCGTTTGAAAAGATTCGTGGCGAGAGAAGTGGCCAGGACACCGCAGACGTAGGCAGAATAGAAGAAAAAAGTCTTGATGATGACTTGGCGGTTGACGATCGACTTGAAACCACGGGCATGTTTCATTGACAAAGAAATTTCGGACAAAGGAACCTGAAATGAGTTTTCATCTATTTTGCAACGGAATATGGGCAAATAATTTTTCGAATTATACGGAGCGAGTAAAACACAGAAGAAACTCGAGCGACGACAAAATGCCTGGATAAAGAAAAAGATTGGCCGGGGGTAATTATTAAAAGTTTTAGAAAGAGTCAAATCGAAAATGTCCAACCCAACCATTTCGAGCATTTGCCCACCGATCAAAACACAAAAAAACCGTAAAACTTACAATGATAAGAATAGTCGTAAAGTAGATCAACTGCATCAATTCCGAGCTAACTGTCCCTGGCCTATTCGGGTAGCGGATCTCGTCGTCATCGCAGAAGAAACCCTAGAAAATCAGAAATAGCAAAGAAAGGAGGGAGAACGGTACCTGATTTGTGTAGGGAACCGATAAGGAAATATATCTGGCGATGTATAGAACGGGGATGGAGATCAGGGCCACGGCAAGGTTGTGCATTGACGAAAAAGGGAAACTCGGGGATTTGGTAGTAGATAGACGAGATGAGGAGCTGAAAATTGGGAGGTTCATCCGAGGTAGCGAGGAATTGCCGAAATAAGCGAAAAAACCATAAGAAGAGAATACGCAAGATTCGAGAAATTTGAAGCAAAGGAGCAAATTGAAGTTTTTCGATAGTTTTTGAATTGTTTCAGAAAATAACCAGACAATTTGCTGCTGATAAGAGGCCGCCACTCTTTCTTTGTCTGAAGACTCAGTTCAAATTATTCGAGACCAACTTTCCCCTTTTCAATAAATGGAAGGATGAGGATGGGACACGAGACATAAGAAAAAAAAGTAGAGGATCTACACAGCGATCGAATGAAGTAGCCAACCCGAAACAAAAACAAATGTGAATAAATTGTCGAGTAGTTCTACCCTTATCAGCCATGGTCAGCTGTCTCGCTGTCTCCAGCGAGAGCAACCCCGTCAAAATGTCCTCTTTCCGGGACAAATGAGGCACCGGTCGTGGATTGGACGGAGAAAAGAACTTCAATAGTACAGTCGACTGCAAATATTAAAAGGACAATCCAGACGTAAAAATTTCTGGTGAAGGAGGTGAAAGGATATTATTGCGCCAAAGTAGCGTCACCCCTCAAATTTTTATTATAACTTCTAAATCTTTTTATTTTCACTGTTTTCGCACCTTTTTCTCTATTTATTCTAATTGGTAAATATTCTACGTTCAATTGCGGTTCTTTTGCAACCTAACATGATGTGTGAAATGTAATATTAGCTGCAGAAAATAACAAACTATGTGCAAACTTTTTGATAAGTGTAACTTTATGGTGTTTCCTTGATATAGCGCTTATTTCTACCTTTACCTGATATCAAAAGAATGCTCTGAGTGTAGGAAATCTATAACAGTAGTTGAAAAACGGACAGTAGCCACATTTCCGATTTTTGCTGCGCTCGCACCCGTTTCACCTCGGCAGCAGAATGTTGAAAGCCTGCCGAGATGTTACGGGTGCGAGATTTAAAAATTTTTTTTTCGCGCACCCGTAGGATCTCGGCAGCTGGGACTCGCAGAATGTTGCCGCAGCCTGCCGAGATGTTACGGGTGCGAGTTTTAAAAATTTTATTTTTTTCTCTGAACCCGTAAGATCTCGGCAGCTGGGACTCGCAGAATGTTGCCGCAGCCTGCCGAGATGTTACGGGTGCGAGATTTAAAAATTTTTTTTCTCTGAACCCGTAAGATCTCGGCAGCCTTAACCTGCAGAATGTTGCCGCAGCCTGCCGAGATGTTACGGGTGCGAGTTTTAAAAATTTTTTTTTCGCGCACCCGTAAGATCTCGGCAGCTGGGACTCGCAGAATGTTGCCGCGGCCTGCCGAGATGTTACGAGTGCGAGATTTAAAAATTTTTTTTCTCTGAACCCGTAAGATCTCGGCAGCCTTAACCTGCAGAATGTTGCCGCAGCCTGCCGAGATGTTACGGGTGCGAGTTTTAAAAATTTTATTTTTTTCTCTGAACCCGTAAGATCTCGGCAGCTGGGACTCGCAGAATGTTGCCGCGGCCTGCCGAGATGTTACGGGTGCGAGTTTTAAAAACTTTTTTTTCGCGCACCCGTAGGATCTCGGCAGCTGGGACTCGCAGAATGTTGCCGCAGCCTGCCGAGATGTTACGGGTGCGAGTTTTAAAAATTTTTTTTCTCTGAACCCGTAAGATCTCGGCAGCTGGGACTCGCAGAATGTTGCCGCAGCCTGCCGAGATGTTACGGGTGCGAGATTTAAAAATTTTTTTTTCGCGCACCCGTAGGATCTCGGCAGCTGGGACTCGCAGAATGTTGCCGCAGCCTGCCGAGATGTTACGGGTGCGAGATTTAAAAATTTTTTTTCTCTGAACCCGTAAGATCTCGGCAGCCTTAACCTGCAGAATGTTGCCGCAGCCTGCCGAGATGTTACGGGTGCGAGTTTTAAAAATTTTATTTTTTCTCTGAACCCGTAAGATCTCGGCAGCTGGGACTCGCAGAATGTTGCCGCAGCCTGCCGAGATGTTACGGGTGCGAGATTTAAAAATTTTTTTTGGCGCACCCGTAAGATCTCGGCAGCTGGGACTCGCAGAATGTTGCCGCAGCCTGCCGAGATGTTACGGGTGCGAGATTTAAAAATTTTTTTTCGCGCACCCGTAGGATCTCGGCAGCTGGGACTCGCAGAATGTTGCCGCAGCCTGCCGAGATGTTACGGGTGCGAGTTTTAAAAATTTTTTTTTGGCGCACCCGTAAGATCTCGGCAGCTGGGACTCGCAGAATGTTGCCGCAGCCTGCCGAGATGTTACGGGTGCGTGTTTTAAAAAAAATTTTTTTTCGCGCACCCGTAAGATCTCGGCAGCTGGGACCCGCAGAATGTTGCCGCAGCCTGCGGAGATGTTACGGGTGCGAGTTTTAAAATTTTTTTTTCTCTGAACCCGTAAGATCTCGGCAGCCTTAACCTGCAGAATGTTGCCGCAGCCTGCCGAGATGTTACGGGTGCGAGATTTAAAAATTTTTTTTTCGCGCACCCGTAGGATCTCGGCAGCTGGGACTCGCAGAATGTTGCCGCAGCCTGCCGAGATGTTACGGGTGCGAGTTTTAAAAATTTTATTTTTTTCTCTGAACCCGTAAGATCTCGGCAGCTGGGACTCGCAGAATGTTGCCGCAGCCTGCCGAGATGTTACGGGTGCGAGATTTAAAAATTTTTTTTCTCTGAACCCGTAAGATCTCGGCAGCCTTAACCTGCAGAATGTTGCCGCAGCCTGCCGAGATGTTACGGGTGCGAGTTTTAAAAATTTTTTTTTCGCGCACCCGTAAGATCTCGGCAGCTGGGACTCGCAGAATGTTGCCGCGGCCTGCCGAGATGTTACGAGTGCGAGATTTAAAAATTTTTTTTCTCTGAACCCGTAAGATCTCGGCAGCCTTAACCTGCAGAATGTTGCCGCAGCCTGCCGAGATGTTACGGGTGCGAGTTTTAAAAATTTTATTTTTTTCTCTGAACCCGTAAGATCTCGGCAGCTGGGACTCGCAGAATGTTGCCGCGGCCTGCCGAGATGTTACGGGTGCGAGTTTTAAAAACTTTTTTTTCGCGCACCCGTAGGATCTCGGCAGCTGGGACTCGCAGAATGTTGCCGCAGCCTGCCGAGATGTTACGGGTGCGAGTTTTAAAAATTTTTTTTTCGCGCACCCGTAGGATCTCGGCAGCTGGGACTCGCAGAATGTTGCCGCGGCCTGCCGAGATGTTACGGGTGCGAGTTTTAAAAACTTTTTTTTCGCGCACCCGTAGGATCTCGGCAGCTGGGACTCGCAGAATGTTGCCGCAGCCTGCCGAGATGTTACGGGTGCGAGTTTTAAAAATTTTTTTTCTCTGAACCCGTAAGATCTCGGCAGCTGGGACTCGCAGAATGTTGCCGCAGCCTGCCGAGATGTTACGGGTGCGAGATTTAAAAATTTTTTTTGGCGCACCCGTAAGATCTCGGCAGCTGGGACTCGCAGAATGTTGCCGCAGCCTGCCGAGATGTTACGGGTGCGAGATTTAAAAATTTTTTTTGGCGCACCCGTAAGATCTCGGCAGCTGGGACTCGCAGAATGTTGCCGCAGCCTGCCGAGATGTTACGGGTGCGAGATTTAAAAATTTTTTTGGCGCACCCGTAAGATCTCGGCAGCTGGGACTCGCAGAATGTTGCCGCAGCCTGCCGAGATGTTACGGGTGCGAGTTTTAAAAATTTTATTTTTTCTCTGAACCCGTAAGATCTCGGCAGCTGGGACTCGCAGAATGTTGCCGCAGCCTGCCGAGATGTTACGGGTGCGAGATTTAAAAATTTTTTTTGGCGCACCCGTAAGATCTCGGCAGCTGGGACTCGCAGAATGTTGCCGCAGCCTGCCGAGATGTTACGGGTGCGAGATTTAAAAATTTTTTTTCGCGCACCCGTAGGATCTCGGCAGCTGGGACTCGCAGAATGTTGCCGCAGCCTGCCGAGATGTTACGGGTGCGAGTTTTAAAAATTTTTTTTTGGCGCACCCGTAAGATCTCGGCAGCTGGGACTCGCAGAATGTTGCCGCAGCCTGCCGAGATGTTACGGGTGCGTGTTTTAAAAAAAATTTTTTTTCGCGCACCCGTAAGATCTCGGCAGCTGGGACTCGCAGAATGTTGCCGCAGCCTGCGGAGATGTTACGGGTGCGAGATTTAAAATTTTTTTTTCTCTGAACCCGTAAGATCTCGGCAGCCTTAACCTGCAGAATGTTGCCGCAGCCTGCCGAGATGTTACGGGTGCGAGATTTAAAAATTTTTTTTCTCTGAACCCGTAAGATCTCGGCAGCCTTAACCTGCAGAATGTTGCCGCAGCCTGCCGAGATGTTACGGGTGCGAGTTTTAAAAATTTTTTTTCGCGCACCCGTAGGATCTCGGCAGCTGGGACTCGCAGAATGTTGCCGCAGCCTGCCGAGATGTTACGGGTGCGAGATTTAAAAATTTTTTTTTCGCGCACCCGTAAGATCTCGGCAGCCTTAACCTGCAGAATGTTGCCGCAGCCTGCCGAGATGTTACGGGTGCGAGATTTAAAAATTTTTTTTCTCTGAACCCGTAAGATCTCGGCAGCCTTAACCTGCAGAATGTTGCCGCAGCCTGCCGAGATGTTACGGGTGCGAGATTTAAAAATTTTTTTTTCGCGCACCCGTAAGATCTCGGCAGCTGGGACTCGCAGAATGTTGCCGCGGCCTGCCGAGATGTTACGGGTGCGAGTTTTAAAAACTTTTTTTTCGCGCACCCGTAGGATCTCGGCAGCTGGGACTCGCAGAATGTTGCCGCAGCCTGCCGAGATGTTACGGGTGCGAGATTTAAAAATTTTTTTTTCGCGCACCCGTAAGATCTCGGCAGCTGGGACTCGCAGAATGTTGCCGCAGCCTGCCGAGATGTTACGGGTGCGAGATTTAAAAATTTTTTTTTCGCGCACCCGTAGGATCTCGGCAGCTGGGACTCGCAGAATGTTGCCGCGGCCTGCCGAGATGTTACGGGTGCGAGTTTTAAAAATTTTTTTTTCGCGCACCCGTAGGATCTCGGCAGCTGGGACTCGCAGAATGTTGCCGCGGCCTGCCGAGATGTTACGGGTGCGAGTTTTAAAAATTTTTTTTCTCTGAACCCGTAAGATCTCGGCAGCTGGGACTCGCAGAATGTTGCCGCAGCCTGCCGAGATGTTACGGGTGCGAGATTTAAAAATTTTTTTTTCGCGCACCCGTAGGATCTCGGCAGCTGGGACTCGCAGAATGTTGCCGCGGCCTGCCGAGATGTTACGGGTGCGAGATCTAAAAATTTTTTTTCTCTGAACCCGTAAGATCTCGGCAGCTGCGACTCGCAGAATGTTGCCGCAGCCTGCCGAGATGTTACGGGTGCGAGATTTAAAAATTTTTTTCTCTGAACCCGTAAGATCTCGGCAGCTGGGACTCGCAGAATGTTGCCGCAGCCTGCCGAGATGTTACGGGTGCGAGTTTTAAAAATTTTTTTTCGCGCACCCGTAGGATCTCGGCAGCTGGGACTCGCAGAATGTTGCCGCAGCCTGCCGAGATGTTACGGGTGCGAGATTTAAAAATTTTTTTTTCGCGCACCCGTAAGATCTCGGCAGCCTTAACCTGCAGAATGTTGCCGCAGCCTGCCGAGATGTTACGGGTGCGAGATTTAAAAATTTTTTTCTCTGAACCCGTAAGATCTCGGCAGCCTTAACCTGCAGAATGTTGCCGCAGCCTGCCGAGATGTTACGGGTGCGAGATTTAAAATTTTTTTTTTCGCGCACCCGTAAGATCTCGGCAGCCTTAACCTGCAGAATGTTGCCGCAGCCTGCCGAGATGTTACGGGTGCGAGATTTAAAAATTTTTTTTCTCTGAACCCGTAAGATCTCGGCAGCCTTAACCTGCAGAATGTTGCCGCAGCCTGCCGAGATGTTACGGGTGCGAGATTTAAAAATTTTTTTTTCGCGCACCCGTAAGATCTCGGCAGCTGGGACTCGCAGAATGTTGCCGCGGCCTGCCGAGATGTTACGGGTGCGAGTTTTAAAAACTTTTTTTTCGCGCACCCGTAGGATCTCGGCAGCTGGGACTCGCAGAATGTTGCCGCAGCCTGCCGAGATGTTACGGGTGCGAGATTTAAAAATTTTTTTTTCGCGCACCCGTAGGATCTCGGCAGCTGGGACTCGCAGAATGTTGCCGCGGCCTGCCGAGATGTTACGGGTGCGAGTTTTAAAAATTTTTTTTTCGCGCACCCGTAGGATCTCGGCAGCTGGGACTCGCAGAATGTTGCCGCGGCCTGCCGAGATGTTACGGGTGCGAGTTTTAAAAATTTTTTTTCTCTGAACCCGTAAGATCTCGGCAGCTGGGACTCGCAGAATGTTGCCGCAGCCTGCCGAGATGTTACGGGTGCGAGATTTAAAAATTTTTTTTTCGCGCACCCGTAGGATCTCGGCAGCTGGGACTCGCAGAATGTTGCCGCGGCCTGCCGAGATGTTACGGGTGCGAGATCTAAAAATTTTTTTTCTCTGAACCCGTAAGATCTCGGCAGCTGCGACTCGCAGAATGTTGCCGCAGCCTGCCGAGATGTTACGGGTGCGAGATTTAAAAATTTTTTTCTCTGAACCCGTAAGATCTCGGCAGCTGGGACTCGCAGAATGTTGCCGCAGCCTGCCGAGATGTTACGGGTGCGAGTTTTAAAAATTTTTTTTCGCGCACCCGTAGGATCTCGGCAGCTGGGACTCGCAGAATGTTGCCGCAGCCTGCCGAGATGTTACGGGTGCGAGATTTAAAAATTTTTTTTTCGCGCACCCGTAAGATCTCGGCAGCTGGGACTCGCAGAATGTTGCCGCAGCCTGCCGAGATGTTACGGGTGCGAGTTTTAAAAATTTTTTTTCGCGCACCCGTAGGATCTCGGCAGCTGGGACTCGCAGAATGTTGCCGCAGCCTGCCGAGATGTTACGGGTGCGAGATTTAAAAATTTTTTTTTCGCGCACCCGTAAGATCTCGGCAGCCTTAACCTGCAGAATGTTGCCGCAGCCTGCCGAGATGTTACGGGTGCGAGATTTAAAAATTTTTTTTCTCTGAACCCGTAAGATCTCGGCAGCCTTAACCTGCAGAATGTTGCCGCAGCCTGCCGAGATGTTACGGGTGCGAGATTTAAAAATTTTTTTTTCGCGCACCCGTAAGATCTCGGCAGCTGGGACTCGCAGAATGTTGCCGCGGCCTGCCGAGATGTTACGGGTGCGAGATTTAAAAATTTTTTTTTCGCGCACCCGTAGGATCTCGGCAGCTGGGACTCGCAGAATGTTGCCGCGGCCTGCCGAGATGTTACGGGTGCGAGTTTTAAAAATTTTTTTTTCGCGCACCCGTAGGATCTCGGCAGCTGGGACTCGCAGAATGTTGCCGCGGCCTGCCGAGATGTTACGGGTGCGAGTTTTAAAAATTTTTTTTCTCTGAACCCGTAAGATCTCGGCAGCTGGGACTCGCAGAATGTTGCCGCAGCCTGCCGAGATGTTACGGGTGCGAGATTTAAAAATTTTTTTTTCGCGCACCCGTAAGATCTCGGCAGCTGGGACTCGCAGAATGTTGCCGCAGCCTGCCGAGATGTTACGGGTGCGAGTTTTAAAAATTTTATTTTTTCTCTGAACCCGTAAGATCTCGGCAGCTGGGACTCGCAGAATGTTGCCGCAGCCTGCCGAGATGTTACGGGTGCGAGTTTTAAAAATTTTATTTTTTCTCTGAACCCGTAAGATCTCGGCAGCTGGGACTCGCAGAATGTTGCCGCAGCCTGCCGAGATGTTACGGGTGCGAGATTTAAAAATTTTTTTTGGCGCACCCGTAAGATCTCGGCAGCTGGGACTCGCAGAATGTTGCCGCAGCCTGCCGAGATGTTACGGGTGCGAGATTTAAAAATTTATTTTTCGCGCACCCGTAAGATCTCGGCAGCTGGGACTCGCAGAATGTTGCCGCAGCCTGCCGAGATGTTACGGGTGCGAGTTTTAAAAATTTTATTTTTTCTCTGAACCCGTAAGATCTCGGCAGCTGGGACTCGCAGAATGTTGCCGCAGCCTGCCGAGATGTTACGGGTGCGAGATTTAAAAATTTTTTTTTCGCGCACCCGTAGGATCTCGGCAGCTGGGACTCGCAGAAGGTTGCCGCGGCCTGCCGAGATGTTACGGGTGCGAGTTTTAAAAATTTTTTTTCGCGCACCCGTAGGATCTCGGCAGCTGGGACTCGCAGAATGTTGCCGCGGCCTGCCGAGATGTTACGGGTGCGAGTTTTAAAAATTTTTTTTCGCGCACCCGTAGGATCTCGGCAGCTGGGACTCGCAGAATGTTGCCGCAGCCTGCCGAGATGTTACGGGTGCGAGTTTTAAAAATTTTTTTTCTCTGAACCCGTAAGATCTCGGCAGCTGGGACTCGCAGAATGTTGCCGCAGCCTGCCGAGATGTTACGGGTGCGAGTTTTAAAAATTTTATTTTTTCTCTGAACCCGTAAGATCTCGGCAGCTGGGACTCGCAGAATGTTGCCGCAGCCTGCCGAGATGTTACGGGTGCGAGATTTAAAAATTTTTTTTTCGCGCACCCGTAGGATCTCGGCAGCTGGGACTCGCAGAAGGTTGCCGCTGCCTGCCGAGATGTTACGGGTGCGAGTTTTAAAAATTTTTTTTCGCGCACCCGTAGGATCTCGGCAGCCTTAACCTGCAGAATGTTGCCGCGGCCTGCCGAGATGTTACGGGTGCGAGTTTTAAAAATTTTTTTTCGCGCACCCGTAGGATCTCGGCAGCTGGGACTCGCAGAATGTTGCCGCAGCCTGCCGAGATGTTACGGGTGCGAGTTTTAAAAATTTTTTTTGGCGCACCCGTAAGATCTCGGCAGCTGGGACTCGCAGAATGTTGCCGCAGCCTGCCGAGATGTTACGGGTGCGAGTTTTAAAAAAATTTTTTTTCGCGCACCCGTAAGATCTCGGCAGCTGGGACTCGCAGAATGTTGCCGCAGCCTGCCGAGATGTTACGGGCGCGTTAGAAATTTTCCGCAAAAGTCCCCGTTTTTGGATGACAATTGACGCCGAGACGTTGCTATCAGAGCTGTCGTATTTTTGTGACCTCAAGGCGATTATGGAGAAGTTGTGAAATTCTGAAATAATCAGATGTTTTGTCATTATAAAAAGGCACATAAATGGCACGAGTTCATTCTAAACTTGTGGTTAGAAGTGTCAATTTTCATTATCTCGGGTATAAAATCCTCTTATCGTGGCCTTTTCCATTTTCTGTCAAATGCCGGTCAAGAAATGTAATTATATCGATGCCAATTCGACTATTTGTGGTCATAAAGTTATGGTATTTCTGGAAATTTTGTGATTTTTCGATTAATTCAGGTCGTCATTATGACTGTGGCTCTTCTCCTGATAATCAGCTCGACGATGGTTTTTATTATGAATAATATTGTCACAAATTCTCCGTTAAATGTTGCTGCAATTATGTTTGGAATGTAAATGGCTGGAATAAGCGAAAATATGGGAATTTCAGGTTTTGTATAGCTTCAAAAGGACTCGAAGCCAATTACGAAGTAGCAATGTTCCTTACTTCTTCAGTAATTTTTGTATTTTCCAGAAATCCTAACGGTTTCAGCTTTTCTTCACAATAATTATTTCGATTCAAAGTTTCAATAATCTTTTTTATTATCGAATGTTGGCTAAACTTCCTCATTGCTATCACAGTAATTTTGTATTTTTCCTACTTTAAAAAAGGCTACAGATAGCGCTCTTTCCTTGTCAAATCCTTTTGGAACACCAGATTGCAGTAATTTTGAGTGGAACGGAGGAAGTAAGCCAACTTCCCTATAATTTCTAATAATTCCAGGCAGTGGTCTTCTTTTTTGTCTTTGTTTTCATTGGAGTCGGGATAACTGCCCTTTCTTATCCAATTTTTGCCTTTCTAGTAATAAAAATTGTCATAGAAAAAAGGGCAGCGAAAGTGTAAGACGGCCACCTATAAAAATTATAAATAATTCAGGAATACTCCACGGGTTCGGGTGAAAACAACCAACGCACGGCCCAGATTCCTTGAAAATTTACCGGCTTTGATGGTCTAATAAATATGAAAAATATTATTCTTAATTTAAAATTTATCAAAATCAACAAAGAAAATAAAACAAAACGAATGTTCTTACTTTATCCGATAAAAATGTAGACTACCACAATCTTCGAAAAGTTCTTCATTTCCACCAGCAAATTCTGCACATTGTTTTGCCGTTGAAATTTCTTCCAACCAATCATCAATAGTGAAAGACAGCTTGAGATGTGCTACCACGTCTTTTAAATCAGGATTATGCAGCAATAAGCAATTCTTCTTTAAATTATCTTTTAAAAATTCCCAGCATGATGTCTGAAAAGTGAGATTACTCGATATTCCCAAAAAAACGAAACCTGTTCTTCATGGGACATAAAGAAACTGAAAACATTGTTCATAATTACCATATCTGCTTTTGAAATTATTTCGGCTTGTTTACGGACATCGGAACAAACTACGCTAACATTCTAAGAAAATTAGAACGAGACGGAAAGGAGTCATACCTCTAAACTAAAATTTTTGATAGTTTCATTTTGCAGCTTGCATAAATCTTCGTTTAATTCAATCCCGGTAACTTTGATGTTATCGCCTCTACAAAAAAAATTAAAGTTTTAAGTTAATAGATACCCAAAAAGTCCAGCTGCATAAATAACAGCTCCAAGTCGAGATCCAATATCCACTACACTAAATCCTTCTGTTTGTTTTTTTAACGGAACAAGTTGAGTGAAAACAAATTCTAACTAAAATTCGATAAAATCAAAGAAAAAAAGAAATACCTGAGCCGGAGCAAGACTATGGCTGATAAATGTTAAAGGCTTCGTATTTTTTGATCCACAATCTAGACAATAAGTTCGTGTCAGTTTGCCTTGTTCTACTAAATCTTCGATGTCATCTTCCTCATAAAGAAAACAATCAACATGGACCTGAAACAAAAAAATGATTAAAAAAATACAAAAAACGAACCGTATTGGTTGAATTACAATCAGAATCAAATCCTTCTGTTGGATAGCTAACTTTCTCCGATGACAATTGACCATTTACAGGAACCTACAAATATATTATTCCTAAATAAAAAATTCAACCTTTTCTCGCAAAGAATGGCTTATTTCAGTCAATGTTTCCATAGCATCTCGAACATCTTTTGGCTTTTGTTCTTCTTTTTCCATTGCGAATGAAGTCTGTACCCAATTTAAAAATTTTGGTACTTCTTTAGGTTGTATCCTAAAAATACAACAAAAATTTTGAAAATTAGAAACCTTTCTAGGAAACCTAAAAATTCATCTTCGGCTTGTTTCAGGCTCAAGCCTTCTTTTCTTGCTTTCTTCGCGGCTGACATTTTCCTACTGAAATTTATGTTTATAGCTGCTAATTTGAATGAATAAAAATGATTCAAAACACTGAAGAGATTGATGGACAATTGAAGTATACTGATAAATATTTTATTTGTACAATAACAAAAACAATTTGAATATAAGAGAAAATAAATACTAAAAAAGGAAAAACCATAAAAGTATCACAGTAAGGAAATGCCTACAAACCTGTTCAATCAATATGAGACCGGACTTGTTCAATTCTTCGAGGGGCGTATACTTTTTCGGGAGTAGTCCAAGAAGACCAGTAAAAGGGCAAAATACAGACGAGTCCTAATATGGCGCCACCTGAAAAAAGTTCAATTAATTGTCGTAAACATCAAACGGAACTGAAGTAGGTAAAAAGTTGAACTAACCGATAACATCTGTAGGATGATGCCAGCAATCGGTCACTCGAGTGATGGCGCAAATTGATGACCATAAAGAAATAATTGGAAGGGCTACATTTCGAATAGTACGTATCAATGAGTTTTGACTAGCGTTTGTTAATCTAAACTATGTATATTACAAAAAAAGTTAATCCTTCACCTAGTAAGGTATATGACATAAAATAGCCAAACAAAGATTGCAGCAGTTGTATGACCTGAAGGGAAAGAAGTTCGGGCTACTCGTACTCGGTGGACATCAGGATTTAGACAAACAACTTTGGATGCTAAATGGAAGCTCATTTGAGATGAAGACGCGTCTACCAGGAATAAGAGCATCACGATCTGTGTTGCAATCCATCTTTGTCCAGTCGGGTTGACAAGCAGCAACAAAATGTGGCCTCATTCTTCCGTAATAACACTAAATTCTCGTATTCGAATGGCTACACAACATGTAGAACCTTGAAAAATTCCATAGAAAATGTGCAAAGAGCATAGAGCAGCAGAAATTTCAAATAAACTAATGTGGATGTTGTAAAATATTTAGCAAGACGATTTGAACCCTAAATTTTCAAGATTATAATCTGCAACAAACTAGTAGCACCTGTGCATTGAAGAATAATATTCCTTCAACAATGAGAATAAGTGGAAAAGGGCTACCAAGAGTTACAACAAGAAGATGCTTCAATCCAATTGTATTGGGCAAGAACGGCTTTCGAATAGCTTCATCATTACACGGGAAATCATGTTCATATGGAGCAACAGCACTTCTAAAATCAACTGTGCAAACAATTCAAAGAATAACAAACTTGACAAATGTGTAGAATAAAGAAATGGCTACAACGAGAGTAATTGAAATGTCTAATACCATGTATAATATTCCTTTTGCTATAATTTGTCGCCTCCTCGTGCTTAGGTTATGTTCACCTAACCTTCCACTAAATGTGACCCTGCTCATCGACGGCATATTGCTGAAAATATACGAAAAACTGAAGAAAGTACAAAGAAAGGTGGATTTCCCACAGATAAGAAAGACTGGTGAAATAAAAATTGTATTTTCGCGTCACCAAAATGTTGTACGTGATTGCCCCACTGAATTGTTTTTTACTGTAAAAATTTTACAGTATGCTTTTTGAATGTTGAGAATCACTTTTTCGAAGTTTTCCCATCTCTTGCTTGTTTTATTTGTTCTTTTTGGTGTTAGTTTGCATATTTACTCGTAAATTTCAGATGCCTCCATACTGGGATAATTTGGCCAATGTATTTTCGTCTATGTTAGGTGGCACACTATTCCAAGATCTTCATAAATTCACTGATAATGAGATTCGGCCGTTTTTACCTGTTCTAATTTGTAGCTCATTTGGACCACCATCACACGAAGTTGTAAGTCTTTGTGTGATGCCTTTTTACAATCTTTTAGAGTATACTGTTGAGTCGTCTTGCTTCTTTTCCAGAGGGAAATAGATGTCTTCATCTTTTTCAAACCGATTATACAGAATTACTAATGGATTTGAAATCACCAAAGCTAGCGGCAATGGCTTATGAAGGAAGCAACGATTATAATAAAATAAAACTAATTATGTCAGCACTTTTACGGCCAGGTAGTTTTCTATTTCCATCGGGTAAAATAATATTTCTTGCAGAATCGAAAGATGATAAATCGCTAGCTGCCCTTATAACAGAAGAAAATTTAAATGAAGTTATTCTGCTCACTCAAATCGCCTATTTGAAAATGTCGGGTAGTTTTGATATTGAACACATTGTAAAAAAAGCAATTGGGGTACCAAATGGTGCTTATTTGATAACAGGAGTGGGTTAATTTAGACAATATTCTGACTTACTATTTTCTATTTCAGCTAATTTCAAATGCTCCTGAACTACTTGAACCCGTTTTAGTAACTTTAAAAGGAATTCCAATCAGTGATGAATGTGGAAAAGGACGTGAAAGAGGAGCATTATTTGATTTAGTAAGAACTCAGTCGGAGCATATTGTGCTTTTTAGATATTTTGTCTATATCCAACTATTAGATGGTCTGTTATTAATGATATTGCTAAAAATCGAAGAGATGCTCTACTTGCAAGTCAGTGTCTTGCCTTGTTTTTCTGATGTATTCATTTTCAGTTCGTCTAGCAACCACAAGCCCGCGAAGCGATGAAAAAGAATTGCTGTCATTTCTCACATCACAACTTATCCACCGTGATTCTGACACTTTGACCTCTCAACTGATAGCCAAGAGTCCAGCAAGGCCTACTTTAAATGCCGTTTATGAGCGGCTCTTTACAATAGCAGAAGATACACTAAAACGGTAAGGCATTTTATTAGCTTGCAATTTATTGTCTTTAGTAATCCTATTCAACCACAAACTGAATTAATTCGGCTGATTGTTTTTCTCCAGCAACATTGTACAGCTAAATTGAATCCTGCACAACTTTTTACATTATGTGGCCTGTTATGTAGAACAGTCGGTGATGATACTCATGTTATTTTCTCTCTGGCTGTTATTATGTCAATACAAACACTTACCTTGTGGGTTTTTTCTTATAAAATTAAAAGTTCCCTCATTTAGACCTCCTCAACAATCCGGAGTGACTGGATCCGTTGATGACAGAATCCTCAATTATTTTCAATGGCTACGAGAAATAGTTCAGAACAGCGGCCGACCGTATTTAAGCCAACATTTGATGTACATCGCAGCATGTGTCTATTGTAAGCAACGAGACCAATTGAATATGATGTTTTCCGAATTATTGAGAATCAAAGTTTGTTTCATTTTTTAACAAATATCAGTCTTATTCAGATCTCCATCCAACCACGTCATCTTGATGCATTGGCATCCATAATGCAAGTACATTTTTTAAGATCCGAAGAAATTGCTCGAGAGTGAGAATCTTTCTATTTCGTCAATAATTTGTTCTTCCAGATGTACAAAATTACCAATTACACCAAATTTAAATGCAGATTCTGGACATCGACTGCCGATAAATACAGTTTATTTATGTTTCCTTAAAGAAAATGTCGACATTGCGGTAATTCTGCTTTATTTTTAATAATGAGAAATATTTCAGCCATGGTTAGAAGCTCAAATTCGATCGTGCTCTTATCCAATGCATACTTTACTTCCTGAACTTATCGAACGATTTGCAATGATGGCAACACGAAATAAACTTCCTGGTCTTTCAAAACAATTTCTTCAAGTGAATTTATCTTTGTTTATTTTATTTTCAACCTTTCTAGACAGCTTTTGAAGGAGAAGTATTAGATGAGAAAACGATTCCACTTCGAGTTTTATGTTTTCTGTTTCTTCTTTCATATAGATCAAACTTGGATCAATTAGGAGCTCAAGCTTTCGAAGTTAAATTTATTTTTGCTCTTCTCAAAATTAAATTTAGATTCATGGATCAGAAATCTTTACAAAATTACCGGCACGTTATTTGCTGAGTGTTGTAATGAGCCGCACAAAAGATTTTGGACCTATCCAGGCTCCTTTGGTATGGATATTCATATTTTTTTAATTTGATTTCCTTTTAGATTCGTCTTTCTACAGATATTTGTCCTTATATGCTTCCAACTGTAGCCAGTGTAAATGCTGTGAAAAATAAGGAACAACGGGCAATTCCTTTACAAGAAAATAGTGAACAATTAAATCGAATGCTGGATTCACCAGGAGAATTGCAAATTGCTGTTAGAAAATTACATCTAGCTCCTATTTCTGATCAAGTATTTTTTACACAATTATCGACTTATTTTTTAGGTAAATAATGTAAAAGCTGTTGCTCGGTCATTCACAGCTTCTTTAAATGAAAATAGCCCCGTTGCACTGATCGATGCTATTGTTTTAATGTATAAAAGTCTTGAAAATTTTGTTCCTCGAATGCTTTATGAGGTAATTTTTTTTTAGAATTTTTAATTTTTACAGATTTCTGCAATTGAATGGATGGGAGGCACTGCAGCTTCTCTTCTTATTTCTGATATCTATGAATATCCATCTTTATTATTTCGATGCGACAGACGAATCTTCTCTTCACCGCCACATTTTCGATGTTTTATAAATCTCTTGGAATTTTTTATGCTGGCAAGTAGAAATAATTTACAACGAAAAATACACGCAGCTAATGTTATTTCAAAAAAGTTCGTTCTTTTTTCTATCACATTAATTTTTTTAGTGAAACAGACCTAAAAGAAAGAAACGATCTTTCACAAATATTCGATACCACTCAAACTTCCCTGATCGTCCAGCTTTTAATCGAAATATCTGATGAGAAGAAAATGAATGATGGTTTGTTTTATATTATTGGTTTATTTTATTTTTTAGATTTAAATAATGAAGCTGTTCTTATTCGTAGAAGAAAAATACGTGAAATTGCATGTGAATATATCCATCAAATGTTTATTATTGACCAGCCGCTGTTAAAACTCGTTCTGTTTCAAGTAGGTTCATTGAATAAGAATCTAAATTAATTTTTCAGGGTATTCCTCTTCGTATGATTCCACATTTAGTCGAA
Source organism: Oscheius sp. DF5033 (assembly GCA_964036215.1). NCBI lineage: Eukaryota > Metazoa > Nematoda > Chromadorea > Rhabditida > Rhabditidae > Oscheius > Oscheius sp. DF5033. Next base: position 3,670,059 of record CAXIWN010000006.1, read on the forward strand.
GGAATACCATCTTTATATGCTTCTATAGATTTTCTCTCAGGAATGATGGATTATCCAGACATAAATCGACGTATCTGTGCCATAGCTTTAGCTTCTAGTTTATCAAGAAAATATCGTGTGGAAACTTCTTCCAATATGATAGAATATATTCTAAATACATTGAATACTTTAATGAAGTAAGTTTAAACATTTTATGGTAATTTTTTCTTATTTTCAGATATGCTGAAAGTTTTTTAAACGTAAAATTATTTATAAAGATTGTACCAACCCTATCCGAAGTTATTTCTGTAAGTTTTAATTGATATTGATCAAATGTCGGTATTTTTCAGATATTTCCCCAGTTATCTGGTGATATTACTTCATTATTATTGCGAGTATCGGCAATGGCTAAAGCAAGACTTTCTCTTCAACCATTGGTTAGTTTTCTCATCATTTTTAGTTGAATATTTGTTTGTAGGTAATAAGACCAGATTGTGAAGAAAAAATTTTAATGGAACTTATAACAAAATCTCTTAGTGAGCAGATAGAAGCCCAAGCATGGTAACCGACTACATAATATTTCCCATAATACCGGTATTTTACGCGGGTTCATTTTTGTGATTTTTCTACATTAATAAATTGTATTTTTTTTCTTTTTTGTTATTCTTTTTCTTCGCCGTTTCCCCCACAATTCGGGTTTCCTAGTTACTCCGCGGCAGTTTGCCCTAAATGCCGGCTCTCGTCAGGTTTACCTTCTTTTTCTTTTTTATTACCACCAGTAAGTTGGATAAAATATGGGAAAATGGGTGAATTTCAGCCATAAAAGGTCAAAGCATCCGTTGTTATCAATGTTTAGCACCGAAAGATGCCGTTGAATTGAACAAGTTTGGATTTTTTGTGTATTTTCCAAGGATATTTTAGCTATTGCAATGATAAAACCTACTGCACTGGGACGTATTGTTTCAAAGGGCCTGACACCACCTGTGAGTATTACTTGACTAACAAGGAAAAGTCAATTTAGCTACTGGAATCGTCTACGGCTGTGTGAATACTCCTCCAATTGACTCAAAAGTCGGAAGTAAGCCATCTCTTCCACAAAAAGACCAGAAATTTCAGTCTGTAAAGTATACAATGCCTCCTCCCTCAAGGAAAACTGCTACTGTAAGAATCAAGATTACTGTAATTCGACCCCGGCTCAGTGGATTCTCCCCACATTCTTGTCTACGCTCCTGGCAGTTTTCATCTGAGATCTACGTGTGACTACTGGTTTTAGAATAAAGTTCAAGTTCTTGTTCATAATGGTGTCTATGTCTCTTGTCGGGAGATTCGGCCTTTCGCCGCCCACCTCGGCTGCCTGGGAAGTGACGCCTATATAAGCGATGGAAAGGGGAGTAGGGACAGACAGGTCCGGAATAGTTGGGTTATCCTACGGATTATGGTTCAGCTTGGGGCAAACCCCAAACCCTTCCCAGCTAGACAACTCGACCGCTCTTTTGACTTTTTTCGGCTGGTCTAATCAAGGGAAATTTCCATACTTCAAAGCCATGAGAAAAACTTTTATTACGAGATATTTTCCAATACGAACAACAAAAATTCAAACTGTTCTGGCCCTCTCTGCGTCTCCCGTCGAGAGATTCGACGTCGACCCGCCTCTCATCTCGGCCGCCCACCGACCGTCGCCTATATAAACGATGGAGAAAAGAGCAGGGACAGGCAGGTCCGGAATAGTTGGGTTATCTATCTGATCGGACAAGTCGTCGGACGAGTCCACCCCGGGAGAAGCCCACCAGCTGATCCCAAAACCGGGAGAAATCCCAAAACCTCGGGGGAAACCCCAAATTCCAGACCTAACGGTCTGAGAGAAGAAGAGTTCGCTCTTCTTCTCAGAAATCTTCCCAGCTATACCACTCGACCGTCTAACTTTTTGGTTTGTTGGTTGGTTCGAACTGATTCCAGCTTGGAATCATCCTGTCTTCGAATTCGACTGCAGTTGCGAAATGTTGCACCACTTGCTGCAATGACTCACCGACTACGCGGAATCAGTTTCTGGAAAAAAGGAGAAATTGAAACAGAATGGCAAATAATCAGGAGGAAGTCTAGAACTCGCTGAAATGCATTTTTTACAGGATCAAACCATGCAAAATGCGGAAAAGGAAGGTTTCTTGTGCGTCCATCATAAGCCATCTGAAGCATATTGTCTGGAATATTTGCCGATAGATTCACTGACTTTCCTTCCAAATGACTGTATCACAATCTTGTGACATCCCTTACCTCGGCTATTCTCCTGCCCCCATAGAATCTCGGCCATCAAGAAAGCCGCGCCTTTAGAAACGATGGGAGAAACAGTCGGGATAGACAGATCAGCTGATTAGAGTTTGTATCACAATTTTTGGAGAGAAAAAAAAAGAGCTCGTCGCAATTCTCAACACTGAACTTGTGCAAAAGGGAATGTATACACGGCCCTCCATCTTCGACACCGACTCTTCTATCTATTCCATAAAATAAAAATTCACCTCAGCAGATTAGCGTGTTTCTTATTGTTTCTTATGCTCTTGCACTCTATTGTTCCTGTATCCTGTGACGTAATTGTTTCTTCTGAAGCGGGCTCGAGCTCATTTCCTTGGTCATCTGATAGCCTGATGTACCCGTCAGACAGGATATTGGTCGGGTAGAGAGCCGCTCATCCGTATTCTCATCACCTTTTGTCTTCTGTTTACGTTGAAAACTTCGAACTATTCACTCCAATGAACCCGTTAAATTGTCGTCTCTCGTTCACGATGACGTCCTTTTAGGGCAGATTCTCGTCGACGATCGGCTCCTGTCGACCTCTCTTAAGTTTTTTTTTTTGACTGTAAAGAGGGGGCGACAATGAACAGCCAGTAATCAGGGGATTGCCTTTGAGACTTTGAATGGATGGGATAATGTTGTGGCTATTATTCATTGGTGATTGAACCTTTCTCCTCGTTTTTTTTTTTATCGAAAAATTTGCAAGGAATCCTGGAATTATCAACTTTTTTACCATTTCCGGAGCTTCCCCATATTCAGTCCATTTTCTTAGTCTTGTTCACTGTACGTTCTTGGCAAGAAAGACTCTTGGCTCTCAAAGTCCATAAAATTATTTGGCAATAGTCAGTTGAAAGCTGTTGCCCCGAATTTACTAATGCTCCCTGGTCCTGAAGTCGGCGCGTCTACAGGAAGACTTTACGGGGAAGTGGATTTCTTCTAGTTCCTAGTTCAAAGTCTCGTTTATCACCTTCTAGTTCCCTGTCGTGACTCCTCCTCTGTCACTACAAAGATCCACTCACATGCATAATTTGCCCTTTGTTTTAATAGATGAGATAATCTCCGCTATGTGCCTGATTCGCCTCTCTTGTCACTATTTCAAGTGCTCTCATTTCCTTTCTTTCTCTTGACATCATTTGAACTTGTGTCATCTCTTTTTGTACTCACTCACCCAGCTCTTTTAGCCGATGTCCGCCAGTCCCGGCCCGACGGACATCGACTGGCGTTCCATCTTCCTCGTGGTGGATATCGTCGTCGGAATTATCGGCATCGGCTGCAATATCCTCCTTCTCTACCTCATCACCACACAAAGCCCGTCGACCATTAAAGTCTATCGTCTTCTGCTTATGAATACGGCCAGCAATGATATGCTAACCAGCATCATGATGATTCTACTCGTCCCCAGGTTCGTTTAAATTTCTTGGCATGTCGCCTGCGTCTCCTGTCGAGAGATTCGGCGGTGGCCCGCCTCCTGCCTCGGCTGTCTGGGGAGCCGCGCCTATATAAGCGATGGGGAAAAGAGTAAGGACAGGCAGGTCCGGAATAGTTGGGTTATCAAACTGATCTTCATTCGGAAACCCGGGGGAAACCCCAACCCTTCCCAACTATACAACTCGACCGCTTACTTTTTTGATTTTTTGGGCCTAATCAATAGGATGCTTAAAGCCGTTCAAATCTTTGTTGTGAAATATTACCGCACTGTGCGGATGACTCAACTTTTCTGAATATCTCTGCGTCTCCCGTCGAGAGATTCGGCGTCGACCCGCCTCTCATCTCGGCCGCCCACCGACCGTCGCCTATATAAACGATGGAGAAAAGAGCAGGGACAGGCAGGTCCGGAATAGCTGGGTTATCTATCTGATCGGATAAGTCGTCGGACGAGTCCACCCCGGGAGAAGCCCACCAGCTGATCTCAAAACCGGGAGAAATCCCAAAAACTCGGGGGAAACCCCAAATTCCAGACCTAACGGTCTGAGAGAGGAAGAGTTCTCTCTTCTTCTCAGAAATCATCCCAGCTATACCAACTCGACCGCCTAACTTTTTGGTTTGTTGGTTGGTTCAATCGGCTGGAATCGTCCTGGGTTCGGGTAGGAGCGCTGTTGCGAAATGTTGCATCACTTGGCGAGTGACTGGAAAGACCGGGAAAAGAAGGGGAAAGGAGAGAAGAAGCCGAAGCTTTGTGTCACTTTGGCAACTTTCAGGGTAATCGGCCATAAATGGACATTTATCGTTGCTTCTCGAGGATTTTGCAGAGTAGTCGGGAGGGAGTTCTGCTTCGTCGGGTAGTACCATTACCTCCTGTTATCCCATTTTTTTTCAGGACTTCTATCTTTTTCGCTACTTTTAGCCACTTCCTCCTTACTCTTTTGGTCTCCTTCGTCTATCGCTATTATGTCATCAAAAATAGTCCGCCATCCAGTTGGAAACTCATTTTGATCATTGTCACCGTCTCTATTCCATCCTGTTTAAGCACGGCTTTCTTTGTAGGAGCGTTCCCTTATAACAATCAGTCAATTCAGATAACTAAAGTCAATACAATGGATGCTGAATTTAATCTTCTTGAAGAAATCAGCAAATTTTATTCGAGTTTCGATCTCCGAGGTGAGATTTCCCGTTTTTTGGCTAATTCCCTTTCAGATGAGGTTCTTTACGGTTTTGTCGACATTCGTGACTGGCGGATGACTTATATTCTGTCTCTGATTGTCGTCATCATCATTCCCCTCTACAGTCTCCTCTACATAATGAGGAGGATAATCCTCAATTATCTGAGAAAGCAAGCCACCTCCCAGAAAGGCATCAAAATCCAGAAGGAAATTCTCAAGGTCCTCACTTGTCAAGCGGGGCTACCTGTTCTCTTTTTCATTACAATTGTTATGTTTATCATTTGCCAGACGACTCTCTGGACTCATCCCCTTTTAGAATGCTCAATATTCTTGGCCGTTTCACTTATACCCATTCTCTCCTCAATGATTTCTATTTTCTTTGTGAGACCTTACCGTTTATGGGTTGTTTGGCATTTTGGTAATTTGTTCAAATCTGAGCAATTGGGGAGATTACCACCTCGCCCAGGATCAGGATAATGTTTTTAGTTAGATAATAAAGTTTAGCGAAGTGGGAGACTTTGAGAGCCCATTTGTTATCAGTGAGGAATTGAAAAATCGACCGCTTGGCTGCCACAGAGCGTGTACCCAGACTCCTCTATCAGCTGTCCTCTCTCTCGCCTTCCATATTATTTCCATTTATTGAATATTTACTCTTGAAAATGGAGGAAAATCCCCGGATGAAGATGTACGAAGCTCAAGCAATCTCTATCGAACAACAAATCCTTATTGACCAATTACAACGAGAAAAGGAAGAATTGGAACAGAAAGTGAGACTATTGGAAGAGGAGAGACAGCGACTTTCTTCCCCTTCTGTCCCTTGCTCTTCTTCCCGAAGTAGTTTAGGCTCATGTGAGGATGAATCACATTTTATACCTATTTCAGACTGGACAGTTATTGACAACGAAGCGATAACGGGCGAGGGACAGCCAGAAGAGGATTGTAGCACCAAGGAAGCCAAGAAAACTGTGAGCTTTCCCTAATTCTTTTGTTACTTTTTGTCCAGATTCTTCTCTTCGGGAAGATCGGCAATGGTCGACAGATGCTTGTCCTATCAGAGGATGGCTGGAAGGCGACGACAGTCCAATTACCGGAAAAGATCAGCCGAGGAGGGGCCACCGTCCTCAATGAGGAAATCTACATATTTGGAGGGAATTATATGCTGGATCGGATGTACAAATTGGACAAGAATCTGAAATGGAACCGTCTGGGAAATATGAAAGAGAAGTCATCCAACATATCCAACAGTTGCGTCGAATGGAACGGTGACATCTTGGTCTTCGGCGGATGGAATGGGCAGACGGCGCAGAACCGCGTCTATCGCTACAATCCAAATTTATGGTTCTTCCAGAGGAAATGGACCATAATGCCGTGAGTTTTTACCAATCACAGAATTCATAAATGTTCAGAGAGATGAAAGAGGCTCGTCTGAATGCGGCTGCCAGTGTCTGTGGGAAAATCATCGTCTCAGGAGGCTGGAACGTCGAGAAGAAGACTTTGAGCAGCGTCGAATGCTTTGATCCTGAAAATGGTATCTGGACCAGCTTGCCAGATTTACCCACTACTCGCTCTGGCCATTCTCAAGTTTCTCTGCGAGATGAAGTCATCGTCCTGGGTGGCTGTACTGGAGAGACATATCTCCAATCCGTTTTGAGATTGCGACCTGCGGAGGAGAACTCCGAGTGGGAAGAATTGCCGCCAATGAGATATGCCTGTGACGGAGCGGCGGCAGTTATTCTCAACGATGAAATATACTCTATCGGTGGTTATAATGGAAAGGAGGAACTGAGTCGAGTTGAAATCTTTGACGGTACCAGCTGGCACGAGGGCCCCGAGCTGCCATTTCCTTGCCAAGGGCTATCCGCCCTGACCATCAGCCAAGATCTCGCCGATCGTCTCTGCCATCCACTTTCAAACGATAAATAACATTTATTAGTCTCTGCCTTTCCGCTCCTAACATTTTAACAATTCGATGAGATTTCTGATAGCCTTATGTCCAAAGAAGACGTGGTCCGGATTTCCGGTAATCTGGTTCAAGATAGGCCTGAAAGACGTCGACGGTGGAGAGCGAAGACTTACCTAACAATTGGAAAATAGTCACCCGTGACGTAGAGTTGTGTCGTGTTTGATGATCTGTATGCACACTTTTTGAATAAAAAATATCTACCTCAATAATTCTGCCGGTTCGTCGACTTCGTCGAAAGAAAAGCCATCGGTCAGGAGGACGACAACTGACCGACTCGTCTCCTTGGCAAGGAATTGTAGCACAGCGCCGGTGGCTGTCACTCCTCCCAGGAAACGAGCCTCTGAAGATCACATTTCTTCGAGAAAAATTAAAGTAAACTTTTCAATTTCTTCAAATATTGTTCTCTTGTCACATTATGATTCGGGGAGATGTTCCACCGCTGCTTCCGTCGACTGGCGTAAGTCATCAAACCGAGCTGAAATTTGTCATTTTTCAAATAATTTCAAATGTCCTCCCCTCGATTACGTAATTAATCGGGAAGATCTAGAAAAAACTGGACGTTGCGAGACAAAAAAGGGGCGATAATCTCTACGCCAAAAAAACACCGGAAGGTGTAATGATCGACGGTGACCTACCCTTCGTTTTTGATGTCCTAAAGAGAGGAGAATCAACCGGACGAGGTCTTTCTGCTTCTCGTATTGGCCGACAACATTGCCACTGGAATCGATGACGAAGATCAGCTCTGGACAATCTAAACCAGAAGACGACATGTATTTTTTGCTGACGATACCTTTCTTCTTCTTTTCTTGTCCTCCTTCGCCTCTTTTCTTTGACCTCTCGGTGACGTCGAATATTGCATCCTCGCCATTGAATGGTTCTTCTTGTTCTGTTGAATTTTGGCTAACCGTCGTTGTCGCAGAACTTTCCGACGTTGTCGACACTGTCGTCTCTGCAGTCGTCGTCTTTGCTGTAGTTGTCTTTTTCGTCGTCGACTCTTCTGTCGAGGTTGTCTTCTTTGTCGTCGTTGTCGTCTTTTCTGTGGTTTTCTCTATCGACCCTTCCGTCGACGTTTCTCCACTGATTTCCTCTTTCGATCCCGTTGTCAATGTCTCCCCGCTCTCCGTTTTGACCTCCACAATGCCACTTCCTTCCTCCAATGAGCTGTCCGCCTTTTCCGTCGAATTATTCAAAACTTCCGTGATATTATCTTCCTGGAAATCGATTGGAATCTTTGTCGCCTTGGTCGTCGTCTCCTCGAGAGAAGCAGTGACAGAATTGTCCGTAAATTCGAGGGTACGAAACTGGTTGATGTCGACGCCGGGCTGTCTCCACGGCGGTTTAACTGTCGGCAGATTGCTGGGATACCATGACTCGGCTATAAATGTCAACGGTGGAAGAATTCCTGGGGGTCCTCTGGCTGAAATTACAGGAATAACTGGAGGAGAAATGGCTTACCAATGGCAGAGGGCAGGAGGAAAAACAAAAACATTCAAATTTGCAGCAGAAGTCCAGCTCTTTTATGATTTCTTTTTTTGGGAAATCTGGAACCATTGGCATATTTTATTTACTTGCAGAAGTTTTAAGGAATAGACTCAATTCGTTGCTACAGGTCTCTCTGGGTTATCTCACTATTCGGATGACTCTTCGGACGAATCCACCACCCTGGGACACGAGAAATCCCAAACCGGGAGAACCGCGGCCTTCTTCCCAGCTATACCAACTCGACCGCCTAACTTTTTGGTTTTTTAGAACAATCAATTAGACTGACGGCTGAAGATCTTTTTGGAATTTGGTTAAAATCCATCCGACTTTTTAGGAGTACCTCTATTACGAAATATTGCTGTTTGAAATGATTCTTTATCGAAGCAAAAGTGGGGAAACGAGGAAAGCAGATAAGAACTGTAGCAAAAAAAAGCTGAAAATTCAAAATGGATTGGTTCAATGGAAGAATCTGTGGTAAAATCTATGGGAATTGGAAGTATGAACAAAACTGTGAGCTATTCAATTTTTACATTGTGGACTTCACCTAAATTACAGCCTTCCCAGGAGCGACCGCCCACCGATCTGCGCCTATGTAAACGATGACCAAATGAGCAGAGACAGGCAGGTCCGGAATAGTTGGGTTATCAAGCTGTATGAGGATAAGTCTTCGGACGAGTCCACCACGAGAGAAGCCCACCAGCTGATCCCAAAAACTTGAGGGAAACCCCAAAAGGGCTAGCGGCCTAATGCCCTGTGGGAGGAAGCAATCCTTCCTCTCCGAAATCTTCCCAACTATACCAACTCGACCGCCTAATTTTTTGGCTTTTTAGTTAGGCGCCATAATTTGAGAAGATCTTCGTTCCAAAGATAATGGCACAATCTTGGGCCATCACTCGGTCAAGTCTCGAATGTCGCCGTTCCCTGGGAATTTCTCGACAACATCTGATTTGTGTCCAAAATAAAGATTCTACCCCTGAGAACATGAGAGCTTGCCAGTAAAAATAATGGCTAGCCAATGAGTAAAGGATTCTAGAAGCGGAAAAGAGAGGACAGATAAAGGAATTTATAAGAACAATAAAAGAATCAAAGGAATGCCCAAGGGCATCGAATGATTTGAACCCTTGGGTGACATCTGTGCTTATAGAGATACTATCTGTGCTGCCCCTCTAAAACTGGCCCCTCCTCTGTGATGATGATTGGCAAAAAGACAGCTGGAAGAAGGACAGTTTCAGATGGGAGGAGAGACCTCCAATTTACATCCGGGGGATGGGAAATGATACACTGTTAATTGGTGGTTGAAAGAGAGGGAAAGCTGGTTCGAAGGGGGCAATCTCCTGGGAGATGACAGAAGGAAATAGTCGGTATTTTAAAGGAAAAACAAGGGAAAGAAGACGAGAGATTACTCATAGACGAGATCGACAGGCGACGTCACAATTCAGCCAAGAGAAGGAGTAATAGAAGTTGCCAAGAATGACTGACCGTTTTGTCTGTTTTTCTATGGCCGGAGTCAATTTAAATGGACACAGCAATTACAGAGAAAAAGTGACAGTCAAAGGTACGAAAAGTCGATAGTCGGTCTGCCAAGAGCGAGGGGTCCAAGAAAAACGAGTGGAAAAACTGCCAACGGGGAACTTGCCGCCGGTCGACGGGACAAAAGCTGCCGATGGAATGGAACGGCGGCTTTGGATCGGATTGGATCACACCCAAAGCACACGACGGGTCAAAACTAACAATTGCCTCTTTCGATGTTTTTCAAGCGACAGTTTGTTTAGACAAAGTCGAGACAGTTGTCTTTGAGTAATTAGGAGGACAACCGGAACTGTTTACGACAGGAGGAGGCGGTGGGTGGTCGTTGTTCCACGGAATGGCCCTAGGCTGGTTCGCAGGGGAAAAGAGAAAACTGACAATTTGCAACTTGCCAGGGAACAAAATTTGCATATTTTTTGAATATCTAGGAAGAACCTCTGGACATCGAAATGGGTTTTATCATTTATTTTCGCCTGAAAAATTGAGATTGACCTGTATAAATCAGCTGGCTACTCCCACAACTAGAACAAGCTGCTAATTCGAGTAAAGAGGCGCACTACGCAATAGACTGATCTGGTATATTCCGAGGTCTGTTATTCTCTAAAACAAGAATGGCCGATCTCTCTGGCGAGGCAGCTAACCTCGATCTCTTCCAACTTAAATCGACATGAACTTCTGCTGCCCTGTCGTTCTGTCGTTAAGTAGGCTCCATAATTTGACGCCTTCCTCGTCGTCCATTGGCTGGAATCCATTGTCATGATTGTTGATAAAAAAAGAGGAAAAGGACAGCCATGTTCCAGATGGAGAGATGAAGTTAGTAAAATAATGGGTATCAACTGGTGGAGTAAAGAAAACCATGAATGGGAGAAGTCCTACCGTCATCATGCCACAATCGCATAGATATGATACATTAAATAAATAAATAAATAAATTGTTGAATTGAATTCATTGGGTCGACCCTGAAGCATTTCTTCGCTTACCACCGTCTCTTTCGACATTTCCTTGGCCTCTGCCCTCGAAAATGTTGCGATGTCGTTTTCTTTTGTGTCGCAGCTGTTGCCTCGGTTTTTCTCTGGAAAATGGGCATTCAATCTCTTTTTCTTGTGGAATTTTCTTGAGACTGAAGGACAGCTGGTGGACCTTTTGTTCGACGCCTGCAGACAGGAACTTCTAGGAGCAACTTTTATTCGAGAAAATGGGGGCAAGAAACAAAACATAAAATTGGTGGGCTTTTCCAGGAAAGCAATCTTGTAGATCAGGAACAAAGCATTCAGAAAAATGTAACCTGTGATCAAGATAAGACAAAGGAGGGCGAATCTAGAGAATTTTCCGGAAGTGGGCAATGTCGTCCACAGAAAACGGCAATATTCTGGTACATTTTCGTCGAAGTGAGAACGTATCCAAACCATTTTCCATCAAATTGAAGACTTTCTCAACCAATCTTAGTGAAAATTCCAAGAAAATAAGCAAAATGTTGTTCTAGAAGTCATTCGTCCGCTGATTCGACACCGACTCCGTCACATCTTCTTCGTCTACAATCAAAAAAATCAATTTCTTTTCCAAGTATTTATAAGTTTAGTCTTTGATTTCGATGTGCTGTTCTCCGAGGGAGGATGATCCATTTCCGTTGACCGATGCGGAAAGAGCTCCGCCTCCAGTTGGGATGACATTTGTTACAGTCCGCCCCGGGCTCAGGATATAAGCTTGGCTGTCGACATGGCCAGGTCATTTTGTCTCTTATTTCGTCTCTTTCTCTACCACAGAAATTCTTTCGAAAAAGCGTCCTTTTGACCTTTCTCTTGTTGTTTTGTTTGGTTCCTCTCGCCGTGTGTCCCTGTTCTCGGTTGGGATAATCTCAAAATTGGCCCCGTTTCCTCGTGTTTTCTTCTGTTCTTAAAGGGCTTCGGCGTCATTTTCGGGCCACAACAATCGTCTACTCTTTCTCAAATTTATTCGGAATTTTTCAGCCATGCTGCGGCTGGCTTGGATAATCCTCGCGGTTCTCGCGTCCCTGCTGGCAGGTACCATAATCCCTGAAAAATTAATTGATGTCTAAATTTTCAGGGGCAGCGGTCCCCCCTTCCACGACCTCGGCTCCCTCCACCAAAGTCGCCATCGACTGTAAAGATCGTGATGATGGTTTCTATGTCGTCGGCTGTAGCAAGAACTTCACCGAGTGTCATCGAGTTCGTTTTCCTCCCTTGCCAGTCAAAATATTTTAGGGAACGGCTCACAAGAAGAATTGCCCGGCTCATCTCTACTTCCACGTGAGATTGGGAAGATGCGAGATTGTATCCGAAATCCCCGAGTGCAGAAATCCTAAGGCCGTCGAGGGAAAGATCATGCAATCCCCGTCAGTTTTGACCTATTCAAATGGCTGACATTGCTATTTTAGACCTGAATTCAGCTGTGTGAACAAGTCCGACGGTTTCTATTCCCATCCCGCCAATCCTTGCGACAAGAGTTACTACGTCTGCTTGAAGGAAAATGTCATGAGAATGGCGTAAGTCTTCGTCTTCTTCCTCGTCATAAAATGTTTTCAGTTGTGGTTACCAGCAATATTTCGACGTCAAAACCCAGCGCTGCGAGTTCAAGGTCCGTGTCCCCGCCTGTAAAGGAATCAAGATCGCCGGATCCGAATATCCCCAGTCCAATCCCTACGGTCAGCCACCAAGGGCACAAGACGGCCCGATGCCTCCTGCTCCTCCTTCAGAAGAGGCCGAAGGTGTTACTCTCAGCACCTCCGATTCTCGTGAGTGTACTCCTCCTCTAAAAGACTGGTTCCCCCTTTCAGCTCCGGATTGCTCCACCCAAGAGGATGGCGTCTTCTCCGATCAGAAGAGCCAGTGTACCACTTTCTTCTTCAAATGTGCCCACAAGAAGCTCTTCAAGTACACCTGCCAGAAGGGACTCTTCTTCGACACTGAGGCCGTCCGCTGTGACCACAAGCAATTCGTCCCCAACTGTGGAGGAGTCAGACAGTTCGCTTAGCTTCGTTTCCCTCGAAAAATGGAAATTTCAGGGCCACAACACCCGCTCCCGCTCAAGATTCTCCTGCCGTCGACTTCGACTGCACTGACAAGGTCGGAATTTCTTTTTTCTTTGATTTTGATGATTTAGAGTGACGGCCAGCACACAAAGGAATCCTGCCCCACTGAGTTCTACACTTGTCTGGCTGGAGTCGCCATGAGGCAGACTTGCAACGACGGATTGGTCTTCGACAGCCGTGTCGGTTATTGTGATTATCCCCTCGCTTGTCAAGGAGAAAGAACGACAACTTCCCGTCCTCCTCCGGCTGAAGTTATCAACGCTCTCCAGTCCGACTCCGCAAAGCCTCGTGCTCGCCCTCCTCCGGTCAACTTCGATTGCCAGAAACATGGCGATGGAAATCATCAACTTGGAAAATGCCAGAAGGACTACGTCATGGCAAGTTCCTTCCATTTCGAATAAATTTCCAATTTCAGTGCTCGAATGGACAGGCCAAGCAGCATTCCTGCCCAGCTGATCTCGTCTTCAATGGACAACAGTGTGACTACTTGGGTGGATGCTTGAAGTAATTTTTTGTCTTTCAAATTAATGAGGATTGTTAGCCCCCCGACGACCACTCCTCAGACTCCTCAGTTGGATCAATCGGCTCCTCAGATGCCTGCCAATCCTTATGGAAAACAGCAGAACCAGCCAGCTGCTCCCACTCCGGCCGCTCTTCCTCCATCTCCTCCTCCAGCCACTCTTCCTCCTCGGGATCAGCCATCGTCAGTTTCCTTTTCTTCTCTCTGAAATTTCTATTTTAGATCTCCCGCTGGACAGATTAACTGTGCCGAATTGCCCAACAGTTCCCATGCTGCTGGAAAATGCTCGGAAAATTACATCGACTGCTGGAATGGAATCGCCTATCCCCACACCTGCCCTGCTGGACTTCTCTTCAATCCCTACGGTGGATATTGTGATTATCCTGGATCCGTTCCTGAATGTGATGGACAGATGGGCCCCAAGATCGCCACGCCAGCTCCCACTCAGGCTCCCATCTTCCAGTCGCAGCCTTTCCAAAGGAACAATGGGTACAGCCAGCAGCAGCCAGCTCAATCTCCTCCCCAGCCCAAGGCTACTCCTGCTCCTGGTAAGAATTGGATAAAAAGTTGAATAAAGACAATTTTCAGACAGCAGAAAGTGCGCCGGTTTATCGAATGGCAAATACGCCGAGGGATGCAGCTCCATCTTCTACAACTGCGTCTATGGTCAGACATACAAGACCGAATGCCCCGAGGGACTCTTCTACAGCATTGAAATGGATCGATGTGACTTGAGAAGTGTCATCCCTGCTTGTGGAGGAAAACTGCCGCAAGAATCTGAGCAGCAGCCCCAGCAACCTCAGCAGAGCCCTCCTCAACAGCCAGCCTACGGACAGTCGACTTCCTCTTGGAACAGCCGTCGTCTCTCCTCGAATTCCGTCATCCCTGGAGCTGAGGCCAATCCCGTCTACGGACAAGGAGCTATGGCTTCTGATGCTGTCAATCAAAGTAAGAATTTCGCGTCTTTTTTGGAAGAGAATGTCATTTTCAGTTGGAACCGAGTGCACAGACGAGTCGGTGACCAACGAAGGCTGTAATCCGCACTATTTCCGCTGCCTCAATGGCAGATTGGACCGAGTCTTCTGCGCTCCTGGATTGTACTACGACTTGCCCACCCACAGCTGCACACAGAGGAACAAGGTCGTCGCTTGTGGAGGAAGCCCGGTCATTTCTAACGATGTCTCCGCCACTCAAGCTCCCATCAATTTGCCTCCTCCTTCTGGAGCTGACACTTTCTGCGCTGGCAAGGACACCGGATTCTTTGGAGTCGGATGCAACACCTACGGCTATGCCTGTGTCTCTGGAGCCACGTTGAAGTTCAACTGCCCGTCTGGAACTTACTTCAGCACGGAGACGAACAAATGCGAGTGGAAGGAGCACATTGCCGCCTGTGGAGGGACCAGCCCCGTCAGCACGACACCGGCTCCCAAAACCCAAGCCGCCATGCTCCCGGTCATCGAAGGAGTCAATGCTGCTGATGCTCCTCAACTCCCTCCCTTCTGTGAGAAATTGGCTGACGGCTACTATGGAGATGGCTGCAATGCCCACTATTACTACTGCCGAAGCAAGCAGACTGTGAAGATGACTTGCCCCTCTGGTCTTTTCTATAACATCCAGAAGAAGCGCTGCCAGTTGAAGGATGTCATCCCTGCTTGCAGTCCTCAGACTATCGCCCAGAATCCGCCTGCTCCTTCTCCGGCTCCTACCTCCTGGTCCGTCTATTCCCAGTTGGCTTCTCCTGCTCCTGCTCGTTCCAGCTGGATGTCTGATTCCACCCAGTCTGCTCCTCCTGCTCCTCCTCCGGTTGAAGATGACTTCGATTGTTCTGACAAGGAAGATGGCCTCTACAATCTGCCCGATTGCTCGCCTCTCTTCATCCAGTGCTACAGCAGTAAGTCGACGGGAAATGGCTGATGAAAATTTTGATTTTTAGAGAAGAAGATCCAGAACAAATGTCAAGAAGGCCTGTTCTACAACAACGCCAATGGAATGTGTGACTGGGCCGAGAGAATTGAAGCCTGTGGAGGAAGTCTCCCCACGACCACCGCCGCCCCGTCGACTCCTCGTCCAGCTTCTGATGCCGCTCGACCGACCATTGCCCCCTACCCGGCTTCTGTCCACCAAGTCCAGGCTGACACTCCCATGGGTAAGTATTTCCTTCTAAATTCTCCTTTTTTCCCACGAGAAAAGCAACAAATTTTAAATGCCCGATCTCGTCGGCAGTTGTGGTCACTCTCGCGGCGAGCCACCGCCGTTGCGCCTTACTTTGTCTCGACTTTGCTGCTTCTTCCTTATGTCATTTCGTGTTCCTCCTTCACTGCCATGCTCTTTTTGAAGAACTTCTGTCCCGATCCCTTCGAGTCAATGTGTCAGTTTGGCACCTAGACACAGCTAGAAAAAATAGACCCGCTTTGAGAAATGCACTTGGGATTGCTGTAGGCAAAAGAACTAATTGGAATATTTTAGACGCTTCCTGCGCTGGAAAGGCTGACGGCTACTATGGTGACGGATGTTCTGAGAGATATTACAGTTGCATCTCTGGAACTCTCCACCAGGTCTGACTCTCTTCCTCTTCCCTTTGAAAATGAGTAATTTCAGCACAAATGCCAGGCCATGCTCAAGTTCAACGAGGTCGACGCTGTCTGCGACTATGAATTGTCTGTTCCCGCCTGTCAATCTTCCTCTTCTCCTGCCGCTGATGCTCCCAATGGACCTGCCGCTCCTTCGACCACTGCCACGCCCCGGATTGAATCCCTGCCGACCTTCAGCTGCCGTGGAAAGACTGACGGAGACTATCGCCTGTTCCCCTGCAGTCGCAACTATATCAAGTGCATCGCTGGTCGCTATCAACTCCAGGCTTGCCAAGGAGATCTGAAATTCGACGGAAACACCAGAAGATGCGACATCCAGTCCAGGAATGACGCCTGTCCCAAATTGGTAAGGGATTCTTTCTTTTATACAAAAGACTCCCCCATTTTCAGCCGGAGAACAAGGACCAGCAGACATCTCCTGCTCCTCCAGTCCGTTCTTCCTGGTCTCCGAATCAGACGGCTGCTCCTTCTCCTGCTCAAGGATCCGTCGCTTCCCCGCCTGCTCCTCCTCCATCCTCCCAGCAGGATCAGCCCCAGGCCACGCAGTCCTCTTCTTCCGTTCCATCTGATTTCTGTCAATCAAAAGAAGACGGTTTCTACGCCAGTGAAGAGTGCTCGTCCACTTACATCTCCTGTGTGAACCAGGTCGCCGCCAGTGGTGTCTGTCCCGCGCAATTGGTCTTCGACGATGCCACCGGATTCTGTGACTACCCGTTAGTTTTGCCCCTTTCCAGTCTAGTTTTCCTTTTTAGATCGAAATGCGGAAGTGCTTCTGGATCCAGTCAGCCGACACAATCTTCTGGTGCCCAGCAGCAGTCGCCTCCTGTCCAGTCGTCTTGGGGACAGCAGGGCCAGAGCCAGAATCAGTGGAACGGCCAGCAGCAGCAGAACTATGGCCAACAACAGCAGCCACAAGCCAGCCAACCTGTCCAGCCTTCTCAGCCTCTTCAACCTGCTCAACCTGCTCAGCCTGCTCAACCCCTCCAGCCGACCCAGTCCAACCAGCTACCGACTCGACCTCAGAACTACAACCAACAGCAGCAGCAGCCAGCCCAGACTCAACCCCAAATGCCCGAGTTCAGCTGCAATGGACAAGCTGACGGTATCTACGGAGCCAAGTGCATGTTCACGTGAGTTTCTGCCTCCTCTTCCATTTGAAATGCTCAAATTTTCAGTTATTACAAGTGTTCTGGCGGCGTGACATTCCAACAGACGTGTACTCAAGGAAGCGTGTTCGACGGCGTCACTGGCGGTTGCGACTTCCCTGCCAAGGTCGGATGCCAGCAATAATATTTTTGGTGTAAAAATTATAAAATAAATTTGTTATAAATTATTAGCTGGCTTTAAAATAAATCTTTGAATAAAAACGACAAATAGTCGAGGAGAGGGTGCTTGTCTTGGGCAGCTTTTGACGAGTTCTTGCCAGCTTGATGAGATTTGAGAGGTTTCAAATGGTATAAACTCGCAAAAATGCCGTTTGAACATTCGTCGATTCAGTAGTTCATTCCACGATGATCGCTTCTCCCCGCTTGGTGGCTCTTTTTTGGTTGCTTTTAGCCAGCGTCGCCATTGTCGACAATTGCAGTACGTGCTGTCGCGCTCTTTTTCTACAATAACTCCATTTAAAGAAATAAGTAGCAGAGATTTGGAGCAACTTCGAAAGGATCTCTGCTTGAGAGGAAGTCAGATTAGGGTAGTCGACAGTGGGAAAGTCAATTGGACGAAGTTCGGCGACGGCGAGTTGGAGGAATTCTTTGGCGACAAATTATCACTGACTGTTCCGGCCAATTCGATCATTTCCATCGACAGCAAACAGTTGAAAGTTTTGAATTTTGGCGGCTTGACTGGGATCAAAGGGCCGGCCAGTGCTCGGTTGAGAATTGTCGGCAGCGGAGTGGAGGTGGTCGACTTTAGCCAACTGGACATTGAAATACCCGTGGAGATCAGAGGAAATCGACGACTGGAGAAGATTCTCTTTGCAGACAACAGGACATACAATCTCTACGGTGAGAAACTCTCATTTTCTAGTAGTTCCAGTTGCAGATGTCTCCCACAATCCGTCCCTCTGTGACCAGTCTCTTCACAATTTCTTGAGACTCCAATGCACGCAACAGCCAGTCAAAAATTGCGGTAATTCCTGATTTTTGCTGATAACTGTTATGTTCAGATGGTATTTGTTGGGATCTGGCTGATCTGGAAGACAAGAAAACATGTTCCGTGTTGAAGAGAGACTTGGTCGTCGAGGGCAGCGGTCGACTGCCCAATTTGTATCAAGTCGAGGAGATCCATGGACGAGTATCGGTCATCGGCAACGGCCAATTGACGGCTGTATCGGAGACTTTTCGTCATTTGAAAAGAATTGAATACAGTGGAACTGGTATGACTCTAACTAACGTAAAAACGTCGAGCATTTTAGGCCCGGCTTTGGAGTTGATCTTCAACAAAAATCTCGAAGATTTCACATTTCCCTCTTTTAAAAAAGTCACTGGAGGAGGAGGGAAGCGCATTGTGATAAAGGGAAATCGTCGACCGATGTTTGACTTCGAGAAGAAGAAATTGCTGCAGCAGACGGGACTCGACGAACATGACGTCGACATACCAACGGTAGCCAATTGGATGGAAGAGACGGCGAAAGAAACCAGCCATCGGACAGAAGAGACGACGACGGCAAGCAGTCAACACACGAAGCCTGAAGCGAAATTTGTTGTGATTCGGACAATCATCGGAGGAGCTGTTCTTTTCCCAATAGTCATTGGATCCGTCATCTTCATTGTATACTGGATGATTGTCGCGAGGAGAAAGACACCGAAAAAGGCGGACGAGCCGAAGAAACAAGAAAAATCGACAGGGAGTCGGCCGACGTCGACGGCAGCCAGCGACTCTCTTGTCGACGCGACGGAAAGAGGAGAAGAGCGATCGAGTAAAAGAGAAGAAGAATGGACTGAGTCGACAGCCCCAGAATCGACAGCCCCAGCGTCGACAGCTCCAGAGTCGACAGCTCCAGAGTCGCCATCAACCTCTTCTCCCCAGCACCCTCCTCAAGCGGATAACGTCGTCTCAGTGCCACCGAGGCCATCAATTATGCCATCGTACACGGTCTTGGCTCCTCCTCCCAAACCAGTTGAGCCATCTCCCACTGTCACGGGTGTTCTTCCCGCAACGCCAGGAGCTGTTGCCATGCCGCCGAAGAAGTCCCTCCTTCCGCCCGTCGTCCTCATTTAGTTGCCGTTCCTTTGTTTGTAAGATAAAACAGATTTTATCATAAATTGAATAATTTTTCATTGTATTGTATATTTTGACAAGGAGATCATCAGCAAAAATAAACACAGCAAGGGAAGATCACAACAAGCATTGGCAGTTTAGGGACTAGGAATGGGCAAGGACTATTTTGGGGAGGATAGGCTACCAGATACTTTGATGGCCAAAGTCACGGGCATTCTTCCGTCCCATTGGTGTATCCGGCTCGGCGACTCTTCTCTCGTCGACGGGCGCTGTTCCGTGAATTATTCCGGCAGCGCCACCGGGACCTGGTCGGGAGCTGCTACGGGGAGATCGCTGGAAATTTCTTTAATTTTAAGTTTTAATAATAAGGCTGAAAAAGAGGATGGACACAGGGAACTCGACAGTTGTCACTGCGACTGAGACTCCGATGTCTCGCCTCGTCGATAGCGTCCAGTCGACAATGCCGTCGACCTCCGCTTTCTATTGTGTTTTTCTCTCTCCGCCACGTCCAACAAAGTAAAAGAAAACATCTCACCGGCATCATTTGATGTCCACTGAGTTTCTCACTGCGTGCTGACCTCCGCCCAAACCCGTCACCATTTTCTCTTGTCACTGTCTTTTTATCCTCAAAGAATTGCGGATACACGACGAAATTCGTATTCTGCCAAACTGAAACCGCCCTTCATTTAGAAAAGGCTAAATTCCTACCAGGATCCTTTAATTTATAGAATTTTTCGAGGAATTGTAGAAAGGCAGCAGATGGCCGGTCAATGGCGACACTCGACGGGATGGCCTCTTCTGTCTAAATCTCCATTAATCGGGGAAATCAGGGCTCGACTTACACTCAACATATAATCATATAATTTGTGGCCATTTCCCTGCCGTTGGACATCTTCGTGGACATAAAAATCCAAGATACAAAGGGGCTTTTCCTCGTATTGTTGTTTGCCTTCCGCATCGAGGAGGTAGAGCTTTTTTGGGCCGACTTTCAATATTCCGAAGACAATACTCGTATTCCTAAAACATATTCGAGAATAGGAAAATCTTTGTGTGACTGACTCTTTTGTGGCGTGTTTATTCCACATCAAATAAATCCGTTGATCTTCCTCATTTTCGACTGTTTTCTGGTACGAAGTCAGAATTCTTTTCAATCCTTGGGCCTAAAATCCTTTTTAAAACGGCTATAAAAGGCAGTCTTCTTCTTTTCCGTCCCTAGACTGCCCTCTATCAAAAATTCATCAATTAAAGAGGAAAGAGGACAGGATGATGCTAGGGAATGCATGCTTCCCCGGGTCATAAAAGCCCTTTCTTCCCTCCCAAAACTTCTCGACTCCAGAAATTATAAACAAAAACTCACAGCTGTCGACCTCTCGCCCATTGTGTCGATGACTTTTTGTACTGCCCAAAATTTCCGGGGATTTAGGCGGAGGAGAGTACTTTTATCCAGGCGTTGAATTGGCTGATCGGGGAATATTTGGGAAAGATCGTAGCCGACCTCCATCTGAAACCAAGGAAATAAAGAAAAGTCGAAGAAGCGAAGAGAAAAGGATCGGCACCAGGCGGAAAATTGGGTTGACTTGCCATTGTCAAATATTGACATTGAGGTCTTGTCATTTCTTCTTTTGGTCCAAGTTTTACAACATTTTATGAGGAAGAATAGTCACGATGAAAGTACAAATACATATAAAAAAGGAGGATTAAAAGAGTTCTTCTTATCGAAATTGGTAGTTCTCCCAGTTGAATGGGAACCGGAAATTAGAGGCTTCAAAAGTGTTCGATTCGAGCACACAAAGGAGAGGCTTTCACTCAAAATAGGGAAATGCCCGCCGTCTTCGAGGAATTATAATTTTATTCAAATCCAGAGAGAACTAAGGCGTGAAATTAGAAGTCTTCGAGAAGAGAAAACGAAACAAAGAAGCTGAATCTCGTGTCGTGACTGCCTCAAATCAATACGGCCTCTAATTAGCCATAAATAAAGGAGGATAACAAACAAATTTAAAGATAAAACAAGTTAATTAGGAGAGGGCACCAGCTGTCCGGAGGGCTTGCCCGTATTTAGGCGGGCGTGGCCACCGCATCGATTTTACGCTCTTTCGCCATATAAAGGTCGACATCGAGACCTCTGACAATGGCTAATTGGAGGAACTGTTGACAGCCACGTGACACACTGACATAATTGAACTATAATTTATAGTCTTACCTAAAAAAGATAAACAATAAAAGTCTCCAAATAACAAAACACCGGTGAGCACTTTGAAAGAAAGGAGATGCTATCATTGACGGTAAAAACAATAAACGTTAACAAAACAAACACCTACATAATCTGATCTATAGTATTTTACTATTTACTTGAAGCGTCGTTCCAATTCAGCGCGTCCACAATGATCTGTGACGAGTTTATGCACAGCGGCAAACCATTCTGAGATTCTTCCACCATTTGCGATGACTTCTTTGAAAGCACGTGTACCGTAGAAAGAATTCATTGATCCATAAAGAGCCTATAATTTGGAAATACCAATAAAAATAATAGTACGCTTACCAAATCGGCCAAATTAGGTTTATCTCCTCCCATAAACTTTCTATTGGGACCAAGAGCAGCAGTCCATTTATCACAGGCATCTTTCAACGCTTTACGTTCATCTTCAATACAATGTCTACAAATTCGCATATAAAATAAAAAAAATGAGAGCTGACCTTTTCTTCAGTCGTTTACTTAGCCCATACATAGCAGCAGCACCAACATATACAGCCAAACAACGCTCCCAACTGGGGAAAGTACGATGCCAGTCCCCGACCTAAAATTAATTTGTATTTAAAAAAATTTACTTACTTGGTCAAACCATCTAAAAGTTTCTAGAGCTTCTTCCCACGTGCGATAAACATTTGGGGAAATCAAATGAATAAAATGGTCGTCGACCCATTCACGCCACTCACGTTCTTCTCTAAAAGAAAAATTATAATAATAAAATAAATCAAAAGCTTACTTTGCTGCAGCCATATGTTGATCTGATTGAACTTTTTCCAGCATTACAAAATATTTATTAGGATGTGTCTTCATTGTAGCACCCTAAATTCATATACTCGAAAAATCTACGAATAAAATATGCCTTCTCATTTAATCCATCGACTACTGGATACATAGCTTCAATTTCATCTAAAGTACGATCAGGGCGATTTATATAAGTAGCCAGCTAAAAATTGGATGTATAAAATGAAATACTTGAAAAGCGAACCTGAGAGATAATTAGAGAAGATTCAGTAAAACTTTTTTCGTGATTTACTCGAACAATAGGCACTTTCTTATAATCTACGCTAAAATTGATCTGTTTCCTTGTCACTGGATTCACTTCTACAACTTCGTAAGAAAACCCATAATAATCGAGGAAAGCACGGACCTAAATTTTAAAAAAATGAATAGAAATAGATAACAAATACTTTGCAACAAAACGGGCACGTTTCATATTGATAAAGACGAAGATGTAAGCCACTCTTATCCAAATGATTTACAATCTAAAATTTAATTAAAATAACAATAAAGTAAAAGAGTAATACCTTTCTACTCAATAAAACATCTCCTTTGAGCTGTTCTGGCTGACTGAATTGAATAGGACAATTTGCAGATGATGGTGTTGGCATTTTTTCTTCCGTCACAGTGGAAGCCCCCCAGAAGAGCCCAGCTAAAGATGACGCCCTTACTGCTGTTCTTCCTAGGCTGAACATCTAAAAATGGAAAGTAAATCAAAATAACAAAGACGAAAGGCAACGCGGAAAACTGACGCGAATCTAACCTCATAAATGCGCACATGACGCAATGCATTACACCTATGGTACTACGGCATGTACGTGAAAATTCTAATGAAGCGCCATAACTAATCTAGAATTATAAAAGCAGACCTGCATTATTGGAGCGCTTAGTTTTTTGGTAGAGAGCATTCAACCCTAAAATACAGGTTACTTTATAAAATCTATTTTAGTCAAAAATTCGTTTTGCAACATTTGAAGACATTCTTTACATTCGTTGTTTTGCTTATCAATTATATTTTATCAACTGTTTTCGACGTATTTGTCTTTTGCAGTGACATTCCTTCTGTCTATCAATCTTCGCTTCCAGCTGACTTTTATAAAAATCTGATACTTGACGAATTCATACATCAATATAAAATTAAAACAAGAAAAAAATACGGTAATAGAACTCCTTTATATATTCTAACATAAACAATCTGTATTAACCAATTAACACAATATACAAAAGTTTGTTCAAGGAGAAAGAAGCGAAACATGACAAAGTCAAAAAGATGACGATTAATCTCAGTTTTTTACTGAAAACAAAATGTTAAAGTTAGTTCTAACCTAAGCACGTTACAAAAAGATAGGATAAATCCTAATAGGAAAATATGAAAGCCACAGATAAGGTAGCAGTGAGCAAAAGACGCAGGACTGTGCAATGGCCCCGGTCGCAACGTCCATAGCCCGCGGCAAAACAAAACACGGTTTTAAAAAACCGCCCAACAACGAGATGTACAGGATTATACATGCTAACAATAACAAAAGTAATCCTCTCGAAGAGGAAAAATGCTAGCACAGGATAAAGGGGTTGGTGAGCATGAGTACACGGGAAAATAAGGAAAACAAGGAAGAGCGCGCATATACACATACCTACAAATATAGAGCCGTGAAAATGCATGGGGCAGGGCGTATGAAAGGCGTAAAATAGCCATGAGCAGCTATACAGAAAGAAACAAACAAGGCAGAGGACGAAAGAAGGGCAACAAAAGCTACCTGTACAATGGGCACGATGGCGGTGGTGAGCAGTTTGAGAGCTAAAGAAGATGGTGCGGCTGGTGATGTTGAATCAAAGCCGGATGATTGTGCATATGATGCTCATATTGAATATGAGGCATGTTGAGTGGCTGTGACGGCTGCGACAGCATAGCATTTCCATTAGCTTGTTTTTGGAAGTATTTCTCCAATTTTGCTAAAAAAAGAAATAGAAAACGATATAAAAAATAAACTCACTGATAATATGTTTTCCGTAATTGAACTTTCTCAAAGTATTGATATGTGGTCGGATAGCGAACATAATCTTTCTTCTGTTTTGAGAATCGGCAACATCCAGCATTTTTTGTACAACATAATTGGCGTATTGATCCTTCATCATTTCCAAAAGTGGAGGATTTGAACTGAACATCATATCATCTCTGAAATGCATAATCAGCCAAAGAAAAATAATCTACTTACTCTCCAGTTGCTCCACAGACTTCGGCAATTAATTTGTTCTTATGTTGAGGACCAGCGTTAGTCAGACACTTTTCAATAACGTTCGAAGCGAATTTGTGTTTAGAAAAGAACAGAACATCGCTAAGAATCTATAAAATAAAGTTTTAGCAAAATTTAGAGATAATTCATACTTCTTCAACGATCCGGTCTTTGTCACTATCATCGCCGTGTTCCACTACATGTTGTACTACATAGTTTCCATATTGATCGATCACCAGTCGTCGCATGTTGGCATGGAGTGCTTCCAGAACAGGTTTCTTCTGTTCATCAGAACAATGTTCCAGGACACGCTGTATAACTCGGCAACCATATGGATGTATTGACAATTCGTAGACCTGAACTTGATGTTTTATCTTACTCAAGGGGTCTTTCTAAACAAAAACAATTCTAAAGACGCAAGCAAAACATACCGTGTTAGGCTGGGTAAGGAAAGCGTCGATGATAAATTGCAACTTTTCCGGCTTGACTTTTTCTATGATTTTTTGAACAACATGGTTTCCATTTTGGTCTTTGACACATTGCAACACCTAGAAAAACAAGCAAACTAAAAGTTGATAAGAGTCTATGTTTACCCTTCCATCCATCTCCCTCAGAAGGTCCATTTGTCCTTGCTCGTCGATTGATTCTAAGGCTTTTTGGATAACCCTACAGCCATACATTTGTAAGGCAAGACACATGACATTTCCACGGACAGCATTAGCTAATTGGACCTTCTGAACATCAGTTCCATGCTCGAAGAATTTCTGGATGACATAATTTCCAAAGACGTCGGTCATGAGAGTTTGGGCATTCTCAATAACTTCATCAAATACTGCTTGTTTTTCCTTAGCAGAAGCACGTTCAAGTTTTTGTTGAATAAATCTGAACAGAAAAATAGTAAGCACAGGTGGAAAAAAGTACCTTGATCCATGTTGGTCTTTGGCGAATTCAACTACATGACTGCCCAAATCGCTAAGCTGAAGATTAGAGCATCTGTTTCCACGGAAATCGTCCAAGAGACAACTTCTACTTGGTACTCTAAACAAAATGTTTTTAAAAAAGTAAGGTGTACAAATACCTGTCTTCAGTATTTCTTCTTCGATTGCCCATGTTGCTGCTACCATACTGACTTATGGTTGAATTTGAAGAGCTAGCACCATACATAGCGTGTGGTCCTCTATTTTGAGAATAGCCTTGTTGAGGCATGTTCTGCATTTGCATTTGATGCATGTTGTTAAATGCAGTTCCTAAAGCCAAACATATTTCGAAGGGATGTTCAAGAAAAACTCACCAAAGAAATTTGGACTACTTGCTAAAGAAGCAGAAGGGGGTGTCGGTTGATTTGAATATGGCATAAACATCAAATGTGCTTGAGCAGGATGATAACCATTTGATGCTGGAACAACGATGCAAAATATAAATTTAGAAAAAATCTTACGTGGCATATTATTCATGTAGTGAGATTCCATTCGTGGATTTGCATTAGGATTCGCTGTTGCGATTGAAAGAGCTTGGAAATTGTTTGAAAGGTTCATCAAATTTGGAACAACTGGTGGTGAACAAGAAAACATTGCAGGTGGACCGACCTGTGTTCCGCCACCATCACCATATGCTAAAACAAATATTGTATGGAAATATAATTGGAAGCAGTACTTGGCATCATCGGGTTGTCGCCATTAACTTGAGGTGGCATTGGTCCGGGTATGCCAGGAGTGTATACCGCGTTCCAAGAGCCAAAGCCATAACTGCTTGGACCTGTAGGCGTCGATCCCAGCGGATGCTGTCCCGCCCCAAGGATTCTTCCTCCTTGCATGAGATACGGGGTAAACTACAAATAAAAAATAGAAATGCAGACAGACGAAGCTCACTTGAAAATCAGGAGTCCCAGCGACATTTTCTCCGCCACTATTAGGAATGGGGATGGCATACGGGATACCTACAGGAACGGTCGCTCCACTGTTTTCTTCGCTAAACATGAAAATGAAAGATAAATTGAAATAGAACTTACTCTTTGCTGTCATCAAGTTGTTGGGAGTCATTCGTCAAATCAGCTTTTGACGGCATCTGAAAGTATCTGTCATAGAAAATAAAGTGCCTATGGGACTTACATATTTTGCAACATTCACCGATGAAGGTGAGCCACCAGAGAGAACATTCTCCACGACCATCTGAAGAACAGCACCACCTCCAACGGATTCGGATTGTGGAGACTGCGCCATATTTGCACCATTTGTAGCCATGTTTATAGGTTGAGATACAGGATGATCTGTAACGGAAACAATGGATAAGAAGTTTCATAAGACAAAAAAGTCGATTTAGAAAATTACTTACTTTTCCAACCTCCACCACCACCCTTATTTTGCCAATCTGCCATTTTAATGTATGTACAAAGACTATGTACAGCGGGCTCTGAAAGAAAACAAATTAATGTTCGAAACAAGAGAAGAAGCAAGAAGAAGCAATTGCTAAAATTTTGGATGATTAAAAAAAGCAGCTGTAGTGTCTGCATCTTCAAACTCGATATTAGGTAGTGCTCAATATAAATTTAGATGTAAAAAGTGAAGGAAGTTGAGCTTTAGTAAATTTTAAAAATACTAAAATAAGCAATAAAAGTTTCAAAATTTTACAACGAGTTTTTTGATAAGGAAAAGTTGTTTGTTTAGAAGGCGGAGCTACAAAAGTTTACATACAAATAAGACGCATCGAATGACATGCAAAAAAAGCAGGTTGTTATCATGACGAGCCAAAGGGGGTCTGATGACGTAATGTGGGAAAAGAAAAAAAAACTTTTGAACTCAAGCCAAAAATGCCGAAGGCTCTTGGCGGGCATGCCAAACTGCGTATCAACGCGTTCAACACGCGAGACGACTAATGCGCAGTCGCGGCGCGGTCGAGCGACGCGGTTCGTATTTTTAGGCCTTGTTCTTTTCGGAGGAGCAGACGGCCGGCTGGGGGGTGCGAGTGCGTAAAAAGTGCAAGTGAACGGGGTGGCGGCGGGAGAACGGCTGTCTCGAGAGCATATTGATTTATTGCCGTACTCACTGTCCTCCAAAGTACAACCGGAAGAAAAAGCAGCGAGCCTTGTGACGCAAACTAAAAAATCGCAACTTTTTTTAGCAAATACTTGAAAACTTGCAGAAAAGTACAAGAACGACTTGAACTTTCTTCGCAGCAAAAGTGGCATTTATCTTCTTTTTATTTCAGATTTTTAGAATAAATGGACAATTTTGAAGTGGTAACCAATTGAAATATTTAGAAAGAATGAAATATAATTGTCCGAGAAGTATTTGAACAGCTGTGCGGCGATAAAAAGAACTACAATATGATCATCATGTGCGACACTGTAAACTAGAACGAGGCTTACGTCGTCGCCGATTACCCACGTGAAAACTATACAGTTGACTTCCTTTCAATACGGCGAGTCTAATCAGTCGCAATTTTTGAAATGCATTACTTGCCGCCTCATGTGTCTACGTGAAACGATAAGCATCTGGTTCTTCCTTGTCACCTGAGAATTCTCATTTGAAAATACACGTGACACCACAATTTATGAGAACATTTTAGTAGTAAACAGTTGAAAACGGCAGAGAAGGGAGATACTCTCTCAATCAACCGAGGAAAAGAGAACGGGAACCAAGAGAATAGAGAAAGAACAGCTGTCTTGACCCCGGGGCGAATCACACACATCGTGCCAGCCAACCTTTTCGGTTTTCTCTCGTGAGTCAGTTCGCAAGAAAAACATTCTCATTGAGGGGACTGCTTACAAAGAGAAAAGCGGAGGACGTAATGTGGGAATTGGAGCAAAAAATAGAAAATGAGGTGTAAAATCTGACATTTGTAATCACACAAATAATAGAACATCAGTTGAAATATCAAAGAGTTACTGTAAAAGTCGGAGCGAACGAATAACCATGTGCTTTTTATTTTCAAATGAAAGCGAAACATAAAGAATTCTTCAATTTCTGTTGATATTTCCAAAAAAAATTCATTATCAATTGTATTTTTACAGTTTCACGGATGCTTTGAATATTTTCAGCTACAGCAACCATTTATGGATTCTAATAACCTGAAATAATTCAATTTTCCAAGATTTCCTGTCATTTTTATCCAAATGGAGCGAGTACAGTCATCCAGCTGTCCTTTCTCAGTTCCAGTCGACCTTCTCCTACTCCTCTTCCTCTTTCCCCGTCTGCTTTATTCTAAGGCGGGTCCCACCACGATCCGAAATCTAAAACCTCGCGTCGTCTGGCAAAATAACAAGTGAACATGCTTTGATGCGATTATTTCGCATGTCGATACTCCCTCTGGCTATTTTTTTCGCCCCCTTTTCACGCCGTTTCCCTCTCCCCTTCACGTGTCCTTCCTCCTATCATCTTATTTTCCCTGCCCAGTCGTTTTCTCGATTTGACTCCGACATTTTCCGCCGTCTTCAGAATTCTGTCGTCTATGCAACTCGGCGAAGATGACGACGACGTTCTTCCAACGGCCAAATTTGAAGCAGCTGCCCAGCAGAAAGCTCGACAGAGACAGGAAGCCATGCAAAATTTTATAGCCGGTTCGTATTTTCCCTTTTGGGACCTCGGAAAATGATAAAATTCAGGGCAACCGTGTGTAGTATGCGGTGACGCTGCTTCTGGGATCCATTACTCGGTAGGCGACTTGTCTCCCATTTTTCTGACAATTCCTTCCAGGTACCAGCTTGTAATGGCTGTAAAACCTTCTTTCGCCGGGTTATTCTCGAGGTAACGCTCTTTTTTGACTCTAAAACAAGGAAAATCCCTTTAGAATCGAACGTATTCGTGTAAAAATGATGGAAATTGTATAATTGACAAGAATCAACGATGCAGTTGTCGACATTGTCGATTCAAAAAATGTATCACGGTGGGAATGGATAAAGACGGTGAGTTTTGAACAAATTATGGCTTTTTTATTGAAAAAAAGAGGCCATTAGGAAGGAAATATTCGACTTGGAATATGAAAAATTTCAGAATTGAACATGGAAAGACGACGAAAACGAAAAGCGACAAAGAAATCAAACGGAGTCGACGACGTCATGGAAATAGCCATATCCGACCCGTTGATAGAACTTCTAATTGATAAGGAAAACAGGCAAGTTTGAAAAGTTTGAGACGGACCCATCAGCGGTGATTTAATCTTTTTCCTATAACTGAATCCCAAAACATAAATTTCAGGTACCAGGCCCTGTTGACATCTGCCGTTATGCCTATCCACCAGTCGCTTCGAGAAGCTCTAGACGGCCCCAAGGCTTTCGATGAAGCTTTTACCAAGGTGAGATCTTTTTTCAACTATAAAAATATTTCATATTGAATGGAGAAATTGCGGTTCAAAGCCTCAAATAACCCAAATATTTCCAGTATGCGACAAACCCAATGGCACCCGGAACAGCGACGAATTTCTCCTATTGGCGAGCCAAAATCCTCTCTGTCCTTGTCGAATGGGCCAAGAGTTTTGAGGTACAGTCGTCTACCGTATCCCCCATTTAAATTGAGGTTCCAGGTATTTTCCAAGCTCCAATCGGAAGACCAAGAGCGTCTTGTTGTCCACACAGTTTTCTCTAATCTCGTCTTGGCCGAAGCTTTCAATACCCCGCCAAAATACACGGATCGAATCGTCTTTCCCGATGGATTAGCCGGGTTTGTGGCACTCTCTTTAATGAATTTCCTAATGAAAATGGCAACAGTCATCGGCCCGGTTCCAGTTACCGTAATCTGTCGGCTAATATCCTGAAAGAGAGAAGTGGACTGATTCCGACTGTTGTGGGGGTCATCAACAATATTTTGGTGCCAATTCGACGGATGAAAATGACTAAAATTGAATATCTTCTGCTGCAGGCGCTGATATTTTATGATCCAGGTGGGGGGGGGAAGCCGCTGACGGTTGGAAATAGCCCTCTCTAGAATGTCTCTCTCTGTCGAATCACGCGGTACAACTCATTTCGGCCAAGAGGAAACGACTTCTGGACTCGCTTCGACGACATTTGGAAAAGGTAAGGTGCTGGCTGTTGGGATCTCCCCTTCGCATCTCATCGACGTCGAATAATTTTGCCCATTTTGCTTGTCGATTGGTCAATTACGTCAAAAGCCCCCCATTTTCTAGATTTTTCGACCTTTTGACGGGATTTCCTCATTTCTTTCTGACAAATTCTTTTCAGCACCATTCCGACTCAAACGACGTAGCTTCCCGTTTCGCTTCAATTCTTCTCCGAATAGGAAATATCCAGGTATATCCTATTCTCGCCTTTTTTGAACTCAGATTTCCAGAAAGTAGCCGCTTTCAAGCGGGAGACTCTTGCCACCATCGAGACTTTCGAATTGATGCAGCCACATCCTTTCACAATGGAAATCTCCAAGAAATACCCGGATATCTCTTTCTTCTAGCCGTTTTTCTCCTTTTTTTTCTTGCCATAATTCACTCCTTTCATCCCTGTCCAAAAATGATCTCAATCCCCATAATTCCTCATATCTTTCATAGAACCGTGATAATATAACTCGAGAAGATTATAATGAAATATTATTGAATAACTTGGAACAAATATAGGAAGCGGATAGTCGCCGTTCTCCTAGTGTAAGCTCTCCGAGTTTATTTGGGCATTTGAATACAACGTTTTCCAAAATTTTCCCTTGTGGAATATCTCTTTTCCCAAGGAAAGACCACATGACCTCAATTATAGGTCGACTGAAATATTCAAAATGTTGTTCTGTCTAAAAATAACTCATAGATTTTTTCTGTGTTATGAAGAAATTTGATAAAATAACAGGGTACAAGAATTAGAACGCCTTGTGTAGCCGACGACAGCAGGGAATACGAACAGCTGTTCTGATATTTTTATTAGGAAATGTTTATCAACAGATTTGAATGCTCGAAGGCGATTTGACGATCTTATCCTAATCTTGAAACTAAAAAATATCAGAACATAGGAAAAATTGGGCTTTCCGGGACGAAATCGGCGAGAATCAGCTCTTTGAGCTGAATTTGAAACTTTTTGCAGTTTCCTAAAGATCATTTGTTGGACTGTACAGAACCCGAATTACGGATGTCACAGGAATCTTTGAATTTTCCGATTCAATTTGTCCTCCATACCACAAAAAGTAAACCCAATTTTATCAGAAATTCCCTCTCGAACGAGTTCAAAATGTGTTTATATTTTCTTGTCACACGTTCATTGACCAGTATATTACTGGCGTAAAAATTAATAAAAACAGCTGTCCATTGTGGCATAACAGAGATGGAAGCCGTGGTCGGCCGTAACGAGTACTTCAACCCGGAACCATTTCTCTATTTGACTCTTCTCAAGGTAACCGCTTCATTTTTGTCAATTACCGTAGTCTTTCTAGGTTCTGGCCGTTGTCGGTGTCCTGGTTGGTCTATTCGGCCTCTACATTCTCATCCTTCGTTCTCCCAAAAAGGCTACCAGAGGATTTCGCTGTCTTATTGCCTATCATATTATAGTGTAAAGGATATATCTAAAATTCGTTCAATTTCCTCTTCAGCGCTGTTTATTTCCAACTTTCTTTGACTGTTTTATCGCCAGCTCGGGTTTATCTCCCCTATATGGCTGTCGATTTCCCCGGCATCTACCTATCATATTATAGTGTAAAGGAATGCCGGGAATGCCGCCTCAACTTCAATTAGGTCTTCTTTTTAGCTCCATTGTGGGTGAGCTGTGTTCCCCTATAAAGGAAAGACTATTTTCAGCGGCTGTCTCCGTCCTCTTCCCGTTGTTTTACTATCGAATGGAGAATATGCTCCCACCCGAGCATTGGATTAACAATCGTCTTTTGCGTATTATCCTCTATCTCATCATTTATCTCATAGCTCCTCTTATTCCTCTGGCTTTAATCGTCTTTTCCGTTCAAGACCAAACAGCCGTCAAATCCTATATCTACAGTATTTACCAATTCCAATACGATGGCTTTTGGGAGCCGGAAGTCGTTGCATTTCGTTTTGACTTGTCCAATTTCTGGGCTCTCCTAGTTGGAGCTTTCTTTGCACTGGCTACTCTCGTCGCTCTCCTGTTGATATTTGTCTGCAGCTGGGTGATCTATCGGACTTTTGTCAAGCGAACCGAGTCCACCACGGTCAAAAATGGCCGTCAGAAACGGGCTCTTCTCACAGCTTTGATGTCTTCTGTAAGTTTGCTCCTTCCCCAATTACAGTATCCATTTCAGATGTTAGTAATCTTGGTTATAATCGTGGTCATCATCCCGTCAGCCGGCTTTCTTATAATCACCCATTCCTATCGTGCAGATCTCTTGAATTTTGTAATTTTATTGGGTTGCTGCGCCTTTCCTTGTGCCTTGTTGACATTCTACACAGCTTTCGCCCCTTACCGGCGACTGATGATAGACGTCATCCTGGGAATCGTTGGCAGAAAGAGAAGAGAGAAAAAAGTCAGAATAAGCCATGTCTACTCAGCAACAAATAAACGCGATTCTGTTTTTATCAGTGTTTTACGGATATAATAAATATTTAAATTTATTTAAAAAGGAACAAGTGAAAAATTATGTGTGACCAAGCGTGATTACGTCCCACCGAAAATGTTTGTTTGCTAAAAAATTATTTTCGTTTTTATGCAATTTTCTCATCATTTCTACATTGCTTTTTTCATTTTTTTTGCTGACAATGTCTTGTCTTGTCAACTGTTGCAAAATCCTTGACCGCCATTCTCTGCCTAATTATCTTCGTGAATAGGCGAGTCAATTTGTTCAGTTACTTTTTTTCTGTTTGTATTTGTCACTCTTTGAAAATTTATATCGCGAACTTTATAATTGACGGCTTCCTTTAACGAAATTCTTCAGATATGGTTATGGTGGATGGTCTTCTTTCGCTGGGTGAAATCAAGAGGCGAATTCTTCCTGTTTATCTCGAATGTCTTCGAGATACAGGATACCCTCT
The DNA here is from genome assembly GCA_964036215.1 of Oscheius sp. DF5033. Taxonomy (NCBI): domain Eukaryota; kingdom Metazoa; phylum Nematoda; class Chromadorea; order Rhabditida; family Rhabditidae; genus Oscheius; species Oscheius sp. DF5033. The sequence continues at coordinate 3,703,450 of CAXIWN010000006.1, forward strand.
TCATCTATCTACCTTCAATGAGAAATTCTACGATGACCATGTCCGAGATGTCGACAGGTCGCGTGTCTCCAGTCAGATTGCTTATCTGACGCAGCACATCAAGGTAAATTTTTATAATCTTAGATAGCCGTATTTGTATATTTTTAGGCCAATACCAAGCCGGACTGGATGGAGAGCGACGAGATGAAGAAGAATTTCGAGATCGTCCAGGCCGATTATCGTCACCGCAGGGATAAATGGTAGTCGGACCAGGGTTAGTTTTTTTTTCTCTTTTTTAATTAAATTTGTTTTGAAATTCCTTAACGTTAAATTTTCAGGGGTGCCCAGGCACCAGTATGAAGAACTTCTGGAAGAATTCAGCCAAGTCCAGCTGGAAGCTGATTCCCTGCGCACTTCGCTGGTCGACGCCAAGAAAGACATCCAGGTTCTTTGTGATGGACTTCAGAGAGTGAAGAAGGCAGCTGAGGAAGAAAAGGAAGAGGCCATCGACCGAGTCGTCCAGCTTTATGGACAGAAAGTCGAGGAAATGAAGCCGATCTGGCTTGATGATGAGGACTTTGTTCCTCCAGCTATTCTCTGGTCGAGCGACGAGGAAACCGACGAAGATTGAAGCTCCGTCGACGCCCATTCAATTTTCCCCCGATCTTGTAATAAAATTTTTTTCCGGGAAATTTTGTTCTCTCATTTTTTCTCATTTTTTCTACAGTTTCACTTGATTTTCCGATTTTCTCGACTTCCTGACAGAATTGCCTCATCTTGAACAGCACTGTTTTATGAGCGGAAAATCCCAGACATTTGGAAAAAGAAGCGAGGTGAAATATGAACACAAATGATAGAAATGTTTATTATTTCCTATAAAAAGAGACCGCGTATTTCAAATGACCCATGTGAATTCAAAGAGATCGGGAAAGTCTCGGACCCGTCTTGGCTGTTTGGTGGCTGGGGGTAGTCAGGCGGGGATCAGTCGTTGTTTCTCCAATTGTTCCAATTGGACAGTTTTCTCATAATCCCAATTGGCCTTGTCATCTTCTGGGCTACGAGAAGGTGCTGCTGACAACGGCTTGGCACGGATCAGAATCGTTCGCTCCCGTGATAGTCGACTTCTGAAATATTGGCTCGTCGTCAAGAAGACAAGGAAGGGGGCAACCGGGATGTGGATAATCTCCAGTGTAAATCAAAAGAGAAACTGACTCTGTCACTTCGCCTTTTTCATCGACCGCTGTTCACTGCCATAAATCTTTGTCGTATTTTGCATCGTGGTAAAAGACGACGGATTACAGTAGCTCAGATCCAAGTAACTTCTTCCCAATAGGATTGCTAGTTCAAATCTCTGAAAGCCCAATTTTTTAAGCGAAATTCTTTGAACGGTCCAAAATTGGACTAAAATGCCTTGAAATTGGAGAAATTCTCGGGAGAATGACAGCAACTCGCTCAGAAACCCAGGTTTAGCCCAAAAATCAACTGTAACCCAATTTTTCTTTTCAGCCTCGTCGTTCTGGATGACAAGTGGCATTGAAACCGTAATAATCCTGAGATCTGTTGTAACTTGGAAATCTCCTTGATTTAAAAACTGGAATAAATTATTAGATATTCTGTCTTTCGATCGAATTAAGAATATCTGGATTTTAAACCAAGAAATAAAATGGTTTTTCAATCAAAAAGAGCCAAAACTGGCAGAGCTATGGTCAACTCGACCCCGGAAATGTCATGGCTCCAAACCGAGCGAAAAAAATGTGATTCTTTGGCGCAGTGGTAGAGTGTCAGACTGCCGGCAAACCGTCCAGGGTTCAGCCTCCTGTCCGGCCAATTCGTTTTTTGTATAATTTTTCTTTAATATTTAAGAAATAAAGGACTGTCAGAAGCCCTGAAAAGGCCTGATTTCTCCTGACGATCATCAGCCAAGCCCGGCGTCTCTGTTCCGCTGGCCTAAATTTTTCTCACCGTTTGTCCATTTTTTGTTGGTTTCTGGTCAGTTTTGTTCGTTTTTCCAATAATTCCTTGTTTCAGCCTAGCATAATGTTCTCCAAACTGCTGGAATTGCCATCACACGTTCTTATAAATATAATTAACAGAGTAACTTTTTCTATCCATCTAACGACAATGTTTCAGATTTCGGCTGCTGCTTATTTTGTTTTGCCCCAAACTTGCAAAGATGTTTTTGATTTTTGGACGAAAGACAACAATAGGAAGATTTGTGTTCGTTTACCATTCTCTTTGAACGCATTTTGCAATTGGCGCGGATTCCATCTTTCTAAAGACGGAAAGGTTGTTCCACTCGAGTCTTTCAGAAATGGAAGGGTACAATGTATTCTATTTGGTGCTAGTAAGATTTTTTTTGTAATATCCAACGAAATTTTCAGTTCAAACTCCAGAATCATCAGATATGATCATCGAAGCAATGGATGGGCTCAATTTACAATGTGAGAAGTTCCATATTCCCGTAATAATGGAGATGGAGAAGCTTCTAAAGTTATTGGACATTCTACAGCCATCAGAAGTAGTTGTACCGGATCAATTTAGACAATTTGACGAGTTATCGTCATTTAAATCAATCGTAAGACTTTTATTTTCGACAAACATCCTCCATTTAGAAAAGAGTGAATATATGGCTAGACTTCCCCTTGTTTCAAATGGGCCTAATGGTAAAAATTCTGGAAAGATATCCTGAAGTGAACCTAAAAACAGGCACCTTTATGAAAAAATTTGATTTTATTACATTTCTTATCTCTGTAAGTTGTTGGCTCAAAGAGTCTTCCCGTATTTTTACATTTATACGTTTTATTGTTGTAACGGTTTTTTTTCAGGCTATAGAATACCAACCATATCCTAATATGTCAAAATTTTATTTTTGGGGCAGTCTATATTCTGAAACAAGAAGCATCGATGAATTAAAACGCGGCTATCCCCAGTTGTCGTGGAATGATAATGGAACAAATTTTAAAACAACCTATCACAGCCCAAATACATGTGCGATTAGAGTATTCCAAATTACAGCTGTAAACGGTCCCGAAGTTCCTACACTAACAATTAAATTTGAAGGAGTTTCAGAATAATGTATCATTTATCTTTTTTATATTATTTGAATAAATGTGTATATCGCATTTTGTTCTGTTTGATTTGATTTTCTATATGTTTCTGTTCTAGAAAAAGGGGCCATTTTTCCATCATTTTTTTCAATATTTTTACCGGGAAATTATCTTTTGAACATTTCTTCGCTGTCGCCCATCCGATTCGAGCTCTCCTTTTTCTAGATTCTTTCTTCAGTTTAGATTAAATTCAGAGAAAGGAAAAAGTGCAGTTCAATCATTTTCACCGTAAGAAACTATTCAAATTATACTGATTTTGGAAAAAAAAATATCGACATTTATTCCACTGATTATTCCTGGATTCCCCGTTCCTTAAATCACCAATAATTAGTCAGATTCCAGATGGAGCCCTCGATCCACGGACAATGGATCGCCTGACCCCTCGATGAGTTGGCCCCACGTGAAAAGAACGCCTCATCGAAGAGACGACTGGTCCCGACCATTTTGGTCGGAGACCCGATTGGGCCCCTCTGTAGCCCAAGCAACCTATGTAAACCTAGTCTATTAGCCAAGAAAGCAGTATCCAATTTAAACTTTACTGGAATATGGTAAATATACATTATTCGAACATCATTCATTACTTTTCAACTTTTTGAGAGGGCTTTGGACAGTGATCAAACTAGAGCATTATGTCGGTAGATAAATGTCAAGCCTATAGGCTCAGTGATAATATGACAGGACGACGGAGCCGGCATAACCAGATAATATCTCAGCCCACTGTTCTCTTCTTGAACTTTTTCGACCTTTAAATCAGAGCTGCAGTTTTTCAGCCTCTCCGCTAGCCGGAGATCAATGCCTTCAGCTGAATTCCAATACATACGTAACTTTAAATACTGAAGGTTCCAATGAAACTGGGCCACGCCACAAAGGACCTAGAAAAACATCTGGGTTTCCATGGTTTTTAAAAATACCTGGCAAATTGATACGAGCGATGTATACAGGTCATCTGGACTGGCGGAGACTAAGTTAGGGGAAGAAATTTCTGCATTACAGTATCTGACGATATTCATCATGGCGGAAGGAATCAGGCTCGGCATAAAGTCATATAAAGATATTTTCTTCTATAAGCAGACAGGTTTTTTGGAGGCTTCACCAGAATCCAGAAAAATTTGGAGAAATTAGAGAGAAACCAACCAAATCCCGTGAATGTATGAGAGCCTCAAATCGATTAGAATTCTTACTGTTCATTTGTATTTCATCAGGGGTGAGGATCTTTATCAAATCAATGCACAGTTCCTTTGTCAATTCTAAACCACCAGGACATGGTTCTAAGCATAAATGAGAGCAAGCAACCCTCTGCCTTTTTAAAATTTTACAAAAAGCCGAAAAATCCATTTTCATGTCTGAATTAGTTGGATAAAGGGAGAAGAATTTATGACTCACGGCGTGGCGCTCCTAATAATCTTAGTCGAATCCCAAATATTCCTGTGATGTTCACAGTACCAGTAGAAAATTGGAGCAACAGCTTGTGACTGCCATTTTCGTCAAGTTTCCATGTAAAATTTGCATTTTTATCCACTGGAGTGTACAATTTCCTATGGGTACGGACAAATTCCTCCATTTTTTGGCATGTTTCTTGCAGATGGAAGTAACTTTTCCAATCCAGCTGGAAAATTGTCATTTTTCAAAAAAATTGGAGGATTCTAACCTTGGCGATAACTTTTTCCAGGAGGATTGGCGGAAGGTTAGCCAATAAGAGGAAATCAGCCATTTTCTGGGTAGATTTCCTAAAAAAACCAAGAAGAAAAATCAATTTGACGCTAGAAATTGGTAAAAGCCAATGCAGACGCGAGATTTTTCTTAGAAAAGCGTGGCTTTTTGTTCAATTTTATTTATCTGGCCAGTATTTATAATATTTGTTGTCTCAATGACCGACAATTCCTCTGTAATTGGTCAGCCTTTAGCCTTGGTAGGAATCTCCTACTTTTTCTATAAAATCCAATTTTCCAGTTCCCACCTTGTATGGAGAAATTTCTCTTCCTGGCTAATCATCCTCCACTTCTTTTGGAGCAAATTATCGCTTTCCTATTTTCGGTCAATTTTTCAGAAGAAAACAAGAAAAAGAAGAAAAATGTCGCCTCTTCTCCATATCGGAGGGAAATCTTTTTTTTTCCTCCGATGAAATCGCCAAGATTTCCGATAAATTTTCGTTCAATTCTCATTTTTTATTCAGATTCTGCTGATAGTTATGGATACAACAGATGATGTTTATCGCAATGCACGAAGATCGGTATCAGAATTAATTACTGTAGAAAGATTGTTTGAATCATATTCCCCAATATTTTTATCGTAATTTCGAACATTAAATTTGTTTTGAAATTCCTTAAATTCTCAGATGAAGAGAATAGAGAAATATCGATTGATTTAGTTCGATTGAAATAAATATTTCAAATAAAATTTTATTGTTCTCTAATTATTTCTGCAATTTCACTTGATTTTCCCATTTTCTCGAGTTCCTCACAGAATTGCCTCATCTTGAACAGTACCCCTTTAAGAGCGAAAAATCAGAGACACTTGTAAAAAGAAGTTAAGTGGAATACGATCAAAAATGATAGAAATATTTATTATTTCCTATAAAAAGAGACCGCGTATTTCAAATGACCCATGTGAATTCAAAGAGATCGGGAAAGTCTCGGACCCGTCTTGGCTGTTTGGTGGCTGGGGGTAGTCAGGCGGGGATCAGTCGTTGTTTCTCCAATTGTTCCAATTGGACAGCCTTTTCGTAATCCCAATTGGCCTTGTCATCTTCTGGGCTACGAGAAGGTGCTGCTGACAACGGCTTGGCACGGATCAGAATCGTTCGCTCCCGTGATAGTCGACTTCTGAAATATTGAATGTTGGCTTGCTGTGAGGGAAAAGAAGTGAGGAGAATGAGATGTGGATAATCTCCAGCGCAAATCAAAATAGAAACGGACTCTGTCACTTCGCCTTTTTTCATCGACCGCTGCTCACTGCCATAAATCTTTGTCGTATTTTGCATCGTGGTAAAAGACGACGGATTACAGTAGCTCAGATCCTGAAATGTCATTTTTTATCAAATATTCAAAAGAAACAAACCGGATCGGATCCAAAGTGTGCCAATTTATAGATTTGTACTCCAATGTGAGTAGAGAGAAGGACGTGTCGACACGAGCGGCGAAACCTCTTTCCCCAGATGATGAAGACCCAAAAATTGGAAGAACAATTGAGGACAATGAGGAAATTGCTGAGATCGACGAAGAGCGACGCCATTGGACTACTCATGAAGGCGGCATTGCCGACAATCTGAAGGGGAGGAATGGTCGAGGGAGGAAGGAGAACCTACGTGTTCGAGGACGTCGATGACCGTCGGCAAAATGTCGGAGATCAAAAACTTGGCGATTACCAGAACAAGCATAATATTTGACTTGTGCTCTTTCCTGGAAAATATTCCTTAATAATTGAAGGCAACACGGTCAGTATTGTCCGTCCAGGAAGTCGAGTCATTTGAATTTTCCCCAAAATATACCTGCTTGTCGTGCATTTCTTGTTCCTCGCGTCGATTTCAGAATTTGGAGCACAGAGAGACTTTCTAAAGGACATTGTAGACACTCTTTAAAGGAGGAGTTTACCGTTTAGCGATGGCATTTCTCAAGGCAAGAGATATCCTCAAAGTCAGGGCAAAGAGCAAGAGACACGGGCAAAGGGTGACGAACAACATTGCGAGGACGACATGGTAGACACTCCAATACACGCGATTCTGAAAATGTTTTATTATAAATTAATAAGTTGAGATCATTTTCGTTGCAATAAAAATTTTCTTTTTGGACGAAATTCTTTAGAAATAGAGAATAACTCACGTCAAAGAGTTGAGTACGGTCGATGGCCGCAACACATCCCATATCATCACACCAATCGGTCACGTGTACCTGCAAATTGGCTGTTATTATTTGTTTTCTGTTCATCTATTTGGTCATTCATGGCCGAGCGTGTTACAAGATGTTTTAAGAAACCAAAAAGATACCTCAAAGAATCGAGGAAGTGAGAAAAGGACAGCCAAGACGGACACCACTACCATCAGGCGCTTGACCCGTCTGAAATTCGATTTTTCTTTGAAATTTTGGGGAAATCCTACCGTTTTTTGCCAATTGCTCGATGTTTTAGTGGCTGGCAGAGGGCCAGGTAACGGTCGATGGTCAATGTCAAGACAATCCAAACTGTGCCCGTGTGGGTCGTGTTGGCAAAAGTGTAGACGTAGGGATAAATGTGGACATACGTACCTGGCACGAAAGAATTGGAGATTGGGAGGAGGACTTACCACTGGACACGAGATGACCGAAAAGGAGATGTGGCAAGGAATACAGGAGGAAGGCGTTGGCCAACAAGGCGGTCTGCCACATTGTCAATGTCACCTGGAATATTCCGGCTTCAAAGAATCGAAAGCAATAAAGGAAGATTTGAAACAGAAAACCAACCAGATAATATTGAATAGCCGGAGTGCCGCCACGTTCGCATCTGAGGAAAATAAAGATGCTGAAGAGATTGAGAATAATCCCAGTGACGACGAAAAACGCCGTCAAATAGCCGTTGAGAAGATGAGACAACATGAAGATGGCAAGAGTGAAGAAGGACTCCTCCTCAGCAGTCGGAGGGGCAGCCATTGCTGCCCGCCTCGGTCTGTAATTCTCTTGTATTATAAAGAAGGTAAAAGAATTGGGAGAATGGCTCGAGGAAGTCTCTAATAATTTATTGGACCGGATCTGATTTCCAGCTACGTAATCTCGAGAGAAGAAAACACGCCCGCGGAGATCGAAAAAAAGCCAAAGACCCGGAAAAAAAGGTCAAAAATATTTGGTGTTTTGCGACGGACGGCAACCTATTGAAAAGGGGACGAATTCGTGGAACGGAGAGCATTTTTTATGCGGAAAAATGATGATTTTGAAGAGATCAAAATGGCACTCGTAAAATATCGGCAGAATGTACAGTTGCCGTGATCGTACGGGTGCAGCTGCAAATATTTCCAAAAGAGAAACGTGAGAAATCTCGTTGTGAGTCACTAAATACGGCAATTTAGATATTCGAGGAGCACACGCCCGTGCAGCCAGGCGTCATCTGGAGGAGGGTGTCTAATCGCAGACACAGTAAGAACCGAGATGACTAGAAGTCACCAAAAAGTTCAGAATTAAATTAAATGGAAAGAGAGACACGTCAAGAAGACGACGGAAGTAGAGTGGCTGGCTGTAAGCAGAAAGAAGCCAGGCAGGGAAGGAAGGAACATCAGAGACCGCCATGGGAGGAAAATTAAAAAGACGACGACTTTTTGCACTCAAAACTCACTCTCTGCGTCATTTTGAGATTAGTTTGGGGAACATCAAGGGCGGACGGTCAAAGACGACACATTTTTCGTGTTCAAACTATGAACTAGAAATTTTTAGATTTTGGATTTGCGTACGATGCTCCTTATCCCCAAATGTTGGCTAAATTGCGTCACTGAAACCTTGAAAATGTTTCACTTCCAAAATATGTTTTTGATATGAGACCAGGAGAAGTTGATCCGCGTAAAACGGCCCGTGGGCCAAAGGTTCATGTTTTCTACTCCGAGCTAATTTTTCTCCAATTTGTAGTTTTGAGCTCGTTTTCTTTTCAGAGGCAGCCACCCCCGCGGGGGTCCTTCTCATTTTACGCCGGGAAGTTAATAAAGAACGAGGGTCATAGTAAATTCTGGCAGGGAAACCTCTGGCCAATAATAATAAGCTAAAAGTTGAGATTTTTGGTGTGTCCGCCTAATTTTATTATTTTCAAGCGATGGGAACAAAGCCTGTGTGCTGGAAGAAAAGGAGGTCTGTCCTCAAAATGCACGGCAACTAATTAATATCGATGAGGAGAAAAATCATGGGCTTTAATTTGTAATAAGAACAAAGAAAAAAGGACAAGTACATGCTGTACATAAATTAGGAGGAGGTTTTTTTGAAGAGGATGACTGACCGTGTTTATCTGCGGGGGTTCGTGACGACGACAACGGCGGTCAATTTCCTCTTCAAAATTATCTCCCACCTTTATTGTTGAGTTTAGGGAAGAAAGTTCGAAAAACAAATGAATCCACCGCCAGGATAAATGCCCAACGGCCGGGTATTTTTCTGGGGAGACGAGACACAAAAGAATTTCGGATAGAAAATTACGCTATTCTGGCTACTTGTTGGGGAAAACTCTGCTTGTAACTGAAACGAACACAACATGTCCAGCTACAAAATGCGGAGCAAGTTCTCCTCGTTCGGACATTGAAACTTTTTCGCACTCGACAATTCCAGTGAAAAAGCATTTTGGTTGGAAAAATTAATAGCAAAATAGAAATATTTTCACTGGCAACTGCTCAATTTTAACCCTTCAAATGAATTCGTACAAAATCTGGATAGGGAAAAGGCTGTTGGCTAAAAATTGAATAAGAATCGGCGAGAAAGAGCACCACCAGAGAGAAGTTCAGTTTCCTCTAGCATCTCCTGTCGTAAGCATTTTATCGTAGAAAATTTTGTTCGCAGGTGGCTAATTGGGTCAAAATCTACACGTTTCTTTTTATTTTAGACATCAGGTTGCAGGCACGAATTTCTAAGTCGCACGATTGCTTTTTATCAGGTTTACTGTACCGGGAAAGTGTCATTTTTCTGTTTTGACTAATTGAATAGAACAAAAATCGAATTTTGCAAAGGAAAGGAGGTAGAGAATCTGGGTGAGTAAGGTCTCCAGCCATTAATTAATTTTCCCCTCCTGGAACGGATATTCCTATCAGATGAGGGTCGTCTCGTCGAAGAATTTGCAAAGACGACGTAAGATCCTGTCGACGGCTGTTAATTTTAGAAGAAGACGAGGGATTCCGGAGAAGAACTCCTCGTCATTTGACAGGCGACGAAAGAAACAACAAAATATTTACAAGACGAAGGATACCTGGTAGACGAGGACTACCATTTGTGGAGATAATTGCCACACCAGATGCGGAATACGTTAATTCTTGAAGTTTGAACAAGAACATTTGGTAAAAAGGGCAGTCTACGGAAAATTATGACTGGGAGATAGCCGGGGAATGCGGCGAGTTTCTAGGAAATGTACTGGGAGAACCATTGGATATGCAGAAAACTGGACAAAGGAGAGAAGCTGGCAGACAATCTGCTAATGGCTGTTGATATTGTGGAATACGGGGACAAGTGGACCTCGTCTTTGAAAGATTGGAAAGTTTGGTATCCTAATTTGGAGGACACCGTCTAAAATACGAACTGGGAAAAGCACATTACAGTACGACAGCGAAACCTGGACGTCAAGTGAGAATAAGTAAACCCAGTAAAACATCAAAAAATGGGGGAAATCCCTTCCTCCGCCTATAATCGAATGAGCTGAAAACGACTAGAACCCTTGCAAATCTTCTGAAAAGAGCAAAAAGAAGCCGGATCTTCTTTTTATTAATTCTAATAGGTTTTAAGACGAGAAAATGATGTGAGAGAATGGCGATGTTTGGACGGAAGTAGCCGAAAGGTTTCAAATAACAAAAAAAAGAAAAGGAAGACATTTTGACCTCGAGAAATGTATTCCACCCTCCGTCTTCTTATGAATTGCGTGCCATCAAAACATAATACGAACTAATTTAGAAGGTGTTTTCCCGATCTGAGAAAAGGACACAACGAGACGAGACGAATAACCACGTGAAAAGAGGATAGAAATATTACGAATGGTGGTCAAAAATCTCAATAAATATGAGGCGAGCCGTCGTAGAGTGACCACCCGGTGCCCGGAGGCTATAAAAACGAGGAGAAAATGGTCTCGATGAGACGAAAACAAAATTGCAATTTAGACGAGAGCTGGGGATTTTAAACCACACTCGACGACTAATTAGCAAGAAGCCAATGATACTTCCTTGAAATTGGAGGAGAGAGGGTGGACAGGCAGGGAAGAGCGATGGTTGACAGGGAATGGGCACTGTTTTTGACCAACAAAACGAAAGCGTCATAAAACTTGGAAAAAAAAAGAAGAAAAGAACGAAAATTTGGCCAATTTCTCCACATGGTTTTTCAGCAGCCGTAAGATAGCGGTATGAAATCTTTCCATATCTTGAACCTGTACAGATTTGTATTGTAGATGATGGAATTTCAGTCCGACCGAGATTGTACGGGTACGGATAGCCCGGATCGCGGCCACATGGACGGTTTCTCCCAATTTTTTACCCCCTTTACTACTATTTTGGACGGTTATTGTCCAATTATTGAAGCTTTCAATATTCTCTTGTTTTTGTTACCTACTGAAGTCCATCATCAGGTCACCAAATTAGGAATAAAAAATAAAATCAAATTAGGAGAGAACCTGACATCTATCGTCAACTGGTAGCAAGATTTCTAGTTCACAATATGAATGACCTTTGGGAGCTAGAAAGATTTAGATCTGGTAAGATTCCAACAAAATGGTTACTGGTTTAGTACGTGCGAGTCCCCGTCTCAATTTTACGTTTCCATCGAAACAATCTAGAAAATATTTTTAATTTCTCTTTCGAAGAAGATTCCCTTCCCTCTTTCTGTCCTTGAGAGACGAAACATCCGAAAGCCAGAATTATTTTGAGCTTTATGAGAAATACACGGCCGACTTGAATGAGAGGGACGCGGCAAACAGGAACTGGGAGGATGGAAGAGGAGGACACTGACTGGGGATGAAGGAAGAGGATATTTCACTTGAAAAGGTATGAAATTTGAAGGATCGCTAGATTGAAATATTGAAACGTAACTTCTACTAGACATTTTATTGGAAAAGTTGAAATAAAAAAGTTTGAAATTATTTGCAAAGCCCGTAATTTGATGAGTTCTGGATAGAAAAGGGGGAATTTCCCCTTTCCTCGATAGAATATGCCTCAATGGATGTAGCTGACAGCAGACGAGTGCGTCGACAACAATTCGAGAATTATTCCCAGATTTTTTAGATTCTAGTAAGTATTTGAATCCTTTATGTAATGTGGCCACTGGTAGACAAAAAAAGAGAAAACAGATCAGACCCACACGGTTATTTGAATATTCATGGGCATTTTGAGTGGGTCGAGGGCAGAGATCGAAAAATGTTTCGACTACAATTCAGGGAGAGCAGTCAACGAGGGAAAACATCTCGGAATAGCCAGGTAATGAGGTGAATGACAGATTAGGCAACAAGGAGACTCGGAGAATTGGCGGGAAGATTGCTCGACTTGACAGAGGGAAACAAGGTGGATTCCTGGATAAAAAAGGGAAAATGCGGACAATTTGAGATGAGTATGAATATTTACGGGGAAGATGAAACACTACAAGCGATCCAGGTGTCTATTTGTGACCACGAAGCCCATTAGGATTGCATAGGTCTGTTTATTCGACGAAAACAAGAGGTCACCGAGATTTTTGACTGGAAGTTAGATGATCAGGAACGGAGTCATTTATCAGACGACGCCTAGTTGACCTTCGAAAAATGAGCACTCGGGTATCCATCATTAGACTTTTGGAGGGAAATTTGAGGATAACTGGAAAATGAGCAACGCGAACGGGCAAACGATGTTCTAATGGCCAGAGAGCGGAAATCCGAACAATCTTACAGTGAATCGGGAAGGAACAGCAATGTGCCTATGGAATTAACTTTCTAGAGTGGATAAAAAAATATTGAAAAAGAGGCGTGTTCCTCTTCGTAGGATTTGGCCACGCTAAACTGAGCAGAAGAATCTGCCTTTTTCTGTGTGAATTTCTGGAAAATGAGCTGTTTTCCGACAATATTTGCATGTTTTTCTCGAATTTTACCATGTGAATATTATAATTCGGGCAGGAACAGGCTCAAATTTTGTAAATCCTGTTTGTTTGTGTTCCATATTGTCATGTTCTGTTCGAAAAATGCCGTTCTTTTTTGTTAACTGGGAGTACGAAAGGAAATTCAGAAAGTTTTTTTCAAAATTAGGCGAAGAGGCACAGCTTCAGGCGAGCAAGCTCTCTTCAAACAGTCAAAGTTTTCCTATAAGTGGGCGTAGTTTTTTTTCATGAACCTACAATGCTGGCCGATTCCCCCATCAAAAAAACCAGTTGAAGACAGTAAAAATAAAGAGATTGAGCGAGTAGAATTAATGGAATAAGAGAGAAACAAGACGGAACGAGATTTGGTTATAATGCGATGGCTCTCTCGGGGGGACGCGTAGGAGCTGTCACCGCCAGTTTCTATTTTTCGAGGGGACTTCCCGGAAAAGTCAGTGAACTTTTAAAGAAACTTCCTGTCGAGACGACTTTTGGCTTTTTGAAGAACGATTATAGACGGGTCAATGAACGGGGAGACGGAGAATGGAGAACCAGATCAAATATTCACATGATGGATAATTCCACCGGATACGGCTGGACACAAACAAGACTCGACTCCAGGAAGCAACCAGGGGAAAATGTCACTTTTTGACGTGGAAAAGGAGGATTGGCACGGAAGAGAAATTCTGAGATATCATTACGAGCTGTGGATATTTTCTGGAAGTCAACAACTTATGGAACTGGGATAAATTCCCAAAATGGAGCGAATCTTCGACAATTTCGAATATTTCAGGTTACGTGGCTGGTGGAAAGATATTCAATTCGGTCAAAACAATGACATAAAGGGCCGGTCACTCAGTTTTATGATTATCAATAAATGTTACGGAAAATTGCTCGTACTTCTGAAGCCATAAGGAGAGAAATTGAAATGGTAAATAATACGCGAACCGGGAAAGAAATCGAAGATTTGCGCTAGATTCCCCTTTTTGGGTGAAAATTGGACTGTTTCAGGCCGTCAACTGTGTAATGTCCTTGTCCGTAGAAATGAGTACATTCTCCCGTAAATCGCTTTATTTTGTTGTTTTCTCTAAAGGCGAAAGGACTACTGGCAACGACCCCCAATTAAAAGAGAAGGACTCACCTTGAAGAACATCATTTTGAAGAGAAAAAGAAGGGCAAGAATCTAAATAATTAGAGTAAGTTTAAAGAAGAAGAGAAGGAAGTTTATAAAGAAAGGATCGACTGGGAGGTCTCTATAAATTTCATAGGGATTAGAAGAAGAAAGAAGGAAGAAAGGGTCAACAGCCAGAAGATGCACTGTGGACATTGGAAATGGATGGATGGGGGACAACGGAATACAATGAAGTCCGAAAGGGGAAAACATGCTCAGATTTATGCAAAAAGTAGGCAGCCAAAATAGAGAGGATTCCCTTCTTATGTTAGTCGGATGAGAGCACTGCCATTTATGAAGATGGCAAAAGGCAAAAGATAAGCCGACGCAGGGATCAGCAAAAGGCGATCAGTTGCACTTTTTAGGGAGGAGAATTTATAGCCACGGAGAAAGGAGCAAAGAGATGATTTCAGAGGAATTGAAAATTGAAAAAAGCACGCAAGGATGAGGCTGCGAGAAGAAGAAGACTAAGCTCCATCCATTCCTAGTTCTTATAATCTGAAGATGGGGAAAACGGAACTTGTAGGAAAGAAAAAGAAATGGTAGACCTGCTGATTTCCAAATTTTTCCAAGTTTTTATGAGAAAGAACGAGGCGTTCAAGCTGGGCTGGCTGCAATGAAAACATAGAAATCTCGCATTTGAAGTCGCCGAAGATTTGATAATTGTCGTCATTCACGTATTCCAGGAGTTATCACAGCGTTTTTAGCATAAAACATTAAAAAATTGGGATGAGAAAGGATCAAATGAATATTGTTGATAAGAATAAGACATATGCTCCAGTGCTCATTGAACGGCAAAACACACCGAAAGAATTGAATGTTTTTACGGGAAAGAACTGTTGGCTGGATGGAAGGATGGAGAAACTAGGGAAAATGGCCGTTGTGACGAGGAAATATCCATTTTTGAAGCTTTTTTAGCAATAAAAATGGAAACGCAGCTGGAAGCAATTTGTTTTCGTCGGTGTTTTTTATGTTTCCAATATGGAACATAAAAAATTGTGGAAAAAAGGAGAAGATCGAGAGAAATCGAGGAGGGTCGAAAATCGTTCGATATTCAAGGACTACGGGACAATTTCTCAAAGATTTTCTATAAAATTAAACGGTTGATGATACCAGAAAAAGCTCAGCAATTGCACTTTTGTTGAGACACTGAAACATAGAAAATGGATCCATCGATCAGTAAATGATGTCCTCGTCGTGTACGAAGGAAAGACGAACGTCAAATGAATCTCCCTTGCTAATGACTTTCCTTTTGATCTCTGTTCCCCACCCTCCGATGACTGTTCGTCCGCCTCGTCGAATCTCTTCCAGTGGATTTCAAAGATAATTTGCAACTTTTGAAAATAAAGGATTTGTTGAAGCGTGAATTTGTAGACAATTGAAATAATAAGAATTATTTGGAAGATGAACGGGGGAAGGACAAGTGTTCGTGGGGGAGGAGGAATGGAACAGACTTCAAAAGATGACGAGAAGTCCGGAAGCCTCTCAAAGCAGACGGACGGATGGATCGAAATAAGGAAGCGGCACTTCCTCTTCCAATGATAATAAGATGCTAATCGAGTCATCAGCAGGCAACCGACCGATCGAGCGACCTCCAATCGAACGGCGTCGAGTCGCGTGGGAGACGAGCTCAGACAACGAAAGACCTTTTAATCCCCCGGGCCCGAGACACTTTTTACCATCTTTTGGGGAGAACACACACAACTAAAAGACTTCCTGTTTGTCGATAATTAGCCGACACTTGTGAATAGAATCCTTTGAAAGAACTCCGAGACACATTCCATCAACTTTCTGCTCCTAATTGCAGTCTAGGAATAAAAAAGGGAAAACGTCAGCCATTGACAGGTGTTTTTTGATTTTTGTGAGGTTTCTGAGCGGTTGTATATTGTACTAAATACGCACAATACCGTAAACGAGCGAAGGAGTTACCAGAGTTTTGAATTCTTCGATTTCGGTCAACTTTTATCACTGAAAGGATTCTAAATGGATAAAAGTATGGCCAGGCTTTCTTTTGCCAATATTCAGCTAATTCTTGTCTACGCGGCCGAAAAAACGATCATTACCGTAATCCATCTGTGGAAAAGCCAAAGACATAAGAGTTTTCCAAAGAATTACGATTGACAAGCGACATCTATCCCACAGGCGGGGTTTTCTAATGTTTCAGACTGTCTTCTTATCCTAATCGATTCCAGTTTCGATACTGCTATCTCTTGGTTGCCTATTTTCACAAAACGGAAGTTATTTCCCTACGGTGACCATTCTTTTGGTTCCACTAGTTCTAGACTTCTGGATATTTTGACAAATGATGAATATTGCGTATTTTGTATAGGATAAGCTACGATAAGAAGCGGAACATGTGATCCAGAAACAGATTTACGTGGATTTTACGGAATTTTCGGATGAATAATAAAGGATTTCGGTGGATTGTCAAAGAAGAAAGTCGAGGGAATATTGGTCGAATATGTTTCATTCAACGCAACATTCCTACCTTGAATCTGATAAAATTTGGGCAAAACATTCAAAATCAACAGATATTTGCAGAAAATTGGTGTAAATATGTCTGGTGGAAAACAGGAGGTACGTGACGGAAGTGAATCGTGTCGGACAATCGAATTGGCGACTCAATTCCTGGTAAATCAAAAGGAATAATTCACTTTGGTCATTTTATTCTATTTCATTTATTAGCCAGTAACGCGTACGCGACTGGGTAAAGTTCGCCTTGTACATTTTCTCCCCTTTTTCGTTGTTTGATTTCTTCTATCAACTGAAAACGCAGTGCTTGTCTAAATGTGACAGTTGGAACATTCGAAATTCCAATGAGTTTAAAATGTTTCAACACAGGTATTTATCCTGGGCTGGATTCTTTCGAGAGCAAAACAATGAGATCAAAATCTGACTAATGGCCAACCCTCGTAGAAGCCCATAATGTCTGGGAAAAGGGCAAGGAAGCGGTCTCTGTACTTCCCATACACTTATAGTTCACATCTTTGGCGGATGTTCCCGATAGATTGAGGGCGTTTTTCGTGGGTGGGAGCCCATTGATAAAAAAGAACTTGGTTACAGTAATCCCCTCAGATCACCTGGCCCTATTTTGGCAGAAGAGCCATTGCATTAGAACCAGACAAGTTTCCTGCCGAGATTTTACGAGTTTTCTAGGAGAAATACACCGATCAAGTCCTCCCACAGCGAACATTGGATCTATAGCCTTTTCCGATTGGTAAGTAACTAAAACCGGGGATAAAATTGAATAAATAGCAGCATTAAAACATGAAAATATTCGTCGTCGTGTGAACAGAAATAATCTCCTTGCCGGCGTCACCTCTAATCGTGTGAAATTGCATATATTTTCCGGGAATGTGGGAGGAGAGGACATATTTCAGAGCTGAAATGGTCGAGGACAGTCTGCGTGGCTTTTTAGAATAATATTTTTTGTATTAAAGAAAAAAAACCGAAGACAAAGTGTTAGATTGTTTTGTGCCTGGCAAATTGCCGAAGGAGAATAAAGGATTGAGCACGGAAGTAATGAATTTGTCCTGTCAAGAGACAGACTTTGGGAGATTGTTTAGAAGAAAAGGAGGAAGCTGCCCGGAACGAAGGTAATTATCGTAAACCACGTTGTCCGAGTTGGTTCCGTCCCTCCTTCCAATCTAATTGACATTGCCCAAATCGGAGACGACTCTCTCTACCAATGTGATTCGACGAGAGGGAAGCAAAAGCCTTTGGGAGAGAGAAAGCGACCAGGGGAACGGGCAGACCGATTCGCAAGAGAGCAGAAAAAGAAGTTCTGGTCATTTCTACTGGTGGAAAGATCTGTGCCAAAGAAATATAATATGAAAATGACCCGGACAAGGCCCAAGACAAGTCCTACCGGCTGGCAACTGAAGGTGGCTGACGAAAAGAAACTATTTTACAGCAAATGGACAAGATCCAGGGATAAACGGCCAAAAAACTGAAGTAGATTGGGTAAAACGTTGAAATATTGGAGGAAAGTAAAGGAATCTCTCAAACCAGGAGAAGAGCACTGGTAAACTTACAAAACACGATTAGTAGGCAGCTTGTAAAAATAAGAGACGGCGAATAAGAATGGACCATCGAACAAAGATTTACCGTACAGAAATTCGGTAGAAAACCATAGTCAAGACAAAAACCATTCCCTTTCTTCAGTTGTGGATCCAGCTTGAAGCAGTAGACAAATAAAATTGGAGCAAAGTCCAAAATGTTCTTCCGGGTCCCATTAGAACCTTGGCTAATCGTCGGCAATAGAAACAAAAGATTGTAAAAGAGGAAGAAAAGTGACAGATGGCAGATGTCAGTCATTATCAAGCTTGTTATTTCTTTTTGTGTAAAATTCAAGGAACAAATAGTCATTTCGGAAGCCGGCTCACAACAGGAAAATGTCCTGAACTTATGGAAAAGATGGCGGGTTGAAAACAGGTAGGACACATAGTAATTCAAAAGAAAGAGAGCTTTTATTGCCAGTAAGCAACATAATAAAAATAGTGTTTAGCCGGGTAGATTTATGGGCAAAACAAGCGAGGAAATTGCGATGTTTAGAGGAGATCTTATAATTTTTTGGCATTTGGAAAGAATAATTTGTCTTCTTTGATGATCTAAGAAAAATTTCCTGTTTCAGGAGCCCGATGAATAGAATTCACCTCAAAATTGAGAAATAAATCTTGCAAAAAAGTACAAAATAGAAGAAAATACGCTGCAAAATAATTACAGGTCAAAAGATAGAAGAAGGAAAACAAGAGTTGTAATCGTCGACGGATCTAATCAGGAGACGGCGACTATTTAGACCGGAAAAGACGAGATGAAGCAGAAGGAGAAGGAATCCTCGACACGTAATCCAACCAATTAGAAGCAAAAAAGATGACACATCAAAAAAGGATAAGGAAGCATCTCACGCATAACTAATGGCGAGACTACGGAGGTCGAATTTCACACGAGGAGGGGGGAAAGTGGGAACGAGGAAAAAAAAGGAACTGATCCAGTACTGGGAGGTTTCAAGGAACTCTTTTATGGAAATTGATACTGGGGGTCTAATGATTATCAGGAGCTAAAAAAAGCAAAAATTCGAAGTGATTCTGGCGGGAAAGGAGGCTCATTGATTGGAATTGTCGATTACCGTAATCTGGCCATCTTTTTTCTTATTTTGAACCGGATAACCCTAAAATTTCATGAAAGAATGTCCCGATAATTCCAGGATCCAGAAGCTGATCCGATACCATTTTCAGTGTTCCAATCTATAGTTAAAACGAGATTTTCCCGCTGATTTCTAATGTTGTAGGCAGTAATGCGGATCAAAAATGTGAAAGTTCCTCTATGTTCCAAATTCTCCAAGGACTTCTTTCCGTCTATTTGGAGGCCAAATTGTTTCCGATTCTTCCCGAGAACTCACGCGGTTCGACGAGATTACTCCAAAAGGAACAGGGCCGGGTTTGCAAAGGGTTAGGGCCGTAAGAAGCTTTATTTTTGGCTCAAAAGGAGGAAGTGCGACCTCGAAGGTACAATTTTCTGTCTACGCAGGAGGCGAGTTCAGGAAAACGACGTTTTTATCTTCCGTGTGAAATCATAATGGGGAGATTTGTGCAGGGAATAAAACATTTAAACAATGGAAATTGGATCAGAAATCAAAGTTTTGGAAATTTGATTTCACGTTGCATTTTTACAGAAAACGCCATTTGACAGTCCACCATATTTTGAGCGTAATCCCGGTGGCTAAAACTCGTCCTACTGCTCACTTTTCTCATTTTGCCATTTTATTGAAAGAGACAAAAAATGACGTGGCTCGTTTTTGTCCGAGAGTAATGATGATTCCCAGTGGAAAGCGGGGGAGAAGGAAGCATCTAATCAGGACATAAGAAGAATTAGTCTGAACTGGGGGTCAGCGACTTGTTCGAGTACACATTCTGCTGTTTTGATCTTGTGAAATATGTCCTAATTGAAATATCAAGGCTATTTTTAACTGGGGAAGAGACTCGAAATAGACGAGAAGACGAGCATCCGGAGCGGAGAGATCCCTCACAAACTTTTATGTTTCCAGTCGAAAAAAAAGGAGGAGGAAGTGGCGGAGGGGATTGAGAATGTCAAAGGGACTTATCCAAAAGAGGCCACTCCACAGTCTTCTTCTTTTTATTTACTCGTCAATTTTGGAAAAACTCCCAAAAATAGCCAGCCTCGTGGGTAATGCGTGTAGTTGACTAAATGACAACAAACAAATGGCCGCTTGATTCGAAGAAAAGACGAGCATGGGGGAAAGATCAAATTGCTTAGCAGACGGAAGAAAGAGACGGAGATTAATGAAATCACTGGAAAAAATTGGACAGACTACAGAGGGGAAATTCCACGATGGCCTAGGCAAGAAAAACTTAGCTAAAGAATGGCGCGACCGAAGAAAGAGTAACTGGAGGACTAAGAATGCCCAATAGAACATGGAAAACTCTTCAAAAACTGAACCAGACTTGGAGACATCAGCCATTACCGTAAGAATCACGGCGTAATTCCGCTGTTCCCAAAAAAGCGACACCATCAGTCAAAATGATAAACGTCGCCTGTCAAAACACCCAACAACTCTTTCGGATGATGGAGATGGGCGATTAGGAGGCAAGAAGACAAAGGAGACGGCCAGGGAGATCAGAGGGAACGACGAGGCTACAACTGACAATGGTTTGAGCTAACAAATCCATAGCCATTTATGGGCATCGATAAACACAAAAAATACAATCCGTCTGTGATCCGATGAGCCATTTTCAGACTGTCAAGCACAATTTACAGGAGCCTCGTCGACGGCGGATAGGAAAAAAAATGAGCAGACAAATGTTTCGTCCGATCTTCTAATGGCCTCGAACACCCTAGAGCCTCATTTTCTCCTTGAATTATGGCCATAAAATAATGAAAAATCGTCTGTCCGGAAAATGGCGATGTTCTCGAATGACAGAGAACATCGCAAGTTAGTCAGAGAACACTTCCCTGACATACTTCAAGATACGTGAGAGGAGTCGAAAAATCAAAACACGAGATAAATTTGGACTACTCTCCCAAATCAACCGGTCTGTACTCTTGTCTCTACGCTCGACAATCCATTTGAAACCATTAGAGGCTGAACTGAAACACGAGACAATTGAAGCAGACAGACGACGGCTAAATCGAGCAAGATAAGAAAAGAGCGGGGAGAAAAGTGAAAATTGGCTGGCCATCGTCTCCTCAAGAATAAACAATTACGTAATTGCTGCGAATTGCCCCCGAAGAATTCCAGAGATTTTGTCCCCTCACGAGAGTCAACAACACTTGTCGCCGGTTTTATTTTTGACAATAAAACAGAGCCTTGTGTTACTTTATATTGTCTCTTATTATGTCGAGAATTCGGAACTCTTGGACGTCGAGGCGACACTGGACGGGGTGATGGCCGTCGACGTCGCAGCCACAGAAATCGGCATGTCGCGCACATGCAATGAGGGGGAATTCTTGAACAGATCCGCAAATCTCTAGAGTACAATTATTGAAATATTTAAAGGTGGACTTACCTTGCCCTTTCGAATGAATCTGTACCAATTATAAAAGAAGAAGATGGGCAAGGTGACCAGCGGACCGATGGTCGACATCCAGCCGATGACCTCCGCCCAAATTGGGAAAGTGTAGTCGATCCGGTTGACTGTCGCCACAAAGGCACCGTCACGTTTAGCGAGAACGTACGTAATTATCTAAAAATAATAACCAAAGAAGCCGAAAAGCATACACCGGCACAGACGGGGCAGATGATTGTCCAGCTGAAGAGCCACAAGGGCGACTGGCGACTGATCCAACGGCGGACGGAAGCCAACGGCGACGGCTGACCCCACATCTTGGCCATGTCGCGTTTCACTTGAGGAAAACCTGGAAAATATCGAATGCTCTAAATTATAGTCTAAACTGACCATAGACAACGCAGAGAACAATTAATTGAAGAGCAACCATCGCGGTGAGACCAATGGATCCGGTAAACTCGTCGCTCAACAGGAACCAATACCAGCCAGCATCTGTGCACATGACGAGTCCCAAAGTGAAGAAGAGACTGCAAATGCCGACGACGGGAAGCCATTTGTAGCGGGCGAAGAAGGCAAATTGGTCGGAGAGACATGTGGCCAGCGTCTGGACCATGACAGTCTCTGTACTGAAGCCGAGCAGAAGGAACATCAGAAAGAAGAAGAATTCCCAGATAAAATGGGCTGGCATCATGTTCATCGCTTCTGGATAGACGATAAAAGACAGCGAAGGGCCGGACTCGACCAAATCCTTTATATCTTTCCCAGTTCGCAGCTTCAAATAACCCAAAACGGAGAAGATGGCCACTCCGCCAATCATACTCATCGCCGTATCGCCGGCTACCACAATCAATGCGTCCTAGAGAAATTACTGACAGATGGAGAGAGACGATACCCTGAAGCAATTATTGCTGAATTTGTTGTACGAGGACATGGTGATGAGGGCACCGCAACCGATGGTCAGCGAGAAAGCCAACTGCTGCAAGGCGGCTGACCAGACTTTAGAATCAGTCAATCGGCTGAAATCAGGCTCGAGGAAGAATTTGATGCCATCCCAAGCACCAGGCAGAGTGACACCGCGGAAGAAGAGAATTATTATAATCAGATAGGGCAGGGTGGCTGTCACCTGAAAGAAATTGACTGAAAATAAAAGAAGGAGACTGACATAGGAGAGATAGCCAAGGATACGGACACCTTTGATGAGGGAAATACAAATCAAAGCCCACATAATGAAGAGAGCCAAGGTGATAAACCAATTGATCTCGTTGATGTCAGTAATGCCAGTTGATCTCTTGGTTATGTAATTCTCGAAGAATTCTCTCGTCGAACTGAGGGTGTCATTGCTGGCCAACGCGGTGCAGGCCTTTGTCAATGGGTCGAAGTACGGCGTCGAGGAGTTACCATTCCGACAATGGTCATAATTCATTCCGGAGACACATTCTACAAAACTTCTTTAAATCTATTAAAGGAACCGTCAGGGACTGGCCAAAAGGTCAAAAAAGATTAAAGGATTATTCTAATCTAGGCTGTAGCGGTTTTTTATAATGGGAAACAATGCTTTCGACAGTTTGAAACCGACATTTTTGACACGAATTACATCTTTTGGCATGTCGAAAAGTCGACCATTCATTGTTTTTGGAGAGAAAATAAGTAACTATAAAGTTTCGCGCCATCACCTTTTGACATGATATCACCTTTTGACACGTTAGAAGGTGATAGAAATGCAATTTTCAGCACTATAAATGCGTTTTTCTCTTGATCCAGACCCCGTCATAGAAAAATGCATATATATTAATGATCAGTAAAAATAGGCGCATCTTTTGAGCCCAAGTTGTTTTCAGTCCCTGACGGTTCCTTTAAAAAGAGCGACTTACTGCCGGTGTTCCAGTCGTTTTTACACTCATTCCATTTGTAGCTTTTACCGCTAACAACGTAGGCAATGTAAACCGCGCTCCATGTCAAGATTACCGTGTAATACGTGCTGATAAAGATTTCCTGAACAACCATAGCCCATCCAAGACCTGGAAATGACCGTCGACTCGATTAAAAACAAGCGCGAACCTTGAAAGGCGGGAGCATATCGTTTGAATGCTTTGACGGAGGCGACGCCAGCATACTGACCGATGAAAAATTCGCCGTAGACGACGGGCAAACCGAAGAAAATACCACAGGTGAGATACGGGATGAGGAAGGCACTGCCGCCATTTTCATAGGCTCGAGAGGGAAAGCGCCAGATGTTGCCGAGTCCGACGGCACAACCCAAACAGGTCAGGATGAATTGCAACTTGTTGTTCCAGCTGCCACGATCAGTCGACTTCGGCCGTGTCTCCGGATGGACATCCCAAGTCGTCGTCACCAAGTCGGGACTGTCATCGCTATCGGCTGGACTGCTTCTTTTGCCGCTGCTATTCAGAGAAGACATCCAACCAGTCGTCGGCCAGGTAGAAAGAATTGAATGATTTGCAGAAGCGATGGCCAAAGATGGCAAATAGTCATGTTTCGACTCATCTTCAACACGTCAGGCGGGAAAGCGTGTGACTTGAATTGTCCAAAAATAATGGAAGCAGCAAAAAATATGCAGAAACGTTTGTTCGAAGCTGGAGAGACCCTGGTGAGCCTCTTACTTCTCGACGCGTCAACGTCGACACTACATAACGGACAAGAGAAAGCCGAGCAGCCAATTTTACTGCCAATAGCGACGCGTATCCTACAGAGACATGCCCTTTCCTAATTAACCCAGCTCTTCGCCCGATATTGATCATTAGCTGCTCGCGCTTATGGATCAACTACCCGACAATGTTCTCTTTTCAATATCTAACTTTCTCCCTTGGCGACAGAGACTTCTCGCTCGTCGTCTATCCTCGAAATTTGATCGTCGAATCGATCCCATTTCTGTCGAAATCCTTGCTCTCAAACAAACATGGGTAAAGTGTTTCTTATCTTCAAAATGATATGTCTAGGGAATTTGTTCTTTCTCTCTCGCTTTCGACAAGAAAAATAGCCGGTCGATTGAGATAATCAGGGATAGGAGTAAGGGGCTAATTGAATTTGATCGTATCAGACTCGGATGGACTTGTGCAACTAGAATGATCTATACCTGCCCTAAAGGCCGTTATCATTATCTTATTGACCTCTATATGAATTTCATATTCAAATATTTCTCTTTTGTTCGTCTCCAATTGGTATAACGACTGTCAACTTCCCAATTCTCTGCTTTCAGACCTATTTATGTACTCCGCTTCTGGTCAAATTGCCTTTTGTCATCGACCGATGTCATCCAGGTTTCGATTGGTCAGTCGTAGAAGTGGAACTTTACACGAGAAACAGTCGCTTGGGTTCAGGAGAATTCGGTTTCTTGGATTACTGTAAAAGTAAATTTAATTGAAGTGGGGAAAAGTCTTTAGATCCTCGTTCTCTTCTATTTTGTCCCCCTCTCGGTTTTGATCCGCCTGAAGATTTTTGGAAGATAGAAGTCATACAAAAGGCGAGTTTGTTGCACATGTCGACAATTTTTATTAGACGAGACAATTGATCATCCGAATTGGTGGAATCCCTGGGAATAATCAAATGATCAAAGGAATCGTCGGAGATGACCTCGGAATCAATGACCGAGTTTTGAGAAGAATGATCAAGAGTAGAAAAAGCTGCTTCATTTCCAATACTATCACCACGGTGACTGCTAAATGTCTGATGAAGTACATCAAGATAGGTGAAGTCTTTTTCCTCATCTGCTCGACTTCAGAACGGCCTCCATGGTGGCCATGTTATGCGTCGCCTATCATTGAACCACAGTTTTTCCCAATCAGAAACGAAGGAGATAGAAACTTTCCTAAAAGAAAATGGATTTGAGAAAAATGACAAGGATCAATTTGTAGCAGCTTTGGAGGAGAAAACGACAAGAGAAGACCCTGATCAATTGGCTGTACAACTATGGCCACATGCCATTGAAGTTCTGGGAGATTTGGACATCCACAGGGAGACGCCATTAGACCTCGATTAGCGATGCTTTCAAAAATAAGCGGGAACTTATTGACTTCATGAATAAAAATTTATTTTCTATTTGCAAATAGCAACATCCGAATGGGTTCTGTCTTTCTCTCTCGATTTGTCGAGTCGACAGATGTCTTGTCATTGTTTTGCTTCGTCGAAGAACACGCTTCTTTCAACCGTCATTCACAACTTCCCTTTCTAGCCTAGTGGTCAGTGGCTTCTTCTTCTCTAAAATAGCCAAATTTTAGTGAGAAGAATGCCATTGATTCGACCGGCTTTTCAACCGGGTCTCTTGATGTCCCGCCGATTTGCCAGCGACGTCATCTATCGTTTCGCCAAGAAGCAGGACAAGGAGCCGCTGCTGGCTCTGCATAAGAAGTACATTGTCGAGGACGAGCACTACAAAGGACTGAATGCCTCGGCAGAAGAAGCAATCCCTTTGATGGAGTACACCATCCGTGACATGCTCCGCTATCCGTACTCGATGATCGCCTACGACAATAACCAGCCTATCGCCTTCAGCATGATATCCGTCCGCCATCGAGACAAGGCCAAGAACAATTTCAAGGCATTGGGTCCTCTGCCGCCCGTCTCCAACTATTCCTACATTTTGAGGATGGTCGACTGGGCCGAGGAGCAGATGTGGGAGACGAAGCTCGACTATGAGACGATTGGCGTGGCTAGGACCATCTACGTCGAGCCGGAATATCGCCGGAAAGGAGTCGGGACGACTCTTCTCGAGACACAGTACGAGGGATTGCAGAAGATGAGAAAAGACGCCAAGGAATTGGATGCCATCATGTCCGTGTCGACGGGAACAGCCAACTACAAACAGCTGGAAAAGATCGGATTCAAGCGTGAGATGGTCGTACCCGATCGCCTGTATCACAAAGACAATGGACAGACCTGGGACTCGAGGGATCAGTTGATGCCTCGTGCCGTCGTCATGATCCGACAGTTCTAATACACAATAAACAGTCTTTTTCGGAATTTATTGTTTATTGTTGAATAATATCGGGTTGTCGGGGTCGATAAGTCATCTCTACTTCTGATATTTCTGGTCGAACAGTTATTGTACAAGGAGATTGGGCGATGAGCATGGTGCAGCGAATAAACTCGTCGCCTTCTCTTGTCGTTGCACCAAATCCAACAAAGCTTGGATAAAGTTCATTATATCCTTGCATGTCTGTTGGAGGCAGAAATAACTTCGAAACTCGAGCTGAAATTCGCCGTGGCCTTTTTTCTTCTAGGAGATACCTTCTCAATTTTCTTTAAAGGTAAAGCGCCCACTTGGAAAAGGAAAAACGACGCCATTCGAAGGATTTAATGGAAGAAGGATTGCTCGAGATGACAGAAATCGATAATAGTAGGCTTGAAAGGATCGGACTGATCAGTCAGATCTCGACAAAGCTGTAAAATATGAGCCTGGATTTGACGGCGAGCCACAATCTCCGTCAAGCGAATGGCGACTGTCTGAACTCCCAATGGATTCTAATGTCTTCATTTCTCCAAAAAAAGTCTTGAACCATGTTCTTGATGAGTCACGTCGTTTGCTGTGAATTCTCTTCTCTCGCCCCTCGACTACAATAGAGTGACGGTGCCCGTTCTGCTTTATTTCGTAGCTATCCATTGTGCCCTTATGTGTCGATCGAACGATGGTTAACTGTGAGAATTCCCCACCCTCCGGCCAGCTCAGACGCCTTTCAATCCTCCTCCGAGTCATGAGGTATCTTCTCTTCCTCTCAGCTTTCGTCTTCTTCCCCTCGGCTGATGCCGATATTCTCTGCTACAAAGGAGACATTCTCCACAAAGGCAAAATTACGGATGCCGAAACAGAAGAAACTGGCGCTTGTCGACTTCGTCTGGAGATGATGGATGCCGCCTGTGGCGATGACCAAGTCGACGTCGTCGCTGCCAGAGCTGGCAATGTGAGTCTCTCTTTACTTTCTGGCTATTATTTCCACTGGATAATTTTATTTAGAATGCCAAGAATGGTTCAATTGGCTGTGAATTATCGGCCAGCGACAAATCTGTCGAATGTGAATGTTCGACGGAGAAATGCAACGTCCCGACAATGGACATGAAGGTCTTCTTTTTTCCTTTGCCGTAGACAAATTTAATTTAGAACGCAATCGCCGCTATCGAGGGAAAAACCGACGAGGAGAAGAAAATTCTCCAATGTTTTATCACCGTTTTGGAGAATAAATTCGGGCTGAGTAAGACTCGCCTCAACTCGTCGACTATTCCCCCATTTCAGCCACGACGACAGTTTCCCCAACTACAGCCTCCACGACGACATCCCCCACTGTCGAGACAACTGTCATCGTGAAAAATGTCACCGAGAAACCGGACTCCTCTGCCGCTTTCTGGTAATCGAATAATCTTTTTAGAAAAAAACAACGTTTAGTGTTCTCCCTCTCCTGGTTGCATCTCTTCTTGTCGCATTTTAATCAACGGATTACTGTATCCAATAAATGTTTTTTGTTATCCGACGTTGGCTGTTTTCAACATCTTCGAGCTGTTTGCCCAAGATCCATTGAGTATCAGTTGATGGTATTTATCGCCA
Source organism: Oscheius sp. DF5033 (assembly GCA_964036215.1). Lineage (NCBI taxonomy): Eukaryota > Metazoa > Nematoda > Chromadorea > Rhabditida > Rhabditidae > Oscheius > Oscheius sp. DF5033. Next base: position 3,731,514 of record CAXIWN010000006.1, read on the forward strand.
GCGGAAGGCGGCGAGGGAATTGTCGACTAGAACTAGCCCGTTCACAATAGTAAAGGGAGTACGCTGACAAGCGAAAGGATGTTCCGATAGCAAAAACACTTGAATTTTGAGAAGATCTCCAAATTTTAGTTGCGTTGTGCTTGTCGACTTTATCAAGACAGCGGCAATCTCCTTCCTTACCGTCTTCTAGGGACTGCTGAGTCACACAAAACTTTTTATTTTATTTTTATAACTTTCTCTGGGCAAAAGATCATGCGAATCAACAACAGTACGATTTCCCAAGGCCTATCAATCCGTCGTCGTCAGTGTCGACATGGACAGGCCATCCGACATCGACGACTGATTCCGCCGGAAAGCCCAACTGTGCTGGTACAAAGTGTTCAGTTAGAATTTTATTACAAGGTTTATTTCATATCAAATATCTGTACTGATGGCCTATTCAGGAGCTTTGTCGACGACGAATTCCATCGAATCTTTCGGATTGGGGGTCGAAAAGTGTGGTGTGATATATTTCCTCGACGGAGTCATCTGCCCCTTTGCCGGTTCTTGACTCGGCTCGTCTTCCTCAAATACAACGATCGTCGACGCGTCGACAGTATTTCCACCGGGGCTTATCACCAGGAATCCGTTGTCTCTGGCGTGGGAATCTTCCGGCTCTCTGTCCATCCATCCTCCCATCTCCTCCTGGCCATCTACCATCGTGACATTCCTCATCGTCTCCTCATGGCTGGTCGGAGTGATTCCAGTCGGCGAGAGGCTTCTCTCAGTTGCTTCTTCAGCCGTCCTCATCTCCTGCATCGCCCGTCTCCTTTCTCCCGTCCTTCCAGTTACCCAAATTGCCCTGTCTCCCATGGGCACCTCGTGAAGGATCATTTCATCTCGTCTAAAATAGCCATTTTATCGACTCGAGACCGTTTACCTCGGAGAGACGAGGACAGAGTCGTCGGCCAGCGGAGCAGGCAATGGCCGGCCTTTGTTGGCCTCGTAGAAGGAGATAAACCAGCGGCAGAAGTCCAAGTTGCCCGAACTGTGAGGTTTGATCCTTTCGAGGATGTTGATCTCCTTTTCGACTTTCAGCTTTCGAAGTGCCTGCTGGAAGAGTTTCCAATTGTGGACTCTGTCTAATTCATAGCCAGCGGGCTGTTTCACTTTCTTCTTGTCCAAGACACCAGGAAAAAGCTGAGCCAGCAACTGGCAATAGGTGACACCGTTGCTCAATTCGATTAGAGACATGGGTTTACCTGCGCGGGGACGGAACTGAATAAAATAAAATAACAACGAAGAAATGATGAAGATACCCAGTCTTGCAACTTCGCCCGAGAAGTTGTACTGTACTGATTTTTAGAAGGACTGTCGACCGCCATTGGAGAAACCAAGTTAGAATGAAACCATTCCAAGAAGCATTTTCCCCGACCCGTTGAATTTTATCTCCATAAAGTCGATTGCAAGTTCAACACTAACTTTGTGAATTCAAAATAGAGAAAGAAAACATACATAATACAATACATTTATCCTAGTATGGTCTGAAAAAAAGCACAAATTCAGTATCGGTGATCTTGCTGGACGAAATTGAAAAGGCAGGAAGTTTAGGCGTAACGGGTCTTGCACTGTTTGAAAGCCTCATTGAATCCATTGCAAAGTGAAACATCAGACTGGCTTTGGCTGCTGAAATAAAAAAATGTTCAAACAAAAAAAGAATGTCGACTTACCATTCAACAAATTGGCGCCATTCGAATTCGCAAGGGTTGGCATATTGCTGGCCTGAACCAGCTGCGGGAGCAGCAACTGGAGCGGCTTGGACGGCCTCATGGCTGGATCCTCCACCTCCACCGGTGAGCATGTGGCCGACGGTGTGACCCTAAATTACAACATTAATCTAACGTAAAAATGTGCAAAAAAATGTTAAAGAAAAAGAAACTTACCACAGCGCTACCAATAGCAACTCCTCCAGCGGTGGCAGCCATTTGTGCCATCAATCCAGGCCCTTGAGAAGGAGCGCCCATCGGTGTAGGTCCATGCGGTAAAGGTGTAGGTGCGGCGGCTGAAATAAAAGCGTGTAATTCTCTAACTTATAACAAAAAAAGCCTAAACAGAGCAAAACTAAAACACAAAAAAAATTGAAATGATAAAAACCTGGTCTAGGGGCGGAAGCCATGGGAGTAGGTGCAGGAGCAGCTCTGGCCATAGGAGCTGATCTAACGGGAGGTGATGGCCGGGGAGAAGCAGATCGTCGACGAACCATTCTGAAATTAAAAATATAAGAAAATAAAAAGGAAATAAGTTGAAATAGAAAAAAATCGATAAGAGGAGCGTGCACAATTGATAAGAAACCAAATTTAAAAGTCGAAGCGATAATGAAAGCACTACTGTAGGAACAAGTAAAAACATTACATTAGCTTGCGTTCGCTTTGTGTAAAATAGAGAAAAAAAATGAAATGCTTTCAGATTTTAAGATAAAATTAATATTTTTATTAGAAGGATGAACGTTCTGCGATAGAAAAAATCCTAGGAACAGAGAGAAGATAATGGTGTGGATATTGCGAACGGGATGATTATAAGCGCAAAACTAAGAGTCAAACACGTGATACAATGGAGAAATCAGCTCTCTAGAATCATTGCGAAAGTTCGGGAAATGTCGTCATAGGTATGATCAGACAGCGCAGTGTATCAGCAATGCCGCATGGTTCTTTGTAAAATGAATTCACAGTGTTTTTGGCTAGTTATTACCATCAGCTAAAAAATTAACAGAGGGATTAAGGCGAGGTGATAGATGTTTTAGAACACACAGAAACTGAAACACATTTTCTGGATATGGCTTCCAAATAGCGAGAGTGAGGTAAAAAATCCCATGTAATTGCGGTCTGATCAAATTGAAAAGTAAAATATAATGGGAAGCTCCGTTTTACAACTTGAAAACAATGAAAAAAGGGTTGAACGGAAAATTGCGAGCTGAGACGGCAGGGGATGAAAAAACACGAGCATGAGAGGTCGAGGAGTGAAAAAAATAACAGTAATCTGTAGCGGGGCGCGTTTACTTCTAATTCGACCTTTAAAATTTGTTTATATTTTCTCATTCTTTTGTTGCAAATGTTTGATCGGAATTCCCTAATTTTATAATGCATTTTTGAAGCAACATCAGTAGTAAAATACCAAAAACAACACCCAAAGAAACTAACAAAAATTGGCCCCCGAAAATTATCTGAAATACCGTCCATATTATCCATTTTTTGGAATGTGGCTGCCTTTGCTTTGGTCACTTTGCAATTTTCCGATTGTGATTACCCGACTCGGGGCCGTCTCTGTGGCAACTGCGAGAACTTCATCGTGAACGCGCCTTTCCACTGATTATCTCGACCACAACAACCATTTTTCAGCTTTTATGGGCCAAACAATATGCAGTCAATCGCAATCGGGTAGAAACGATCCCTGTCGATTTGAGGAATGGGCCGTTCTTCGTCGATTAGCCGAACCATCCACCGACAATTGGGGTAAGTTTGACTCTTCCTCTCAAAATATTTCCTTCAGTCCCTGTTTATTTTTCCGGCGGTGCAATTCTTTGTCTTCTGGTCACTTGGATACTTTCCTTTTGTATCCGCTACCGTGATTTTACTCGAAGTTTTGTTATTTGCCAGTTATTACCGTATTCTGTCACTTATTTGACTCGCTTCTCCATGGATCTCTACTACCGTCTCTCTGCGTATTTTTCCTTTTTTTTTATTCAAATGGCCAAATTTAGAAGTAGTACAATGTATGTCTACGCCTCTTCGGCCCGAGGTCCTCTCTCTCAGGCGAATAAAATAGCCATCACATCGTCGGGGTTGAATCTTCCCCTTGGCACCGCCGTCTTTCTCGTGTCCAATATCTGCATGGCCAATTCTCGAAAACTTTTTGGCTGTACCGCCACTTGGTAATATTTTCATTTAAAGAGAAAATAGTCCAGGTTGCCTTATTTCATCTGTTTGTGTGTCTCAGTGGCCGGCGGTGTCATCCATTTCGGCCTCCAGAATGAGAACTACGACACCGCGGCCTATTCGACTTTTTCAACCATTTACAATTTGATCGTCCGTGGCAGTATCCTCGCTTGTCTCTTTCTAATCCTCGTGGTAGGATCCTTCCTCATTTAAATTATCTTTGTCAGATTCTCTTCGCTCTGTGTTGTTGCTCCTCTCCCCGTCGAGGGCAATCTCCCGAGCCGTCTGTCTCGAATGCTCGTTCCCGTATGGCTTGGTCAATTCCCTTTGTCTTCATCTCCTTTCTTCCGCTGACTTATGGCATGACCGTGACTGATCTCTTCTATACAATTTCCCATATCACATCCGGTTCCTATGGCTATGATGATCGTTTCTGGCTCCTTTATCACACTTTCATCTTGGCGGATGCCCTCGACCCATACTTCTTGACCATCTCCATCGTTTTGTTCCTTCCCGCCTATCGGTCGACGCTCTTCGGTTGCCAGGGATATACTCCCTCAAGGGCAGAGGAGATCAACGTCATCAAAGTCATTCCCAAGACTCCACCGACAACTCCTCCATCTGTGAGTCATTTCCTCTTGTGAAATATCATCCGTTTACAGCTTGCACAGGCGCCTTCTGCTCTGCAAATTAATCAACAAAATCAGGTTAGAAATGTCGACGTCGACCAAAAGAGTAATTTTTTCAGGGACAATACGACGCAAATCTGGTCACACTTTTGACGACACCAACTGCAATGGTATTTGACAGAAATAGCAATAAAGAGTATTTTTTAGCATACTTCACCTTTACCGGGAAGTGTCCCCCATCAGTGTACTTGCCAGTCGTCCGCCTTCCTCTCGACTCCCAGCTATCAAATGGTTCAATCCCCTGTCATCGTCCAACAAGCTGTTGCCTCGGTGAGAGTACTCCCATTTCCTATACAAAAAGCAATGTAGACTTGTGTCCACCATCAGGGAAATCTTGTCCGTTTCGCCTCCCAGCCCAACTTGGTACAAGCCGCCACGCTTCAGCCGGCCGTCAGCATGCCCGCAGTGAACGTGGTTCACGGGCCTTTCTATGTGCAATAATAGGCACTGATTGCATATGCAATAAATTGTTGTTGACTTGCTTTTTGTTCTCTTAAAAAGACAAAAAGAGGGCCTGTTTTTGGTATACGATAGCTGGGAACCGATACGCAAACAGACATTGTCACTTCCTTATCGACGGCCGTTCTGACTCATTTCCCCTCAATTTTTTTGCTCCAAAATGACGGGATTTTCATGGAATCGACTGCCTAATAATATGAAACTAGCCATAATTCGAAAAGTAAGTTGTTTTTTTACCCAAAAAATAGGCCTAGGTCGAACGTCGCTCCTATTGCCGTCTATGGCGAACGTGTAAGGATGTCTCGTCATTTCTAGAAGACAATGTTAACGCTGTCAAATTCTATCTCCGACAAAATTCTTCTATTTCCGTTTCATTTAATGAAGAAGACATGGTACTCATTCACTTTGGTATTGCCGATTAGAAGAATTTAGAAATGGACTGTAGATGATGGAGATAGGGGGTCGATGACTTTCGACGTCGACGAACCATCCATCCGAGCCTTTGTCTTTGGACTCTGGCAAGCCCAGCCGGTAGCCACGTCCTCTGCATGGAAGGCTGATTATATACGGTATAGCCATCATGTGCTATCAGAATATTTTAAACAGAAATATTGAAAAGGTTGTCAATTTCTTGGAGACGAAGAAATGGAGCCGAGTCTGCCAGCTACTGCAAACTTTTGATCTACCGAAGGAGATCCTAATGAGACTACTGGACCAGGTCAAGCCGACTCAGCTGACCATCGGCATGTGGGACATCAACCATCCCGTGGACTACTTCGATTCTCCCATTTTTCGGGTACAATATTCTATCTTAATTAATTATAAATGGCTAGAAAGTAACGACGTTGAACATCCAGACGTCGAGTGGCTCTATCTCTCCTGGGGCGGCAATCATTCTGAGGAATTGCAACCGGGGATCGCTGCATAATTTGGGGTGGAATGATCATTTGGCTATAAGGCGATTCATTCGGGTAAGTTTATTTTCTCCGATTTACGGCGGTTTTCAAGGATTGGGAATATGGAGCAGATTGTGGAAGATGCGGAAAAGTGACATTTGAATGTAGAAATCTTTTGTCGGACGAGGAAAAGGCCACTCTGGACAATTTCATCGAAAAGAAGCCTTTCCTTTCAGGAATTGACCCATACGTAATCAGGTTCTTTTATATGAGAAAAATGAGTTTAGGAAGAGACTGAGAAACGGAATGTCTGGCTATTGAGGAGACCGCTCGCCGGACAGACGGAGTATGCCCTCGTCGTGGTCAGCTCATTTCGAGGAGGGGCTGTCTTTCAAATCAGCAATCAATTGGAAGACTTCTTTGAAGAAGTGAAACTAGAATTGGGTTGGGAAGCGGAGGAGAGCCTCGAGAAGATGACTGACTATTTTCAAAAATTAGATGAAAATGAAAATGACGACCTTTATTCTTCTTTGACAACGTAGTCCTCTCTTCGTTCCGCATTCTCTCGATAACATGGACGATAAGAGGGGAGGCAGAGGATGACAGAAAGACAGAAAAAGATGGGAGTCAGCCAGTCGAAGAGCTTCTTGGTGTGAAGGAACCACGGAGAACTGGGAGCACCGATATATTGACCCAAATTGGAGAAAAAGTCGACCACGATGAGATGACCGACGAGGGGAATGGAAGATGACAGGGTGAAGAGGATGGACGATAAGCGGAGGGATCGCTTGTAGAAGGTCAGACTGGTCAGGCCCTCGACCTCTTCTTCTTCTCTTTGGGATGATGAGAAACAGGAGAAGCGCTGGCAGAAAATCTGAAAGAAATATGGGTCGGGACGTCAGTGGCCGAACATACAATGATCAGGAGAAATATGATATTGACGATAACGACATGCAGCACGTGTGGGAGATATTTGACTATCAGATAGCTCTGACTAAATTCGACAAATGAGATACAGCTGGCGAGGAGGATAGACACAACCAGGACGGCGACAAACGGCGCCCTGAAGATCACTTTCTAATTGATGTTCCTCTACTTACCAAGCTCTCGATCCGCTCTTTGGTTCTTTCGATTTAGCCATCATAGAAACCATAAAGAGGAAGAACATTATGCTGGTAGAGAGAAAGAAGTAAGTGACTGGCTGGAGAAACTTCTCCGGAGACGTGATGAATATCTGAAGATAGGCGGCAAAGACATTGTTCTCCTCCATGCATCTCAATTTGAAAAATCAAACAGAGAAAAGAAGAGCACCTGTATTCACGACAAAGGAAATTTAACTTCTCATTGAGAGCCAAGAGAAAGCGGCAGAAGGAGAGAATTGTGAGGATGGCCAGGGCGGTCATCACAAAACTCCGGGAGAAGTCATTCCTCTGGCAACGAAAGGAAAGAAACCAGACGACGAGGAGAAGAAGAAGAGACGTCGAGTGGATACCAAAGGGGACTGAATTTTAAAATAAATCGGGAAAAAGGAGCGCTCACTCCAATTGTCTTTAGTTGGGGTGAAAATCTCCGAGACGATCCACCATTCTCGAAATTCGCAGATGGTCTCTCGAGAGCTGCCGGTAAATTCTACTCGACAGAGGGTTTGCCCCATTTCTGCAAAAAATCACTGTGATATGTGGAGAAAAGGTGAGAGAACCGGGGTGCCATGGTAACAAGTTGTGGTTATTTTCGACACCTGCGGCAAGTGTCTCCTAATTGAGGAGAGGTAGGTGACTTTGATCGAGAAGAAGAAAATGAAGGCGGATGAACTTCTCCGGCTCTTGAACCATAACGAAAAAAAGACAACAACAAATGAATGGCAATACAAAGTCAACTGAGATCCAGCCATTTATTTCCTATTGATTTATAGTTGACTTTTCTCAGTTGAATGCTTCGCATTGGGAATTATAGACGGCCGTCCAGGGAAAATGTGCCTTGACCATGTCCTGGCTGAGGATTCCCTGCTTCTCGAGGAAATTGAGCATGACCTGATGGCAGTAGAGATATTGCTGTTCGGTCTGGATGGAATTGTTCCTGGACTGGCGGATTTCGATGACCATGGCCATCAGGTCAGCCGACCAGGAGAGTCCACGGGTGAACTGATCCAGGAGAATATCCATCAGGACGAAGCATCCAGTACGGCCGATACCAGCCGAACAGTGGACAATAATTGGCGAACCGGCAAATTGCTGGACATGTTGGATCAGTTCGATGGGGGCATGGTCCGCCGGCGGTACACCACGATCAGGCCAATCCAACCAATGGAGATGCTCGACCTGGAAGCGCTTCAACGGCTGGGCAGTGATAGTCGAGGCGACGGCCGACGAAGTCGAACCCATCTGAGATTGGGCAGGAGTGGTCGGTCCACTGGGCAGGGTCACTTCGAGGAATGTCCTAACGACGACCGTCTTCGTCGACTGCTGGAAGGCGAAACGATCGCTACGCAGCGAGGTCACCGTCACCTGTCCATAAGTCTGGGGCGCGTTCAGCTGGGCCGGCAAGTAGTGGGCACACTTGGGCAGATTCTGTAACGTCTTTAATTTTAAATTTTTTGAATGAGGCTGACCTTCTCGGTGTAGTTACACAGCATGACAATGCATCGACAGCCCTCCTGAGCGACCATTGTCCAGAAGTCGGCGATGGTCGAGTCGAGCGGCGCCTGGCAACAGATGAATTTCTTCGGGTCTTCTTTCGGTCCGACGTAGTTCGCATGGATGTATGGCTGAGCACCCAGACGCAGGATAACTCGATTATTATCCAAGCAGCCGACATCCTTGTACCGATTCTTGTCATGGTTTGCCACGAAGGCCGTCATCTTGGTCAAGTCGTTGCCCCTCTTCTGCGCACGGAAATCATTAATCAAAGCGGCGACCGGCTTGTCTCGCATCAGCGTTCGATTGAGGAAGTCGCCGACGTAGGCCAAGGCCTCAGGCTGCGTCTGACGGTAGTTCTCGGCTTGTTGAAGCTGCTCAGCAGTCGGCGGCGGCGGATTCATCGGCGTCGTCGGTGTCAGTGCCTTCTGGACGGGCTGATGAGCGGCTCGGTTGGCGGATTTTTTCGTCGGTTGCTTCTTTCGACGACCACCTTCGTCGGTCGTCACCTCGCCACCATCCACGGACACCGTCCGAGTCTCAGTCGTCCTAGTCCTTGCATTGCCGGATTTCTTCTTATTCTTCGTTTGTCCCATTGCAGCCGGTTCCGAAGAGCTTGGAAACAATGAATGAATTCTGCTTCCGCCGTTTCAGTTGTAACCAAATTAGGCCGATTCGACATGAAAACGATTTGACAGACTTTGCCTGAATTGCCGCGAAATATTTAGAAATTGAAATTTGCTTTGAATCTCATTTGAATCCATTAGAGAATGTGTCGTCCTCGCTCGGGGTAAAGACCGCGTCCCGTCGCGCCAATCTCCTCGCCACGACCTTGAACTTGCAGCAAATGGCCATCCGCCACTACTTATCCTCGCTTTTACAATAAATCGTACAATTTCCCCTAAAAATAAGGCTATTTCAGATGGTAGATACTGTAGAAGCAGCATTTCAAATAAACAGCGAAGCCCACGTAGCCTGGGAGAAGTTTGACTACAAAGAAGCCAAACTGAAAAATGAAGAGGCTAGAAAACTTCTCTCCTCATTTGCAGACACCGTCGACGATCGAAATTCCGCGAAGAAAATACAAAAAGTAGGCAAAATTCAGTGTCTTTTGGTATTTTCACAGGTAATCTCGGGAATCGATGAAGAGATAGCTCAGATCAAGAAGGAGGAATTGAAACGGACCAGTTTGATCAGTGCTTTGAGGAAATCACATACACCAGAGGCTCCGCCAGCTGATCCCGATGTCTGGCTTCCTCTGCCACCAAAACCACAAGTCACAAAGAAGACAAGTACTCCAGTTCATCGGGTAAGCCGGGGCTCTTTTTGCTTATCACATTTTACCTTTCCCTTATTGTTTACTGAAACCAGTCCGATAAAATAGAGCAGAAAATACACTACAAGTTGACGTTTATATTTCTAAAAAGGGCTGAGAAATAATTGAAATAGTCGCTTGAAATGTCCAAGACGAGACCACCCAACTGGAGATTTTTGTCGATTTTCTGTCTCCAACTCCCCTCTCCTCGGCTTTTTAATTGCATTGATGGGCTGTTTGTTGAAGAGAAGAGGCTGCTTGTAAAGAGAGAATGTCTGCCAGTGGGGGTATGCATTTCACATCAGGAGGTCGGGGGGTCGCCGCCGTTCCGTTTACTTTTTCATGCGTCATCATCACCACTACGCGGCCCCTCTTTGTAGAACGCGAAAAGTTTACTCCACATCATTTTTGCCTCTATCTTGTTGTTTTAGAAAGGAGAGGTAAGAACTCCGGGATCCTCGAAACCGCCAGTCGACAAGGACAAGAAGCCGATAAAAGAGAAACAAGCAGCGACAGGCGGAGAGGCGACGGACGAGGCAACGAAGCAGAAAGACGCTCTTGTCGAGAAATGGACATTGACCGGACAGTATGAACGAGTAAGAGGAGGGTCCTACAACGAAAGGAATATTTTAGGGACTGGTGGAGACAGTTCTTGCCATGATGTGTGAAGGAAGTCCAGTGGCCTGGGATGAGATTCTCGGATTGGAACAGCCGAAGGAAGTTTTCCGCCAGACTGTCATCCTCCCATCTCTCCTGCCTAATTATTTCACGGGAATCCGACGACCAGCCAGTTCAGTACTGTTATTTGGCCCTCCAGGAACGGGAAAGACATTTCTGGCCAAGGCTGTGGCGACGGAGAGCAACTCGACTTTCTTCCTTGTCCAGACGGCCGACTTAGCCAGTAAATGGCGAGGAGATGCCGAGAAACTCGTCAAATTACTTTTCGCAATAGTTTGTTGTCTTTTATTCTGAAAATAAAGTCCATTCCAGGCCAGGGAATACCAACCGGCGACGATATTCTTCGATGAGATCGACTCCATCGGATCGAGGAGAGGCAACGACAATGAGCACGAGGCCAGTCGACGGTAAGAGCCAGTCCAGCACTCACAAAAAGATATTTACAGCCTGAAATCTCAACTTTTGATGGAAATGGATGGGTTCAGTAAGGACGAGGAGTCCCGAATTCTGGTCCTCGGGGCGACAAATTTCCCCTGGCTGATCGACGAGGCTCTCTTGAGACGATTCGAAAAACGTCTCTTTATCAACCTCCCCGAGTTAGAAGCCCGAAAAGTTTGCCTCCAAAAAACCTTCGCATCTGTGAGTATCCCTGTGTTTCTTTAGACTTTCTCTTCAGTGTCCATTGGATGAAAATGTCGACTTTGGTGAGGTTGCCGCCGAATTGGATGGCTACTCCCCGGCCGACATCAAGATCGTCTGTCGTCAGGCCGCCTTGGCTGGCGTCACCCGGTAATCGTTCCCTTTCATGTGATTAAAATTGTTGGTAGATTAACACGTGGAATGTCTCTAGAAGAAGTCCAGCGATTGGGAGATCAACAGCTGCATATTCCCGTGACGACGGAGGACATCCGTGAAGCCGTCAGCAGGGTCAAGTCGTCTGTCAATGCGGTCTGTTATCCCTTTTACCTATAATTTCGAGCTCTTTTCAGTCCTCTCTCCATGAATATTCTGACTGGTTCAATAAATACGGCAGTGCCTAGCCATCTCATTCTTCAGTATCTCCGTCGTCTTTCTCAACAGTGCAATACCTACTCCCCTTGTATTTACAATCACATTACGAGGTTTATTTATTTTATATATAAATATTTTACTCCTTTTATCTAATGAAGATGGGAGAGATAATGGGAATGGTCATAGTCGACAGTCCAGGATGAGACCGACCATTTCATCCTGTGACCGTCGACGACATTCATTGCGGGTTTCTCTGCCTTTCCGACGGTGACATGGATCGCCAACTCACCTCTAAAATGCCAATGATAAGTTCAAGGATCTGGGATTCCCATCGGGGGTTTCCACTGTTGAAATATGCGCTCCAATTAGTCAAATAAACTGTCAAGTTTTCTATGGTGCAGAGAAAATTAGGCAGGGCGGATAAGACATCTCGAACATCGATAAATATGCGGGCGGCCGTCTGGAACACAAAAATAGGAGGGACACCATGAAGATGTCGAGAGTTCCTGTGCCATGAGGAGAAAGTCAAAGGAGGACTGGCTGTCGTACCATGGCCCTTGGCTTCTTCTTCCAGCGGTCAACATCTTGAGATGTCTCAATTGTCTGGTTGTTTTGACCTGAATAATCTCTAAAGATTTATCCGTATTTCTCCAAAGTCAGTCATTCTGTTCAAGTTGTCCAAACCAGCAGGTTGCCATGTCTACCAGGCAGACTCGAAACCGTAATGTGGGACCGTCGCCTGCTCCGACGCTTTCTCCACAGCCGAGTATGGAAAAAGTCAGTCACTTTTGGATATTTGAAACAGCTAAAATTATAGTTTACGAGTAGGGAGGCGTTAAGCAAGCAGCCGAAGAAGAAGTCGGTGAGGGAGAAACGCCGCGGTGGCAATTCGGCCAGGATGAAGCACAAGCCGCGCTCCGTCAGGGGATCGAAGAGAGACAAGAGAAAGGCCAGCGCCGAGAAAGTTCAGTCGAAGGAGGCCGAGGCATTGAAAAGGATGGCCGATCGAGCCAAGAAGAAGATGAGCGACAAGCAGAAAAAGGAAAAAGAAAAAGCAACCGAGAAGAGCAAAGTGAAGACACGCAAAGGAGATGACACCGCCTTTCCCAAAAACAATCAACTCAAGACGACGGAAGAAGTCTCTAAGATATTCCAGATACAACCTGTCGCCACTCCGGCACAAGCCGCCGCTGCCAATATCCGTAAGACTTATCTGGCTGAGACCGAGAAAAATGCCAAAAAGAACAATGACAATAATGGACAGCTGATGATCAAGGACCCCGAAACTGGCAAGGTGAGACATCGACAGATGGACATCTGTTTATAGGAGAAACCATTCTGGCATAGTGACGAGCTCTACCAGCAGGAGTCGGTAGCCGAGGATGAAATTGTCCTGAATGCGGAGACTTTGGTCAACGTGGCCAATAATACCATCCAACTGGCCAAGTCGGACGTCGACTGGCCGGCCAATTGCGATCCTCATGGCAAGCTCTCGACTCTTCAAGAGAAAGATGATGCCGCCTTCAAGAATGCCATCATTTATGGTAATTCTGTACGAAGTATGATGAATGTGGAGAAAGCTGCGGTACCGGAGATCACAGCCACTGATCCGGAACAGCGTCGTATCCAGGAAGCTGAACTTCAAGCGAAGAAAGCCACCCAGGGCGAGGAATATGTCTTGAGACAGCTGAGATTTGTCGAACCGAAGATGGCTCGAGTCTACGATGCGAACTTCCCGTCGACTAATATGAATCTGCGTCTTGAACCTTTCACACCGCCGGAAGAAAAGAAATTGTCTGCTACTTGAGGATAACAACTCAATAAAATTCGCGACAGACAATCAACTGTCGGCATAATAAAGCAGAGACATAAATAAATTGCTTTTCGTGTGCACCTGTTGTCTATAAATATTACTAGCCATTTCTGAATATTTCTAGAAGTTTATTGAAACAGTAAAAAATACAAAAATATCTATTACTTTTCTTCTGATAATTTTGGTGGCATCGGTGGTGCGAAAGGATTGCTAATCGGAGTTATTGTTTCTGGTTCTGCATAGTATTCCTGAGCCCGTTGTTCTCGAGTTAACTTCCGATTCATTTTCCAAATCTGAATAGAACCGATTAGCAATAGAATGGAAAGATACCTGAATGTAAGCTTCTGGAAGAACAATTTCTTGAGGAAGAATTTCCTGCACACGGAGATCTTGCATTTCATACCATTTTTGAGAACCCTGCAATTATTATCAATTAAATTAATAGGAATAAAAACTAACCTCATGTAAAATTTGCACTCGATAAGTTCCAGAAATTTTATGCTTGTCTTTATTTGGTACGCCGTCATGAATAATATTGGCAATCAAATCATACGTTGTATATTTGTGAAGATCACGTTTTTCAGGTGCTAGATAGTCATAAAAATCGACATTTCTAAAGATTTCATTGTACTGCAATAACAGAAAGGATACTTACGTAATTGGAAAATTAACAATAGTCGGATTCTTCTCTGTATACCATTGATTTTTTGTAAATCTTTTATAGGTCATAATGAGATATTCAGGTAAATGTAAGATTTCAAAGCGCTTCATAATATTATCCTTATAAGTTTTGTATTCCTAAAAGATAAATTAACAGAATCAAATCAGATCAAACCTTTTCTACTAATCCACTGTATTTAAAAAGAAGCGCTTGTAGTGGAACTTGTGGGATAACATTCTCCATTTGACTATCTCTGTAAAGAGGAGGCGGAGGCAAATCTAATGAGAGACAGAGAAACGGTGATTCTTTGCAAGTTTCTAAAATATCTCTTTTTTTACGAATTGAAAAATAAAGTACCTCGATAAGCTGGAGTCTGTAACAGAATCGAAGCCTCATACTCACTGGCGTCTGTTGGAATAATTCTCCGAGAATACTGTCGCATCTTACCACGGAATGTCCTACAAAATTATAAAAATTAATTAAAATGTGACGAACTTGTAAACAATAGAAGAGCTGGTTTTCTGTGTTCCGTTGAGAGCAGCATGTAGTGTGTTTAGAAAGAAATGAAGAAAATCTTCGGCGTCACCTGAAACAATTTCTTTCCTTTCAAAAAATAGACAATAAACGCACTTTGCTCCGTAATTTGGAATTTCTTGGAGGAACATTTGACTACAGCTTGGAGCATTTCGTGAGGAGATACGTGTTTTCTAAACGCTTTTGTATTCCATAATTTCCTGAAATTTACAAACATGCTTGCAAATATAGAAGCAACCTCATCAATTCACCGAATCGTTTAGGGAGTTCCATAAGATAATCACCCGGTGGTCTGGGTATATTTATGTAATTTTCTTCTTGAAGAAAATAGTTCCGAAATGGGATAACATGAGAAAGCGCCTGTGAAATGATAAAATAGATCGGATTTATTCTTGAACTCACCTGCAAAACCACATTACAGTAATCATTGGCTTTTATATTATTCAATCCTACAATACCAGGAAAATATGCTGAATCATCATATGCACGAGACATCTTATTCTGTTTATCAAGCTTAGCAATCATTGTCTTGGTAAAAATTGGCTTTAGTACAAACTGAAACAAATTAAACCTTACAAAGTAAGCAGCAAACTTTGATATCTTCTAAAGAATGATCAATAATCTCATAATTGTCTGGAAGACAGTAAAATTTGAGGGTAGACAAATTTAAGAAGATGTGATGGCCGGTATCCAAAGAATGTGTATAAGCATGAGTATTAGTACCACGTCCCTAAAACTGATTTGTTTAGAAGTATGGAAATAAAGAAACAAACTTGATAATATTTTCCACAGATCATACAAGCATAAACATTTATGGTTGTCAACGAAACCGAGCAAAGCTTTTCAAAATCGAAGTCAAGCACCGATCTGAATAGAATAAACTTATCAAAGAAAATATTTCTAACCTGTCTATGGTATCTAAATAAGGACAACAGCTTGATACTTCTTCTAACTTTCTTTTCTTCGTTGGTACTTCATCAGTTACCTCTTCTACAGTCATTTTTATCTAAAACATACAGTAGAACTACTAACAGATAAATAATAGAGCAAAAGATAAGCAAGGAAGCGAAATTTTGGATAAAACAACAGAAGTAACACCGAAGCTGCAAGAATAATTTTATCCGGTAGTTCTCGGGCGTCTTGGAGGCAATTCGATTTTCGAAATTCGTTCATTTGTGAATTGCAGATTTTCTGGATGTTTCGTCTATTATATATTTCATCTTTTCCCTTCACTTATGTAGAAAAACTAATTACATGCACTCCGAAAAATCTTTGTAAAAAAGTCAGTTTTGTTCGTAGAATAATGCATCGAGCTGCTTCCTGACTTCCCCAGCGAACCCATTTGAGAACACATCTTGCTGATTCAAAAATACTACAATAATTTATTTTACTCCAACAAACAACAACATGAAAATATCATTCAAAAACAATTAACAATCCTAGAGAAACAATAACTTTATGCAGATGCCGCCTTTTCTTCTCCACAATCTGTGATGACAACCTTCTTCCTGGGAGCGCCGTTTCGAGATCCTTGGGCTTCGATTTCTCGGACAACAGACATACCATCGGTAACTTGACCAAAAACGACATGCTTTCCATCGAGCCTAAACATTCAAAATTATTTGGATAGAAGAACATAACATACCAAGGAGTTTGTGCAGTGCAGATAAAGAATTGGGAGCCGTTTGTTCCCGGTCCAGCATTGGCCATTGAGACTGTTCCTGCGCCACCATGGTTTATCTTGAAATTTTCATCCTGAAAGCACAAAATGTTAATGGAATAGACAAATAATCCTACCTCAAATTTGTGTCCGTAGATGCTCTCTCCGCCTCGACCGTCTCCCATAGTAAAATCTCCTCCCTGAGATACAAATTTAATAGGTAATACTGAAAGGTTACCTGAATCATGAAGTCTGGTATGATTCTATGGAATTTAGATCCTTTGTAGTGCAGAGGCTTGCCGCTTTTGCCGTCTCCTTTTTCTCCGGTGCAGAGGGCACGGAAGTTCTCAGCAGTTTTAGGAACAACATCATTGAATAGCTAAAAATAGAAGAATATAAATTTTAGAGTAGCTTACCTCGATAGTAATTTTTCCAGCTGGTTTATCTCCAATCGAAACGTCGAAAAATACTTTTGGACGATTTGATGCAAACCTCGCAGTAGAAGAAAGAAGTTTGACAGGATTAAGAAGGAATTTCATCTGCAAAATAATATTCTACTCTATCTCTATAAGAAATAAATCCAAGCTTGTAGATAAGATGAAATACTCAATTGCGCTTTCAAAAAGACTCGCTTGCGAGAAAAGTCTTTCTCAATTTGGTGTTTATCTTTTTTATAGCTATACTACGCTGTTGTCGATATTTTTAGACTATGTCCGACGTAGGTCTTCTACTTTGTTACATTACGAAAAAGTGGAAAACGAGAAGCGAGTAAGATGAGAAAATGTTCAAAATGAATGAAATTCGTGTTTTTCATTAATGTACGCAGCAATACGCAGGCAAAAAAAAATAACTGGAACCGCCGATACATAAACAACATTTTTTCTTTGGCTTTCCAGACTTTGTCTCATTGTTACTCTCAGTTTCCTTGCTTTGTTTTCGTCAATAAGTGTTTTTTTCAGTACTAGATGGGTACCGAATGTCGTGTAGAAGAGAAGAAGCCCATTTCCCAATTAGCAGGGCGTTATGAAACTGCAGGGAAGAACCTACGCTCAAAATTACAGGTTTCTTTATTTTTTGGATTTGTATTTTATATTTTGCAGATGCTTTCAACTGAATGTGATTATTTCCGTGATATTGGTGAAGATGGCGGATCATTTTGGGTATCGTATTTAGTTCATATGGGCGATCTCCTCGACAAAGCCCAGCTGAACTTCAATAGACTGGAGAATATCATACAAATGGATTTCAACAAACTGAAAGATTTATCCGAGACTTATTCATTTCTTCTACCTGATGTAAGTTTCTTTGCCCACATTATGCGTTTTTGTTTAGATTCAAGATACATTGAACAATATGAAAAATCTCGGAAAATTTGATATAACTGGAGCGAATACAGATAGTTTTGCAATGTTGGCGTCATGGTTGAAGCAAGCAACTATTGGCTATGTCTTGATGTTCGAGGATCGATTTAACCGATGGCTAACTAGGGATAATTTTCGAAATAATCTTATCAAGCAACTAAACAACCTCTCTATGCATCCCGATGAGACTCTATTAGGAGCGTTTGCCGAACTATTTCGTGAGTTCGTTTCTTTATTCAGAGATTTATTTGTTTTCAGAAGTAAATCTACGTATCTATCCGTTGGACAATTCACCTGTCGAAGAACACATAAGTTTCGGATATAAAGGAGCCGCAGAACATGCTGGAAAAGAGGCCGATTTTATTATACTGCAAGAGGATGGCGCCAACAATGGTTACAAGTACAAATTACTCTACCAGGATGCTGATACTCTACGCCGACTTGATTACAACCTCGTCGGTTAGTTTGTCTTCTTATTTTTATTTATTCAATAAGTTTCCAGATACTCGTGTTAGTTTCAATGGAATGAGCAGTGTCACCGGACCATCAGCGTCGACTGGCTGTGATGTTGTCTGTGCCAGCAAAGCTCCCGGCACCACAACAGACGAAGATCTACGACCGTTGGTCTCTGATAAAGAGCCTATTGAGAATGTGCTGGCCGAATACAACATGGTCGACAGCCCACAATATTACGTGAAGATGAGCGATATCGCTAAACGGTACAAGTACGTTCGACGGACGCGAGGCGACGGCGCTTGTTACTGGCGATGTCTACTCATCAGTATCGCCGAAAAATGTACCACAGATCCGTCCTACTTACAAAAGTAAGCCCTAGTTTTTGAATTATTCAAGGCAATATTTAGAATAAGAGATCTTTGTGTAGATTATCTGGAGAGAATGCCCGACCTGGGCTTCGAGAGCCTTGTCATCGAAGACTTCATCCAGACATTCCAAGAAGAGATGCTGGACAAGATAGCCAATGGACAGGCCAAGCAAGCATTCGACAGCATTTCCGATCACAACCATCATATGTACTTTGTTTCCTTCGTCAAGTAAGTTCGTCTTTTGGCTTTGTAATTCTTTGTTCAGATTGATTACCTCCGGCTACATAATGTCTCAAGGAGATGAGTATCTGATCAATGCCCAAGCCGATGGATTTACTACTCTTCGAGAATACGTCGACCAACGAGTCCAAGTAATGGAGACTCCGGCCGACGACGTCGCTATTTGTGCCAGTCTTAAAGTTTTCGGTTTGTCCTCTTCTTTTCGTATCACTTCTTTTTCTTCTTTTAGATTTAAATACCCGTGTGGAATATGTAAGCCGTGATGATCGCCCGATGAGCCAGAAAGGCAGCTACTACCTGTTACCATATGACGACGAGAAAGCCGAATACAACGTTTTTCTTCTCTGGAGGCCAGAACACTACGATTTGCTCTACAAAGCTTAGACGCCATTGGTACTGTTGTTACGAGTCTTTCCTTTGACCTCTGGTCGTTTTTTTGTCAAACAGAATTTAATAAAAGTATTTAATTTATGACCAGCAGAGGTAAAACAGACAGAAAAGGCACTTGAGATTCTCGGGGGTCACATTGCACAGGCGGGGATGAAAGAATAAAAGTTTTTAGACGAGAAAGGGACTTATTCCTCCTGAATGGTTGAGATATTATTCGTCCTTTCGAACATTTCTCGGTCTGTTGGCTTGATCAAATTGAATTTCTCGGCTGCTTCGAGAGCCACTTTGGCTTGTTCCGTCGATCCGGCTCGATCTTTATTCTTGGCTCCGAGTTTTGTGATGGCTATCAACAGGCGGAAAAGATCTGTCTGAAAATGAATTTTTTACTCAAATAATATGACAAACGTACCGCCACAATCTGAGCACATAGTTTCTCGTCGCTTTTCATGATGTTGGCAATACCCATCAATCCTCGTCTCTGGACTTCGGGTATCTCGTGCATAGAAATCTCCTTGAAGACTTCTTCCCAGCTGCTGATCTCCGTCATTATCCTCTGACATGCTTCGGGATATTCGGTCAGGAGGGCGAAGGCAGCCGACGCGGCCATTGCCAACCGTTCGTCTTCCTCCGCCGC
Organism: Oscheius sp. DF5033; assembly: GCA_964036215.1. NCBI lineage: Eukaryota > Metazoa > Nematoda > Chromadorea > Rhabditida > Rhabditidae > Oscheius > Oscheius sp. DF5033. Next base: position 3,751,223 of record CAXIWN010000006.1, read on the forward strand.
GTAAAGTGTCCACAATTTGAGTTTATCGGATCCCGGTTTGACCGTTTCTTCGGAAAATTCTTCCAGAAACAGCATATTCAACAAAAGTTCAGCAGCGGCTGCTCGAAGATGTTCGTGATCCGTCATGAACCAGAATTCTTCAATTTTAGGAATGGCCTTCTCTTTGAGGATTCTCCTCCGGACACTGTCGGACATCGAAGCCTATAAAACCAGAAAATAAACCTTTGAAAAAATAAGAAACAAACCAAATTGGTCAGAGTACAGAGGGCATCGTAATTGGGTTTGCCGTCGATGTCGGGATGGAGGAGGTCGACCAACGGCTTGACCACCTCGTACGCCTTTTGACCGGGGAAGGCAATCTCCGGATTGGCTTTGATTCCCAGACGGGCGATGGCATGCGAAGCCTTGATTTTACCCTCGGGGGTGGCTTCTTTGCACAAATGGAGGCAGAGCTTCAGTCCACCTTCGCTAATGATTCGGCCTCGAATGTCTTCATATTGAGAAAAGGCGAGGATGGCCCTGAAAGAAGAAGTTTGAAGAATGAGGAGTTGACCAACCTGGCAAGAAGTTCCATGGCATTTTCCGACTGTGTTTTACTCACGGCGACGCAAGCCGAAACGGCTCCATTGGCCACCAAGGCGCGGGCCCTCTTCTCCACGAACTCGTCGGTATCCTTGGGATGAGTCTCCGGGACATGATGCTTCGAGAACTGGGCCAATTTGACCATCTCTTCGGAGACTTCTGGCTTCTCGTAAGCATTGGAAAGGTTGACATAGATTGTGGCAAGAGTGTAGACACAAAGAGCACCGGCGCTCTTGGCCAGAGTGAACAAAGCCTGGAGAAGGAGAGGATCCTCGACGATCCATTCTTTGACATCAGCGTCGAGAGACAAGTAGGAGAGACCTTCACAAGCTTTGCTAAAAAAAGGAATTTGGAGTTGATAAGGGGAGGAGTACCTTCGGACATCGACGGAGTACTTGTTGTAATCCAAGAGGAACTTTTTACAAGTTTTGGCGAGACTGATGACGGCGCCTTCTTCCATCGTTGCCCGAGAGATGTCATCTCCTCCAGCTGATCCACATTTACACAAACCCTAGGAAGAAAACTACTGGTAATTCAGACGACCTACCACAAGAGCCCGGACCTTGACATTTTCATCAGTTGACTTGTACAATTTGCGAAGGATGGGATAGCCGACTTTGAGGATGCTGGTGGCTCGCTCATGCTTGCTGACAGTTTGGACGATGAGCTCAGCGGCAACACTCTGCATCAGATGATTGTCGGAGTCTGCCATCATCATCATTATGGCGGTGACTTGGTCATTTGTGACGAGATTGATGCCCACGTCGACGGGACCTTGCAGCATGGTGATCAAGAAACAAGCCAATTTGACTCGCTTCTTGTGGCCCTCGGCATCATCGGAGCAATGAGCCATGATATTGCTAAATAATATTGTTTAAAAAAGAGGAGTCGACCTACTTCATGAATAGATCGACCTTCTCCTTGAAAATAGTTCTCTTTGTGTCGAAGACCATGTCGTCATGGAGCCGGGCAAGGCAGATGGCCACATGTTGGCGAGTCTCGTGGCTGACTGGATAGTCACACTGCTCGGGAATTTGGGAGGCGACGTCGAGCAAGGCCAACAGTCCCCTCTCCTCCGTAAACTTCCAAGACCATCCTCTTGGAATTCCGCCATCCATATGCATCAAATTCTTGAGAAGAAGATCGATGACCGTCTCCCTGACTTGGGCGGAAACTGTCTTGTCTGTCAACATTTCTTGCAATTCGAGAACAACTCGAACAATCCACAATTTGTTGACTAAAAGAAAAAAAATCAGAAGGAGGCGTCAACACTACCTTCAGCTACTTCTGGATCAGGTTTCATATTCTTTGTCCTGTCCATTTTGGCCAAGGCATTGAATACTCTCTGCACAATGAGGCCAGCAGCGTCGGCGAAGTCCTTCGACGGTCGGACACCCGGCAGTCGACAGACGACTCTTGCCGATTTCATCGGATCTTGTTGATTATGCATCATCAGGAAATGGAGAGCCTGAAATTGGTCCCGTCATTTTGTCATAAATCTCGTCGTCCAAAAGGAGGACCTTGAGATGGTCTCCTTGCCGAGAGATGATTAATGTTAGGGTTGGAATAGCCGGGTCACGTCGCCTGTCGCCCATAATTCATCTTCAAAAAACTACGAACCCGTTTATGATTTTTAGCCAATTCGTCGATGACTCTCGCCGCGGTCAGGGCAATTTCTTCCGGTTCTTCTTGGTTATTAATCGTGGCCATCAATGTTGGGATTATTTGACCCTGAAAAGGACATCTTTCTATAATTTCTAATAAAAACTCACATTATTCCAGACTCTTTGTGCTCCACTTTCTGTCTCCCTGGCCAAGACAAGAATATTATTGTATGCTTTTTGTTTCTGGTCGACGTCTGTCGCTGCTCCTTGGAACGCCAATCGACACATGTCCGACACCTGGAAATCTACTTAAAAAACGAAGAAATACCCCACCTTGCTCTCCATGCTCGTGGCATTTTTAACTTTTTCCTGTGTCGCTTTATGCAATTTTGTGACCAATTGCTCGATGGCTCTGAATTGATCGATATTTACGATCTGACCAGGGGTCGACAAGGTCGGAGAAGGACTCACTTATCCTTGGGCGAGAGCTGATATGCTTGTTGAGCATCCTTGAAGGCGGCCGCCGTATTGTCCAACAATTCTCTGGCTTGTGCTCGTCGGAAAAGGGCTTTGATATCTCCTGGGTCAGTTTCCAAAGCTGAAGAGAATTCAAAATATATCCAGAAATCTTCCTACCTTTAGTGGCGTCCGCCTCTGCCCCTTCGTAATCTTCTGTTTTCAACCGGGCCAGAGATCTGTTCCTGTACAGCGTGGCTCTCAGCGTCTTCTCTTCGTCTGTCGTCAATTGAAGTGCTTGAGTATACCTATTCATTTAAATATAAAATTAATCGAGAGAGGACGACTCACTTATCAATGGCTTCTTGCCAATTTGCCGTCTTCACAGCTTCATTTCCCTCATCTCGTAGACTTTCTGCTGTTTCTAACTGTACCATTATCTATAAAATATTTGGGTCAATGGATGAGGAGAATAATCGATAGGCACAGGAGAGGGAGGACAAGAGGCTGAAGTGCAAATGAGCTGAGGAAAGTCTGGATAGGCGGAACCGGCTCCCGGTCGAAGTTGCGCGAATGTTCCCGGCGGGCTCTCTGGAAGCCTCTGGGTTCGCGTTGTAAACCACACACCCTCACTCTCTCCCTCTCGTCGTAGCTGGCCGATGTGTTCGGCTCGTCACATTTTAGACTTTGGGGTCAAAACCGTCGACGAGATCGGGTGAGGTGGATATTTTCACCCGTGATCCCCGTCTAGTTTCCAATATTTACTTGGATTTCGTAATTTCGCAGCGGTCCTCGGATAAAAAGACTCTTTTACTTTTCTTTAAATGGCGATTGCTTTACGAAATATGGTAATTTGCACATTTGAGGTGCTTTGTCATCAACGACCATCGCCTACGTGCAGTTATTGTGAAATTGGTTAGCCCAAAAATACAGACGGACACAATTACGACATGAATTTGAGAGAAAAAAATGAGATAAAATTTATTCAAAGACATCACATTTCAGGATTTTCGAACCTATACGAATGCGAGAAAAAACGGCAGATAAAAATAAACAAATCTTGACAATATTTCTGTGTATTACAACCATGGATACAATCAAAGGAGAGGAGACAAAAAGAACACGTGAAGGCGACAATTATTATAGATAGAAAAGAATGTGGGGGAAAAGAGTCGACGGGAGGAATGACTCAACCCACAAAAAGACAAAAAAAGCACCCGCCGGGGATGGCATCTGAGGAAGAAGAAGTTGTGGAAAATTAGAAAGAGGACTACGCGTAGAACTCCTTGTTAGGAGCCTTTGAGTAGGGATAGTTGCTGTATGGACGAGGCTTGGGCTCATCTAACGCGTAGCTGCCTTCGTCCTTCTTCCTCATTCGATGGACGATAAACATCACCAGCAAGACGGCAGTGATCAGTCCGATGACAGCGCCACCGATTAGAGCTGAAATTGTTAAACATTAGCGGATATCTCCGAGCCATTCCCCCAGCCATCTGTTACTGTCCCTCGACGTCTTCTCCTCCCATTATAGACACTAATCCACCTAATTCGACATTGTCCTAGTCGGGGACAAGGGGACCTGGAGACCTCTTCGAATTAGCGCATCCTCAATTATGCATGTCACGCCATGTGTGGGCTGTTGGTTTTACTAATTGTCTGTCCAAAATTGGGAGAAAGAGAGAGAAAGTCCCCGTTGTCCCGTTATCACCTGACCACATCCCGTCGTCTCTTTGGCTGGCCACCGCGCGGCTAAGATAACAGGGACGGCTGGAGGTCGCCCGGCTACTGGAGAGGCCACAGAGACAAGTATTTGCTTACAAAACACTCGACAGGTGAGGACACTACCGGGGGGCTCAATTTGGGAAACAGAGACTGACAAGGCAATCCCCCGACTGTCCTTTACAAACTCCCGCCAACGATGTCTACCTTGACCATTTTGACAAACGATGTCGCAGCGGGAACCAGTCCTTTCGAATCAGATGATAGCCACTTTTCACCCCATGTAACTCATACTCGTCGACTCGGGAGGCCCAAGGTTAATGGGATCTACCCACACTCCAATAGGAAGAAACTCAATCTCTGGCTAATTGTGACAAGCAGTCCCCATGACCATCTGCCTCTCTCGACGACCAGAACAAACAGAGTGCCCCGTCTCTCTCTCTTCGTGTATCAATCATATATCGACCCGATATGCAAATCCAATGGCAACGACCGGAAAATCGGCGGACTCGTCTCTTTCTACTTTACGAGGTGTCCGTCGGCCGGCGGAGGGGACCCTTTGGGACAAAGAAGACAGTGGATTACGCGATGAGACAGATGGACGAAGGAATTGAATAGACGACGAGGACATTGGAATGTAATGAAACGGCTCCTTTGATGGCTGGATCGATATTGGTCGACGGGATTGGCATCAGAAGAGCTACAGATAGACAGCTAGTCCCTCTCGGACATCCGCCCCCATTGTCATCTCCTCGCCGGTCGACATTCATTAAAGCTGACCGAGGTGACAAAGCCGACGCTTCCTTGTGTGGAGACATGCTGTGCGCAACGGGCAAATACATGGAACCGGCAGATGGCCGACTGATGAATGTCTTCCATTAGCCTGTCTCCCCCTCCAACTCATCGTCATCGTCTTCTGACCCAAAAAGAAATTAGAGGATTATGCCCGGCGCCAAAAACAGACGCAAATCCTCTAAACCCCCGAGGCTAAGCTGCGGATGAGTGCGGACGCCCGTGGAAATTGCTAATTGGTAGCTCTGGGAGGACCCTTCCTGTTTTCATCACAATGCTCCTCGCCTATTCATCTCACACCTGACTATATTCCCCCAGCTGTGAGCATCCCCTTGTTACGTAAGGAGGCCTTGATGACCCGAGAGAGCAAGCAAGCAACCATCTACCGCACAATAATCTCGACCAAGATCAAACGGTTGCCGACTAGCTCTCCCGTCATAAATCGGGCGCCAGCTCTGCCTGTTTCAATTGACCTCCTCTGAATTTTACAGCCAGCCACCTGGAAAATACAACCATTACCTACTCCTGGGTCGGGGCCAATTATGAGCAGAGAGAGAGAGTCGCCCCTCGGAGGAGTACTCGCTCAATCACACCCGCATCCCGATTAACTAGCTCTATTCACTTCAGTCTCATTGGATCCCCTGGCGATAAAAGGGGCCCTCCCGCAGCGAGGCGAACAACTGTGGTCGACACTAGGCAACACTTTTACAATCTCCCTCCTCGATCATAAAAAAGGAGAGAAGAGCCCTCATTCAAGTGATAATCAAGAGGACATTATATCCAAGCGAAGTCCCGAAATTACAACAAAATCACACGGGGAGCCACTCTCGAAGAGATACAAAACACTAGTCACACTAATCGCCCGATCGATCATCCCGAGGAGCTCGGGGAAATCATGATGAACGACGATGGCAGAAGGTTTTTTACAACAAGCAGAGGAGGTCGAATAGTACGAGGAACTGTTCCTGGCAAATTAATCATCCCCTTGGCAATTCAAACCAGACCAATTGCCTATTCCATGCGAGTAACTAATTACGAGGACTGGGAACGCGTAATAACTAAAAGGGAAATAATCCTACCTGCAACAATACCCGGTTTAGGGATTGGGCTAAACGGCGATCCAGTAGGAATATCATCTGGTGAGGCGGGGATAATTCTCCTGGATGTCGTTGTTGGGGCGACGGCCGTCGTCGACGCTGGTTTCGCCGGCTCTCGAATCTCCGTCACAATTGCGTGGTCATCTTTCTCTTCGACATGAACCACAGGATCAGGCAACTCTTTGACTGGATTGAATACAGCCTGCAATTTGTTTTCTCCTCAGCTGCCATATGAGATTGCGGCTTGTATTTGCATTGGGACCGCCAAAGCCCGTATGTAAATGAGCCCGGGCCCCAAAATGACAGCCAAAATGACTCACGTGAGTTGTCGTCGTGCTCCTAGTACCCGTAACAATTGGAGCATTTGTCGTCGATGTGCTGGTGACCGGTGGCAATCTATCCAGCGGACTGCCAGAGCCTTCTACCTTATCCGACGGAGGTGCTGAAGGAGAAAGTGAAGTAAAAATGAAGGAAGATGCCTACCTCCTGAGCCTTGAATGTCATCGCCATCCTCGTCATCGCTGCTGTATCCGCCATTGCCCGAACTGTGCAGCTCGAGGTCAGATGGCGCCGCGGCGGAGAGTTCTTTCAACGGTGCTCCACTACCTTCGACTAACTGAAATTTTTTTTATTTTATTGTCATTGAGAAGTCATTTCTCTGATCCCCGGCCTAATTGTTTCCTGTCTCATGTCAGGGGACAATGGCGGCGGTCGATCAAAGGTTTCCCTTTTCCCAGGGATCCTTTCCCATGGCTGTTTTCGCCATCTCCCAAAAAAATTCCTCGTCAAAAATAGCGTCATTTGCATGTGCTCGTAGCCTTTTCACGAACGGCCATCTGGCAGGCAAGAAGTTCTTTTTCTCCCAGCTGTATAGAGCGAGAGCGAGAGCCAAAATCTCTCGTGGCCGTCTCTAATTATTGGGAAATCGCTTGAGTTTAGCCATCTCGTCTCTCCCGTCTCCTATATGCAATTATGGAGAGACGTTCTCTCTCGCTGACATTACACTTGTTTGGTAGAAAAGACAAGATGTCCGGGTGAGCAATTTTATGGGATTTCTGCCAGTGAGAACAGGTGGCGGGGGCAAAAAGTCGACAATTTTGGACGAACGTACCTCTGTCTTTTTATTGACGACGGGCTTACTTTTAATGGCTCTCTCTGACCTGTCATTCTATAATTGATTGAATATTTTTAGATTGGGAAAGAACTTACAGTAGCTAAGACAGAATAGGAGCCAATAATTAGTAAGAAAAAAGTAAATGGTATCCGCATGGCCGCCTCAACCCGGCAGCATGCTATGCGTCTATTGAGACGACAGAAGAGATGGAAACCTGGAAATCACAAGGTTAATTGATTTGAGAAAAGGAATGATAAAGAGCGAAAGGCGAAGACAATTATATGACAATCTGTCACAGCCAGACAACTCCGTCAATTTATCCAATTTTCTAGTTGAATAGAGAGGGAAACTAAACTAAAACTGAGGGAGAAAGAAAAACAATCAATGACAAAACGAGGCAAAAGGAAACGGGAAAAAACGACGGGAGAGACCATCTGTGCGCGGCGGCGAGGGGGGACAGCCGGCCGGCACCCACCCCTCTCCCGGGCTCGCCCCTTCTACTACTCCGAGTATAAATCAGACAAAAACGAAAGATAAGCGGAGGGTCATAAAAGCCGACGAAAAAGGTGTGAAGACCACCGGAACCGACAATGGAAGGAAGACAAAAAACGACTGTTCCCTGGAGAGACTGCCGAGTTGTCACCTGTCAGTCAGTCGAGCCATCTCCGCCGTCAAGAAATGTCGAGGAACCAGTTCAATGACCAAAAATAGTAAAAGAACTGTGTCTCGGGTCGCCGTCTTCTAATTAGCATCACAAGAGAGACAAAGGCGAAGGGAGAGAGAGGATTGTTATGATAAGATCCTCTAGCTGACCCCAAATTTGGGACAAATTCGACGGACAGCCTGGGTGTCCAAAGCGATAATCTAATGGTCATCAAATGTGACCGGCGCCCGTTCTCCAGCCAGCCAGGGCGTGTGAACCGGATCATAACTATCACTATCGATTATTGTCACCTCTTCATTAAGAATAATGGGAATTGGGAGAGTCGCCGTCTTTGTTTTCAATAAATGTGGGAAGTAGAGCTAAAAAATGAATAAACTATGAGTGCCGGGTTAGACGAAAGACGCCTCAAAAACATGACCGATCCCCCTTACTCATGAATTTGGAATGTCTATTACAACAGAAAATCGTACTATTTGGGACGAGTAAAAATAGAAAATTCTTTGGGGAGAGAAGTCGACCATCAACTTTGAGGAAATCCGTCGAAAAACACGAAAAACTGGGCGTATCCACCGGCAGTATGACTAATCCCCCTCAAAGTTACAGAAAAAGGGAAATTTTTGTAAAAGGAGAGACCATCTGGTGACATAAATTTGCTCGTGGATAACTCAATTACTCCAGCTGTAGGCAAAACAAACAGATCCATATGTCCGAATGGGTACGGGGAGGGAGAAGGTTATCCAGTATAGTAGCCACGGGAGGAGACGCTGCTGCTTTATGGCAATCATACGCTTCGATAGATTTCAACAAACGAAAAACAGATTTCCACTTGAATAAAAGAAGAAGAGAGCTGGGGAATACTGGCTAGACACTCAAGAGGGGCTATCCCTGGTCATCCAAAGTGTGCCCCTGGGGCCTGGATGCTAACCTAATTGAGACGGCCTCTCCTCCTCCTCTTTCCTTTAGAACGGGACTAGGCGACCTTCGTCGTCGAGGAACAGCAACCCCCCGACTCAAAAATGTTGAGAATTTGATGGCGCAGATTTCCACGAAAGGCAGCGGCAAACAGAAGAAAGTGCGAGGATGACTGATGAGCGGGCGGAAGAGAGGACGAAAAAAACGGGATTGGGAGAAGCAAACAGCCCCAACATAAACTATAAACGTTGTATTAGTTGAGGAGGTAGAAGAAAGACGAACACTCGAAGATAACGAGTAATCCGATTAGGCAATGCGCAACTAGTCGACGGACTGGTAATCCACAATGACGTCGACTAAAATGCGAGAATATATTGTGGATCAGTAGGTAATGGATACAATTTGGCAAAGAACGGATCGGCTGAGATAAAGTCAAGGACATCTGGCGAACGGTGATCGCCTGCATCATATCGTTTAGCAGCAGCAGAAACACTTGAAGGTGAAAAATTAATGAGACGGAATGAGCACAAAATTGACAACAGATGTTGATTTTGGCAGTCAAAATATTTTATCATAATCGCAGGATCTTTAGAAGAAACTTTACGCCATTTGATTGTTTCTCGAATAAATCGGAAGTTTCTGAAACAAACATTGGCAAAAAGTAAATAAAAAACTGTCTATCTTTTGCTATTTTGATCGACGAAATTCGTAGAAAATTGCAATAATATTTAGCTAAGAAATTATATAATCCTCGATAAAAATAGAGTATATTTGTATGTGAATAACATCATGATTAGGTTAGCAGGTGGATAAAAAGAGAGCGTTGACCCCAAAGAGAGGACCGCTGACCACGAGCGTAAGGACTGACCCGCCCATCGTATTGATTCTAGCTCCGCCTTTAGCTTACGGGGAGAGACGATGGCAACGATTAGCAGACAAAAGAGCCAAGGTTAATTAGGCGTAACCGATGTCGAAATGAAAGAAACCCGACGGTAGCACTACCAGCTAAATAAGAGGAAGAAGTCGAGAGATAGATACATAAAGATTTATCATGAAACAAACGAATTCACTGCTCTTTTATTCTCGAGACTAACGGCACTACATTGGATTACTGAGGAGAGACTTCTTTCTTGCTGGTACGGCTGGAGAGATATGCGGACTTCTCCTAAAAATAATAAATAAATAAAACATGAATTTAAAAGTTTAGAGAAATAATTTTTTTAAATGTGGTCACCAGCTATAAACGTCAGCACAAAACCCCATCAAACTATATTTGTATTATGCCTATTGGAAGAAAAAATAACTCGAGAATTCGAAAGTTTTGCGAACTTGGAACATTTTCATCAATGTCTAAATCAAAAATGAAAAACAAACCTGGCTAAGAGAGTCGACCAATTGCTTCAGAGTCTTTCCTTCCAAAAGTTGAGTAATAGACGATTCAACCTAAAAGAACAAAACAAAATTAAGTAATACGATCTTGCTTACGGTGGGCTTTTCAAAATTAGTTGGGAGCTTGGCAACAACATCAGAATTGGCGAGCTGGAACTTCATTGCCAATCTATTAAGCTCATCTTGAAGGGCCTTCTTTACCTGCAAATAAATAATAAGCCAATGAAATATAAAACAGATCCGGCAATACTACTCTAATGGAAATTATTCGAGTCAGAATTTCCATTATGTTTCGGTAAGACATTTTGAGTAAAAACATCTCTGCAAAGGAAAACAAAGTGAAATGAACTTACGGCCGGATCCGAATTGGCTAGATCGCCACCCTTTTGAGCGTATTCCTTGATCTTATTGACGAAGGCCTGCTGCACAAGGTCCTTATTTCTACAGGCGGAAAGAGACACGGAGCGGACGGACTGAGCAGCACGGAACATACCTGCAAATAATTATGATGTGGATTATTGAATAAAAATTCAAGATGAGTAGAAGTAGGGAGGAAACAGTGTATAATTTGCAAAATGTAGTCAATTTTTTTGTATTATGAAATGTTTAGCACTAAAAAAATATGTGCAAATATTTAGAGAACCAGTTCAACAAAAAGAAAAGAAAACTGCTTGAAAACGAGAAAAGGAAAATTTTTTGACAGAGAATTTGTAACATCTGTGTATCTTCTCAGTTTCTTCTTACATTTTGCGAAAATTTGTGCAAACGGTACCTATTACAATTGTCTAAAATCCTACATCTAAAAATCAAAGCAAAACACAAGCAACTTTATGTAAAGAAATAAATAAAATTCATTCATTGAGATGGGCGGTTTGAAAACAACGAAAAATTACAGGCAACGTGTAAACACCGCGCGCCCCGCCTGGGATTTTCCTAAGATAATCTAGAAATTCATTCTATTTTCGATTTGCTGCTTGTTCTGCTACAGAAATTTGAGAAAAATACAAAAAGAATGTAAACAGCAAGAACAAATAAACAAAAAGCGAGTGCAACAATGTCTAAATTATAAAATTGGATAATAGTGAAATTTCGTCCACTAGGGGAAAATGAAGTGAGATTTCCTCCAAATTTTACAGCTAAATCAATATGACGCAAGAGTTTTTCTTGGGGAGAAAATGGCCTGTGAGCTAGAAGATCTTTCGCCAATTTGGCTTTGTTGTGAAGATTATCATCCGTCAGTCCTTTTCTAATAATTTCTTCCAATTTTTCAGTAGAAGCGAGATCCAATTTGTTGAAAATAATGCCTAAAAATGTGCATAAAATTGTCAAAAATATTTGAACCATTTCCAAATTTTTCAATCATTCTCGAATTTCGATATTGATCTCCAAAAGTCGGAATTGTTATCATCGGGACAGCGTAAGTGGCACTTTCGATGACTCCGCCTGCTCCTCCGTGTCCTATGAAAAGTTTAATTTTCCCAGATCCTGAATAGAACCCAAATTAGGGAACAGATAAGGATCACCCAATAAATCGGTCTGTGGAATCCATTTGGAGAGGTGAAGATTTTCGAAGCCGCGACCGGTGCCGTCTTCTGGTGTCTCATATTTCCAGATGAAGGTGACCTCAGGGAATCGTCGAATAGTTTCAACAATACTTTTCTTGTATTCTTTTGGCATTTGAGAACTTTTCATCAACGTGCCGAAAGAGATCAAAACTGTCGTCGCTCGTTGGTCGAGGATCTTCTCCCACTCGACATCGACTTCCTTCGCCTTTTTCAGAATAATTCCACCCAAGTCGACGACTTTGTGCAATGTCGGTCGAGGAAAGTCGAGCAATGGCTCAGCATTGGTAAAAATAACCGGCATATTGGTAACGATTTCCTGTAACCGAGAATAACTGGCAGCTGTAGACTGTACCCATATTTTTGGCGCCGTCGGGTGATGTCGATCCATGTATCGCTGCCCGGCCGACTCGACAATCCTCTCATATTCCCAAGAATAATACGCATAGGCCAAGTTGAAGAATCGACTGATGAAGCTGCCATCATCAGAAGTTGGACTCTGGAGTGCTGAAAACAGTCGACGTCGACGGAAGCGACGAGAGGTACCGGGGACGTAACTCCAAGCCTTGGGAAGCCCCAAAATGGACGCGACTCGATCGGGCAAGACGACGGAGACATCGCCGATGATCTTCTTCACGCCAGCCTCATAAAGAACAGCTAGAATATGAAATATCGGCGATCTCCCGTCAAATTACGGTATCCTCCATAATCCAACAGTTCAAAAAGTCCTAAATCCCAGTCGACTGCTCGCAATTCTGCCATCAAATCTTTCTGGTTGATGACATCTGAAATTTTCTAATTCTCGAGGCATTTTCCCGTCTAACTTTGCATAGCTGCTGCATAAATATCGGCGACTGAAGGAGCCTTCTGAAATTGGAATGTTGTTCTGTCGACAGTCGACGACCCACCGAAGAGACGACACTCGGATCAACGGCGTCCGTCGTCCACATATTGACGTCTTTCTCGAAGTCTTTCCTTTTCTGCAACATTTTCAAACTATTCGCATCGGCGGGGATGAAAATGACTTTGGCCAAACTGCAGCCCGACGTCTTTAGATTTTGGTCAATTTCTGGCTGGATAACTGTCTGAATTCGAGGCTCGATGAAGCCGAGACGACACCAACCACATTGTGGCCTGCTGCCTGGAGAGTGTCAGCAATACTTCCGATGTAATTCATATGGCTGTAGCCATATTTTATACTGTAGAAGAGGATATTATAGCCGTCGACGGGGAAGACAAGAGAGACGAGAAATAGCCACAACATATTCGTTACTTTCAGCAATTAGCTCCTCTTATAAGGCACGAAGATCATCGACGACGAAAAGATGTGTCGAAATAGACTCACCGTCTCTATACGGAAAATGATAAGGACACGTATGATAAAAGGTCAACGACAAGGGACATCAACGAATCAGAATGCCCTGTAATTGGTACCATCCGGGTACTGGAACGGAAATTCAAAGAAGTCAAGTTCTGCTGATCCTATATTATTCTGCATTCTTCGATTTCTCGTCAAACAGCTTCCGTTTTCGCAGGTGAGATGAACCCCAATCAAAAACAAGCAAAAGTAAATTAAAAACAGTTTATTTTGAATTTATTTATGAATTCTTTGTGCTCATCTTGAAGCCCAGAATACACTCTTCACCGCAAGCAGAAACGACCGAGACCTAAAGAAAAAAAATTGTAATTTCGGATCAAAAAGTGAAACTGACCAAGACATCGGCTCCTTCGGCGCTGGCTTTTTCGTAAGCTTCCCGGATCTGTTGTCCTAATTCTCCCTCGGGGGCCTTCAGATCGTCCTTCTGCTCAAAATTATCAGGATGCATCAAACTACAGAAGTCGTCTTCGATTGCCATGAGCTTAAAATAAGAAAATAAATAAAAAAAAGATGCTTTAAAACATACGATGTAATCTTGACGCTTGACACAGGGGACATCCATGTTGTGAGTCGATGGACAAATGTCTTCAAGTTTCTTGCCAGTAAAGATATCAAGGGCAATAAGATGAACCTTGGCGTGTCCGTGCTTGCCAGTCTTCGAAGTAGACATCTCAACAATTTTGCAGGGCCGTCCTTTTATCATGACATGCTCATTCTTACGAAGAGCAGAGCACTGCTTGGGATAGGTAGCGGCAGCTCCCGACTCTGCTGAAGCAAATTGTTCGTCTTCTTCGTGATCTGCCATGAACTATCTAAAAAAAGCGATTCAGTACGAGCAGAAGTGTAACAAAATTTATAAAACAAAGGAATACAATTTTAAGAGTCGCTAAGAAGACCAAAATAATCAGCGACGGAGTAGAACGAACGACGAGGACAAAAAAAGTGACAGTGGAGGGGAGGAGCAGACGAAACTGCACATCGTCGGCAATCGTTGCGGGGATCACCTTCCAGTCCTTTAGACAACGCATGCAAAATCGAATTCGATTGCGTCATTCCTATTTTTGTTTGCTCCCTTCATTTACGGTTGCAGTTCTATTCATCCTTGTTATTTTCCATGTTTTTTCACACTTCTACCTTGTTTCGACTCATTCATCCTATTCAGATTTAGTGAAATGGATAAAATGGACAAGAAAACGGTAGTAAAGAATGCTGATATGGCCGAAGAACTGCAAGCGGAAGCACTTGAAGTTGCTATTCATGCTTTAGAAAAGTATGTGATTTTTAGAAATAGAATTGACATTTTTAGGCATGATATTGAAAAGGATGTTGCTGCCTATATTAAGAAGGAATTCGACAAAAAACATGGTCCCACTTGGCATTGCATCTGTGGTCGAAACTTCGGATCGTGAGTTGTTTAGTGCATTTTCATCTTTTATCATTTTATTCATTAATTTTTATAATTTCAGCTATGTCACACACGAGACGAAGCACTTTATCTACTTTTACGTTGGACAGATCGCAGTCTTGCTTTTCAAGTCAGGATAAGAAGATCAAAGTATATTTTTGATGTACTAAACAATAATTAAATAAGTTATTATTTTTCCTTGTTTTCTGCACTCGTATCTGACTTTCGTTCTAGAGATATAGTCGGTTTCCAACTCTGGGGGAAACGGGCGCTGCGGGACCTCAAGACGCGCGCGTTTGAATCCAATGAAAATTCGAAAAATTTGCCTCATTTTCAAGCTGTCCTGCAAGTCGGTTTCCCCCAGAGTTGGAAACCGACTATAGCGCTCGTCGTATCCTTCGATGAAGTACGTCTCTTCTAACTCCTCCCCATATGTTTCATCTTTTTCGAAGCTTCAATGGAAAACGATCATCTGAAAGTAAATGCTTGACGGAGAGGCTTCTTTTGTCAAGGTTCATCCAAGAAGAGCTTCTGATTCCATCTGAAAATGGTCCCTCTGTCTTTGGTGACTTCAAGAAGACGATCTTCAGCTGCTCGAACAACAACAATAAAAACACTGAAATAGCCAAAAGAAATATTTATTTGTTTGTGATCGAAAGTTATCAAAAATCTTCATCTCCAAAAGTCGCGAAAAATCTCGAAAGTTTCTTCCAAAATCATCTTGTCCAAAAAATAGTCGAAAACATCTCCAAAAAGCATCTCGAAAGGCATCAAAAGACTTCAAAAATTGCGAGCAAATGCTGGCTGAAAATATTGATTATCCTAAACTTTTGAGCTCCTCATTCGAAACAGAAATCTTATTGATTTTTGAGCTCAAAAGTGAATTTCCACGTCAAAAAGAAGTTGTAACCTTTTTCTTATTCAAAAAGTCCAACCCGGTGAGTATTTTTACTCATTTTCCAGGGTTTTCTTCGCCAAAAGATGAAAGTTGATAAATATCAGGAGAAAGGGATGGCCAGTTGCTGTTTGCGAGGGGTCGATGGACTTGAATTATTCCCGGCTGATAAAAAGAATGGATTTGACTTTCAGGTCTTCTAAAATCAGCATTGGGAAGGATCCTACTCTGAGAATTTCCATAAATTTCCAATTTTTTCCAACAAAATCCAGGTTAGATGATCAGAAAAGAGGCGGCGGGTCGGGCTAAAAGTCGATTGAGCAGCTTGGGATTACCTTGTGGGCGGTTTTGGTTATTTTCTAAAGATTTCTGCAGTTTCAGTTGAAATTCCAGAAGTCATAAAAGAAGGATGGTTTTTTTTCCAGAACTTTTCTTCCTAAAGGAGCTTTTGGGCCAGCAATCCTACTTTTTCCATAATTTTCTAAGGCCAGTAGAAGGGATTTTTTCCTGATTCAGGGAGGTTCTAAACGATCATCCAAGCCCGAGTCTAAAATCTCCATTTTCCGTACCACAATTACCATAAAAGCTGCGCGATTTGTTGGTCAGATTCCATAGGAGGCCAAGGCAGACGCTAAAATCGGTTTTCCCCATGGAAATGTTCCAGATTTAGCGCTGAAAATAAGAAGAAGAGCGGCGGGGGGACAGTCTCTCTCTGTTCATTCCCTCGGAGTCTTTCTTCTGCCCTCGGTCATCATCCCTCGGGTATTCTAAACTCGTCACTTCCCTCGTCACAAACCCCAAAAAGATCGAATTCCCTCGCTTACGGTCGAAATATTCCAGTTTGCGAGTCGGAAGGATGGGGAGCTTCGTTACAGAGGAATGTTCCAAAAGATAAAAAAGGTCGCCAGGAAGTAGAAGAAGTACTAAAATCAATTTCACACCACACATCTTACGATATTTTCCCATGGATACGGACGAGGATTGGAATGTTCGCAATGGAAGAAGAATTTAGAAGGTTCTGAACTCAGTTGAGGGCTTACAGGACGCAGGGCAGGCGAAGATCTCAAGCCACAGACAAGTCATCGACTCCGGGACGTCATTTCCCTTATTTTCCATGGAAGATTGTTGGAGAACTAAATGAAGGATTTTGGCCCATGCAGCTTACAAAAAGACGAGATATTGGATGGCTGAATTGGTCTCGAAGGAACTTTTCCCAAGGATATTTTCGACTTCCGTCCACTGAAATCCCATTTGAGGCTAATTTTCTTACTATAGTATTAGAATTTTTGCAATATGACATCAAACGATTGGAGTATACGCCAGTGGCTGGTCTAAAATCCCATTTTGGGTTCACTTGCTTACGCAGGAATTGAATACAGATGATATTTTCGGCATTTCTGGTCAATTTACTCGACTTCGATGTCTAAAAGCATTTTTCCCAGCTTACTGCAGCGATTGTGGAGGATTTTCAACAAGAAAAGAGATCGCCATTCGATAATTCTTCAATTTGTTTGCATTTTGGGAGGAGTTGCTGTCTAAAATCCCATTTGGGAAACACTGGCTTACGTAGGATTGGATACTGTAGGAGAATTATGCGCCGTTTGGCTGTTATGCCCGTCTTTTGAGGTCTAAAATCAATTTTTCCGGCTTACTGCAGCTATTCAGATGGATTGTGCATTTTCAATAAGGAACCCTTCTTGGATACTTAGATTGATATTTAGAGGTAGATGTTCTCTAAACTCCCATTTGAGGTACATTTGCTTACATATGAACGTATTAAACGGCAGGTATGTTCTGGCTCTATTACTCGACTTCGAAGTCTAAAAATAAATTTCCCCAGCTCACGGTTGGTTTCGCGGTAGATTTGACATTTTCAACAAAGAAGGGAGATTTGTTTGAGGTTTCTCCGCTTAGCACATACTGAAATCCCGATTGGGAGACACTGGCTTACGTAGGATTCTGCAGGAAATACAAATTGGATATTGCAGGAGAATTATGCGTCTTTCAGCTGATGCGCCGGACATATGAAGTCTAAAATCAGTTTTCCCGGCTTACTGTAGCAATTGAGATGAATTGTGGATTATCAATAAGGAAACCGTCTTGGATGCTTTGCTTGATACGCTGTCTAAAATCCCATTTGGGGTACACTTGCTTACGTAGGAAAAGGATGTCTCTGCTTATTTCCGATTGGATCGCAATACTCGACTTCCGACTAAAATCGAGTTTCCCGGCTTACTTTGGCTTTTTTCGATGAAATAGTCCATGAAAGGATAGAAGAGTTCGTCCGAAAGGAAATCGAAAGGAATTTTTTTCGTCTGAAGTTAAATTTTCCGTCCCGATGTCACCTGGGCGATGGATAAAGTCCGCTGTTTCATTTTTCATCGATTGAATACAATTCGACTGGCTTTCTGAACTGAATTTCACTCACATCTGCGGCTCTCTGATAATACATCGACTACACGACCTTGCTTATTTTTCCGACTTCTTACTAAACGCCCATTTTGGGGGAATTCGCTTACGATTTGGCAGAATTGACAGTTTTCTTCCCTTTGAATTTCCAGCAATCTTCAAAATACCGTCTGGATAAAACCCAATTCGCTTTGAAGCGCGGATGTCAAGGCTGGAATTCCAATAAGGGCGGATTTTTCTTACGAATTATCGCTGGATTCAACATGACCGCGGATTCCGTCTCGCAACACAATTGTCAAGCTTGGAAGGCAGCTAAAATCCCATTTGGGGAATATTTCTTACTGGAATATCGCATTGATGGAAGGGAGATCGACTTGGATTGAATATAATCAAACGCAACGACAGGCTGAAAACCCATTTGGGGAATACTTGCTTACGTAGAAATTGGAGGCTGATTTCCTGCCTTTCGGCTATATCGCTCGAGATCTAAAAACAATTTTCCCGGCTTACGGTAGCTATCGGCGGGATATAAGAACAAATTCAAATATTCAACACTGCGGAAAGCATTGAGGCACATCGCAAGTGGACTGAAATCCCAATTGGGGAAGCAAAGGCTTACTGAAAATGACAAATAATGGCAATATTGCCGGGCTCTGAGGCCAGCAGAAGCAGTCATTTTGACTGAAAACAATTCCTACTAATTCTTCGGAATATGGTCAATAAATAATAGAGAGAATCGTCTTTCGACTGTGCGCACTGGTTCCGATGGGCAACTAGGATTTGTCTAGCTCGTCCAAAACGGCAGTCCAGCTCTCGGCGCATTCCACAACCCACCCAACCCGAGGAATTTCTTCTAAAATGAGATTAAATTCCCGAAATGAACGGGGAAACTAATGGCTTCGAATATCACCTGAGGAATTTCCCATAAAAGGGAGAAGAAACTTGAAAATGAAAGGTCTGAAGGGGTTGACACACTTGAAAATGACCTGGCTGTCGGTATTTCGCTTGAATTTAGGGAATTTTCCCATATTTTCATGCCTTTAGCGGAATTTCTTGATTTTTCTAAGGAAGGAAAAGACCACATTAGGTCAAGAATTACCATGAGGAACAAGCTGAACAGAGAAAACTGACCATTTTAGTAAGAAAAACACAGAACAAAGCCTCTAATTGTGACAGTTACACGCCATTCTTGAAGCAATTTTGGTAAGAATTGAATTCTAAAGGAAGTTAGCAACCAACCTAGCGGGTTTCGATACAAATCCAGGAAATGGACATGCATTTTGAGAAGGGAAAGTCAAAGAGACGGGCAAAAGCTGTAACATTTGCGAGGAATCGACAACACTCAATCGTGCTTGAAATTACTGAACAAATTATAAGACACCAGTGAAATTTTGTGGCTTTCTTGACACAAACACTTCGAGTTTGGGAGATCATTACAATTTATGATGTGATTTGAAATCTACAGGTGGAAATTTATATAAGTGACCGTTAGAACGAATCTACACAACAGAAAGGCCATTTTTATATATTTTGGAAGATTAGATTGTGATTTTTTACTCGAATCTGGTTGAATTAGAACTATTGAACCAATTGAGACTAGTTTACTAACGAAAACCAAGCAAATCATTTCTATAAAACACCCTGAACATTCAGAAATTCACTCAATTCACACACAAAGCCAGCAATTACGGTATTTGGAAGGAGAAGGGGACAAAATCAATGGAAGAAAAGGAAAATTGACAAGAACAAGTCATTTCAAGAATAGATTAGGGTAGTTTAGATAGAACTTTTGTAGGATTAGAATGGCGACGATTACTTGAACAACGAGCGCCGTCACAATAAGCGGACTTTGAAATATTTGATGTCAAGACTCGATCAATTGCAAATTTCAATCATTTCACCGCAATACAGATAGCATTTGAGGGAATTATAGTAATATTCTAGCGATTTAAAGGATTCTGAAGTATAAAATAGACAAACCCGGACAGTCACCAACAATATTTGGCCACTTTGGCTCAAGGAATGGTCTTATCTCATCGAGGGCTTAGTCATTTACAATGGGACACGAATTCTGAAGGAAATTTCGACAAACATTGATGGTTAGACAGAAATAATACAGAAACAGGGATATTTCGAAGATCGATGTTTTCAAGGCTACCGTATACCGAGGTCAACAACTTTGTTTATGCTAAAAAGTGCGATTAGGACGAGAATAACATTGCCAGAGATCTTAAGGCCCGTCTTGGGAAATATTTTGAGCATTTGAGATATGAAATAAGAAGGGAAATAGCTTGGAAATGGAAGATTTACTCGACAGATCATTATTTACCTCGTAAATTAAGGAAAAATGGGAAAGAATGTCAACAATTTATAGGTTTCAACCTTGAAATGATTGAATTTTTCTACTTTATCTGACACTTTGTGATATTTTATTGGGAGTAACTTCAATAATTGAAATATTTCAACATTTGTACAAATGATTGGAAAAACTCAAGAAAATTGGTACAAAACCCGCTTGAAACTGAAAATTTTCCGTGTTTCAGGAAGTAACAATAGGGTTTACTTGATATTTATCGAATATTTGGATTACCTCAAGGGTTCTGAGCAATTTTACAGAATATTCTGCATTATTTAAGGATAAATTAGATAGAAATCAGGCAAGTCCACTACTTGTTCAAATAATAAGAAGAACATTTTGAGATAAAAGAGTGAAATTAGAGGAAAAGTCAAGATCGAGGATACGTTTATTGATATGTTTCAGCTAGAAATTATAGAATTTTTGGGGAAAATTACTTCAGTTACTCGATAGTTTCGACAATTTTCATTTAGTTGACAATTTGAAGAAAGAGAACAGTTCAAATGGAAATGTTTCAAGACCACTACAGAGTCAAAATCGGGAAAATGGTTGGATAATTTCGATTTCAGGTCAATTCTGAGGGGTTTTTCTGGTGAAAATGGATCGAGTGTGGAATGTTCGACAGTTCAGAAGAAAGAGTCTTTTAGTTTTTGAAAAACTGGACAATTGTAACATTTTGGATAAAATTTATAAAGGAATTTTGATTTTAATTGGGATCAGAAGTATATTTTCAAATTTCAGTAGTTTCAGGTCATTTTTAGAGAAATTTGTGAAGGAATGGTAATTTTTGCCATACTTTTAGGGATTTTTGAGTGTTTTTATGGTTTTCAACATTTGATTTCAATTCTTTTGTATTATTTTTTTATTGGAAATAATTATGGGAATAAATATTTGGTTTGCATAATTTTTTTACTGAGATCTCAGATTATTTCGATTTTTTTTTGTCTTTTTTTTCAATTTTATTTGTATTTTTTCTATTTTCTCATTATTCGTTAGTATTTTCCTGTCAGTCAGTCCACAAGAGAGACGGGGGTTTGATCCTACGAGCATGCTCGACATCTCAAGGGGGAATTTTGGGGAATATTCCTTTATCTCGCTCACTTTCTCGTATTCTCACCCAATTCTACCTACGGCGTGTCCCGCTTAAAATTACCGTAATCCAGTCAGCTCGTTGTCGATTCTTGACGTAGCAGCGGCCCTATTTATTTCCATTTTAAAGGTCTAATTTTTAACCCCAAAAAATATACGAGACAGGGTCAAACTACCTAGGGACACGCCAACTCAAAAAAGGCCGCAAAAAATTGGAGAAATTGTTGAACGGCGGCATCTGAATAAAAAAACTGGGACGTGGACAGAAAATTAATTACAGTAGGACAAAATGGGAATAAAACTACCTAGAGCATGCTCTCTTACAGTAAAACCCAAAGGGAATTTCTAATTAATAAAATATTTAAATGAAATAAACTCAAATCCTACGTAGAACGTGCCCAGTCACCTACCCGCCGCGCCTTCTTCTCTTCTTCTTTTTATAAAAAAGTACACACAAATTGTACAAAGTGCAAAATACTCTCTGGACTACAAATACTCTCCTACATACAACCACAGTTAGACAGCCAAAAACACAATTCCTACCTAGGGCACGTTCCCTCAACCATCTTTCTTGAGGACCGAAAACATTTCGACTTTTTTCAGGCTTTTCCTCGACTCTTCACGAGATTTTTGCTAAATTTACTCAATTTTTTTGTATATTTCAAGAGGAAATAATGGCCACTACGATTTTCGATGTTTTCTATCCAAAAAGGATGATTTTGTCGGAGACTTTTGGTAAAATTATATATATTTTCGGGTTGAAAACTATTGGAAATGAAATTTGAGAGAATTTTCATTTTTTTTTTTGGGTTTTATTGAGAGTTTATAATTGAAACGTTGAGTTTTGAACAAGATTTTGAACAAGTTTGCTCGTTTTTTGGTTTTAGAGAAAATTTTCTTACTATTTTGTTATTTATGGAATTTTTTTGGGGAATCTGGAATTTTTCAATTGGATTAGTGGAGTTTTTATTGATAAAATTTGAGAATATTTCGAATTTTGTGAATATTTGAAAGGAGTTTTGACTTTTGTGACATTTTTGGCTTCATTTTTTCTATTTCAACAGAAGTTTCTTGGCTTTTTATAAAAGTGGAAGCTAGTCCTTGATTTTCCTAATTTTATAGATTATTCAGAGATTTTACTAATTATGGGAAAGGGAGTTTTCCTCGTATTTTGAAGTTGAAATTGATAAAAATGGTGAAATTTTTTTTTTTGAGTCAAAGACCTTTGAGATGGGAGAATTTTGAAAATTTAGTGATATTTTCGGCTTTTTGTCCGTTTTGATTTCCTTATGGCTTCATATTTGAGGAATAGATGGTCTGATTGGTGAATTACAGACTATGTGGCTAGGTTTACTATTTTTCTGACAATTCTGCACAGAAAGTGAAATGTTTCAGGCTTGCTTTATTATTAGGCGGGAAATTGTCGATTTTAGTAATTTTTGGTGACTTTTGGATCTTTACAAGGCTCAAATTAGAAGAAATCCTGGATTTACAGAGTCATAAAGGTGTGCGTAATATAAATGCGTATAAGTATAGTAAAAAGGCTAGTAAATGCCCATTAAAACCCAACACTAACAATATTATTACGAAGGGAAAGTAGTCAATCTAAAGCACACGTCATCACTAACAAAAAATAACAACGACTAAAAGTGTCAAAGAAACCGATCCGGCAGGATTTAGAGCGGGGCAAATAGCAGAATAAAAACAACGAAGGTTAACGGAGCCCAGTTAGGCGCGTCGCAAATAAATTAACCATTACCAAGGCCAAAAGGAAAATACTGTCAAGTTTTTTCTTTAAATTTAATAAAAAGGACAATAAAACCTTGACAATAAATTCCCTTTTTTAGATAACCACCACACAGAGCCATTCCGTTTCGCAAATATTCAATTGTGCGAGTGTGTTCGAGACGCGAATAGACAAAAAAGACGCGTTGGGGCAGGTTAGGACAGTTAGGGAAATCATGCTGCGAGAGAAAAAGCCGAACGGACCTAATATAAATAAAAAATAATATAAAAACGCACACCCGGACGTGCGAGTGCCGACTCTTAGATTTAAAAAAAGTTAGAGACGGAGGAGAGAAAAAAATGAGAAAAGAACTCAGGACAAAGGAAGGGATTACACTGGGGAACATGGCCCCTTCGACAATCACGGGGAGCACAAATTTCGGACATGTCATGCTTCAAATTATCTCGACAATTTTTAGATGTTTCAGGGAATTTATCAGGGTTTTTTAAGTTTTAGATGATTTACTACAATTTATGATGAACATTTTTAGATTTCCAAGTCAATTTTTGTTTTATTTTGAGGAAAACAGATAATTTTGTAGATTTTTAGGGTTCCTAAATTTATACTGGAATTTTTTCTGATTTTTTTGTATTTAATTTGGATAAAAATTAGGGTTTACGGTAATTTTTCAACTATTTGTCCTAGTATGGTAAGTTTAAAATTTTTTTCGTCTTTATTGAAAAATTTTTGGCATTTACTAAGTTTTCTTTGGGAATTAGGGTGAAATTTGCAGTGAAAATAGGAATTTTGGTTAATTTTTGGGGTTTGAAGCGTTTTATTTATTGTATACAGAAATTTACAAGATTTCGGTCCAATTATCAAAGAATAGAAGATGGTAAAACGTTTTTCAGTATACAAATGCCCAGTGGGCCTTTCAAATCGAGGGGAATTTCCCATAATTACCGGGTGATTTTATAATGTTTGCAATAAAACTCTTTCTAGATGGATAATTTGGGTCATTTTTAGCATTTTTCATGGTATTTACAGTGATTATAATGAAGTTAGAAGTTGCCTATAGGCTTATCAGTATTTAATCTGGGGCTGATCCCTTTTTGATCGGATAAATATACTTTTTTGAAACGGTTAGTTCTATCCTACAATTTCGGAAGGAAAAAAAGCTTGAAACTTCGGTAAAATTCCCATTTCCAAGAGGAGAACTGGCTAGAATCTTGAAAAAGTCCATTCAACGCTTGAAGGCAGGGCTTGGCTGATATATTTGGTCGCAAAGGAAGTATTTCTTGAGAATTGGGAAAGGCTGTCGAAATTGTCCCATGAGATGGCTTCGTAAAATTTCACAATCTCCAAAGATTTCACAGCAATGAGGCGGTCTTTTGAGGGTCAAATGGTGACATTTTCCGGTTTTCCGGGAGCAATTATAGCAATTTATATGACAATAACCCGAGAATATTGGCTACAGTAAGAAAAAGTTGAAAATGAGTTTACCCTTTCGACACAATTTCATAACCCGGCGACTTGAAAAGAAGAAGAGAGGAGGACATGCAAACAACACGTGGCGTGTTTGGTATACGGTAGGTATTCCCGCGGGGGAGCTGAAATTGTGGACCACGGGGTCATCTTTTTCTTTTGATTTACGACAATAAAAAAAACAATTGTATGGGGGTTATATGCAAATTTATTGCCTATATGATGATAATTCTCTCTTTAATAAATATCGTCTTTTAATACAGTAACCTCAAAAAGAAAAAAAGAATTAAAGGAGGCCCTCTCTCATCGCGCTGCCGTCTCTAGATATTTAAAGAAATTGAGCGAAGTGTGTGTGGATGAATTCTTGATAAACAGTCCTTTAACCACGAAAAATCTCTCTCTCATATGTTCGTATATATTCGCAATGGAGCACGCTTATATCATATTTTCGGGATGACACCTGAAAGCAATTGGTGGGCACTGGGTCTTCGATGGCGAATTCTCTCTGACATTGAGTATCTTCTTATTTTTACTAACCTTAGGTTTCAAGAGAAACACCGGAAGAAGGTGTACATCGATCGATCGAGAGAACCGAAAACGAGAGTCCTGCGCGCCTTTGACAGTCAGTTACAGTAACCAGTGAGACCCCGAGACAGACACCCATTATCCCAGCCAGTTTTCTATTTAATTAGTCTAACCAATATAGAGAGACTGCTGGAAGTTTCGCATAAATTGGAACAGCCTACCGGGGCCCGTATCACAGTCATTTTGGGCCGACGAGCGACGAAGCAACATGGCGGCAACACACACGAGAGAGACAGCAACTGGCGACCAGTCCACCGCGAAGGGCGGATTATATACGCAATGGGCGGAGACACGTCACGAGCGGGGGCAGAGAATAGAGAGGAGAAGTGAGAGATAATGGGAGCGGGGAGGCGGAGATGGCGAGGAGGACATGTGCGGAGCGACGCGAGCGGTCGACGCCACGCCGGGATAGCGCCCGAAAATTCGAGACATTTTCGAAACGGGGGAGAATATATTGCGAAATTGGAGCATGTCTAGCAGCTGAAAGAAAATGGCTATTTTTAGATTTATGACTGGAATTTGCGACATGGTGGGACGGTGAGTCATCGCCACAATTCGTCGAGAAGTAAATGGACGGAAAATGCCCAAAAAGAAAACAGAAATTGAAGAAAAGACGGTGAAAACTTTAAAATCTGGTAAAAGTGGCTAAAACTGAGCCCAAAATGACAGTTTCCGATTCGTTTTCTCTCTATAAAGGGCAAGTTTTACGTAAAAAAAACAGTGCAAATGTTGTTATTCAAAAACAAGTTTGTCTGGATTGGATTATTATTATGATTTTTAAGGTTTGGACAAACGTCGACTGGGAAAAGTTGACAGAAAGGGGGAAAAGAAGGAAACTGACCGGTAAATGCGAGTAAAGAAGTCGACGACGACGACGATTCGAAATAGGAGAGGTACAGGAAGCGACAGGCCTCTCTTTATATACACGAGCCTATTCGAAATGTCGTCATATTCGAAACGGTTGATATGACATCATTTTGAAACATTCGAAACGACTGGAATATTCGAAAATGGAGAGAAAAATGAAAAGGAGAGCAAGAGATCAGCATCTTGCTTCCCAGGTCGATGCTGACTTCATTTTGCGAGGGCCACCAGAGACAGTAAGAGCGATGTCGTCTTGAGAGGAAAGAAAAGCAGCAGTATATTCCTCACAAGTTGTCACCTCAAGGGTCGCTGTCTATAAAATGGCCAAGATCCTGCCTTATTTCGGCCAATTCTATCCAAATCAGCTGCATCCATCTTTCTCCTTCCCGTTTCCTCGACTCGCTTTCCCTTTCAAATTGTTTACAAGGTTCTCCAACAATTCTCACCAGTTATCGTACCCAACAATTGCAAATAGGGCGACGTTTCGGATTCCTCCTCTTCACAACAGAATCTGCCCCAAATCGAAAGTGTGAAATGGAGCATTTCCCCTACTGTAACCAATCGACGAAGACGTGATCTGCAATTTTGGCTGCTTCAGCCAATCGATTGGATAATTCGAGTTATGGCCATCTACCAGAAGATTTAGTCAGATAAGCTCTCCTAGCCGAGATATAGTCATTTTTGTGTTATTTTGTGACGTAGACGGGCAGGGGTGCCGCTGTCTCGACACGCAACGCGTTCGTACGAGAAGACCAACCGGTGGTCGACCACAGGTGGGCAAGTGGCTGGCAGTGAGGGACGCTTCATGTAATATGAAGAGGGAAAATCATGGCCATTTTTGGAAGGATTTATTAGATTTGGGATGCTTGTGGGATTGCTCACAAAATGGCGACGTCGCCATCCCAGCTCCGGAGCTCAAAAATGATCAAAATCACTTTTGAAACTCGCGAGCCTCACTCCTCCGCGCTCCCTCACTCTCTCGGTATATGACCGAAAAAAGTATATGACCGTGTAGAGCAAAAATTATCGGTTTGAATGAGCCTAGGCGCACAATTGGAACTGAAAAAAAGTTCGGGTTACACATCGCCGTCGTCCATCACCATCCTCTGTTCATCTAATTCAAGATCCAAACGTTTTATCCGTCTCCATGATGTCTAATACTTCTCACTGGTTACCGTATTCGAAAATTGCAAATAGGGCGACATTCTTCGTTTCCAGCTCTTCGCAACTGAATCTGCCCCATGTCGAAAGTGTGAAATGGACACTTTTCCCTACTGTAACCAAACGGCGAAGATGACATCTGTAATTTGTGTTGCTTGATCCAATCGATGGAATAATTCGAGATATAGCCGTCTATCAGAAGATTTTTTCAGAGCTTTCTTCTTAGCTGAGCAACAGACAATTCTCCATTCCTTGATGACGTCGTCAGGAAGAGGCGCCGCTGTTTCGACACGCGACGCGGCAGTCGATGGCAGTCGTTTCAAGGGTAAAAGACGGCACTACAATCTTGCTGCAATTTTACAAAGAAAGTGAGAAAGTGAAGACGATAAAGATGGCTATGGCGGAGGACGACGCAAGAACTCGGCCAGCGACGGTCGAGGAAGAGCTGGAGAAGACTACGCCTGATAATCGCCATCCAGCAGTCATTATCATATCTGCCATTTTCAATCCATTTGCGCTCAATGTTGTCAATATCCCGTAAAAAACCTGAAAATCGATCCTCATGTCAAAAAACCTGGAATTTCGACAGAATTGTTGCATTTCGTCGACCAAAATTAGTGCTCATATCCATCCAGCTCTTTCTAGATGACGGTTCAATATTCTTTGACAGCTGCGACAGCCTCATGTAATTTTCCTTGTCAATTTCACTCGTAAATTTTTGTTCAGTTGTAAAGTTTTTCATCCTTCTCTTCCGATGGAAAGGATCCGTTTGGAAGCTGGTGATGACTGAAATACTTATTTGGCTGTTTGTAACTGGCACATGGCTCGCTTTTTATTTCTATGCTGGCCAGGAGAGCCCATACTTCAAGAAATCCTGTGATAAATTTATTATCACAGTCATTGAGCCATACGACTTCACTGTAATTTTCTTTTTTTTATCAAATAAGAGGCAAACATTTAGACAACAGTCACTTTATTGATAGGATTCACTTCTGTCCTTGTTTTGTCTCGCTGGTTGGATATTTACCGTCTTTTGGCATGGCCGGACAATTTTTGTCTGATGTTCAACAGCTATTTTATCGACGAAGCTGTGACTTCTGAAGAAGCTCGTCTCCTTCGGCAAAATATTGCCCGTTATTTGACGTTGAGCTACGTCCTTCTGCTAAAAGATATTTCCAATAGGATTCGAAATGATTTCCCAACGGAGGAAAAATTAATAGCTCATAAACTGGTCTCCCAGTAAGCGGACCATTTACAACTTGGATAAATTATTTCTTTTCAGGGAAGATCTTGACAGATTACATGACTGTGGACTCCATGAAGGAATGTGCAAGTACTGGGTCCCTTTGACTTGGATTATTACCAAAGTGAAGAAACATTATCGTCCAGCAATGAAGAATACAAGTGTAACAGACGAGGCGCCATCAGTTATGTCTGAACAGCATTATTGTTCATTTGTTACGGAAATCATCCGCATCCGTGGTCTACTGGGCGATTTGCTGAGTTTCGATTGGGTTCTCATTTCTTCTTTTTATTTTTATATTTATTTTTTAGGTTCCCATTCCTCTTGCTATAGTCCAAGTATCTTGACCATATTGTAAAATCAAAAATATTTAGCTCAATGTATTCGTTTGTTATGCTGCGATGATCCATAATGTTTTTTGTGTGAGTACTCCATTTGCAAAGTAAGTTTTCTACAAAAAATCATAGTAAAATAAAGTTCAGAGACAAAAATGTAAATACTCAATGGATAGGAGTTTTAGTGCATCTTCTTGTCACATGCGCAAAGCTTACTCTCTACGTGGGATGGCTCAAATGTATGGGAGTGGTACTGAACCCTTTTGGAATGGACGACGATGACTTTGAGGTTTTCAATGCATTTGCTCAAAAAGTTGTAAAAATTTCAGCTTGGATATTACATGAAGCGACATTCCCAAATAATTAGAACGCTGTTGAAAGATCCAATTTTAACTCTTCCCGACAATTGTTACCCTCGCATGGAAAGGCATCTTGCCCATACGCATTACTCTGCTGTAAATGCGATGACTATGTATGTTTTTTAAAAATTTAAAAGAAAATCAAAACAATAAATCAAATTTTTTTCAGGCAGCCTGAGAAACATGTAACGGTGCAAGGTTCCTTGAGGCGTCGTCGGCAAACTAACAAGAAGAAAGAAAACAGATCCTCCTCCAATTGAAGAAGAATCATTTTGTACAACAAACGCTGAATATACAGTTTTTCCTTGTTTTATTCATTTGCTGAGTCGTTCTTTCGCTGGCAAAGTTTGAACTGCGCGGCAGTACGCGACATGGGTCCCGCAACGACTAGTGGAGGCACCGTAATCCGTGGCGCCCTCATCTCGATCTTCCTTTTGCCGTTCCTATTGCTGTTGTACGTTTCTTCTGTTATTGGGTTTGAGCTGTTGTTTGATTTACTGTAAATCGGCTAGATGTATGTATTGCATGAGGAAAATTCTATCATTGTCGTGATCACGAGATTTATTGCGAAATATAACACAAGAAGACGAATCGTTTCGAAATTGCTTCAATTGTCATCATTTTTCTAGCTAGCCGGTTATATAGGCGAAAATCATCATCTGTTATCCTCCATTCTCACGTTCTTATTCCTCTGATCTCATTTTACGTCATTTTTCTTTCAGAAAACATGGGTCGCCGACCGGCCAGGTGTTACCGTTATATCAAGAACAAGCCTTATCCCAAGTCTCGCTTCTGCAGAGGAGTCCCTGATCCCAAGATCAGAATCTATGATCTCGGAAAGAAGAGAGCCGGTGTCGATGAGTTCCCTGCATGTGTGCATATGATGTCCAACGAGCGTGAGCATCTTTCCTCTGAAGCTCTTGAGGCTGCTCGTATCTGTGCCAACAAGTACATGGTAAAGAACTGCGGAAAGGTAAATTTTATTTTTGTTTTTTTTGCACATTTATTTCTTGTTTTTTCTATCTTACAAATTCTATTTTCAGGACGGTTTCCATCTTCGTGTCCGTAAACATCCCTACCACGTTATTCGCATCAACAAAATGTTATCCTGTGCCGGAGCTGATCGTCTCCAAACTGGTATGCGTGGTGCCTATGGAAAACCACAAGGACTTGTTGCTCGTGTTGATATCGGAGATATTCTCTTCTCGATGAGAGTAAAAGACAACGTATGTGGTTTTGTACAATTTTTTGTTTCATCATACTATTTTCAGAATGTCCACCATGCTATTGAAGCTTTCCGCCGTGCCAAGTTCAAGTTCCCTGGCCGTCAGCTCATCGTTACCTCGAAGAAGCACGGATTCACCCGTTATGAACGTTCCGTGTACGATCAGATGCGCGCCGAAGGCCGATTGAAGAACGATGGAGTCAACGTCAAGCTTATCAGAGAGCACGGACCCCTGTCCCAATGGATCAATAACCCAGTCTAAGAAGTGGGAATTGTTTAACGTTGAGTAAATGTTTGTTATTATTTTCTAATACATTTGTTCAGTATTAGCTTTTGCATTTAACCGGGAGGGGTATTTCTTATTTAGTCTCGGCTGGTTCCTCCTGCGTGACATCGATAATCGTCTGATAGAATTGATTTGGTTACGAGGATATCAATAAAAAAGATCAATTCATTGGGCTTGATAAATACATGGAAAGAGATCGCTGATTCACTGAAATCGTACTTCTTCGTAAGCTGTGTCGCCCTCTGAAGTGGGGGGTAGCCTTCGTTGACCCGTATGTTGTGATCGAAGCTCCATTACAACTTCTCGTTTCTGAATGAATCGAGGTTTATTCGCATCGTTGATCTCACTTTTACCCGACACTGGAATGTATCCTTTATGCATTGTCTGAATCGTATTGATAAAAATGCATAAAGGAATGGATTCAACGCAGAGTTGAGGAACAGCAAAAGGAAGCTGATTGGCTGCAATACACTTTGTAGACAATTTATGCAACGTGGAGCTAAAACGATGGGATACAGTGGAAAATAAAAATAATACCAGTGGGATCTCTCCAAACAGTCCACATAAGATAAACGTATCGTGGAAGAGAGCAAAGTGCAAATGAGGAGACAATTCCCAGAGATAGTCGCCCGACTTTCCGTCGTTTCTCTATGGATACTCCACCCGATGATGATTCTGTTCGACATCCTGCAAAGTAGCCCGTCTCTTTCAGATTATCCAATACTTACCAATTTTACTGTGACTGCTTCCATTAGCCAGCAGTTTATTCCTGGCCGAGTTGCTGATATCCGCCGCTCGACTGACGACCAATCCAATGGCAGCGTAGATGAAGAGAAGAATAAGAAGCGGTGCCGCGTACCAACAGACAAAATTGATAATTGTCACAATTTTGAGCACATTTATATCATTGAAAACGATGTGTCGACGGGTGCACATCTGAGAATTTCTTTAGGAGAAGGAGCTAAAACTTACGGAAAAAGTCTCTTCGCCATCTTTGAATTGCATATGTTGAGAGGCAAAGAAATAAGGAATATTCATTACGGCACTGCCTAAAAGGGGAAAAGTTGAAATATTTGGGAGAAGCACTGACCGATCCAGACAAACGCGGCACTAGTGACGAGAACTTTTCGACGAAAATATCGACGGACTTTTAGGGGACGATAGACGGCGACGAGTCTCTCGACAGAGACTAAAACCTGGAATATCAACACAATTTTTAGAGAAAAAGGAGACAATTCGAACCAGAATTCCCGCAGAAACATTTGGCAGCATGTGGAGAGTGTAGACATACGTGTAACAGAGGAAACTACCAAATGGCCAATTGCCGTGTTCTAAAAGGAAAATTAGAAAAAGGAGAAGCAGACGATACCGAAGAGAACAAAATGAGCGCCATTTTGAATGACACAAAAGAGGCCGACAAGGAGATCGGCGACGGTGAGATTGGCCAAGAAGAAATTGGTCGCGGAACGGGATCGACGCTGGGACACGAAGACGACCAAAATGACGATATTCCCTGAAATAAACGACGTAGGCTTTTCTCTTTCTGTTCTCCCCAATTTTTTTACGTAAAAGGTACTCTTCTTGACAAAAGTAGCCATTGACCTTGGAATATGAGTCCGACGATTTTTCGGGGGTTCAAACGTCTCACAAGGCTAATTATAACTTTTGGAATTCAAAAGAATTATCAAATTTTGTCTGGTCATCCCTTTGAGAAATAAGGAAAAGGACTTTGCCGCTCTTTTGGGCAAAATCTCGGCTCCTCCTGAACCATATTACAAAATTCACAAAGAGGAGATTCTGGCCCCTCAAACAAACTGGATTTCAACCCAGAAGCCGTTGCTGGTCGTTTTACGACATCACAGATATCGATTAGCGCACTTTTTCGGTAACATTGCATATTTCCTTGCTATTTTAGTATCTGGGTGGGTTAAATTTGCCTAAGATATCATAAAAGATCTCCTCTTTAAACTTTCGAAAATGGTCCATCTATGACTGAATTACCGTTCAAAAGGTCGGAGAGGAGAGCTTCAGATGAGATTGGGATATGTCTCTTCCTATTTCCGACTCGGCCCATTGATATACCTCGATTATTGGAAACATAATGCTACCATTTGCCAAAAAACCCCTGGATTTGGTCATCTGGTCCCACTTGTCAGATTTCGCCGTCGTCCCAGTGGGTGGCGAAGCGTGACAACGCAGCCAGTAAGCCGAGATGCCTGAGAAAACGAGCGGCTATCGTCAATTTAAAAATAGATTTGCCCTCTATTTGTTTTGGCTTTTTAATATAAAAGCCAGGCTCTTTTTTAAATGGCCTCGTGACCCGGTCACCGAGAAGAAGCCAGAGAAAAGCTGGTGGTTTTTGAAAATTGGTGACTCGTTTCCGGAGAGTCGGCCAATGTTCGCGACACGTGGGGAAGGAGAACTTTTAGAATTGGAGGCAGGGAGAAATATTTCGATTAAAGTTTTGGTAGAATTGGACAACCGTAGAATCTCGGCTGGAGGTCCAAGGTCTAACCGACGACGAGATTGTACCCGTGACTTTTGGCTAGGAAAGGATTTTTAGACATAAAACTGACCTATCGTTGCACCAAGAAATACACAAACATAGGCGAGGAAGAAGGCCGAATGGATGATGGGATGACTCAACGGCGACTCCTCCGATGCCTCGTTCATCGACTTTTCTGTAATTTCTGTTCTAAATTCCAAATAAAAATGAAGAGATCAGACGACCTTTTCTAGAAAGAGTGGGAGAGAAGAGGCGGATAACTGGCCGATCATCAGCTGATAATCAAAGATTGGAAATAATTGCCAGTTTTTGGCTGCAACTCGACCAACAAGGTCACAGTTTATGGCAACTGCGTGGGCTCGATGTTTACAACCCGTTTTTAGAATAGAAAACGTCTGCAAAAAAGGAAGAGTAGCAGGTGGAAAAGTAATTGAAAATGGCGTCGATTGTTTATCCAAGTTATAATTTTCACTGAATGAGTAACCGATTTCCATGTTTGACTTATGAGCTGACGGCTAGTCGACTATTTTTTGGGGGGAAATACTCGAAACGCCAGGGAGTTTTGTCGAATGGAATTCAATTTATTGGAAACTTTGTCAGAAGACGGAAAAAGTGTTTGTAGTTTAGGAATGGAATTTATAAATAAATTCACGTCGGACTTTAATTGGAAACGGGCAATACACGCCGGCAAAAGTCAGATCAGAGTTTGGGAAGTCACATAATTTTCAGGAAAAGTTTGCCTTTCGTACCACCCAAAAACTCTCGGCAGGAGAGATCAACAGCTATCTTCCGAGAATTTATGGGTGGAAGACTATGAAATTGACCTGATCTAGAGTCTTTTCAAAGAACTTGAGAATTGATAGAAAAGGACACAGTTTTAGGCGTTCGATACGAGGTGAATTTTCGTCGGCCCCGCCCCACAACGGAAAGAGATTGGCCGTGTCTTTAAATATTTCGAGGTTTCAACTATCCGTGAAATTGCAAGACACAAACCGAGTCACCTGCATGTACTCGTGTTCTCGTGGGAAAGTACAACGAGAACAGACAGCTTTCGGTTTCTCTAATTTCTTCCCCTTTTCGATTGTATTACTCGGAGCAAAGGTCAAACAGGAAGACGAAGTGGTCCTTCTCCTGCTGGCTGCTGCATAACGACTACAATCTGGTTAGGAATGCCCTCGTCCTCGTCACAGCCAATAAAATAGGCAAATTCGACCAAAAAATGGAAAATGAAAGTTGTCATTGGAGCTTGGTTTCGAATTTCCCGCGGAGAGGCCGACAGGCACATGTTTCACAGGACAATTTAAAGGGAAAGAAGGAACGGAAGACGAGGGGGAAGAGTCTGAAATGTTTCCGACTTTTGTTGTTTTGAGGATCAGTCGCTTCTGCCTGGATCAATCACACCTCAAAAATAACAAGGAACAGCCAAGTTTTTCACCTTCTCAACATTACTTGACTCAGAAAACATATCGAGAGATTGAAAACACGGCGGGCTCACAACTTCTTTGGATCATAGCTCGGCTACACTTAGACCTTTCCGAAGGTTCAAAGGCCGACAAGAACACGGAATTGAGGCGAATTCAAAGAACCGACGTCCCGACCCGTTTACCAATACAATAAGTAATTGTTTTTAACCTGGAGTTACGTTTATAAAATCCACCAGAAGTTTTTCTCCATAACGTTTTTAAATTTTCCAGAATGATCAAGATTTGACCTAGTTATGACTAAAAGAAGAAAGGCTCATGTTAGCGGATAAGAGGAAACCGCGTACGGTAATCAGAATGTTTCGACTTTACAATTTTGCCATAAATTGGAAAGCTTATTGATATTTCTCAAGAGGAACTAAAAATTTGATGTGTTCTAGGAAAAAGAGGCGGATTCCCTCATAAAAATTTCGGCTACCATCTGGAAGCCGTCGTCCTCCTAATGAGAAGAGCAGAAGACGGCTCTCCGGGTTTAATTGAGGTTGGAAATGAAGCTGATGTCAACGAGGAGCAGGTGTGTGACTCAAACTAGAAAGAAGCCGGGGACGGATGGAGGAGATTTGAAAAGCCATCCGGCAAGGAGGAGATCGGATTGCCCGCCACGGAGAAAAAGAGAAAAAAACACAGCAAGACCACCTCTTTCTTGCAGACGACCTCCTTCCTATTTTTGACACCTTTTGCACCTCCAAAATAAATATTTGACGTGTAGTAGAGAAGGGTGACGTCGCTTGGCTCTTCTCTTGTTTCTCGCCGGGCATTTCGGGGAAATACAGTTTGACTTCGAGTATGACGTGACATCTTGGGACGGAAGTAATTACGGACTGGGCAGCTTTATCCCCCACCACCAATGCAAATTCAATAGGCACCGGGGGAACCCTCCGAAGGAGGAAATCACTGAGACCAGGAGTTCAACTACACACACTGACGGGGAGGGTCGGGACAACTTTACAGAGGGAAGAAGACATCGCCAGTCATCCAACATCGAGTCGACATGGCCCTCATTCGACTTCGACCTGAGCAAGAGGCTCAAGGAGCAGGGAAATATTGTAGGATCTTGTAAAATTGCGAAAAATCAAAGAAGGCAGCACAATAAACTGGGGAGAAGAGGAAATCCCCTTTTATAAGAATTGTCGAAACATGGGAGTCTCTTGTTCAAAGCCCAAAGTTGAACATCTCTTCCTCTGCAGAAATAATAAATTCGTTTAGTTGAGATGAGCAAGGGGATGTCCACCTACTTCAAGGATCGAAAAGAGGGAGATAGATTTATGAGATATTGAAAGGAGACGACTTCAGGCGAAGACTAAGATCATTTCGAGCAAAAGTCAAAAAGACAATCTCAGTTATTGTACCTAATATCGCCATAAATACGGGCTAATTTATCTCGTGGAGGAAGTGATCACTATGATGAATTTGCCAAGAAAAAGAGTAATGAAGACCAAATAGATCCTTCTGTCCCCAAAAATAGTCGAGTCTAAATGAATGTTCCGGGTCGACTGCAACTGACACGTTCCCCTTTTCAGTTCTTTGGGCAGATCTCTCTGGTTGCAAAATGTCAATTTGACCCTTCTCCAGGTCTCACTTCCAATATCTCAAAAATCATTTCCTCCAATCAAAGTCTACAAATTGACCGGGCGGAAATTCCCGCGGTTGAAGAGGCCACGCCGGGTATCAAGGGGGCGATTCATAAGAGATTCAAAAAGGTCAGGGAAAAGGGGGAAGTGGGACGACGACGAGTTCCAATTGAAATTACGTAGAAAATGGCAAGTTTAATGGGGAGGTCCGTCATTTCCGGGAAATGTCGAGGGGACGATAAGGAGGGCGATATCCATTAGGCGAAAACACATCGAAAACAACTATTTCGGAGCGGGAACTTCTAAGAGCCAATGAATTTCTAATAACATTTTGAATACTTTGAAAGGGGCACGTCACTTCCCAAGATTATCCCTCAAAGTTCAAAGATATTCGAGCGACATAATAGCCGGGGTCTCGAGCTTAGACAATGGCCCAATCTGTGTGAAATAAACAATAAAATATTCAAAAAAGGCCAAGTGTTTTTCGGAGGAGACTTTTTATTTGAAGAATCTCACAATTAGGACGGGAATGACGAAAAAATGAGAGAAAAATATTTATAGCCACCGATGGATGGACCACTTGGACTCGGGGACTCCTCTTTTTGGTCTATTTTTATATTGAGACGGGAAATTAGAACACTATTGAGGGGGAGATTGTCAGTTACGGTAGAGAGTCTGAGTTTTAAAATAGACCTTGAAACAAGCGGAAAGAATCCTCGACTGTCGACTGTTTCTTTCCTTTTCCCCGTCTTATGAAAGTACCTGAATACCGTACTCTCCCTATTATTTTAATCTTTTCTACTGACGTGAGAATATCCAGTTCTTTGAAATAAAATGGAATCCATCAAAAACGGGTGTTTTCTCCGGCTTACTAACTGCCGGGAATAGGAAAAAACTATCAATAATTCTTGTCAGCCACGGAGTATTGTAGCTGAAGCAGGCGGAAGTAATGTCGAGCAGACAGACGACCAGAACACATATTTTATTCGTCGACGACTGTT
Source organism: Oscheius sp. DF5033 (assembly GCA_964036215.1). Classification (NCBI taxonomy): domain Eukaryota; kingdom Metazoa; phylum Nematoda; class Chromadorea; order Rhabditida; family Rhabditidae; genus Oscheius; species Oscheius sp. DF5033. The sequence continues at coordinate 3,788,474 of CAXIWN010000006.1, forward strand.
GCTCAGAGATTATTAAAATACGATCGACTATAGGACGATAGGGTTATTATAAGTGAGGGGCGGATGAGCAGAAACATAGGCCTGCAAAATTTTGCACAAAGCGAGCAGAAATTATGAGGATTTGGAGACAATTGCTGCCTTGTTTTTGGATATTGGAAACGGTGGACAAGAGAAGGGCGAACTCTGGAAGTCGATTGTTTCAAAACAATTCGAAAATCTTTAGAGCAGAAATTCCCTTTCACTGTATTGGCAACGGTCGGCTGAGAAAGTAGCAATTTTGGACGATCAACACCTCCTCTTTTGTGCGAGGAAGATGGCCAACCTGGAGAGGAGGACAGGAAGAGAGATCACGTCCTACTAAGAAATATTCTAGGTTGATTTCCCCATTAGTTGACAAGTCCAATTTTCTTTGAAATACTCGGTTAGACATCGCTTGATTGCTCCTCATCCTTGAAAAAAAGTAGAAAGTACGAAGTAGATTGTATCAAATCTAGAAGAGAGGAGGATCTCCCCCTCCTCCCCGTTTCTGACAATAGCGGGGAGATTATCCCCTCGGACTAATGAAAAGAAGGCGGGGGATAACACGGGGTCTGTCGAAAAGTAAAAAGAAGAAAAGGTCGAACAACAACAGCCACAATGTTTGAATGTGTTTCCCGCGAATTGAAAATCCGAGCCTAAATGAGCAAATGGCCGTCGACCGATTGGGTTTCATCAGGAGGCACGAAATGCCGCGAGAGATTTATAAAAAAACGAGGTCTGATCTGATCGAGAGGAACATCTCCTCCAGATCAAACACTCGCCACTTTTCGTTGACCAAACGTCGCCGTATCTTTTGTAAGATTCGAGGATAAGACGCTGGATCAAACATCAATTCTACAAAATATCGGACTATACGAGGAAAAGACGCCTGCTGCACTGGGAGTGCCCTTCCGGGCTCAGTTTAACACGAAACCAGACAAATGAGCGGCGAAAAGGTCAAGCGAAACGATATGTTGTGCCAACGACTGAACTAGCGCGGCTAAGTCTCGGGACACACAATGGGCCAGCAGAAGCTGTTTCAGACTCCACTTAAAATTCGTCGAAAAGAGACCAGAAATTGGCACTTTTTTGTCAGATAATTGAATTTTTAGATGGGATATTCCCAGCTGTTTGTGGACTGAAAATCTACGTCAGATGTCGGGAGACAAAAGAGACAAATCTCGGCGGTTACTTGGTTTTCGAAGAGGAAAGAGTCGGTCATTGAACCTGTAACACCTCGGCAGTATACTTTCTTTAAATGAGAGTAGGTTCTGTAAATTGTGCTCAGAAGAAGAAGGAACAGCTGAAACAAATTGAACGATCGAAGAACGAAGAGAAACCGAAACATCTCCTGCTCATTTTAGGGAATAAAAGATAAAACAGAAAGATTGAAGTGAGAACTGTTGATTTTTAGTCTTTTTCCATTTCCAGGAAATAGTTTTATACAATTTGGAGATCTGTTGGAAGTGGAAGAATAACAGGTAACCGAGGGGTGAAAACAGTTGAGAGAGTCGTCATCATTATGACCGGCTTTCTCTCTCAATGTGATTTGATTGGTGAGGAGAATAATATGATCTTTGAAGAGAGAAAAAGAGTCAAAAAATACGTAGAATTTGTGGAAAAGAGCCATAGATCGGCGGATAAGATGCTAAGGATGAACGGGGAGCTGATCTCTTAGTGCTCAGCCGGCTGGCTGTATTGGGTTTCGATCTATGGACAACAAGTCGGATATTTGGAGGAAAAGTGAGAAGAGGACAACTTGTGACCCGAAAAAAAAGAATTGGTGTGGGCCAAAACAAACAATGAGGAACTCCCCTCCCCTGGCAGGCAATGGTTTCTAAAGCGACAAGACCCCTACTGGCGACTGTTGACTCCCGTGTCTGTTTGCTGTTGAACATGGGAATCAAGTGCCAGTAGAAAGAGCCAGCCGACAGCACTTCCTTTAAATAATTATTAAAATAAAAATAGAAACAAATCCTTATTGTTGGCTACGTCACAGATACCGTAATCCGTCCCTTTTCAAAAGTACGGGAAATCTGGCAAGCTGTAAACAGTCGACAAATAGACGGAGACTTCCTGGCCATTGTTTTAGCTTTCTAGGAGCTTTTCCAATAAAGGAATTTATTCTATAAAATAGGCCTTGCAATATTCTACAAGCAGAACTTGAAATCATAGAAAATGACTCAAAACTGGCGGAGATACACCCAATTGAAAAGCTGCCAAAATGGGGCGTGTCGTCCGCCCTGTGATCTCCCAAAGAGCCGCGTTTTCCCGTCGACAGTCGCCTCAATTTCCGAGTACACGTGGTAAACGAGTAAAAATAAGTGTTTCCTTCTCGTCACTCTCGCCGTTTTCTTACCACTCGTCAAATCTCGGCGAGTAAGAGACAATGGTCGCGGAAAATGGCCGAACAAACAGGAAAATTTCGAACGTAATAACACATAAAAAATTGAGGGAGACGGGTAAACAGAAGAATTTGTTAGCTGGCGGATAATTGACGATTACAGAACTTGGAGAGAGAGGGAGATCAGAGGAAGAGATCAGAGCTGGTTGCAAACAGGAGAATAATGGAATCAAGGGCACCGCGGACTCGGTGATCCCGATAATTTCCTATGTTTTGCAGAAATTTAATAATGGGATAAAATGCTTTGTGATCAATGTGATTACCTTTTCTTGTTGGTACATCAGAAAAATATAGAAATGAAGTAGACGAGATAAATCTTTCCGTTTCCCCCTGACAAATGTCAAATAGTCGAAGAAGCAGATGAAACTTCAAGTTCCATGAATCACATCCTCCTCTTGTCTGCTGGGATCAAAGAAAGATCATGTCCTCGACAATTTTGAAATATTTCACGATAAAAAGGTCGACAAAATTCAATTATTTGATCGCTTTGGATCTAAAAATGAATTTTCATGAAATTTCTTAGTTCAAATTCATTCAAGTGGAAGAATAAGTTATTTGAAAATGAGAAAAATATTCTCATTTTCTTTTCTGAGTATAGAGAAAAGATCTCCTTTTGAGCGTAAGAAATGTGGCAGTGGATAGATTTATGACTGGGCCATAAAAAAAGAATCGGGATAACAATCAACGGTCTAATTATCGACGGTGTTTGAACAGAGAGAAGTCGTGTTGAAAAATGGCCCCCAACACGGCAGATGCGTAAATAACAGTCGGAATCCTACTCGATTTTAGATTTCTAGTCGAAAGAGAAACAGAAGAGCAATCTGACTGGACTGGAAGGGGACCCTCTTGGAAGGAGTACAATGTGATCAAGTGAAGGGAAAAAACTGGTTGAAAAGAAAAGGGAGGGAGGCAGCAATTGAGGTGGCCAGGAAAACCCTTACTGGGATAGGCGACGACGAAGGAGATCTTTGAACCAACTCCTTTAATTGAGGGAAGGGTAATGACAGGGAAAAGGGGGAGAGAAGCGGGGGAGGACTGGGTATTACATCTTTCTATGATTATATGAGGTAAAAGAGTAGAAAAATATGGTAAACCAAGAGATCAACGAAATAATAAAATGACAGAAAACCTCTCATAAGATGTCGACGAAACATGACGAGGGCCTAGTTCGATGTCCAAAGTTGAACATCTTCTCCTCTGCAGATATAATAAATTCGTTTAGTTGGAGTGAGCAAAGGGGATGTCCACCTACTTCAAGGATCGAAAAAAGGCAGATAGACTCGGGAAAATGAGGGATATCCCGAGGAGGAGGGAGACGCAGTTCTACGATTATCCTGTTTTATTCGGAAATGTCTATCCGAGAAGATGTCACAGTAGTTGTACAAGTAATGGCGAAGTAGACGACGAGATTTCTTGACACCAATGGTTCGTCGTTCGTTGTCCATCAATAGTTGCCCTCTCCTTTATTTTTTTTCTTCTGCTGTTGCAATTCAGTCACATGTCTTTTTCTCCCATAGAAATTAGATGGTGAAAGAGGGTAATTGCTAACGGAAATGGTCCCGGGGTGAACACTACTTGGGAGAAAGAGGAGTCTTTCTCAAAAGTACTTGGGGGAGTGAAATCTCGATGTTTTGAAGGGAAATGCTAGATCTTGCTGTGGATTATTGCCGTTATTTTTATCGCCTTGGGTCTACTCTACTTATCAATTGTTTTTCTGGTATCTTGTGTTGTTTTTGGTGACCTGCTTTCGATAACGAGAGAGTATTTGCGCCCTAAAAACAAGCAGTTGGATTACTGCCAGGCCTCTTTGCCTTCAAATTTTACTTGTTTACCGGATACTTTTGACCATTTTTCTTTTTTGAAATTCCCTCCTCACAGTCCAAATACTGTCTAAACCTTTGAATTAGCGAAAATTTCAGATGAGCGAAGCCGCTAGACCTGAAACGGGCTCAAAAATCCCGGAAAACTTTTATGGTCGTTTTGTTCTCGAACGAAGTGAAAACTTCGATGAATTCCTGGCTTCCAAAGGTAATTTTTTGGTTGAGGATCTCCATTTTTTTCGTCTGGTTTCCAGGTGTCAATTGGCTTCTTCGTAAAATGATTCAATTTGCCAGCGTAACGAAGGTCATCGAACCCGCACCAGAGCCCGGAAAGTCAGTCCCCCTTCTCCTGTTTCTCACTTTTCCTCATTTCAGATACAATTTGGAAAATCTTTCCTCAAAAAAGAATACAAAATACCACGGCTGGGAGCTCGGGAAAACCTTTGAAGATGAAGGTCTCGACGGGAAACGACACAATGTAAGCGGGACCAGAGATCCGGGGAGACCTCCAATTTGGACAAAGAAAGAGACCAAAAACATCCAATTAATCCCAGGTCCAAAACAATTTTCGACCTTTTAGATTACATTCAATTATCTGGACGGAGCTTTGACGGAGAAACACGTGAGACTCGATGATCCGGCTGACAAGGGAGAAACTTATTTCTACACCGTCGACAACGAGAATAAACTCGTATTGGTCAGTTGAAAGAGATACAAAAATTATCGAGGAGATACAAAAATTATCGAGGAGAAACAAAAAATCTTTACACTTTCCTGAAAAATCAATGTATTTCCTTTCAGAAGATGGAGAACAATGGAATTGTCTGCCGTCGTTGGTTCAAAAAGGAAGAGCCTCCCAAGTAGACTTCTGCACCGCTTATAAATATATCCGATTTGCTGTAAATGTGTATAATTTATGGGGTAGTAAATGGTCATATCGATGTTATAACTCAATATTACCCGCATTTATTGATTCAGGAGCAGTGAAACAGTTTCCTTCTCCAAGAATAAACCCATTGCCTGAAACATTTGATGAACAATGTCCGAGTTATTTCCAATTCTTTATTCTGCTGTAAAAACGACAAAATACTTTGACCCTGGTCAGGGAATTTTTGCAGCGGCCGGTCTCTTCTTTTCCTTTACACGTGTAACATAAATCGGGTGAAAAGGCAAAGTACCAGATGGCGGGACACATGTGGTCGACGAGGAACAAAGAACAACGATTATCGAGGAGGATTCCAAGAGGATTTATCTCATTTGAAACAGGAAGAATTTAATATTTTCGGTATTCGTTGCAATTATACGGTTCTGGCTACCCTTCAAGACGTGTCACTAATGAAATCTTTTCAAATGTTTCAATTGAAAGCTGCCATTTGTTGCCTGTGCTCGCTCTGTTTCTGACCGTCGACCTTCTTGACCTCTTGGTACCCAATCTTATCATCCTCTCTCCCTCCTCGACGACAAGCGAAGAGAGAGCCATCCGGGTCAGGCCATGTCGCTTTTTATTTTGTTTTAGATTGTAAGAGAGCACAGCCATCCGGGAGAGGGACAGACATTACAGCCAAGGATGGGCGGGGCCATCTCGGTGGACAGGGTCCGCTTTCAGAGAGGAACACTCGCTCGTCGACCATGGCTCGAATCGGATTTATCCTTCTCGCCCTCGTGGCTGCCGTTTCCGCTGCTAAGGTTAGTTTGTAACTTTACGAGAGACAGCGGCCATTTTAGACTCTGCCGGACAAGTTCTATGGAAATTATGATCTTGACCATTCGGAGAACTTCGACGAATATTTGACTGCTAAGGGTAAGCTCGATTTTAATTGAGTAATGGCTGAGTACAGGATACGGCTGGTTTACCCGCAAACTTGTCACTTTGGCCACTTTCAAGAAAGAATTCAAAAAGAATGCTGCCGCAGGAAAATTCGACTATGCCAATTTGACCTCGAAGAAGGATGTCTTCTACAATGACATCGAATTGGGCAAACAATTCATTGGAGAAGGACTCGACAGCAGCAAGCACCGGGTAAGCACACGTGATCCGCCAGGATATACCACAAAATAACAACAGATGTCGGCTATATTTTGATGTTTAGATCACTTTCGATCTCGTCAATGACACTCTCTTCGAGAAACACGAGCCAATTGACAAGGATGGCGAAGCCAAGGACGAGACCTACCAGTACAGCTTCGTCAAGAAGGACGGAAAGGAATTCCTCCTCTGCGTAAGTTCGCCTTTTGGAATAATAAAAAGGACAATTTTTAGCAAATGGAAGCCAATGGAGTCGTCGGAAAACGCTTCTACAAACGTCTTTAGATCTTTTTATCTCAATTTCATTAATAAATTTGTATAAACTTTATTATGCTTCGAGTGTCGTGGCTTCTAGAATTTCGTTGACTTTTGGTATTGTCAGATTCTTTGGTAAAATCTTCTCGTACCAGAACAGTGATCGTTTTTCCTGGAAATCAATCGAAATCAGGCAAAAGAGAGCCTCTACCTGGAAATCGTCCATCATTTCTGGCTCGGGTAATTTTATCCTAAAGTGGCGATGAGGCGTCGAAGCAGAGTGTCTCTCCCAGATGCCGTCGACATCCTTCCCGTTTGGATTACTGTAAGCGATTTAAATCAAGAAGGAGGACCAACCCGTATTTGGCAAAATTTGTGACCCAAGTGGTCATCATTTCGAGCATTTTGAGATCATCGGAATTCGGTTTGAATTTGGCCACGACTCCTTTCCCCAAAACGTAGCGAAGTTCTGTTATATGAGAGGCGGCTGAAATTGGAATTTTCTACCGTTTTTCTGCTTTAAATCACCTCGAAATGGTAACATCCACCTGAAAAGGCCCCAATTGTCGGGATTATAATATTCAAAGGAATAGAAATAGACATTGTGGCCGAGGGCAGACATCTTCTCCGCATACTTGACAGCGCCGTTTGTTATACAAAAATCACCAAAAATCTGTGCCAGGTAAGTTACAAGGAGTCTAATTACCTGGCTAAATCTCAGCTGAACTGCGCTTTTATCTTTCTGATCCAAGTCTTTTGTGTAAAAGTCGAGGATTTCCTTCTTGACGGCTTCGACCTCCTCCCCGTACTCCGCCTTTGTCACAATCAAATCGACCAATTTCTTCATCCCTTTCATTGTATACGGTAGCTTCAGCAAGAAACCTAGCAATTCTATATTTCTACGGGTCTAGAAAAACTCACAAAGAGTCAATCCTTCGCATTCCGTCGTCCCTGTGAGGACATCCTTCTTTGGCATTTGTTTCCTCAGCTCACTAATCGAAGCCGGGAAGAAGTCGCCGTCGAGATTTGGCACAAAAGGCAAGGCACCAGCTTCCTCGTGTTTGAAGGTCTGCCCAGCCATGTCGACATTGAAACGAGTCGATTTTTGACTGGCCATGAAATCGAGCAGAGAATCGATGCCGTCGCCTTTCCATCCCAGATGTCGACCGAAATGATGGCTGATAGCCGCCTGATCTTCTTTTGTCCTCAACGAAAAGAGACACTCGGCTGTGCCGGCCATTGGCATCACTCGTTTAAACAGATCCAAACCAATATTCATCAATAAAATCAGTTACCTCTAGAATGTGGGCTAAGCGAGAGGAGGTCGACGCTGACTCCGCCGGCACTTTGCCCAAAAATCGTCACATTCTCTGGATCTCCTCCAAAAGCGCTGATATTATCCTGTACCCATTTTAGAGCCATTGTCTGGTCCCAGAGACCGAAGTTTCCTAAATTTTTGTTATTTTTCAAGTTGAAATTCACCTGCGCACTTTTCATCTCCGGTGGAGAAGAAGCCAAGAACACCGAGGCGATAATTCAAAGAGACGAAAACGACATCTTTGGTACACAAATTTCGGGCTACGGTAGAATCTCCGTAATTACTACTCGAATGGATGGTGAAACCTCCTCCGTGGATCCAAATCATCACGGGGAAGCCGCGGGGCTGGAAAAGAGAAGGATTATTTTGTGGAGAATAGTCGACTCACCCATTCTTCACTCTTCCACCTCGGGGCAATGACATTTATCGTCAAGCAGCCGGCTTCATCTTGTCCTACAATATTCATTTGCTAGAAAAAAATTTCATTTTAGAATAAAGAGACTCTAACCTTAGCGATAAAATCATCATATTGCGGTGATCTCGGTCCGAATTTCAGGCAATCTCTTGTTTCTGTCCATGGCTGAACGGGCACCGGTTTCTGCAATTGTGACCTTTTGATTCTCAAGCAGGGCTACCTGAAATCGCAACTTGTCCACAGGTGGTTGGGCATAGGGAATTCCCAAGTAGCCGTCAATTTTCTTGCCATGAAAATTGAAGGTTTTCCCTCTAACCGGGCCGGATTTTGTATGAATTATTGGAGAATATTCGACAGGCTGCTGGGATGAAGTGAGGCCCATTTTCTGGAATTGAAGACATGTTGGAAAAGGAAAAAAAAGAAAGGAGAACGCGGGAAACCTGCTGGAGATCAAGAATGTACCATGGTACTCCAGCAGATGACTTGTTTTCCGATCGAAACATATTGAAAAATTGATGTTTTATTGGAGATCAACATGCAAACGGAAGAATAGTGCGATTTGTGGGTGGCTGGGATGACGAAAAAGTGTCATATCACTTGGCGAATGGTCACTGATCGATCAGGTTCAGGGCTAGACTCGACCCCGTGAATAAGTAAACATTTTGAAAAAGAAACGAACTTACCACAAAGAAGACAACAAATGCAAGAATGCCGAAAATACTCGGGAAGAAAGGAAATACCAAGAGACTGATGAAGACATAATAAAGTAGAAATAGAACCGGCATCCTTTTTGATTGTTATTCCTCACGTCGACATTTATGCTGATTATAATCAGCCCGTAATCATCAGAACAGCCGCCGTCGTCGGGGCAACCCCCACAACGTCGAGCACTTTTCTCCCCTAATCATCGTTTTTATGGAATATATCACCCAAGTATCCATTGGTTGTAGTGGAAATGCTTGGACTGGCTATGTCTGTGACACGACGATTCCCGAATTGGTCGAGGGAGCCGCTTCCTTGGGTAGGTTCGTCTCTCCTTCCAAATTCTCCGTCTAGGATGTGTCTTCTCCTTGATTGTTGCCATATTGGCCAGCTGTTTTTGTTTAATTTTTTGGCTTTGTACTTATCGAATTAATCGAGATCTGACGAAGACCTATCTGATGCCTGTCGTGGCTGCCTACACATTGTTGCTGCCCATGGAATTGGTCCATTCGATCATGCTCCTCAGTGGAAAAGAAGAATCCGACATGTTTGCCCCATTCTCCTCGAAAATACCTCCATTTTCCAGTGTTTTAACCTTGGCAGAAGGTGAGAAGTACCTGAACAATGTCGCCCATCACGTCGTCCTTTATTGTACCGCTGGATATCTGGTGCAGATGGCCGTCATCGCCAAATTGGGAACAACAAGCGACGTCTCCAGGCAAATGTCTGCGCCCTTTTCTGTAGATCCTGAAAATTCCCTTCAGAGATGATCGTTTCTCTTACAATAGTATCTACGTCATTTTCCTGATAACATTCACGATCCTCTGTGCCGGTCTTCATACCATTTTCCCGGAGAAAATCCACGAATTCATCTTCACAATTCTCGTCTTCTTCAGTATTATTGGATACATTTTGTGTATTCTCGCCTTCTTTGCAGTAAGTGGCAACCATAATGCCATCCAAAAATAGGCTCTCACCATTTTTTGTCCCTGTTGCCGTGCTGTTCCTGAACCAGAGACATCGGGAGATGTCGTCTATGCGGGATATTCTCGCCTCGGAGGGAGCCTCTGCTTTGCCCAAATCGTCCTTCTCTGTCCTTTTATCCAAGCATGTAAGGATGTCCATCGAATTCTTCATCTTATTGTCTCTTCAGGTCTTCTGTTCCCTTGGGACTCGTCGATCCAGTCCCTTCTTATAAATGTCTACATTTTGCTGAGGTTCTTCCATCCGTTGACCGTACTCCTCTCGACTTTTCTCTTCCTCAAAGCCTACAGAGATGCCTTGGAGCGTCTCTGTTCACCGGAAAGTTACAATTTCTCTGATTCAGCGGTTAGTTTTCTAAGATCTTTTTATAAAGTTAATATTAGTTTTCAAATGAGCCGATCCGAGAAATACAGTATGGCGGAGATCCAGCGCCGACGACGAGTAGAAGTCGACAGGAGAGACGGAGAGACGAGGGGCCATACCAGGCGAGGATAGAAAATGTCGAAGTGTAATTACCTCTAGTAGATAGAAATAAATTGATTAGAATGTTACGACAAATTAATCAATGATCGACGTCTTCGTCTAGTCGGCTCCATAGAAGATTCAAAGTTTACAGTCTACCAAAAATTGCACGATACGCTCGAATTGACATCTTCTCCTCCCTCCAGTAAATATTATTACGGATGATATTCAAAGGGTCTGACGCAATAGAAGCAGAGAGATAGGTAATCCCCGCCCCATGTGATCCCGGCCATCCATCCTCAGTCGACGACATGTCCTCTTTTTGGCGATACATCTTCTGCTGTTGCTGTGATCCTTTGGATATCAAAGTCAACGGTTATAATACAAGAATTGAACCTGTCCAAGTTATCAAACCGACGGCAGCGAGGATATTTACTGATCCTGTGGTGAGTTCTATGTTCTTGTCTCGTTTTCTTCCCAAAAATAGCTCGCTTCTTCTATATTTTTGGGGTATTGACTCTATCCTGTAACTGGATTCCGGTTCCTCGAGATCAACTGGCTAATACGATCAGATTTCTGTAGAATTTTCTGCAAAAATCAGCCATGTTCTTTTAGAATTCCTCACTCATTTAGTCCTAAGATCCTTTAGAGCGTTACCCTTCTTTTTTGACTAGACCATCCATTTGTAGTCTGTAGTGTTCTGATGAATGATCTGAACCCGCCGGATGCTCATCCCCCTCCCTCAAAAGGGTAATTATAGCGTGACAACTGCGTCATAACCCAATTAAATTACGGATCTGTGTACTCTTTTCTCGCATGAGCGCATCATTCCCCATTTATTCGTCGTAGTACAATTACTTGTGGGGTTGTCTAACATTTCCGAGCAGACCAAATCGCCTCGTCTAATTGTCACGTTTCAGAGTGCAATTCGAGTCGAACCACCAGAAGGTTTCAACCATTATTATCCTCATGGAACGGTCTTCCCTGGAGAAGAATTACCAAGGCTACCAGAAAAGGCGAATGGCGAGAAGGGAGAACCATTAGAAGCGGAGGACATCTAAACCCGAATCGAGCACTTTTGACAAGCCATATCAATCCCGGTACCTCGTCATTATATTTTGAAATAAAATAAACCAATTGGATATTTATTTTATGTGGAGAAATTATGGGGAAAAACAGAAAACGAAGAAACGGCGCATTTTATTGGCGATGGCGGGGAACGGCAGGAGGACGATTGGCCGAGTGGGGCTCAGTCTTGATGGGAAGCATATTTTCCTGGAGAGTATCACCGACAGTTGGACCATTATCTATAGATTCAAATATTTAAAGTCTCTGGGAAAACTAACCGGGCATGAGATTGTCAAGGGCGGCAATCATTTCCCGTTTGAATTCTGCAATTTTAGCGAAGACTTCTTCTTTGAAGGTTTGCTGCTCCTCTCGAACCTGTGTGCGGAAATCTTGGAGTACAGCGAGAATTTCTAAACAGGCACGAAATGAAATTGGATTTGTTTGTGGATTACCAGCCACTTGACCAGGAGCTTCGGCACGGACAATTTGCTCGACGACGTCTGCATTAGGCTCTTCGGCAACTTCTAAATGACACCAATTCTAATAATTTTAACTGGATTCCTACCATCGAAATGCTCGGGGACTGGAGGAGCTGCAGCCTGTGCTTCTACAGCCACTATCGGAGCAGGATCGACATTCTCCTCAGCCTGCTGTTGGGGAGCTTCACCATTATTCTCCTTCTCAGCGGGAGCAGCAGCATTTTTGCCTTTCTTAGTTTTAGTTGCCTTCTTTTTTGGGGCAGGAGCCGTCTTTTCTTCCTGCTCAGGAGCAGCTGAACCAATTATTATAGGGAATAATAGATAGCTACCATTGTCATTAGCTCTTCGCTTCCTTTGTGGAGGAGCTGTTTCCTCTTTTCCCTCGTCAGCGTTCTCCTGCTCGTCATTGCCTTCCTCTTCATTTCCTTCAACAGTCGACGCTTGGATCTCTGGCTGTCTTCCGGTCGTTTTCTTGGGCTGAGCAGCGGGCGCCTTCTTCTTGGACGCCGTCTTCTCCGTCGCCTCCTTCACTTGGAAGTTTTTACGAGCCGTGACGACACGTTCAATCATGGCATTGTCACTTTTACACCACATAGGATTACTAGAACGCTAAAATAGAATACTAAGGGAAATTATAGAATCCTACGTGGAAATTGTTTTTTATCAGTTTCTTTATGATTTTTTCAAGATTCGCATCTTCGCCTACGAATTTCGCTACGAAGGAGTTCTGAAAAGAAACGGAATATGGGAAAAAGGGACAGTGAACCTTCTCGTCTTCCGAGGAAAATGGCTTCTTTCTGGCTGCCAGCTGGTTGATGAAACGTTTGTGGTGGGAAATTTCAGTCATGTTGGTGGATGAGAAAGAGTTCTAGAAGGAGAAAAGATAAGAAAGTTTGAAAGTGAGGCGGAAGACAAATCGAGCGGGATATGGCAAACTAACTAACGCGATTGGCAGATCAATCGAGTGGAAAGGCCGCTTTCGGCCGATAGACGCTTTCGTGGTAAACACGAACCTTTGACCCTTGGCGAAGTTCGCTTTCAAACGGTTCCGATCATAGGCTATCGATTTATGCACCTGCTTGCCGGTGGACAACAAGGATATGTCGACCAAGAGATACGCAATAGAAGGGGCGCGATGGACATCGGGACCCTTTTGCCATGCAGATGAGGGGATTCACGAGACAATCTCAACGATGACGATTGCCATTGTCACTCACACTATCTGTCTATAAAAACGCTGGTCTGCCCAGTCATCCAGGAAGCTTGGAAGCGAAATTTCACAAATAGTCAGCGTATTTGACGGCATTAATCAACTGAAACTGACGTATTTTCTATCATTTTTTTGAGAGAAGATCACAATGGATATGTCTCCTGACGTCGGACGGATTACCATGCTATTTCATCTCCCGTTGCCTTGTACTCCTATCAGCTGATTTCTTCAACATCTGCGAAATTTTCTCCCCATCTATTCTACCCTCTGACGAATCGGATTAATTTTTAAAACAAATTCTCGCGGCTGATAATTTTTCCCATCTCCCAGGCAACCAGCGATATTTGCAAGCTCCGAGGGAGCCCATGTGACCTCTGACTTTCTATTATTTATTGTGGTTGAAATGTCTTCCCCTGACTGTAAAGACACCGGTCAATGTAACTGGCGTCCGTTTGACTTCAATTTTGAGCCACAATATTTATGGAGTGAGTTTTATAGCTGCTCCTCTCAATGATTTTAGGCAATCTGGTCTTCTATTCGGTCAATTTGCTCAGTCTTCTTGTTCTCTTTGTCTTTTCCCATAAAATCAAAGTGAATGACTTTCTCAAAAGTTACGTGGTCATGTCCATCTACTCGCCCGCTTGTCTTATGGTCTTCGCCATTTTGTTCACTATCAATCGACTGGCTAATCTCTTCTACATCCACAGGTAATTATTCTATTTTAACAGCCAATTCCCCAGTGTGGTGATGGATACCGTCTGTAAAATCTTCAATGGGATTGCCAAGACGAATTTTCTAATTTCAAGTGGTGTTGTGATCATCTTGGCTATGTCCGCGGCCATGAAGAGGAGGCCGGTATCATTGGGGTTCGTCTGGTCAGTTCTCTTTTTTCTGCTATAAATTATTTAGGGCCCCCTTCTGTTGTTCCATTGCCTTCTCCATCATCTGGTTGTTCTTTTTCGCCAATCGTCTTCATCTCTACTTCCTCATAGCCGACGCCTGTCTCATTCTCTTGGTAACTAGATTCCCTTCAAAATGTATCCTTTCCAGGCTATTTCCGTCTTCTTGTGCTGCTCTGATTTTCGTTTCGGGGCTCCTGTCGACCCGGTCATCGGCGATGCTCGTACTCGTCTCTTTTGGACAACTTGCTTCGTTCTCCTGTTTCTCGCTTTCTATGCCTTCGTCGAGATATTCTACCCACCCCGAGGAGCAACTTTCATTTTAAACCAGCTACGAGGTCTACAGTACGTCTTCCTAATGCTTGGCGTCCTGCTTCTTCTTCCTCCTTATCGAGACATTCTCTTCTGTAAAAAGGAGCCTCTTCGACCGGAAAATGACCCCAGTTATATGAGAAATGTCGAAAGCTCTGTGAATTGTCCTTCAAATTCTATCAATCGCCATCTTCCAGCCTTTGCCGCCGACTCCTCCATCTGCTCCTCCAATGGATCCTCCTTCCTATCCATCGACCAATCAAATGGCCTCCTATTCTGCTCATCCTCACGCCCTTCCTTCAGCCTACCCGGTTACGGTAATCCCGGACTTCTTCTGTCCACAATGCCATCTTCAGGTCCATTCGACTTCGATGATTCGCATTGCTCCAGTGGTCCATTCTGGCGTCATCCTGCATCCCAGCAATTCCTATCCCCAAATGCAATCCGGTCAATATTTCTACGTGCATTGACATGTGTGTGATTGAATAAACTCTAGTCATTTTGTGCATAATTGTGCCGCTTCCTTTCTACTGGGAACAAGTTCGTTTCTGTGGTAACCGAAGGGGATGATAACCCTCGATTGCCGACCTCTCGAGAGGTCGCCTCGTCCCTCTTCTCTCGACCTCGTCTCCAGGAAGTGACACTGCCGTTGGTTCAAACTTTATACAATTCTAGTGGCGCATAGTAATGAATAATAACAACGACATCCTGCAGCAAAAGGAGGAAGTGACAGAGCACCTGCCATTTCTCGAATCTCCTTTTCCGCCTTGAACTCAAGGCGCGTAATGGGGTTACCGTACCTTAGCGACTGCCTCTAGGACACGGATTTCCTTCTAATGACGCATGCAGATGACTTTTATGTTAGAAATAAAGTTTATCCGAGGCTGGGTGACCTGCAGGATGAACACGAAAGTGGACTTGTACGACTTGACCGCACCGTACCCGGATATGAATGGGAAATGCCTGTCTCTTTCACTCGGAAAGCAGTGCAGCTCAGATCCACACGCGGAAGCAAAGATTGGATGCCAACGTTTCTCACACTACCGTAATCTCCCATTTGCTGAAGAAAGTTTAGCAACCATTTAATTAAATGTGGCCAGTTATCAGAGCTCGCGCGTCAATGAGGTTAAAATGAGTAGTATCGAACAGGCCCAGAATCAGTTTCCTTTTCCACGTTTCACTTGACGTCGGTTATGACTTTGCCTGTCGTCATTATTTCATTTAAAGAGCAAATAGTTTACTTACTTGACCGAGAAAACAACAATTTTCATTAGAATCATTTTGACCCCTCCTTGCACTTGTTCCTCCCCCTCAATGATTCTTCGAAACGGACTATTTTGTGGTGAGTCTTGTTCAAACAAGATTGATGATCCCTTCGGATTACGGTAGCCTTTTTGAACTCGACGAGATCAAAAAGCCCTGGGAAAAGGCGCAATTACCCCACGTTGAGTCATGTTCTCGGTATCCGTCGACTTTTTCCTCTCATCATTCTCTCTTTTTCCTCGTTATGAAATGCACTTTTTCTCATAATCACTGTGACATCAGTCGAATCATTTCAGCCCCAATGGGCCAAACTATCTGCTCGTATTCCTCTTTTACGGGGAATAATGGCGGAGGGTCAAGCGGTGGTGGCGGGAGGACGACAACTATCTCGTATCAGAATTCTTGTGAATTTCAAGAATGGCCTGTGCTCTATGACATGTTCGAGCGGAATCCAATGGGTATTATCTCTTTTTTTTCTGTATATCTCTTCAAATTCCAGGCCTCTACATTATCCATGGCATCGCCATTGTGTTACTGGCCTTTATCTGGCTTTTGAGTTGTCTCATCCGATACAAGGACTACACTCGAAGTTTTATCATGGCTAATTTGATTCCGTTGACGGTCTACACTGTCGCCTCGCTGGTAACTGTCTTGACTGGCCATTATCGTGGAGAAGCGATGTATTACTATCGTCCCCTCACTGCTCCTGATTATTTGGTTCGGTTAATTGCCGGCGCTACCTTTGACATGACCCTGGCCATCACCCTCATCGGATTCCAAATTCTCAATCTACAAACGGCTAGGAAACGGAAGGAGACCTCTTGTTGTTGGTTCTTCCTCGTCGTACCTGTCGTGATTGCCATCATCTACGCCGTCCTCTTCCTGGTTCCCAGTCTTCAATACTCTTCCGTCGACGTCTACGTCTTTCGTGGCGTCGTCTTTGTCCTGGGAATTGTCAACTTCATTGTAAGTATCAATTTAGACTAACAACAGTTTCCTAGACTCTGTGTTCTTTATGCTGCTGCTCCTCAGGTCGCCCGGGGCAAGCTTCCACCCCCTCGGTTGCCAATGCTCGTTCTCGCCTGGGATGGAGCATCCTCTTCGCCATCTTTGCCATGTTACCTGTCAACCTCAACTTCTCAATTGGACAGACTTTCTTCATGTTTTATGGATACAATATGATTACCCTGATGACTCACATTTATCAATTGATTGAGCTACTGAATCCAATTGTCTTTTGTCTCTCCGTCCTCCTCTTCCTCCCCGCTTATCGTTCCGTGTTCTGCTGTTCTCAAGGATATGAGAATAACAAAGTCGGTGAGATGCAAGTCGTCATCCAAATGAAGGCCGAGGTGAGAAATACTGGGAAGGGAAAACGGGAATGTTTTAGGATTTGGCTGCCAATTTCCAACAAATGCAGAAATTACCGGTACCGACAGCCAGCCAGGATAGCTCTCCTTATCTCAAACAAGCTCAAACTGCTCCGGATTTTGGGGCCATTCTTACCAATCCACCGAATGTCACCACGTATGCTGTCCCTCCTCCGCCGGCTTCTGTTCCTCATCCGACCCAGGCCCCTGTCCAAGTTCCTCCGCCATGTACCTGCAACCAAGGAGCTATTCAATCCCAACCGGTAAAAAACTAAAGATAGATAAAAATGCCGCAGGTCTTTGTTCACCAGCCGGCCGTCGTCCCACTGGATCAGTACCACCAATTCGTCCATCAGAATCCGGTAATGGTTCAACAACCAATGATGACCCAACAGTTGATGTCCTCTCCAATTGTCAGCTCTCCTATGGTAATTTGTAGCCACTGTCGGCTTCAAATAACAATTTCCAGCAAGGCAACTTGGTTCGCTTCGCCTCCCAGCCAAACCTGGCCACGATGGCCGCCATCCAGCCGGCAATGAGCGTTCCCCAACTGAATATGGTCTCCCAAAGTCCTTTCTACATTCACAATTAGTGATAAAAAAGAAGGAATAAACCTGTTGTTAACAATTTCTGAGTTTTCAAGTTTTTTCCGAGGTCAAAAAGAATCGGAACGGAACGGGGTGGCCATCAAAGGCAGTCAACACGTCTTTATCACCTCGCAACTCTTCCGAAACTTGTCCCCATCTCCCTTTCCCCTTTTTTCATGCTTATTTGGTAGATCTTTCATCGCTTCTTCGTACTTTTCCCACCAAATGAGCGTCGAGTCTTTTGAAAATTCGAGATGAGGCCGATGGGAGTTGCCAATTATTCTCGGCTCTTTGATTCTGCTTCCCGTAAAGATTGGCGGAAGTCTCCAAATTTAGTCTTGGCGGATATTTGCCCGGATATCTGTGTGTTCTCTCTCTCTTTCCCAGAAGGTAGTCGACCGACCAGTTTTATTTGTGTTTCGACTTACCTCGTTCCCGTTGACAGCAGTTCCCAAACCTAAGCCCTCGTTTTTATTTTCTGCCCTCCTTCGTCAATTTTTCACGGGCCGATTGTTCTAAAAGACGTCGGTTTTCCTCATAACAATCTCCAGCCAACTATACTGTCTAGTCGATTGCCACTTTCCTCACCCTCATTCAAGCGTAAAATAATGAGTCGACTCTTATCGCACCTGACCCGTGTTCGACCCCGTTCCCCTCCCAGCCCCCGGAACTCCTTCCCTTACTCTCAAGTATACACATTTCTCTTTTCCCGAGTTATGATTGAAACAAGTCGCCTGTCTCCGGGGGAGCCGTCGTAATTAAGCAAATTATTCCGCCAATTCTCGTGGTCAGTCGAAGGTTTCATTGGGCACATTTGATTGCGTCGAGACACTATAGCCTTCCGGGGTCGGCGACAACTTGGACATCTTCCATGTTCATCTAGTCATTCTGATCAAGCACCCAGGTCAAGTGGCCCTCCTGCTATTGTCATTAATTTTGGCGCATTAGAGTCGACTGGTCTTCCGAGATCAAGCTATAAAATAAGAGAAAGGAGGAAGACAATGCTCAGTGTTTACCCCTTTCGACCGAATTTCGATGGTATCCACAGGCGACCATCTGCTTGTCTTCTGCTGGTGCCAGCTGCTTATGAATTTGTTAGCTACTTGTCCTTTTTTTCACTTGGAGGAGGAGGATTATAATGATTCGAGTGAGGGCGCATTCTCCCCGAGGTCCTTTATTTGTCCGACGGCCATTGACACCCCGAAGACACTCTCGCATGTTTCGCTACGTTATTAGATGGAGGTGTCCATCCAACTTCTTCTCTAAATTATAAGAGAGAGGGAGAGTCTTTCCCGAGTTGAAAATTGACGCCCTCGGCCACCCGGATCCGTATCTCTAATCCAGTCCATCTGTTTGCCCTCCGCTTGGCTCTAAGTGGTTTCACGCCTTCTCATGCGCCTCTTGACGTAGCTTTTTTTCGAGATTTACATCCCAGATAACACGTCCTCCCGTCACCTGTGACCGGCGACCAGGGTCAGAGGCTTTTTTGCTTGGCTCCCGGTTCCAGTATGGCGCCTGTCCAACACATTTTCACCCTGTTCCAAGTTTTCTCTCGTTTAATAGATCAGCGGAGAGTACAAAGTGACAAAATGCATGTTGTCGTGCCTCCATGCATAATGTCAGTTTCTGTCGAGAGAGGGCGGCCACT
Source organism: Oscheius sp. DF5033 (assembly GCA_964036215.1). Taxonomy (NCBI): domain Eukaryota; kingdom Metazoa; phylum Nematoda; class Chromadorea; order Rhabditida; family Rhabditidae; genus Oscheius; species Oscheius sp. DF5033. The sequence goes on from CAXIWN010000006.1 coordinate 3,807,714, forward strand.
CTCACTGATTACTCCCATCTTTACTTTTACTACAAGACAGGGCCATTTCCCCTGCCGAAAACAAAGTTTCGCTCTCCTTGATGATCCAAAATAGTACACATCCCTGTCAGGATATGAAATCTGATTCATTTTGTCTGAATTTCCCAGGAAATAGTTGCTATTTTCGTCTTGTCTGTCAGATGTCGTCACACCGTGTCATCTGCTCAAAAACTCAGTTCTCGGCTGTAAAAATGACCTGACCTGGTCGGCTATATTGTGACGCCACTGTGTGATGGTCCGCATATTTATGACTGCCAGATTTCCCGCCCAGTTTTTTTGGCTCAAAGAATTCTTTTGAAGTCTTTCCCGTTCGATGACAGACGACCCTTCATCGGCATGGCTAATGTGGTCATTTAGCTCTCCGAAAAAAGCCGCGTCCATCTGATTGTTTTTAGCCTCGGCTGGTTGGCTTCCTCCCATAAAGTGTGCTTATCTTTTTCGGCTTCCAGCTCTTTTTTCTCTTTCTTTTATGACCCAGTCGCCCCGATCCAGTTTATTATACTTTCTCCTAATCAACACACACTTGATGTCCTTCCTTTACAAGTGCCGTCATCGTCGGGAAATGTCCACTGTGATGGATAGGTTCCTCCCCGCTACGGTTTTTTTACCCGCGCTTTGGTTGTTTCGGGTGTGAGCAATCGCGGTCGCCTCTTTTGTCTCCGGGCCTTTTTTGTCTGGCTCTGGGAACGCGATACTCGCTCGGCTTTGAGTAATACTCGCCCCTGGGCAAACAGCCCGCTCTTCTCCCCTTTTTCACTGGCCATTTTTTGACGGGAATGTCAACATCGACGCCGAGTTGATATTCTCTTCTGTCATCTTCGATAGATGATCCATTTCGTGACAAATCTCTTGCTGACCAGAGCTGAAGAGCTCGACCAACAAGGTTTTTATGGGCCGACGAGTCTAAAAGATGATTTCCCGTCTCGACTTCTTTCCCAGACTTTCTTTGATTCTTATTGATGGTCCTCCTATTATTAGCCGTTTTCCATCCGTGATTTCCCCTCCGTATCCGCCCATTTCCCGCTGCAACTGTCAATTTCGCGTGTTCAAAATCGACACCTTCTGGCCATTTGACATAATCCTTAGGTCATCAATCGCTGTCTCCTAATTCATTTTCCCCCACTTCGACTTCCCCCCTCGGCACCTGTCACCCATTGTGTTACTCCTCTTCGCCATCCGGGCTCCCGCCCCGCCATCGTCCCGCCTCTCGTCGGCCATCTCTCTCTTCCTCTCTAAAACAGTCATTTTCTCGGATCCTTTTAGCCTGACTGGAGAGTAGTCCCTTTTGACATCTCGCACTTATTGAATTATTCGTCCTTCCCCTCCGGCCATGTCGGTTCTGATTGATCATTCGCACCTTTCACTTGTACGAAATGCCATGTGTTTTGACTGACTGTTGCTGAAAATGCAAATCAACCTCGGGGTGTCTGCTGTTTTTATAACTGTCTGTCTGTCAAGATGGATGTCCTCCTCCTCTCTTTCTTGTTTCTCTCCAAATTTTAAATACTTCTTCCAGATAATGTCATGCGGATAGATATTCTAATTCTGGTTATTCCTACAATAGCTGCACTTCGGCTAGGTGAGTCTCCTCTTCCTTTGAACTCGTTCGTATCGTCTCCTATATGCGCAGCTGTCTAATCACATAAGCCCTTTCATCTGAGCTGGGCTGTGCTCTCCACCGGAAATTGCAGGATATGACTGAAAATGCACTCCCAGAGGAGTTTGTGGGTGGCCTGGCCAGGTCGACTAATATAGACACGACGAACAGCTGGGATACTAAAGATAAAGTAATAATTCCGGCTCGTCTTTCTATTTACGATCAAGTTTCTGTTCGTTTTATGCCCGGCCGCCCGGCTGTCCGATTTACGATGTGGTGTTTCTCGCGCATAACTCTGATTAGTAGACAGTCGCCTCGTTGATATTAGCATAATTCGCGGGAGGCCAACAGGCTGTGTTTGTCCTTAAAAATAGCCGAAGATAATGAGCAGTTGGTGCTAATCAGGCGAGGTCGCTGGCCGAGAAGAGTACTGACCACATTAAACGGAAAGGAGAATTTATCCCTCTTTCTTTGAGTTCTCTCAGCCGCGCACAAACAGATGTCAAATGGTTTACGCGACAAAAAACGTGGCCATTTGTCTCTTGCCTTTTCCCAGGTTACACACTCAGCTGGGGATATTCACAATATTTATGGGGGAAGGGCCAGCTGAATTATACAGTATCCCATTATATTCGGGGCCGGAAATTTGTGGCCTAAACACGCGATGAGCCTTTCTCAATGGGCCACCACCGCTAACGACTAGGTCGTAAACTGGAGAGGAACAGGAGAACATCAGAGGAAAGACTAATTGAATTTGGAAGTCGACAATCTGGGAAGAGGGACCGTGTCGAACCAGTTCTTTTGGTTGACCTTTTATTTATCTCAGCTATTTATGACCCTCACCTTATGTGAGAATTCGACTCACAAAATAGCCAATAAGACCTGGGAATGGATGGCTAGCCAGTGAAGTGCATCCACTCAATCCCCCGCTGTCGATCCGATATAAATCAGAACTATCGTGTCGAGTTGTTTATAATCCGACGAGGCGGCGGCTTGGCCTTTGAATAGCTGCCGGTATGTGCAACAGACGGCACAGAAGAGGCCGACAGGGCAGAATATTCTATCAATTAGAGGGAGATCAGTCCGAAATTTGAATTCGGGAGTATCTGTCGGCCAGCTGTGTCACCTGGTTTGCCCAAAACCTCCTTTTGCACCGGGCCGACGCCACAAAAGAGTTCGCGCCCCATTGCCCTGCAAGATATTTTGACTGACAAATAGATTACGGCCAGAAGTGTCCGGGGTGGTCGAATATAAATAGCTGTCCGATATCCCCAAGGACCGACAAATATGGCCTGGTGCCTAGATTAGAGGAAAGAACCCGAGAGTTACTTTAGATTTATGGTCGTCTCTCTCCTAAATGATAATATTGATATTGAGATATTGCCGGGTGATAGCCGACAGATGACCTCATGGGGGTCATTGTACTAATCGCCGTGACCATATATCGAGATTTATTGAAGGAGACAATTTGCAGATGAATGCCCCTCTTCGGCTCTGGGCATGGAGTCCGGCGACATCGAGGACAACCAGCTGACAGCCAGCAGTAGCTTCGACAAGCAAAGTGTCGGCCCACAAAATGCCAGGTAGGATGAAATCCTCGAATTTCCTGTTGATTACAGCCGGGGCTCTCCCTCTCCTCCTTACAACACATATTTTGTCATCGCGTTTGATAGATTACTCGCCGGTTGGATTGGTCAGATAACACGGACGAGAGTAATTGCTTCGAACTTCTCCTGGGAGAGAGAAAGGGAGAGAGAGCCCTTATTAGCACCTTTGCATAGGCAATATGTTCATTGTACCTGTTGTTAGGGGGAGGCGGCTAATGGCCGGTGTGATTAGCCGTGGCCCCCCTCATTTTGGAATGCAAATAGGGCACAAGGATAATTGGACAGAGAGGGGCCAACACTAACTTCATTATGCCAATATTTTCAGGATAAGGACAGAGCAAGCCTCGGGGGCATGGTGTCCTAAACCACAAATCCAAGGGAGTTCATACGAGTTTTTACAGGTTAGTCACTTCGGTAATCCGGCAGCTATTAGGACAAGTTAGGGCGATTACGAGGCAGCGCCGTCGTTGTTTATTCAGAGCTCCGAACAACGACAGAGGTCACCTGTCTTCTGGGCAAATACCGCGCTTTTCACACCACCCATTATAGGGGACAGATCCAATTGCGACCCTTTGATGACACCGGGGAAACTAGCCAAGTAGACAGTAAAATTACAGATAAACTTGGAAAAGACACATGTCATCACGGCCATCGAGACACAGGGGAGATTTGGAAATGGAACCGGGAGAGAATACGCCACGGAGTACATGGTCGACTATCTTCGACCAGGCAGCAAATGGATTCGATATCGGAATAGAACTGGCCATACGGTAGGAGACCTCTTTTCTTTGATTTTCGTTTTCTTCAGTATATGTCAGCTAATTCTGACACGACGACGGCCATCTTTCGTGCTTTGGATCCTCCCATCATTGCTTCCCGAATCAGAATTGTTCCTCACTCCAAGAGTACTCGAACTGTTTGCCTTCGAGCGGAGATTTATGGCTGTCCACAGAAAGGTAGACCATTTTATCAATTAAAATTATGAAATTTTAGATGGACTCTTGTACTATTCTACAATTCCGGAAGGCTCGAGGATCGGGGAGCAAGACTTTAGGGATCATCTCTTTGAAGAAAGCGAACTCTTCACAGATACCGGCACCAAAAGGTAGGAATGAATAGCGCAGAAAATTGAGATAATTTGAGAGGTCTTGGTCTCTTGTCCGACGGCTATGTTGCCAATGGATCGCCATTCGACTCTTCGCATCCAAATGGATCCTGGATCGGGTGGAATAAACATCATACAGGTCGGTGCAAGTAATTTTGAGGAAGAATTTGTGGTTTTAGGAGGAACAGTGACTTTGTTATTCGAATTCGACCAACTGAGAAATTTCTCCGAGATTTTATTCGCAGCTTACGGCCATCGGATGGATAGCATCGACGTCATCTTCAGGTAGGCCTAATTCCTTTCTTTCGATTTTCGTTTTTTTCAGTCAGGATGGAGCTAATTTCCCCCTTTCCTCTCAAATCTCCACTTTGGACAGGCAAGCAGCTAATTCTACAGAGAAACGGTACTTTATTCCTTTGTTTTCTTATTTTTTCTGCAGTTATGATCTTCGAGTCCCGTTGCACAGAAGAATGGCAAGAAAAGTTCGAGCAACCATCAAATTTCCCGGCGATTGGCTCTTCCTTACCGAGATTCATTTCTCTTCCGGTATGTTTCTCGATTTTTTGTATTTCTCCTTCTCTTTCCCCCTATTAGACTAAAAGATATAATGAATGTCACGAGTTTTTAGAAGCAATAGAACAATTGCCAGAAGACTACGACGGTGAGTTGTCTTTCCCCTCGAGAGAGACTAACTTCTCCAAATGGCTAGAATCCAAAGAGTAGACCGAGTGTTGTGCGCGCCTCTATTACTATCCTATTCCTCTGTTATTTTTATTATTTTATAACTCATAAAACAGGATATGGTTTCAGTGTCGGCGAACCAGTCAGAGGCGATAGATGTCCACTCGACGGATGAGAAGATTACGCCGGTCGACCAGAGAGCTGTCAGCATTGGAGGTGAGGACCTCTTCCTTTGATTACATTTTTTTTCAATTCCAGGACTTTGTATAGCCTTTTTCGTTTTGATTCTGTGCATTTGTTGTGTTTTCTTTTGTCGAAGAAGAGAAAAAGAAGGAAAGATGAGTGAGAACGAGAGAGATGTCAAGAAGCGACTGGTCACAATCCATCACGAGGGGAAATTTGTCACACAGCTGCAGCCATACGAATTTATGAACTTTTACGGCACAGAAAAGACCACCAGCACTAGGTAACAATTCCCTTTAATATTAACTGGAATATTACAGTGTGTCGACGAAGAGTACATCTTCGAATGAGAAGATACAGCCGACACTTAATGACATCCATTTCCCACCGCCGCCACCATGGACTCCTGGTAATTTCCCCCAAAAAAAGCAGAAAGAAAAGCTTTTAGAAGATCGAATATATGCAGAACCGTGTGTTACCAGCCATGGGGGCACCCTTCCTCTCCCGCCGAAGAAATCCTTCGAGTTGAAAGGGGCGATGACGGCTCATCGAGTCCGTCACACCGTTTCCGCCAACAATGACGGCCTCCATTACGCAACAGGAAATCTCCTTGACTGCCATGGGTAACTCCTTCTTTTCTTCTGTTTTATTTTTTCTAGTGAACCAAAAGTCGAAAAAGTTCCCTACGCGTCGATTCGTTTCCGACCGAATCCCCTGGGCGAAGGACTTTTCACCGTGGTGACCGAGTGCATGGTTCCTGGGAAAGGACACGCCGTTTATAAACGGGCCAAGGATTTGACAAATGTCCGTAGCCGGTAACATTAATAACTCTTCTGGAAAATAGAGAATTATAGAAAAGCCCTGAAAGACGAGCTTCGTACATTGTCCCTCTGCTCCCATCCAAATGTCGTCCAACTCCTTGGTCAGGATGAAAACAACGGGTTGATATTAGAATTTGTCCCGAGGGGAAATGTCCGGCAATATTTGAGAAATGGACATGAATTACAGTAAACCTCCTTCTTGACTTCTAATCACAGTTCAGGTTATCTCAATTGCTCTCAATCTGTGCTGACATCTGCGCAGGAATGCTCCATCTCGAATCCAAAGGTCTTCTTCATGGCCACCTCACCCCGACGCATGTTCTATTGGACGAGAAATTGAATGCAAAGATTTGTTCACCAAGAGGCCCTTCCCATCCAGCTCTCCTTCGGTATAGCGCTCCTGAAAGTATCCTCTCTGTAAGTTCTCCTCTTCTCCCGTCCAACAGCCTCTTTAGAATCGCTTCTCTTCCTTTTCCGATGCCTGGGCCTTCAGTGTCACTTGTTGGGAAATCCTCGACAATTGTAGAGCCATCCCATTGGATGGTTTCTCCAATGAGGAGATTGTCCGAAATGCTGAGAAAATCATCGCCGGAGATCCTGAAGCCGTAATTCCTAATTTTTCACAAGAACATCTCTTTCAGATTTTCCCGATTATTCCGGAATGTGTGCCACGAGGTCTTCGAGAAGTCCTCGACCGTTGTTTCGACGCGGAGCCTCGTCATCGTCCGGCCTTCTCCTCTCTGTACACTTTCATTAGTCGGTTTCATGCCGCTCATTAGCCTTTTTCTTTTCCTCTACTAGATGCTCCTCATTCTCTCAGGGATTAGTTTCTTTTCTTCTCATCACAGTCACAGACGTGTATCTCTTTTTCTTCTCTTTTCGCCTTATTCTGTCTCTCTCCCACCTCTATGACCACAATTACGAGTATCTTTTTGTTTTTATTCAAATGTTATAAATTTTTTGATTTTTTACCCATAATCAAACAAGTTTGGCACTTTGTGCCATGGCAAAGAATTGACTCTTCTTGTCGGCCAATAGTTCCTGTGGAGAGGCGTACTCCGCCGCTTGACCTCTGTCCATAACCAGTACTCTGAAGGGAATCGAAGCTTCTAAAAAGGAGAGGTAATCTTACTTGTCATAATCCATGATTGTGTTGAGTCGATGAGCGATGGTAATGACCGTCGAAGTCCCGAATTCTTTCTTGATTGTTGCTTGGATGAGGGCGTCTGTATGTTGGTCGACTGCCGCCGTTGCCTCGTCCAATACGAGAACTTTCGACTTCCTCAACAGGGCACGAGTCAGACAGACAAGTTGCCGTTGTCCCACACTGAAGCAATTTCTTTTGAGAGAAACCTTCCATCCAACCTGATGTTGTCTCCTCCTTCGTCTATTTTATGCTCCAATCCATCAGGAAGAATGTCCACAAATGATCGAAGATTCGACAATTCGAGAGCAGACCACAAAGCAGCGTCGTCGAAGAGCCCAGTTGGATCCAAGTTGAAGCGAAGAGTACCAGAGAATAAAACCGGGTCCTAAGACAAGTACAGTAGGAAGAAAAGAGCCCTTACTTGAGGAATAATGGTAATATTTTGCCTGAGATCATGTAACCCAATTGCGGCGATGTCGACGTCGTCGAGGAATATTTGTCCGCTGGCCGGTTCGACGATTCGAAACAAGGCGAGGGCAAGCGATGACTTGCCGGCTCCTGTTCGCCCAACTACTCCAATTTTCTGGCCAGGTGCCACGTTTATTGACAAATTCTGAAGCATTTTCTGGACTGGGAAGTGCTCCTACCTTGAGGACAAGTTCTAATCCTGGTCGATATCGAGTGGAATAGTCACGGAAAACTACCCGACCTTTGGCTGGCCATCCAACAGGCAAGGAGCGATTCGTTTTCCAAGCGGCCTAGAAAAATTTCTAGAGAGTTAGGAAACGTCCTGACCTCTGTAGGAGTGATGGTATACTCCTTGATCCGCTCGACAGCGACGATGTTTGTCTCGACCTCGCTTACTTGCCGGACGAACATATTCAACATAAATGTGATCTGGAATTCTTCTACTTATTCGATGTGAGGCCACTTACATTCAAACTGTAAGAGACAGTCAAGCCGATGACTCCAGCACTCATCGAATCCCAATTTTTCGAGAAGACGGCCAACATTGCAGTTGCTAAAAATTTTTATCTCTTCTAGGAGTGTGATCTCACCAAATATCACGAAATTTCCTAGCAATTCCAATCGAATAGACAGCCATCGGTTAGACAACATCGAGAAATAAGAACATCTCACGTAAGTTTCTAACTAAAATACGACATATTTCTATTCTATCGAAACCGACTTTCTCTTTATTTTGTTTCTTGAAACTCTCACTCCATCGGAAGGCGCGAATTGTCGCCGCTCCCTGGATTGTATCACCAAAATGAGAATAGATGGGACTTCTAGCAAGGGAAGCCAGACGCTGTAGCTGACGAGAACTGTCGATGAAATGTCTCTGAAGGGGAGATAAAAAAGTAATGAATATCTTACCAGAATAAGAAAATAAATTATAAAAATGGGAATAATGACGACAATAAAGAGAGGAGTCGAAATGGAAATAATAATACAAGTCTGGATGACATTCAATGCGCCTATGGCCAGAAAACGCATATTACTCGACAATCGGAGATCGATCAGTTCCATGTCCTGAAGAATTTGCACTTTTTATGGGAGAAGGTGAACCAACCTTTCCTAACCTGTTTAAAATTCTTCCTAGAGGAGTGACATCGAAGTAGGACAGCGGACTGCGGAGAATATTGTGAAGGAGAGGGCGATGGAGATGAATGGAAGCGGCGACACCACCGCAAATTAACGAGATCATTGTACCGTAGAGAAAAAGAGCTGGAATGTGTGAGATTAGGAAAAAGAAAAAAAGATGAGTACTTTCAGCAATACCAATCCCAGCATAAACAAGGAGACGAGTCGACACTGGCATGGCTTGAGAGGCATCGGCGCCGACCGTATTGTCATTCGACCTGAAGCACTTTTCAAAGAGATAAAGGCGACTTACCAGTCTGTCAACCAAAGTTGTCGAGACATTGAACCAATTCCATTCAACACAAGACAAATCAGAAATGGGATAAAATACTTGACAACGCCCATCGAGTGGAAATATTCTGTGTAGATCGAGAATTTCACCTAAATTGGGAAGCTTTTTATCGCAGGGAACACCTACCCTTCCAGTTTCTGCCTTCTCTTTTTCGATTAGTTTATGTCTTTCTGTTGGAAGAAGAGAAGCCTTAGTCGTCTTTCGACTTCTCTTGCTGACTCGACTCAACTGCGACTTGACTTCCACCGTCTCGTCCAACTCATCGTCGGCATTTGGCTCCTCATTATAAATATTCATTTCAAGCAAAAAATTTGGCTCACCCTACAGACGAGTCAGTGCTACTTTGTTCCTCGCTCTTTTCTATCGTCACTTCTTTCAAGATCGCCGCGGTCTCATCGTCCGCCGACAAGATGTCATACGTGTCGACATGGGTTATTATTCCATCTAGAAAATAGGAAAAGTCTATGGAGTATCGTACTTTTCATAACGGCAATCCGGTCACATTCTTTCAGGAAGCTGATCCCGTGAGTCACCAAGATTCTCGTCTTCTTGGCCAGGATTCCATTTGGACCGATGACATGTTCGAAGATGTGTCGAGCGACATGAGCATCGACGGCGGACAAAGGATCATCTAGCAAATAGACATCTCGATCTTGGTAGACAGCTCTGGCCAAGGCCACTCGAGCTTTCTGTCCACCGGAAAGATTTATTCCCTGGGAAAAATATGTGGACAAATTGAGTTGATTACCTTTTCCCCAATCTCTGTCATGTCTCCGCTTGGCAAATTCTCCAAGTCGGCTTTCAAGGCACAAGCTTCGACAACCTCGTCGTAGAGAATTTTACTGTATGGCTTATTCATTAGAATATTTTCACGAAGTGTTCGATTTTGAATCCAAGGCTGTTGAGCAACGTAGGAAGCGAGTCCTCTGACTCCGACGTAACCTCGGAGCTTGTCCATTTCACCTGGAGAGAATGTCGAGGGAAAAGAGATCAACTTACCGAGGAGAGCGTTGAGGAGACTACTCTTTCCAGCCGCTACGGAACCGATGACGGCTATCAGCTCTCCACGGCCAATTTTCAACGCAGGGATTTCCGTTGTTTGGAATGGACTACCCTTCTCCCAGGTGAAGAGAGCCGAGTCCACCTCGACCGATGTTTCATAATCTAGGCCGACTGTCTGTAAATCGAAACGGACTTACAGTCTCCTTTGTCCTCCTGGTCGATGGTCAAATCACTCAATTCATCGGATACTAGAAAGGTTTTCAGTCTTTTGTTGGATACAATACACTGAAATTTTTTACTGCTGGCAAAAATACGCTGTCTACCTGGATAGTTTGTTGAACGAGATCTGCCGCCATGAGGAGAGGTCCCCGAAGCTGGTTGAAGAGAGTAATTGAGACGAAGGCGACTTGGGGGGTTAGCACATGTGATGGCGAAGAGAGGACATACGTCGTGAAGGAGGCCAAGGCTACCTGGAATTGACTTTTCAGAGCAGGAGGAGGCGGAACTTACAAAGAAAGGAGCAGCGACATTCAATAAATCAGCACAAGTTTTGACGACGGCTGCTTTTCTGACGAGGGACATCTCCTTTTCTCGGATTTCGTCGATACTTTTCTCCAGTGCTGGCTCCCAACCGTACAATTTCACTACCTAGACTGAAAAGTAGACATGATGTCAGGTTCAAACCTTGATTCCAGAGAGAACTTCATTCGACAGTCGAATCCTCTCATCCTTCAGCTTCATTTGTTGCAATGTCCATCGTTTGCTGATTGAGGAGACTTTCCAGTTGACTGGAATGATCAGAACCATGACGAGGACCCCGGCGACGACAGAATAGCCAATAGTTTGGGAGAGTAGGAAAAGACAAATTATAATCTGAAGAATTCTTACAATTGAGTGGTTCATCTCACTTGCATGGGGCTGCTCCAATATTGTTGCAATTGAGGTGTGATCATACGGAAACGGTCGACGTCAATAGCCATCAAGTTGACGATTTCTCCTTGTGTACGCTGTCTTCTGGCGGCATTTGACAGTCGGAGAGTCTAACTATGTTTCTAGAGGAAAAAGGAGTCTCACCTTATCATAAACAGCAGTGGTGAGAACGGTTTGAATGGCTGTGGCCACCCGGATCGACTCGTTCGTGTAATTGCTCATGAAGAGAGACCGCAGTTCAGCGGCAAGGAAGAGACAAACCGCGTACAAAATACCCAGATACCAGGCAGCATTAGGATCTTCTGTCCAAGTAATCAATAGACTGAAACAAGATGATTGATTGAAATGCCTTTTACTTCAAAAATCCTGGATTCGCGTACTGCAACAGGTCACAAAACAATTTGAGGGCAGACGCTCCTAGCAGCTCAAATTTGAATAAACTCCAAAGCGTTTTGATAATCGACGGTAGCTGTGCATCCTCTGGTTGTGATTAACTAGAGCTATAAAAGGCTAACCTTTTTGTAAGATTTCTTTCTCTTTTGACGATGTGCCATATCCTTTGGTGGCTTTCTTCTCCAAAAGAGGCGACTTAGCATCGTCCGCTATCCTATTATGGATATTGACAGCTGCCTTTCTTATCTCGTATTCTGAATTGGCTGTCCTGCTTAAAAGAAGTCCCGCACCTCTTAAATTCTTATCCCATTCCCTTTGCCATTTTTGTGTCAAGTAATCCGCGTGGAGATTTTCGTCCAGTTCAAAAAGGTCGTCGACTTCGAGAGGCTTCTTCTTCCCGGTGGCGACCAACGGACTGAACCACCACATTGTCTGTCGGTTGAGGAAGGATGCCTTTTGCTCGGGACATTTTCCCTAATTTTCAGTTCACAAGAAAGTAAAATCCCCTACTGGATCGCTGAAGATATTCAATGGATCGGCGAAGCAGTGCAAGAACAAAATGAGAAGGACCAGCGGGTAATAGGTCAAATAGGCCACGTATCGAATAAAGTCGGCATTATTTACCAGCTAAAATATGTTCGAAATGCGAAGAAGGGAATTACCGTTGGATCGCTACCAATAGTTATCCAAGCATAAAATTCGGGTATCCCACAGACGGCAAAGACAAGCCAAGAACAGAAGATGATCCCGGACGAGTGGATTCCCGCTCGACGACATTCATTCTTCGCCACAAGGAGAGCTCCCTAAAAATAAAAAGAATGAAATAAGGAGACTTACAAATGTAATGATCTGTACAATTGGATAGACGTAGTCGATTATGGGCACATTGTTGAAGAGAAAAAGTTTCTCCCAGAGAGCGGCCAAGAGGAGGATGAACCTGTCGACGATGAGAATGGTGATGAGGAGCTGAAATAGAAAGATCGACTCATCCTGAAAAGTTTGAAAGACTAGGGAAAGTGAACTTACCCATTTCATACTCTGAAGGGTCGTCCAGGGAAGAGGTCTCCTTCGAGATCGCTTGATTTGAAAAATGAGAACGGGGAAAAGGAGCCAGAAGAAAAGACATGGCACTTCTGGAAAAGATTTTAGGATAGGGGAGAAGCTTACCAGCTAGGACAGTATGGGCAAAGCAATCCGTCGGAACGGGAATGGTCGTCGCCCCACGGATGGGACGGAAATCATCCTGAAGACTTTACAATTGATAGAAAAGGAGATAAAACAGACCCAGAAGGGATCCCCACAAAATTGAACACTGTAGTTCATTCAGCGGGGTCTCCACTCAGTTTGGTTGCCTCTCTTGGTCTCAATGGTCTGTAGGACAAAGTAACACACGAGTATTATTAGAAATTGTTGAGAACGAGGTAGAAAAAGTTTACGGGGGCGAAAAAGAAGCCAAATGGTTCGACATTGAAAATAGATACTGATGTCTGAACTGACAAGCGGGGAGGACAAGGTCGAAGCGTCATCTGGAGAGAAGAGGAAGGATTAGACAGGCATGAATAGACAACGGCTTCTGATAAAATAACGTTTTCAAATAAAAAACTGAAAGGGCACGTCAGATATTGAAAAGGTCAAGTCGACCGGCAGATAAGCTGATAAATTTCTGAAGACAAATGACCTTTAGCGAGACATATTCTCGAGGTAGTAATGACGCCAAGGAGAAGCTGTCTTTGTTTACGGACGGGAACGGGAGACAACAGATAAGGGACAGATAGTCAGAAGCAGACGGGCCGACAATGAAACAACCATGGACGACGCCATTATGCCCCCAATTTGAACCGGGAAACGATCTGTGATCGCATCATTCGCCCAATGTCTATTCTATTCCGAAAATCGGTGGGATATTTGATGCGAAAGAGATCCATAGAAGGGACAAGAAGGAGGTGGCGACAAGTATCGCAAATAGAAATGTACACAAGGGCATAATAACAGCAGCGCAGATCAGCACCAAACGTCAACTCGTGCTGGACTCTATCTTATCGTCTACAGCTGACGGTTGACCTCCTTTTGAGGATGACAATCCAGGAAGTCACAAAACACTAAATTACTAGATCACAACACAGACTCGGGAGATGTCTGGATGTATTCTGAAAATGTCAATCCTACAACCTTCCATAAAATCGGATTTACTAACAGTCATGTCGATTGGCTCGTCGTTATGTCGATGGACCCTGAAGAACAGTATCGGCCTGGAAATTTGTCGTAGTTGTGCAATCGTTGCCGATCTCGGGCTTGTGGGCGTTCCATCTGTCAAATTTATGAACACCGGCGTAGATGTAAAGTAAAGATTTCTAAGAATTTCGTGGATATCACACCCTATTTTCAACGTCGAAATTCTATCTGACATTCTTCTTCGCAATCCCCCTCGACCTCCATGATCTCTCTCGTCCGCCGTTTACCCGCCCCCTTGACCTGCCTGCATCTCGACCAATTTAATTTTTTTAAAGACTTTATAAACATATTTCTTCATTCATACATGTGACATAGAGAATTTCTACAGATATCAAAAGTCTCAGAAGAAAATGAAGCCAGGAAAACCACCTTCGAGTGGGTCAAGAGAAGACGTTGTGAGAGTTTCTTCGTTATTTTTTATATTTTCTTTTTCTAGATGCCAAAAAGACTTGTTCCTTTGTTCGAAGAAGACCAGGCGGTAGATGCAATCGGATCGCTGGCTCTGGAAGATCAGGTAGAGTCGTCGAAGTCCTTGGTTTATCGATTTTTCCCCTTTAGACTGATGTTCTCGAAGCTTTCCGTGAACAATGGAAACAAGAGCTGACCAAACCGAACAAAGAGGAGAAAAAAGAGGAGGAGGTTAGTTTTACAACCAATTATTAATTTCCTTTCATTTTCAGGCTCGAGCTCTCTTCCTTCAGGGGGTTGAATGCGAAAAACGGGGAGAAATGTCTGAAGCTGTCCATAAATACACGAAGGCAATGAAACTCGTCCCAGACATCGAGAGGAAAGTTGATCCACATGTTCCTGTAAGTCGTCTTCCATCTATTTTATGACTTCTCTTTCCCAGGCACCTAGAGCCAGATCGAATTCTCGAGCACGAGGAACGACGAAAGCAAGGGCTGCCGAGCATGACAACAATCTCGTAAGGAGCTTCCAAAATAAGATTTCTGACCGGGGAGAGAGATTTCTGTCGAATGGCGATGGTAACATCCATTCTTTTTGGTTGCCGACCTTCATTTAGCTTCGTCTTGTCATTTGAACAGACTGCCACGGGAGCTCCTCGACCTGATAATCCGCTATACCTTGGGAAATGAGGTGAATGTCCGCCAACTGGAGACGCTTTCAGAGGTCTCGTCGGGAATGTATCTGACGGCCAGGTATCGCTTTCTTTCTACCCGCTTGTTGAGCCATTTCTTTAGGGATAATGAACTGTGGCGACAGATCCATTTCCGTTCTCTTGGAGTCAACCAGAACCATTATCAGGATCCGACGGTCAATTGGAGGGAATTGTACTTGAGTCATCCACATCTCCGGTTTGAAGGAGTCTACCTGGCCAAGGTCACTTACATAAAACATGGAGAGACTGGCTTCCAGGTGAGGGGCCACCTTTCGAATTTCACTTCTTTTTAGGATAGTAACTATCGCCCGTGGCATACGGTCGTCTATTTTCGGCTGGTGAGATTCTTTGCGGATGGACGAGCACTGATGACGATAACGACGGAACTCCCACAATCTGGGGTGAATTTGCTGAAGAATCGAACTCCCCCAAAGGCTGATACGACCATTTCTGTCGGAACTTGGTATCAAGAGGACGAGAAGATACATCTTCAGGTAGAACCTCTCTTGAAAAAATTAAAATGTTTGCAGCTCCGTCGAGAGTATCCTCCTCCTCCTGAGCCGAAATACAACCGTCGAAATAAGCGCCAGCCCATCCAGGAATATGGGGTAAGCGACCTCTTCCATTTAATTTCTTTTCTAGATTGCCAAACACACATTCCGGATAGTATTCCGTCTTGTTCCATTAAAAATCCCCGGTAAATGGGGTCTCCAATGGTTGGAGTACAATTGCACAGTGACATATTTTGACGGGCGGACGAGTACGACAGACATGGAAGCGGAGAAAAATAACCAAGAATATCCGCCAATGCGATTTGTCCGGGTTAAATCTTACCTAGAATAGATGCCTTCTAAAGTGTCAGAAGTTCCGGTTGTATATTTTTGCCTTATCTTCTTCAGGATATCTTTGTCTTTGTTAACACTTCTGTACATAAAGAGTTTATTCTTATTTCTCCGGCTGGTGATTTTTGGAATGCCGCTTATTTGCCTCTGTTTGTTATGTCAATTTCTTTACCTTTTAGGATGTCGACACCGGCAGACTTCAAACGACTCGAGGAGAAGAAAAAGAAACAGACGAAAATGATAAGTCTCGACATTTCTAAAAGATATCTTCTCCAGGCGCGGACAGTGGCCGCCATCCCACAATACACCTCGATGACGTCGACGTCAATGCCGACAGGAGCTGGGCCCGGTTACAGGAATAACAACAATAGTTGGATGTATCAAGTGAGCATTTTTGCGTCGTTTATATTCAGTTATTCCAGCCTCAGCCGAATCATCGACAAAACTTTGGCAGAGGCGGTCAACCGGCTTATGACTACACGAGGGACATCTACGGTGGACAGTGGTACGTCGACTTCTCTCAGCCGCCCAACAGTCGGCAGCCTTTTCGGTAGACTTTTCCTTCCTTTTATCATTTCTTGCCTTCAGTCCACAGCAGAATTATCCCAAAAATAAGCCAAGGAAGGACAATCCCAAACAAGGAGGTGGGCCAACGAAAGAGTTGCCAGTTCCAGTGGCGAGTCTTTGCTTTTTCAAAAGAATGGCCAAATTTTTAGGTAAAAGAAGCTCCGATTAGCATGAACACAATGGATTTTGTCATCGAGCCGAGTAATCTCGTCTGTTTCAATGGGAAATTTCATTTCCTTTCCAATATGTATCCGGTAATATCTCCTTTAATGCCGACAAAGATCCCCTTTCAGTGTAATCTGGTCATCGACAATAATTTCTATTCAAGTGTCGAGCATTATTACCAGTGTACAAAGATATTTTCCCTGATTGGACCAGCTGTATGTCATCAAATGAAAGGAGTTAGTCGACGGGAGTAGGATCATCCCAGTTTTTAGGTGACAGACGCCGGTCAGGCAAAGGCCGAAGCTCGTCGAATTCTACACAACATTCCAAAAGAGCGAATTGAGGAATGGAAAGAGAGAGAGGCCCCGAAAATTATCAACCTCGCCATTATGGAAAAATTCAAGCAAAATCCCGAATTGAGAAAACAGCTGGCCGCAACCGGCTCTGCTATCTTGGCACATTGCTTCGTCAAGTAGGCGAATTCTTTTTTGGTTAGAAAATAATTCCAGTGACAATCTCTACGCCACGGCCAGCAAAGCAGACGAGGTCAAGAAATGGGCCAAGGAAAATTCTGGACAGTTTTATCGAGTAAGCAAAGTGTCGACGTCGAGTAAACCAGGGATTTCAGTTACCCGTCGACTGCCATAATCCAGAGAACATTGACTATATTCCCCTGGTGGCCAAGGGAAGAAATTTACTCGGAGCTCTCCTCATGCTGGTCAGTGATTGTTCCTTTTTTCAATAAAAAGAGTTTTTAGACGCGAAAAGAGCTGGGCAATGAGACGCCCGCGAAAAAATCATCGCCTCGACAATCCGCCATTCCGGTGTCCATGCTCAAAACCGAGGCTGATAGAGCTACTGATCTCATGAATACGCTTAATATCTAGAAGACAATTGCTATTTTTCCATTTGTACAATGTTAATGGCTGTTTCCGAATTACCCTTTGACGCCCCGTGTCGAAGTCGGCATCGCCACTTTTCGACGACGACATCAACCAAAAATTTCCCCTTATGTGATTTTTTTACAAAGAAATTAATAAAGTATTGACGGTTTATTGTGTACAATATGATGCAGATTAGGTTAAATAAGTTAATAGCCAGACGTTGTTTACTCTTTTTGGTCGGTCTTCTTGGGGAGAAGGATAGCCTGGATATTGGGGAGGACACCTCCTTGGGCGATGGTGACACCGGACAGCAACTTGTTCAATTCTTCGTCATTTCTGACGGCCAATTGTAAATGGCGGGGGTTGATACGAGTCTTCTTGTTGTCACGAGCAGCATTGCCAGCCAACTCGAGAACTTCAGCAGCGAGATATTCAAGTACGGCGGCTAGGTAGACTGGAGCACCGGCTCCGATACGTTGGGCATAGTTACCCTAAAATTAGAGGATAAGAAATGAGAGCAGGTGATGAATTACCTTACGGAGCATACGATGGAGACGACCGACGGGGAATTGGAGACCAGCACGGGATGAGCGAGACTTGGCCTTTCCTCCGGACTTGGCTTTTCCTCCCTTTCCACGACCAGACATTATTACTTTCTATAAAATATTCTTATTAATAATGGCAATTAAAAAGATATTTTGGGCAGAGGCAACCGCTGTTTTTGGAAAGAAAGAAGAGAGGAAATAAATGTAGGAAAAGCTGAGAATAGACAGTTGGATAAGGGTTATCAAGCAATGGAAGAGGAGGAGAATCTCGAGGAGAAAGTCGATAGCACGCCCGCAGGGTTAAAATAGTTTCGATGTCGGTAAACTCCGCCCAATGGGCGTGACCAACGTGCTGGCCAGTATAAAGGCGACCGAGTCAATAGAACCGCGTCGCCTTGCAGAAACCGTCCCGCTTGTCCTGTTTTTGCCTCAATTCTCATCGATTTTCCCCATCCAAGTGGCTATTTTCAGTTGTGAAACATGCCTCCTAAACCAAGCGCCAAGGGAGCCAAGAAGGCCGCCAAGAGCCAGAAGGCCAGCCGTACCACCGACAAGAAGAAGAGAAAGAATCGTAAGGAATCTTACGCCGTCTACATCTATCGCGTCCTCAAGCAGGTACGGCTATTTTCTAATATAATTTTTAAATTGATAATATTCCAGGTCCATCCTGACACTGGTGTCAGCTCGAAGGCCATGTCCATCATGAATTCCTTCGTCAATGACGTCTTCGAGCGTATTGCCGCCGAGGCCAGTCGTCTCGCCCACTACAACAAGAAGAGTACCATCTCCTCTCGCGAAGTCCAGACCGCCGTCCGATTGATCCTTCCTGGTGAATTGGCCAAGCACGCCGTCTCTGAAGGCACCAAGGCCGTCACCAAGTACACCAGCAGCAAGTAAACAGCTTTAATTCCCCAGTCCGTCCCCACCTGTACTTACAATATCAGCCCAATGGAGCTTATTTATTCCAATAATAAAACATAATATTCAACACTTGAATTTTTTTAATTTGGGGGGATCATCCGACAGCTGAACAAAAGGCGATAAGGACAGATGGTCACGGCTAAAAGGGCGAGTAAACAACGGTTATCCACAGCGAAAACATGAATTTCTAATGAAAATAACACTGTAAACAGCACTTTCAATTATCCAAGCCTTCACATCATCTCATCCGACGATAATAGCTCAAAATCCGATTATCTCCCCATCACCTGCCATCTGTGGCGATAACTAGTCCGTCAACGGCCTGTCCTCTTCTAGAAGACTTCTCAGCTTGGAGAGTAACTGGCTCTACTCTGGCTGATTAGGAAAACAGATTATACTCGTTGTCGAAGATTTTCTGTGGTCATGTCGAGTCCCCTTCATCCGAATTGATTTTGCTCTCCCTGCGACCTATCACGTCGCCTTGCAAAAGTCATCATAAACAAGCGAAGCCAGCAGCATATTTATTGATTAAAAATACAGAATAATATACAGGAGATCATTGACCAAAGGCGAATTATCCACCGAATCCGTAGAGAGTACGACCCTAAAATCGAAGTTATTACTTTTGGCAAAGGAAACGGGGAATTTCGAATAGGGAAGATATAAGTCGAAGTCTTACCTGGCGCTTGAGGGCATAGACGACGTCCATGGCCGTCACGGTCTTACGCTTGGCGTGCTCACAATAAGTGACGGCATCACGGATGACATTTTCCAGGAAAACTTTTAGGACTCCTCGAGTTTCTTCGTAGATCAAACCAGAAATACGCTTGACACCACCACGACGGGCAAGACGACGAATAGCGGGCTTTGTAATACCTGGAAAAGGGGAAAATAGTCTCTAAATTCAATAAGAGACAACTCACCCTGGATATTATCACGGAGAACTTTACGATGGCGCTTGGCTCCACCTTTTCCGAGTCCTTTTCCTCCCTTTCCACGTCCGGACATCTTCTATTTGAGTCTGGCTGAAAATGTTCAGATAAAAATCGATAAATAAGAGGGCCGGCAGGTGGAAATGGGACTGGAACTATGTTTTTCGATTGCGAAAAGGAACGGCCCTATCGATTGTCCGCCTTTTTATATTCGCAGGCCGAGTCTCCACGCCGAAATGCAAAAATGGGGCGACGCGAAGCGGTTGCGAAGCGGTCAGGTGGGAAAATTAGCATTTCAAAAACAAGATCCTCATGTAAGCATACCCATTTCTATGGAAAAGCCTTTTTTCTTTGTTTTTTTGTCAATTATAATGAGTTTTTCCTGTAAAAATTCTTTTACCGCAAAAATACCGACGCTACCATTCAAAATAATTTTCAACTTATTTTCTTTTTCCTCCACTCTCCTCCGCATTATTTTTGTTAATTTATCAAACGTAGCTCATAATTTTATTTACAGATGGCAGAGAATAGAGAAGATGGTGAAGAAGAAAATCTTCGCCCAGTTGAATTAGAAACTCATCGCTTTACTCCACCACCAATGGATCCTGAACAACAAGCAGAAATTAGCAAACTTTCTGCTGAAATAGACGAAGCAGATAATTGGGAACTCACTATTGAAGTAAGTAAATTACTATAATTTGTTTATTTACTACTTGTTCCGTTCAATTTTAGTGTAACCTTTTTTTACCGAAGAATCCTGCCTACAATTTCATTTTTTTAGATTGTTGAAGTTGAAAAATCACCGCCTAGAGAATATCCTTCGGTGCTTGCTACACCAGATTTGAATTTGGATTTGGAAGAAGGATCTGGAAGACGCAGAAAATCTAAAACACCCAATAGGTATGCCTTTTTATAATCTGTTCTTTGCAATATTGTATTTTTCAGTTCTGGAAAGAAAAATAAAACTCGCTCTCCATTAATACCTCTGGAAATTGAAAACAATACACCAGAAAGCAACAAGAGTAAAACTGGCACTCCAACCAGGTTAGTGTCGTTTTTTCTGAATAATTCCGTGCTGTCATTTCTAATCTGATGAATATCATTTCAGCATTGAAAACAGAATATTGCCATCTCCACTGCTCAATTATTGTTTAGAAGAAGAGAATGTAGAATCAGCAGAAAATGATGAAAACGCCATGCCTCAGGCTCCCAAGTAAATAAATTAGCTGCTCAATATTCATTTCTTTTAGGAAACTTGTTCCACGTCGAAAGTCCGTTGCCCAGAAACTCGCCGAAGAGATGCCTACACCAACTTCTAGCCGTAAACGCAAATCCGTTGCTGATGAATTAAGTGAAATGTTTGGTACGCCTCGTTCATCGAAGAAGAAAATCAGTAAGGAATAAGAAATATATTTATCTCATTACTGTACATTCGTTATCCGTCATAATTTTCTTGTGCATTTTTTCAGTTATTATAATGAATTTTAGATATTTATTTCATTCTTTTATTAGTATTTCCTCGTCGTCTTCTTATAGATGCGGTCAAACTTGTTTTTGTCTAAATGCAGACACAATGGAGTTTCAAAAAAAACACAGAAGTGTATGCATATTTATGTTTATAACTATTTTAGCCCAATATTTACATGGTTACAAAAATGTATCGAAAAATCAGTACAAAAAAAGTATCACCGAGTATAATATATCATAAGAGTGTTCCAAGAATATCGTCATATATCATCGTCGTCTAGAGCAGTATCATAGCTTTGCTTCGGACGGCTCTCTTCAATAAATTTTTGTACTTTTGTTAATTCCGCTTTCAATGTGATTCTGCAATTAGAATTAATTATAGTTGTACTTATAGTTGAATATACTTTTGAGAGCGTCTTCTCGCCACAGGTTTAAACGCAGCTTCTGGAGGTTTGTTAGTATTAATTATTTTTAAGTAACGCTTCCGCATGGCGTCCGACATTTCTGTTTTGTTTACTTTCACTTTCTTGGTTCTTGTTTTAATGCTTGACGCCTTTTGATCTGAATCTGATTCGAAAAGCGGAAGGAGGAAAGGTTTATGATTATTTTTCTTCTCCTCTGAAGTGAGCCTCAAAGATAATTGTAATAATTAATTTTAAACTTTTACCTCGCATTGAATGTGAGTTCTATCTCCTCATCCATCTTTTTGGAATGTTGATTGCATTGAAATTCTTCAAGCCATTCTCCTTCTACGTCCTTCAATTAAGATAAATAAAAGGATGAATATGGAAAAAAAACTGACTAGATCATTTCTTCTTTTTTCGAATGCGTCCGCATTTATGTTATAATCCAAGTGCTTTATTTGCTCTAAACTTTCTATCAAATTGTATTTAACAAAATCATACCTTTAACTTTTGGCGTATCCAAAACATCAAACTCATTTATATGTTTCATAAAGACTTTACGTTCTGAAATTGTCAATTGTAATATTATCAATCCCACTGCTGGCTACAAACCTTTTGCTGCAGCTTTTTGTCCTTTGGCTGGCATGGTACACGAGTAGAAGCAGCCGATGCTACTTTCCAAGATACACATTAATTGTAAATTTTAAAAAAAAAGATATACGTAAGAAATCTTGAAATAACATCGACTAATTTGCATATACATTTTTATTTAAAATATTATTACAAAAAAATCATAACTCACTTTGTGGTAAATTAACAGCTAATTCTTTAACAGTTTCACTTAGAAATTCACGATAAGTTAGCGCTCTTTCGTAAAATTCACCTATATCTTCTACGCAGATGTCGGACATTTTGTCATATGATAAATCCTAAAATATAAATGAATAAAAAAGTGCATCTTATTAGAAAGATGGAGAAATTGTCAAAAAACTGATAAACAATCATTTCACGCAACAGTAATTCCTATTTACATATTGTACACGGCCGTTACGAATGTATGCAATGGATAAACGGCTTATTTCGATCGATCGACATTTCACATAGCTGAAAGAAACGACAAAGAACTTACTGTCCATGTCCAATTATTTAATACGAATTCCTCAAGAAAAAGTAGAGCGAACACTCCGCAATCATCGTCATTTGGCTGCTTTGGTAATTTGTCACATATGACTTTTCTACAATAAAATATTTTCGAGGTGACAGCTTACAGAACTTACACACATCCCTCGATTGTATTTGGATATTCTTCAATATTGAATAACATTAGATAAAGCCACGATTTAATGCAATTAAAAACCTCTTCATGAATGCCATTTAGAATCTCTCTAATAATCGATCAATGAGAATGTAGAATGTCATCAGTGCGAACCTCGTTGAATCATCACCTGTTTTTGAATCCATGATGAGAATTCGGCACCGCTGTTTAGGTGTATCTAAATTTATGGAATATTCTGTATCAATGTCAAGCAGAGCATGCATTGGCTTGTGTACAAGTATGATCATCCTAAAAAACTTGAAGAAGTCGTTGTAATACTTACCAATGTTTTTTGATAATAACTGGAATGACAAGCAATTCTTTTTTAAATACCGGCACACCACGATAAAGACCCGCCTTTGTTGGATACAATTCAGCCATAATTTGTGAATACTGAAACTACTAATAAAACAGAAACCAACTTACATTGTCAATAGATACAGTTTGTAATAAAGTATTATATTTAAATATTTTTTGAAAGAACATCGTGTCGTAGAATATGACATCATTATACCTTTAATGAGCAATAATTAATTTAAACTATGCTTACCATTCTGGGAATTGTGAAAGTTTCTCTTGTAAAAAGTATTCAAGCATTATATCCATAAGACTTGTGCATAACCATCCTCTTGGTTCTAAGCTCTGGACAAGATATCGATGCATTACTGTTTTACGTTGTCCATCCTTGAATTTTACAATGATTTGATCTTGATCCAAGTCTTCCTACAATTATGTCCAATAATAGACGATCAATCTGCTCACTCTGACACTAACTTCTTCCAAATTATTCTCATTATTTTTAGCCTTCTCTAAAATCTTGGCTACATTTGGCCGTGGTATATTGTCGTTGGCAAAGAGATCATACAATAAAATATTTTCGTAGTAAGAACCAACAATTTCACAAAATTTCATTGGGCAGACTAAATAAGAGGATTGAACATCAGCAATCAACAAACCAGAACTTATTTTAGCTGAAGTACATGAATTATTGAAGAAGTGAAATAATTGGTTTAATTTTTCTTCATCTGCACGAATTGTGAACATAATTTGAAATTTGCTGAACTGAGAAATAAGACAACAAACGAAAGAGACGCAAACCAATCCTTTTTCGGTATTTTTCCTGGTAATGGTGGTATTTTAATTGCAAACCAATAAAATTCTTCAAGCACGGCACTATACTGAAAAGTTTATTCATTTATAAAATAATAACAAGAACTAACTAAGATCATTGTGATCCGACTCGAAGGAAAAGCCCAATATTTGACTAATTCATCACTAATAAAATCTATTTTAATGTATTTCTTGCTAGGAGAGCAGATCATTGGCTTGATTGGCGTCCGTTCTATTCCATGCACAACAAGAGAATAAAGCTAAAACATTGAGAATAATAGAATGCAATAAATCGGTACCTTCAAATCAAAACAGCTCGGTGTCGGCTGGATTTTATTATTCTTGACCATCTGCAAAACATTTTTTGTACATAAAAGAGTCGCGAAGCAGAGAAAAAAAGAATGCAATGCAAGAGAAAATGAGGAAAAATTCCAAGTTTTAGCTAAAATTAATTAGGCAATTTTGACGATTTCACAAGGCAGGGAACACCCGCTACTTCAAATTTCTTTTAGATTTTGTATCTTTTTTTTGTTGCTCTAATTCTTCCACAAAATCTGCAATTACTTTTAATAATCTGCCGTCTACAAGGATCAGTTATAGTTCGTGCCACTCCCAATTTTGCACCATGCCCTTTCCTTCATCTGCGATTATCAGCAAGCTCATAAAGAGGCATCAACACGTGTTATTTCGGGGAAATGGTCTTGTGACCCTCTGGAAAAGTGCTCAGTATTCCGGAAAAGTAATAAAATTGCACGTGAAATGTGAACAGAATCAGATAAGGCACGAACGATACAAAGGTTGAGCCATTCAATGAGTACGAAACATTTAGACATCGCAGAAGATGTAATTGGCATTATTTAGTGTATTAGCTGTCAAAATATAATATTTTCTCTACTATACAATTATTTTTATTCGTATGCTTCAATTCATCAAACAAGTCGACACTTTGGACCCATAAACGGTGTTAATGAGGCGGCTGGGAGACCCCCGCATCTTATCAGACAAGAAACACATCCGACGAGCAGATGATTTCGCGGATGTGTCACTAATCTTTTGTACAATATTCGTATTTTATTCAATAGCTCTATTTAATGTACAGAATAATTATATTATTCAATGTTTTTCATAATCTTTCATAAGAAGTATTCGCCAGTGATAAATATAAATGACCGTAGCTGTCAAATGGCTCCATGATGTCTTTTCTCGACGTCATCAATTGAAATTGTCTATTTTTTTGTCTTTTCCCGTGCCCCGTACGCCTTTGCACTCCAAGTGAACAAAAGACCATCTGTCCTCGATTTTGCAAAAGAGAAGGGGATTTTCCGTCGTCGTCGTTTGCCCTTTCCTTTGTCTCGTTTGCCATTTCCGTTTTGTTGTGACTCAGACTCCGCCCAGTAGAGAAAATGACTCAATTCAATAAGGAGCTGCTGATAACCGACACCCTCTCTGTTATTTTTCATTTCATAAGAGTCTCTGCCAATTTCTCTATTAATTCATGATTTTTCTAGTTAAAAATTCTAAGAAAATGTGTTGTACATTGCAGCATGTACAGCTAGAATTTATATGTACGAGAAAAGCGTAAACAGACGGATTTTCCCATATAAAAAAAGGGATAAATATCTCTCCTCCGCTGTGCAATAAATCTTCCATTCTTTTTTATTTGCCCAAAAATAGCCATCCTGCACGACGCTAATAGCCAATTGGGACTTTCCGCAGACCCCAAAGGGCATCTCCACCCTTTTTCTATAAATATCCGATCACCGTTCTTATTTTTCGGAAATATTTCTTATACCTGTCTATTCCTCCATTGAATTCTTTAAATATTCTTCTTTCCAGCGGCTTCCTTTCTCATAGACACCGTATTCTGTTTGTACTCGCCGATAAGCTCGACACATTCCATCCTCAGTCGGGCATGTCGCTGCGTTGTTTCATCTTCTTCGGTGAGTCAATTATGGATTTTTTCCTCTTATTTCAAGAAAAAGACTGTTAATTTACAAATCGTGATAATGAAGAAATTGTCAGCAAATGAAGCATGTGCCCAAACATTTCTCCCTTTCTGAAATCCTCGACTTTTGCCTTTTTTCGGTCATTTTCCTACTCGGATTCCAGTTATTTTATTCAAATTCTCAAAAAAAATAATAGGATTCAAGTTAATTCTAGGCATCCAGCCATTTTTGTGTCGATTTCACAAGCGGAACAGACAGTTTCTTTTGTTTACGATCCTCTGTCAAAATAAGAAGAAATCGGTTGAAACCATTTCGAAATTTGTTCAAATGCCGATGGCGACAGAAAACAGATAAGAATATTTAATCAAGCTGGGCGCCTATTAGTGCCTAGTCCAGGAACAGCTGACCGACTGGGTGGCAGCCAAAAGACTTGTTTCTACCTCAAAAATATGACTGTTTTCAGCATTATTTGCCCATTTATCTGGCAGCCATCCTCATTCGAAGAAACATCATCGAAACTTTTTCGGTGGCACGGATTCGGACGAAGTTGTGCCGAATCCTCATCGAATGCAGACGCCGCCGTGTGATTTGTTGTGTGATGCCCAATGGAAGAGTGATTTCCAGGTAAAAGAGAGAAGATCCGCCCGTCTGAATTTATGTCCTTCGTCGTTGCTATCATGACAATTTTATGCGAATTCCACTGAGCCCGTTTTCAACGAATCTCCCTAACCGTATCTCGAAAAGTAACGGCTCGTTAAATGGCGAGCACAAACAGAGGGGAAAAAGAGAGACTGGCATCCGAAATGGGGACAGAGTGCACTAGAGAACGGGACTATAATGGCCCGTCGACCAAACGAAAAGACTCTTTTCCAGGTCAGCTTCGGATCGATGTATGACACCAGCTACTTCGACATTCCACTCGACTATGTCATCCTGGGGTCGAAGCAGACTCTCAACAGTTTTTGTTCCATCACTCATCAGAAATTTACGTGTTACACGAGAGAATGTGAAATGGAGACGATTCCATGGAGCGCCGAGAGACACATCTGCCAGGATGACTTGGACGGTTTCAAGGGAAACATCAACTGCATGAGGTTGGTCGAAAATCTCACAAAATATCAAAATAAATTACAGTAAGACATCTCGAATAATTCGACGAGATTGTACCGATGTCTGTAATAATATTCCGGCTCGACTCAGCCAACAAGAAGTGGCATTTTTGAGGAGTCTCCGCCTGTCGACCGTCGAACATGACACTTTCATCGAACAAAATCAAAATTGTCATTTTGCCGCCTGTCATCAGTTGTGTCACGTGAGTTAGAGCTGCTTACTGTAAGAGGAACAGTCCTTTAGGAGCAAGCAATACTCCATTCGTGTGATGACAGTGAACGGGATCGGGCTCGCGATTTGATTAAAAATTATTACGACGCGTTTATTCAAAATGATTGGCAGGAGATGGTCAAAGGACAACACGAAAAATTGTACAGCAGTTTCTGTCGACGAATAACCAAGGAACTCAATGAGGTTTGTCACCAGCTATTTTCCCTTCAAAATTTACTTAATTCAGAATAGTTTTGTATTGAATATGACCCGGTACAATAACCAACAATTGGAGAGGATCAAAAGTGACGTCAAGCAGATGCTGGCCGACCTTTGACTCGACGTCGACGTCTCCCCCTCTTCCGTCTGTTTGTAAATCTCTGTAAATCTAGGATATTCCAATTGTGTTGCCCTTTTTTCTCATCTCTACCCATTCTTGTCATTCAGTACCGGTCCTGGCCCCTTGGCATATTACAATTTCGAGCAAAATTTGAAGCGAGTATTATTACAGTATACAATCCAATAAATCTGCTTATAATTCCAATCTTTCGGTTGTTTCGACATGGCGGGAACTTTGAGCTCGATTATGGTCGAGGTTCTTGAAATGCTGGGAGTTTTTGAATTGGGCGTAGAGGGAGAAAAATTGATAGAGGGAATGAATACGTGAATGGCCGACTGGAATGTCCGCCAGGTTACAGCAAAGGTCCGTGAATTCGTCCAAGTTGCAGTCGAGATCCGCCGTCGGCAGCTAAAGAAAGGGAAATATGATAAAAAAGAAAGATTACCTTCAATCCAGTGAGCTTTTTCTCAAAATCTTGGGGCCATTCCTGCATGAGTTTTTCGATGTCAGGCATTGGACCTTTGAAATTGACGGTTGGGGGTGCTCGACTTCTATGCAATTCCTAGAAAAACAGTTATCGACGTCGACTGCCTTTCGATCGGGGAAATCGACGCTGTCACCCTCTGGTCGACATCAATTACCCTTCCCCCATGAAACTACTCACCTTGATATTGGCAATCCAGTTGTTAATCTCGTCTTTGTTCTGATCCGCCCGAGTCAGCCGCTTTACCGGCGCATCTTCTTGTGTCGTCACCTGGAATACCCAGTCGACTCGTTTCCCCACGACAGACCTCTTTGGCAGCGCTCCTCATCTGCATGTCCAAAATAGTCGGATCACTTTGTTTAGTCGCCGGTTCATCCAATTGTGTCAGTCCGGCATTTTCCTCCACCTGTAAAGTCGTCGTCCTCTTCGTCTCAAAATCGAAGACAACAAATCCTACCTGGCATTTCTTCTTGGTCGGCATGTCGTGACGGGCACTCTCTTTGATTATTCGCCAGGTATTATCCCTCTCTCCCCTCCCCCAAAATGACTGCCCGATATTCCCCGTCGCCCCGGATTACCCACCTCATCCGGTCGTGGTATTTTGATGAATGCGTCGATGTCACCAATGGCCGGAATAAAGTCGACTATAAATGGCTGCAGTTGGGGTTTGATATTGATATTTTCTAGTCGTAAATCTTTGGAGGAGATCAAATCCAGCAGCCATTGTTCCTCTTCCGTCAGATGGTCAATTGTATCCACTAAAAAGTTGACGAAAAAATGGTCGACACTTACTGTCGTCTTCCGAGTCATCCGATCCTCCCATTGGCTTCATCATGACATTGAATGGCTGGGTTATTTTGCTGACCATTTCTTGGACGGAACCTCTCTTGGGCTCTAAAATACTTCTTACTTGTCTCTTTTCCTTCTTCGCTCACGTTCTTCTCTTGGCGAATTGATGTCCGGCGAAGGGAGGCCATCATCATCGTCGTCCTCATCTTCCTCTTTGTATGGGGGAGGGGCTGTCGACGGATAAGTAGGAGGAGCCTGTCCTCGGATCAATGCGCTATCTGAATCATCTCATTTCAATTGTCGCTGTGGCTGTCGACCATTACCAACAGGGAGGGAATCATCGTCGCTGTCGACTTCTGTGTGCGGATTCTCCAGCTTCTGAAAATGTGACAAGTTTAGGGGGCGAGTCAAATGATTGGTTGCCAGGGTGACGTGACCACTTCAACAAGTCTTATGAGAATATTAAATTAGAAGCAATTGCGTCACTTACCCGAATGATCTCCTCCTCGTCCTCGTATGTCGGCCGGTAGCCGTCCGTCTCGCCCAGTGTCGGGTCCGTGTCGTCGTCGACGGGACCTGTCCTTCCTCCACTGAATCTCACTGATTTCCCTCAAATATCTCGTGTTTCTTGTCGATTTTTCTCGTACCTGTGCTTGGTCGTCGGTCAAATCGACCAGTCGTCGGTCTCATTCACGGCTTCGAGCCCGTTTACCCCTGAAAATTCTTAAAATAATCACATGTTCACTTTATTTTGGGATAAAAAGAAGGGAAATATGTGCGTGCCAACTCAACAGAAAAAAAGATAATAAAAGAAGGTCATTGGAATAAAAGAAGTAAAACGCGTGTGTCGGGTGTCATAGCAACGGGAAGGACATCGAGCGGGACACAATGAGCTCGCCTTGATGACATTCATTTTGATTTTGAAGAGCCAAATAGAAAGAAAAGAGACAATTTGATGAAAAAAAAACCAAAAGAACAACGGGTGGTCGTTTACTGCATTACGGCTGCTCCGTCGGGTGCTGCGACATTCCCTTGGCGTAGAGTCTGGAGACTTCCCCACATCTGGCTGCTAGACATCTTGGTCTGTTGCGTATTGCTCGTCACCTAAAATCGACCCACCACAAAGCAGTTTGATCGCGGATTGCTTATATAATGACTGGTCGGCCAGCTGCCGAGACTTTACGGGTGCGGCGGCAACAGTTGAAAACTTTCGCTTTCGTGGTTTATTTTACTTTCTCCACTACTCTACTGAATAATTCTAGCTTGTTTTTTCCTCCCGAATGTTTATTTATTGATATCAATAGTTTGTCTTGATACTGGCACCAATAAAAGAGGGAAATTTGGCTCTTTGTTATCTAAAAATGGCTGGGAAGCTTCTCTTCTTGTTTACGGTACTTCTCAAACAGTCTTTTACCTTATCAGGAATAGGTTCTAGCTTATTCTGCCAACTGTTTGCCAGCAGTAGAAGTACCAGAAGTAGCTACTCGTTTTCCCGAAACGACGGATTCTAGCAGCGATGTCCCCGAAGTAGGAAAAATTGGGAAAGTCGTCGACCAAGTGACAGGTGAGGATTATATTCGCGAGGAGATGAAATTCCTTTTCAGGAAAAGTCAAAGATGAAGCCAAGACTATTTTCGGTTAGGTTCAGTCCAAATTCAATATTGGTTTCAGGATTTCTGAGGCATCTCCCCATCCCATTTATCCATCGCGACGACAACAGTACAGTCGACGAGAGTACAGTCGCTCCTCTCGTCGCCCCACCATCGACGGAGCCCGTCGTTCTCGCCGCTCCCGTTGATTTCTATTGAATGAAATGTGTATTGGATAAACTCGTCTCTCTCGGGGTTTATCCCCAATCCCGTGGCCGGGTAACAAGTGCATTCCGCCACCATGTTCCTCCTTTTCTGTTCCCTTTTGGTCCTCGTCTCGTCTGACAATGTCGCCATTCCTGCCTTCACTGAACAAAGTAGATCGTCGTCTTTTCGACAAAAACACTTCAGATTACAATTGTATGTTTCCTTTGATTGATCCGACTCTACAAATATCGAAAGAAGCCTATCAGCCACGAGGAAGAGTCGACAATTGTCAGGATTTGTGTGCGACGGAGACACTCTTCAACTGTACTGCTTTCACTTGGGCGGGTAGGGAGACGAGACGGTCGACGAGCGCGATTTAGGCCCCGGTACACAGTGTACTCTCCATGGTCGAGTGTCGACAACTCTTCTCAGTCCAAAATACAATTCGAATTATAATCTCACCGACTATTATTGTATCAGAAGCGGCACAGGTTAATTCTTCCCCTATTTTCTATTTTTCGCTTATTCCTAATCGACGTATTTAGGTCAGACATCTTTCAAGTATTGTGTTTTTGAAGATCGTGGTATTTCCATCGCTGCTCCCTCTTCTTCCAAGGTATCTCCCCCGATCTCTCAAAATTCTCTAGTCTTACCCAAAAATGAGCCGAGATGATTGTCAGATGGAATGTGAAATGGACACCTTTACCACGTGTTCTTCCTACGGTTTCGATGCCAATGCCACAATTGGTTTGTGTCTTCCCTTCCCCAACATGTCCCCTGATTCAGGAGCCAAAAATTGTATTTTGTTCTATCGAGAAAACACGACGACGACAATGGCCCTCGGCAACTTTGAACTCTACGAGAACAGATGTCGATTAAAGATGAGCTCGTGTGGCTAGTCCCTTTATTAAAAAATATGTTTAATATCGAGCATGTGGTCCTTTTTTGTAATGTCCTCCTGGCGGCATGTGGATATGATGTACTCGACCGGGTCGATTGAAGACGACTTCCCTCGAATAAGCATTGTCCCTCTGGATACGGTAAGAAGCTCGGACAGCTCGGATTATATAAAACGCGACGAGTCCAGAACAACAAACTATAGTAATTATGGCAGCGGCGACGATGATCCACCTGGAAAGGATCGACGTTACTGACGGCGGCGAGAAACTCACATCAAATTGACTGGATTTATTGGCAGACAGGCATATTTCTTTGCGAGATCATTACACTGATCGAGGTAGATACATTCCATTTGACCGCATTGTGTCCTGCCTAAATTAGTGGTCAGATGAAAAATTGACTTGGAAATTACAAGAATCGATGGAATCGTGGCAGACGAGAGGAACTTCTGATGAGCGCAGAACATTTCCCATTTTAGATTACTGAAAATTATAAAAATATAACGAAAAGGGAGAAAAGGAGTCACGCAGATGATCAACAATCGATGAAAACAGAAATAAGAACGAAATGGGCGGCGGCGGAACGAGTATTTCTCGGGGTGTCCAGCTGACATCGGCCGGTATACTCGACACAGATGGACAGCAAAGTCGAATGTGGGTCCTTTGATATAAAAATCATTTACGTATAAGAATTAATAATAATACTAGTAGCTTGATTTACAGTTGAACGCATTATTTCACACAGCTCTTCCCTTGAAAGCATTTTGGTCATAAGACGAAAGCGACCGTTGTCGCTTTTCTTTTAGTGTATAATGAAAGCGTCTAGACACCTTCTGTCCAATCATCTCTCTCCAAGCCTAACCTTCAAAAATTCCAGATGCCTGTATATCCAGACACCTTTCCACACTTGCTAGCCCTTCCAGTTTCGAGCCTCCTCGCCGTCTTTCAGAAACTCAATCCGGCGTCATTCATTGCTCTTCGGACGACATGTAGTCAAATGAATAATTTTGCTGAGGAATACCGTGCTCACATAGGGATCAAACTTTATCAAATCAATTTGATACCCCAGGAGTGTTATCAAATCCCCGAACATTACCAGTCTTATTATGAATTAACTGGAATACAGCTCTTTCCAATTGAGTTGATGCGCCTAGGATATTGTAAAGATCTCGTGAGTTTCTCAACTATCCCCTCGTATTCAATTTTTGCAGAATTGCCCTGTCGTGGACTACGAGCTGAAGATAGATGCCAGACAGCTTGATCGAACTTCTACTAAAAAAATAAAACTCTCTGAGGCATATTATCGCTTGTCCGGGTTTACTTTCGACAAAGTTATTGGAGGACTTCATGGAGAAGAAGGCAAAAAGGTCAGAAAAATCTCTTATAATTTATTTTATTATAGTTTGTTTCCTTGCCACCAAATGCCCTTGAAGCCATTTTGGAAATGCTTAATTCTCAAAAATGGAGATGTAGCGGGATGTCGATGGATAAATGGCTACCCACAGTGATTCTCGATGTCATCCGTCCTCGGATCTTACGTCTTATCAATCGAGAGCTTACAATTTGCCCGGTTGGATATACTTTTCTTAGTGACGACACTTTCAGAAAGAGACTGATACAGTGTTAATTGACACCTATGGATATAAAGAAAAAGATCTAATACCGATCAAAAGTATTCCCCCAACTGTCAAGAATATCCTCATCGACCAAGGAATCGGCTTGCTTCCCGATCTTCACTGTCTACCAGCGGTGTTTTCAGAAATTACCACTGTAAGTTAGGAAGGGAACAAATCGACTCGCTCGCCGACTTAGGTTAGAGTACGAGAAGAACCCCATCGACCGGGCCAGAAAAGAAATATGACAGCTAACAATTTTCAGTTATTTTATATTGACCAGCTGCCGGTCGCGCATGTTCAAGTGAAAAGTTTTGGTCTCACAGACGACGTCTTACTTCCAATAATCAAAGATATGAGAAACAAGGAAGCTGGTCTGCTCTTCCTTCAAGAAATGCTTGCTTCTACGCCGTATAGCCATGAGAAAGTTATATCATTCGGAGCAATCGAACGGCCAACCTCCTGTGGCGAAAAGGTCAGTTCCAGGGTCTATTCAATCACAAGATAAATTCAGTGGATCGCAACTGGAAATGTTCAGCTGACAAGTAGAAGTGGCCACAAGGGTCTCCTGGCCATCCGGCTTGAAAACGTCTACGATGACAGAGAAGGCAGCGTGTTAGGATCATTTTCAAAGAAAGCACAAGAATTTGGAGGATGGAATTGGATGCCGGACAATTATATTTCATATATGCAAGAGAATGTAGCAGAGAGGCATCCTGAAGATGACAGAATCGAGGAAACCTGGAGGCGTCTCGGAGCAGTCTCCGCCTACTTTTGGAAGGGAAAAGTGACACCCTTACAGGCAACTGATCCATACTTTCAAATACCAAGTGATGGAATTTGGCAGCGTGAGATGCGTAATTGTAAATAAAATTGTAATTACCGATGTTCTTACCTTCAATTATTGTGGGGATTACTTTAGCTATGAAATCAATGAAAGGAGGAATAAGCTGTCGATCGTACAATGATGTATGGAGAGGGCGACGTTGGTCTGTCCCTACTAGATCGAATGCCCAACGATGAAGTCAGACATTGAATAGGAGTGCCGGATATTTTATAAGGGAAGGCCGCCAACTGGGAAGCCCAAACTGCCTGGTTTCCTGGCAGGATGTAGCCCAATATTAGTGGAGTACAGGGTTGGACCAGTCTCGTCTCAGTCTCGTTTTTGGCACGTTTTCCTTGATGAATCAGCTTTTCTCGGTGTCAAATTATCCGTCTCGAACTCGTCTCGATTTTCGACTTGTCTCGGGCTCGTCACGAAAATTCCCAGAACCCCCGCCAGAGGGAAACGAGAGGGAAACCCCTTGGAAACGACAGAGCCATGTAGTTTGTTTGATAATTCGATTGGAGTAATGTGAAAAAATGGCTGGATATACCTATAATTTGGTGGTCGATTTCGAATTTTTTTCAAGAGAGGTAAACATTTTCTTGCGCTGTACTTGTTTCACACATTATCCTACATGTATAGAAGAGAAAAATTAGCCATCTACAAAATTAAGATCAAAAGTTCCCAAACCTCAATTCTGAGGCACTCTAGGCGGGCTAGCTCTTCGAAATCAACCGTAGGGTACCCATTCTTTGGGTATGTACTCCACTAGTATAGGGCTACATCCTGCCAAGAAAACCCGCCAGTTTGGCCACTTGCAGTTGGCTGCCTTCCCTTGTTAGATATCACCTGGCTAACAAGGGAATGTTTTAACTTTAAGGTGACCTTTTGACTCGAAACCTATACCATTCGAAAGAGCTCGAAAAGTTAGGAAGGTAGGTGCATTCTGTTTCTGCGGAGCGACCTCCATTGAGGCACACGGACGCCGAGGAAATTGGAAAAATTTCGAAAAATTCCTGTCGAAAAGGAAACCAGAAAAGCGATTTCCAAAACATGAAGCCGTAGCCTAGTGGGTAGTGGCTTTACCTAGTAAATTTTTTTCTTTTTTTCAGTTCAATGTTCGGATCCTTGATGGATCACAACTATTTTTCTTTTTTTATAAACGTGCAAATCACAATAAATCCTCACCATCTGTACACAATAGTGACCAGATGAAATACCAGTAGTTTCAAGTGAGTAACTCGAGTATTGGTGTTTCCTATCGTTTGATAATTTACTAAACTAATCAAACGGAAACATAAAGTAGCACGTATTGTGAGAGAAAAAAAAAGAAAAATAGTTGTGATCCATCAAGGATCCGAACCTTGGGCTGAAAAAAAAGAAAAGAATTTTCTGGTTCAAGCCACTATCCACTAGGCCGCGGCTTCATGTTTTTGGAAATCGCTTTTCTTGTTTCCCTTTCGACAGGAATTTTTCAAAATTTTTCCAATTTCCTCGGCGTCGGTGTGCCTCAATGGAGGTCGCTCCGCAGAAACAGAATGCACCTACCTTCCTAACTTTTCGAGCTCTTTCGAATGGTATAGGTTTCGAGTCAAAAGGCCACCTTAAAGATAAAACATTCCCTTGTAAGAAAGTTGAGATGGAATGGTTGTTTGGTCTCGATGAAAGACGGAAAGTGATCGAAGGTGACGATTGCATGGTATATATCTACGCGATCGCAAAAGAGCCATAGTCGACTGGAACAAGGTTGAGAAGACGACCTTTTCGCCGCCTCTTCGAGCCGGATGGGAAATTCTATGGATGCGATGGGCAGAGAGGGAGCAGTTGAATGGAGATATGAGAGCGGGACACTCCATGAAATACTTAATCCCCTTAATAAAAATTAAAGTTGAAATCAATGCAAAAGTTCGGCTCCAGTGGACAATACCCCTTGAATAGCTATTTTGGAGATATCTGCTGCCTGTCGGTGAATTGGATGGTGTAAACAGTTTTTTTTTGGAAATAGGAATAAAAGTGAAGTACTGGAGAGTGAAAATAATTTTTTTAAATGACATTGCGATCTGTAGATGACAAGACGTCGATTAGCTCCAGAAATCCAATGTAAAGATGTGCAAGTTTGAGTTGACGGGAGGGTAAACCATTTTTAGGCTCTGGATTTCAAGCACGTACATCATTTTGGCGGGTACCTCGTCCAAGACAATCAGGGATGATTTGAATGACATCGGGAAAATGAAAAAGAAGATCATTTTGGTGCCCGCTGGCAGATTGAATCAACTGTATTGATATTTTCAGATATGGCTCAACACTGTCCTTTCTGTTTCTGTAACATGGTCAACTATCCTCATGCTCTACCTTGTGTGGTTCTTCGCGACTGGAAGGAAACTGAAGCAAAGTTCATCTTCAGCTGGGCACACGCCGTCATCTGCCGCCAGTTCCCCGCCTTCGGCCAGGCTCACCCTGATAGTTGTTCTGGATCTCTGAAAGACTTTGTGAAGGACACCATGGACGGCCACTTCCTCTACCATTTGGCTGCCGCTCTTCAGAAGACCAACCTTGGATGGGCCCCTACATTAAAGAATCCCTGGATGAACGGCCAACTGAACGCCACGCTAGCTCATACGTTTGCAAAGGATTATTTTGGATTCATCTGCCATAGTATAGATCTAAATGAGGGATACTCAGTTGAGGGAGCGCTAAATGGAGATTGTTCCATGGCCATCAAAGACTTGCTATGTCATTTGTGGAGAAATCGAGCCAAATTTGGTTTACATGGCATAGTATGTAGAATGTTTGTTAATCCAATACTGTATTTAGTTTTTCACTGATCCCATTATGCTCATGCCGTCTGCAGCGCCTCAAATAGAACAACAAGGGGTCAACGCGCTAGAAACGCTGCGACGAAGGGAAGTGGACAAGGAGGAGATCGATGGTCCCCCCGGAAGGATGTATTACAACTACATCCTGTATGACTCCACCAACCTCACCAACGATTGTACCTTCGAAGAATTTGTTCGCTCTGTCTTCTATGTAGGCAAGGGAAAGAAGGTATATATTTGGAGAAAATCACATGAGATCTTGTTTTAGGGTCGCATGTGGGATCACGTCGCTGATGCCGCGAAATCAGATGGCTCCCTCTTCCTATATAAGGATGGCATAAAGATTGGAACGATCCTCGAGATATGGAAGAATAAAGGTACAATCGGGATGGTGATGTTCAACGAGTATGTCTCAAATGACAAGTCCCTTTGTGTGGAAGACGCAATTATCCGATGGCTGAACATTCTGGAGCTAACTAATATAGCCTCAGGTTCTGAGATCATTCCGTTGAACATCATGGATTTCAAGCATATTGGCATATATGGTCTTCGATTGGCTTGGCTTGCCGCTCTACGACAGCCACTTGTGAAAGTTACGAAACACGATGTTTTGAATTAAATAAATGTTGAATTTCCTTCGTAGCACGCAAAGAAATCAAAAGGGAGAATCTGTATGGAAAGTGCAAGAAATGCATCTATCATTCGAACAACCGATGCATATGCAAAGCGCATTTTCTATTCAAAGCAGAAGACCCCTCTACGGATTAACAGTACAAAACACAACGTAATTTTATTACAAAAATTTGACAGTAGAAAACGTATGAATTAATCACCATCCAGCTTCGCCAGAAGGAGCACCACCAAATCCGAAAGTAGACCCGATGCCACTGCCATGAGCTACTTCTTGAAGCCAACCAGGCACAACTTGTTGTGCTGTTTCCATACATCTATAACAGTTTGATAAGCTATTTAAAATAATTGTAACTTACTTGATCAGTCCAGGAGCAAGTTTACCGTCTTGATCAGGGCTAAACAAAGAGATGGCTCGACCAGCATGACCGACGCGTCCAGTCCTGCCAATGCGGTGAATATATTGATCCACTTCATCGGGCATGTCGTAATTAATGACCAGATCTACACCTTTCTAAAAGTTTGTTGAGTAATGAAACTGAATTTCAACTAACAATGTCCAGTCCTCTCTCAGCAACGGCAGTTGCAACCAATACAGCTTTCTTTCCTTTAACGAAATCAGAGATTGCTTGGCTTCTCTGCTGCTGTTGACGATCACCATGAATTGTTGTAGCTGAAAAATAATTCATCACGAAAACAAACAAAACGATTACCTGGAACACCAGCATCACAAAGAATATTACCAAGAGTGTCAGCGAATGTTTTCTTGCTGACAAAAATGAGAGTTTTCTTTTCGAAAACATCAGATCCTAAAGTGAACGTGTACAGTGGACAAATTAAATCCTTACCGTCTTTGACCTCTCTCTTGTACTGGTCTATTCCCAGACATTCCATAAGTTTATCTCGTTTCGTTTTCTTGTCTTCTATTTGAATAATTTCTTGCGTAATGCATTTGTTGGCTGCGCCAATTTGATCAATAGTGATCATAGCATAATCACTGAAAAAGAACTATACAACAGACAGAATGGCTCACTTGGAAAGCAGCTTTGAGGCAATATTTTGAACTTCTCCAGGGAAGGTGGCGCTAAACATAAGTGTTTGGCGTTTGCTATCAGTGCTGCCACTAATAACGGTGACATCTTCACCAAAGCCCATATCAAGCATTCTATCTGCTTCATCCAAGACGAGGAAGCGCAACTAAAAGTAACAGGTTGAACTATTTTTCTAGTATCGTACTTTTGAGAGAGAGATAAACTCTGCTTCTATAAAATGCTTAACACGGCCGGTGGTGCCCACTATGATGGTAGCTCCGTTTTGTATATCATTCTTCTGAACAGTGACAGAGGTGCCGCCATAGAGACATTTGCAGGAGAGAATTGTACCAGAAGAGAATTTTCGGGCCTAGAAAACAATGGGAGAATTTAAAAAAAAAAGCAAACCTCATTGTAAATTTGTACAGCTAGCTCTCTAGTAGGGGCAAGAATAAGGCATCTTGGCAATGTAGGGGATTCTGCGGAATTTGATAGATCATTCGATTCCAGAAGTTTGCTCATAATGGGAAGCAAGAATGCTGCAGTTTTGCCAGAGCCAGTCTGAGCACATGCCAAAATATCGGAGCCTTAACATTCTGTAATTATCAGCTCACTATTATCTTACCCGACTTAATCAAAGGCGTGGCGTATTGCTGGACGGGCGTTGGCTTCAAGTAGCCACTTTTTATGACGTTCTTCTGAATTTGATCTGTGAGCTTCAACTCATCGAAAGACCTGCAAATCTATTAAAAAACGATCTGCCATGGCATACTGAATAGGAGTTATCTTTTCGATCTTTCCATTGATACCACCTCGGGTGAGCGTTACATCTGCATCAAAAAACCGCTCGAACATCGCTCCTTTTTCTATCTTGTTCATGTACAGGACTTCTTCGGACTCGTATTCCGGCACGAACGTACTGGCAGGTTTCGAACCATCTAAAGTAGATTATATGTCACGTAGATAAAAAGTGTTACCTTCACGAGGCTGTGGAGGCTCGGGGCAGTCGGCGCGCATATGTTCGGTCGATCCACAATTGAAGCATCCTGCCGAACCACCTTCTCGTGGCTTTCTTGGTTCCGTGCAATCGCGAGAGTTATGACCTTCTTGGTTACAATTGTAACATCCGCGAGGTCTGGCATCAACAGATTCTCCTATAAATTGAATGTGCATCTGGGCAGTGCTTAAAGGATACCTCCGAATCCTCCACCGCCAAATCCACCAGCTCCGAAGGTTGAACCGCCACCACCACCTTCACGACGTTCTCTAGGCTTGCGAGGCTCGGTACATTCATTTGATCTATGCCCGGGCTGGCCACAATTGAAGCATCCTTTAGGGCGATCGCCTCAAATTCAGATACTCAAATAAACAAAATATTCAAATACCTCCTCCACCACCACCGAAACCTGAAGATCCTCCACCACCACCAAAACCTGAAGATCCTCCGCCACTGCCAAATCCAGAAGATCCTCCACCTCCGAATCCAGATGATGGGGCATTTCCGAATCCCGAAGAACTGCTTCCAAATCCACTAGCTCCGAAGGCAGCGCTGTTGTTATCTGCGCCGCTACCAAAACCAGTGCTTTTTCCAAATCCACTCGATTGGTTGCCACCACCAAATCCGCTTCCGCCTATAAGCAAATGCTTTGTACATATGTCTACATATCGCTTACCGCCGTTTTCACGAGGTTTGCGCGGTTCAGTACAATCTCTGGAGTTATGTCCTTCTTGGTTACAATTGTAACACGCTCCACGTGGCCTGGCATCTCCATCTCTTGGTTTACGGGGTTCCG
Source organism: Oscheius sp. DF5033 (assembly GCA_964036215.1). Classification (NCBI taxonomy): domain Eukaryota; kingdom Metazoa; phylum Nematoda; class Chromadorea; order Rhabditida; family Rhabditidae; genus Oscheius; species Oscheius sp. DF5033. The sequence goes on from CAXIWN010000006.1 coordinate 3,847,942, forward strand.
GGCAATCTCGCGAATTATGGCCCTCTTGGTTGCAATTATAACAAGCTCCTCTGAGTTTCTTTGGCTCAGTACAGTCACGGGAGTTATGCCCGTCTTGTCCACAATTGAAGCATCCACGTTTAGCGTCACCAGAGTCACCTATAATCTTAGGTACTTGAAAAGACTTTAAAGACTACCTCCGAATCCTCCACCTCCAAATCCACCTTCACGACGTTCTCTAGGCTTACGAGGCTCGGTACATTCATTTGATCTATGCCCTGGCTGGCCACAATTGAAGCATCCTTTGGGACGGTCACCTGAACAGGTTAATGAAAACAGAAAGATGTGCTTTTACCTCCTCCGCCACCACCAAAACCAGAAGATCCGCCTTTTTCTCCGCCACCACCAAATCCAGAGGAAGGCTCACTTCCGAATCCAGCAGAGTTGCCGAATCCGCCCGATCCAAAGCCACCGCTGTTTCCGAATCCACTCGCTTGGCTACCACTTCCAAAGCCGCTACCACTTCCGAAGCCGCCACCTCCACCAAAGCCACCACTTCCAAAATCACTTGCCATTTTCTGAAAGATGGAAGTTTACTAACTACAGACGAATAAAAAAACGCATGAAGAACCCAGAAAAAGAAACAGAGCAACAACACTCAACCGTCTGCATGAGGAAAAGGGCCAGTGCGAATCCCAAAAATTACAAAAGTGACGCCGAAACGATTTCCTGCATGAGGGACGCGCGAAAATTTGAATGTCTTTTGTGAATATTTTGATTTCTCTATAGAGATCTAAACTTCATTATACTTCGTAGTTTTTCATCAAAAAAAAAACAAAAGAAAAGAGTAAGAAGCTGGAGATATAATAAAACTCAACTACTGATAGCATTTACGAACATGTAACCGTTGTAATTATATTTTTCCCTGTCGTTTATGTTCCAAAGTTTTTTTTCGTTTCTAATGAGATCATTTGATGTTATAAGTTTATTAGAAGGTAATGAAAATATTCTGAATGCGAATACTTACAATATATTTATTAAAAATTCTAACAACTAAAAGCAACAATAAAACACGTGGAAATGTGACGGAACTCGAAGAAAGGGACACGTTTGAAGAATGGGAACAGCCGGAATGCAGACTGTTGGGAGACGCAAGACGACGGCTAAATATTTTGTAGACATTTTTTTGGTTCTGTTTTTACAGATTTACAAAGGAGAAAGAATGAAGAAAAATTACACAATTTGGTGACAAAAATGTATGAAAGAATTACGGGGGACCGGGGTACGGCTGGGCCGTTATTTAGGCAGGAGGGGAATGAAAGCTCGTTTAGAGGCACTAGGTGCCTTTGCACATTGGGCAAAGACTATTTTCCCTTTTATAAATAAATTATTATAAAAAACGAAGAGAAAATAGCCTTTTCACAGATAAATCGCAAGGCCCAGGTCGTGAAACGACCACAGAAAATCGCCTACTAACCAGGAACCGTGGCTTGTTAGGTGAAATCATACAATTTCAACCACATAAGCTACAGAACATAGTTTTCGAGCGAAAAAAATGAAAAATAATACAAGAAAAAGGGTTATTCTACGTGAAGTGGGGGAAGTCGCGCGTCGTCTCCCGGTTTAGTTACTCCCATTATTATGTTTTTAGATAAAATCGACACCTAGAGGGAGGTGGATACCCGGAGAACAACCCGTTGAGACGTCTATTGAAGGACTGGGTCCCATTGGCCCTAGGCCAAGGCTGGTGAGTCCGGAATAAGGGCTCCCGAAGCCTGCGACTCCAATTTCACGTACGGTTGAGGAGCGGGGTCGGCCTGCGTGATCTCGCGTCCACACCGAGTTGCGTCTATAAATTTATTGTATCTTTTTTTTATAGAGAAACTGACTCAAACAGTAGAGACCGGGGGATGTGAATCGGAGAAAAGCCACTCCCAGGAAGAATCCCAATGCGACACAGATGATCGAAGTCACGATGTACATCAAATAAGACGGGCTTTCGGCACATTGAACTGTAATTTTTGACAATATGTCCCATTCAAAATGGGGACTTACTCTGTGGTCGAGTGATGTTGAGATTGAAGATGCTGGGAATTGGCTCTCGAAGTGGTCCGTATCCACCGGTACGACTGACATCAACGCGGATGGGGATGTCCAGACGGGCGGAGACCTTGGCGTCTCCGCCCATCTCCTCGAGGATCGGCTGTCGACCACCTACACCGTTACAATGGGCAGCAGAAGGACACTGAAAATGGAAAATCAGAATATCTCCTAGAGAGGGGAAGAAAGAGAGCGGGCGCCCCGACGACTCGTCGCCGTCGACTGTGGCTCATTTTATCTGGGAGGCCAGAGAGCGCAGCAGCAGTTTTTTGTGTTGGGTGGCAGTGCCGGCGAGTGAAAAAAAACGCCTGGTGCCAGGCAGAGCGACCCTGGTTCAACCATTCTCGGTATAGAAAAAACGGCAGGGCGAGAGAGAAAGACTGTCGACAGGATTCGACCCAGCTGGGGGAGATGATGAAATCAGAGTAATAAAGGATAGCCGAGGAGGAGGAGGAGTGCTGTCTGCCATCCTGAGGGAAAAACCTCTTCAGAAGAGCAGAACTCAGCTGTCGACCTTCTGTCCGTCTCCTTGTTAGCTTTTTGATAGTCTCTGCCTGTGCCCGCGCCATTTTTTTCAACGACCTGGGGGTGCGCTTCGGCTAGAGAGTACACACATCGCGGAGGGCAGGCGAAAAAAGTGGCGGCTAAAAAAATGACCGCCACGGGCAACAAAAACAGCTCGTTGTTCTCACTTTCAGCTAGTTTTTTCGGAGGAAAGCGAACAACGGAGAGAGAAATTTGAATACAAGCTGGTTCCGGGGGAGGTCGACCGTCGCTGCCTATGTCTTGGAGACATGGGAAAAGAGGACATTCCGCTGACGATGGCTACCCAACAAGGAGAAGAGCATAGTGGTCAGTGAGATGATGCTAACCAGCGCAGGCGTTTTTTGCCCTCCGGCCCGTACCAGTCAGTACACGCTCCGCCCTCCCCACGTTGGTCAGCATCAGGGGTGTGCGGATAGTAAATTTTACTATCCGAAACGGATAACGGATAATCCGGAAATCGAAAAAACTATCCGTTCCGGATATCGGATAATCCGTATCCGGAAGGAACTATCCGATCGGATACCGGATAGTGGTTCCGGATAACGGATACCGGATCCGGATACCGGATAGTAGCGTTTTTTTCGCGTTTTTGCTCTAATTTCCATAAAAATTTCTGCTGGTATCGTTTTATTATGACATAAGAACACCTAAAACATAAGTATGACCTGAAAAGCTGTCATTTTATGACACCCCTGCCCAGCATTAAGTCACGACAAAAGTTCTGACATCACCGTCAACTAGAAACCCCCGTAACTGCTTTGTTTTTTGCTCTATCTGTGATGCTTCTGCTTAAAAATGATCCAAATGTCCAATCTACTAGTCTCTGAGTTATAAAGAGAAGCATTGTTTTGGATAAAATAATCGGGAAATCCATGGCTGGGTATACTCATACTTCACAGGGGATCCTTTCTTGCCGTGTATCGAACTAGCTATGATTGATATACCATTCGATAGAGCATAAAAAATTATGTTGTTTCGTAAATTTTCAGTTGCGGAATCCCTCGGGGTAAAAAGTTATGGCCGATTCCAGATTGACATTTTACATGGGAATTTCGCATTTCAGGGTTTTTGGCATGCCACCCAGCAAGACACAACTTTTCCCACGAAGCAGCGTGGCCGAGTGGTTGAGCGCTCTCCTATCACATTTTGGTCCCGGGTTCGATTCCGCCTCTGCCCAACCTCCTTTTTCTTTTTGGAAACGTTCCAAATACATCATTCTACCATTTTTTCTCTTACTATGACTCTTATTATGAGGATGTTAGGTGTGTTTCTCGGCCGCTGACCAACCAGGGTACTTGTGGATAATTCCTGCATCTGCCGTACTCATACATCATAAACAAAGACTATTCATGATGCGTACAGTACACAACAAGAAAAGTAACGAGAGAAAAAATGATTTTTCGATGAATTAGAACGTTTGCAAAAAGAAAAAAGAAGTTGGCCAGAGCTGGAATCGAACCTGGGACAAAAATGCGATAAGTGAGCGCACAACCACTCTGCCGTGGGAGTTTCCTCCCCCCCATCGACTTGTGTAGGTTTTGAGGCTTTCACTGATTTGGCATTTTTGCCTCTTATTGCGGAGTGATTTAACGGTTTTTCACTGTAAAATCTCGAAGCTGGACTATCCGTTATCCGCCCGGATTTTAGGTCACTATCCGTTTCGGATATCGGATAATCCGGAATTTCAAAATACTATCCGACCGGATACGGATCCGGATAATTATCCGGAATTTCGCCAATTATCCGGATCCGGACTATCCGGTATCCGGTATCCGCACACCCCTGGTCAGCATGGGAGAAAACGGAAATAGAGACATGGCTATGAGGGAATAAACGAAAGATTTCGAAACTAAAATATGGAATTTTTAGATTTTTAAACCGAACAAAGAGAAAGAGAAGGCTACGGATGGCAAGTACAGTTCATCCAGAGGAGTCGACGGCCATGGAAGAGCCGTAGCCCCGGCAGATGACTTTTTTCGCCTTCCACCGCATTTTGGAGACAAAATACACATTTTCTAGGTCCTAGATAGAGTACTTCTCCAGTTTTCGCAAGTTTTACCCATTCCCGAATACGAAACATCACGAGTAGTCAAGTCTTTTTTTTGCTCCGGAGAGGTGCCAGGCCGTACGGGACGCCGCCATGAACCAATCTTAGGAAATAAAAAACGACGCCTAGCTTTGAAACTCAAAAAGAGTTAGGGAAACGAGGGACAGGAAGTCTGGAGACTTGGGAAGGATAGCAAAGGAGACCTTGGCTATTCCACTCTCAATTAGAGCCTATAATTCCTACAAATTATTGTAGAATTATATCACTTTTACATATCTAAAACATCGATATTTTAGGTCTAAACTATCGGGAATGAGCCCCTATTCCTCGATATTTCATTAATTTTTTGTAATTTTGTAAAATTCCGGCCAAAAAACGCGGGGAATCCCTTTTCCCACGCGAATATAACCGAAATCAGCTGGTTTTTGCCTGTTTCGTGCTTCTTTCTTTGCACTTTCCTTTCGACGGTTGCACTTTTTACGTACTGGGAGAGAGAAGGGCAAAAAACGGCCTGGGGGTCGCCTCGGCGAGATAGTGCAGGCGGTGGGGAGAGCGGCAGAGGAGGGCAAAAAAAGAGCAGCAAGGCTTGAAAAAATGGCGGCGGTGGGGAAACGGGGGAAGCAAACCGCCAGAGAGACTGAAATCAATGGAAAAAAGACCATAAATTTCTAGGAAATCGAGAATTGCGTGATATCGTGGGAAAATGACATCATTCAGCCCCAAGGGTTCAAAATATGCCCGTTTTCCCTATTTGGCTATCAAATTCAGCAAAAATATGCATTTTTCCTATGAAATTTCCTAAAACATGGGTTTTTATTCCCACGTAAGACCTTTCCTGCGATATTTCCTACGGAACACGAACATTTTCAACAGTCAAATGACTTACGCTGCGATTTTTCTGAAAATGTAAACTGACCAATGGTATTCCCTTGATTCTGTGCTTGTTTTCAGCTGTACAGATGAATACCTCACAACGGAACATGAATTCAGGATATCTATCTGCTCTTCCCCTAGAATCTCTGGTTATTTTCTCTCTGTCAGTTTTCTCACTTCGGTAGGATGTTCGTGGTGGTAACCAGCCGAATTTCGGTCTCCTCAGCCGACAGAATTTGAGCATTTGGTTGGAAGATGGCCGATTTGAATACACGTTTCCTTGGATCATACACGGGACAGCCATTCTCCAAAATGGTCACCGGATTTTCAGGGCTTTTCCAATTTCCAAAAGTACATTTTGACGGGTAAGAATAGATCTCTATATTATTATTTTGTATTCCATAGAAAGAGATAACGAACCAGGGAATTCTCTTGACATGGTGGGGATGACCGGGGCAATGAGAATCGACAGCTGGTCATCGAGCAACGTCGGGATGTATGATCGTCTCAGGTCGATTTGTTCATACCGATTGAAGATTTGGAAGCGAGAATGTTCCATTTTAGGCGTGTAGGTGGGGAAGGAACAGCTCACGCTGTACTTGTCCGTATTACCGATGTTCAACTGAAAACAAGGTCATTCTGCCGTCGACGACACTCTGCCCTACCCAAGTGAAATATCTTTTCCCGTAGTCGAGAACCTTCTCTTCAATTCCGCAGCCATCATAAGGAGTAGACACCGAGTAAGACTAAAATCGGGTAATCAATCAGTGGTCGACTCTGTCTCACGTCTCTTTTCTCTTCTCGAAGGCGGCAACCATCTCCAAGGGTAAGATTAGCTGTCGACAATCGACGAGCCCCCGAAGCTGTGATAAAAGTGTGAACTCTTTCCATATTGGCATCCATCTGTACAGTCATTTTGTCATCGTCGCAAAAGACCCGGATAATGGGGATATATTCGTCGAATCCCTGATCGGGATCATCATCCTCTTGAGGTGTGACCGAGCCGACTGAAACCAAGTAGATTATCGAGGACACACCGTCGGATCCTACCAAGAAGAACCAAAACCAGAAGTCCTCTCATGATGTGAAATCTCGTTTGAGACAGAGGCAGCCTGAAAATGAACAAGATTCAACTGAAGTCGACAGGAGGAGAAGATATTGAATGTTGAGGTTGAAAAATGACGCCAAAGATCTGCCCACCTCTCCGCTTTCAATTGAAAATGTTTTTGTGAAAAGAAGAAAAAGAGATAAGCCAAGTACGAATAATCTGCAACGAGAAACTGAACGGCAAAAACTAAGAGAATCGTCGACTTCCTCCCCCACCCCTTGTCAAGACTAATTTGCGCGTCAACTTATCATTTACTGGGCGGATATTTTCAGTTTTTTTCGTTGAGAAAAAGATCAAAGGCCCTGGCGCCAGTAGTCAATTAGATTTGCAAATGAGAGAGGGAGACATGTCTGTGAGTCACTTTTTGATCTCTTCAGAGGTCAAAAGAGGACGAAGGGAATTATGCATAGAATAGAAAAGAGACTTGTTTGGAGGAGAACAGCCAAAAACAGACAAAGATGAGCCGACGGATGACGAGAGACTTATATTTAGAGAAACAACAAATTGGAAGGAGCATAATGAGACAGAAAATAGAAGGTCGACAATAAGGGATAGATTGAATGGGACTGGCCGACCAACCGACGACCGTCAACAGACGACTACTCCCAATTTTATTGTTTTAGACGTCTAGACGGCGGGGCTCGCGCGACGAAGGTCTTAGTCAGCCAAGCTACAGCCAGCCAGCTGGTAGACAGTTTTTTTGTCCGACAGATGTGAGCAAGAGATGTCTCCGTCGGGTGATATTTCTCAGACAGACACCCCAATTAGCCGAGAAAAGACCAAGGGTAATTGGCTGACATGGCAGACCAGGGAAGAGCCAAGGACATCGTCGTTGTTGCCTTCGCTGACAGTTTCGATTATCTTCCGATTTGTGACGAGCAACGGAATGCCAAGTGGTCGTCGACGTCGAATTAATTTGAACAGGAAGTCAAAGTGTTTATCTTCGAAGCAAGTCGTCATACTGTACTCCTTGTGTGAGAGAGAATATCAGAGGGAAAACAAGAAGGAGGAGGAGGAATAATAACCGAAGAGGGCGGACTGGAATGAAGGGGCGGTCCGAGGAGAAGATGAAATGAGAAAAATTAAAAGGAGAGAAAAAAGGAGAAGCATGCTGTTGTAAGCTGTCTGAGCTGACTCCAAAATAGTCAGATATTTACAAGAAAACATTTGAACAACTGGTTCTTTGAACCGTCGTTTGTTTACTACGGCGACGACTGTTCCTTGAGAGGCTGACTGTACCAGACGGATGGATCCAACTCTTCCCAGTCTGAATGGCTTTTCTCTTCCTTTATGATGGGAGACTGGCTGGGACTTTGACTGTCTCAAAAAACGCTTGGATCTTGACTGTATCTCAAGTGAGAGACGATTACCCCTCAAAAATGAAAATAACAAGAAAATTAGAAAGGACTCCCATTTCATGGAAAATTCCAGGCCAGGATAAAGTGCTCCCTTTGGAGATTAATCTCCACGAATGTCGAGGGGATTAAAGGGCAAAAAAGCATCAAAGATATTGGCAGAATAATTACTGGAAATGTCTAGCTGTTTTCTTCATTCAAGGAAGTAAATCTACAACCATTTCCAGCCGCTGCACATGATGTTTTCAATTGTGCTGCTGAATCATTCGATGTCTAGACGCGGCGTTCTCTTCCTTGAATTCCCCCCTTTTCTCGTGGCAAAACAAACATAACTCTGACTCAATCTATCCCTCTTTTCTTTCTAGTTTACTGCCACATTTAATTTGTCTAAAAGGGGATTTTATTTATCTCTGGGATTGGCATCATTGGCCCTTTTTCTTAGAATATTCGAAAAAAAGATAAGAGAGATTTTTAGGCATCTTCCCCCTCAAAAATCCCTCCTCTTCCGTCGACCTTTGCGCCATTTTCCCGTGGCTTGTCTGCAACATGTGACCCCCCTCTACCAACTCGTCTGGCTGTTTTGTTTTCCCAAAATAAACAGGGCGTTCAAAGGAAGAGTCTAACCCATCCAGACAGGCCGAATCTGCATAAATAATGGCGCGTTGAATAAATGACAAGAATCGCTTCTGGAAGGGCGACGGCAGCAGATGACGATGAGAAAAAAACTCGTGCTATTCTGTTCAATTTCATGCATCATAACAGCGGAAAATTTGAGCAAAGAGGGAAGGAAGATGGTTCTTTTGATGGCAAGTCAAGGGAGAAAAATAATTGACAAGAGACAGTCAGTGGCCAGACAGTCAGTAAAAAGGAGAAGGGCAAGTACAAATGCCAAAATGTGTGCAAACAGGCAGCCGAATAACAGATTTAGCAGACGAGGAGGAGAGAAATCCCATAAAAGGAGGACGGCGATCCGAAGGAGCAAAAAACATTGGCAGAAGAGAGACCAAAGACGGCAATTAGACGACGTCTGGAAGGAAAAACAAGAATTGCAGAAGTTATAAATAATTTAAAATAATTGAAAGAGATTTCCTTGTCTTTGCTTTGTTTTTGGCTTGAATACGATGGAAAATAGATGCCCCGGACAGGACCAGATAACACATTGTCTGGGCAGGAAAAAGAGAGAGACGAAACATAATTGATCGACAGGCAAAGAGAGAGAGAGAGAAAGACTGTTTTGGTGGATGTAGTGAAGGAGAAAAAGGAATGAATTAAAGAAGAAATAGAACTAAAAGATAATAGAAAACAGGGGACTGATCAAAATATTGATTACCATCGAGACTGTTTATGGTCAAGTCGACAAAGATCAACACGTTCCCTCAAGAACAGCTGTTTTTCCTCGCCTTTGGCCTGTTGTTCCCACCAAGCGATTGACTCGCCCAGCGACAAATCGAGCCAGACAAATCCCAGACTATAAATAGACAGAGGAAGTCTAAATTTAGGGAGAACAACATTTTAAAGAATTAGAGTAGAGGGAGTATGCAGAAAAGCGTTGGTGGTCCGGGGGCTGTCTGCTGTTGTCGGCGGACGGCCGTTAAGAGAGAGTGTCTAGACGCGGGAGACGCAGAACTGGCCCGCCAGCCGAAGAGGGGACATACCGGCCGCGGAGGGCAACAGAACACAGCTAAAACTCATCCCCCAAATATTAGACCTTTTTTTATTGGAAATAGTAATGGCAGAGTTCAATTATTGCCCCGGGAGAGGCGGGTGACTGACAGACGACGACTCCAGACAGACAGACGACGGCGGTCGGAGATTGCCCTCCTTATTTATGTCTTTCCTTGGGGAATGGGAGGCTGTCTAGGTGGCTAGTCAGTGAAAGCAAAACACACAATATGTCCTCCATTTTGGATGTCTGTAGAAAACAATGTCTGGAGGCGGAAGACGGTAAATTGTAGCTTTGACCCCCCGAAAGAAGCCCCCGGCCGCTTTACTGAGTCGTCTTCTAGAGAACTCAAATTAAAGAAGAGAAATAGAGGGGCTCAAAATTCAAGGAAAATAGACTCGAACTGGTCATTGACTTGGTAGGTCTTTGAGACGTCAAACTCTAATTATTGCTTTGGAATCTGCCCTCTGACATGGGTTGTCGACAAAATGATGCTCATCTGACGAATATTTTGATAACAAAAAGAAAATAGAAATGGATTACTGTAATGACCACCAGCTTCAGGCACGACGCACAACACAAGCGTGAGAACGTGGATAATTTGAAATCTCCATGATAGTTTTAGAGGAAGATAAAAGACACTTGAGTGTTTATTTTGACATACCGTAATCCTGAGAGATAAGGCTACGTGCTCGATTAAAGAAGAAAATCTTCCGGTGGTTTCCTCTCCTCCTTTTTTATTGCGTCTAGACACATCTTTTGCCAGTAAGCAGTGTATCATCCTCTCGATCATAATCCATTCATCTATGAGACCACTTTTGCAGCCATCGAGATGCTTTTTTTAAATAAAAGGAAGCCCGAATTTTTTCTTTCCAAGACGCATCAACACCTTGGCAAGTCAGAAAGTTATTACTCATAGCCGGCAGGGCAGAGAACTTTGAGGACAAACTTCGAAAGAAAATCTCGTCGTAGTTTTGACCCTGTTGACGACGAGGAGTACAAGTCCCCTATGACTCATACCAAAAATCTCTCTGGCAAGTAAATATGTTTCATGGAACGGCGGGAGCTCTTTCAATCATTCGGAGAATATTCGGTGTAAAATTGACCGTGCAGTTTCAGATGTTTTCCTGCAGCTGCCACCTAGTTGACAGGTATTCCCTATTCCTCAAAATAGTCCCATAAATTCGTGTATGGATCATTAGATTGATGGTTGTAACTGGCGATGTTTATAAAAGTAACCAAGGTCGAAGTCGAGACGACGATAGGCGGAAGTTGCCGGCTATCGTCGAAGGACAGTTCATCCGTCCTCAGAATGTCCTCATTAGCTTTGTTATTGTCTCAGAAAACGTCTACTGAATTTTCACCAGGGAACTGCTATTTTTCAGCCTTTTTACCATCCATTGATAGGGAGTCGAAATAGAGAAACCGCCAAAATTTGATCTGACCGAACATCTTTACTGTAACTTCTCCTCCTCTTCTTTGTTTTCCCGAAGATGTCAATTTTCGCCTCTTTTCAGAAAATGAAGACAATGATTGTCATCCTTCTTCTGCCAGTCGCAGTCATCAGCCAAGCTTATTCACGATATGCTAACCTCGACTACGCTAGATTCCCTTTGACTTATCAGTATACACAACAGATGGCCGGTCCCAGTTATGGCTACCAGACACAATTTTAGTAAGTACGAGACGTGTGCTAAATTGTGCCAAAGGACGGCGGAATACAAATCTCGGGAAAATTTGTCTGGGAAAACAAATGGACAATAGAAATCAGATAAAAAACATCGTTTTGAGAAGGGAATATGACAGTTCGGGTATCAGTCCGTGCCAACGACGCAACCCGTTTTTGGCCTTTGTCCAAAGGTCTCCGAACTGATAGATTTTGTTCTAATGATTAGGCCGCTTATTATAAAAGACACCTTTCAGCCCTCTCGGCGGTCGAGGGATCAACATCAGTCCCTATCCCTATTCGTCGTCTTACGTCCCAACCAGCTACAATGTCCCCACGTATGCCAGTTACTACAAGAATTACTACACTCCGCCAGCCGGAAATGATCTCTACTACAATAGCGGTTGGAATCAACTTCTCAATGGCAATATCCGAATGGGGAATGACTTGGCGGCCATTTATTTACTCTGTGAGGGCAGAATTTGTCAAGGGTAGAAGAAATAAAGATGAACTTATCTCTTTTTGAACTGGGTTAACAGCTGGCCGTCGGGAAGTGGGTTAGTCGCTGGAGAAAGCTTTCCAAGGACTCTTCGCCTGCATATAAGCTTTGTGACAACCTCGTTCATCTGCTGGCTTGCCCATCGGCAACTCGCTTTATCTTTTAGCCTTGTCTCAAAAAGTCGTCTTTAGATGCATCGGCTACTCGTCTTGTCCCTCGTCGCTGTCGCCCTTGCCCAGTACCCCGTCGCTCCGAGATATAGTGTTTATAATAACAATTACTACGGTAGCTATGGCCCCGATCCCAGGATGTACTATCAACAGCAGTATGCCCAGCAACAACAGCCAATATATTACAATAATTACAACAATTATTACCCCTACAAGTAGGAGAACTTCTTCTAGAGGAAGATGACCACTTTCAGTTACCAGTACAGCAATTACGGAGGATATGGAGGATACGGCGGATATAGCAACAGTTATGCCCAGCCACAAATGGGATTTATGGGAATGCACAACGATGGTAATGGCAACCTGAGGATTGGAAATGACTTGGCTGCTTTGTATATCACGTGTAATGGGAGAGGCTGCCCCGTCAGAGGATAGTCGACGCTTTTTATCCGGTTACTTTCACTCGATCTCTCTTTCTACCCGAAAAAGACAAATTAAACAATAAATAATTTATTGTCATAATTTCTATTACCCGCTGGGATAGACATAGATTAAGTATTACGAAAAAAAGAAGGATCACTGGACTAGAAGTCTACATCGACTGGAACATACGATGCTTAGGCGGATGGCGGACGAGGTACTCATTCTTCAGAATATTCGAGATGTGCACCCATCCCAGGTTCAGACAAATCTCGGCAGCCGCCTTCTCGACCAGTCCGGTGTCCTTGCCTTCGCCTCGACCATCTTCAATCGCCTTCCAGAGATACTTCAACGCTCGACCGCTGTGTCCATGCGCAATGGCGTGTTTGGCCGATAGGATAAGACACTGAAAATGAGAGGATATTTACAAGAAGAGAAGTTGATATTACCTTTGTATCATCAGGAGCAATGTACTTGAGAACTTCAGCATAAGCCGTGTCGACGCCGGCTCTCGTGGCTGGATTGCCACTTGCCTGTGCTTCTGCCTTCTTCTTTGCATCCTCCTCCATGCCCTCTTTAGCTGCCTTCAGTTCATTGACGCCGTAGAGTTCACTCTTGAAAATCTTCGGAATTTCCAATGTGCTGATAGCCAGATGACTGTCGACCAAAAGGGTCGCTTTGGCCAGAAGGACATCAATTATTGCCGTCTTCCTCTCTTCCATTACTCTAGAAATTTACTTCTAATTGAAAAAAGAAAGAGCACAAACTTTTTGAGTGAGATGCTCTCCTCGTTCTGTTCCTGTCGACATCCCATAAAACGTTGGACCTCGTCCGACTTACAGATCTCCAAAATTTGTTGGAAGATGAGATTGAGAGTGTCGGTCTCGGCCTCGGATCGATTGTTCTTTGCTAGGAGCTGTTTCATTCTGACAGTCAACAAGGGCAAATGTGTCGGATGCTGTTGAAGGAGATCCGTGTACAGTTGAGTGGCCTCTGCTTCGTCTTTCAGCTTCTCCAGCCAGGTGATCTTCAAATCTCGGAGAGCGTCTTCCATCTCCTGTTTCTGTTCTTTCTTGCCTTCTTTCTCCTTCAATACAATCATCGACGGGCCCTTGGCTGCTCGGGCTGAATACTCCGTAAAGTGGTAATAGACAGTCGTCTTGTCGGCCGCTTTCAGATCCGCCTCTTCAAACATCCTCAGCTCTCCCTTCAGATAACAGCCAGCTGTCAATGCGACTGGTTTGAAAAGTCTAAAGATGTTTTTAACTAAAAAATGGAATTTCCCGCTCACTTGTCATCATTTATACTGCCAAAATACATGGAGATTTGCTCGCCAGCTGGGTAAACTTTCTTCGACCATTTGCTACCGGATCTCTTCCAGGCACCGAGGGCCTCTTTGTAGACATCCAAAGTAATCGGACTGGCCACTTTGATCGACACGTGCAAGGGGACATCTCTCAATGTCTCGAGGAAGGCCTCATCCGAATGGCGGAGCTGTGCCTGGACCAAATGCTCGCCCTTTTCCAACTTCATAACCCACTATAATTGATAAATTATTCGAAAAAAAGAGAAAACATACTCTGTCGGGGAAAGGACCACCAGCTCCTACGTAGCCTTTGGTAGCATTGAAGACTTGGAAAAGGAGACAATCGGTCGGACTCTCGTAGAGATATTGAGACATTCCCGGTAATTCCAAGGCTACCTCAGCTGCTTTCAACACTAAAAATTCGGACTAAAACACAAAGAAAAGTGCTTACAATTGAACTTGTAAGTGAGAAGTAGTCGATTGATTTGAATTCCAGGCTGGAAGACATCTTGTGGCCCGAGAGGTTCGATTTTGGCCGGTGCGGATTGCTTTAGCGGGACTACCAATGTCTTCAATTGGGCGGTGGGGTTGACTTCGACCGGACGGAACGAGGCAATATTGGCAAGAAAATGAGCAGAGCCGGACTCGTGTACCAGATGGATCTCATCGGGTCTCGACACGCCGTGGAATTTCACTTCCATTTGCACTTTGGCCGGTTTCTCAATTCCTCTCATCCATGAGCGAGCCAGGCACAATTCGATGGTTCGGCCCGCTTTGACTGGCACATATTTTATCCATTCGTCGTGATCCGGTCCCAGAATCTGCAATATTCTCTATTACTAAAGAGAAAGGGAAATGGGAAACAGAGGAGAGAGAATACGCACAATTCTTCCCTTCCGTCCTACCTTGTAGTCTTCCGTATTCCGATAGCACGTGTCGTCGACCAACATCACTTTGTGCAGAATAAAACGATCGCCAGGAATCTTTGACAAACTCGTCACTTTGACCTCTGTAAATCCCAAATAAATCAGGTGGATAAGAGGACATACCGGCTACTGTAGCTCCAGCTGGGACAGTGATAAATCTTCTAACAGGGCAGCCCGAATGGGCGTCGAAATTGTACTCGATACTGGCTGTCTTCGGGTTCGCCTTTTCGGGTCGAATGACAGTAATCGGGACACGGAAGATGGGACCGAGATGGGTAGCCCGGGCGTCGTAGGCCATCACTTCTCCATAGGCTGCTTGTCCCTCGGCTACTTTAGTTGGATCGACTTGGATAAAGAAATTCCTCTGTCCGGAAGTGGCTACAAAAGTCGCCGGGGCAGTTATCCAATCGTGGGTCGTCTTCAGATTGAAATGTTTCTCAAATTCGATATGATGAGCAAGATCTAAACATTTTCCTGATAAAAATATACAAAGCGACCCTACCGCTAAAATTTTTGAACCGAGGTTGAACTTGGATGGTAAATTCTTTGACGTCGTTGGTCTGATAGGTCTCGCGGAGATAAATGCCACGAGTGACTCGAGCGCCGTCGGAGCAACGGACACGGAAATCTCTCAAAGTGTCGGGAAGGAAGGTCCCCGCCTTTCGGAGATATTCAAACGCATCGGCTATTTGGATCATTCCCTGCCCTTGGGAGAACTTTTCCTGGTTATCCGTCTGCTTGGCCGAATTCTCCAGCGCCACTCGAATCTGGTAGGCTGTCCATGTCTGCTTGTTGGCCATTAGACCCGAAAGGATACAAGCTGGAAACAGTTGGATAAAATGACGAGAGAAAAGAAAGTTACCGACTGAACCAGCTGCATTGGGAGAAGACATACTCGTGCCATTCATCATTTGAGCACCAGCACGGCAATAGCGAGGAACACCCGTCAAAGCAGCTCCAGGAGCACAGATAGAGACACCCAGCCAACCATCAGCACTGAAATATCCTCCTTATAAAGAATAAAGACAGAAAAACAAACGCTGGTCCTCGTGAACTCCACGGGTAGAGATTTCCTTTGACGACGTTGAATACTCCATAAAGAGGATCAGCCATCTCTGGGGTCAAATAGGCGCCGACACCGATGACACTGCTCGTCGTTCCTCCCGGTGCTCCTACTGTCGTCAATGCCGGTCCGTTGTTGCCCCCCGAAACCATAAAGACGACATTCTTTTCGGCTACCAGCTTCTTCAATTCACCAATAATTCGTCCTTTATCAGGGAGATGGGTTCCCTCTCCGAATGACAAATTCGCCACATGGACACCGTACTCGGCACAGAGATTGAAGGCTCGGGTGAGAGCTGTCCCCGTCTCCATGGCACCCAGTCGATTGTCTCCGATATTGAAGGAGATGACTTTGGCACCCGGGGCTAGTCCATTTTTCTTCGGCTCGTTTGGATAGTGAGCTGCTGCGATGTTAGCCACATGGGAACCGTGAGAGCCCGAAGCGGCACAAATCTCGACCCAGTTGCCTTTTGAGTCGATACGGAATGTGTATGTCATCTCGTCTGGAAATGAAACTTATAAGAAGAAACAGAAAGTGGTGTCACCTCGATCAGACAGCTTTCCAAATTGACCAGAACTTTTAAAAGAAGCCATTGGAGTGCAGAGATTGAGTCGTCCGCGGAAAGACGTATCGATACAGGCTCTAAAAATAATTCGACATAAAATATACAGTCAAAATGGACTCACAGCCATTGGTTGCCATCGTGCCAGGCGAGGACATCGGCAACGGGACCATTGTCTTCGAATTTATCGGCTTTCTTCAAGAAATCCACTTGACAGGCGAGATCTTCCCTCTCCAACATGTCGCTGAGCTTATCACTGAATCCGCCCAGTGCCTCCTCATTTCTGGCCATTCGTCGCTGGGTGTCGGCTAAAGCCATCTGATGTGACGGCTCCCAGTTCTCTTTCCTCTTTTCTTTCTTCACAATATCTTTCAAGGTTTTGGTATACAACTCGTAGATGGGTTTCACTCCCAGGTGCCATTTTCCAGAAGGATTGGACCATTCGGCGGGGATCTTCAGCTCTCGTCCCGTCAATCCGGTCACTTTGCCGTCGACGGCCGTCTTCACAGTCGAAGTGTCGACATCACCGGCTCCAGAACAATCAATACAGTCGATGAGTTTTCTCTCTCCAGTTGTTGTTGTCTAGAATTTAGAATAAAAAAAAGAGAAGACACAAGACAAATACCTGCATTCCTGGCATAGCCGGATCGACACCGGTGTCGAGGATGGCAATGAGGATACCGCGTCCATCGTACTCCGGATTGGCTTTGAGAAATGCTTCCTGTTGTGTCTCCTTCTTGGGCAGCAGAACTTCGAGAGGAAAAGCGCAGTCCGGCTGTCCTTCAGGGGTTGTGAGGCAAGTCGTTGACATGGCTATCTGAACACACAATGAGCACACAAACGAATGGCAAATTAGTCTGATACGGAAGGAAAAATGATAAACGGCACGCGACAAAATAACAAGAAACAAATTTTTCACGAAATTTCAGCGATATCATGGGGGTCGGTCGATTTCATGTAAACTGACGGGTCGACACAGGGCAATGACTGTGTCGCCCGATGACTATGTGAGAAAAGACAAGAAAAAGTAGCAGAGAGACTCACTGCCCGTCTGTGAATTGGAAACGGACGGCGAAAAGTGGGCGAGGCGACGAATCGACTGATGCGAAACCCACAGAATATCAAGTGGGCTTGTCGGCTGACGACGATTGGGAAAATAGTGATGAAGCGCCGAGAACTGGCGCTGAACTACCCGCTGAAAATAAGAGAAACATATAAAATACAAGAATGGGAAGGTTAGAAAGAGAGAGGATAGAGGAAGATGACAAATGAATGACAGGAGATGAGGCAAGCGCCATCGGAAGCAAAAAGCGGTCGAGTAGAGGTCAAAGCGAAAAAAATAAAGGGAAAAGCCACGTCGAATGGTTTTCTCCTTTATTTTTGAAGGTGACTGCTTTTCTGTGATAAAACGAAGCCATTGAAATGAAGATGAATATAAATGAAGTAAGGCAAAGGTGTCAAAATCAGCGGTTACGCAATTGCGTCCCAATGACATCGACGGGAAATTGTACGGTGACTCGTCGATTTCACAAATCTTTCACAACCTTACAATTTAATAAACAACCAGAGAGAGAGACAAGATAAAAAGTAAGAAAGAAGAAACAATGTATAGTAGGATCTTTATTAGTGATCACTCGGCAGCACTCAATTTGACGGCCGTCTCGCCGGTGACAACGCCCACGGGCTTTCCAGAAGCAAAAGGAGCATTGGGATCGGTGACACCCTCGGCGACGGAAGCATACTGGATGGTGAGGGTATCCGGCTTGGCAGGACCTTTAAATTCAAAGTTAAAACGAGTAAGAAACGGCTTTCACCTTTAGTGCGAGTTATTACGAGGTCGACTGTACCGCAGACCTCGATAATTCCCGAGGTGGTGTTGGCCGAGTAGTTGGAATTATTCGAAAAACGCACTTTATACGCAATTCTCTGGTCGGTATGATTTGTAATCTTGTGTCGGCTCGTTCCTCCGGCTGCAGAGATCGGGCAGGTTGGTGGATTGACCGACAGCTCGAAGCCCATTTCTTGGAAGAGAAGGTGAGATGAATGAACTGATCGCCGACAGCTGGGCCTTTTATAAGGAGAAATACATGTCAAAAACACGTCAATAACTGATTTGTGACAAGTTTCTGGGCACTCTACGCATAGAATCGCTAGAAGATCATGGACGTCTTCGACTCTTCGAAGTAAAACAAGAATATAAGGCAAAAGAAGGAAGATTTATTGCGGCTTATGATTGGGGAAATGCTCGGCCATGTACTTCTCCATTTCACGGCGCAGGTACTCCATATCACCAAGGCCAGCAGCATAAATGGAAATACAGTCCTTCCTGCAAATGTTTCCTTCGGCATCATCCTATCTACTCACATGCATTGATGATTTCTTCTGGTACAGATTTGGCTGACAGTGGGGCAAGTGGTCCTGCAGAAACCTTCGGGGTCGTCTTCGAGGGAAGGTTTGTCGGTGTTACTCGGATCGTACATGGACATCACCTGGAAGAAGTCACCCCTTGGAAGGAGGCCTTACCAAGGGGAGAATGAGGAAGAAGACGAAGAGAACACGCATCTCGAAGTAAAGTTCTGTATACTGTGGAACTTTTATACAGGGAAAAGTAATTTGAAGAGTTCCCACTGCAGGCGACGACTAGATTAATGTCTGCAGCCTAGATTAATTCTTTCCGTGCAAAAGCCGAACTGTATCTAGCAAACTTGCAAGACACCAGAGACCGTCTCTCTCTTTCTCTCTTGTCTACCATTCAAAGATGATAAAAGACTGGAACTTCTTGCAGGACGTAAAAGTGTCGTCTCTGGATGTCAAAGTGTCATTTCTGTATGCAAAAGTGTCGGCGGGTGACAATACTGCCCCGTCCCTTTGTCTCTTGTCATCTTTATCCTAGCTTCCCTCCTAATTGTCTTTTATTTCATTCCAATATAGTACTAGTTTTTTTCTCATGTTTATTCGTGTTTGAGGAGATCGCAAAGCCAAGGCGGTGGTCGTCACGTCGTCGTAGCTCTTCTGACGAGCTACCACAGTAGCAGCGACGGGGGCCGGATATTCTGTCTTGCTGTAGTCGAGGTAGATCTTCTCTTTCTTGACTATGCGGCTGACGGTCTTATCCTTGGCTATTGGGCTGGGGTATACATCCAGTGGACATCGGGCTCATCGCTAGCCTGTAGATTTAGCCGTCCACTCCGCATTGTCGAATACCTCGTCATCTTCCAAGGCATCTGTCTCTCTCCAAAACTACGAAACTTCATAACGTTTTTATTTTTAAATGCGCTTTTTGGTTAATCATCATTTTTAAGAAGAAATACAGCACCGTTTGTGTCATGTTTGGATGCAAAAAAAATTCGTCATTGAATAATTTAGCAAACATATAATACATAAAAATATAAGTAAAAAAGGTAAAAACTACTGAAATTAGAGAAATAGATTGCTTTTGGGCGAAATTTGAAATCTACATGATTCATCCAGGGTTTAATTTCTACACGATTCCTTCACAGGTTCCTTCAACGAACCCGACGGGCAAATCGCCATCAATATTCGAAACCTCCCCACCACGATTGCGCCACAAAAGGGTGCCGAGTAACTCTGTGGACCACAGAATGGCTAACCAGTCGTGATGCTCCTGGAAATAAAAGTGTTTTTGAGGTTTTAGGTTTCATTTCAGCAAGCTTCGGAATATATTGCCATCTTTTCTATTTTGGTGTTCTTCCAAACGTCATAGTAGGGAGATCGACGCAGTCCGACCCACAGCTCAATTTCCGGTAACTTCCTGGCTTATTGATTCTGCCTGGAGACATCGAGAATGTCAGTCTTTCGATGAGTCTCCTCGACCCGGCTGTCTCCTCTATCGACATCGCTCTCCATTGTCTATCCACTCTTCCCAATTTGTTGTTGTATTTCTTGAGTCGACGGAAGTCCAACCATTTGCACTTTGAGTATCGCCTCGGGATGAAGATCTACTCCTTGTCCGCCATCATCTACGCCATTCTCCATTGCATCGTCGTGCCGGTCAGTGGATGTCCTCCCTTTCTATCGACATTTTAGACGTTGTCTGCTGGTCCAGATGGATTTCTGATGTACTCTCGACGAGATCTCCCTCGACCAGTGATTGTACCAGCAATTACCCTCATCATCGGGATCCATTCATTTATTCTTTTCGTTATCACCGTCGTCTACGTCGATCGATGGATACGAATGCACAAGTAATTTACTCTCTTGTTCATAACTGAAATTGTCAGGATCGAAGTGGTTCAGCCATTGTTCGTCCGATTGCTCAATACTAAATTGGCTCGTTCCTTCGCCGCCTTTGTCATCTTCATGATGGTCTTCGTCCTCATTGTTTTTACCTACGTCTTCTGTACTCCTACACCGGATAAAGACGATATTTTTCAAGTAAATGCCGTCTTTTCTCTTGTATAATTTTTTCAGGTGACATTCCTGCTCCGTTATAACGTCTCCATCAAGAATTATTCCTACATAGGGGCAGCCAATTACGTAAGTCGACGGACGTCCTTCGACTGATGTCGTGTTTCCAGAATGATTGGAGGAGTAACATGTTGCTCCAATTGATCGTTGTTTGTTACATTTTCTTCTATTCTTCTATCCTGACCATAATGACTTTGAGTTGTTACGGGACGTGGAGATTTCTTCACAATAAGAAAACCCAATTGAAGTACACCTTCCTTCAAGATTCTCAGAAAGTCTTCATCCTCCTCTGCCTTCAGGTATCCTGTCACTCATTAGAAGTTACCGTATTCCAGTGCCCATTGACTTTTGTCTTCTCGATTTTCCCTGTGACCGTGTGTCTTCTTTTCGCGTTGTTCTCCCATCGGACGGGGATCGTTGCCAACTACATGAGTCCTTTCTTCGCTCTGGGACAGGTCACTTCCCTCCGCTTCTCTTTCAAATCTCCTCGTTTCCAGGTCTTTCAACCAATTCTAATTATCGCCTTGGTAGGTGAATTCTCCAAAACCCTTCGTTATTGGCTCTATCGTCTTCTGAAGAAACAAAATTTCATCAAGATCCAGCCAGTGCCGTCAAAGATCTCCGTCATCCATTTGCCAGTTGGCCCGATGCCACCGAGTAAATTCTAAATCATTCGATCCCAGATAAAAGTGTTTTACGATTTTCTTTTTTTTGTGTACGGATCTCGTTTCGTGGCGACTGTTTTCTATTTGAGCAGCCGGAGACTCCCTAATGGACGCGGGGCGCAGCTTTTTTGACGAGTCCGCCTTCACACTCTCGCCTGTTGATCGCCGGGGAAACAAAACCACTGACCATACCCTATTACTCTTCTTTTTTTTCATTTTGGTGCTTTTTATGGCGATTTCTCAACTCTCATTGGCTCTCTGCAAGACGTTTTTCACTGTTACTAGTCTGCACTCGAGTCTTTTTCTCCCATAATTTCCGTTCGTCATTTTTAGACTATCCAATTTAATCAGAAACTGACAACTTGGGGAGCTCATCTAGAGACCAGAAAACAACGAACATTTGATCTCTGGAACGTCGAGAGTCAATTAAACAGTTCTCACTTATGTGTCTGCTCGGCTTCCTGCTTTCTACCTTCAAAAATCACATAATTTCCTGGAATTCGTCTGCCTGTTCTTTCCCTTTAGAAGTTATCTTCCCTTTTTCTAAAGCGAAAGGGCTGGAGGAATGTGTCGCTGTCTCCCTGGTCGTAAAGCTGGCACACTTCTCCAAAAAAGCTGCCATCCAAATGCGGAAGAAACACGTCGGCAACGAGTGCGGAACACGAGGCGAACATCGTCGAGCGAAAGTCCGTGAACATAAAAATAAGAGAGAGGTGATGTTAGCAGGAATTCCCGTCAAGTGGCTTGCTTTTCTTGACAGAGCCACTCCGCCAGGAAACCGCCCCCGGTTTCGATAAGCCTGGAGGGGAGTCAGCCCCTTTTTGTACAATTTTTTTGATTTTCGTCTTTGATTTCCGGAAATCTGAAAGAATTGAAAGAAGTGGCGTCCACGTCGGAAGAAAAGGAGAAAAACAGATGGCTGCCCGTGGCTGCTCGAACATACCCCACCCTGCCTTTTTGTTGATAGCCGTTTCCTTGGCTGATAAGAGCTACGAGCGACGGACGACTCCAAAACTACCACCTAGTTTTCCTTTTGATATCCACCCGACACATTTATCCTCCCATTATCCGGGGTCTCCTCGTACCAGAAGACTGTTTGCTTTTACGGGCTGCCCCGTAAGGTGATACCTCTCCAATTATGCCTCCTCTATCCTTTACCACCCGACCAAATTAGACGAAGCTATCTTTCCCTTTTATTTTTGATCATATCTTGTCCTTCTAAAAGATTTCCGCTATAAAAAGAGGTTTCCTCTTCTCGAAGACATCCCCCCGAAGCTTTTTTGTCGATTTTGGAAACGGTTTTGCCTCCAAGTGAGCCATTTATTTGTGTGTTGTCTCTCTGCTGTCATCGGCCTGCTGCTTTTCAAACTGACCCAGTTCCATGTTTTCTTTCAGGCGCCGACGGGCTATCTCATTCTCAACCTATTGAGACATCATCTCAGCTAATTACTTCACACTTGACCTTCGCTTTCTCTCTTTTTGTCTTTTGACTTTCTCTCATGTTCCTCCTTTCTTCCACTTTCAATTTCCACCAGGAGATCTTCCCTTCTCAAGAGAAAGTTCTTGACTTTTTCCCTCTCTCCCCCGATGAGTCCGGTGTTTAATCCGCCGCCCGATAAGCATAGATTTGATTTGACGACTATTTTCTGCTCGTGTCCTTCCAATTACGACTGCGCCCCCTGGGTGCCTATATCTGAGAGAGATGACCCGGTTGCGGCCGCGTACAGTTAGGATTAACCAAGCCAAACATAGAGAGGCAGACTCTGCCAGCCGACACTAACAACTTCTCGTCACTTGACAAGCTCTTCTTCTTGTCTTCGGGGGGAACTCCCTTCCTCAATGACTGGGAGATCTCCTTCTCTCCGGCTAATTGACAGTGATAATTAGATGGAACTGGACTGGATGTAAAGCCATCAGTCCCGAAAATGTCGAGTAAATCGGGCGCCTTTTCCGACAATCGATTCCTGATTAGTTCCCGAATGTGGAAGGTCAACGGATCGGCCTGATTTTGATATCGCATCTCCCGCGGCGTATGTAGTTAATTCACATTCCTTCTCTCTTTCTCTCTTTTATATACAATTGGTCAAAAACTGTAGCTACCTCTAAAACAAGGGTCAACACACTCGTCGACGGCCATGTGCTCAAATAGACTGACTGACCACAGCCAGCCGACGAGGAGGAGTCTAATCCGTCGCTAGACTTTTTCTATTTCTCGGACCCATCCTCTTCACCTTTCTCTATCTTTTTTATTTGAATCGATCTTTTTCAGCTGGAGAATGCTATAACCTCCTTCAATAGAAAATGGTTTTGGTCACAAAGGTCAGTAGATTTTCTTCCATTTGGGAAAAGGCGTCCAATTTAGGGCGATTTCATTTGGATCGAGCCATCTCGGGGTGACTCGGTTCCTGTAGGAGCTCGAGTCATTGAACAGGACAGAGGACGGCTACGAGTCGTCGACGATCAAGGCACAGTAAGTCTCTCTCTCCCATATTAGAGTCTAAAGAAGGAAATTCCTCTTTGTGTTGACTTATTCTTTGGATTATACGGAAAATGTGGCGAGAAATGTGCGAGTCAGTCAGATTAGTCGACCAAGCCACGAACAAAACACGAAGAAATTATGAAATTGCAGGAGCAATGGCTGTCAGCAGACAGACGAGTTCGTCTGATGCATCCGACATCGGTACAAGGAGTCGAAGACATGTGCCAACTGGGCGATTACCATGAGAGCGCCATCCTCCGAAATATTTCCATCCGCTATAGGCAGAAATTGATCTATGTGGGTGAATTGAGAACATCTAGAGAATATTTCGAAATTTTAGACATATACAGGCTCTATTTTGATAGCGGTCAATCCGTACATGGACATTCCGATTTACACAGCTGAACAAATTCGAATGTACAAGAGGTAGGCGGCGGATAAACACCGGCGAGTATAGAAAATGACTCAGGAAGAAGATCGGAGAATTACCTCCACATATCTTTGCCGTGGCTGACAATGCCTACACAAATATGAGACGGACGAGGCAGGATCAGTCAATTGTAATCAGTGGGGAATCCGGGGCTGGAAAGACCGAGTCGACCAAATTGGTACTGCAATTTCTGGCGACGATCAGTGGGCAACACAGTTGGATAGAACAACAAGTACTTGAAGCAAATCCAATCTTAGAAGGTAGGCAGTTCTCTATTCTCTTGTCAAAATGGACATTTAAGCTTTTGGAAATGCGAAAACGGTAAGAAATGACAATTCTTCCCGATTCGGCAAGTACATCGACGTCCATTTCAATTCCTCTGGTTCTATTGAAGGTACGGCTTTATTTTCCACATTCCAATCTATATTTCAGGAGCGAGAATCGAGCAATATCTCTTGGAAAAGTCGAGAATTGTCTCACAAGCTGAAAACGAACGAAACTATCACATATTTTATTGTCTCCTAGCTGGATTAACCCATGAGGAGAGAAAGGAACTTGAACTGACACAATCCTCCGATTATTACTATTTGACCCAGGTACGGCACACTTCGCTTTCTAAAATTTTGGCAATTAGGGAAAGTCGTTGACAGCCGATGGTCGAGATGACGCCGCCGACCTGGCAGAAATCCGCTCGGCTATGAAAGTTCTCATGTTCAAAGAACCAGAAATTTGGAATATTTTCAAACTTTTGGCAGCTATTTTGCATATTGGAAATGTTAAATATCGAGGTAGACATGAACTGGCCATTTATGAAGAGTCCAGGTACCCAAGTCGACAACATGGAAGCTGTCGACGTCAGCGACGGAGGAAACATTGTCCGGATTGCAAAACTTCTCCAGGTATGAAGCCATTCAACCAGAATATTCTGTTCTAGGTCAAAGAACAAGCTCTGTTGGAAGCATTGACTACACGGACATTTGTGACCCGAGATGAGCGAGTCGTCCGACGGATGACTGGTCTTCAGGCGGTCGATGGGCGAGATGCCCTCGTCAAGGGAATCTACGGTCGACTTTTTGTCCATATTGTGGCCAGGATCAATGATGCCATCTACAGGTAAATTCCTCTTTTTTTTTAGTTTCGTTTCGTCTATTTTAAATTGATTTTAGAGTAGTCGACTACGCCTGGGGGTAAGTCGTATATTGTGTGACTTCTAGTCTATAGAATGCCCGGTTCTCCTTTTCTTTTCCAATATTTCTCTTTTCAGGCCACGTGCTGAATCCCGTCGTTCTTCCATCGGTGTCCTGGATATTTTCGGCTTTGAGAATTTTGAGTCGAATAGTTTCGAGCAGCTGTGTATCAACTACGCCAATGAAAATCTCCAGCAATTCTTTGTCCGTCACATTTTCAAAATGGAACAGGCCGAATATGATCAAGAGCAAATCAACTGGCGGCATATTAAATTCGTCGACAACCAGGCCATCCTCGACTTGATCGGTGTCCAGCCAATGAATATTCTTTCCTTGATAGACGAAGAAGCCATTTTCCCAAAGGCAAGCTTTCTTTCAAAGAGGAAAAGAGAGATTTTAGGGAACGGATGCCACTCTCCTTCAAAAATTGCACTCCAATCACGCCCGTTCGGATGGCTATTATCTAAAACCCAAGTCAGATCTCCAAAAAGCCTTCGGAGTCAATCATTTCGCTGGTCCTGTCTTTTACACCGTCAAAGGTTAGTCATTGGCACTATTAGAGTGTCTCTTTGCGCTGAGTCAAAGTGTTTGCATGGCGCACTGGCAAGTATGCAAGCGGCCTATTGCAAACCTTGAGGGTTCAATTCCCCGGTGAATGACGATCTTTATGTTAGGGACATCTGCATAACTGTGATGATTTAACTGATAGTAGTTCTGACACACTTTTTCTCTTTTTTTATTTATAATTTTATAGGATTCCTTGATAAGAATCGGGATTCGTTCCATGCTGACTTGGTCTCCTTGGTCACTTCATCGAAAATGGTGTTTTTAACGAGATTATTCGATGATATGGAATACAGCGAGACTGGAAACAGGCAGGAGATCTTCTCCTTTGAGTCGACGATTTTTTTAGAAAGAAAGGATTCACAGTCAGCGGTCAATTCCGCAAATCTTTACAACAATTGATGAGTCAACTGACCCAGACGGAGCCATTCTTTGTCCGTTGCTTGAAACCAAATGAATTCAAGCGAGCCTTGAATCTGGACAGGGACTTGGTCCTCCGTCAGCTGAGATATTCCGGAATGATGGAAACCATCAAAATCAGAAGAAGCGGTTATCCTGTGAGATACACTTACCAGCAATTTGTTGACCGATATCGAATGCTCGTCAATGGAATTGGTAGCCATTTCTCTTTTCATTTAAATTGCCCTATTACAGCCCCATCTCATAAAGTTGATTGCCAAAAGGCGGCGAAGAAGATTTGTGACCAAGTTCTTGGTAGCAATGCCGATTTTCAATTGGGAAAGACGAAAGTTTTCCTGAAAGATAAGCAAGATCTTTTCCTCGAACAGGTTGGTCTCGGACTTTGTCACCAGCAAAGTTCTTAGAATTATTTTGTGGAAATACGGCCGATAAGGGTGAGAATACGGTAGATGGAAGAGTAGTCGAGGTGTGGGTGGGGTGTGCTTCTACGGGTCTTTTCGACAAAACAACAACAAATATTTCCTTTTGGGGGTGAAATTAATGAAGGAAATATTCTGGGAAACAAATTCTGATTCAGGAATATTATCGAATGTTGAATGCTCGGGCGACGGTCATCCAAAAAGCCGTCAGAGGATGGCAAGCGAAGAAACAATTCCAAAAGAAAAGAAATGCGGCGATTATGATCCAGAAAATGTGGAGAGGATACGAACAGAGGCGAAGATATCGACAGGTCAGTCGACTTCGTTTTCAGTTGACGAGAGAGTTTTCAGATTCTGGCCGGGTTCTGTCGTCTACAGGCAATCCTCCGATCGAAACAACTCGTTCTCCATTATCAACATTTGCGGAGCAACATCATACAATTTCAGGTGGGGCTCCTCCCCCTAGTGGTGGACTATTATTCCCTTTTAGGCAGCTTGTCGTGGTTCGATTGTCAGAAAGAATGTGGCAGAGATGAGAAAACGAGGAAGACGAGTCGAAGCACCCAAGGAACCGCAAAAGGAGGAAGTCGTCGTCGTGGCAGAAGATCTCAAAGAAGAGGAATTGGTAAGTCTCGAGACCAATATAATTAGAGTAAGAAAATGACCCGATAATTTACAGTATCGTCTATTAGACGGCAGAGGATCTCGGGTAAGAGCGTGGCGTGAAAACGAGTGTCTACGGGCGGTTGTGGCCTTCTTTTCTGTCCTTTTTCTCTTCCTTTTTCACTTTTCTTAATAATTTATCTATTCCAGGTCGGCCAACTGTTCGACTTCCTTCCTTCTGACTCTTCCCGATCTGATGCCAGCTGCGAGACCGATTCGCTGGAGGACAGCGAAAGGATTCTCAACAACAAATTGACATCGACGCCGTCGACATCATCCGCTGCCCAATTGCCTGAAGAAGATCTGTCGAAATTCCAGTTCGGGAAATTTGCAGCCACGTATTTCCAGGTATAGGGCGTACTCTCAAATTATATGAAATGTCTAGGCACAAGCAACAGCCAGTCACATCAAGAAGCCATTGAAATCTCCTCTCCTGCCACATGACCATCCCAGTAACCAGCTGGCTAGTCTCGCCGCTTGGATGACAATTCTCCGTTTTATGGGAGATCTTCCCGACTGGAAACCTGGGTCGACGACTAATGGAGAGGGCTACTATGTAATCTTATTAGACTTGCTTATTTGAAACAAAATTTAGGATAAGACACCAGTGATGACTAGACTCTACGCTACTTTGGGTAGAAATTACAGTAAGAAAGACGTGGAGGAAGCCGCCCTAGCGACAGAATTCGAAACAATTGGAAGTCGAACATTGAAAAAGGGAATGGGCAAGAAAATCATCTCGATGACATTGAAGAAGAAAACTAAATTGAACGGGATGCAGTCGAATGGATCCGATCGATCGTCCGATTCTGGATCGACGTCGAGTTTCAATGCTTTGCTAGAGAATAAGCCGTTGAGCAGTCTCGACAAATTACATTATATTATTGGACTGGGAATTTTGAGGGAGGACTTGAGGTAGTTTTTATTTTGAATAGAACACGGAAACTATTTCAGAGATGAGATCTACTGTCAATTGTGTAAGCAATTGTCGGACAATCCGTCGAAATTGTCGGCTGCCAGGGGGTGGATTCTTCTGTCCCTTTGTGTCGGATGTTTCGCTCCGACTGATCGATTTATCAAGTATTTGTTCTGTTTCATTCGGGAGAAAGGTCCATCTGGATCCGGATATGCTGCCTATATTGAACAGCGACTGAGAAGAACAGTTCAAAATGGAACGAGACATCAGCCACCAAGTTATGTCGAGCTGCAGGTTACTCCAAAATAGATTCCAAAATTATTGTATCCAGGCCAATAAGTCGAAAAAGCCCATTGTCCTAGCTGTGACTTTCATGGACGGAACTGTGAAGACACTTTGTGCTGACTCGGCCACAACTTCGGCTGAACTCTGCAGCCAATTGGCGGATAAAGTTGGGCTCAAGGATAGATTCGGCTTCTCACTTTACATTGCCCTTTTTGACAAGGTAAGATGATTTCTGGAACACGATATAAAAAATTAGGTGTCGTCTCTTGGTTCCGGGACAGATCACGTAATGGACGCCGTCTCCCAATGTGAACAATACGCCAAGGAACAAGGTCGGCAGGAGAAGAATGCGCCCTGGCGGCTGTTCTTCAGGAAGGAAATCTTTGCCCCATGGCACGACGCCCGGTAAACTGGCATCTTTTCCGGGATAAAGATATTTTAGTGAGGATCATGTGGCCACAAATCTTATCTACCAACAAGTCGTCCGGGGTATCAAATACGGCGAGTATCGATGTGAGAAGGACGAAGACTTGGCGATGTTGTGTGCCCAGCAATATTACGTCGATGAAGGAGCCATGGACGTGTCTAAGCTGGAATCTCATCTGACAAATTATCTGCCAGACTTCGCCTTTTCTGGAAAAGAAATGGCCAAGGAGAAATGGATCCAGGCAATTATGCACCAATACAGAAAGAAATTCGCCGGCAATCAGCCAACTCAACAGCATATCAAAGAGGAAATTGTTGGATATTCCAAATTCGCATGGCCTCTGCTTTTCTCAAGGTAATATCTGTGCTAAAATTACAGTATCGCTATAGATTCTACGAAGCCTTGAAGTTTGCTGGTCCACCTCTGCCCAAGAACGAGGTGATCATCGCCGTCAATTGGACTGGCATCTACGTCGTCGACGATCAGGAACAAGTCCTCTTGGAGTTCTCCTATCCAGAAGTCACGGGAGTACAATTCGGAAAGTAAGGATTGCATCGGAATGAAGAAGATAATCGGATTTAGGGGGAAAAGAGTTGGAGGTGACACCTGCACAATCCGAACGGTGACGGGCGACGAGTACACCTTCCAGTCGCCAAATGCCGAAGACATCAAAGAACTTGTTGCCGGCTTCCTCGAAGGATTGAAATTGAGAAGCAGATATCTGATAGCCATACAGAGTCAGAAAGGAGACGGTAAAAAGGACAAGTAAAATATAGGAAAGAGATTTCAGAGACCAATGGTTTCTTGGAATTCGAGAGAGGCGATCTCTTGACGATGACACATCATCATACGGGGAAAGACCTCCTGACAGAGGTCGTCGTCAAAGGAGAAAACAATCGGACATGTCTCCAAGGGCTGGTAAGAGTCGAGAATGTCTACGTTTTGCCGACAATGTCTAAGCCGAATATCAATACTTTGGTAAAAAAAGTCGAGTGTCCGTCTCAATTTAATTTAGAAATTGTTCCCGAAAGACGCCGACCTTCAGTTGGACATCCTCAACAACAACAACAAAGATGTCATGTTCACCGACCGAGCGTACGAGAAACCATATACTCTCGAATTATTCGCCGTTGAGAACTTCAGGTATCGGATTTATAAACAGAAATACGATAGACAGATCCCCAACAAGAAGGAATGGCTCCCAATTGTCGTTGATGACTTTGAGGAGACGAGACACAAATCCGACGGAGAGGTGGAGGTTCTCGAGAGAACCGATAGACTCGCCCCTTCTGAAGAAATTGGACGGAAGGTGAGTAAAGAAAAAGAAAAAGGCAAATCTATATTTACAGGGAAGAGGCCTCAAAGGACGCCGTCTCCTCGTACAGTTGCATTATGAAATATATGGGAGATCAACCGTCGAGGAGAAGTCGACTAGGAACGGATCTAACTGACCAGATATTCAAACAGGCCATTACTGTGGTAGGAACCAAGCCTTTTATCAATTCTATCCCGTTTTAAGGAGATATTGAGGGATGAGATCTATTGTCAATTGATGAAACAACTGACAATGAACCCGTCGATGTTATCTGAAGAACGGGGATGGGAATTGATGTGGCTGGTGGCGGGTCTCTTCGCCCCCAGCCAAGGTCTGATGAAGGAAGTCACACAATTTTTGAAGACACGACATCATCCAGTGGCTGTTGATTGTCTCAATCGGGTACAGAAAATGGCCAAGTTTGTTGATCTTGTGATTGTGAACTGACCATCTATTTCAGAGCCGGGTCCAGGAAATATCCTCCCCATTTGGTTGAAGTCGAGGCAATTCAACAGAAGACTACTCAAATATACCATAAAGTAGGGTCAGAAGGGATTGAATACCCATAAATTTCAAGGTTTTCTTCCCGGATAAGACAGAAGAAGCCATCGAAGTCGACTCCTCGACGAAGGCCCGTGATTTCTGCCAGAAAATAGCCCACCGTCTCCGGCTTCAATCAGCCGTTGGATTCTCACTTTTCGTCAAAATTACAGACAAAGGTTTGCTCTCATTTTCATTGGACCAGCTTCTTTAGTTCTTGCCGTGCCCGAGTCCGAATTCTTCTTCGATTTTGTCCGCCAATTGTCCGATTGGGTTCAAAATAACCACGCCAATAAGGTAAATCCCCGCCTGGCTCAATAGATAAACCAAATTTCAGGAAAATCCCGTGGTTCCTGTCAGTTATCAAGTCTTCTTCATGAGGAAATTGTGGATGGGCGTTGTGCCGGGAGAGGACACCAATGCCGACTTCATTTTCCACTATTTCCAGGTTCAGTTGCCTTTAAAAATAAACAAAAATTTGGATATAGGAAGTACCCAAATATCTGCTGGGATATCACCGAGTGTCGAAGCAAGAAGCCATCGAATTGGGAGCACTAATTTTGAGGGCGATTACAAAGAATAATAAGGCAAATGAAGGCGACAAATTATTACAGTTGATGTCCTTTTAGAATGCTCCGATTGCTCAAATACCTCAACTTTTGAATGAATTGGTGCCGAAGGACATGATGAAGGTTTATTCGTCGAATGATTGGAAAAAGGTGGGACTTTTTCTTGATCCAAGAGGAATATTTCTCAGCACATTTCATCTCAATATCAAAGAATTGAACATCTTTCATCTGATTCGGCCAAGATTGAATTCCTGAAATATATTGCCAAATGGCCGACATTCGGATCAGCCTTTTTCCCAGTATGAAAACTTATCAACAGAAAAAAATGAAGGAGTTTAGGTAACCCAATATACGGATCTCAATTTACCTGAAAATCTTCTTTTGGCTATAAATGAAAAAGGAGTAAATATCTATAATTCTGACACAAAATCTCTAATTATTCAGGTAAAATTTATCCAAAAAATAAGAGAAAATTTCCCATTTTAGTATCCTTTCAATGTAATTTGCAATTGGACCAGTGGAAATACATATTTCAATATTACAGTCGGAAACGTACTGAAGGGTAATGATGGAAAGAAATTAATGCTCAGTACGCCTATGGTAAATCTTTTTTTAAATAAAAAACTGAAAAATTTATAGGGTTACAAAATGGATGATCTGTTGACGTCGTATATCTCGGTGCTAATCTCTGGCCAAACAATAAATCCTCGACTTATTCAAAATGAATCGACAATCTAAACTGAACAAGTGTTTCTACCTCTTTATTTTAGTCTCTTTCACGTGTTTCTGAGATTCATTGCTACCAAAAATACACGGTGTACTCATTTTACTCCCAATTATTCAGAGTTTTTTATATTCAGTTGGAATATTACGCGTTTTTTCGAGAAATTATAAAGTCTATTTTCATCTGTTTTACATCCCTCATTTCTGGGGGAAAAAGAATGCAGCAGGTCTTTTTCCCATGCGCGTTTTCAACCCTTTCACAGCTGCAAACGTACGTCATGCTGTAATTTTAGCCAGCGGCGATGGTTTTTCTCCTCCTCTCTTCTAAATATTTCGTTCTTTTCTATAAAATATGCATTTCTCATTGCTCATTCAAATCGACGAGTTGCACACTTGAAAGTGTGCAAACAGATAAGTAGTCGATTTGAAGGGGTTTTTGTGGTCACCGTACCAAAATTGGCAGATTTCTGTGGTCACCGTACCAAAATTGGCAGATTTTTGTGGTCACCGTACCGAAATTGGCAGATTTTTTCATTTCCAGAGATGGCTTTTCATATCCAGAGATGGCCTTTCATATCCAGAGATGGCCTTTCATATCCAGAGACGGCCTTTCATATCCAGAGACGGCCTTTCATATCCAGAGATGGCCTTTCATATCCAGAGATGGCCTTTCATATCTAGAGATGGCCTTTCATATCCAGCCTCGTCCTCTCATATCCAGATATGGCCTTTCATATCCAGCCTCGCCCTCTCATATCCAGAGATGGCTTATTTCCCTCGTCTGACTCTTTGTCATTCTCGTCTCAGCAACTTTTCAGAAATTTATAAAAATGATTCCTCCTGTCGCTTTCTTTCTGGTCTTCTAGAAGTTTTTTAAACAATTTGTAGTCATCAGTGTATCGAGGAGACCGACGGGGTCACTTAATGCCTTCTGAAACAGAGGACGACAAATCGCTCCAACTGTATCCTTTGTAATCTTTAAATGGTCGATAAGGCAGGATTTGAATTAGCTGGAATTGCGCGCTTGGCTTACTGTAGCTATTTGCAAAAATTATCAACATGCATTTTTATCGTTTTTTATTGTTTTCTAGTGTTTTGCCAGCATCGAATTACTATATATCGAAAAAAAAACGAAAAGCAGCAGGATAGAAAAGATAGAAAAAATTCGGGCAAATTGAGCTTTTTCAGTATAAAATAATATTTTGGCGATTTACGATGTCGCTCATATATCAAAATGTTTCTAAAAATCAGCTGAGTCCATTGCAAATAAAATCAGATCATGGAAAACAACAGTTTTAAAGAAAAACGTAATTTTTCATTTGGGATTTTGCAAAATATGTGCATGATGTTTACGCGTACTCTAAAATTTCGCGGAAGTTCCGCAGAATTCAAATCCTGCCTTATCGTCCCTTTAAAGGGACAGTGCAGGTGAGAAAATACGTGCACCCAAGTGCACCCACTCGGTGATCGAAAATGTCATTACGTACACAAAATTTTTTTTTCGTTTTTCGTGTATTTCACTGCTTTTGCTTTATTTTTTTTTAAATTTTTTGTTGCTAATAACTCTTATGCATAGACGGATCCTATAAAATAAAGAAACATTAGAAATTTTACTGAAAATAACAAAAAATAAAATTCCATCAAAAATAATTTTTACGTACGCAGACATTTTCGACGCGGCGTGGGTACAGTAGGGCCCACGTACTTTTCTCACCTGCACTAGGGTTGTCAACGGGCCGGCCGGGCCGGGCCCGGGCCTCACTTTCCAGGCCCGGGCCTAAACCATAGGCCCGGGCTCATATAACCTTATAAACGCAGCTCGCATTATGTTTTTTTATCTAAATTGACGTCTTCATCGCTCTAGCATCGATGTACAGCAGTTTTTAAGGATTTGTACATATAAATCATTACAGCTGCAGCTTCTCTCATCTTTACGGCATCGTTCTTGCGTTCTCTCAGCCATGGAAGCATCACACCTCGCGAAATTTGAATTTTTCGCCGCGCGCTTTTTCGCGCCAAAAGTTATATTGGGAAAAGTTCCCGAGGTAAGTGCTGCTAAGCTGAGCGATCCAGACATGCTCATGAGCTGTTCTTGGTATCAAAATGATCCAGAGACAATAATCTAAAAAATGGTGGAGCGACATCTTGCAATTTGTGCCTTTAAAAATAATTTAGTTTGAAATTTTCCATAAATCAGTGGATTGCGAAAAAATAAAGGCCTGAATCAAAAATCTGCTTCCACCATTTTTTAGATAATCGTCTTAGCTTCATTTTGAGCCCAAGAACAGCTCATGAGCATGTCGGGATCGTTCAGCTTAGCAGCACTTACCTCGGGAACTTTAGTCGCCGAGCTGAGCGTTACGTAACGCATGTCAAATTTCTCGACGCTGGCTAATTTATTTTTTTTCTCTTCATTATATTCATTTTTTCTTTTGTTTTCTTGTTTCTAAATAATGTATACAGGACCAGCAAACTTTCCAACAAAAGAATTTGCAAAATTTGATGCAGTAATAAGGCGAAAATGTTGAAAACATTGCAAAATCACTAGTGATTTCATTTTGATGATTTATAGTTGTTCCTTTTACTTTTAGGTGTTCTAACTATTGTTTTATCGTACCGGAGCATGTTAGCAATGTAGAAAATAAGTTAGAAATAAAAGAAATGATGGAAAATTAGCATTTGTAGTCCATTTAGCATACGACATTTCGCTTCCAATTTTGCTCATAATTTTAATTTTACTCATTGCTGCTTTGCTCTCGTTTGTTGTTTTATTACTGTTCTTGTGTTTTCTGCTATTTTTTCTCGATAATACATTGTTAATAGATACTTTTGCAATTAAAAATAAGGAAAGACAATGAGCAGCAAGAGCTCAGGAAACCATTTTTGTAGATCGACCAAGTAAGTTTATTTCTTCGACAATAACGGTTTTTAGGTATTGGTTTTATGGGTTTATTGATGTATTGTAGTTATAGTAGAATCAGCTATAAGGAAAACCCCTGCAAAAATTTTTACTTGCTAGAAAACTTGGATTTTATATTCCCGATCTTCCTTCCTATCCCCCTTCGCTAAACTCGCTTATTCCTTGTTGTTTTTAGTTTTTTTAGTCGTCACATTACTTGGAGAGCTCTAATATAACGTAAGTTTCAACATCATTAGTGGAAAAAATTATTTAGACCCCTGAAATAGTAATAGATTTGATTTTATCGTTTATCGTTGTAGTTCTCACCTATTTTGTTCTCTTCTACAGCGATGGTGTTTGTTATCTGTATCTACGAATACTCCTCAGTTTTTGGATAAAATGAACTATGAAAACATAAAATTTGTGATGAAAACTGACAAAAAATGATTTTTCATGAAAAAGGAAAAAAGCAAAAATATTTCGGTTGCGGCGGGGATCGAACCCACCACCTTTCGGATTGTCGCGCGCCTTAGACCATTCGGCCAAAATTTTAGCGTCACAGTCCTTTAAGGTGGCGGCCTCCGCGAGCTGTGGCATATAATGATGTAAAAAACGCCCTTAACTATGGGCTGGTTTCGCAATTCGGGTAAATTTTGCACGAGCGCGCAAACTTTGCCCCTTTTTTTCAAGTCCTACAGTAGCGCTCATTGGAATTCGTACCCCCCTACTTTTACGAATTTTGCCTTCCTGTCGGTCGTGCTGACGGTTTGGGAGAAAACGATCAATTACAAAGTTGCTCGCCATGATCTCCTCTACAAGGACGTCTATGTGAAATTCCGCCAAACCCTCAAAAATCCGAGGAAAATTCACCATTTATCTTGACCATTTTATAATGGGAAATTTCAGTGCTTCACATAGACGTCCTTATAGAGGAGATCATGGCGAGCAACTTTGTAATTGATCGTTTTCTCCCAAACCGTCAGCACGACCGACAGGAAGGCAAAATTCGTAAAAGTAGGGGGGTACGAATTCCAATGAGCGCTACTGTATATACACCTGAATCCTACTCGTTTCAAAAAAATGAAACTTCATGTTTCTGTTCCTTTCAATTTAGCCTAACATTTAAAGTTTAAAAAATGATATAAAATAGGCTAAAAATTATGTACAAAAACCAGTAGTGAAAAAAGCAAAAAATTGGACCTCGGCAGGAACCGAACTTTGATCGTCAGAACGATAGAAAAATTTTTACCGGTTGCGCTATCAATGCTTTATATTTGATGATCGACTAAATTTTAAAAAGTAGCAAAGGGTCCCCCCTTTGGTGATATTTTTTTGGCAAAATCAAGGCCCGCCAGGCCCAGAGGCCGGGCCGGCCGGGCCGGGCCTGACTTCCAAAATCCAGGCCCGGGCCGGCCCGGGCCTGACGGGCCTAGGCCCGATTTTTGACAACCCTAACCTGCACTGTCCCTTTAAAAGTGCTCCTTTTGGCTTTGCTTCTCTCCTGTAATTGTGTCTTGACATGTTTCAGTAAATCATTGTGCTCTTTGTTTCTTCTCATTCATTCGACTGACTAATAGCGGACGAGATGGCTGTGGCTGTGGATGAACCGATGACCGTGGATGAAGTAGTCCAGTCGAGGTATGGGCCATCATGGCTTCAATACCTCGACCAGTATACCTACAATGCTGATACGGAATCTCTGCGGCGCTCCATACCCGAGCAGTACAAGGAAGCATTTGTGAAGCTGGTATATCGCGGCCGTAAGCAGATCAGAGTTAGTTATTCTCAAGCCTTTTAACAATTTTTTTAAAGCACTCTCAGAGGATTGAGTGGGTAGATAGGCTCGGCTACGCCACTACCTACGATAGAATCCTGGATGCCTATCGTCGTAGCCCTCAATGCCATGTCGACCAGGAGAAGAGGAAAAAGAAGGCGATGAAAAGAGCAAAGAAGAACGGAAAGGCTACCGCCACCTCTGCCGCCTCCACTACCGCCATCTCTACCGCCTCCACTGCCGCCACCTCTACCAGCGCCTCTACCGCCAACATAATCATAATTCTGCTCATACTCGTGATCATTATTTTACTGATCTAATAAAAGTGTGCCTAAAGTGTTTCTTTATTTTGTTTTTTTTTGTTATCTCGTCGAGGACGCTTCTCCTTGTTTTATTTTTTATAAAAATTGTATCTGTGATATTCGCGATCAGCTCAAAAAACTGTTTCCAGTGATATAACTTAGAAGCAGATCTGAGGTCCACAGGGAGACATCTCCCTAGAATCTGCTCGATTGTTTGGGAGACTGCGTCTAGTCCTAGGATTTTTTTTGAATTTCCGCCATTGTTGACTGGGTGGGAGAGTCGTCCTGTTTCGGGGTTTCGAAATTGCTGCTCACTTATACGAATATACGAATCTTTCTTCTATAACAGAAATTTGTGTTTTACTCGTTCTCATCGACCACCTTGTAGTATTGGGAAATATCCAATTTCCAATTCAATTTTGTCTATTTCAATTTACATGGCTATTGATATTATTCTCAATCTCCTTTCTAAAATTTTGTAAAAATGTAACGTTCATGTTTTCAGGTGCGTATCCTGTCAGTCTATCTGGGATGACCATTCTGTCTCCATATGGATTCCCTCATCCAATTGCTCCTTACACGATCCCATTTACTCCTGCTTTCGATACCTATCAAGATCATTTTATGATGGCGTCAATGAACAATGCGTTCAGAGGTATCAAGTTTTTTGTCAAACTTACCTGGTTTTTAGCCGTTCCTCCAACAACTCGGAAGCATCATGATTTCCACAAATATGTTCCTCCACCAGTTTTGAAGTACAAGGAATATCCATCTCGTCGTAACGTCCCTTGTGCTCCCGCTGACCCTACTTCTGTATTGTTCAAGCCGGCTACTGAGGAAATTTACTCCCGAAAGGTTTTTGTCGGAGGATTGCCTATTGATACAAAGGAGGGTAGGAACATTACATGTAATGCTCAATAATGAAATTTGTAGCTACTGTGAGCACGATTTTTTCAAAGTTTGGAAAAGTGATGATTGATTGGCCTCGTAGACTTGACTCTAAGCCTGATCAACTGCGTCCGATGGCTGGATACGTATTCTTGGTTTTTGAAGAAGAAGCTTCAGTTCAACGCCTTGTTAACCAATGCTTTGAAGATCAGGAAAGGTTAGCGGCTTTTTTGCAGCCAATATTCTTTCTTGTAGCTACTGGCTCTTTGTTACTTCGGAGACTATGAGGGACAAACCTGTCCAGATCCGTCCTTGGAAACTTGCCGATTCGGATTATATGATTGATCCCGATTATATGATGGATAGTCGCCTTACTGTTTTTATCGGAGGTGTTCCTCGTCCTACAAGGGCAGGTAGATTACATATAATATTGATATCCTTCGTTTCAGTTGAAATTGCAAATGCATTGGATCAGCTTTATGGGCCAATTGCCTATGTTGGTGTTGACACCGATCCCGAACTCAAATATCCCAAAGGCTGTGCTCGAGTGACTTTTGCTACTTCTAAAGGTTATATTGCTGCACTGAAGCAGCGTCATGTAGATCTGAGCAACAGTCCGGATAACTCTAAACGAGTATTTTCATTTTCTTTATCCGATACATTTTGTATTATAGGTAGAGATCAAGCCTTATCTTATGGAAGAGCAATTGTGTGACAACTGTTATGGACAAAGATGTAATGGACAACATGCCCAATATTTCTGTGGATCGGATCATTGCCTCCAATATTATTGCTCTAAATGCTGGGATCACATCCATCAAGCACCTTTTTACAACCACCATCGGCCTACGGTTCGGCAGGGTGATCAGACAAAGGTCAGTGCTTTTCTGTTCTCGTTTCTTCTTGCATATTTTGATAGTGTAACGTGTTTTTTCTTTCAGATCCTTGACTATGTCCCGCATCACCCGGCCCCTGGTCGACACCACAATACTCGTACCATGCTCAAGTACGGGGGTTATCGTGGCTGAAGCTTTTCGTACCCTCGTTAGACCTGTACAGCTATATAATTATAGAGTTTGGTAATTCTAATCCACGTTTCTTGAGTTGTTTATTTATAATTTGCTCTTAAAGAGCCGTTTTAATTTTATTTTAAACTGTCATGTATAATATTTTTTTTTCTTTATTTTACTCCCGGTTTTAAACTGTAACCTAAAAATAATTAAATTGTACCTGGTTACTTTTCTAAAATTTGTTAGAAATTTAAATACCTGTTAAATGAATAAAAAATTTTATCGGGATATTTTTTTCCTAATTTGTGGGAGAATACCATGAAGAGATGGTGTTTGCATCGAGTGAAATTTGTTCGCCTTGAAGCAAACGGAAAGATTCAACCGAACTATCCCCAGGAAGCAAAGTTCACCAAAGCTCGGTTTGTCAGCTTTTTTTCTGAGTGGCTGCTGAGGTTTAACATTCACACAAAATAAAACGAACATTTATTATAACGAACACATTACCGGCCCATAAAAATCGGTTTACATAATGAACAAAGAATTGGATCTCTAACATCTCATGCGGGAGCAGATAGAGCTTGGCACGTCATTATCGCTACTGACCCATTCGAAAAGAATCTAAATCACTGATAAATGACACAAATAATATCTTACATCAGATCCGTTGCAAATTTGTGTGATATTGATATTGGGATTTCTCTGCAAGAACTCTTCCCAATGCTGTCCAAAGATAACATCCGGTCTGTTGTAAGGAGAATCAAGATATCTTTGTATCTGTGACCACTAAAAAGATAATAATAAAATGTCACTGAAAAACACACATGACGCCTAGGTGCACCTTCAGGATGGCGATGGAGATAAATGTGAGCAACCATGTAGTTCAAAAATACAGCACGTTCCGTCATGGTTAATGGGTTCATCTGAAAACGGTTTCAAACTAGGGAAAACACGACTGTCTGTCGACGAAGGCAAAAATGAAACATACCGGAGAACTATTGTTATTAATAGGTGCCTGGTAACCATCAGTAGGTAAGAGCGCTGTTTGCGGAGCTCTAAAAAACTTAGCACAGCTTCTTGAAACACCTACGAGGTCGGCTGCATTTCATCTTTTGCAATAAAGGGATTTCGAGGACGCGATTGACTAAATGGCTCTCTTACGGTGTTTCTTCGAGAAATATTTTCTGTGTTCTGAAACATAGCAATAAGAGACTGCGAAACTAATGCACCTCGTTAGCCGGTTTCGTCTGCACGGTATCGTTTGGCAATGAAATTGGAGCAGAAGGATTGTTCACCTGTAACAGTCATGTTATAAATAATAACTTATAGTATGAATAAGCGAGCTTGCACATAATTTTACAAATTGCTTACCTTCCTGCTCACATGCAATGGAACATCCCAGCCGCCGGGTGATGGTCGTGGAGAGCTACTTCTACAAATAAAAATATTAATAAAAAAATAAATAAACTAACCGGTCCCTGTTCATAAATAGCTTTTCTTTGTTGAAATTTTCCTTTTTCGGTTTAGGAACTCTCTCCTTTTCTTCGTCACTGGTATACAAAATCTGCGACTTTTCAGACACTGGAGAAGATGGTTTGGGAGCAGTATTGCGAGTTTCCGTTACAACACGGCGTGAACGGGCAAAGAAGTTATGTTGCGTAGTCATATGCTTAAACATTATATATTAACATTAATAGATACAGGTAAACCTCTTGTGATACGGTATTCTCCAATAACAGTTTTTCAAGATCATGCGAAGGGTTATATTTATTGTTTACAGTTTCTACTGTATCGCTTCTGGTGGTGCTCATAGCAGACTCATGATCATTAGCAGCGCGATGTCCGAAAAACGTAGGAGCCTCCTCATGCTGCCAAGTGAACATATATAATTACATCTAACTGTCAAAATACCTGTGATCCGGGTATAAAGATATTTGCTGAATTGAGATTGACTGGTTCATATGTTTTTCTTCTTTCCTCTCGTTCGATAGCTTCTCGTTCTTCTCTATTAGGTTGATGATTACGATTTCTCTGTGGTTTTTTCTCACGATTGCGCTGTTCGATAGCTTCATTGATTTCATCAAAATCTTCTCTGCTGTATGCTAAAACTTATGGTTTATTGTAACAGAAGAAACAGACTGATTTCGTCAAGTGTTTTGTGCCGGATTCTCTTGAATAAAATTTTACCGTCGTTAGACCAATCAATCTCTTTATATATTGGATTCGACAAAGCTTTAGTAATTGTTCCTCTTCCAAATAAATCGCGCACCGCCTGAAAAACTAATAAAACAAATACAGTGAAAAAAGCTACATGCTGATTGAGTTCTTCGCCGTTTTCTTCTTTGAGTTTTGCCAAATTCAAAAGAGGGTTATATTTACGATATAAAATATCGTTATCTTCGTCGAACATCATTTTGCGATAAACACTACGAATTTTTTCATAATCGACCTAAAGTCGTTTCTCAAGTTAATTTGCAATGAATCTGTACCATTTGGAGGTACTCCTTATCCAGAGCCCTTGCGATAAGTTCAACCAAAAAATTATTACTCTAAAAAATATGCATAGTTGAAGCATCCCAGAAATTACAATCATGTATTTTCTCCGATTTTCCAAGTTAGACATCTTGTCGTTTTTCAGTTGCTCTGCTTTCTCCTGTCGTCTTTTCCTATTTGCACCGCCTTTTTTTATATCCTCATAGAGCTCTCTAAGAGCTTCATGCTCGTCGATTTTTATTCTGTAGCGATGATTACATTTGGAATTTAAAATTCAAACCTGAAGGTGGCATCAGTAACATTAAACTGAATAATATCCGCAAATATCCTGTTAAGCAGTATATTTCCTTTTTCCTTCAGTGATTTATCAATTTCGTTTGGGCTAAGGCGGATGAATGCAGAAAGATGCCTCAGCTCCATATAGTTAGCGGTAGTGCCTTCTCGCTTTCCCGTCACTTCTCTAAAAACAGATATTATTTTTACTCATGCTTACTGTAGAATAAAATCGAATTCTTCTGATGTCAACCCAGTGTCCAATTTATTGCTCTTTGCCATTAAAACTCCTGCAACGAAAGCACATAAGTCGTCCTATATAATCATAAATAACTACAGTAAATATTGAACCTCGACACAAGCTGGATTTGGAAACTGGACTGGATTGGGGAAGCCCATCATTTCAGCATACGTCTCATCGTCCACAAGTTTTATCTCTTCTACCTGCAGAAAGTTATTAAAGGGACAGTCCATGCGCAAAACCGGCAGCTGCCGAGACGTTACGGGTGCGGGTGCAACGAAATCTCAGATGAGGGTGCCATCCGTCCTAGGCTTGTATTTCTCGATTTTTACATTTTTATTTCCTGAAAAATTACATTTTTAGATAGAATCAGATACGGCGGAAATTATGATGTAGAAATCAATGTGCAATTCAACCGATAAGTTGCTCATAAAAAGGAATCCATTCGAGTCACTATCAAAGCTATCTGAATAATTTTTTCAAGTCAAAGTGAATAACTTACCTATAATTTTAAGTTGCTTAGCTGAAAAGACCAATAAGAAAGATAAAACAACAGAAGAAACATAAAGAAATGAGCATACATCGCAAAAATTTGAGACGAGCAAACTTCATGCAAAAGTTACAAGTCTTTTATCGCAAAAAAAATTTGCGCAGAGCTTCCCCTGTATTTAGGGATGTTTTACACGTAGAAACGCACATTCTTACAACAAAAACAATACCTAAAAGTTGCAATTTTCAAAAGAAACAAACTTACTTGGACGCCTGTGAAAATCACTTGGTGAGCTCTTGATGCTCATTCTTTTTCTTCATTTTATTTTGCAAAAGCATCTAAATACGATGCATTATCAGTTAAAAACAACAGAAAACATATAAACAATAACAAAACAAGAGGAGAGAACAAAGCAAAAAAGAACACAAATGAAAATACAAGCGAAAATGCACCCATGCTAATTGGGTTGTTTATGCTAATTTTTTATCGTTTCTTTCACTTTCAACTACTGTTATAGATTTCCAACACTCAGAGCATTCTTTTGATATCAAATTACGGTAAAAATAAGCGCTATATCAAGCAATCACCATAAAGTTACACTTATCAAAAAGTTTGCACATATTTTGGTATTTTTTAGAGCTAATATTGCATTTCACACATCGTGTTAGGTTTCAAAAGAACCGCAATTGAACGTAGAATAGTTATCAATAAGAGCAAACAGATAAAAATCAACGAAAAAGGTGAAAATAAAAAGATTTAGAAGTTATAATAAAAATTTGAGGGGTGACGCTACTTTGGCGCAATAATTTCCTTTCACCACTTTCACCAGAATTTTTTACGTCTGGACTGTCCCTTTAAATATGCTGAATTAATGTCAACTGACCTCTCCATAGTCCTGCTCGATATCTAAATTGATACCGTCTTGGAAATAAGGGTTAGACGCTTGAATATCGTATTCACAGAGATCGTAATCGTCATCATCATAATCATCACCTGGATTATATGTGTATTGGAGTTGTTCATATGATCCGAAAAGATCTTCCTCGCTCATTTTCTTCGAAAAATTACTGTTATATTTTTGAACTATGTAAGTGATTTAACAACCCTGAAATATAATATGTAAAAACGAAGACAAATGAGAGCATGAGATGGAAGATTGAAAGTGGTTGAGTGGAACACGGAAGAGAATGGGGCTTTTTTGGGGGAAAGAAAGAAGCGCGCATATTTGAAAGTAGTCATTTTATACTTCATTTTACCCTTGCGAGAAATTCCAGCTGGCTAATCATTTACTCTATACTTTTACATTTATTTTT
This sequence comes from Oscheius sp. DF5033, assembly GCA_964036215.1. Taxonomy (NCBI): domain Eukaryota; kingdom Metazoa; phylum Nematoda; class Chromadorea; order Rhabditida; family Rhabditidae; genus Oscheius; species Oscheius sp. DF5033. The sequence goes on from CAXIWN010000006.1 coordinate 3,891,935, forward strand.
TTTTTCAAAATGACAAGTAAACCACCTTGACCTAGTAAAAAATAAAATCTGAAAAAAAGATAACAAAAACATTTACTCCAGACAAATAGGTGCAGTAGCACTTTGGCCATATTCATTTAGGCCACGTTCACTTTGACCACCACTTACATTGGACACGGCTTTTTCTCATAGCAGTCAAATTATTTAGTTATTCAAGAAGAAAGAAGCCAAGAATCATCGGTTCGACTCTTCCGGTCGACCATGGGATTTTTTCGGGTATTTCTAGTCACAACCAAAAAGAAGAATTTTTTGAGATAGAAAATTTATAATAATGGGAAATGGTGATGCTGGTAGCAGCATCTTGTTATTTGCTCATTATGAAGCCCTTCTATTTTTAGGCACTTGAAATTTCTGATTTTTGGTTGGAAAAAAAGATTGTCAAAAGACGGTCATCCCCTAAACAGCCATCATTATTCATGCAAATGGTGGGCCTTGGCTCACGTGGCAACCAGCTTGTTCCAATTTTCCCTCTCATTCCCATTTTTATTTTCCCTTCTTGAATAAACCAAAAAAGTAAATTTCCGGCCATGCGATGGTCATCTGTCCGGCTCCGTCTACCCCGCTGTCTGCTTGGTCACTCGGTCTACATCTCCTGGGTCCTTCGACTCGTCATTCTTACTGGCAGTTTCATTGCCGGCTATCATTTCATCCATTATCAATTTCGACCGACGTTGCCTCCAGAATACAGACATTTACAGGTTCACTTCCCTTCGTCGACTATCTCTCCGTTTTCAGTCGCTGAGATCGTTGACCGTCCCACCAGAGTGTCGGATTCCTCGTCTCGACCCTTGGGATCCCATTATCCTTCCCTACTATACCAAGCCATCTCCTCTTGTTTGTCGGCCAGTTCAGAAGCAAATGGCCTCACTAGAAGACGGCATCCTACGGGTTTATTCGTCTTCTTTGTTTGACAATCTCCTTTTAGTTCAATCAGTCTCTCTTTGACGGCGAAGACTGTTATCTGACCCCTTTCTGGCACAATGAAGGTGTCTCGGATTTTGAAATAGTCTACGGTGATAGGATACTGGTCAACTTTACCCAGACAGGCTATGAATTCTCCTTAGACTACGAGTTCGTTGAGGTTCGCTGTAGTCGACCGGGTGTCCTCACGACCCGGGATGTCTTCACCAAAAACTTTGCCCAAATAATTTCTCGCAACTCGACTCGCCCTCTGGAAGGGTCAGTCTCCATTCTTCTTTTCAATTATTGCCAATTCAGAGTGAAACCCGGGCCTATTGAGCCGTCGTCCGCCGAGAGGCCATCCGTCGTGATGCTTGGTATCGACGGCATGTCTCGGCCAAATTTCATCCGCCAAGTTCACCTTGGTTTGTTCATTGAAGGAATACTCATTACAGTTGCCGAAATCACACGCACAAATGAAGAGAATGGGTTTTGTGGATATGTTGGGCCAGGTCAAGATCCATGACAATACATACGGGAATTTGGTGGCAGTGTTGCGGGGCATACGATCAGTATCGACCAAAGAATTCCCAGCCGAAATGGACGAAAATTGGGAGATTTATTTTGACGAGTACGAGATGGTGTGGAAGAATTTTACGCGAAATGGTGAGCTTTTTTTATTTTCGGGAGAATCGCAAGTCAACGGCGGGTCCACAGTCCACGAGGGGATCTAGACGACGACGTCGATCATCAACCTCGATCATAAAGACTTGTTTCAGGATATACGACGATGTTTGCTGAGGATCGACCGGATATTGCCACTTTCAATTATATGAGACAACTTTGTGGATTTAAGCAGATGCCCGTCGACCATTACATGAGGTTGGAGGAGTATTTTATTGATTTAACGGAAATGATCAGACCATACTGGCTGGCGACGTACTGGTCGATAGTTAGTCGACGGTCGAAGAGTTACTGCTACGACGAGCTACCCATGCACCGGGTTCATTTAGACTTTTTGGAGAAGTTCATCAAGACCTACGACCAGCGAAGGCATTTCTCCCTATGGTGGACACAAGATGCCAGCCACGACTATTTGAATGTTATCGGGATAATGGACGACGACTTGGACGGATTCCTGAAACGAATAGAAAAGAAAATGGAGAATACGGTAACTATTATTTTTAGTGATCATGGAAATCGATACGACAAGATACGAGAGACGGTAGGAGGGAGACAACCCTGGGTCATCATAGAATTCAGATCAACGGCCGACTTGAGGCTCGCCTGCCATTTCTGTCGATTCGATTGCCTCCAAATATCAAGGATCAATTCCCTTTCGTACGTTTTCCACGCCATCAGCCCAAGAAATTAATCTTTTGTCGGAATTCTTTAGTTTCATGGAATACACGAATGCAAACATTTTCAGTTGGAACGGCAACTGACAGAAAATGTCAACCGGATGACGACGCCTTTCGATCTCCATGAGACATTGAATGATCTCGCCTGGGTAAAATCCATATTTGACCGGTTGACATCTTCTGTTTAGGGAACATTTTCTGATCCAAAAAGACCATCTTCTCTGCTTTTCGACGATGAGGGGAAACCAAGAAAGCAACGCGGATATTCACTTTTTGGGCCGATTCCCAAAAACAGGACATGCTATGATGCGGGAGTCTGTCCACTTAATTTGTTTTTGTAGAATTATGCCCAGATCCCCGAGGATTATTGTCCTTGTTTCAATGAGAAAGAAATTGGCGAAGGAGAAGCCAAAAAAGCGGCGGAAGTGCTCCTGGCCAGGGTGAATGACATCTTGGCAAATGCCCCAGAATTGGAGAGAAGTGAATTTTCTAATAATCGGGTATTTTACAGACCAATCCAAGGACAAAAAAATATGTTTCAGGATTTTATATGTGCCCCCATCGAAATTGAGAAGATACAATACGCCTCTATCCGACTTCCTCCTCAAAAAATGGTCATCGACCCGCAGACTGGCGATCAGGTGGCCATTGCTGGGGTCCAAGTTCAGTATGGATATTTCTGAAGAGAAAATCATGGGAAAATTCAGATATCGCGTTGTTTTTCAAGCTAAAGCTCCCAGTAAAGCGATTATTGAGGGAATCGCCGTCCGTGACTTCAATACAAACGATTGGTTTACAACAAATGAATTCGAACGAAATAATGCGTTTGTTTTCCGTTAGTTGCCATTTTAAATAAACTTTTCAGATATGGGAACACATCTTCTTGTGTAAATGAACCTGTCCTGAAAAAACTCTGCTACTGTCTGGTGCCGCCAGCGGAACCTTCATCTTCGCAATAAATTAGTTACGAGTACTATTGTGTGATATTATTTACGGGTTGTGGATTGAAAATAAATGACTTTTCCCATTTTTTTCATTGTTCGTAGCGAAATCCGGAAAACTATGAAAACAAAAATTTCAAAACTTCCTGTTCAAAAGCCCGCACTCGGCGACGCAAAAATGCGACTTTGGAAGGCGGAAAACATTTAGTTTTGAAAAGTGGGTGTTGAAATTTTGGAAAAAGAGTAAAGCATTCTCATTTTGTCCTGTTTTAGTGTGCCTCTTGTACAAACTAAAATAGAGAACTCGTTTGATGATATTTCAGATAAATGCGTTAGAAGACTAACTAAACAAAATGGCTCTTTTATCGCAGGTTTCACTGCTTATTTACATAAATCGTTGCTTTAGTTGGAATATTATGGCATTCGTTCGGTGCCTGGAAACAGCAAGGATAGTCATCACATCGAGTTTGAGTCACCGCTTACTATAATTTCTGGACCAAATGGAAGTGGAAAAACGGTATTAACAATTTCATACGCTTTCTACTTTTGTTTCAGACTTTGATCGAAGCTTTGAAATTTGTAACGACTAATGAAGGCCCTCCTGGTGATAAGCAAGCATTTGTTCATAATCTAACCGTATGTTTGGAGTTGTACCTTATCTTATGATCCATAGATTTCTCGGAGTTCTAGAGTAGACGGGCTAGTAAGACTGGAATTTTTAACTGACAAAGGCAAGAAGGTTACGGTTACAAAAAGGTTCAATGTTGTCAAAAACGCCAGAACAAAAGTATCTGAACCGACAAACTTGGAGAATATTGTTTAGGGAGGCATGCAGTTCAAATCGGATGAAAGTACGATTAATGTTTTCGATAATTCAGGGAATCAAAAGTCAATCTCAAGCAAAAGCGCAGATTTCCAAACCGAGGTTAGCTCGCTCTAATTGCGCATTTTGATTATTTTCAGGTGCTAAATCATCTAGGTGTTCCAGCAGCTATCCTCAGCAATGTTATATTTTGCCATCAAGAAGATTCGTGCTGGTAGAGGATATAAAGAAGCTTATGATTCTTTTAATTCAGGCCTCTAAGTGAACCGAGAGAACTGAAAGTCCGTTTTGATAAAATTTTTCAGTTGCAGAAGTTTACAAAAGCTATCGAGCAAGCCAAAAAAATAAAGAAGTCGGAGGTGAATCTACTTTTCTGCAGTAGTATGCCCAGTAATTTAGATGCAAAAATTCAAAGTCTTAGAAGCTGAATCAAAACATGCAAAGTTACAACTTCAGAATAAGGGAAAAGTTAGAGTTTGGAAAAACTGAGTATAATTTCTTTAGGCTTTGAAAGATAAAGAGGATAGCAAAGCAACTCAAGTTGAAATAGCGCAACAACTTCAAGAACTAGAAGACAGCATTAAAGAATACACGGGAGTAATCCAAAAAGTGGGAAATGAAATAAAACAGATTGAAAAGAAGAGTATAAGGAGAGGTTGGCAATACGTTTATATTTCTCTTCAATTAATTATGTAGATCAAATAAATGCTGAACTTGGTGTTTTGGCTAATGTGGTAAAACAGATAGAGAAACAAGGAGTGGAACCTTATGTTGGCACTTTAGCTGAATTGCAAGAAGAAATTGAAACTGTAAGCAATTTGGCGGTTGTGTTATAGCCGGTTTCCAACTCTGGGGGAAACGGGCGTTGCAAGACAGCTTGAAAATCAGGCAAACAATCCGAATTTTCATTGGATTCAAATGCGCGCGTCTTGAGGTCCCGCATGCGCCCGTTTCCCCCAGAGTTGGAAACTGACTATATAAAGTGACCGCTTTTTTAGGCTCAAGAACGACGAAAAAATGAGGAACAGTCAAACTCTATGCTGGATTTAGACGAAATTCAACGAACTCTAAACCGTAAACAAATGGAAAAGAAACAGTGCCAGCAAGCACTTAATGAAATAATCAGGAAGAAAGAAGTAAGTCCATGAGCAATCTTTTTCTATCTAATTTTCAGAATTACGAAGATGAAGTTGCCAGGTTCAAGGGAATGGAAGATGAGATTTGCCAACGTTTTCCTCAGTTGAAAGGAACTAATATTAGCGAGCAACTGGGCTTATTTTATGTAGAAAGAAAGCGACTGTTGAATGAAGCCAAGGTCTTTTTATCATATGGCCGTTTTAATTAGCATTTTCAGGCATTGCATCAAGAAGGTAAAGCAGACTATCAGCGTAAGTGTGACGAAGCTGTAGCGAAACGGAGTCGCGCTCAGGCCGATCTACAATTTGTTAATGAAAGTAACTCAAAGCTTCTCGCAGAGATTGCAGCCATCGAGAAAAAATGTGCTACTATTGACGGATCAAATGAACAGTAATCGTTAAGTTTACTTTATAAGTGGTTCTAGGGAAACTAAAATAAACCGTCGCTTGACCGAATTGAAGCTTATGTTACGAGGTCTACCTCAAGCTGATGATGATCAAAGCCAAGGATTCCATGCAAAACGATTCCAACTACGCAAAGAGGTAACTAAGCAGTGATATTTCATATTTGGTATTAGATAGAAGTGCTTCGTAGTGAAAGCGTCAGAAGTACAGAATACGAAGAACGAGTCAAAGAGAAGAAAAGGATTGCATCTGAAATAGATTCTGCCCGGGTGAAATACGACGAGCTTCTAAACAAACATAAAGAAGACATAACAGTCTTATTTAACAAAGTACCTGAAGGCAAGTGGAGGTTAGTTTTCTTATTTATATATTTATTGATTTTCTTTAGAGATAAAGTTCAAGAAAAGAAGAACGAAATAACTATGTTGTTTGACAAAACTAAAGATAATCTGACCAAAAAAGAATTTGCTCTTCGCAATGAAATTTCAGTTTATAACGAAAAAACCGATGAAGAAAATCTAATATTAGCACAATTAACAAATTTAAGAGAAGCAATAGTAGATGTTCGTTTCTTTGTGCGAATTCATCAAATCTGCTTTTAGAAATGTAAATGTGAGATTGAACTACTTAGAGAGGAAACAGAAAATGTTTCTAAAGAGTTGCGTAAGACTAGAAAAGAGCTCGCTCCTCTCAACACAAAATCAGTATATTGACTCTCTTATGTAAAAATGATTTTTAAGGATCTTTATGATGTTTGGATTCATGAGACTACTACCACGAGTTGTTGCCCTCTATGCGAAAGGAAATTTACTGGAAAAAGTGGTGCCCAACCATTGGTTGATAAATTGAATGATCTAACACTTTCACTGCCTAATGATATTGAAAGACTTACCAAGGAAGTCTCCCAGTTGGAACTTCGTGAAAAGGTTTTGTCTACTTGTCTCATTGAGGCAGAGAAATTAGGGTATAGCAGTTTATCAAAGTAATATGCGTATTCATTGCAGAGAACTTGGAAAATCACATGAAGAATGCAGAAAGCGCAAGGAACAGGCAGAAAAACTTCGAAATCAGTACGAAATCGATCTCATACAAATCAGAGGAGAACATACTAATTCGAAACAGTTATTTGAGAGAATTTCGAGGATTATGGTTTGTCTGTTTAATAGTATAATTACACAATTTCTAGGCCGACATCTCTCTTATGGATAATCTTTTATTGACCATCGACAATTTAAACGGACAACTGTCCTCATTACCAGCTATAGATGAAGCCGCAATGTCAAGTGAAACACTTCGTTATAAAATTTCGGAAAAGGAAAAATCTTTGAGAGAGGTGGAAAACGAAATAGATGAATTAGAAGCTATGAAGAAGAGTAGGAATGAAATTGAAACAGAGGTTGCCATAAAAAAATTTATATCTTGTTGTAATTTTAGGCAATCCAACTACGCAGTAAACTTGTAGAGCTTTCTGAATACAGCGGACAAAAATCTCAATTTGAAGAGCAAATACGAGCTAAGAAATTAGATCTCGAGAATCTGAACATGAAGAAAAAGAATATCGTCGATCAGCTCCCAGGGTTAGACGCAAGCATTCAAGTGAGAAAATCTGTGTGCTGGTTTCAATTTTTAGGAAAATAATCTGGCTAGAAGTCACTGTGAGCAGGACATGGCATTGCGGGAGCGAGCTGGTGAAAACGAGTTACGAGAGATAATGGATTACCAAAGAAATTTAGAAAATCTCAAGACCCGAATGCATCAACTGTTAGTGCCACAAGAGCGTGTATGCATTTTTTGTCTTTGTTTTACCGTTTTTTACAGTTTGACAATTTAAACAGCAAAATAAGGCAACTCGAAGCTGAGTGCAATGACTGCATTCTAAGAAAAGGGCAATTGGAATCAAATAGTTCATTTTACAAAGAATTGGTATTTTTCAGGTGTTTTTGGCATAAAGTTTTAGGTCGAGCGAACGCGTTATCTTGATCGTCAACTTGATCTTTATAAAACCACTGGAAGAATGAAAACTTTGGAACGAGAAGTTGAAGAACTAGCCATACCAGAAAGTGGACAAGTGGAAGAACTAAGGACACAATATCAAGTAACCGGTTATTATGGGATGCAAAACTGTTTAGGGCTTATTGACAAAGAAAAATAAGGCTGAAATTAAAAAGTCGAATTTGGAAGGACAATTAACGGAAGTAGAACGAAAACTAAATGAAACCCGAGCTATTCTGAAAAAGGATGAAATGAAAAATGCTGAACTTAACTTTCGTAATTCTCTTGTTCAAAAAGCCGTATGTGAGAAGATTATTGAGGTATACTTTATTTATATCATAATAACAATCGGCTTTAGGATCTTGATAGTTTCGTAACGGTTTTAGACACCAGTATTTTGAAATTCCATAAAGATAAAATGTCTGCAATTAATGTGATTTTGGATGACCTGTGGCGAAGAGTTTATAACGGCGTTGATATTGAAACCATCAAAATTAAGTAAGAATGGCTTGAAATTTCTCTACTGTTTTAGAACTGAGAAAAATGAAAGTGCGGACAAAAGGGCTTCTTATGATTACAATGTTATGATGGTTTTGGAAGGAGGTGTTGAAGTCGGAATGAGGGACCGATGCTCTGCTGGACAAAAAGTAAAAGCATCCATATATTTTTAACTCCAATATAGATGCTAGCTTCTCTACTTATTCGCATCGCACTTGCTGATGTGTTTGCAAAAACATGCTCGATTATTGCCTTGGATGAACCGACTACGAATCTCGACACTTCCAAGGTTACCCCGGAATTTCCGTCTCTAAATAATCTCTGCTAGTTTAGATTGAACAGATGGCCGCAATGTTGAACACTTTAATAAATACGAGACGAGCCGATGATAAATATGGAAATATACATGGAAAGCAATTTCAGGTTTATTTCATTTTTACCAGCCAAATTATTTGCAGATGATTGTAATTACTCATGATAATCGTTTAGTGGATGCGCTAAAATTAGGCTGCAGACCTAATAAGACTTTCAGAATATCTAAAGATGCCTTATCAGGAAAATCACGACTGGATACATACGATTATGCAGGGTAGTTGTTCTCCTAAAATCAGCAATTTTTTTTAGTAATAAGATTGGGTGAAGTGCATAAGGTCGTAATCTACGGCGAAGAATGTGGTTTGGAGTTGATATCTTGCCATTCTGCTTTATGTTTTTGTGCTCATTTTAATTCGGTGATGACATTTTAATAAAGTTTTTATGAATTTTTTGATGGAGAACTTTGTGATATGTATTCGTTAATAATGCCTTTATTTCCTGATTATTTTTTAAATAACATTTTCGGCTGCAAAGCTGAGTTTCAAAACACCGTTTTGGCGGTTAATAAACTGCACGGACGCCTTTACTGTGGATGCAAGTTGCTTAGCGCAAGCTTGTTCCGAATTGTTTGTTAGCATTTACGTCATTTAATGGCTACGGTGGCACTCCACATACGCAAGTCCGCACACATCCAACAAATATGTGCGACGTGGCCTATCTCTCATATAATATCCCTCTTGCCTTGTTTTTTTCTATATCCTTACATTTTTGCATATTTTAGGAATGGCAACTTGGGAGGAGTACCTGATAAATCAGGAGAACATCGATGGAGTGCGATTTTCGTGGAATATTCTTCCTCATTCACGCATCGACGCCCAACGTCTTGTAGTGCCAAATGTTTGTTTCTTTACTCCTCTCAAGGTAAGATAATTTGTGATGTCGTTAATTAAAATTTAAGGAGAGACCGAGTGATCAACCTCAGCAGCCACCATTGGAGTATGATCCAGTTTTATGTCAGAAAGCTTCCTGTAAAGCTGTCCTCAATGCATTATGGTTTGGAGTTTTGGTAATTTTCATAAGTTTTCTTTTAGTCAAGTAGACTTCCGTGCTAAAATGTGGATATGTGCAATCTGCTCACAAAGAAATCCATTTCCTGCCCATTATGCTGCAATCAGCGAGGAAAATCGTCCTCCAGAGCTTTATCCTCAATTTACAACCATCGAATATACGTTGAGAGTAAGTATTAAATTAATTTTTGTAAGATAATAACTACAATTTCAGAAAGCAATAACAATGCCACCCATATTTTTATATGTAGTTGATACGTGTTTAGTCAGCGATGAGTTGAAGGCATTGAAAGAAAGTCTGCAGGTATCATTTGCAGTGGAGCTATTTATCGACGAATTATTGTAGAATTCTCTTTCGAAATTGCCTGCTGATGCTCTTGTTGGACTTATTACTTATGGACGAATGGTTCAACTTCACGAACTGAATGTTCAAGGAATCACAAGAAGTTACGTATTCAAGGTAATTTTTATTCTTTTTCAATATATTTTTTAAATTATATCGAATAGTTAAGTGAAGAAAATAGCACCATAATATTTGTTCGGCTAGAATAATTAGGTAGAATTGGTCGGTACTATCCCATCACTATGCTTCCACCAATCCTTCTGTGTCCTCGCGTCTAAAAACATTTTATTTCAAAAGTTTATGCATGGGCAGACTATATGCTATGTAACAACGGAAATTAAAACTCACATATCTGTGAAGACGATGATGCCTTTTAAAAGTGTTATTGTCCGGGGTTATTGTTATATCAGTTTCTTTTATTTCATGGTTATTGTCTTTTATTTGCTCTCCAGTCGCTTGGATAACTTTTGTACTACAGAGTGAAATACAGAACATACAAAGCAGAAAAAGACGTTTGTGGAGAATGATTGCTCTGAAAATGTACGAGTTAATTTCATAGAGAATAATATTTTGAAACGGGTGGAATATTTCGAAAAAGAGCTTTATTTTGCCGATTCCTGAGACTTTTATACCGGTGCGGATTAAAAAGCTCCACCCCTTCGTGGTGATTATCGTTATCCGCTCAGATTAGACGAGGAACGATTGGAATAAATGGAAGCCATCTTCAGGAAATACGTGAAAATATTAATGGGGTCATACGTAAATAGATGTTTCACGGGATCGGATGAGACATTTATATCTTCTTGAAATCATAATAGGCGCTAGAATAAATTTAGCCACTATAATTTGATGTAACGTTGTTTTCAGGGTTCCAAAGAGGTCACTCAAAAACAGCTAAAGGATATACTGTCTTTGACCATTGGGTCACGCCCTGCTATTCCTGGTGCTCAACAACATGGTCAATCACATCCTGGGCAGCCTCACCCTGGCCAACCAGGTATGTAATTTTTGATAAACAAGTATACGCTGTTTAGGAATGCCAGGACAAGTACCACCTGGTCAACTTCCTCAAGCTGGCCGTCCTGGAGCTCCTGTTCCCGCTGGAGCCCCTGCATCTGGAGGTCATCCCACATTCAACAAATTTTTACAGCCGATCAGTGACTGCGATGAATCTATTAACAATCTCATTGAGCAAATGACGGTTGATCGCTGGCCGGTACCGCAAGGACATCGCCCTGTTCGCGCAACTGGAGCCGCATTGGCCGTCGCTGTTACTCTTCTTGAGGTTTATAAAATTGTACCAGATTCTTACACAACTGTTTTAGTCTTGTTTTCCAAATACTGGAGCTAGAATTATGGCTTTTATTGGAGGAGGATGCAATTATGGACCTGGAGCAGTTGTCGGTGAAGAACTCAAGAATCCTATTCGCTCATGGCATAATATCAAGGAAGACAATGCGCCATTTATGAAAAAAGTAAGTTTATTTCTAAATGGGGGTTATCCACTTCTAATCACCGGATGTGCGTAGACGTCTCACGCATCAGACTTGATAAAGCAAATTATTGGTTTGGCCCAAATCTTAACGTCCTACTACTATTAATATGATTATCGTTTCAGGCCACCAAATTTTATGACTCGCTGGCTACTCGTGCGGTGAAAAACGGTCATGCAATTGATATCTACTCGTGTGCATTAGATCAGACCGGATTAATGGAAATGAAAAATTTATATAATTCTACTGGAGGAATAGTGATCATGGGAGATTCATTCAATTCTACGCTTTTCAAGCAGACATTCCAGCGAGCCTTTGACAAAGACGCTCAAGGCAAGCTTAAGATGGGATTCAATGCAACAATGGAGGTAATCTATAGTTTACTCAAAATCGTTCAAATACACAAAATCTTTGTTGAAACATCAAAATTCCCGGATTTGTATTTTGGTTTTAGCGGGTGGGAAAATAGCTTTGCGGGAGATATAAAATTCCGCTGTTTTACAAAACAAGCAAATTCCTTTTTTAGGTAAAAACAGGCCCTGGTCTTCGGATTGAAGGCGTTTTGGGTTGCTGTGCTTCTGGAAATGTGAAAAATGCCTGTGTTTCTGATACAGAAATGGGTATTGGTGGAACATGCCAATGGAAATTCTGCAGTCTTACCCCTCGTACTACACTTGGTGTTGTGCTTGAAATCAGTGCGCAGCATGGAACCACTCTTCCACAAGGAGCCAGGGCAGTAGTCCAATTTGTTACTCAGTATCAACATCCTGATGGACGGAAGAGAATTAGAGTCACTACTACTCAGAGATCATGGGCAGATATGGCAACACAACAGCCAAATATAACTTATGGATTTGATCAAGTATGTTTTGATTATTTTTTTTAAATTGAAACACTTGTTATTAAAGATAATTTCCTTTTTTTTAGGAAGCAGGCGCCGTTGCCATGGCTCGACTTGCTTCATGGAGAGCAACGAATGAGAATGACACTCCGGAAGCTCTTCGCTGGTTAGATAGATCATTGATCAGACTGGTAACGAATGTATTGTGCTTTATATTTATTGTATAATTGCAGTGTCAAAAGTTTGGAGAATACCAGAAAGATGATCCATCATCCTTCCGCCTTCATGATAAATTTACTCTGTTCCCGCAATTTATGTTCCATTTGCGTAGATCGCAATTTTTACAAGTCTTCAATAACAGTCCTGATGAAACGGCTTACTATAGGTTAGTTGAAAGTTCACATGTGCATACTTGATTACAGGCATATTTTATTTTCTGAAAACGTACTTGAAAGTACAACTATGATTCAACCGGTGCTATTCAGTTATAGTTTCCAAGGTCCACCAGAGCCAGTCCTTTTGGATACTTCTTCTATTTTACCTGACCGTATTCTTCTCATGGACGATTATTTCCATGTTTTAATTTATCACGGCCAGGTACTAATGACAAATTTTCTATAATAAAATTGTTTTAGCAAATTGCTGCTTGGAAGAAGATGAATTACCAAGCCGATCCGCAGTATGCCTCTTTTGCGCAACTTTTGGAAGCACCAGTTACTGATGCCACCGCCATTTTGCAAGATCGCTTCCCGATGTCTCGATATATCGTCACGGAATATGAAGGATCCCAAGCCCGTTTCTTATTGTCTAAAGTCAATCCCAGTTTGACGCATAATAATCCATACGCCCAGGTATACAATTTCAGGGAGGAAATGTATTGACATTTTATTTTAGGATGGTGGTGCTCCTGTGTTTACAGACGATGTCAGTCTGCAGGTGTTTATGGAACATTTGAAAAAGCTTGCAACTAGTTCTTCGACGTAAATGTTTGTGATATTTTTTGACGTGTATATTTATGCTGTTTTAATATTTATTCAGAGTTTTGAAGATGAAGTTTTTCCAGGATTCCATATTTTTTATTCTTAGTTCCGAAAATTAATGCACATGGCGCGTTTTCCATCACACCAGCCGTTGTCCATGTTGTATTCATGCCGGCAACAATCTTCAACACCGCCTTTTGGACATACTGAATCACAGCGAGGACGATTATAGGGAGAAAAATTAGCACCTGAAAATTTTGTCGAAATAGAGGCGATAATTATCTTTACTTGTAGCTAGGACGACTAAAAGGAAAAGAAGAGGTAACCGCATCGAGTTGTTAGGGGTAGACTGAAACGAAATGGAATGAGTCACGTTTGTGGAGGCGATTAACAATGGGCGAACCGGAATCGAGCAGTTTAGACTATTTGTAAAGGTCATTTCAGACAGTACAAGACGAGAAAAAGCCATTGAACAAGCCGTAACCTTTGCAGTTGTTGTTTTCATGAACAAGTGTGGTATTATTTGTCGGATTATTTCAAGCTTAGCCTTCTGGTAAGGATAATTCCGTGGGGGTGGTGAATGTGAACAGCGGATTTACCTCTCCTTTTAACACAAAAGTGCAGACAGAAGATAAGTTCAGACGGAGGGACTGAAAATATCAAATTCTATTGTGCTCAATGCTCACTTGGTCTCTGAACTTGTGGGAGTAAATTGCTTCGAAGATTACTCGGTGTCGGATGGGGGACAGTAATTGCTAGTTATCAGGATGTCAGGTGAATATCTGAAACAACAACAAATATACAGAGACAGATGGCTGAAATGCTATCATCTTTCGATAGAATTTTTTGTATTATTCTATTACTTTCGGTATGTTTTTTCCTCGACCAAAAAATAAATTTTCAATAAAATTCTATTGATTTTCCAATATTTCAAAAAGAAAAATTTTATGTGGATCTTGGCTAATTCCTGGTTTCGAGCGAACCTTGTGTTTTGCGTTTAAAATTTCTAGCATGATCTATGTTATTCTGATAATCGTGGTTAGGTTTTTGGGCATAAACTGAGCTCTCAAAAAGTCTACATGATGTCTCACAAGCCAAAAAGGGAACTCTAATGAGATGGCGCAGCCATAACAAAACAATAATCGAATTATCAGTAATAGTCAAGGACATCGACTCAAAGTGCTCAAAATGCTGTCAACCTTCGAAAGAATTTTCTGTATTATTTTATTACTTGGGGTATGTTTGGTTTTCGACAACAATGGGCGAAAGAAAATAAAAAATCTCACAATTTAGACGACTCTTATCGGTTTCCTCGGCTGTGTCTACATTATAATTTATGCCATATTCTACAGCAAAGTTCGTACAATTTTCTATAAAATTTGTGTCTTCAAATCAATTGCCAATTTTTCTGCTCTCTGTGTATTTTTATTCTGGATTGGGCCACTTATAATCACGTGAGATATTTCCTGGATATATAACCAAAACCCAGTGCTGATCCATCAAGTGGCGAAGGAGTTCGAGGATTTGTGAGCAAGCTTTGTTTTGTTTTATGCACTCGTGTCTACGAAATTCTACTGTGGGTCTCTCTTATTTTGGCTGTAAATCGTTTTGTGGCCATCCTATTTTGGAATTATTACGATCGAATCTTCAACACCAAGATTATCTACGTAAGCAAAGGATTTTAACATTTTCAATTTCCCTTCGATCTCAACGACAAATAAGACGGGATTGGCCAGGATGATTCCCTTGATCCGCATCAGCTACCGATTCCTTGAGTCCTGTAAAGCCTTCCCACGGGATCCTACCGAAATCCCGTAAAATCCTGGAAATAAATCTTCTGGCTCCCGAGACTTGTCAGCCAACGGATGAGGGAACTTACAAAGCCAATAGAAATAATTTCAGTTGAATTGTTTTATTCTACTTTTTCAGTGTGTCCTTGGTTTGATTACCGCCTACAAAATCTATTCCGGCTATCAACATTGTGAGTTTTGTCATTTATTTACCGAATAAAAACTTTTCAGTCTCAATCAAGATCGTTTACCGCGGTGATCTGATGAATTGGGAAAATTTGAGTGAAACTGAAAACGGAATTGTCTACGATGTCTTCATTGTGATTGGATTGGCCTGTTTCTTCAACATTATCACTCTATTTTATGTCGTTTATATTGCAGTAAAATTTGGTGACAATTGCCAAAGATATTAATATTTTAGGTCATTCGAAAAACAGCCGTAAATCCATCAAAAAAACTCAAAGAAAATTCTCTCCTATTTGTTCAGGTCAATTGTTTGTATTCCCTAAAAAAAGAAGGTTTTCAGGCTTTCTTGCAAGATCTCGTCTTTTGCGTGGACATAACTTTTATGTTTATCCTCTCCGGATTGTGGAATAATCCCATTTTTCAATTTATTTGTGCAAATTATACCAGTGTCGTTGTTCATACAATTGATGGACTTATTATGTTATTTTTTCAGCGACATATGTTGGAGCCAGTTTTCAAGCTTTTGGGATTCCAGGTGAGCATTGAATGCAGAGAAAACCAATCCTAAAATATAGAAGCAAGACCCCAGCACAGCATCTTCATGGGCTGCTCCTAGACCCACCGCACCTGCCAATGACCATCCGTGAACTACACTAATCCAGAATTATGATTTTTTTATTGTAGTAAAAATGAGAAAACGCTGGCTAAAATGTATCATTCTTCATCGTCAGAATCGACAGGATCTTCTCTTCTTCTTTCTTGTCCTCGAGCAAGAAAACGACGATTTTCAATGACAGCTTCCAATGTTCCGAGATGTCTTGCACGTTCCTGTAACGCATGTATAGTATTAAATAAAAAATAGTAGTTACTAAGAGACCGCTTTGTGCTTCAGGCGATATTGCTTGGGAGGTTGATACAACATGAGCAACGATTTCTTCGAGTCTTAAAAAATAATTAGACCAAAAAGAACCATGATAAATACCTGTTTAAGAGTTTTTCAGCATGTTCTACGCGTTCTTTGTGTTCCGCTACATAATCGTCATCAACACCCATCAATTTAAATATAAATTCTCGCAGAACTTCATCAGGTTTTTCTTAAAATACTAATTGTGAAAAAATAATGGTATTTACGTATATATGTAAGGCCATATTTAATAGCTGCTAGAGAAAGTTGTGAAGGAGGATACATGAGCATAGCATCACCCAATAGGCACAACTGAAAAAAAAACATTTCAAAAATTTGTACTAATACTTTGACCTACACGAAAGAAGTCTTCAGCAGCTGGTCGAATACTTTCCAAATCAAAATTGAGCAGCATTTTTGTCTTCATTTCCATGAGATGTCCCTCAAATGGTCTAGAAACAGAATAGACATAAAGAAAATAAAAACCTGAAGGGACAATGAACTGTTAGCTGGTAATTGAGGGAGCGCATAATATCTGGCTCCATTGCAAGAATTTTAGTCACATTTTGTTCGGCGCTACCAGTTCTAAAAAAATTTTAGCTTATTAGATACTAAACATACGTCAAATTATTTACAAATTCTTCTATTGTCACAAAAAATTCATCCGTTTTCATTGCTAAATAAAAGCATGCCATCATAGCAATCTGAAAAAGTGAGTGATCAGATTGCCAAAACGTACTTTAGGCATGAAATCCATAGCAGACCAATCGAGATAAAGTCGCTTGTAATACATATATGCTGTCCATCTTACTGAGTGCCATAATCGAGGTTGAAAACTATCAGCAAATCTAAAAAAACCATCAAAATGTGAAGAGAAAAATTCTTAATTTAAAGCAGAATGTTCCACAATCCGTGTTAAAAGCACCTCCTCATCTACATCCATAAACATTTTTGTTTCTTCGTCATTGACAAATTCCCGCCTTGATTCATGAGCTTTGGCATTGGCCTGAAAAATAGTAAGAAAAATTTTTAAAAATATAAGCAAATATTTGATATAAACTAGACATACTTTTGTTCTCCTTTCACGTAATTGCTCAACCGTAAATGTCCAATACTTTTTTTGGGTACTTGTTGAATACATCTGTTTATATTTCTATCTTCTTTACTACCTGCAATTACACATTACAATTGAGAAAAACTATCTGGAAAAAAAAAACAATAGAGACCCAGCAGTGTGCATACAAATTACATACATCCAATATGGAGAAGGTATTTTTGGGAATTTCCAAATGCCGTAGTCTCACATGCGCGAAAGTTCAAATCTTTCGGCATTGCTTTCCAGTAAAACCCGCATGGTATTCTCAACAAACTGAAACCAAAATTTATTAAATAGCAGTTGATACAAAAGATAATTTTCAAATAAAAAGAAAAGTTTCCCGTTGGAAATGGAATTGGATAAAATATCGAAGAAAATAAGCAAACGATACAACCGAAAGAATCAATCGGGTTGGGATTTGTTCAACTGGCGAAGCTGACCGGGATATTATGGAAAATATTGAGAGGAAGGAAAAGATTTTACAAAGTTCTTCGGGAATGGCGCTTACTGGGAGCTAGGAATTCCTTGCCTCGATCGGGTCCAAGAATTTTCTCCTCAATTTCAAGATTCGGGGTATGTGGCTCTTTGTTGAGTACGGATACAATCTAAAACAAATAATAAAAATAAATAACAAATGGACACCTTGTCACTGGAATATTGAACTCGACCAGGGGAGAGGGTGTCGACGACTTCACACAAACTGTCGGCTTGTAGGCGACTCATACAAGGGATGGTGTCTTTGACGGGAATTCCGGCTTTATGCAAGTTGGGACATCCTTTATCCATCAGATGAGCTCTCAAGTCGGTCAAGAAGAAAGCGCCCGAGCCGCAGAGTTTGCATCGAAGACGAATGACTCGAATGTGGGCGACCATGTGGCGTCGACCATCCTAGATTTTTATTATTTTATCTGTTTGGCTAAATACCCTGACACTTTCGATCTTCTCGTGACAATACTTGCAAATGTATCCGCCCGGCTGTTGCTGGTCACACGACACCGTGTAATCAGGCTGAGGATTCTGAAATATTGTCTATTCTTCACCCGAGACATCCCCTACCACAGGTGTCAATCCTGAAAAAATGATGGCCTTCTGTTGATTAGAGAGATAGATGGGAATACTGGCAAGATCAGGAGGCAGATGCCCCTGTTTACCGTCTTTATATGTCTGAAAGTGGCCGTGACAATTATTGGCGGATAATTACCAGAATAGCTCCCTCGCTGGTGTCGCGAGCAATGCTCATGTCTTGCTTTCGTCGACTCGATCCAGGACTGGGCATGGGACTCGGCTCAACGGATGCCTCCGACGCGGTGCAGTCGCTCAACGGATAGACGCTGTCCTCTCTGTCATCCTCAGGTGGTGGAGATGGTGTCTCTGGCTTTCTTAAGAAAATTGTAAAAAGATAAAAATTAGTCTACTTGATGGGCTTGATCCTGATCCTGGGAATGGTCCTTGGCGGGGTGTTTTTGGACTTGACCGGGAGAACAGGGCGAGTCGACATCGGCGGGACGGATGAGTCCTTCTGAGGAGCTGGGGTTTCCTCCTTGATTGTCGGCTTCTTCTCTTCCAGGAGATAACTCTCCATCCAATCGGGTCGCTTCTTTGCCCGACTGGGACGAGACGATCCGACATCCGGCTCCTTCTCCGGGGTCGTCTCTTGTGATGTCTCGTCGACCTTTCTCTTCCTCGACTTCGGCTCCTCTCCCATCTATATATTTCCTAATTAATTTTTCTATAAATAATCCCACCTCTTCTAGTTTATTTTGCCCTTCTTCATGTTTTTGTTCCTTCTTGACTTCTTCTTTGTTTGCCTTTTCACTTTTTTTGATCATCGGTGGCAGACTTCCCTCCCGAGCGGCCATTTTCATCAATACCTCGCATTTGGCATTGTAACAAGCTCGACCACGGAGTTTTGCTTTCTTTCCATAGAGACGGACACCAGACACATCCATTTTCTAAATCGATCTAGGATGTCCACTAGGAGATGACCAACCTCTTCACCGTCCTCCTCCTCCAGAACCTGTTTCACAAGTTGTTCCACCACTCGTTTCACATCTTGTGTCAACTTCTTGTTAGCTTTTCTCTCTTGTTCTTCTAATTTTTTCTGCTGTTTCTCCGCTTCTTGACTTTCATCCGGCGTGTAGGGAGTTGGGGGACGAGAAACTTGGCGAGTTGACCTGACAGGAGTACCACCAACTGGGCCATTTCGAACATTTCGAGATCTAGTCTGAAAAAGACCGTTTCATTGAGTCTCTGCTGTACTGACCCTTCCCATTCTGACCAAAGTGGGTGGCTCATCATCGTCGTTGTCATCACAATCGGCCATTCCGGAATCATTGATATCGATAGGCTGGATAACGGGAGGCAAACTCTGAAATTTAATTCTATTCGAAGGAATTTTCTATATTTAATAGAAATTCTACATAAAGAATGGAATTTGAGCCGAATATTTCGAATTTCCCTCAATTTCCCAACTGCCGCATGATTATGTCTTTCCGTTCGCTGCGGGACATCTCTTGATTAGACTGCATTTTTTGGGCAGTCGACGGCCTTCGGGCGAAGAGGGCATGTCTTTTATAAAGAAGAGTAGAGGAATACCCACTTCGCCTTCATTCTCATTCGCCTCCTCCTCTTTCTCTTCTTTGGCTACCGCATCTCGATTTGGACTCAGACTTCTGACTCGATGTCCCTTCTTTGGTGACGGCGTCTCCTTGTCCTCCGCCCGGTCTTTCTCGTGCTGTTCCTTGACATTCTTGTGTACACGAGCATAATGTTGGAAATAGTTAGACCATCTGAATCATATCTTAAATTTGCCAGTCACATTCTCATACTGTTTGATGGTGTGGTTGCAGAGGTAACAGGTGAGCTTTTGTCCTTTTCCTCGCGAGCTATGCTTCATTCCACAATGATAAGCGAAGACGGAGAAGTTCTTGAAGGGGCGGACATTGGCACAACCTGGATGGTGACATTTAACACTCAGCCCGTCGATGCAATCAGGATTCAGGGAGACGATTTTATGAAGGGCGGCCAACTGAAACAGGACTGTTAGAAAGGAAGGAAAAAGGGGAGTACTTCATTAGGAAGAAGCGTCGCGGAATATCTGGTGAGAATGGCATCTTTGTCTGCCCGTCGACCCATCAGACGGGCTGATTTGTTTCTGAAATATTGAGTAGGAGTTCATTCGACTCGTACCTGATATTCGGATCCTCCGTAGCAGTGACCATAATTCTAGTCTCTGCTCTGGCGGCCTCGTCCATCCCCGCCTCGGTAGCGGCCAATCCAACAATTCTCTTGTCTTTATCCTCGATCCGCCTGCTCGGTCGAGGCAAAGTGGCCAAGACGAGCGATTCATTTGAACCAGGAACGGGGACTGTGACATCTTCTGTGGCTTTTTTGATTATCTTCATCATGTTATTTGTTGCCTTCGGTTTCTCTGTTTCATCTTCGTTCAAGTCTTCTAAACTCGTCGATTAGACTTTTCACAGGATTCGCCCATACTTTTCTCAACTTTCGCCAAGTATTGTTCCCAAAGTGTCGACGAATTGGCCACGACGGCTGCAAATTTCCCTTTGCAATATTGTCTCTTATGGGTGGTGAAGTTGATAATACTGCGGAACATACTGCGACAATATCTGGGAAGGGTCTCGTCACGATTATCGACTACAGTTACCGGCACTCGTAGATGACGTCACATTCGGTTGTAAGCATCTTTTTGAGATCTGCTGTACCGGATTGAAAGAATTGGACAAGACCAGGAACTCCTAAAATTCGGATTTATTGGGAGAAAAAGAGGGGAAACGAACCGTCGGGACCACCGGATGGCATATTCTGCGATAAAACGGAGATGTCTTGTGACATCCAACTTTATCGATCTAAAAATCTTTATTTTTCTAATAAATAACAAATATAAAAAGAGAGAAGACTTCTCCCTCTGGTACTAAACAGACAGCCATTCAATTTCAACGAAAAATGGAATTTTATACGAAAACAAGTAAAATGGGAAAATTTATATCCAAAGTCATGCGTAGAATTTATAATTGCGTGCAGTTGATTCATTTTTATAAAATTATTTCATTGAATTTTAAGCTGTCAAAAGATATCGCCGAAATTTCACTCGACTAATAGATTTTTGAGCAGCCCGTGGCTGATTTCACGCTGTTGGATAATTAGCTGTGAGGGGGATAATCAGACGTCATCAGAATTTCAATCAACGGATACAATTCGATATCACAAGGCGAAGGGAGAGAGAGAGGGAGAAGCCGACTCGACTACAGGACAGCGATCGAGTAAAAGACGCAATTTGTCGACCAATTGAACAATTATTACGAACGGAATTCGACCAATTTGGGCAGTCAAATATATCTTTGATCGAGGATACTGGATATTGAATTTGATATCAAATAAAAACGGAATGTTTTAGTTAAATTTATTTGAATTGAACAAGCCAAAAGAATTTGATAATCGCGTGTTTGTCACCGCTATTGATCACATCGAAATACTTCGCTGTTTATGAGTTAACATAGTTTTTCAATTTAAAATATTTGAATATAAATTCTAAAATAAAATTGTAAATGATGAAAGGCAAGAATTTTGCGAAATATCGATGATTTTTCAGACCAGTTGACCAGGGTCGACCAAGAGGGCGTCGACCGAGGCGAACTGATATCAGAATTCTTTTAGTTTTGAATTTTCTGTGTTTTCTTTTTTATATAAATGAAAAAATAAATTATTTCAGTCATTTTATGTAAAAATTATGACAAAAAAAATTGAAATAATTTGTGGGCTGATGGTTCGAGTTGTTGACACTCGGCAGAATCTGGGATTTCTCACCCGCTTATCCAAAATCTTTATTTCTTCCATAATTTTACTTATTTTAGGATAAAATTAATTTCTAGAGACTTTTGGCCTAATTTCATGTCTCAATTAGTCAAAAATCCAATTTCTCCCCGGTTGAAGTCTATAAGGGCCATACCGGGTCCTAATCTAAGTTTTGTGGTCAAAAATGTCGATAAATGGATACTTTTGGATATTCTCAAACGACACAAAAGATTCCGCCCGTTTCTGACGTCTAATTTTGAAGTTTATTAAAAATAAAATTTCTGGCCTATGACGGGGGCCGTGCCGAGGACGTCCGTGCAGCGAATGCGCCCTAATGAGAATGATCGTAAGATACGGGAAAAATAGTTTAAAGAAATATTGTTTGGACTGAAAAACAGACGAGTTACATGAGGGGAAACATCAGTAGAATTATGGGAAATCGAAGGATAGTCGGATGAAAGGAAAGCGATATGCGACCAGGCGCAATGGGCGGTCACAAATTGCTCGACCCTGGAAGGTTTTCTTATATTTTCGATAATTTCTTTTAATTAAATATTTATCACTAAAATTGATAAATCTATTTAAATGAAATCCGTCGAAAAGCCGAGGAAAATGTCCAAGTTAATCTGGAAAAGTCGACGTCTCCCCGGCGAGGGACTTCTTATCCTATGAAAGGGTCATTTTCCCAATTTTTTACTCTAGACCAAAAGAAATAATAAGGGGAGTTTTCGTAAAATAAGGTTGGATCTGATTTAACCGGAAAATAAAGAATTTGAGAGTCGACAAGGTCGGAGCTGGCCGACCCTGTCATTTCACCTGCACATGCTCCAAATTAGGGAAAACCGTGTCTTCGACGCCTCTATTTTGACTATTTTAAGCTTTTTTATAAATATGACATCAAATTTTAATGGAAATTACGGTAAATACACTGAAATCTTTCGAGAAACAAGGGGAATTACCAACTGCCAAGGCAGCTTTCTACGGAAAAAGCTAATCTAAAGTTTGATACACAGCTATTTGAATAAATGGAATGGAGTCGTCCTAGATGTCAGAAACCCGATCGACCAGCTGATATTGCCAAAAATGACAAAAATATAGTATGAATTTAATTATTTCCAACGACACGGCTCTCTTTACAACTGGTGGTTCCCTCCGGTTACAAACAAAAAAGTCCTCAGGGCGTCGCCCCTCTTTTATATTTAAATTTAGTAGTATTTTATCATTTACCTAGGCGATTGGCCTCTTTTTACAATTAGAAACCATTGACTCTCCCGATTATTTAATTTTGGTGCAGTTAGACCTTTGATAATCACTTCTACAAGCCATTAGGGCGTCAGATGCCGTTACTTGCGATGTTTTCCTTGTAACTGCAAATTTTTTCCAAAAGATGGCCATTTCAGGACCAAATTGTATGGAAAACCAAACCCGGAAGGTTTTTCTTCCGGCAAAAGTGCTCCAAAAACAACAGGAGCCCTTCCAGCCGACTGCTGTCATATATAAACCATGTAAACGAGGTATCCCGTCGACCATCTAAAGAGCATTGTTTTCAGCCAATCCGCCTCCTCATCCAAATGTTCTCTACAAGATTCCCGGCTCCGGTGGCAAGTGCTACGAATTCGCTTTTGTTCGTTCTTTTACCCGGATGGAGGCCGAGAAATTTGTCTGCTGCGGCTGTCGAGTCCTGAAAGTGCAAAATCGACCAGGAGCCAAGGGTAGAAAAGTTCCCTATGTGCTGGTTTGTCTCTCTCGCCTTTTTTTCTAAAAGCAATCTTTTAGGTGTCCAAAGGAATGTTCAAAGCCAATCCGGCCATTCCGACGAATGCTGACCATTTCTGTAAGCCAAAGATTACGGTCGACGTTCTTCACAGTTGTCATATTTCTTCTTTAAAAAAGGCCGTACTAGAAGAACCGCCGAGAAGGTATCTTGCCTTCTCTAGCTATGAGAAATTTTTACAGGCCAGTTGAGATACCGGAGACGAGGGAAGAAATGCTGAATAACCCCGTCGTCGACGAACTCGTCGGAGGAGAAGCCCTTCCGCCAGCTGTCGAGTCTTCCTCTCTACCACAAAAAATGGTCGACACTTCAGAAAATCGGAAAAAATGTCCATATCCCCGAATTCCAAAGTTCCTGCAGAATAGCTCCTCCTACCCAGTTGTGCGATTTCCTTCCATGGGACCGAGGAAGATACTTTTCAAGTTGCCACCCACTGGAGAAAAATGTTACGAGTTCGTCGAGAAAAAAACTCGGAGCCTTTACTTTGAAGTCTACCACTGTACGGCTTGTAGCCGTAGAAAGGTGGACCTCCATTCCTATAGAAATAATAAGAGGTTACAGGATGTAGAAGGCCATAACGTCGGTCCAATTCCGGCTGTCCATCTCCGGGGAGAATTCCCTATGACTGATCCCGTCAATCCTAAATATCCGCATTACTGTACTCCCAAATCCACGTCGGATGTTATTCTTCATGGCCATGTGAGTAGTCCGTCTCCTACAAATTGATGAATATTTTCAGATTTCGAAAATATTGTATTCTGAACAAAGAAAAGCGATGAACACGAAGGAAATTATGAACAGTCTGAGGATCAACTGCCCGAGTTTGATGGCCGACATTCGGAATTACGAGGCCGACAAAGAGAAAATGCTTGCCTTGGAACGTAAACTCATCAATCGGAACCTCGCCATCACGATGTCCAAAGAACGGGCGGAACGGATAGCTAAAGAAGATGCTGAACAGAATGGGTCAGTTGGATGGTCAATCAGAAAATGACCATGTTTAGACAGCCAGCAGAGACTCCTCCACCGACATTAGAGCCAGTGCAAGAAGCTGGCGAAGCCTCGGCGCCTGTAAGTAGGGGGAGTACAAGCCCGTCGAAAACGCTATCACATCCGGAGTCGAGGAACAGTAGCGTAGAGATGAATCGAGAAGAAGATCGGCCTAGGAAACAATTGACTCTGAAGAGAAAGAGTTCCTCCAGCAGTCTCGAGGAAGACTTGTAACCCAGCTCGTCTTCTCCTCAAAAATATTTTCAGTACTGGTGAGAGTATGCCCGTCTTGACGCCGATGGAAAAGAAAACAAAACACTTCATCTTTCCGCAGAAAAATTCTAATTTGCAGTTCTTTGCTCTTCGGAAACGAGTCATAGTCAGGAGAGTGGCAGAAGCACCTCGTCAACTGTCTCCTCCTCGACAGTAAGTCAAGTCGTTGGATAATGCCAACTTTTTAGGATGTTGTTCCCTGTCCGCGTTATGAGACGAGAGTAATACCGAGGCAGCCGGATATAATTCTATTTCACGGGTTCCTTCTACCGGTTCAGAGAAATCCCACAGAATGATTCAAACAGATTTTTATGGATAAAATAAAGCATAAAGTTCTCAATAATCACAGATAAAATCTCACAAGATCTCCGACTCGAATCGACACTAATAACCGGGAGCTGTTCTCGGTGGTGGACAATGTGAACAGCCACCAGGGGTACCTCTCTCACCGTCTGGGCCAGCCAACCCCGGTCCTCCTGGCTTCCCTTCCGCTCCTAAAGTTTCCAATGGTTTTCACAAATTAGTGGAATTCCTACCTGGTTGTCCATCGTCTCCCTTTGGTCCGGGCTGTCCTGCCGATCCGGGATTTCCTGGTGCGCCGGGTTCTCCTTTGGGACCAGGAGGTCCATTTGGTCCAGGAGACCCTGGAGGTCCATCAGGCCCTGGAACCTAAAACAAGTTATACGGTAAACCATGAACATCGCCTACTTCGCGTTGAGTTCCAGGAGCACCTGGTTGTCCTTTTTGTCCAGGTTCTCCGGGATTACCTGGCGGTCCTGGTGGTCCGGGTTCTCCTGGTTGACCTCGACTTCCGCCATCTCTATAAACTCAGTCATTTACACCACAGATCCTAAAGTCGTACGCAGGTCGTCCATCTTTTCCGGGATTTCCTGGAGGTCCTTTGGGTCCTTCGGATCCAGGTGGACCAGCTGGGCCTGGTGGACAATCAAAGCAGAAGTCATGGTGAGGGGCGGGCGTCGGTGGCGGACCATCGGGCCCGTCTTGACCGGGTCGACCAGGCTCTCCGTCGGCTCCATCTTCGCCATCTGATCCAGGCTGGCCTGGGGGTCCCTGAATATTTTCTGTTACTCCAGGTATAATATTTGTTTACTTCTGGCGACACTCCACAACCGCAGCATCCACCTCCTTGACCACTAGGAGCCGGAGCCTCTATTCCAGCTGACGAAGCATAGCCAGCTTGACGTCGACTACGCGGAGCTGTACCGTAGACTTTGGTCAGTACCTGAAATAGTCGTAATTTAAATGGTTTTGGTTTAGACGGCAAATAGCCCACTGGGCGGGGGGAGATGAGATCGGCCAAGAGGCAATCTAATTGACTGGCTGTTGGCGCCGTATCCACCACAGACACAGGAACTGGCAAAGCCACTTTACTGGAGGAGGGCGATTATGGAAGGTGAGGGAACGGGTTACGTCACGGAATTAAAAGGGGGAGACGAGGTTTCGACGAGGCTTTTTTAAACCACTCAAAAATGGCCACTCACCTGTGTTCGTGTCACTTCTTTCCAAATATTAACTGATCTCGATTTACAAAAGTCCAATTCACTGAAAATGAAATGGAATATTAGTTGTATGGGCGGAAAGAAAAATGACATTGTTCCAGATATCCGAGTTGTTTTGTGAGGAAACCAGCTGAGGAGGACACTTATCCACTCGCGGAAACGATAGTAAGAAAGAGAAGGACAATTGATGACAGGAAGAGCTTACGAGAGAGTGGACATGGCTTACCTTTGCATGACAGATTGCATATGTTGTAAATAATTATAAAGAAGAGGAATCGAAAGAACACAGACGAGAGTGGCCACTGTTGATATTGTCACTCCAAAAAAAGCTATTCTATAAAAAGAGATCATGTACTTAGAGTAAAAACAAAAGGAAAACTAACCGTCTAAGGGATTGTGCCTCCCGTTCAAGCTGCTTCTCATCGTCGGTCATTGTGTCGGGGGAAGATCCTCCTCCTCCGACTTATATACTCAGCACCGCCCCCATCCACCACCACCGGAGGATTGTGTTTGTATGAGATAAGAAGGAATGTGAAGGGGGGAAGAGGACAAGTAGCTAGTACTATGACAGAGGAGATCCGATGTCGGGTACTCTTTCTGATGGCAGAGGACATGACGGAAGTCGAGGAAGGAGGCGAGAGCTGGACGACAAACTGGTCTCCTTACCTAGACGAAAGTATGTTTGGGTGGAAATCTTTCTTCAAGGAGGACTGAATTACCAAGAGGAGAGTCTTTGAGTTATCGAGATGCTGTCCGCTTTCTCCTTCAAAAAGTCTCGTCTTCAAAAGCGATGCCCACTCGGCATCTCTTCTCTACAATTCCTTGTATTTCGATTTCCTTTTTTTGCCTCCTTATCGTTTTTGAAGTTTCTCCCGGTCCCGGATCATCAGCGCCTCTCCAACTTCGTTGACCGGAAATTAGCCTCACTCCAAAAAGAATGCAGAGTGACCGGTCGGCTGTCGATAATGACGAGAGGGAGAACAGCGATCAAGAAAATGAAAAAAGTCTGTCCCTCTCCTCTCTCCTCCATTTTCATCTCCAGGTCACAACTAGTTCAAAAGCTAGCAAGATAAAATCTTCTTTCTTCTTTAGAGATTACCACTTCAGCTGTGTCTGGACCAGTTTGCCAAGGAAATAGAGAGAAGTTTTATTAGTGGCTGGTTAGAATGGAGTAAATTATATCCCAAAAAGCAAAAAAGACAGCGGCCAAAGATAGTCACATTCGGGAGATGTTGATACGAGTCGCCTCCTCGAGCGCTTTCTTAGCGGAGGTGTCGGCCAACTCCTCTGCCAGGGCTAGAGTACTGTAATTGCTATCAATTTACAGGGAGAAAAGAGAGGATGTCTTACTGCATGTGATAGGCTTGAGAAGGGCGACGGCCGTCGGTTACAATAGCCGGAGGAAGCTCGACAGCAACGGAACAGCTACTGGCTGAGGTGCAACGACGTGAATCCTGAGCCTTCTGATATTTCTTTATATTTTGTTGAGATAAAAGAGATGCCCTACCTTGATTTCCTCATCCGAATCGTCAACATAAATCGACTCCAAAGTTTTTCTCAATTCCTCGACCATTTTTCGAAGAGCAATGTTATCCGAGACCAAGTCTGAGACCTGCAGAAGGTGTTCTCAGAAATAAAGTGAATCAGACCTTGACAGCCAGATGGTGAAGTGCCTCGTCCGTCAGATGTTTATGTTCCGTCAATGCTTCGCTCACGTCATCTCGCAGCACACGATCTGATTCCTAGAAGAGTTGTAATAAAGGAGAGAGAGTCGATGATTCACCTGACGGGCTGTGTCGATCTTCTTCAACATTGTCTTCTGCTCTTCCAATTGATCCTGGATGGCCTTTTGTGAAGCTAAGAGATCGGCCATCTGAAGAAAGGACTGTCTGCTTGTCTACTAAAGTCACCTCTTTGTCTCTCTTTTCCTTTTTCTCTGTTTTTGCTTGGTCTTTCTCCTCCTTGGCTTTCTTCTTGCCTTCTTTTATGTCTGTGATCTTTGCAGCCAGGTCAGCAATGGCCTTTTTGAGTTCGTCTATTTCTTCATCAGGTACTTTTGCCTAAAATTTCTTGTCTCTGAAGAAGATGTCGTCTACCTGACTTTTGGTTTCGGATTTCGGCTCCTTATCTTTGTTGATGTCTCTAGCCAGAGAATAGATTAGATCAGTCAAATGGCGAAGTTGGTTGGCCGTCTGATCGTAGGAGGAATAGTATCGGTCATATTGGGCTACTGGCTTGGCAAGACGACTTCTACCATAACTGATGTTGTCATCCACATGACGAGCAGTCAAAAATTACACGATTTATGAGGGCAAAAGAAGGAGCTTACCTGATCATAATGATTTCTCCTAGTTTCTCGACTGTAGGTCTCCGTGATAATCCGTTCCGTCATGACGAAGAAGAGCTTTCACGGGCGAGGGAATGGTCGAGGATGCCGTCGACGTCTGATATTTTTTTGGCTGACTGTGCCTCTCCGCGAACAAAATATTCGGCCCCCATGGCGAAGCTATACGAAAAAGGAAAAACAGACATCGACTTTATTTGAAACTATTCGGAGTAACAAGAAGGATTTATTGGAAAGAAGCCATCTAGTGATTTCGATGCATCATGTCGGAGAGCAGCTGGCGGATGAGGAGACGTTCTCGGGCGGATGGCGACGGGGCCATCGGCAACGGCGCGGACTAAAATTTGGATATTAGTATTATTCTTTTTTTGCAGATCAAGTGCAACTGAATTGATTGGATAGTTAATAAAGTTTCAATTGGACGTATTTATCTGACAACTGGCCCGTAAATTCAGTTATATGGATTCCATTTTCAGTCTTACGTTATAGAAAGTTTTAGCGAGAAAAAGAGACCGATCTCAGATCAAACACTGACCTCAAATCTTTTGGCTGGTTCCTCTATGACTTGGTCATCGATGGACATTGGCGTCTGATTTCGGATGAAGCTTCGACCATTACGGAACAAGGCCCCACGGAGGGCCGAGGTGGCCAAGACAGAGGCCAACAGTACCAACAAAGCTGAAAATGGAGAGATTACAAGGGGAAATGTTGGTGACATGGAATCCAAATCGAGTCAACCCCCTCTTGCTCCCGGGGTAGATCAACGTGAAACCCAAGCGACTGTCCTAATTTCCGTAATTGTATTGTAGTAATCGGGTCAGTCGACTTTTCTAGGTTGTTCTGTAGGTGCTCTGTCGCCACCCGGGGATAATTTCATTTAAATCTGAGCGAGCAACCAAGACACTGCCGTGTGACCTGCTCGACTCTAGTGCAACTGATTCAATTTAACTGGTTGACATCTGTCGAGTTCAACCCAACACGCCAGAATAGTCGATGAGAGTGGCGTCTTCTTCGTCATCAGATGTCCTTATTTCCGCTGCTATGAGTTTTAATCCAAACAACGTCTTCACCCCCTGCGAAGGTCGACAATATTTACCGTCTTTCGCTCGCCATAAATGGAATATCTCGACTTTTTTTTCTATCTTTTACGTGTTTCTATGACATCAAAACTCATTTAACAGTCGCGTTCATAAAAAATTGAAGGTGGACAGCTGAAATTAGTCAAAATGTGCAAATGAATCTTTGAACTGGTGACCCATTTCCTTGGAAACGAAGAAATCTCCAGACTCGTTCCTCATAGAGATCGGAAATCCTATTATACGCTTATTTATATGTTGTAATTTTAATAAATTGAGGCAATATTGAGGGAATTAATCGAAGAGGACGTAGATATTTCAAGAGATTGCAAGACTAGTCGATCGGGGGACCGTAGTCGACAGTTGGGCGAGCGGAAATTGCCCGAGGTAAAGTCACATGGCGCTGTCTCAAACAGTTATTCCCAAGGAAAAGACAAATTGCGCCTTGTAGCCCTGACATTTACAGTAATCCTGGGTACTATATGAGATGTCCCTGTCTACGGGAGGAGCCGATGGATGGTTGAGTATCTGCCCCATAACTCACAAAGTTGAAGACGGCTGGCCATGGAGTCGTCGGCTGAGGTGTGACAGGGGCTGCTCCGCCTACGGGTAGTCGCAATTACCTCCGTCCTAATTCTGTTTCCACTGATAAATGTAACCGGTCGCGATACAGTTGATATCAACATCTCGTCGGGGTCGGATATGCGTCAAACCGGGTGAACTGATTTATTAAGCTTGAGCTGTTTTGAGCTAAAACGGCGATAAAACTACAAATTGAGAGCTGGAGGCAGAGGAAAGTCGTGGGAGGAGGCGACGTGGGCTTCGCCGTCGATCAAATGGACAGCTGGTCGACCATCTACAATCACATCATCTGGAAGAGATGTCGACGTGGAAAAGGACTCACTTCTGGGTCTGGCTTGGACCACAGTGAAGATAAAGAGAAGGCAGAGGAAAAAGAACAATTTCATTCTGTAATGAGTTGGAAATAGCGAGCGTTTGGGGCTTCTTTTGAAGGGATGGAGACCTGAAATTGTGTAACAGGCGGCAACTCCATAACAAATAACTTGTTAGCTGGATGGATGTTGACGCCAAGAAGCAGAATGAAACTAGACACGGTGTACAGAAATGTAACTGTACTCCTTCGACCGGCTGATGAGCTAAGAATCTCGAGAAAACGACATCTGTACGTTTTTTTACTCTAATTTTAGACTGCTTCTGTCTATGTCGTCGGACTATTGACGGTACAAATTTTGTTGACAGTGTGAGGTCTTCTAGAGCCATTTGTATTGTCCTTTTAGGCTATATCGCGAAGCCTGTTTTCCGAATAGAAGTATTCTGAAAATATGAAGGGGAAGGACTCAAAGAAAAAGTTTT
Organism: Oscheius sp. DF5033; assembly: GCA_964036215.1. Taxonomy (NCBI): domain Eukaryota; kingdom Metazoa; phylum Nematoda; class Chromadorea; order Rhabditida; family Rhabditidae; genus Oscheius; species Oscheius sp. DF5033. The sequence continues at coordinate 3,923,211 of CAXIWN010000006.1, forward strand.
AAAAATTCAGTTTGAAAATTGCGCTCATAAGACAAACTCAAGCGTCTTCGTTATTTCACTTTTTTCTTCATCTGTTGTAGTTTTGCCTGCGCTTTTGCATCATCTGTCCTCCATCTTTATAGGTTTTATATAATTAGTTCTGTTTGCAGATGCTAAGGTTAGGAGGATCGATTACTCTCGGATCATTGCGACTTTGCATAAATAAGCAACGTCATAAAGGTACTTTACATTCTCAACTGCCTCCAAGTAAAATAAGACATCCTTTTACAAATAATGAGGTGCAGGTTTGTTTTAAAATGTTTAGTTGTTTAGCAGAACCTCATTTAGACTATTTCATCATCGCCGTTTGATTCAAAACGGCCAATAGAAGTCTTTGTTCAAGAACCAGAACCATTAGTTCAAGTTTGTATTTTTTGTAAGCATTGATAATGTTTGGTACAGACGCTAAACTTGGTTAGTAATGAAATAAAAAGTGTGGGAGAAGCTGTTGCTAAGCAGATAAATACAACACAAAGTTCGGATGATTCCGGTTTTGGATCCGATGCTGTAAGTAAACGTTTAGAAGTTTCTATTTATTTTAGCAGCATGAGCAATATCGTGAAGATCGGCGAAAACGGATGGAAAAGAACACGAAAATTGCTGGATTAGTTTTACTTTGTACAATGACTATCGGAGCTGTTTCGTTTGCTCTTTATTATGGTTACCTTTTTACATTATGAAAGTATGTCTATTTTAGGACGAGCAGAAAGGGATGCAAATGGTGCTGTTGTCAAGGATGAATTTTCTGGATACCGGTTGGCTCCATTATATAGAATTTACAATAGTATTTGGAAATGGAGAGATGTGCGTAACGCAATTTTTTATAATTGTCTGAATTGAATTTAGTATGTTGTTGAACCAGCTAGAGAGGTTCTGCTGCCTGATCCACTACCACCACCTTATCTTCAACCTAAATACACTCTAGTTTTAGAAATGAAGAATCTTCTAGTTAGCCCAGAATGGTCTTACAAAACGGGTCATCGGTATACTACCCGTTGTGTTTATAAGACCACAGTTTAGGTTTTTGAAACGCCCTGGATTGGAGTATTTTCTGGATATTGTAGGATATCCTAACTTTGAAGTTGTCATCTACACTAGCGAGTCTTTTATGACAATGATGCCTGTTATTGATGCATTTGATCCAAATCATCGCATTATGTTTAGATTATTCAGAGATTGCACTAAATATTCAGACGGACACCACAAAAAGGTGAGCTAAGTCCTTTACTTTTCCATCTTGTTTAGGATTTATCAAAGATGAATCGTGATTTGTCTAAAGTTATCTACATTGATTTTGACGCAGCAGCTGGAAGTCTTGCTCCTGAGAATTTACTCTTGGTACCTAAATGGAATGGAAATCTCGATGATACGTCATTAATTGATTTGGCCGAGCTACTGAAAAGTATACAGAAATTTTCTACTTACAATTTTTAGCAATTCATTTATCTGACGTGGACGATGTTCGCCCAACACTTCAATATTATTCTCAGTTTGGGGATCCTGCTTCAGAATTCAAAAAACGAGCATTATATGTTCAGAGCGTATGTTAAAATTCATGTGCTCAATTAATAATCGTTTTAGCAAGAAGAAGAATCTCAGAAGATTGCAGATATACCGATAACAAATAAATACAGAGGATTTTTCGGTTATGGAAGACATGCACTAGCTTAGATTTCTCCTGATCAACTTTTTATTCTGTTGTAAACGCTATTTTTCTTTTTAAATAAATTTGTTTTCATTTATTCTTTTTTTTCTTCATGTATAATGTCATTTCTTATCTTTAAAGCACCGCATATAAACGTGCCCTGTGTGACCTTTCAAATATTTCGACACGCGGGAATTTATCCGTTTCAAAGGAGCCTCTATTATAGCTTCTTTTCCTACTGTATTTCTTTGATTTGATGTGAAATAGCCGTGTAAATTGTCCACCCAAATTCCCTGGTTACTTTTGCAACCGTCATTAAAGGAACCGTCCCACACTGTTTTGCGTACCTGCATACTGTTACGTATATTTTTGCTCAAATTTCGCTATTTTGGTGATTTAAAGATATTTCAAGTAATTTCTTACATATTTCGACACCAAAAAATTAGGAGAACAATAAAAAGTGGATCAAACAAGCTAGGAATAAATAAAAACGCAGAAAAATGCGACATTGGACATTCAACGAAAATTTGTCTTTCTGCGTTCATTTTGAACCAATTTTGATTCTGTAAAGTTTTTACTAATGTGAAGCAGTACCTAAAACTACCTTAGCAGCTCAAAAGAATCAAGAAAAACATCAGAAAATAGCAAAATAGTGGCAAAAACGAAAATAACAACATTTTGCTTGTGCACAAATTCAAATTTTGCGGGCGCTCTGTGCACACGCTAGCACACCTGTGGGACGGTTCCTTTAATCGCTTCATTTCAGAGATGAGCCAAGAACCATATGCTCCTGGCGGGCCGAAGAACCACCGTAGAGATTCGGTATAATTTTTTATATTTTATGTAAATATAATATTTACAGATATTAAAAGCCAGGCAGACTGAAGAAGTTATTACCACTAGGAACGACAGACGTGTATCTTTTCATAATGTCAAAGTAGTACAGTATGTTTTTCATGTTTTTTATAGTTTACTGCCATTTATAGGTATTATGATAAGGATATCCAAAACTGTCCCGAGCTTTTACATAATGGTACCCCGGTAAAGGAAAAGATAAATGAAACACTTGGATCTGACGGCGTTTTTAGGTATTTTTTGCTTCGCTTCATATCTAAATATACGTATATTTAAGTCCTGGCCGCACAACTATCAGTGAAAATAGCAATCATTCATCAAAGAATAATACTGTTGATATGTTCGGTGAACGAGCTAAAAGTATGTATACAAAAATTTGCTAATATTTTTTATAGAGCCGGTACCTATTGTTCCTAATGCTGAACCAGAAAAGTTTGAAATAAAAGAAACAGCACCAGCTGCATTAGAAGTTACTAATTTCAATACGGTAGATATGTCCGTATTTTCTGAGCGCACCGGTAAGTGCAAATGCATCGAATAATTATATATTATTTTTTTCCAGAGCGTAGTCCGACGGAAAATAGCACGATTGTACGAGCTCCATCTCCTTTGGAATATACAGATTATGAAACAATGGATATGTCTGTTTCTAATGAAACCACTAAAATGGACGGTAAGTAAATTTAATAGAAGTTCGGTTCCAGTTGATTTGCTTATTCCTTCACGACACATATTTTAGATACCTTGCAAATGTTTTCTAAATCTGTGGTCCAACCTACTGAAAGTGACACTACTTTGAGTGAAACAATGCGTATGTTTTCAAATGTATCTGGAACGGTAAGTCTATTTTTGTATTGAACTGGAGTGTTTCAGGATACTAGCAAAACATTAGAAGCCAGTGGATTGAATGCAACCGCGGATATGTTTGCAAATGTAGATACTACTCATCAACGTGTATCACCTGGAGCGGATGAAACCATTGACATGTTTAATTGTGAGCCTACAGCAAATGCAGCTAACATTTCACATCTGGAAAATACTATGGAAATGTTCAAAAGTCCACAAAGGCTGCCCATAGCAAAACGAACATCAATGTCGACAACTTTGGCTATGTTCAATACCCCTGAAAAGGTTTTTGTTTTATTTTTAATGAGATAGTTGCATTTTAGTCGACTACACCGTTGCGAAAAAGAATTTCCATGTCAACAACTTTGGCAATGTTTCAAAGCCCCGCGAGAACGGAAACTCAGGTATAGCAGTTTTATATTTTGGCTTATTAATTATAGGCAAATATTTCTCAAACGGAAGGCGATAACACACTTTGTCTATTCGATGAACCAAAAGGCACACCCACTATTTTAGAAGATGATGAAGAGTTGGTTCTTTTATAGTTATTGACGAGTAATCATAATTCAGTGATATGGAGATTAGCGACACCAAAACTGATGTTTCCGTGAAGCACAATAGGTCTTCCACGATGCCTGTTACTACCACTACAACTAAAAGTGCTGAAGTAGGTTATGCTTGTTTGTGGGATATCCTCTTTTATAGACCATTGTTCTTTCTAGCGATAAAACAGGGGACTATTCAATTTTAGCGGAACGCGTAAGAGGAGCTTCACCGTCTCATATGAGCGTAAGTTGCGTGCTTGCCTCATTTACTGATTGCAATGCAGATTCTTCAAAATGAAACGGTCTTGTTAACTGAGAGAAGTGTCAATCCAGCCAGTTGCGTGACTGTAAACGAAATTACAATGGATGACGCAGATATCTCCAGACCTCATAGGGTACAAGTTCTCCTTAGATTTATCAATATCATTTTAGACAATTTCAAAAACTCTGGATACTCTTATGAATGAGACTAAAAATTTGAGTATGCGCTCTGTTGTTGAAGAGAATCGTGGGATGTGTGTAAACATTGACTATTCAGCCATGATTGAACATGTAGAGGTTGGTATATTTTTATTGCGTTCGAGAAAAGCTTTGTTTCAGCCTAGGCTTGAAAAGAGTTCTATATTGGAGCGTGGTGATGACGTGTCGAAAGTCGTCTCAATGGATATAAGTCAGATGTCAGTAACTAGCACATCGATGAGAACGGATAGTATTTCCTTCATGAACAAATCTGTATGTCTACAAAATATTGTCATCACCTTTTTAGTCTCGATCTCGCCGACGTTCTTCCATGAGTAACACAATACGCGATCTTATTCAACAGGTTTGAGAGTTTTATTCAAACAAATCATTATTAGAGCCCTGTCCCACCAGTTGATCTCAATGCTTCAATTGATTTGTCCTTCAGTAATAGTAGTAATCTTTTTGATAACACTTTATTAAAGGTGAGATTTAACAATTTTTCATTATTTTTTATTTTGTAGATCCCTTATCTAGAAAATGGTCCTGAATGTGTTAAAACTCTTCGACAAAATATGCTTCATCAATTCATTACAGATTTGAAATCTTGTAAAGAAAGGTAGATAGAACATTACGACGGATTATTAACCTCACAATATATAGAAACACGACAGATCTAGCAGCTATTAAACCACAATTAAATGAGAAATTTCCATCAAAATCAAAGGCGGTTGAAACTTTGAACAGTAGAAAAGTTTGTTTTTAATTTTAACGTGTTAATGTTAATTTAGCTGGGACCCATCGATAGAAATTTTATGCAAGCCGCAAGATATTTAGCAGAGAAAGAACTTTTGGAACGGCGTGTTATTATTGCCAAAGAATACGGCGCACAAGCTGAAGTATTGTTTTATTTTTTTAAAAGGTTATAAAAATTTTTTAGGAAAGACATTCCAACCTAACTGCTAATATGGATGATTGTGAAATAAAGGCCGATTTGTGTGATCAAGTCGATATTCTCAAATCTGGTATGTCTATAAAAATTTTGTACCATTTTTTAGATGTCGTTAAATTGAACGAAAAGTGGACGGCTGTAGCAGAAAATGACATCGGCGCCATGAAAACGGTGGTTTGCCGACATAATGAAATGATCAAAGAGTTAGAAAAAGAAGAAAATGAAAATGGTGAATTACAAATACAGGTTGGTTTTATTTTATACCGTTTTGAACGCATCGTTTAGGCTCTCTTGAAGGAAAAGGAGTTTATTGCGAAGAAATATCGGGAACAAAAGGAGATTGAAAGAATTTTGGAAAATGCTAAGAAAGAGAAAGAAGTCAATATGCAGCTTTTACTTGAACGAGTGCGAAATGTAACTTACGGAAGTCAATCTGACATTAGCGCATGTTTGTTATCTTTCGTTGAAGTTCTATCTTGGTTTTTCAGCTTTCATCTCTGCTGATGAGCGCGATGAAGATCAAGAAACTCTTTCTACTACTATGGAATCAGAAGCGTAGATGTATTTGTGTGTTTTTATGTATTTTAACATCTTACTTGTGATATATCAACCTCCCAAATAAAAATGTTTGAATATTTTTTCTTCTTGTCAAGCAGGGAAATCAGAAAATGATTCGAGTTTCAACGATTGCCGAAGTGTACTGGGATAGGGTTGGCTGAAGGGATTCTGTTAGTCGACTGTGGTGAACTCTGGGAGTGTCTGATGAATTGGAACCACAGGCAATTGCACCTGTCCCTTTCATTTTACCTGATGCTTGCCTACTTCTTGGTTTTACTACTCCACTCGCTTGCTTGTGTTAGTTCGCTGCTATGCAATAGTGGCACATTAAATGAGCTTATTCCTGTGGTTAACGAGTAAGTCAGCAGCTTTTCTGAATGAATGATTGCAGATTTTCAACTTGTAACGGGACGGCCTGCTTCATCGCGGCTTATGCATTTCGATATCCCCAATACCAAGGTTTATTTGCCTTTGAAATGGTTATCTTTGCCAGTTTTATGACTGTCATATTATAGGGCTGTCTTACTGCTCCTTACCAGTTGCCTCTTGGATGCCGAAAAGATGAAAATGGAGATGTTTTGTGTCTTTGCGGGTAATTATCGAAAACCTCCTAATAAGTTCCAGCGATGACTATTGTAATGATCAAGAAATTCTATCAAATTCGTCGTCCGTTGTGGCTGTAGCCACGTGTCCCTGGGATGATGCCACCTACTACGGAGCCGATCTCATAGGAGAATGTCGTGCTGCTCTCTGTCTCAGTCAATATACGAGCTATATGGTGGGTTTCCTATCCTTCTGGTTGTATTCTTCTCATAGAGCAGCAGAACTTGTAATTCACCCTACGATGGAGACCAATTCGAAATTCTCGCATCTTTCGATCTTTTGTAAGTATTTTCCCTCTATTGGCAGATGTTTTCAGTTATTTCGGTTACCGCGGCTACGTATGGCCAGCACAAAGTTGCATTCGAATGGATTCGGAATATTTGTATCAGGGAGAGGCGGAGTATTGTCTTTACACTTATCCATATGTTCTGCCAAATAAGACAATGAACAAATTGAGAAAACAAACAATCTGTCGATATTCTCCCAGTGATGTCGTGGGTTGAAACTGATCTTTTGCTGATTTTTTTTAGACGACGACCTGTGTTGGTCATTTTTGTTGGGTTGGGGAGAATGCCGAGGGAAAAGTGGCCATGGGATGCCTCCAACAGACAAATCCTGAAGGATTGAAACTTGTGGTAAACGAGTGAATGCCCTTTTAATTTTAACATCGTTTTTAGCCAGGATTCTTTGATTTTCACAGAAGTAAATTGTTCATTTGCAATACGACGATGTGCAACGGAGATCACGTGAGTCGACCTGACAATATTCGCAGTCTTTTAGGATCCATATGGAAATAAAAAAGAAAATTGGGTTGTGGTCCCGGAAGATACGGGGCCGATTTATTGGGATGACGGTAATCCAATAAACGAAAGTTGTTGCCCACGAGGAGAACAAAAGAAGAAGACAACCAGCAGATATTCTTTGATCTTGGCAATTTCCTTCCTTGTTTTTGTTATTCTCGCATAAAAGAAGAGTTAAAAGAGCAAAGGTCGGCTGACCGCTTGAAAAAGTCTCAAATTTCAGCTGAGTTGTCGCCGTAGCCTCGTATCGACCACTAGTCGGTCCATCTGGCAGCCCTCCAATTCAGAATGTTCTCTCTCTCCACCCCCAATCTCCTCTCCGCTTTTTATTTCATCTGACTCTGATTAGTTTCCCTAAACTTGTTATTTATTCTGTTTTAGTCCCTTTTTCCCCTAATGAGATAAAGAGAGTCCTCTCTCTCGTGATGTCTTGAATAATTCTCGTCCTCTTGATCAATATACAGCTTGATTTGTTCTGCCGTCTATCAAGAGACACAGCTGTTCGACTTCGCTCGACTGCTGACCACCTCGCTTGACCCTCGTCTCCTGTTTGTTTTTCTTTTTCGAACAGAGCTCCCCTCTCCCAGCTCAGCCAATTGAATTTGTCCGCCTTGTAAATATTCTCAAATTCAATTTGCCCCGTTATCAATGAATTGACCCGCTGGCTGCCAAGGTTAAACGGGGTTATGTTCGAAAGTCAGATGGTCAGAACCGGCCGATGACGTTATCAAGTCGTCGTTATCTGATGGCGATCTGATGGAAGACTCGTCTAAAATAGCAAGGGATTTCCCCTAAAAATAGGCCAATTTTTATGAATAGGATAAAGCCATGACAACCGGCTGCCAGCTGGCATTCGCTTTGCTTTTCCCTCCGTTTTTCTCATAAAAAAGAGCAGCAGCAGTCATTTTTGATCATTTGCATTTTGATTTTTGGTTGATGTTTTCTTCCTTTTCCTGCACGTTTGTTTTGAGATATTTTTACAATTGTTCAGTGGATAGTCTCCCCATCAGAGATCACAGAAGATTCCGGTCCAAATCTCCAAACAAATACATTTTACATCAAAAACAAAAAAAAAGCAAAAATGGATAAATTGGGCGGACTGTCTCGCCTGTGTCGACGGCTTTTTGTCTCTCGCCCACCCCCTCTTTCCCCCCGACTGGGCCTCCCTTTTTACAGCTGTCGAGGGTTGCACTTTTTGATAAGGATACCGACAGGTACATCCAACCTCAGCTGGTCCTTTTATAAATTACACTGAACAGTCTCGACAGAAACGAGTCTTCTGTCTGGCCCCCCGGCCCTATCTGCCGTCCTCTTTCTCTTACGCATTTCATTCAATCTGCTGACATTTCGGAAATTGCTTATCGGATACCTCCTGACCAAACAATATTTCCTTTCTTTTTCCCCTTCTAGGGATTTGTGCCAGACGGCATCCTCGCCCGAAGATCAGAAAATCCAGTCAAATTTGATGAGCGATCACCCCGGAAATGTGTGTCCGACCCGTTCCAAATTACATCGTCGTCCATCGGTCGACATAGACCAAAAACTACCTGTTTCCTCTTTTAATTGAAGTCTTGTCATCCCTTTCTTCCTGCAAACTGTTTCTGTTGACGGGGAAGTCTTCTCCCTTATGTCCTCTGTCCACCTCATGTTTACGACAAACCCCTGCAACTGCAATCTATGCCGAAATCCCACGGTCCACTTGCTGTTTATGATTCAGGAAATGTGCAGCGACTGATCATCGGTCAACGGGGAATACTTTGTCATGGGAAAAAGGAAGAATTTAAAGATAGATACAAAAATCAAAAGGCTGCTTATCTTTTCGTCGAAATGCGTCCGGGGGCCGGTTCTTTTCCTTTTCCAGCTGTGCTCTTCCTTCTTCCTTTTCCCTTGAGATCAACACGAGTTTACTCTAAATGCAGTAGTCTCCTCTCCTTCTCTTGTCCTTGTCCCCTAGTCATAAACCACGTGCCGGTGTTTACTTGGGGGGAGTCTGGCTATTTTCTGCTCTCTCTAACACACAAAGGCCTCTTCCTCCCCGGCAGTCCAGACATATTTTCAAATGGCTCTGCCGACAGATCCAACATTTTCTGTAGATCCCCCTAAATTCGGGTAAGTTCCTTATTTTATTGATGTCGTCGCCGGAGATTCCTCCCCCGTTCGGATTAGCCTCTCGTCTTTCCTTGGGAATCCTCTTGTTGTGAGGATGTTTGTCACGTGAATTGCCCATATTTTCTAGGGGAATCATTGCCACGTACTTGGCGTTTTCTAATTTCTTTGAAAATTTTCGATAACACTACCGGATTTTGTTTGTTTTTCGTCATTCCGTGTGCCACATTTTCATCCTGACGTCAAGGGGAACTCAAACTGATTTCATTTTCTTTTGTCTTTTTTTTGTGTCGAATATAATTTGAATTGTTTAGCCTCGGCTCTGACGGTAGTTATCCCACAGAAGACGAGCGTATCGTAGTCCGACCGACGAGCCGTCGACCCTCCTTCAATATGACCCTCGAAGTGCCCGACAACAAAAGACAAGTTTCTATCCGAAGTCTCGAAGATGACGCTGTCAAACAGGTACGTCGGTACTATAAGTCGCCGTTATCTCGACTGTCCCTGTCAAAAGTGGTCAAGGGTCTTCCCCAGTCTGGCCACTTTCACGTGTTCCCCTTTATCAGTCAATTTGTTTTTTTGTTGTTTTCGAGGAGAAGACTTGTCTACAAAATTTATGGAAAAGGAAGAAGATAATAAAAACAGAAAATCTGTCAACATCTGCCACAAAAGCTGATCTCCGCCCAGCTGGCGACTGTTGACAAAGTTTCTCTCCCCGTGTCCATTGGAGCTCATTTCCTCCCTGCCTCATAGTCAACTCACACCTTTTCTGCTTTTATAGACTCGCGACGACCAGCCAATCTTCATCACAAAGAGATCTCGCTCAGCTGTGTCGATGAGGGCGGACGACACCGACAACTGGGGACAGGATACCCTCGACCAGAAAGAAGAGTTCCTGCTCATTTTGAAACATGATAACAAGGTCAGTTCTATACTATTTCTGGGTTTCAATCATTGAGCAAGAGACACTTGTCCATCTTCCCGGTCGAGCCAGTTGTTCTCCTGTTCGGCACGTCATTTTCATCAGCGAAATTTTTCGAAAGCGCTCTTTGTTCAAAGATTTGATATTTCTCAATTGGCTGACCAGTTTTCGTGAGCAACATTTTGTGAGAGAAGAGTCGACGGCTTGACCTTTTCCAATCTTTGAGGCTCTCTAACCCCGCGCAAATGACAAACAGAAGTGAGGCAAGAAAAGCGACGAAAAAGATGGGCGCTGGACGGGAGCCAGCCAAAATAGATCGAGGACCACGTGGTGAATTTATAGACTGGCCTTCTGGAACGATTGAATACTTTCCGAGTCAACCGGGAACTCTGTGATGTCGTCCTTTTTGTCAAGTAGGATAATCCAATAGAAAAGGAGGAAGTACTTTCAGAGAGCGAGAGATCTATGCTCACAAGGTCGTCTTGGGTGCAGTTTCACCCGCTCTGTTCGACATGTTTTCTAAGGAAGACGAAGAAAATGGCACAAATGAAAGCGGTAGCCAGTATCCGGTAACCCTAACAAATTTCTGTTCAGCTCCCACGACGCCGTCGATTCACAACGGCACCCCGCCGACGTTAACCCCGCTAAACAATAACAGCAAGCCCGCCATGGCTTATTTTGAATTCGCCCAGACTGATTATGAATGTTTTGAAGCCCTTGTCAAGTATGCCTATACCTCTACGTTTGTTTCTTTTATTTAGTCAGAAAAGAGAAAATTTAGATTGGAAATGAGCTCGAAGAAGATCGCCGAATTGTACAAGACGGCCTTCGCCCTTCAGATGGAACCCGTCGTTAGTGCCTGTGCCGCTTTCCTCGCTGATCATCTCAGTGTCAAAAATTGCATTGGTGGGTCTTTTCTCAATCGGAATACCGCTAACTTTTAAAGGAATTCGAAAACAAGCAAACTTCAACAATGACACTTATCTTTTGGGAAAAGTCGACAGATTCATCCGAGACAATCTCGAAGCCATCGTCAACGAAAGCGTCGAATTCACACAATTGCCTTGTATCAAGGTGAAAATTATCCTCAATTTTAAAATAAAAACTCCTTTTCAGACTCGTATCATTGGCCCCACGGAAGAGATCAAAGCAATCCAAGACAAGGGAGAGAGCTGGGCTCTTCGGGCTCTTGACTATTTTGTCCATCTTCCCCACGACAGAATCGAGCAGTCGATTGACATGCTCACTGCCAAGGTAAACTTCACTGTATATTTTGAACTCGATTTTTAGACTCATTTGCTTTACTTGGAAGAGGATGAGCGCCTCGCCGACGCCGCCGACATGGATGACCGGTCATCCGTCGGCAGCTGTGACATCATCCAAGACTATAAGCGTAGTGGGAAAGATGTCGCCAAGACTGTCGCCTCGTAATATTTCCCATGTTTTCCTTAGGAAATCTCAAATTTCAGACAAGATTCCGCTGCTGTAGCCCCCATCCAGCACAGAATCAACGGCGCTGTTCCCGTCCGCCTGAATGCCAGTAGAATGCCCAATGTGAGTGGTCCACCATCCCATAAAAATATCGAAATTTGTTCAGGTGAAGTACAACTCGACGGAAAGCTTGGACTCGGTTGGAACAGAAGAAACCGACCCGGAGGAAACCATCGAGACCCGCCTCGTCGCCACTCATCTAACAGCTCGTATGCTAATTTTTATCTAAATATCGAGGGGAGTAACCAGTTGCATGGCTTTTTCTCAATATTTTCGATGTTTTTCACAGTACTCTCCTTCTGCTTTCCATGATCTTTCGGGGGGAATTCCACTTTCTGTGATGATCTTGTCGTTTTAGCTGGCTATTTTGTGGCTGTGGTCATTCTCTATCGTCGACTCGTCGTTCTCTCTATCCAGCTGACAGATGACGAGGATCTGATGAAGCCCCGCTCGAATAGTGGCGGCGAAACCCCGAAGAACAGTCTCCTGACCCGGCTGATCACCCAAACTGGATCACAGCGTACTCCGCTGGCTACGATGAATGGAGCCCGATGCTCCATTGGAGCCTCATTCGTCAATGGCAAAATAATCGTGTGCGGTGAGTGTCGCTTTCTCTTATTTATAATTTTATTTTTAGGAGGTTATGACCGGGGAGAATGTCTAAAAACGGTTGAGGAATATGACATCGTCCGAGGAGAATGGCGTCAACTGAAACCGATGATGGACGAAAGAGGACGATTCGACAGCGCCGTCCTCAATGGAAAAATCTACGCCGTAGCCGGAAGCAATGGAAATATCGACCTGAAATCCTGTGAGGCTTATGACCCAAAGACCGACAAATGGGAGACGATGCCCTCGCTGAAGAAAGCCAGAAGTCACAATGGATGTGCAGCCCTCGACTCTTACATTTATTGCATCGGCGGTGTCACCGACCAGGTCGTCCTCAAAGAATGCGAGAGATTCTCTGAGGGAATGGCTGTGAGTCGCTTCCTCCCCCTTTTTTTTTAAAAAATGTGATATTTCCAGGAATGGGAGCTGATCCCTCCAATGGAATGCCCTCGCTATCAGGCAGGTGTCATCGCTTGGAAAGGACTGGTAATTGCTTGTGCCGGCTGTGATCGATGGAATTGTATCGACAGCGTCGAAGCCTACGACCCGAAGATCAACAGTTGGAGACCTTTGGCCAAGTTGCGTCAGGTCAGGAGAGGATGTGCCGTGGCTGTTGTTCGAGGTATTTCTGGCCATTTTCTTTTTTTTTACGAGTGGCATTTCAGACAGTTTGTATGTGATTGGTGGGCATGACGGTTCTCAATCTCTGTCGTCTGTTGAAGTCCTCGACCATCCGAATGCCTCGTGGCGACCGGGTCCGTCCCTCACAATTCCTCGAGCCAATACTCACGCTGTGGTGACTGCTGGAAATGTTATCTATGTCATTGGTGGATACAATGGCAACCAATTCCTCAACACCATCGAACTTCTCGAAACAGGTGACTCCATTTTCATATAGGAGAATATCTTCCCATTACAGAAGGCGTCGGCTGGCGAAATTGGCAACAAACGGGAAGCAACGAGCTGTTGGAAGAGGATGAGCAGGATGACGGTGACCACTTTCAATCGGAACTGACTCCTCGACCTTTGGAAAATGTTGTATAAGCCATCCACCCTTCCTCCCTGTTCTTTTTACGGTTTTCTCTCACGAGTCGTCTCTTTTCTCTTTGTTTTTGTAGATTTTCCCCTTTTTCTTACGGTGTCTGTCCATATTTTCTCCTTTTATCAAGATGCACATTTCACTCCAGCACCTATTTTCTTTCAAATTAAATATATTGTACAGAATTTATCAGTTTTTCTTTTGGACAAATGGCTGAATAGCTAGAGATTTCAAATAAAATTTGTATAAAGTGACGGGACAAGAGAGCCAAAGAACACGGGAAGGTCTTCTGTCCCAGAATAAATCAGGCGAGCCAGGGTTATCAAGTCTCCAGCCAATTCTTTCCCAGAATTCCACATCTTTCTGGAGCAATTTTCCCAAGTAATTCTACTATTCCCTTTTCGCCTCCATTTCTGCCTGTCTGAGTCTCGCCGCGAAAGCCACTCGCCTCCCAAAATTTTGTGTCTTTTAGTTTAAATTGGTCATTTTGTGTGTCGATATCAGCCCGCCAAAATGAAGCCCTTTTTCAAGTGAATGTATGTTCTTTCTTTACCCTTGAAATTACTTGTTTTCCCCTGTTATTTTACCCGCTGCCTTGTTTCGCTTCTCCAATTTTCCCCGTTTCAGGCGCCGTTGGATGAATCGGTTCCTGTGGGGCCGAGTCTTCGGCCGGTCTCATCGTCCCCTGATCGCCGTTATCATTTGTCTTTTTGGTTTTTGCTGGATAACGGGCGTTCTTGATCATGTCTTTGAGACTTCATTCAGGGAATTTACTTGGCCCAGTAGTAGTCAGGACATCTTTGGAGATGTGAGTCTTCCTCTTCTCTTTTGATTTCTTTATCTTCAGACCCACAAACTGATCAATGGCGAGAAGATAAACGTCGACTTTTTAAATTCTTACGACAATTTGGCCATTCTTCATTCTCCTCAGTTTGTGTTCTTCTTTTTTCTCTTTAAAAGTCATTTTCAGTTGTAATGAGCAGAAATTCGAGATGGCCTACAATCTGCTGATTGTCGTCAAGTCGTCTGTGCCAAATTCAAAAAATCGCGATGTGATACGGGAAACCTGGGGAAAGGAGCATGTCATCGACGATTTCAATGTGAGAACAATCTTCGTCGTGGGACGATTTTCATCGGATAAAGAGCACAAGAGCATGAAAAGTGGTAAGCGGATGGCTCATATTTTATGTGGAAGATAACTTCAGCCTTGGAAAGGGAATCACAACTTCATGGCGATATGCTCATCGCCGACATCGTCGACTCTTACCGAAATAACACCGCAAAGGCATGCTCTCTCTTCTCCTTTACTCACCGTTTTATTTCAGTTATTGTACTCGTATCGATATGCAGTTGAGCCGGGAAATGGCTGTCCAAAGCCGGATTTTGTCCTCCTCATCGACGACGATTACATGCTCTCGACACACAATCTCATCCGACTCCTCGACCAAAAAAGTTCACAAGATTTGGTATCTCCTTGTCGCTTTCCGATGACCAAGTAATTTCAGCTCTATGAAGGATGGCGATTTGACACGTCTCCCTTTCGATTCAAACTTCATAAACACGCTGTAAGTAGTCTTTTATGAATTGAATTGAACTCCGATTTCAGGTGACCATAGACAAGTATCCCTACGATCGATATCCTCCTTATATCAGCGCCGGTTGTGTGCTCCTCTCTCGGACCAGTTTGCAAATGTTTTATACTGCTGCTCAATTAGTTGAGGTGAGTAGTTTTTATTCTTAAAATGGGAACAGACCATTCGTCAAAGAATTCTTAGTCATGGAAGAAGTTTCAAATGATCTCCTAAATTTTTATTTTGCAGATCTATCCGTTTGACGACATTTATGCGGGTATTCTGGCTCATTATCTCCGGATTCGGCCGACTCACAACGAAGCTTTTGTCTTCTGGTCAAGAGAAATATCACACGAGGAATGGCTCGACGGACAGGTGGCTCTCTTCCCTTCTTTTATACAGTTTAAATTGTAGGTGATAGCAGCCCATGGATATGATCCCCAAAAATTGGAGGAACATTATCCGCTGGTTCGGTTTGTGGTCCCCGGCTGATCGACGTCTCTTCTTATTTGCCAACCAGCTACGGGTCTTCGCTTTAAAGAGCCATTTTCAACGAGTATCAAACAGATTTCTATATCCATTAAACATTCAATCCATTCTCAATGGTTATGTGTATAGATTTATTGGTCAGACAAACAACCAACAGTTTGTTGACGGGGGCGTGGAGTCAAGGGCGAAATCTTTTGGATTTCCGTCCTCGGTAACAGGCAAAGTCACCCAAAACTTGAACAACATTGGCATGTAATCCGACAATCAAATGATCTGGGTCATATCCTTGCTTTGTCGTTCTCTTCATCGATACAAAAAATAAATTCGGAGAATATCTTTCGAACCCGTGGTCATCAAGGAATTGTATCAGCCTTGTCCTCTCCTCGTCGTCAAATGTCCGACGGAAATATAACGTGTAGATTATGTGATGGCCATTGATGCAATTCTAAATTCGACAACTGATAGAAAATAATTAATTTACCTCGATATATTTCATCAAAAATTCGACGCTTATATCCAAAATAGAATTGACGACAAATCTTTTCTTCTTCTCCGTTACAAGTTTTTCGAGGAAAGCGTCACCTATTCGCAGGTCGACAGCGATCTCCTCTTTCTCTTTTGAACCGTCGGCTAAATGCCCAAACCGTAATAAAATTCCTTTACTCTGTAATTTGAGACTAGCATTGTGAGAAAATCTGGCTTACTTTTGAAAATGAACCGAGATGCCAGAAATCGTCGGGAGGCTGGAAGTCTGCTGGCGGAGAAAATGTAAAGGACACAGGATCTAAACGATCCTCTTCTGTTTCTCCGTCTTCTTACTATTGCAATATTCCAGGAATCCACGTTCTCCGGCGGTTAGTTGCCTGTTTCGAGTATACATTGTCAAACTTCGGTGGCTCTTTTCCCAGTCGAGATTCAGCTGCTGTTGGAGAAAGGCGCTCTTCACCATGGCCAGAAAATCATCGGACAAGTTCACCTGAATAGCTTGCTCGGATCAGTCGCATTCTCACCAATTGTAAATTATTGATGACGAAGTGTTTGACAAAAAGGGAAATATATAAGTCGACAAGCCATTGGAATTTCAGACTGACGCAATGAATTGTCGTCTTTCGTATTGGAGCCTCTTCCTGTAGTCCAACGCTTCGATAAAAGTAGTAATCTCAAAAAATAAAAGATGCCATTTTGCTCACTGAACTCACCCTCTTTCTGATTTTTCTCATTGATTATTTCGATGGTTCGACGTTGGTGGCAATCTGGTACTCCTTTCAACTTGAGTCTAAACGAGATGACATCCTGAAATGAGAAGTTATTTCCCACTAAGGCTCCTACAGTTTGTTGCATAATTGAAAGAGCGCTTGCTGAAATCAAATCACATTGAAGTTGGCCGAATTTCGACGAGAAACGGCGAACGGCGAGTCTGTCCTTCAAAGGCAAAAAGTTACAGACGGCCGTCAAGATGTTGACAGGGAGCTGATCCATTTCAGAAATAAATCAGGAGTACAGTCGGATGATTTGCGATGACGCGAGGTCAAGAAATCGAGCTTTTCTTATTTTTACAAATGATCACAATCGCTTTCGACATCGCCAAGGCTACTGATGGTCATTGTAGTGTCAGCTGCTCTTTTGTTCAGTAAAACACGTCAACAGGATAGACGATCTTCTGTCTCGTCCATAATTTCCTGGCTCATCTGCAAAACTCATCAAATGTCAGAGATTTCTCTCGACGACAATATCGGCAATTAGTCTGTCATAGTCTCTCGCGTTGCATCCACCTCTCCTGACATTTATAGCCTCATTTCCAAGGAAATGTCAGTCGTCGTCCGGCTATATTCCATGTGGTCGATTAACTCAAAAGCGAAGAACATGGAGGTCCCTTGCGGCGATTGTGTCAGATGCCGTTGACGGGTCCGACGTTCGTTGTTCGCCTTTCCTTCTTTCTTCTCTTTCAACTGAATTAATTTCACTTCTACCACCACAAATTATTTATCTGGAGGAAGTAGAGAAAGTAAAGAGTATTCTAATCTAGGAAATGGGCTCTCTGACTCGGCCCTCCCACACCAATAATGACGAACGAAAGAATGTGCGAATGGACATCTTTAATTCAGCCGAATCCAATAGAAATACATCCCTTCGTCGACGACAAACAGGCTCCGATTTCTTGGTCTCTTCCGTTTTCTAATTTATCCGGCGAATAATGCATTTGGCAGTTGTTTTGCTTTGATAGGAAGGCCCAAACACAATTAACCAAATTAACCCGACGACGACGAATCATCACCGGAAAGTGTTTTCGTGGGGAGACACCGCGCTTCCTCCTCTTTTTAAAAGGGTCTCACAGGCGATGAAGCGTGTGGAAATGGCGTCCGGAGAGAGCTAAACGACACTTCCATCGGCAGCCGTTCTTCCGGAAATTTTTGACCTAAAAAACAACAATTTTGAATGGAGGATAGAGAGAGTCGACCCAGTTGACATCGTCAGAAAACATGCCAGATCTTCTTTTGTTTCTTTTGTCCCCACCCAAAATAAATTTCCTTCCGCTTTCTTCACTTTCTGGTGATGACAGCCTCCGGATTGGCACGCCAGCAGAGATCGTACCTCCTTTTTTACACATTTTCCAAGAAATCTTGCCCTATTTTCACCTGTCTCGGTCGATTAGTCTCCCTCCACGAGTGTGATCTACAGTAATTGATCATTCATTGGACGACTTCACCTGTCGACGGCAGCCATGTACCTCCAGTGATTCAGAGGGTTCTTTGTCTCGAGTAGAACCTTTTTAACCCGAAAAAAAAGAACTTCTTCGTTCCAAAATCCAATTCTTCAGCTCTTTTGGGGGGCGTATTTGCCCTCCCGTGATTACATTACCTTGCCTTTTCCCTCGAGGGAAGACGTCGGGTCGACGTCGACCAGGCCCGAATCTCGGCTTCAGCTCACCAAACAGATCAGGGGAGGAGACTAATGTATTCGCTGACATTCAGTTTGACGCCTTCAAAAGACAAAAGGAACGGCACTCGGTCATTCGTGCCAGAGATCAGCTCGGCCCTTCGTAGCCGAAATCTTTCCTCTCTTCTTCCTATCTTGACTCCTGATCAAGCCTCGTTTTCCCTTGTTTAAAGAAGAAAACAAGTTCCCATCCATGGGTACTGGCAATCTTTGATACCCACACCTGGTCCCTTTTCCGACGGCTCCCGTCACTCCCTCGATCCCAGGTCGACTCCCTCTTGTTTTTATATTTGGTCTTTTCCTCGTAATTTGACTCTTTCTCTCCTCCTCTCGTGTTCTTTCCCAGCCATTTCCCGGGAACAGTCTCCTTTCTCTCCTCCCTGGTTCGCTTAAAATAACTGCGTCCATCGTCGTGTTTGAAAAGCCGTGAAATGTTCAAATTCGGGGCGGATACTCGCCGTCAAGCTTCCGGAGCTCGTCGTGTGGGTCCAGTCTCTTTCTCTCCCACGCAGCCTCACCCTCTTTCCAAAAAATCACCACCTTTGTTGAGAGACAGACCATTGACTCTTCTCCCCATGGCAATTGCCCCCATTTTCCTTTGCCAATTTCCCTAAAAACGTCAGGTATATTTCCGTACTGATGGCTGTTCCCAGAACAGTGGTCAGATCAAAAGAGACATGAGACGGCCGTAATGAGCTTATGCATACGAGTAGAAGTTGCCAATGATCGTGGCCCCCGCCCAGGTGTTGGAGATAACAGGAAGAAGTCTCTCTCCCCCTTCTTACTCACTGTTGTACATTTCCTGTTGTCGGTAAAGGAGGCAACTTCAAATTGACAAGGGAAAACATTGACTATAGATATTTCTACAGTATCTACTCGCCTCCCCATTATGTGTTGTGTGTTCGTTTTGGGAAAAGGACACATTTAAACGGGTCCCCCGAAAAACATACCAATTGTCCTGTTTATCCGGATCTCCAGGTGTACCTAGAAATCGGGTGGGACCCCGTACTTGTTTCCTTTTCCCTCTCAAGATTAAATTATTCGACAAAACATAGAAACACCAGGTGCCAGGGGGCATTTTTGTCGTCGATTTCCCCTTTTTATTTACTCCTTTTGACAGAAAAGAAAGAACTGTGTCCTATTCATTTCCCATTAAAGAATATGTAAATTAAAAGAGCCATTGCACTTCTTGAGGCTGCTGGAAAATAAATATATTTGGAGGGGGTTTGAGATGGGATCGGCAGCTATATAGCCAAGACTGCCCGGGGGTCAGTTGACCATAGTTCTTCTATTTTAATTAACAAATCGCGGCAAATCAGCTGCCAGTTTAGGTTTTAAAAAAAAGTCGGCTCTCTACTCTCATTCCCAAAATTGGATCCTCGTCGTATTTGCTTTTTCCTACATCTTTTTGCATTAGCCACAGAGACAACACACGTCTCCTAATTGACAATCCCATTCCCGCCATGGGTACTCCTCCTTCTCTCCGTCGACCTCTGCTAGAATAAACTTTGCCATCTTCTTCCACAATTTGCAAACTGGCGCCACTGGGAGGTCAGAGATCTCGTGGCCCTTTGAATATAATTTTGACGGGAGAAAAGAGGCTTTCTATTCCTTATCTCTTTCTCGTCCGAAAGGTCTCGTAACGAATTAACCTAGTCATTAGTCGCCTGAGTCGAGTCCGAAACTTCTAAAAGTCTGATCAAATTAGCATCGTTGTTACCCGATTTAACCTTGTCTCTTGGAATAGTCTCGTCTCTTCGTCTCGAGACTCCTCCGAGTTGATTCCAAATATTTGTTGAAAAAGTAAATTGACAAGTGTTTATATTCCAGATGTCTTCCCCATCGCCATCTGGTCACTAAAGGCACAAGTCTTCTTCTTACTTATCTCCAGCTGTGAATCTTATTAATTGACTTGAGACGGGGCGGGTGATGTAGTTCCTCTTCTTTTTTTTAATGTTAATCTTCTACGAGACGACCGCGGTAATTATTGCGTATATTGTGTCATCCCAGTCCATCATCCTCTTGTCTCCTCAATTTCTCTTTCTGTTCCTTGTCCACCTGCATAGAAGATGACGCCTACTGCTCCAATTAGTTGCCTTTGTCGACAGACTTCTGTGCAGATATCGAGTTCACATATTGTACTTTCTTTTGAAGTGGTTTTCTCTGACAAAGAGAAACTCGATCCGTCGACAGTCTCTGCCAATTGTCTCCGTCGATCTCCGTCGGATGACGTAGCCGACGGTCTAAAAGAGTCTCTTCTGCCTGTTGTCGACTGCTCTCTATGTGCATATTTTGATCGGCTAGTCAGTGATACGTTGCTAATTTTATTATATTCCATCTCATCTTCTAAACAACTATAAGAAGAAGAAGAAAAAGATCAAGTTGACCACGATCACAGGGTCTCTCTACTTTTCGCTAATGGGCGAGCCCGGTGACCGTTGCAAATTCAAATTTGGCCAATTTGTTCGTCTTTTTCTTCTTTTGGCCGGTGTGTTTGTGGTCTTCTAAATTGCACTCCTCCCAAACGTGATTCCACCTCAGTTAACAAGTTTTGTCTTCACTTTTTCATCCTGGCTCGTCAAAGATCTTCCCCGAGCTCTTCCCGTTTTCCTCCTAAAACAATGGGCGGCATGTCTGATGAGGATCAGAGCCCAGGTATCCGATTTCTACAAATAATCCTCGCCTTTTTCAATCCTCGGTTTCTATCCACCAGATCGATGTCTTTTTTTGTCTGTTTCCGTACCTCCTTCAAGTGTCGCCACTCGAGTCCGTGTTCTCCTTACCCAGAGGGATCCTTGTCACCATTTTTTCGACCAAAGAGTGTGGGCGACGGTCGAGTGGCCCATTTTCCACTTAGGTCCAGCCATGTGCTTCTCGTGTTACCCTTGTCGAAAAAGTCAATTTTCCAGCTGCAGCCAATTATCTTCTTTTATTGTACCCTGTCAGTACATTCTCTCCTCTTTTTTTGTCTTTCGTCTCCTTCCTCTTTGTCTTTTTTTTCCACAAAGATTGGCCAAGATGGCCAACTCGTTAGGTGTGAGTTATGCGCATCCTCTCTATCCATTCTCATTTGCATTGCCACTCTCTCCGACCGTATACTCATCTCTCTCTTTCTTTCTCCTTTAAATAATCTACAGTATTTTCAGATGGATGCGTTAAAGGGCCTACCGACGCGACAATTCGGACAACGGTGAGTCTTTCTTCGAGGTCAAGGAATAATTCCCCGGGAGTACGTAGAATCGGTTAACATTTCGTCTCAAGGAACTGCGACGTAACAATCTCTGGTTGACTAGAAGATGAACCATTTGCATGCGCGACGTGTGTGGCGGGTAGTTACAACTTTTCCCGCTTTCCCAAGGGATTCGGGTACTTTTCAGTCCACAAGATCATTTTTTCTTCTTCCCTTCGGGATTAAACCAATTGGTCAGAAATTGGCTCCGATTTCCAATTCTCCGGGCCAGGGGCATTCCCTTCTCGATCGACTTTTCTCTACTCAATTTCTTATTCTTCTCTCTTCTAAAATTAGTGGCCATTTGAAAAGTTCGTCAGTTGTTTATATTTGTTTCAATTGAGAACTCAATCAACGAAGAGAAGTCACACTTGCAAACTCGTGTTATTCTGGACATTTTAGGGTCGACTCGGGTAGGTCAGATCTATTCGAACTTGTCGTCGTATACACAATCCATTAGGTCAATCAGACTAAGAACTAGGCGAGGGAGGAGGACAAAGGGCAAAGGGGAATTTATGGATAACAGAGAGTACGACCAAGGAGATGAGGGTGACGGGAGAGAAACCAAAAGGGAGGCAGCCTCTTTTACTGCAAAAGTCAGTCGACTGCCTTTCTCTTATGACGTAGGTCCTTTACCTTTGCTCTGATTGCATGTCCATCCTTCTTCCCAAATCTGTGAGTCATAAGGAACCTGTCCGTGTTTCTATTTCCTTGCTCGTTGCCGTCGTCACCATTTCGTGTGGGTTGTTCGCGTGTCTTCCCTACAGGAAAAAGGAACTTCTACTTTGGATCTGCTTTTTTTTCCTTCCTGCTTTGGTTTTGATCTCGTCGACTTTTTCCATCATTTTTATCGGAATCGTAAATTTCACCTGGCCGAATTCCCATAAATGGCAACGTCGAGCTCGTACATTCTGCCTGTTTCGAACTTGTGAGTCGAGTCCGCCTGTCTTGTATAATCCGCTCGTGTAAATTCGGTTTTTGCGTGTGTCCTGACGTGGTGTCGCTGGTGGTGGACAGCTATGTACATAGCTGACACTCCCTCGTCCCACATTAGGAACTTTCCTTCTTCAGTTTAAATGATGCACCACACGCAGCAAAAGAGTGCCTGTGACCTGTCTGTCCATTTGCCTTTTGTTTTCCGGGATTTCTCCGGTGTGTCCAATCAGCCATTCCTTTCCTCTCTCTCTCCATATTTTCAACTTCTCATAAACACTTTTCTCACGTTTCAGTACTCCCCTCAGAAATGGAAGAAACCACCGTCGTTTGGTATGAGATGAAGTAAGTTTTCCTTTTGGTCGTCGCCCATTGCCGTCCTCTTTCAATCCTCTTACAGTCCGAACCCTCGCCGCCATTGTTTTTCATCGTCGGCTACTTTTAAAATCAAGTTCCCATATTAGAAATTCAATTACCGTGGCGATCTTTATTCTCATGAATGATCGTCGAAATAATTGAAAAGTTTCCATTTTTGGAAAGAACATTTCCCACTTGGCCCATAGGAAATGCATATAATCACCGCCCGGATATGCCGGCCCATTAGGACCAAATGAGATCGTCTTCGAGTTCTTCCTGAGCTTCCTTGAAGATGTCACAGAGGAAGAGATGACGACGGGAGGGAGAGGGATTCTGGGGAAGTCGGGTCGACAGCCAACGACCATGCGCATCATGATAAACATGAAGAAATCTTACTTGTCCTCTGGTTAGTTGTTCTGTCTTTCGATTTTTGACTCTTTCCTTGCAAAAATAAAGCAAAAGATCATTATCCCGAAGTAGCGCGGCGTCGGCGGTAATGTATTCCATTGAGGTGTGCCTTCCGGGTACAATTTGACAAAAGGAGGAGCTGACTGACTGAATAGTTGACGAGAACGACGGCAAAGAACACCTGGCGGCGTCATTCGAGTTTTCCTCTTCTTAATGGAGTGCATTAAGCAATCCGAAATTAGTTGTCGTCGACCAAGAGGAAGTCCCTTGGGGTACTTCTGCTCCTGATTCTTTTCCTCCCCCACTGCCATAAATAAAAAGGGAGAAAGGGGATAAGGCGCTATCCGTTTTCAATTGGCTAACTCTTCTCCTAATTAGCCGGGTCTCTCGTCAAAGGGCTGCCCTACCACATTTTATTGGATGTGTTCAATCTTCTTCTTCCTTTCTCGTCTTACTGTTCCCTTTTGATCCTCAAAAAAGCCAAAGCACGGGATACACACGCACCACTTGGTCCGGATTTCCCCCGCCTGAAATCTAAACCACTCCCTCCTGTGGCATTTGCGTCTGTCAGTCGAACGTTTTAACTTGTTTTTTTCTCTCCGCGATGTCTCCAAAAATGGACCTTCTTATTTTGGAAAAACAAATGACGAGTTATTAATTTTGAGGACTGTCTCTCGCCTAATAAAGTGACACGGAAGGCGAGTGTTTTCGTCGACGGCGAAGGGAGACATCTTGACATTTTCCTCTCGTAATCCAGTCGATCTCTTTGTCAGATTTACCCTTTTGATCCTCTCCTACAGTATTCCCTCATAAACAATGTTGATCTGTCCAAATTATTCTCGCCCCCCTCTCACTTGGATTATGGCCTGATTTATGGAAAACAACCGGAGTGTACTCTTTGGCCAGTCAGTCTTCTTTTCTGGATGGGAAACCCCTCGAAACATTTATGAATCACAATAATATATCCACCCTCTCTTATCAAGATAATCCTCCTCTATATTTGGGAGATCTCCTGGCCATCCTACAAAAGGTTTTTGGTCTTTTAAATTTGGCATTGACAGCTGGATAAATTGAAAGAGAAAAAATGACTGGGATAGATGGCGACGAATTAAAAGGGCATTGTTTTGATGGCAGAATTTGAACCCTTTTATTCAGACAGACAAGAGCCACCTACTTTTTAGTGGCTTTTTGAATAATTCATTATTTGTAGCCAGAAGTGGCTCTTGTATTAATTGGTCCGTCGTGTTTTTGTCCTGTTTGTGTTGGCGTTCTCCTCTTTCTTTTATAATAATTGACGTCTCCTTTGTAATGGCCTTTGACTCGCAGCTGTCCTGATCTCCCGTTCTCGTCCATATTTAGTCGGATAATAAATAAGCCGAGACGAGTCATACTGTATCCAACTTGGGAAACTTGGTCGATGAATTATGAAGGAAAAAGAGATCAGAGGGAGAAAAACGGCCACGCACGTCGACGAGGGAGATGTCTGTCAGGAACAGGCCGAAAGTGCTCCATATGCGGGCATTTTCTGTTTATTTGCACTGTATCCATTTCAATCTCGCACGTGCCCTCCTATTTTTTTATCTGTCATCCGGGGGTCGTCTTCAAGTAGACAATGATCTCATCATAACCCACACCAGAGATAATCCTCTTCCGACGTCGACCAGGACGTGTTGTGCCATTTTCGAAGCACCTGTTCTTCTTGATTAGAACTTGTTGCCAGCCCCCGTAAGTGACGAGATCTCCTCCTTGAGAACTTCTCTATTTTTGATCTCTCCCTTTCCCTTTCTCGTCATATTTCAGACACGTGCCTAGTCCAATTTTAAAAGACACGCATCCAACATCTTTTCCTGTTGTTTCGATGGCTAAAATTCAAAAGGTCATCTCGAATTTTAAACAGAGAACGTGCCATTTTGCACACAAGGAACTATTTCCGGACGAGTTGACGTGATTTGAGTTGATCGACATTTTATGACTTCCCGGGGGTCAGGGCGTGTGAAATTTTGCTTGTCAGGTGCAAAATGGAAGAAAATCTTCCGGGTTTTATTCATCAGATATTACTGGGAGAAATCGGAGAATGTAAGAAGACGAAAGACTGAAAATGACGGGGGGATGAATGGACGATTGAATTCCAAATTGGGTGCAAAGTTCCCTCGGGCTCTCCCTCTTCGGTTTAAATGGATCTTCTTCCCAGGTTTACATAAATAAGAGAGATGGTTGCTCCTTTTTGAGGACACCTCCACCCTCTGGGCTTCTTTTCGTCGTCTTCTTATCCTCCCACCACTCTAATCCGCCAGTCTTCGTGTTCGTGTTCTCAATCCCGTCAATTGAATTTTGTCTTCTCAATCCGTTTTTCTTTGAAATTGACCGTCGTGCTCTCCCCAAAATGACCCCACCTGACTTGTCCCCTCCTCTTTCTTATTATAGCCAATTGCCACCGGGACTCTTCGTTAGTCTTTCCCTCCCGCCAAGAAGAAAACAATTAAAATGGACTGGACGTGACTTTTCAATCGGAAGAGTCCCAGGGCGTGTTTACCGGAGAAGCTGGTGTCTCTGTCAATTAGTCGGCCTTTCTTTGGGTACAATGACGCCCTGATTTATAATGTATTTTACGCGGGTTCGGTCAAATCAGAGATTGGAATAGTACGAGAAGGGTGGGATTTTTGATCTCCGAGAGCCTTTCACATACCTGGAAGGGTCAAAAATTACTCGATTCGACGGGGAAATGTCAAGGGGAGTTTCAAGGTATTTCTCCCAAAAAAGAGACATGCCAACAATTGTCAGAAAACACTTTGAACCCTTTTCTTTCGACGAGAACGCCTCTCCGACCAAGGTTACTGTAATTTTGGATCAAAATTAGGTCCACTTTGGCGGTAAAGAGGCAGACGTTCAATGCCAGGGGAAGTTCTATTGTAATTTTTGGTCCCAGTCGGTATAATTCCCGCCATTTGGTCGTGATATTTCCATCAGAAGTTGCAAATAGCCACGTCCACCTGCCGTCTACGTTGATCGAGTTATTTTCTGTTGTGACCAGAAGTTTGGATAATTTTATCGCGAAAATCTCGTTTTTCTTGAGAAAGAGCCATTGTCTTGGTTGTTTTTCTGAGGAAGAGCCCGCCGTTGTCATCCGGGTAGCCGTCATCCGCCTCGATTATCCAGTCAGCATCTGTTTTCGTTATCACTTCCCGTCCTTTTCTTAATACGAAATTCAGTACTCGATGGAATTGCAAATGCGAGAAGGCGAAAGATTCATCTAAAAAGTTATGAGGGGCCATGGGTCGGGCCCACTTTCTACTTGGTTGAATTCAATCCCTGGACAGCGTCAAGTTGTCTCGTCTCTCCTTCTTCTTTATTCAATGTTTTCTTCAAGACAAAGGTCACTGTCGTCCCTAAAAAGAAGATCAGCCAGTCGTCCTCCAGACTAATTAAAATGAGGCAAACTTTCTTATTTTTCCCATAAATAGCTGGCTCCTTTTTCCATTTTTGAACTTCTCCGACCTCACGTAAACACGAATAATTTCAAAGGAGGAGCCAGATACAATTAAACTTCTCCCAAACTTTTTTCTGATAAACTAATTGTCTTTTCTAGACAAGAGAGGCTCCCGTGTTTTTCTCGTTCCAGATGGGGTAATTCCCAATTAGAGTCCTCCTCGTCCCACCTGACTCTGGTTCTCCCTCCACTTATTCGAATCCAGGATTAGTCGCCTGGATGACTTCCTTTTCTCTCAAAAGATGACGCATAGTCTGTTTATTGGCCTAGTTAGAGAGCATTAGCTTCCCCTTATCCAACGTTGTATCCTCTTTTGGGCTCAAATGACCACATTTTTCCGAGAAGGGGCGGATGAGTTCTTGTACGCCCGGGGGTCAATTAGGACACGTTTGTTATATTTTTCTCTGTTCGAGTACATCGACAGTCGTCCCATTTTTCAGCATGTCCAATGACTCGGAATGTCTCAATCTCAATGAAGAATTGTGGTATTTTAGAGGAGATTACACAACACGGGTCAGTCTCCTCTCCTGTTGTCTCATCCAATCCTCTTTAGGTACCAACGATGGCCATTTTCGCCTTGTTTTATGCAATTATCATAATCTTCGGGGTCATTGGTAATACCTGTGTAATATTGGCCATCACGAGGAACAAGTAAGTTTGTCTCTTTTTCTGAAGGACACGTGCCAGAGATTATTAAATGCGGGGGAGATGTAGACTTCTCCTTTTAATAAGAGGAAATAATTGCAGAACTCTGCAAACAGTGCCGAACATGTTCATCTTGTCGTTGAGTTGTTCTGACATCGTTGTGTGTTGTATTTCGGCGACTATCACTCCGATCACCGCCTTCAAAAAGGAGTGGATATTCGGGGCTGCCCTCTGTCGGATTGCTCCTTTCATTGCGGTACTCTCCCACTCCTTCTCTCTTATTTCCATTTTAGGGTATTTCATTGTGTTTCTCCACTTTCACATTGACGGCGATTTCCATCGATCGGTATATGTTAATCCGATTTCCGATGAAGAAGCCGTTGTCACATCTCCAGGCGATGATGGTCATCGGGGTCAGTCGTCTTCTCGCCCGCTTCTCATCCTTCCGTTTCAGTTTATCTGCCTCTTGGCCGCCTCCATAACTTCTCCAATTATATTTAAACAGAAACTGGGCCCGTTTGCCAATTTCTGTGGGGAATACTGTACAGGTAGACGAATCTCTGAAATCGGTTGAAATTATCCCAATTTTAGAAGATTGGAGCGGCAACGAGAGTCAACGTCGCTTGTACGGGACGGCGTTGGTCTGTGTCCAATTAGTCGTCCCCTTGATCATAATTATCGTCTCATACACGGCAATTTCTCTTCGAATTGGACAGAGCATGATCCTGAAAGGAGCAAAGAAACAAACAAGCGACAATTGGGAAGCACATCTGACAGACCAACAGAGGATGGCCGTTCGACGGAAACAGAGGACAAATCGAATGTTAATTGGGATGGTCGTCGCTTTCTCCCTCAGGTTGGTCATTTTCTCTTCTTTTTTAATTATTTTCTTCAGTTGGTTCTGGTCAGTCTCATTCAATGTCCTTCGTGACTATGATTATCTCCCAGAATGGATAAAAGAACAGGAATATCTTTTCGGAATTGCCACTCATTGTGTCGCCATGACATCCACCGTAATCTCCTTTGTTTTCTCTTTCTAAAAATTGTCTTCCAGGTCTGGAATCCCCTCCTCTACGCGATGTTAAATCTTCAACTTCGAGCGGCTTTCGTCGACTTGATGCCGGAATGCTTCCGTGAATATTTTGGCATGAACCAGGAGAAAGGTTCGCCGTTGATCGGAGAGGCGGCATCCCGTCTAACGCACACAAAGTACGGTGCAAATGGCTCGACTCAAACTCAGGTAACGGGGAATGCTGGCACGTGTCGATCTCTTCTTCTTCTTCTTTTCTTTCCTTTGCACTCACGGGGACTCTCGCGGAATCTGTCGAGTTGTCTAAATGTCATTTTAGATGTCCGATATGTCCGTCACTTCGATGGTAAGTTTTGTCCATTAGAAAGTGACGAGAGAGTGTCTCTTTTTCCCATAAAACCATAACATTCCGGTCGAGTGTCCCCGTGTCCGCGACGAATCGTGGCATGTTCTTGTAGGCATGGCATGTTTCTCATCTTCTACACCAACGAGGAATAAAAAACAATTGAGAGGTCACGTGCACGCAGGTCTCCGTTACTTCTTCTTCAATTTTCGGGAAACTGTAACTTTATTCGATTTTTCTTATTGTTCGTATTCACACTACAGTCATCCTTCTTTCACAATCAAAAAACTCCTTCTTCCTGTGGTCATTTTCCCTTTTCTAATCAAAAAATCTTCAGACCCTCCGGCCGGTTCCGCTCACTCTTTCAGCGAGGGCCAACGGCGGATCAGCAGTCTCAGCTATTGTAGACGAGTCTTCTCTCGCCCCCGTCTCTCGTCCTGCTTCTCGTCAATCTTCTCATTTCAGTCGAAAAAGTAGCCGAAAAGTGTCAGCCATCAAAGTATTTTTACAGGTTTGTCCGTGGAATTCCGCCCATTATTAGACAAATTTCAGACAGTACAAAACGATGACGAGCAGCTTCTTATAGACACCGATTCCAATTCGACTCCTGATTCTAATCCGCCGGGTGATACGCCGCCTTCTGAGGAACGTCGTCGTAGCACGGCGTCTTGTGCTCGTGTAACTCGGCCTCGTGAATCTTTTTCCATGCAGACCATTCTTGTGCGTAACAGCTCTTTTTGACCAATATTTTCCCTGCTGTCCTTTCGTTTTCTAACCACATCTGATTTTGATATCATATCCGA
Organism: Oscheius sp. DF5033; assembly: GCA_964036215.1. NCBI lineage: Eukaryota > Metazoa > Nematoda > Chromadorea > Rhabditida > Rhabditidae > Oscheius > Oscheius sp. DF5033. The sequence continues at coordinate 3,952,912 of CAXIWN010000006.1, forward strand.
ACGGTTTTCTTTTATACGGGTATACGCTGTAAAAATGATGATGATATAGGTTGCGTTTGTACGGCAATTGTCAATATTATAAATATAAAGTGAACAGTTTTAATCTAACGTCTACAAAGAAAATAAAATACAGGAAAATATTTTGGACCTATCTACACGAGATAGGTGATGCGGGTCGTTAATAAACGAAAAAATGTTAAAATATTAAAAAAGCACAACAATATCAATTGGCTTTTAAATCAAAAAATAGCAACCTTAGGGTGAACTTCTGAGTTAGGAGGAGGTTATGTTGCAGTTAAATGTTCAGATCTCTAGTAAGCACCAGGTTTAAGTATAATGGAACATTTGTACATGAAAAATGAATAGATATACACGGGGAAATGGAACTTAGTTCTCCTTATCTTCTTCTATGCGATTGGGTGAAGAAACCCGAATGCTTGGCTTCCGGAACAGCGATTGTCTTATATTTAATGTGGAAAAACGTTGCCTGAACAAATCGTAAAAAATCTCCAATTATTACATACCTTAGACCACGTTTAGGTGTGGCAAATTCCGTTGATTCAAGTAAACTTGGAGAAGAATAAGGATCGATCCGAGGATGCATGTCGTAGGCTGGAGTATTTGGTGCTTTTCTCATAGTTTCTGTGCTACTTTCGTGTGATGGAGTTTCCACTGAAATTATAGAATTATGCATCATTTAAAAAACTTACTAATTTCTCGGAGATTACTTCGGCTGGCAGTAATCTTAGACAGCCGATTAGCTACGCTCATACTAGCACTACTTATTGCTCTTCTTAACATGCTACCTCCACGGGACATGGTGTAATTGAATGTTGCATTGTGGTTATTTTCTCTAATTCTAAAAAAATGAAAATGAAATAAAGAAGTACGCCGAACTTTTTCAAATATTTTCGCAATGGCTCATCAATATCTGGATTATTCTCCAATAATTCAAAAAGTGGATAAGGTACGTATGTTCGTATCTGTCGTCCAAATTCCATAAGTATCTTAAAAAGCATAAAGTTGAAAAGATAAGTTGCCATTTCTTACATGTTGATGTATATGTGAAAAAACTGTATCCATTGCTTTACGATCAGCGGGATCAATCACCCAAACAAGATCAGCGTAAGTATCTTCTCTAATTGTGATAACCATCAATGGAGCTCCGTTATGGGGTGGATAATACAACAATGGCACGTTCTCATTATCTTGAATATCACGCAATTCTCTTATATCTCGAATATGTTGTATGGGTATGTGCTTTATGTATTTCAGCCTATAATATTGACACAATTAAAATTATACACAAAAGAGAACATACGGTTTCTTCGAGCCTTTTCTTAATGATGCTAATGAATTTTGCTTCTTTAATCTGCTCATTGTGGCACTGGGTGTACGAGTCAATCCTGTTGGAGAATGATCAGTTCTAGTTTGATCTCTAGTTTTACAAATCTTTACAAAAAAATGATAAGGAATAATATAATTAGAACTTACTACAATTACGTCGTTAAACAACAATATTCTTACATCTACTTTTGGCCATTTTTGAAATTCACCTGTTCCAATGATAGAAACTGCATCCATTTCGGCTAAAAACATTCTACGAGAGCAAACTAAGTGATCCTAAAGAAAGTTAACAGAACACTGCGCGACTTACGGGAACTTTATCCATATCAATAAATCTTGTAAGATGAGCAATTTTCGAGTCGGTTTTGAAGCGAACCTGGTTTGCATGCCTACAACTATAATGTTCAAGTAAATGCAAAAACTCACGTTAGTATCTGTTGAATAACTGTGGTGGCTTCAATAATTTTGTTGATCTGTGATTGCCTGCTAGTTCTTTTTTGCAGTTCTTTTAGTAAGAGTGTGACACTGGGCAATCTTTGTACAGGGCGAATTAGCAAGTCACTTAATTTATTACGGTTAAATTCTGGGTCCGACTCTTTCGACTAAAAAAGGTTTGAAAAAAGGTAAAGCGAAACTAACTCTAATAAATGCATGGAAACCTGAATTGTTTTCGTCGACGGCTTGGTAGCAACTTTTTATATTTTCATAACTGTTAAGAAAAGGAGGATAAGCTTGTAGCAGTCTGTCTCTCTGTGTTATCCAGATCTGAAAAAGAATAGCATAAACACAAAAGACACCTACGTCGGCGATATCATAGGTTTCCATGTGTTTTTTTGAAGATGCTGGCGTCGCTGGATTGTTAAGTTTATCCCAGCTATCGACGTGTGCTTGAACATGATCAAGGATGATTTTGTGTACATTTATTATGGCGGGCAACTTTCCAAATATGAACTGAAATTATATTAGACATAATAGGATTCGGAATACCAGTAAGTCAGTTTTGGAGATGACAGCTTCGCCTTCTCTTTTAATAAATTCCTTCTCTATCATTTCACGAAGCTGAAAAATTTCTGTAAGTTTTTTCAATGCATTACCATACCTTTAGAGCCAAATTGAGAGCATTAATATAATTTCTTTCAGTTTCCAATAGCTCCAAAATAACTTGTTGACGCTTATCAAATCCTGTAGCACTTTTGGGGGTAGCTGGAGTCCTTGGTGTTCGCGCCATCGGAGACATACCCGCTTCCAAATCATCACTTGAAAAGTCATCCGATCCTTCTGAAACAGAATCTTCTATATCTCAAATAGATAAACAACGCATAAACCTAACAGTTATCACTGTAGACTAAATTTCAAAATGACTACTTACTACTTTGCTCGCAATCGGCCAAGCTTCCTGTCGATTTTACTCTTCCATAAGTATTTGCCTATAACTTTTCTACGTAATTCTGAGTGATTCTAATACCATTCTGCACAATGGAGGATAATCCTTCAAGAAATATGCATCCTCATTTAGACAACGGCTACTATCGAGAGACCGCCACAGCCACTATAAGATCGGAATACATCAAGAGAGAAGAGTCCTCACATTATCAGTAATGGCGACTTGATGATCAGTAATTTCCAAACTTTTTAGCTCATTATATGTAGGATCGCAGACGATATGAGTTGCACTGTCCTTGTTAACCACAACCGAGCCGCCTGTAATAATTGTTGTAAGCATATTTCAACAAGACATACCGTGTTGGGTAACATTTTTCGTCATATCTTTTACATCACTTTCTGAGAAACCAACGAAATGAATTCTTAGACCTTCGAAGACACCCATTGCAAATTGCGACAACTGAAATGAGCGTATGATAAAGCAGGTTATAAAATTACCAGGTGTGGATCTAAAACATCCAAGGATGGGTCAAATCTGCGTGACCAACAATATTCGATCCATCCAGGTTTCAATGTGTGCATCTCCAATAATGCGGCTTGGCGTTGTTCTTTGAGAAGTTCTCTTCCAACGAATACCGCTGTTTTCTGATTGCTTTTTGGTAAAGCTCGAACACTGCTTTCGAGATCCTTCTTGACTCTGCCACCCAGATATTGGCAATGACGAGCATAGACTTTCTTCTCGCGATTTAAATCACGTGACAAAATTACAATAACTGAAGCCATCTGTACACTGAATAAAGGTCGATGTAATTTTGGACAATATAGGACCTCAAAGTACATTACTAAAAATTAAACAGATGAATACTTGATTTGAATAAAGACGACATTTGACATATGGAGGCCCAACAATACGAGCACCTTGATGATCTCGTTCATCTACAAAATGGATACGGCCTAACTTTTGAGAAAAGGCCTACTTTCAGCTGCAATCCTATTGAAAAGCTCTCCAGTAAAATCTTTGAAGTAAAATACAACGTCAGTATTACCAATATATTCTTCGCCTGTTGCACTGTGTATGAATTCTATATCAGGCCATTTTTGCTGAAAAATTAAACATTATCTTCGTAAACAAATGTTTGATATATACTACTATCCATGAGTTCTCAACTACCAGTTATTAATAAAAACTTACACTAATCTCATGTTTTAAAGCTTCTGTATCTGGATCATTCTGTAGATCTACAAAGCATAGCTGTTTAATGTGCGATCTTCCATGTACTGGCGACTTTCCCGTTGTAGGGGATAAAAGTACAGATGCATCTGTTGCTGTCATGACATGCGAACTGAAATTATTAGGCATCATACAAACTCCAAATGGCATATAAAAATAATCAGAAATTGATAAGTGGAACTGATAAAAAAGCAGATAAAGAAAAAGGAAATTTCTCACTCTCCTGAAAGTTTGAATTGTCTTTGTTCGCGGTTAACCGCTAGCTGCTAAACCCCGGGCAGTGGTCGCTTTATGGAGGTTCGCGTCTTTTTAGCTTTTTTCTCTTTGTCTTCGCCCGTAGATCGTGCTTCTTTATTCCATACCTTCCTAAATGTCGAGATCTGCTTTTTTCCTCATGAAAATTACTTCAACGATTGAGTTATCATAATTCTTGTGAAGGCACGCTGTCCGATATTTACGAGGCCTGGCAAATTGCCAAAATGCCTCAATTGACTTCATTTCAACGATTTTTCACCTTACATTCATAGATTCCCTGTAATTTATCTAGGAAAAAAATTATGGACTGCATATACACATGGAAATAAACGGAAATTCCACTTTCGACTTCAGTTTTCCCCATCATCAAGTCCTGACATTGGTCCTTTCTTTTATGGATTTTTCTCTTGTCGAATAAGATAATTTCCGTTTAGATTGTTTGTCAAAATTGCGCCTGTCATATATACACCGCCTCCAGGCAATATGGACGCGCCCCGTCTACTGGAGGTACAGTTCTACCCATGACAATGAATTATTTCAATTTCAGGTGATGCCCACCTTCAATACAGAAGAAAAAGCCAGATTTTTATCTCTTACCAGGTAAAATATCCATAAAAATTTGTATAAAAATCCCCGTTTCAGTCTAAATTTCAATGAATTTATTTGTTATCCAATAGATAAAGTCATTCACATGCCGATCCTCGATCGAAGTGTTCTCTTCAAAGTGAGACATCATTTTATCCACAAATTTCGTTGCAGGGAAAACGAGTACTAGAATGTTGCCTAGAAAGAGTCCAAAAAATGGATCCAGATTCTGCCATATATAAAAAACTTTATTTCAAGGTAGTCAGTTTCCTTTCGCTTTATAAAAATTCTTTAGACTATGGGAAAATTCGGTCATATTACTCTCCTTGCCCAAGATTGGGTTGCCGGTGAGATTTCCCGTCTTCTTTTCACTTTCTCTCATCTTTTTAGCTGTTTCTTGTTATCAAGAGGCGTATAAATGTGATCCCGACGAGTTTTGGAAAGAACCTGGCTATTATTTTGGCTTGGGATTGTGTTATCTCCATTTCAAGGACTTCAAATTGTAAGAATCTCCTGGAATTACAGAAAGACACTTTTCAGAGCAGCGGATGCATTCCAGCGAGTGTTGTACACATATCCGACCCTGGACAGTATCGTCGAAATAAAGGCCCGCCTCGGTCTTTGCCATCAGAACATGTCCAACTATGACCAAGCCCTGAAGGTGTCGACCCTTCCCCTCCACAAATAACTTTCCCTTTTCAGTATTACAACCAAGCGATGTCAGAATTGAGGGAGTCGATGATGTTGCCCAAAATACACATCCGATTCAACATTGCCTTGACAAAAGAAAATTCGGGCGAGTTGTCTAAAGCCGAGGAGGATTATAAACAAATACTAGAAGATGTAAGTCGACCTCACTCTTTTTGGAAGAAAGTCCCCTTTTCAGTTAAATAATCATGTTCGACTCCATCAAAATGGACAATATCTACCGGATCAGGTCAAATTATTGGCTGCTTTGAATCGACAATTGGGTAAGAAAGAATTGGACAGAATAATATCGGATTTATAGGCTGGGTTTCCTATCGACATCCGGCGGAGTCACAAGAAGAAAGAAACCGTCGACTGGGAGAGACGGAGAATTATTTGAACCAAGCGCGGTCGATTGAGCCATATAATGGGAGAACGTACTATTTCTTCGGCCGATGTTACGGGGAATTGCCGACAAAGGCCCACGACGCGTTTATCAATTATCGACATTCGATCGATAAAAGTGAAGCCGACGCCGATACTTGGTGTTCGATTGGATGGCTATATCAGCAACAAAACCAACCGATCGACGCCTTACAGGTGATTTTATGATCCTGTTATCCATCATATTGGACTGAAATATAGTCGACGGTCTATACAGTTTCCTACGACATTTGCTGCCCTAGATAGCAACCGTGTCGAGTCAACTTCCCTCTTTACTCATATTTCTCTTTCTTATTACTACAATTCCAGGCTTTCGTCTGTGCTGTTGAATTAGACGCGGAGCACAGTGCCGCCTGGACAGATCTCGGCCAACTTTACGAGATTCATCATCAATTCGACGACGCCCTCAATTGTTACAAACAAGCGGTCAAATTCAACCCAGGTAAGACCATAAAAAGAGACTACGGAGTGTGTAAAAGTGTCTGGTTTTCGAGAAGAAGCTTCGGTCACACGGGGGACTCCAATCTTATCGGGCAAGGCCGTTTTCCCGCACTGTCTCGTCTATGAGTAACCATTGTTTTTGGTCTATTTCCCCAAATTTCTCCACTTTTTCTTTTTTTGATTTCATTCGAATAGACGAGAAACACTTGAGATAATCCGTTGATAATCCTCCTCCTCCTCGATGTTGAAAAACAAGGTCAAATCACAAGTCAAGAAGCCTCAGGCTGTCAGCCATCTGTCCAGTTAAATGGGGACGACGTGCAAGGGGCGCATTTGGCCATTTGCCAACGGCCGGCTGGTCAGCGGCGGTCACCCGGCGTCCTCCCTCAACAGCTGGCGCGTTTTATTGGACGGGCGACTCCTCCCGTTTGCGAGTCGAACGGCTGCTCTTTCCTTTTCTTTATTTTAATTTAAATGAAACAGACGGGGGTGGTAGTAGCACAGTTGTACAAACAAAAGTCAGTCCGTCCAGTGCCGCCCCCGGTGTCAGGCTGCTTCATTTGACCGCCTATCTTTCAATCTGTTCCTTTCCCAGATATATGCCACATAATTACGAGGGGATAATTGAGGGCTCTCGCCACAATCAATTGGTCAAGAGATTCTGCAATAACATGTCTAATTGTATTACATGGGCAAAGCACCTGTCCCTTCCCTGGAGCAATCAGTCGACAGTCACTGTTCTCTGATCTCGCCTTACGCGTCACTACTTCTACGACATGTGTACTTTATGCGGAGGCGGAAACAACGTGGTTTCCCAAATTTTTTTGGAAGAAAATCATAATGAACAAAGACTTCTCCCGCGCCTTTGTAATCCGAGCTCTCCTCCGCTATTGTCACCCTGTCGAGATGACCCCTCTAATAATGATACAACTCGGTGGCTGACCTCGTGTCGATCTTATCGGCCACATCAGCCGTATTCGACACAGATGGCAGTCTTCCTTCTCCTGTTCGTGGGAATCCCAATAGGAAGCGAAGACAGCGTGAGAAGGTGTTTTGGGAGAAGGCACGACGACGTGCATTTGTTGAGGGGAGCTCTCTCCCGCGATCGATACTACTCATTCATTGGCACACACACGCACGCTACGTGCCTGATCGCGTTGCTCTTCGGCCGCCGCCCCTAGTAGTTGCCCTCCTTTGACCTCATCTCTCGCCGCCGCAGCCGTTGTACCCGATTTTCTCGCCATCCCCCTTTTTTCTCTTTCGTGCTTATTAAACTTCACGTAGACATCTGATTAACACCTGTGATTCTTTCTTTCTACACCTGATCTATCCGCTGACGTTGAGTTGAGAATTAAATGGACGTAGACAACGTCAGATGGCAGCTGATTCGAGTAAGTGGCGCGCGTAGATAAGTCTCGACGACCTCCAGACGACTTTTGATCTCTTCTTTTCTATTTGCCCTCTTTGATCTCTTCCCCAGACTCTTTTCGGTCTTCCGCCTCTTTTTTAATATATCTAATTGTCTCTGTCCCCTCGTCGACTCCCCTTTGCTCATTAGCATTTCCCGTCTAATTTTAATCCCTTTCAATTTCAGTAGCTCCAGAGGCGTTGAAGGCTCGAATCTCGGTGTTGGAGAAGGAGCTCAACTCGTCGACCCAGTTCCTGGCACAGCGCAACACACCCCAACCACAGAGGTCAGTCTATATTTTGCCGTTTTGGGTGGTTGGCTTTAGCTGTCAATAGCAGAAAAAACGACACAAAACAGACCCCAGTCAACAATTGGCCTCTTCCCCGATATCATTTCCCACGGACGTGTACCCAGTCATCCTGGGTGACTGTTCGTCCATTTAAAACTGTTTACGTGCGACCTCTACCAAGTTGTCAAGGGTGTCCACTATCTCCCAGAGATCTTAGGTCTCTTTGTCCAATTAGGCTCGCTTCCCTTCAAAATGTAGAAAATGAGGTTGCCTTATCAGGAACTTCCTGTGCGTGGGAGTAGTTCTCGGTTTCCCCCGCCAATTGTTTTTGTTTGCTCAAGCGAACTTCTTCGTTTTGTCCTCCCGGTTCAAAGATCCGGATTCCGAGAACAAGCTCATATTTTTTCGATTATCCCTTACTACTAAAACGCTATGGTGTCTGTCTGTCTGTCTGTCTGTGTGTCCGTTGACATGTCGAAAAATTGTGGCCGAGTGGTCTAAGGCGCGCGCACGAAATGAATAACGCGGGTTCGATCCCCGCCGGTGACAAATAGGCTCAAAGCATTTTTGCTTTTTTGTTTATGGCTCCACTATAATTATTTCGCAATATAAGTGTGGCTGAGTATCAAATGCGCCATTTGGCTGCGTATTCCTTATTTTCCATTCTTACTCAGCGAAATTAGTATCATTCGACTGCTCTCCGTCTGGGGAGTCAGAATCTGCAACTTATTTTTTCTTTAAATGAGGCTGAGTATCAAATGAGCCATTTGGCTGCGTATGTTTCAATTTTCACTCTCTCTCAACAAAATAAGTACCGTTCGACTCCTCTCAGTGTGAGGAAGTCGATTATGGTGATGATTTTCCGTTTAAATGAGACTGAGTATTAAATGCGCAATTTGGCTGCGTATTTGTCTATTTTTGCGTTTTCTCAACAAAACGGGTATCATTCGACTCCTTTCAATGCGGGAGAGCTGACTGCGATAATGGTTTTCTGTTTCAGCGCGGCTGAGTATCAAATGGTCATTTGGCTGCGTATTTCTTATTTCCCATCCATATAAAGCGAAATTACTATCATTCGATTGCTCTCGGTGTGGGGAAGGCGAATCTCAAACAGATAACCAATGAGAGTGGGGCCGAGTATCAAACACGCTTATTTGACTGCGTAGACCGGCTAATTGCACAGTTCACCCGAAATACGGGTATTTTTTCTGTTACATCAGAGTGGATAATTTATTTGCTTTTATGTTTATCGCCCTTGCAAAAAATTATGCAGTATTTTCACTGCAGGAAGCAATTGACGGGAAGGGAGCGGTGGACAGGGAAAGCGAGGTCCGGCACGAGCCGAAGGCGAGTGACGGACCGAGCGGACTACAGTCCGGCGGAGCCGGACAAAAATCCGGAGCCTTGGACTTCCTAGCCCGCGTAGCGGGCGCCCAGCCGAAGACCCCCCGTAGGGGGGTCGAAACGGCTGGTCTTCTCTTTATCACGCGTATTACGCCCCCATGCAAATTATGTCGGATTACGTGACTAGAGAGCAATCTGATCCCTCCTCCCCTTCTTCCCCGCCTTTATAAGATCTTTTCAGAAGCAAGCTGACCAGTCTCAGAGACGCCTGGAATCTGCCAATTCCATCGGAGCTACGCCAACGGCAAGACGAATTCTTGAAGGTGGGTCATTTCTTCCTTTTCCTTCTTTTTTTTTGCTGATCAAGGTCTCCCGGTCAACTTTCTCTCTTTCTCTTCCAATTTTTTACACATCAAAGTCTAAATTAAAGCGGGGATACTCTCGATTGTCCTGTCCTCTTTTGACTCTCAAATGACGGGGGACTGGTTGTTTACAAACTTTTGTTGATTTGTTACGTGATGATCTACAGTCGGTCATGTTTTGTTTTATTTTTCATCATCGATGCCCTCCTTCGGTCTCGTACGCCTAGTAAATAAAACCGGCTTTTGCCCCTCTCCTCCGCCAACCAGACCTTTCTTCGTCCTTCGTTGCTTGTCCTTTTCATTTGAATTGCTAGATCTCGCTCCTAAATCTCTTCCTTGTCTTTTATTTCCTCCTTCATTCAAACGGAGTCAAAGGCCAAGAAAACAGTCCGGCGAACGAACTTGGTTGCGTCACAAATTGGGGCAACACGTGTTTTTGCCCTGGTCCGTACACTCTGTGACATTTGGTCGTTCCGGGATGATTCACCTCCATCAGCTGTTCACTTGTCGATCAATATTTCTCACCTTAGTGGGATAACTGTCGAAGGTCGGGTGAGGTAGCCGACTGACCTTGTGGTCAATGGCACATCTTCACCTCGAACGCAGGCTGCCCGACCTCATTCCATCCCTCCCGTACTTTTCTCTTTTCTAAGGGGAAACTTCTCCGCCCCATAAATCTAAAAAACCCGACCACCCTGTCCTAAAATTCGTCGTTTTTTAGGTCAAGCAGCAGCGGTATAAAGACGGAAGTCCGTTGTGGAGGATGGGCGAGTTGGCCGCTCCTCTGAGCGGACTACAAGAGATATCAGGACTGCCGCCAATGGACACACAACAAGTCCAAATGATGAGGTTGCTCCAGTTGAATAAGGAAAGACTCAACGACAATGAAAGACAACTGCTCAGGGAACTGGAGCAGCGTGACCGAGAATGTCAAGTGAGTCGACCGGCCATTGAAAGCATCCATCTACCATTTTAGGAAGCGTCGTACGAGTCATTCTATCCAGTAAACACGCACATCGTCTCAAAGTTGCCGACTTTCACCGACGAGGACTTCAATGCCTTGAAATCGGGAGAACATCTAAAGACGGAAGTCAAAATGGAAGTCGACGACGAAGACAACGAAGCCGACTCGATGAACAACGAGACAAATCCTAACAATCGAGTAGTCCAGGATGGACACATCACCTCGAACTCCGATCTGCCGACGACCTTCAGCATTGATGCCAAGATCCACGTACCATTGGACATCTCTTCGACGGAATTGTTGGACATGTGCTCGAAGAGGGTAGAACGACCAGCTGAATTCAAAGCCGTCTTTGAGGAAAACGTGGCACCACCTCAGCCACCAACACGGCCACCTAAGGAGGAGATTAAAGTGAGTAAACTCTTGAAATCGAAGATAAATGAGTAATTTCAGCCGACTCCTGGTCAGACGCCGCAGAATCCTCTTCTAAAACCAACACCTCTGGTAGTAGTTGAATCAAGGAAAGACGCCCAATCTCCAGAATTGCAAAGGTACCCAATGTTCTCGTTTATTTTTTATTCATTCCGTGTAGATTCGTGGAGAATACGCCAATTGCCTTGATACGTGGATTGACAGCTGTTCTGAAAATGGACTTGAGCTTGTTCTCGACGAAGACATTGAGAGAAGTTGCACCTGACACTGAAGTCGAGGTAATTATCGTCATATTCCTTCCCAAGATGAATATTTCAGGTCCGTACACAATACAAAATGCCCTGTGACTTGAATGTCGACCATCTTGGGGTTCCGAGCTGGGAATGTCACAGTTCTCGGTCATTCACAACCGTCACGAAGTACTCTCTCTACCAGGCGGAGACATTCCAACATTCTCTAAAAGAAGAAGCAGAAAAATTGAGGACAGCTGGAGCTAAATATGCCCAACAGATAGCCGACGCCTCGTCGAAGAGGAGACGTGGTCCAAATGGAGAAGAATGGGCGATGCCAATGAAAATGATCAAATTCGGCACGAACGTCGACTTGTCCGATGAACAAAAATGGAAACCACAGCTGCAGGTAACCATGAAAATAGTCAAATTATTAGATTTTCTCTAGGAATTGTCCAAAATGCCACCATTCTGCCGCCTGATTGCTGGATGTAACATGCTCTCCCACCTGGGGCACACCGTCCTGGGCATGAACACGGTCCAATTGTACATGAAAGTCCCCGGGTCAAGAACACCCGCCCACCAGGAGAACAATTCCTTTGCCTCGATCAACATCAACATCGGACCGGGCGACTGTGAATGGTTCGGAGTACCTAATGAATATTGGGGAGCCATTCACTCCATGTGTAAAAAGTGAGAATTCCCTTCACTTTCTTTTATTTTCCGTATTTTAGACGTGGCATCGACTTCCTGAAAGGTTCATATTGGCCGAATGTTGACGATCTCCTCGAAGAGGGCATTCCCGTCTACCGTTTTACCCAAAAAGCCGGCGACTTGGTCTGGGTCGGTGGTGGCTGTGTCCATTGGGTACAGGCCACCGGCTGGTGTAATAACATCGCATGGAATGTCGGTCCCATCACTCCCCAGCAACTCGCCCTGAGTATCAGCAGTTATGAATGGAATAAACTGCAAGGATACAAGTCTCTGGTCCCAATACAACATCTCTGCTGGCAATTGGCCAAGAATATCCGCTTCACAAACCAGAAAGTCTTCACTTTGGTCAGGAGCGTCTTGATCCGATCGTTGGCTTTCTGTAAAATGGTCGTCGACTGGGTACAATCGCAGGGCAAGCAGTTGAAAAGCCAGCCACGACAGAAGGGAGAAATCACCCATTATTGTACTCTCTGTGAGGTAAGGGGCTTCCTTCCTATTTTATTCAATTTTCTTTTTTAGGTGGAAGTATTCAATGTGCTCTTTGTGAAGGAGTTGAATGGCAAATTCCCCGTCTACTGTGTGTATTGTGCACGTCGAGCCGGCCTAGGCGACGACTTCATCATCCTCCATCAGATTCCCATCAATGACTTGAAGAAGATCTTCGACGAGATGCAAATGAATCATATTCCAAAGGCGGCTCTCGTCTGTTGACCCCTCCATTATAGGTATTTATATTCCCGTTTTATAGGTTCAATTGATTGCCTTGTTCTTTCCCATCGAACCTCGTTTATCTCTTTCTTTCTTGTTTCCTCTCACCACACTGCCTTTTTTCTGTTTATATATTATCTCAATAATTACCACGGGTATTCCAAATTAACACAGTCCTCTCCTTGTTCTCAAGAAAAACTCAAGGAAACTCCCCTCTTTTGGCCAATTTACTTGTACAACGACAACTAAAGAACACGTCGACAGATCTCACCTGCCCCCCAGCCCAAAATTATATTGATCCTCACAGACATTGTGCCCCCTAATTTAATTTATTGTGATTATATCAAATATGCACACTAATAATAAAGAATATATAAGAATTGAAATGGTTGAAAAACAATGTACAACTGCCGTCGACCCTGTGGTCATCTTCAATCGCAAGATATTCTCACAAAAAGAGCAGGACTACCATGAAAATCTTTATTAAAGGAATCTACGCCTTCTTTTGCTGATGTCGCTTGGATGACTGTCCACCTTTCATGCTGGCCTCTTGGGCGAGACTCTGCACTTGTTCGAGGGTATCATCCTCGTCCGACTTTTGCTGGTAATAGCCTTGAGCGATCTTCTCCTGTTTCTCCTTTTCCATTTGATCTTGCCTTCTCTTTTTCTCACTTTCTTTTGGCTCAGGTACTAGCGGATATTCGATATTTTCATTCTTTTCTTCATTCTTTTCTTCTTTCCTTTCTTCTTTCTTTTCTTCTTTCTTTTCTTCTTTCTTTTCTTCTTTCTTTTCCTCTTTTTCTTCTTTGCCTTCTTCTTTCTTCGTTTCCGGCTTTTCGTCGCTCTTCTCTCCGCCTTTTACCGGTTCCAATTTACTTATTTTCTTTTCTTTTTCTTTTTCCTTGTCATCCGATCGAGTTTTATCTTTTTCCGCTTCTTTTTCAGCATCTTTCTCGACTTTTTCTTCGTTTTCCTTCACTTTTTCTGTTGCCACTTTCTTGACAGAAGTTGATTTCTCCTTTGAATAACCGCCGCCGCCAGTTGTAGTTGTACCGCCACCAGTTGTTGGTGCTACAGGAGATGATGGCTTGTCTGCCGGTTTGCCTACTTTCTCCGAGGATGTCTTCGTCTTTGTCTTCGTTCCTCCTTTCGAATTCATTTTACTAACTTTCATCGACTTGGTCTTATCTGGCTTCTTCTTTTTACCGCAAAGGAAAATAACGAAAGTCGGTAATCCAACGAGAATCACCAACCGCATCAACGGTAGCAAAATAATGGCGATGGACAGCATTCGGACCGGGAGAATCGAGCAAATGATGGCAAATCTGGCAAAAGTTGTTGGCAGAATTTGGCTGTTTCTAGCTGGTCAATACTTGACAAAATATCCGTCTGACTATAGCCGATCAACAACATGTTCATTGTGTGTCAGGCAACGGCTTCCCCTCGTTGCCGGGAGACGGCCAACCACGGGGCGAAAGAGCACGCGCTCTGTGGGGAGACACAGACAGAATGCCCCTGGCACAGCAGCACCTAGACTTTTCACCTTTCCTCCCACTCCCGTTCCTTTGTCTTTAGTCGTCTCTTCCCATCTCAATCCTCTCCTTTTTTCAGAGTCGACAATGTCAGAACAGGACGAGCCGACGTTTCCTTGTAAATTATGCGGACGACGATTTATCAAATCATCTCTGGTGAGTCATCCTCTTCCAGTAGATAACTTTTCCTTCAGGGAAAACACGAATCGGCATGTAAGAAATTGAACAGCCTCCATCGGAAGCCATTCGATTCTGGCAAACAACGTGCCGCCGGCAGCGACGTCCCCTATTCAGATGTTAAAAAAGCGGCAAAAGAAAAAGAAAAGGTCTTGTTTATCTCTTCAAAAAAAAGAAAGGGAAAATTCCAGATGGGAGGAGTGTTTCCCAGGCCGCAGACACAGTGGCGCCAACGACACGAGCACTTCATCGACGCCGTCTCCGCTTCGAAGAAAGTCGACTATGCCATCAAAACTGGCGCTCCGTTGCCTCCTCCTCCGAGGACGGCCGTTCCCAGTGGTCAGTTCTCCTCATTTTTTATTCTGCCAAATTACCTCGGTTGCTTTTCTCCCGTCTTCCGGAAAATGCCACACCTGACCGGCTTTTACAGACTACCCAATGCCCGAGTGGACAGAATATGATGCACAAAAACCGTCTGTTAGTGCCTTGGGACCAGGTGATCCTCCAATTTTCGGTTTTCTTTGTTCAAATCCATGGTCCTGAGAGTAAAATTGATGTGGCGCGATTGACCGGAAAATGAAATCTTTACTCTCTCGACTCTTCCCGATTTCAGACTACGTCCAATGTGACTACTGTGGGAGAAACTTCAATGAGAAAGCCGCCGAGAGGCACATCCCCTTCTGCCGGTAAAGGACTTTTCTTTATCTTTGGAGTTATTGTTTCAGGGATCAGCATAAAAAGAGCGGAAGAGGCAGACCTCCACCAAAAACACCGTCAAAACCGCCGATGTCTAAAATGGGAGTGAGTTATGCGTTTGGTTAGGGATCGTCGACCAATTTAGAGCAGAGATGCGTCACCGTCGCGAAGTCGAACAGAAACCCGGGGTAGCGGTGGCAGTGATGAGATGACCAAGAGGAGACGGTACTCCTTCATCTGAAGATGGAACATTTCCCTCTTACAGATCACTAGAAAGTCGAGCAGCCGGCGCAGGTGACCGTCCTCCACCGACGAGATCGACTACCCAATCGGCCACGCATAATCGACAGGGAATACCTCCAACTCCCAAGACGTAAGTGTATTTCCCTTGTGGTTATCCTTCCTTTTTTAGAAGAAGCACATCCGCTCCGAGGACAGCCTCTCGTCTGAAGCAGCCGTAAGTTTCCTTCGCTTTGCCGTGTCTCCTTTTTGTTTTTCTTCAGTTTGCTTTATTTCAGTACTCCTCTCGCTCATGGCCATAAGAAACAAGCGGCTTGAAGTCGTCGAACCTCTGTCTTCGCCAATGCTTTTTCACTTTGTTCGCTTGCTTTTATAGAATTTTGTTTAGTGTGGCTTTGAGTTTCATTTTCGATTTGTACAGAATAAAACAAGCCACTTACAGTCCAACAAGAGGCGAGACAAGAGGGGAATATCGAGGAGAGACGAGGGGAAACTACCGGGGAGAGACACGAGGCGAGACGAGATCCGAGTACAGAACATTGCCCAGTCGACGGAGTACTTCTCGCAGTCGACGATCATAATTGTCAATATTTTCTTCCCAATAAAATAGTTTATCACATACACAAACACCCAAAATAATTCCCGTTAAAATATCACAATTCATCGTGGAAAACATCTCTCCTCGTATGACCGTCGGTCTCCCGTGGAATGGCTCGAAGGAGGAAGATGGCATCGTAGAGGTAATAATAAGGCTGAAAGGGGCATTGATAGCCAAGAGGAAGCACAAACCTTGTTGAAGTCTCCCTCACAAAGATAGGGCAACTTGGTCCAACGGATGACCTCGAAACCGGCCGGAACAAGTTCTTGCTCCACAATCGAGGCGACGTGATGTTCGAACAGATGACCTCGGAGGGAGAGAAACACGTCTGAACAGAAAATCCCTTTTTGAAAAAAGAGTCGATTTACCTGGTGCTGTTGTATTCTTCGACGGATGGAATTCGACATATTGTTTGACTGGGAGGACGACGGCCAACATGACGGGACAACCATCGCGGACGGCGACGCTGTGCAAGTCGGCGAGTAGCTGTCGTGGATTGAAATGTCTGTCGAGGAGATTCAATGCCATAATCAAGTCGTATTTTCTGTTCTCTGTCGACCATTTCTCGACGTCGGCCAGATGGAATCCGTGCTGTCGAAGTCGGTATTGCATCACCTGAATTCCCGTCATTTTTTGGCTAAAAATCGAAGAAACCTGCGACATTTCAGTGGCATAAATCTCTTCGAACAGTCCTTTAAATGATTTTGTTATTCCGCCATCTCCTGCTCCAAGATCGAGGAGTCTCTTCCCTTTGGGATTCCATTCAGCAGGAATATGGAGGAAATCGCGTAATTGCCCTTCGGAGAAAAGGAACATTCCGCCACGATTGAGAAATCCATTAATTGATGTTTTTGTAAGGAATAATTGAAGAAGAGAAGTCATAAAAGCATAGTACGTCTGGAAGATTGTCTTTCGAAAAGGGGCGAATCTCACCTGAAGGCAATAAGACCCGCTGGCATTTGTCGATTCGTCGAGAAAATCTTGAGCATCCTGATCAAAATACGATAATTGGAAAAGGGAAAATATGATTTCGGGGAGGGATGAGGGCTAAAATGGAAGAAGGAATAGAACACGGGAATAAGGGAAACCTCGACATTGTACCAATGGCTTCTATCGGCTATTGCGAAGCGATTTTCCGTCTGTTGACGGGATATTATGGCTTCTGTGATTTTATTACCTCGAGTGAGACGAACCATTCTGAATAAATGAACCATAAAGTTTTCTTGTTGAGATAAGAACGGCTAATTGAAGATATAGAATACGCAGCATAGTATAATTAGGAAATGATCTGGTTTTAGTGATAAAAAAGCTGCAGAACTTGATATTTTCGAAAGCTGGTCAACTATAAAATTGATGGCTTTCCGCTCAAAAATTCTTTTTACAACTGCGTAGGCATTTTTTAGAAAACGTGGTCAGTAAGATCAGTCATTTTTCTCCAAACTTTCATTTTCCTCTTCTTTATCTAATCTTGGAACTTTTCTGGTCATATTATTGTTTTTTATTTATATCCTGCTTCAAAGCAATGTTGCAGCCCTATTTTGTTGCATTTCGCATTTAGAATTATGATGCAATTAAAATTTGCACAAGCTAAAGCGGAAATTGAGTAATTGCACTAGTTCTTGAGTGATTTTTTCGTCGTTTGTTCTTGTTGACGCCTCCTTCAGACCAGACCATATTTCATACTTCAATTTTTATAGATATGCGTTTATTAGCCCGTTTGAGCAGAACTCTTGTATCCGTCCCGGGAACATCTTCGCAATCATTTGCCCACTCGAGGAACTTCTCTTCACAACAGTGAGTGTCGTTATTTGATATTTAATAGTTTTAGATCAGAACGAAATAATAAAGATGAGGAGTTTGCTAAAAGTATGAATTCTCTGCTGCCATCGGAAAATTTCAAAAAGTCTCTCAATGATCAGCAAACCAAATTATTGGAGAGAATATTACCAGAAATAGAGGTAATATTTGTTTTCTTTTTCATTCAGTAAACTTTAGCTTTTTGCCTATATGAGTGATCGTGTTCCGCGTGCATTGAATGATGAAAATTGGACAAGGTTTTGCTGTGATTTCCTTTTATATCTTTTTATAGGCTACTTGAACATCCAACTGTTCGCGAACGAGTAGGATTTCTGGAACATCTTGCTCTGAAGGCACGACGTGATGAGAATGATAAATCTAGAAAGAACACCAAATCTGAAGAACATAGAAAATGGTTGGACGAGCAACGAGCTAAATATGAGCGTGGAGAAATGGGTTATGGCCCTGATATGTACACTCTATTATTTAACCCAATGCGAATTCAAAAGCGTAAGATATATTTATGCTTGGTTTGATGGTGATTATAGGTATAAATCTGGTAGAAGGATCTCGGGCATTAGCTGCGGCAAGAATGGACAACCCTAGAATTATTTTTGATATGGAAAGTATGTTGGGTGAATCGAAACGGAATCAAAGTGTCATCGGAACACAAATGATGTACGCTATTACGGTAAGGCCGTTTTATCCAGCATATATTCACATCTTTTAGGAAAATTTTGAAACGCGACCTCCTTTACAATTTGCTTTTGCTAATCTTCCAAAAAATGAAAAGGATAAATTGTGGATTAAAAAGTAATTTATTTTGCCTAAAAAAATCCATTTATTTTATATTTCAGAGTTATAGGACATTACACCGGTCAGTATACGCATCAAATGGTTATGCCTGAATTTAGTGAGAAAAGTGTAAAAGCCGTAGCTAAAGGAATCGGTGCTAAAGATATTGTCTATCTATCTCGGTTAGTTATTAATCTTCTTTTTATTGTTTTATCAGATATGCTTCTGAATATCTCGATGGTCCTCTAACTGCCGACGCGTATATAATCTGCGCTTCAATGGATTATAAAAAAGAATCGTTAGGTGCTGCTAGAAGAGCCAATATTCCTGTAAGAAAAATACCAATCCAGAAATATGTAAAGTAGGTACATTTGTAATTTTTTAAATTGAATAATTTAGATGGGAATCCGGTCCTATGTATCTTCCTCTCAATAATATTGCAAGAATTCTACGACAAGTTTATTCAAATGGCGGAGATTGGAAAACCGCTCTTTATAATAATATTGCAAAGTATATTTTTTGTAATTCAATTTAATTACAAATGTAGACGCCATTTAATGACAGCTGAAGAAAGAGAAAGTCAGCAGAGTCAAGTTTCCCGGCACAAACTTCGCTCTCAGAATAAACTGGAGTTAATCCAAAGTCTTCAGAATGCTACTGGTAACTTATAGTGGCTGACCGGTCTTTTGATACAACTGGTACAATCCGATTAAGGTAATATCACCTTGGATTACAGTCAAATAAAATAGTTTTTGAGGTTTGATATTTTCGAACTATCGTTATTGTTGATTTTTATTGTTTTTGTTATAAATTTATTTGTAATTCTTTTTTGGCTACTTCAACCCGGTGACTTCCACAAAAAAACCTACTTCTTTTTTTAGATTGGAAATTGGATTAGAAAAAGGCAAAAAAAAGAAGTTGAACCTTTTTCTTTGATCTATAGACATATTCTATTCCTCCTTCCGCAACAGTTGTCAAAAGCCGCTACTTCTCCCGCTGTGATTGATGACATCACAAAAGCGGCGCCGCCCGTAGACATCGACAAATTCTTCTTTTGTTCTGAAAGCGTGAATAATTCCTGAACTTCCTTCAAAATCATTATTTGCACGCTTCCTTTCCAGACAATTTTCTTATCAGCCAAATGACCAGTCTATCATTCTGCTTTTATAGTTTCCACAACAATTCTACCTCGCTGAAAACATCAAAATAGTATTCAGCTTTTGTGAATCATCTTATCAACTTGTCCTTTCCTTAAAAAAACCTGATTTAAAATCGAAAGTTCAATGATTCCACGACTATTTCCTGTCGACGTCCCTCCCTAATCTGCGCAACATTCCGGCGGGAGAAGTATTTTCAATATTCTAAATGGAGTCGGATAATCTCGACTGATCGCCCAACACCTCTCCCCTCCTCTTTTGAAATCTTCCCCCCTCTCTCCTCTCCCCATAATGTATTCAAAGTCGAGTATAATCTTTTCAATTTTCGACCTATAGTCTCGTCTCGGGTAAATCACACGGCCAAAAGCCAGTCAAGGTCATCGTCGTCGTGTCCATCCCTCTTTGCCATGTGACATTCGTCCCTC
Organism: Oscheius sp. DF5033; assembly: GCA_964036215.1. Classification (NCBI taxonomy): domain Eukaryota; kingdom Metazoa; phylum Nematoda; class Chromadorea; order Rhabditida; family Rhabditidae; genus Oscheius; species Oscheius sp. DF5033. The sequence goes on from CAXIWN010000006.1 coordinate 3,973,153, forward strand.
GTTTGGTCTATTTTCGGCTCATATTTCAACACTTCCTTCCTTCCTCTGTTCTTCTATATATTTTGGTTTCTTCTCTGGCTCTCTTCCCTCGACGTACCAGTGGTATATTTGTTCGGCTGGCTAGTCTTTTTCTGTTTGCATGAACGCGCCGATCGCTTTATTTCTTTTTTTTCGAGTAGACATGTAAATGTGTATCGCTTCTCCTCCGTTGCCATTCTTCTGCCCATTTGTAATTATTTACGCGTGGTTATTTCCCCGAAGGAGGAGCGGATCTAGGCAACCAGTCCATAATCTACTCGTATAATTTTCGCGATTGTCACCCACCCGTCGTTGCTTTTATTTTGACGCTTCTCTTGCCAGAAAATCATTGTTTCTCGATGGCGGTCGTTAACTGCTGGCCGCTGTTTACCTTTGGCTCCTGGTTGGTGTCTCGAGAAAAGTCTCTGTCCTTTGTTATAAGCCGCTTCTTCTATTATCGACTTTCGATTGCAGATGTCTCAGCGGTCTCACTCAGTGAGCCCAACTCATCCAGACGGCCCTTCCGTGCCTCCTTGTCCTCTCCCGAAACATACTCAAAGTATGCACGGAATGAGACACATCAAGACAAAAGACACCGAGGTATGTCCGAAATATTTTAAAGTTGCCGACGACTCGTATGATTCCCATTGAACTATAATTAAATCGGGGCCATGGGGGAGGCTCTATTTAGAAAAGAGACACACGCACCCGGGGCAGTCGTTTAGTCCCCTCCTCGATCACATGAGGAGTAGGGTAAGTTCCGGGGGGACATCTCCCTCCGCTTCCCTAAAATAGATGCCCGATTTCAGGTGGGACCATTGGAGCCGGACTCCTATGCTCGTCTGCTGCAACTCAACCAATGTTATGAGGCCATGCCAACCTCCAGTAAAATGGTCGTCTTTGACCAAGATCTCCTTTTGAGGAAGGCCTTCAATGGGCTTATTTATCAATGTGAGCCTGCCCTTTTTAAATAAAAGCAGTCGCCATATCGAAATGGCCCATCTCTGGCTGGCAATTTAGATGGGACAGCTGGGTATTCTCAATAGGGGCATCTTCCTCTTCCAGGTACTCGACACGTTTTGCTCTCCGACGGCAAACAAGGAGGAATTATTACGGGTATTCTATCGGTCACGGATTTTATTCGGGTTATGTTACGGCTGCACAGGTTGGCCAGTCATTTCCCTCTCAAAAGCTCGTATTCTCTAGGGAAAGATCTTTCATGGAGACTCAAGTTACCTCAGAATTGGCAAATGAACATGAAGACATCGGAAAATTGACAATTAGAACTTATCAAGGTAATCTTTATCCTCTTTTATTTAAAGAATTCTTTAGAATTGATTCAAAAAGAGGGAAAATTAATGAATTTGGTGTCGATAAATGCTGACCAAAGTATGTTGGAGGCTGCCCGCCTTCTGGCCAAACACCATATCCACCGGTTGCCCGTAATGGATCCGGAAAACGGCAGCCCTTTGTTTATTTTGACCCATAAGAGGCTGCTGAAATTCTTGTGGTGCTTTGGCCAACAATTCAGTAATCCCGAATATCATGTGAAGACAGCCAAGGAACTTGGAGTTGGAACCTGGGTCGGAATTCGAGTTGTGAGTCCTCCTTCCGTTTTATTCTGGTTTAGCTGGCTGTTTCAGGTCTTTCCTGATACTCCTCTAGTCGATTGTCTGGATATTTTAATGAATAAAGGTGTCTCTGGACTGCCTGTAGTCGAAAGGGATACTTTCAAGTGAGCTATTGCCCATAAAAGCCGAGAAAAGACGGGGATCTTGCAGAGTAGTGGATATTTATTCTCGATTTGACGCTGTTGGAATAGCTTGTGAAGATAGAGAAAATAGCTTGGATTGTACTGTTGCAGAGGCTTTGGCGTTTAAAAATGCTTTCAAAACATCTGACCGAGTGGTTTCGGTAAGAGACACCGACACTCTTTGGAAGGCAATCACCGTCCTTGTCGAGAGAAATGTCCACCGGTTGTGTGCTGTCAATGATCAGGGAGCCATTGAGGTATGTCGACTTCTTCCTGCCTTTTTATTTTCTCTTTCAGGGAGTGATATCATTGAGTGATGTGATCAACCACATGGTGGTAGCACCTGGAGAAAATCTCAAGCCACCAGCGCCTCGAAAGAAACACTACAACCACCACATGGGAGGCGATCTCTCGAACAAAGACCTCGACAAGTTGCTCCATGAAAGTGCTCAAAAATTGGAAGAAGAAGCCCGCCTGATCGGCCACTGATCCCTCCTCATAATTTCAAATCTCAATTTTTTTTGTGTGATAACCTCGTCGTGCCAACATTTTGCTCCACTTTTGTCTGAACAGTTTAACTGTTGCAATGAAGAGTTTATTTCTGTCAGTTCGGATGTCTCTCTATCCACTTTTGTAATTGGCCACAGTGGCTACCAGTTGGTCCCAGTAAGGAGGAAGAGTATCATAGGGATTGGGGAGGACGTCGTTGGACACGAAGACACCTCCGATGTTCGACGCGACCATGGTCTTGATGTCCGCGGCCATCTGGTCGGCCGTCGCCGCATAGACAATGTGAACATAAGTCGACGCCGGATACTTGTTGTGGTAATTCTCCTGCCGATAACTTTTGTAATCCTTTTGTGGGCTCTCATAAGTACAGAAACGGTCGGCCACTTTGTTACTAAGTCTCCGGGATTGTTGTCCCCGGATTATTCATCACAGTGTACCTGAATTCTTTTCTTTTGTATAAAAAGTCCAACTTACAATGGGTTTTTCCCTTTGATATAATTGTAGAGACTTTTGTAATAGCCGACAGTCTTGCTGTCGTCGGACATCTCGTCGACGAAGATACCGTCGATTGAATAGAAGTTGATGTATTTGTCGATCTCGGAGTACACCGTCGACAGACTTCTCTTCCCTCCTTGTGAGTATACATAACCGATGACTCGCCCTCCCTTGGATCGGAGTTGCTTGACAAGGCTGACCAATTTCGGGTCCACATCTGCAGCACGTGCATCTAAACAGTTTCCTTATCAGTCGGAGGCCGATAGATACCGGGACCGTCATTTGGATTGAGAATAATTGTGAGAGACACCTTCGAAGCACTGGCAACCATCTGATTCCAATACTTCAAACCTGGTCCTTGTGGGTCAAAATAGGCCGGGACGACGATGTCCAAAGCTAAGATGGCAGACAGGAGTAGATTGAGTACAATAAGTCGCATGTTCGGATAATGTCCAGCCACCGCCAGGGTTTAAAAAGTTTCGTTTTGTGTGTTCAGTTACGGGTAGTCCAGCTGGTTCGAGCAAAGAAACTCCTCCACATAGGCCAAGGGTCAATTTGTCTGTCTATCTACTCAAAAACAAGCTGAATTGACAAGCTGTCAAACTTGGAATGTGCTGGGTGTCGTGTCGTCCTAAGTTCGTGATAAGGGCCTCTTTTTGCCTTGGCCACCATGCGGATTGCTCTTTTTCTACCCCTTCTATCGGGTTTGTCATTGTTTATCAAACATTCTGCTCTTTTTAGTCACTCTTGGCTATAAATTTCTCGTCTTCAACCCGCTCTTTGCACATTCTCATACAAATTTCTTGGGAAAAATAGCCGATACTCTTACTGAAGCAGGACACGATGTGGTTGGTGATAAACTGAAGGACAGTCGACGACAATTCAGACCGTAGTCTTGCCGATTGTCGATGACACCTTGGTCAACAAGTCGGGCACAGAATTGACTAAAAAGTTGATCTACATCCCCCAATCTCCTCTTCTACAATCCCATTTAATGAAGACAGAAGCCGCTTTGAGAAAGAATCTCTGGGAAGTGGAGGCCGGCCCCTGGGCCATGTTCAAGGTTGGGACATCCCTCTAAATTTTATACGCCTTCAGATTCTTATGGTAGCTAACAAAGTCGTTGAGACAGCTTGTAAACGTAAATTATTCTCTTATCTCGGTGAAAAAAAGAGTTTTAGACACATTTGCCCAGCAGGAGTACATCGACCAGCTGAAGAAGGAAAACTTCGACGCGGCCATTGTGGAGCCCTTCACCATTTGTGGTTACGGTAATCCCTAGTACTGCTTCTAATAACGACAGTTTAGCCTATGTTGAGGAGTTAGGAATCCCGACGACGATCGGAGCTCTTTCGGTGGTCCACAAAGAATTCATCTCCTCGATGTTGGGCGAACCGTTGACTCCGAGTTTCGTGCCGACAATCACCGTTCCCTATTCGGATCAGATGTCATTTAGAGAAAGACTGAGAAATTCTCTTTCTGTTTACCTTGGCCTCTATGCTTATCGGTATCTATTCAAAGGAGAGGAGGACTTCCTCTCTGCGAGGCAAGGCGACCTTTTCCCAGGGTCAGCCGAGTTGATAGCCCGGTCGCCCGTCTTCTTTACCAATTCCAATCCGTATCTCAATTATCCAAGACCCACGATTCAAAAAGTCGTTGATATTGGAGGGATTGTCGTCGATACGAAGAAGAAACATCATCTGGAAAAGGTGAGATCTGAAAAGGAAAGGACATCTGGTTCAGAAATGGGACAGCCTCCTGGATGAGAGGCTTCATACTGTCTATATTTCTTTCGGATCAGTGGCCAAGAGTATGGACATGCCAAAGGAATTCAAGACATCCATTCTCAAAGTCATTGAATCTCTTCCCGAGGTGACATTCATTTGGAAATACGAAGAAAACACAACGATGGCCGACCACCTGCCCAATGTTCACTTGGAGTCATGGCTGCCGCAGAATGCTCTCCTAGGTAATTTCAAGAAAATCCAAATAACAAGAACTTCCAGCTGACCCGAGGTTGTCGTTGTTTATCACCCATGGCGGACTAGGCTCGACCACCGAACTCGCCTATTATGGGCGGCCTTCCATTATGGCAAGTTGCATGTTTTCAGAGAAACGGGATTGCAGATTCCCTTATTTTCTGAGCAACCAAGAAATGCTAAAATGTTGGCTCGTCACGGAGGAGCAATCATCTTTGAGAAGAAAAATCTGGCCAAACCGGAGCTACTCCGAGAAGCCATCAAAAGTATTCTGACCAACGCCAGGCACTCCTTGTCTCTTTACTGTATTGAATATTTCCAGTTATTACGAAGCAGCTACTCATCTCGCCCAAATGCTAAAGGAGGCTCCATTTTCACCTAAAGAACTCGTTGTAAAACATGCTGAATTCGCAGCAAAGTAAGCCGTCGTCCGTCGACCAGAAAAGAGTTGTTCAGATTTGGTCGACAACCTTTCATGGACCCACACGGACGAAAACTTTCTATCATTCAATATTACAATTTGGATGTTTTCTTTACTGTTTCTGTCACTCTCCTCTCCATTTTGACCATCATTTTCTATTGTACAAGATGGTTATATCGTCGACTTACTCAGGGAAAAGCCAAAATTGAATAAACCAGTGTATTATGCGATAACCGAAGGCAACAAAAATGGTAGGAGGTGGAGTTAAAATGAAGTAAGAAAAAAGACAACAAATATACAAATATACGGAAACAGGGAGAGTCAACAATGGGGAAGTAGAACACCGAGATGAATAAACAATTTGGATATGGGGGATGCAATAAACGCGTTATGTGATTTCCATTAAACTTTGTTGGGGAATAACTTCTGATCTGTCTTGAGATTGTTGAGAAGGTTGAGGAAGTGGATCAGAACTAGGAGGAGCCACTTTTGTATTCGTGACCGTGGTAAAAATTTGACCGTCGACTCGTGGGGCAGCTATTTTATAGAGACGGGGAACGGGCGCCGAGGGAGTGCTCGCTTCCCCGACGTCTTTTTTCTCTTCTCGAGGAGTAATTGGCTCTGTGTGGACGGTGGCCACAGTCGGATTGTTGGGATCACAATAGAAGACTCTTTTGACGGGGGGAGGCCCGTCGTCAGTCGACGCCGATGGTTGAGGAGACGACGTGGCCACTTTCCTCAAATACTGACCAACAGAAATCTAAACCTATGACCGTTAAAAAAATGAAGAAAAGCCAAACCTGATTAGCCGTGGTAGGAGATGACGCCGGTGTCGTTGTTATAAATTTTCTGCTAATTGCTCCTGGCGCCACTGCAATCGCTGAAGTTTCCGTAGTATTAGAGACTGGCTACTTACCATTTGGTCCAGGTGATGGCCTGTGCACAGTTGTAATCAACGGAGCTGGAGCAGAAGCTGTCAATGCCACGGGAGGCTGCGGGGCCATCTTTTTGACGACGTTGACGACTTGTTGGCTGACTATCTGCGTCGGATGATTCGACGTCGACGGGATGGCCTTATGCACAATTGTCTGGCCCCCGTTAATTATCCTCGCTGTCGCGCCCGGTGTTGTTATAACCGTTCTGAAGAGACTCATCATCTAGACAATAGGGTACTCCTACTTTTTGACAAGTGTCGCTGGTTTTGGTAGACTGTAATCATGCCCGTGGAGTTCATTCACAGTGGCGGATGTCTGCGGTGTGCTGATAGTCGCCGACCTCGGGGCGATGACAGTCATCCCAGACCCATCCTTTGATATGGAAATGCTTCTATTCTGAAAAAGGCAAAAATAAAGTTAAAGTGAGTACAGTACCTGTGGTCGATTGACAGTCACAGCCACGGTATGAGGATAAACTGCTTTGCTATTGGGAATGGTCGGCATGGCCTGTCCATGTACCTCGACCGGCGGGGTCACTGCCACCTTCACTTTATGTCCGGGAGTAGTCGTCGGCCTGTAATTTCTCTGTCTATACTCTAGCCCCCATCAAAACGAACGGTAAGTATGTGGCTTTCCTTAGCGCCGTCGATCTCTGCGTCAAATCGACAGGTGACGTCGTCGTTAGTTTATTTGACTCGGTGAATGAGGCGACTCGAGGCCGTTTGATGACACCGGTGGGAGTCGTTGCCGGGGGAACGGACGGCACTCGACCGATCACGTGATTAGTTGATCCTACACCAGCAGTAGATGGCAGCTGTCTCAAGTGGACGGAAGTCTAAAACAAATCAAAATAGAAGGAACGGCTATCGAAAACTGACATTTTCCTTATGGCCAGGGGTTGTATTCATGGCGGCGGCCGGCGGATGACGAGGAGACGCCTTGCCGTGAAGATGACCTGTACTCTTGTCTTTATAATTTATCCCAATGGCAACTACCTGAGGCCTGCATTGTCGCCTGGGGAATAACTTGGGCAGGAATCGACCCATTGCTCACTGGAGGTGATTTTGGTTGGACAACGGCAGGAGTGGCGCCTGGAGTGGCGGGTCTTTTCAGTGGGCTACGATCCGCTGGCATCTTATCCGGCGTGTATTTATTAAATCGGAAAGGACGAGCCCTGGCACATTCTGGTTGTAATTCCTTCTGAATAAAGGCGACAGTTAGCCGAGGAGGGCGAGATCTTACCGGGAGGGCGGCTGCTCTCGGTCTCCTTTTCCTTCTCCCGTTAGTCTCCAACATTCCATTTCGCTGTTCCTGTTCCATTTGGGCTTGAATCTTGTTCATCAGCTCCTTCACTCCCAATGCCTCCGATTCTTTCGTCGGTAACATATCTATACCATGTTCACTTTTTAAAAGTAAAATATGAAAATTACTTAGCAGAGCAGACGTCGAGTCCTGTTTTGACGGGGAAAGATGTACCGGCGGTGCGGTAGATGTCGACGGCTGAAAAGTCTCCCCATTGAGATGTCCTCTTCCCGCTCTAACCTTATCCACTAGGGGAATCTCGTACTTCTCCTCCTCATAAGGGATTTCTTCTTTATATCCATTTTGTCTCATTTTCCTCTTTCTCTTGGGCAAAAGAGTCACCTTTGGCGGGGGTGGCTTCCTCAGAATCACTCGATTCAAGAACATCTGCTCGTCGCGGTCGCCCGTTCGTGGAAGTAGTCGTTCCGAGGTGAGACTTTCCGTGTCCCGGAGTAATTTTCTCAATTTCTCCGGTACAAAAGGAGTTTTGGGGGTTTGTAAGAGGCTGATCAGCATAGCATCATGGCCTGCGACGACGTCATTGTGGGATGACGCCTCCTGGAGAAGGAGATCAGCCACCGAGCGGGTCGACGACGTGGCTTCCTTCGTGTCAAACAAATGAGCCGGGGGAAAGTACGGTCTGTCCTCGTCTGACTGTAAATAAAAGTTATCGGCCAGAAAGCTATAGTTTACCTCTCGGCAGACCATTCCCCACGGGGTAAAAGTATCATAAGACGGGTTTAGGACAGTGGCCACCCTGGTCAGGAATTCATCATTCGCAGCTTTCTTGATCTCGGCCTTGTAGATTTCGTCAGGGATGCTAAAATATTTGTTTATTGTATTAAATGGAATTTCCTTACAAGAATAGACATTTCAAACTTTCGAGGACAACTTCTTTGAAATTGTTGAGAACTCCCTGGGCTCTCATAGCCGAAACGACTGCAGAAAATGCATTTAATTCTGAAAATAGTCGGAAATTTAGGTATCGTTGAAAAAAAGAAAGGAAATATTGTCTCTGACTGACCTAATTCACGTAAAACATAAGAGGAGTCTTCCTCGTCCAACTTCGGAGGGCGAACAGGGGAAGCTAGTCGATTCATGTCGTCAAAATATTCTGATTTCAATTCGACTACCAATAGAAATTATTCTCATACCCTGAAAAAAAAGAGATTATAAAAAGAGAACAAAGTGAGATGGAGAGAGAAGCGACAAGGCGAATGCGAGAGCAAATCAATAATGGCACAAGGGAGAGAAGGTGGTCGGGGCTGGCGCAGCGCCAACTATTATTCTTTTTCTCTTTCCTATTGAAGGACATTGGTGACATTCGCTGATACTGTAGATGACCGACGTCTGATCTACTTCTATTTCAATTATATTCTCCTGTTTTTGGAAAGTGTACGACTCCGATTCTTATAAAATGATGGTGACCCGCTTACAAAGAACTCTTCGAGACTCTCCTCTCTTTCCCCTACCAGCCTATGAACTTTCTACTGTTATAAGACTTCGTTTGGACATTTTACTCGGCATCGTATCTTTTCGTCTCTACGGCTGCTGAAGTAAGCGCGCCCTTTTTATGACTCCGCCCACAGTCGTACACCATTCGGCCGCTAGCGCTTGGAATGAAGAATTAACGATCCCAGAAACCAGTCTGGCTGATACTTCACAGAAATTGATTTCGACTAACAGAAGACGTCGCCAAAGGAATGTCGGATAAGCTAGGAGAAGATGACAAGTCAGATGGCCCTCTCAATGCGCCATGATGTCCGGAATGTGGCCTTCCCTTTGTTTACCACAAGTATACCGGACTCAAAGTTCATCGGAAGTGGTAAAAAGCTTCCACATAAAATATTTTGGGAAATAAAAACTATGTCGAGTAATGGCCAAGATACTTGTGATAAGGGAGACGCCTTTCCCGAAAGAATTATAAAAAAAGGGAAAAAATGCTATTTACAAGAGATCGATTTCGTAAAGGGGAGCTTGTGTGAATGACGGCACAGACAGATACGACGATATTGTTTGCCGCATAGCCAGAAGAGGGAAGCCTTTTCGAGCATTCTGAATTTCTACAGAAGAACACTTCGTTTTTGGGAAACCGGAAAGAATGTTTTCGAGTCTCGGCTGACGTAAATCGGGACATTTTTAAGGACTGAAAAGGGGGATGACTGTGTTTGGGGCTTGTAAACAACCGCTCATATTCATCAGCTTGAGATCCAGCGCCTATCAGGGAGGGAATGGTGTGAAAAATCAGAAAACGTCGAGTAAATGGCAAATGTGAAAGAACTTTTCGAATACTCCGCACCAATTCAAATCTTTTCGGCACCGAAAGTAAATTTGCGCCAGTGCGAAGTTTTCGCGGCCGGAGCCTCTCGATTACGGTGGCTGCGAATCGGTAGAAGTCGACTTCGATTCCTAAAATCTTTTGCTTGTTTTTCCTTCTAGGAAACCAGACGCGACAATGAGGTACGTTTCTTTGTTGTAAAAATGATATTTGGACGGGTATTTACTATGCTGAATATAAAAACTCGCTGTTAGGTGAATTTTACGCTATAAGCTTGAGAAATAACCAATTTTTCTACTCACTTTGATTTTCTCTTTTGAATGGCTTTTGTGCATCAATCTTCTGGTGTTTAGAAGGTGCAAAAAATGTTATTAAATTTTTATAATGATAAAATACTCGATTTAATTTTTTACACAAATATTTATGCTTTTCTTTTTGAAAATCTTCTTTTTATTCCGGAAAATTGATTGAATATAATTATTCAGCACACCTTACAAAGTTACGCTAAATATTTTTGTTTTGCAGTTGTGAAATTTGCTTCAACATATCGCGATGTTAGTTCTTTTGCGATGTCGAAATATTAGCCAATATTGCAATGGGGAATATTTTTGTTCCTGTTTTCTCAGTCTTACTATTATGTCTTCCAGCAATCTGCGTCTCCAAAAGAGGCTTGCTGCCTCCGTTCTCAAGTGTGGTAAGAAGAAGGTCTGGCTCGACCCCAACGAAGTCAGCGAAATCTCCAACGCCAACTCTAGGCAAAACATCCGCCGTCTCGTCAAGGATGGACTTATTATCCGTAAGCCTCAAGCTGTACATTCCCGTTTCCGCGCCAGAAAGTATGCTGAAGCTCGACGCAAGGTGAATAGATTTCTATTTATTTTGATTATTCGTTTATTATTTCAGGGACGTCATACCGGTCTCGGTAAGAGACGTGGTACTGCCAATGCTCGTATGCCCGAAAAAGTCCTCTGGATGAGACGTATGCGTGTTCTCCGCAATTTGCTGAAGAGATACAGAGAGGCCAAGAAGATCGATAAGCATCTGTATCACGAGCTTTACCTTCGTTCAAAGGGTAACAACTTCAAGAATAAGAAGAACCTGATGGAGTACATCTTTAAAAAGAAGAGTGAGAACAAGCGTGCTAAGCAGCTTGCGTGAGTTATTCTTCTTCATTTTTTTTATCTCAGAGAAGCCTTTAGCTTTTGTTAAAATTTATAACAAGGATTTATCCAAAATGAAAATTGCGTTTTCAGTGATCAGGCTCAAGCCCGTCGTGACAGAAACAAGGAGACCCGTAAGAGGAGAGAAGACCGCCAATTGGCTAAGAAGAACGAGCTCCTGCGAAAAATCAGTGAATCTGAGAAGACGGCCGAGAAGAAAGAGTAAATTTTGTTACTTGTTGAACAAAGCGTTGTTATTATACAGATTGTAGTTACTTGTGTTTGAAGTGTTAACGAAGAAAGGAAAGAGGTTTCTTAGGGAAATCATCTTTTGTTTACGGCTAGCCATAGCCTTTTGTATTGGTCATCGGTGAATTCGAGGGCCGAGGCATCGGGGGATTCTTCAACTGTTGCTTTGAAATCATCGATGTTTGTGCAATTCTTCCCCATTTTGAGAAGGAGTTCAGCTGATATGGCGATCAAAGCTAAGATTTCGTCTTACCTAAGATATTATCGTAGACGCCGAAATATTCTTCAAACACCGAATTTACCAGTTCCAAAGGAGTTGGATCTTCATGCTTACGATGTGCTTCCAATCGAGCATCTCTTCCTCGTCTGGGCCGTGGTCCGATGTTGTCTAAAGCTGTTCTTTTTATATAACTTGTCTATCATCGAATAATAGAAGTGCAGACGGCGTGCCTTTTATTCCATGACGGATATGCTCCACCAGTGCGAATTACGCGGAGATCTTTTGGGTTTTCCCCGAAACTTACTGAAGCCTACACATTTGGGGCGTAGCAAAGTTATGGCCAAAGCACCGCCAATCGGAACTGAGCGAAGCTTCTGTGCTGTTTTGAAATGTCCTGCTTCATGAAGTTGTTCTCCATTCTGAAAGGATCTTCATTATTTGACCAGACATTCCTTTTGCTAATTATAATTGCTCATTTTATCCGAGTTTTCTAAAAATATCAGCAATCTAGACGCTGCTAATAACCTTCAACCTCGGGATCATTTTTCCCAACCCACCACACTTTGAATGGCGTCTCCTACTCGAATTGCAACTTTGTGAGCATCTGAATTCGGTCGAACTTCTCTAAAAATCCTTTTTTTTTCAATTTGAATGTTGAGTTACCGGACAATCGCCCATCCAAATCCTCCGTCACAGATAGTTACTCCAATTAATGGCCCAGTTTTAATCAAAGATGTTGTTATTGTTTCTTCTAAAAATTTCATTGTTTTTATCCGAGACGTTGACCTTTTGTCTGGAGAAATGTTAGCTGTTTGGCCATAATCTCCTCAAATGCCACGATATTATCCGCCGTTATACTGTAACAATCTGAGGATAAAAACAACAGCTAAACTTAGAATATTCCCTGGATTTTTATGTTTACCCACATTTTCTTCTTTGATGTTGAATATTTTTGAGAGTTGTGGGCGTAAATTTTCGGTTGTCTCGAATGCTCGAACATGGCCTCCAGCCGCCAAAGTAACTAAGAATCCCATTGTTGGATAGAAATAAAGAAAAAGACGACTATGGTCAGCTGAAGGGGTCCAACTGGCTGGTTGGGATACATTTATAAGTAGCAGGTATCCAGTTTCCGCTTTGATTAGACACAAATATTTCGGGGGCATAGAAATTTTGAACTAAATGAAATATGTTGCTCTCATTGTTCTCGTCATCCAATTTATGGACAGGAAAATGGCAGACATTACCTGGAAATTGCTTTCGAGCTGCCTTTGGTTAACCTTCGGCGAATAACATTCTTCAAAAGGCGGAAAAAGTTAGTCTACTTCCTCTTGGATCATCGCGTCATGTTCCATCCTCTTCTCTAACTCAATTATCCATTCGCCTAAAAGAGCAGAACAAACACTTCATCCGGTCAACATTTCAAATTCTATCCTGTGAAAAATCAACAAAATGAATCAGCTGTTTTTGTCTCCAAACGTGTGAAAATGAACTTCCTGTCACCAAATATTTTTAATCTTTGCTCAAAAATTAAGAAAAAAAGGCGGAATATGTCGTATTCTCCCTCAGAATATCAAGTGAATTTCCTCTCGTCATGTCCTTTTGAGTATCATCTAACATTTCAGCTGTTATGTCTCCTACAGGCAGACTTCTTCCCAATTTATATTAGTTTTTGCCTTGTTTTGCCGCATTTGACCTTTTTCCCGACGAGCTAATGAACAAAACATACGAAACATCTTCCTGATCACGTCAAAATCTTTGTTATTGCCTGGATATTTTCCTGCGCTTCTTCATCTCAAAATGTGGCCCTCTCTAATTATTCCGTACTTTTGTTTTTAATTACTTCCTGTGAATATTGTCACCCTTCTCGTTATGAAAAATATACAGAGGATCAGATGAACAATTTTCCCATCTCCCAAAAATAGTAAAAGTTTTTTCTTTAATTTTCAAAAGCGGCTGAATATGAGGTGAAATTGAATGGAACCAGTTGAACCCGAATGAAAAATAAAACCAAATATCAACGCGTCTCATCTCAAATGAGTTTGTCTCTTGAATTCCAAGTAAACTTCAAGTTTTTTTTCACAAAAATAGATGTCATAAATTTGTCAGAGAGCTCTTTACGTGTCTTAATCTTCCAGTTGACATCAAGATCTGGAATGTTTTCCACCCGGAGGTTCCGGCCTTATGAAGGATGAGACTCCCCTCGACGTTTCCGGTAGAATGATGCTAAAAAGCAGAGAAACATCTTAGAAATCAGCCTTTTGGGTGTCATTTTAGCTGCAAGTTCTCCTTTTTGGAAAACAAGCCCTTGTCCTATTCATTGCTGCAGCGGCTTCATCTATTCGAAAATAGTACGAGCTGTGCATTAATTTTTCTTCTCATTCCCATCATCTCCACATTTTCTCTCAGACAAACAAGAATTATTCAAAGGAGGAGGTGCTGGTCGTTGATTTGTTATTGACCATGTCGACAGATTGTCCATTTCTCCAATTATTTCATCTTGGTCGAGTGAAAGTCATCCCGAATATAATAAAAACTTAGTTGTTTTCCTTCCTCCATTTCTTCGCCTTTCATTTCCTCGTCTCGACCGTTTTCCTCGCCATTTCTCCTCCGTTTTTCGTTGTTTAGATTCCCCTTTTTTGTATTTTCTTTTCATGTAAAAGACTCTAAAATTCTTTGATTCTCCTCCCCCGAGGAGGTGTGTTCTTCCAATCTTCTCCCTTTCCCCATAAATCCCTCTAATTACTCCTGCAAACGTCTTCCAAGCACAGCTTAATCTCGCGACATTTTTAGAGAAATGGGACAGGACCAGAGCAAGACGAAGAATCTCGCCGAAACTCGATACAAAATCGATCGACCCAAGAAAGTACGACGACGGGGTGAGGCTCCTAATTCCTACGAAAAGTTCCAGTCTAGGTGCTTCGTTGAATGTTCCCCAAACGAAAGCGGAAGAGGCCAGGGAGAGAGCATCTTTGCCGGCGATGGGCAATGACTCCGATACTTTGAGGTCAGTTTCAATTTTAGGACGAGAGAACACCGTCAGTTTTAGCCCAGAAGAGCCGAGCAGCCAAATCCGATCGCCGTCTCCTCGTCTTCAAGAAAAAAGTCGACACTTCTTGACTCGACGGGAGCGTGTCCTCCTCCAACATTCATGGAAAAAGACGAGAAAAGTGGGTGATCACCCCGGCGGTCGACTGACTCAACTTCAGACGGGCGCCGAACACGTCGGATCCAAGATATTCTTTATGGTTTTGACAGCTCAGCCTGACATCAAAGCGATCTTCGGTCTCGAAAAAATCCCACAAGGACGTCTGAAGTATGATCCGAGATTTCGACAACATGCAACCGGTGAGTTGTGGATGTCTGACAAAGGAAATGGGAGATAATTTCAGTATTCACAAAAACATTCGATTACGTCATGAAAAACATCGACTACGCAGAAAAATTAGAGACACATTTTGAGGTAAACGGGAGAGAAATTACAGAAAAATGGATATTTTAGACTTTGGGGCGGAAACATGTGGTGATGCAGGGACGTGGATTTGACCCACAATACTGGGAGACTTTCGCCGAGTGCATGACACAGGCTGCCGTGGAATGGGAAGCCAGTCGACAGAAGTTGACAATCAGCGCTTGGAGAACACTCGTCTCTACCATAATATCATACATGAGACGGGGATTCGATGAGGATAATGCCAAGCGGCGCAGTACTCAGATGAAGACGGGAGCCGTCAAGAAGACTTCGACTACCACTCATCGAGTCACCGTTCCCAGGGTTGTCTTTTAGTGAATCTTCCCATTGATTGTAAATTATAAAAAGTGCATTCCAGTTACAGTTGACTATGCCATATCTCCACGTATTGCTTTTCGTTTCATTCTCTCCCTGATAAATTACGAGCTTCCCGGACTAAACCCTCCAATGAACCATCAGGCTCTTTGTTCGGCATGGAATCTTGGCAAATGTGAATAAACCGTGAAGAATGGCATCCGATTAGCTCGATTATGTACGGAAGAACTGCCGTTATCTCAATATATCGCATATTTACACGTATCATCGTTTTATTCAACTTTATTCCAATAAATATTACAAGAAAAGGTCAGTAGCTGTTGTATCGCTGGTTACGACGACATAGGTCGGAGGCTCTGATTTATTCGGGGAAGGCTGTTTTTGATGAAAAAAATCTAAAGGAAGTATGGTCAACTAGCCGACGAACAAACTAATTATCCTCGTGTCAAATGTAATCGAGCTAATTACAGATATTCACAGGAGAGATCACAGAGATCAAATGTATTTCTTTAAAAAAATAATTATTTACCACTTCTTGCCTTTCCTCTCCTTTCTCCAAATTCATTATTTTGGTGAAAACCTGATCATTTTGTTCTTTTTTCCTTATTAAATTCGTCTCGTCATCGCCACACACCTGTCCTTGCCACAAACATCGTTGCCGTTTCTGATGATCGACTCCGCTTTCAATGTCTCCTTTAATTCGTCAGTTATGGGATATGTCCAACTTCAAATCGGCGGTACTAATTTATCCGGGCTGTATGACGAGGGCATGGACATGTTTGTCAATATTCTCCATGGGGTGAGTCGACTAATCTGCAAGGATTCTACTCTCCAGGTCGAGAGTTTCCTTCTTCTTCTGCACATCGTTATTCCATCCGTTTATCTCTACATTACATTCAAGACGGCCATTTTCCATGTCAACCTCGTCCTGATTGTCAATTTTACCGTCTTTACATCGTATCCCATGGCTGTTGGTCGTTTTCTGTTTATTCTCAAAGAAAGAGGCTACTTTGCAGATGGTAAGACTGTTCTCTTCATAATACAGGCCACAGCTTTCAGATGTTGTTCTTCTTTCCGTATTGACACTTATCCGTACGTGGTATCTTTATGGTCTCCTTTTTACCCAATTGACCGCCTTCGTCGAGAGATTTATAGCTTCAATTTATATCGAGGTCCTTCTGATGAATAATTGAATTCGAGACCAAATTTCAGACATACGAGAAAAGTCGCCGAGTCGCGGTCTCCGTCATCCTCATCGCTTTGTCAAATTGTCTTAGTCTGACTCTTTCCGTTCTCATGCTCTTCAATTTTATCAATTTCCATCAAATTTTAATATTCATAGGCATAATAGAATTGGTCATTCTCCCGGCAAGTAGTCGTCCCATCAACTAATTCTCTTTAGATGTTTGTCAAAATATTTCGAGTCAATCAATTGGCTCGTCGAAAATTCGACTCGACACGGACGAACTACTCGTTGAGTATGCGCTTCCAGGTCAATGAAAATATCCGTATGATGAAGGTTTGTCTCGTTTTTGTTATTATGGGGACATCCATTCAGCTGACTTTAAATCTGACAATTTTGACAATTTTTTGGCGGCGATTGCCGGCATCATGATATTCATCAAGTTCTCGACGTCGACGCCGATTGCCGTCGGGATTATCGGCATGTTTTACCAGATTTTTATGACTACGTCTGTCGCTTATTTTCTCATAACCAATCCACGGATTTTAGACTGCCATTGGCCATTTTCATTACAATAATTCTGACATTTCGTGAGTATCGGAGTCATCTGCTGTCATTTTTTGGATATAAAAGATATCTGGCCAAGATGACGGTGGTCGACTCTTTGGACACGAAGAAACATTTCGAGATGTTGGCCGACAGTTGGAAATGAGTGCAGAGTCTAAAATGAGCCGCCTCCCCGCGTTCCAAATAGTCGGACTATTTGTCGTGTCATCTCCGATCACGTAGCTGTCAGCTGGGGTTAAAAGAGCCCCGAGATTCTTTGTCTCCCTTCGGCTTCTCCAAAATGGCTCTCAAACTTATTCTCTATTCCCTTCTGGCTGGTAATTTCCCGCCTTTTCCCCATTTTGAAAACAATTTCAGTCACTTCTACCCAAGATGTTTTCCATTATCCCAGTCGAGGAATAATTCGTCCATCGAATTTTGTCTCGAATTCTTATCGAAGAGGAATGCCCATAGGTAGAGTCGTCTCCATAATCCCAATCTTCTCTTTCTAGCTCGTCTGTCTGTCTCCAAACCTGCCGTCATTTTGGACAGTTCTCGTCCTCTTCCCTGTTGCAAGGATGAATCCGGCGGAGCCATTTGCCGAGCCATGAAGACTAACGATCCCAAAAGTTTTGCCAATAAATGTCGCACTGAGCCGGACTTTTCGCTGGTTGTCTGTTGCAAGGCGTGTGATGACATCGGAGCCAATTACCGGGAAAGGGCCACAAAGTGAGAGTTTTTCTCTTTCCAGACGATAAATTTTCAGTTTCTTCTCTGCGGCCAATAACGGAACAAACTGTTTTGATAGAATGAGTCAGGGATACTGCAGCCGATATCAGACAAGTGCCGACGCCTGGAGCAACAAAAGGTATCAGATCTATCGGATAAAATTACAATTTCTTTAGATGGTCATGTCATTCCGAACATAATCGCCTTGCTTTCCGCGTTTGTCGAGCCACTTGTGGATTTTGTAACATCGATTGGAGGAATGCCCCCGAACCTACAAAATGTCTTTAGTTACCTCCCGTTTGTTGCTGGAAAGGTAATTTTCCTTCGACACAGTTACGAGCTTGAAATTGAATGAAAGATTCTCTCCAATTCGTTTCTCTGCTTCATGTCAGGCCTAGTTAGTACAAAACTGAACACAAGATTTCCTTGAAAAATAGTTTATTTTATTTTACATATCAACTTATCTAACAAAGTAAACAATTTTAAAACGTGCATTTAAATTATTATTAAAAAAATTCAAAACGGGATCAATTTACCGAGGTTCCCATATTATATAACAAACCGATCAAACTAAATGGGCGATGACCGCCACGGTAGGATAAAACGTTGAAAAAAAACTTAAAAACGAGATGCTAACGATCGCATAAAGATGGCTGGGAGCCGAACGTCGTCTCAGAAGACGCGAATGCAATTGTTGCCGAAATCCACAACATAAACGCGTCCGTCCGGTGAAACAGCAATGTCCGTTGGACGATCCAATTGAGCCCGATCCAGTACTGGTGGAGTTGATCCTCCCATAGGCGAAGGTAAGAACGGTGATCCGTTAGATGGTCCTGTTGACTAAATAACATGAATAATTAACAAAGCCAATTGGGCAAACCTGATACGGTACAGGAAGCTCAGCAGGCATTTGGAAAGAATTATTGTTATTTCCTCCGAATACTGCGACACATCTCATATCATCGCCAGAAAAGACCTATAAAACCTAGGATTTGAACTATAAAATTCCTACCTGGATACGATTGTTTCGCGAATCACAAATTAAGACGTGACCATGAGCATCAGTAGTGATGCCTTGTGGTCTGCAGAACTGGCCTTCTATTTCTCCTTCGGTTCCATAAACCTTCATGTCACTTCCATTGCGAGGAGACCACACGGCTAAACGGTGATTGTTGAAATCCCTGCAAAAAAAAACTAAATGTAGAACTGGATATGAAGTATACGTTATGAGAAGTTGGCCATCAGGAAGGAAGCAAACACCTCGAGGGGAATCCAAATCTTTGTAGAAATAAGCTG
This sequence comes from Oscheius sp. DF5033, assembly GCA_964036215.1. NCBI lineage: Eukaryota > Metazoa > Nematoda > Chromadorea > Rhabditida > Rhabditidae > Oscheius > Oscheius sp. DF5033. The sequence continues at coordinate 3,992,011 of CAXIWN010000006.1, forward strand.
TGTCAAATCCACACTTCCGCATAAAAACGCCTTTAGCATTGAAAATCTAAAAAACCAACAAATTAAAATAAACAAAATTATTAAACCTGGACTCTGTGATTACGAGTGTCGGAGACGGCGATATGCCCCAAAGAATTGCAAGCAACACCCCATGGATAGTTGAACATTCCGACAGGGCGACCACGTTCGCCAAACTTAAAGAGAAAGCCGCCGTTCTCGTCGAAGACTTGTACACGATGGTTATCTTTATCGGCTACGATGATATTATTGAATGAGTTGGTAGTAATTCCAGCTGGACGATCAAATTGTCCAGGACGGGCACCTCCTTGGCCAAATTTCATCAAAAAGTTTCCATCTTTATCGAAAATTTGGATCCGATTATTGCTGCGATCGGCGACAAGAACACGACCATGAGCATCGATACAGATACCCCAGGGGCGGCAGAGCTCTCCATCGCCGCTGCCTTCTTTTCCGAATGAGAACAGTTCACCAGATGTCTGGATATCTGCATAATTCCTTCCTTTTCTGGTATCCATAGATACATTGAGACTGAAACATATAATAGAATAATAGATATATAACCGATTACCTTGGTTTTGTGTACGAGAAAATCTCCTTGCGAGGCATATGTGGTTGTTCGGCTTGGCATTTGATAGAATCAAGCTTGGTAGCACGAACTGTCTCTAACTTTTGAAGCAATTCCCTCTTCTGGTCTTCAAGGGCCGTCATACGCATATGAACTATAGATCGTATCTCATTTGCGACCGCTTGAGCATTGACTTCAAAGCCTTCAATCATACGTCGGACACTTTCTGCAGCATCGGCAACATTTTTCTCTCGCTGCTTGATATCATTCATAAGTAGTAAAGCAGCCGTTCGTGGGTCCACTAAATACAGATTTAATTTACTTTGATAGACATACTTGGAGGCAAAAGATGAAGATTGGATGAATTTTGGCCACGAACGTTATCCGAAATAGTAGGTGAGAAAACTGGCGGATGTTCATCACTCTTAAATATCAAATATAAGCATACATATTCTCAATCACGTTAATGCTTTCGAATAAAATGCTGTTGCTCTTCGGCCGTTCCCATATATTGAAAGACTCCTGTAGATCATTGGCAGATAAAGAAATATTCTAAAGAAAAGAGTGATCCGCATTAACATCACTTTACCTGAATGCCAGCCGAGAGTTGATTCATATTATGAAAACTATCATCAATATTTCTTGGTGTCATCATTGGAGAAAGAAACATTTGAGCAGGAAACTGTGGATTATTCATCGGCATGATCGGTCTTCCGGAGCACAATGGGCACTGATTTCCTTCGCTGATAGGTGAAGCACAGTCTTTACAAAGTCTAGATGTGTTGAAATAAAAAAGATATACAGCCTATACCTATGGTTGCACGAGTACGTGGTTCCACCAAGTCCACCGAATTCTTTAGTACAACCGTGGCATCTAGTTGGAAGAAGAGGAAAAGAATTCCGGTAATTAGAGAGACTGTCGAAACACGGCGAATTCAGCATAGAAGGTGGTGAATCAAACAGCATACGCTAAAACTGATCATTCCTAGATAATTCATGAAATCCTACGTTGAATTCATGGCTATTGAAGGCAGGATGGCTCCCATCGGATACAAAACTGAATTGTCCGCTGTCTTCCGCATAAGTTTTGCTCTTGTTCTAAATTATTCACTCAATATTCATATTTTACAGAATATAGTCGAGTAGAAAATTTACTGACCAGCGATGCAGAAGTTTCGGAGTCGTTAGCAGTCTCATTGGCGTCTTGCATTGCCAAAGCCGAACGGCCTAAAGCTAGGAGTAATATAACGGAAATACAGGTTGCTAAAGAAACATACAAAGATGAGATGATGAACAAATGGAACGACGCTCAATACAGAACAGAACAAGACAGAGCAAATGAAACAAACTTGAAGAGGAGTTGAAGAAATGAAATTCTGGCCCTGAATGCCTGAAAAAGCTTGAAAGATGCAAGCGGTAAATTTGAACCGCCAACTTGCAATATCGGCCCCCTTCGCCTTGAATCGTCTGTGAAATTATTTCTGACAATTTTTTCTGTCTTTATTCATTGGCGAATGTACAATCAACAAAGGAAGTTCGATATATTTATTGGCCGCATATGGGTGATTGGAGGACTAGACTTGCGATTGGAAAACCCTCTATGATGTAATTCTGGAAGACTTGAACTCGTTGATACCATAATTGCAGCTGTCCTGATTAAAATTCAATTATTTTTTCCAAACAGTTATGATTATTTCCAACTGTTCGTCAATATTTCAAAGTATTTTTTTGTGTCGACGGCATCGACGACTGATACTTTAGCTGTGTAGCCTTTGCATCCCAGAATTGATAGAAGATGACTTCGGTATTCGCGGAAGGAGAACAGCGTGGTGGCGAAAAAGAACAGAGGAGCTCTAAATTGCTTCATCGAGATAAAGAAAAGTGGAAGCTTACGTGGTCATGAATATCTGATAGACCATTCCCGTAATTCCGATACTGATCGGAGTTTTGGCTGAAATTCTCAAAAATATCACTACGCCGGCGAGGAGAAATAGAAAAATGGTCACAATAAGTAAATTGACTGTCAGCTAAAATCGGAGTTAATGCCAAAAAAATCGGGAAGCATACTCGCATAATACGGAAATTTTCGGAGACTTGGAACCTCAAACTGAGAGAGTATCGATTCCTCGACGAAGTGTATCGATGTCTGGCTTCTTTATTTATTTTCAATATTTTAATGACCATCTGCGGAAGATATTTTTAGATTCTGATAAAACTTACAGGACAAAGGGCCACCTGAATAATCCCCAGGAGAATGAGTGTCTCGAGGAAGGAAATAAGGTCGAACAACATGAGGATCGACAGAAGAAGACTCGTGACATTGACCATAAAAATAAGGCAAAACGCTATGTGAAGATTTTTTGTCCTCTCGTATGTCTAAAAAAGATGTTCTCCTACTAGATAGAACTCACCTCAATGTAGATAGAGCAAATGAATCTCTCTATAAGGGCGGCCGGTTGGGTAAAGAGCAATCCGAAAAGATACCAGCCGCGGATGACGGAACAGACGACCATCAGGGAAACATCTAGAAAAATAATCAATTGGATGAAGAAGGAGGAGACTTACTATTCTCAAAGTGACCCCTTTCCCGTAGGATGAAGAGGAATCTGGCAATGGACATGGGATAAGAGGCGGCTACTGTGAAATTGACAACAAGGGAAAAGTTTATATGGACAAGTTTCTTTGAGTAGGACAGATAGAGGCAGAGAGAGGGGATGACGAGATGGAGGAGAAGAAGGAAGCACTCGACCTGGAAAAAGCAGTCGACGAAGAGTTGAAACCAACCCCGTGGCAGATGTCGACGAGGACATCCATCTTTTCTTTATAGAGAATCGAGAGATCTGTACCGCCAACTTGGAACTGAACATAACCATTGAGCGAGGGAGAGGGTGAACCCACGTTCATTGAGGAATGGGGGAGACAGGTGGACCTTGGTGACCACAAAAGAGGGGTGTGCCGGCCGACAATCTAATAAAATATCAAAAACACGGATCTGAGAGGTCAAAAACAAGAAAAGAGAGAGATCTGGCAGAATGAGGGAAATGAGCATCAGAGATCGAGTAGAGGGGAAAGCAATGAAGAAGAACGAAGTAAAGTGGAGATTTGACAGTCGGATGCACTTGAATCTGACTTCTTGGAAACGATGGAAAGGTGACTGCTTGCTAAATTAATATGAGGACAAGTTTCTCATGGCAGATTTGTAGTCGAGCTGGGTCTGTCGATTTCCCGAGCTCGTCTATGACTCAAAGTCGATGACGTCGACTCGATGCGTCAGTCTTTCAGACATTCAGTGGGTGACACACTCGACACTACGGGTATCTTCAGGAAACTATCAGAATCCCCGTTTATGAAAGAAATTTCAGTCAGATAGAAGTTACGGGGAGTGAAGAATGATGATGTTCGCCACGACATAGGTGTAGACACCGTCGACAGAGGACGGCAGTGTCGACTATACACGTCGAGAATTTTGACGTCATTCTCAAGGAATTCTGCAGCACAGTGGTCGCAAGTCTGTGCCGGGAAGTGTGCATTGTTTCTTTTCCCTTTTCTTGAATAAAGTTGATTGCCTATTGAGTGCGATATTTTCCTGGAGGAGAGTGACCAGCGACCACGCCGCCATTCTAACCATCGTGTACAACTTTTTCCAAAAAGCTGGGGGTAAATTTTATCAAGATAATTTCCATTTAAAAATCTGTAGTCCCTGTGTCGAAAATCATTGTTCATTCGGCTGCACGTAGTCGCCTTTACACCTGTCGACCACCAAAAACATTTCCTCCTCCTCGTCGGCCACAGATTATAAAAAAACTTTTATTACAATTTCGATAGTCGATAAAATCATACATTTTTGGCAACGGGTATCTCTTTTTTTGACTACAACAAGTATGTGGAATTTGACGGGGAGAAAGTGTGCGTGCTGGGGTGTTTGACAAGAATTTGGAGACAATTGAAATATAACAAAAAATAACGGGGGAAGGAGGCAGACTCCTCTACCTGTGTGAAACAGGGAAACACAACGGGGGAGGATAGACAGGAACTCTGGGACTAGCTGGTTGACCCGAATAGTATTTATTCCTAGTTTATGTATGTGTGTGTGTGTGATTCCCGGGGTATCCTGTGCTCTCTTTAAACTGAATATAATATAAAACTACAAATGAAAATAGAGGGAAAAAAGGGCATGCAGCTACGCGAAGCCAGCGAAGAGGAGCGGCGGGCTTGGCCCCACACAATAGGCCGCCCCCAACCCGTACGCTTAATAGTTGGGGAAAACGGGGGGCAGAAGGAGCACCGACGTGGCACGAGATCAAAAAAGCGTTACGGGGACGAAGAAAGAGAGAGAAATTGGGATAATAACCCCCGACGAAGCATTCACCGTACGGCATCACAGAGAAGAGACGGGGGATGTGGTGGTTGGTTTGACGGGACGAGTCACGGAGACGGTGAGAAGGAGGAGAAAATAGCTAGTAGCGGGGAGGCACCTGCCCATTGCTGACTGAAACGGCGGATTAGGTAAAAGCGTGAGAAAGCTGTCCATCATTTTGGGAGAATCCCCCAAAGCACCAATTTCTACGTAAAATAAAGTTAAGGCGTTAATGGTTTCTCTGCAAAAGCCAGCCGACACACAAATTTCGAGAAAAATCTTCAGGCAATTAAAAAAGCGAACCGTGCGGCGGTGGTTTGGGGGAAAGTGGCAACATCGGGATAAGTTGTGTGAAAGCTCGTTTGAATGGGAGATCGACTGGTTTTGTTGTTTTTATTTACAATTTAAATGAAGGGAGATCAGGAAGGGATGAAGTACTCACAAGACACCGCTGGCACATAGCCCTGGAGACTTTGGAGAATGTAGGGATTGAAGTTTGGCTGACCAGGTTGACCGGCGGCTGCCGAGTACACTACAGTACCATTCTTGTCCATGGCGGGTCGTTTGCAAGGGACTCCCTAAATCAGAAGGTAATGAACTGGAACCTGAACTGGATAAGCTCCTCTTGTTCTCATTCCTGGGTCTTCTTTGAAATTTCTTTCTTCGAAGACACCGCCTAATGTCGGGCACAATCTCTGCCCAGCTAGACCCAAGGCGGATAAGCTTTCTAGCGTGTGAGATGGGTGAGTCTAGCCGAGCAGCCTGGCCATTGGGAACTATCCAACCTCGGGTCCCGAGTGGATAATTCCCTCACAAATTGTGCTGTCACTGATACATTTCCCATGCCACGACACTCCATCGCGTTAGGATCAAACTCAACGAAAAAACATAGAAAATAAGGCAGCGCCGTCGCTTTGCTTCGATCTTTTTTCTCATTTTCCCGGGAATAAAATCACAAAGCTCTTCACAAAATAGCAGGATAAATGAAATAAAGAAGAAAAGCCCGGTTTGAGAAAGACAAAACAACAAAGTATTAGGGGGCAAATCAAAGCGACGGCGGGACCCGAGAGAGAGCGAGAAAGAAGGAGAAAATACCGCGGCAGCGTAGACCAGGGATTGTGTCGACTGGCTCTGGTCATCTTCAAGATCCGATCCGACTGGCCGTTTCCTTGAATTCAGAAGGACAGCTGGAGATGTGACGGTAGCAGCCCCGCTGGCAGCAACGGCAGCAAGCTGCTGAGCGGCAAGGACGGCTTGAGGCTGGAGGAGCTGCTGCTGAAGAAGGGCGGCTGCCTGCAGTTGCTAAACAAACAGCCATCAGCCACAAGCCATGCATTCGAGGGACATTTGGGTTAGATTGGTCATTTTTTTGAATGAGGGAAGAGAGAAAACAACTGCTGATCATCTTCTTTGTCTTAGACTTCCCATAAAAAAGCAAAAAAAAATTAAAAGAGAAGAAGCAAAGAGAGACGATCAGCAGAAGCGGCAGCTCTTCCCTCGAGCTTCTTCCCCCTTTTTTTCCTGGTTCACATCACAAAATGCTGGGTGGTGCGTATTTTTGTGTGCTTTATAATCTGATTATTATTGACTGTTAAAACCAAACAAAAATATAGAAAACTACACGGCAAATGGGAATAAAGAGATACGTGCAAAGAGAAAAAGACGGTGTGAATTAGGCTAAAAACCCTCGGGGAGGAGAGAAGAAGCAAGCCACGAGTTTAGCCGGTCAGTCACATCCAGTTGAATCGGGGGTTAAATTGTCTGGATGTGACTGCCGAGTCAATTTCAACTCAAGATTTGGGAACATACCTGGTTGACAGCCTGGTAAGGGTCGGCTTGGATCATTGGGGAATACATCATCTGCTGATAATAAGGGTAGGGCAATGTGGGAATAATATTGGCAGCCAATCCAGCTTGTTGTTGTTGCTAAAAACGAGAAAATAAAAGGAAGAGGAAGCGACTGACCAATTGGATGTGTTGCAATGATTGTAAAGGATTGACCATGGGCTGTCCGGCACCGGAATTCAACTGGGCTGAGATGAGATTCTTTAGGGCCAAATTATTCCGGCCATTAATCAACAGTTGGTCCTTTATGTGCTGTGGGGGGTGGAGATACTTACACTTTGGATTTTCTCTTGTACATCGTCCCTGCAAAGATTTTGAGATTTGTGATCAAGCAGTTCCGCCCGGGGGCATGTGTAACATTTGAACAGAAGAGAGAGTCAGTTCGTGAGATTGATGGCGAACGGGCCGAGAGCATATTCATCAGGCGCCCCCTTCCCAAATATTTCTTCGGTTGTAATTAACTCGAGGTTCGTGGTCGTTTTCACGTAAACGCCCACCTCACGACTCTTTTCGCCCGCTAATCCTTCCCTCAAAATCCAGCCGGTCTTTCTCTCCCAAAACAAAAGTCTAATTGTTGCCGATTCCCTGACTTGGAGACAGAGACCGGTTTACCAAATGACTACAATGTAATTGGAGAGCGTGTGAACGGCGCCGCGTAAGACAATCAAACGAAGATGCTCCCGGTCAGCTGAGACTCTCTCTGCCCGTCAAACAAACGAGCCTGGCAGTCCCTCTAAGAATCGACTTTGGGCCATGAGTGTTGTCTCCAATTGGGCTGGAGCTGCTCCCCGGGGACGTCGTCTCGAGGCCGGGGGTCGCCTTCAAGCCAGATGGCCCATCACACATGCATATCCATGCTCATATCTACCGCAACCATCACTCATCCCGAGGCTGAGAAGACAACTCAATCACTGACAAAGACCCCAAGAGAGGCATACCCCGGCATAAAAGGAGGGGGATACTATAATTATGGCGAAAGGGGGCATCATCCGTCTTCAACCGATTAAATCGACAAATGACATCTGTCTCCGGATCTTTGAAATGTTTTTACCTTTTTTTCGATAGAGAGAGAAAGGCGCCAAGATGAATTGGGTGTGGTGCTGGTGGCCATTTTCCCCGAAATGTGCACGAGTGAAACCGTGATCGAAAAGGTCACAAGATGGCATCTATCTATTTCCAGAGGAAATTGGCCAATCCCTCTTTTCTGCTGCTGGCGTCTCATGGCCACAGCACAATTTGGAGGCCCACGGGCCAGCTGGCAACACAGCCATCAATACGGGATTAAACAATGCAAAGAATAACGGATCTCCCTCTCGCCGGCCCGTTCATAAATGTAAATTGGAATTCTCCCCGGGAAAAACCGTATAAAGGGGGAGAAGGGACAGCCCGGGGAGATGCGTCACTATGCACACGGCATTGTGTTGACGGCCGAAATTGGAAAAAGTCGCCCTCTGGAACGTACCTTTATGCTGTCGTAGCAGGCAGTCACACGGCCCTGTTGCACGTCGACGTGGGGTGGCGGATGGGCAAATTTACATTCTTGGTCACTTCGGGTGCATTGTCCTCTTTGGAATTCTCGACAAACTTCTACCTGAAATCATCGGATTGTCTGTGTCTATTCCTCGCCGAGAGCAGCCCGTAAATCGTGGCAAACGGCCCCTGGGAACCCATTGGCTGCCCTCCCGAAAGACGTTCTGTGACGCTTCCCAAAAGTCATAACAAAGCCGGCTGGTGTTGAATTTCATTTGAACATCTTTGGCTCCAGAGGGTGGTCTTCCCTCTTCTCCTGGCCGTAATGCTATAAACACGAGGCGACAGAGCATAAACATGTTCGTCGTCTATCATTTCTCTTCGTACAGTCAAAAGTTGAATCAGAATTCTTCTGCTTTGCCTTTTTTCGGGGGACTCGTCATCTCTTTTCAAACCTTTCAGCAAAACGATTACTGTAGCCAATGAGCATTCGTTTCGAGCAAGCAGCAGACTGAGAAAAAACAAAACTGATTGCCTCTCAAGCTGTTCCTATTAAGCGACAGCCGCCCTTGTCCCTAGAGAGTCTCGGACATTCAAAAGAACAGTCTTTTCGCCGGTTGGTCCAGCTGGCTGTGTCCCCGCATGTTCTTCCGTTTGTACAGCCCACGCACTGGCTACCTGTCCCGAGATAAGTCTAACCCCTTATCAGACTGGCGGGGCGCCTTCTTCTCCCCTTTAAAGAGGAAAAAAAAGAAAAATATGACAAAGGTCTCACCTGTAACCATCGGGAATCTTTGACATTTAAAAGTTGGGAAACAATGGCTGTACTGGGTGTGGCGGGGGCGACTGTGGCTGTTGGGAGGCCGGCTTGTCCTGCTGTCAAAGGAGTTGCTACACCGGAGGCGTTACTGTTTTCATCGAACATCTGACCTCTGGAATGGATTTTTATTATATTTGGGAGGATAAAGAGAGAGAGACAAACAAAGAATAAAAGGAAGTATCATGTGATTCGAGGGAGAAGAGCCATGGGAAAGCTTGACAGTACGGGCGAAAGAAAAAGAATGGCCGAAAATAATTCATCATTATGCGAAATGTGCGGCGCGCGAAAGGGAGAGTCATTCGATTGGCGTGGCTATGAGCAAGCACCGGAACCGGCAGCAGCCATTCTCGACGACGAATATTCTCCAAAAATGGAAACGACTACTGTTTAGAAAAATAGCGAGAAAGGGCAAGGAAGAAGATGAGACGACAGGAAGAAGAACAACTAATCACACCTTCTCCCACCCCGATCGGACGAATCGATTTCTCCCTTGTTGGGCTAGCAGCCAGCCCGCAGGACCACTGTCGACTTCGTCATCACTCATTCATCATATACAACAATCTATTCTAATATTTTTTATAAAGAAGAATATTCTCAAGAAGAAGTCATAGAAAGAACGAGAGAGGGCGAAGTGAATAAGAGGAGAGCGGCGTCTTTATTATAAAATGAACAGAGACAAAATAATCTGGAATAGGATCATTTCTTCGGGAAGTTCTCGTCTTACAAAGGAAGTAATGATGGGAGAGAAGTGATGAGAAAAGGGAGAAGACTGTCCAAAACAAGAAAAGAAAAGGCCAACCGCCCCCCCCCCCCCCCCCCCCCCCCCTTGTCAATTACAGAAAACAGGCTAATTTTTTTAAAAAGAATTTCAAAAGGCGAGGGAGTGGGTGTTTTAGCCTCAGCGCCACATAAAATGTGTGCCTCTCGTAGAAACAAGAAGGGCCTTGAACCTAACCGCGCAAAACAGCTGAAAGGTGTGTTTCTTTTTGAGAGACAAAAATCACCGTCAATACCAGTTTTGTAGGGGCGAGGTTTGAGTCATCTAAAAGATATTTCAGGCCTTTCGACTCTCGTATAGAGACCCCCGGTCGTTTTTCACTTCCCCAGCTGGCTGCTGCAAAACAGCCCAACGTTTGTTTGATTGATAACCGCCTCCTGGCCAAAAGAGTTAGCCTTGTAAATCTTCAGTTGATCAGACGACGAAAACATCGTCGTCCGCCCCTTGAAGTCGCCCTCCCCTTTGCTAATACTATACGTAAACTGAAGGGGGGAAAGGACATGCCGTGAACCGGAATCGATTGAAAAGCGAAAGGAAAACCGGACCGGTCACACCCTTTTTGGTGGTAGACGAAGAAAAAGAAGAAGAAGAAGAGAACTATACAAGAAGAATAGAGACGACAAGGAAATACGACAAGAGGCACGGCGACATGTCTCTTTCCCTGATTTATTGCTTGTTTTGGATAGTTCTTTTCAGGCGACTAAACAATTTTCAAAGGAAAATTGAAAACTGGAAGAAGTATAGAAATTGTGTTCTTCTTCGGACAAAAATAAACATATGGCAAGCCAGAAAGGAGGTGGGATGCCGGTGCGTGCGCCCGGGTGAAATGGCGATCACCATTACGAAAAACTGGTTGGGCTCCTGTCGCTTCGGTTGGCGCCTAACCAGAGGCGAGTGCTGCTGTTTAGTTGTGGCTGGTGATGGTGGGAAAACAGATAAGGAAGGGCGGACGAGCGGGAGAGAGAGAAAGGGGCATTTGTTGTGACGGGGGAGGCCCGCAATTTTCGAGATTTTCGGGCGGAGATGGACAGTTGCTTGGACGACGACGATGAGATGGACTCGCTTGCCAGTGGCTTAGAAGAAAAAAGAGTTCACGCCGCACAAAGTGACAGGTCGGAGAAGCGGGAAGATATTTTAAGGAAACGACACCTGTTGCCATTATTTTTCCTTGTTTTGCGATGCAACGACCCGATAGGCCCTGCCGCCGCCTGCCATCTTTAGGGAAATATTCCTGTTTCCGCCAGCCGAAAATAACAAGGAAATATGGGCGCGTTTATGTAACTTTTGGATATGTCAAACATTCGTCACACCACGGCGTCGACGAATTCTTTTCTCCGCCTCATTTCTCCTCCTCGGCCACAAAAGAGGCCAATCTTGCCTTCTTCTTTTTAGCCGAAGAAGAAGAAGGACGACGGCACTTTTGGGGCAGAAAAGTAAAGAGAAAAGCATCCGAAACATTGGCAAAAGACGTGGAAGCCATCAATTGAGGGGCCCGGGCAACAATTACGACAGGCCTGCCGAACGCATGATACGGCGAGAAACGACGGAACCAGGAGAGGATTGGGGGAAGAAAAGGAAATGGGGGAGTATACCCATTTTAATCGAGAATGAATATATGAGACTGATTGGTCTATCAGCCATCTATAACCAAAAGGAGGAGAAGTCATAAATCGTCGACGAGGTCTGGTCTCCTCCTCCAGGCGACTGCCTCCACCCCATCCGTCTCGACACTCTGGTCTCCTCCCCAGCCGTCGCCGTCGTCCGACGCCATTAGCCGTCAGTAAAAAGTGGAGAGAAGATCTGACGTAAAGTGCAGTTAGCTGGTCAGTTCCAGCTGGGCTTTCCCCGAGAAGAGAAGGCGGAGCTTCAACCCCTGGGGGCAGTTGCACTCGCCCCACCCATCTACAGTAGGTCAAATCGATACACCCTCCCTTTATTGACTCCCTAATGAGACATTGTGCACATACGGAGAAGGACCAGACAAAACTCCAAAAAAGGACGAGAAAGAAAGACCAAAAAGGCTCTCTCGCCCGAAAATACAGTCCCCCTCGGGGAAGAACAATAGGCTCTTTGACGCTTCAAAAGACCCTCAAATTGCCAAAAATTTTCGATCAGCTGAGGAAGACGAGAACTGTCACCTGTGACCGGTTATGCCGTACAGTAATTAGCAGCTGTCACAAGTGGTCAGGTTCAATTTGGTTCACCGGGGGAGAGAACAATTGCCAGTTATAAATGGAAAGAATGACTGATCTTATAGGAGAGGACTTTCTGCTCTTATTTTAAAGGTCAAACAGGAGTTCCCTCGAGATTTGTGAAGAGCTGCTTCCTTATTTGCTGTAATGAGAACAGGCGATCTCTAGAGACAAAGGGGAGAGATCTCCTCTTTGGGATTGTTCTTTTTTAGACGAGAATAAAAGGGAGATTGCTACAGGAAGAACTGTCAGAAATTCAGAGAACGTCAAAAGAGAGAATAATTGTGTGACAGCCAAGTGTGGAGGTCAGTATACCCGAGGCCCGACACTTCTCACCTCCTTCACAAGTACTCGCTCTTGATCAAAACCGATCAAATACACACACACACAGGGTCGACTCCGCGCAAATCCAACACGCACCACTCTCTGCATATAGGGAAATTGATTCAGACGAAGGGACTGTATCCCAGGCAAAAAGAGAATATTGCCCAATTCCGGACATAATAAACACGTGTCGGTCGGCAGAGCTCTTAACATTAGCCGATCTATTGTCCATATGAGCAGATGACAACGGAAATCGGCCGACAGATCATAGCCGGCGGGGAAAGACGACGACAGATGGAAGACAGCCGACGATCGACAGATGGAGCAATGTTACCATGTCTCATTTTTTGGATGGAATAGATAAAAGAAAGGAGAGGAGGATTGACCTTGGAGGATAAGTTTCTCCGAGACATCCATATGAAAGTAGACGACAATAGAAGATCTCCTCTGAGACACATCTTCTCTCCTTCGACTTTTATTGTCTTTATCAGAAAAATTCCTAAATAAGGAAAATTAACCAATAAAAAGTAATAATGAATAATTCAAGTGGTCTACAGTACTCCTGCCATCAAAGCTCATCAGAGAAGGTTTGCCCATGAAGTGGTGTCGACGCTGTCGACCCGTTTGACTTTTTCTCATTTCCTTCATCAAGAGCGTCGCAATTACTCATCGAGGAAGAGGAGACTACCGTATACCAAAAGAAGTATCATTGCGAAAGGCCTAATCAGCCGAGGAAAGAGAAGGGTCACAGCTCTACTAATTGCCAGATGACACGAGCCGAGGCAGTCAAAAAAGGCCATGACAATATCTCTTTATTTTGAAGAGGGAGAGGCAAAAAAAGGACACTGGCGACTGACAAATGTTGCGAAGTCAGCGGTGGCCCGCAATAGGATTACAGTTAAAACCGGGGGGATTATTATGTCGCTGATAATTAGCATACAGACGAACACACGCTTCGCACTTTTGGACTCGGTGTTGTTTGTCCTTTCGGGGTTGGAGACTCGACTTTTTTCGGGAAGAGACGACACGCCATAGGGGACCATTGGGGGAATTCCCAGGCGGGACAAAAATAGAGAGCTACCGTAATTAATTTAGAAAAAATGGGAGGAGGACAATTCTGTAGGGAAAGAAGAGGAATACATCAAAATGGTCATAAATGACAACTACTCTCGACGGTGACGACAAGGTGGGCGGCGGGGGTCCTCACGATTTAGGAAGAGAGATGGACTACTTCCCCTGGCTCCTCAACTGGCTCAACTGCTCACCGGAACCTTGTCCTGGAAGTAACAAAGAAGCCAAATTACATGCATTTTGGCGGAGCTTGGATAAAGGGTGTCAATGGCACCCTTTACAACATTTCGTTGGGCGCCCCCCTTGATCGATCTATTGTTCTCCCGGCTCGCTTCCATGTTATGCAAAGGGCCTCCAAACGCTGCTTAATGCTGGCTCTGAGACCCAATTGGGAAAGGAGAAGGAGGCTGTCGTCAGGAGGAAGTCGAGGACGAGGGGAGAGGTGATAACCGTACAGTGAATTTACGAGGAGCGCCAGCCGACTGTCGTGCGACCGTCGGGATTAGTACTTTGCGCAATCAATGTGTTATGCAAAACGAAGACTGCGCCCCGTTCGACCTTCGACCACACCCTTAACTGTACCGGAACATGTAAACTAACAGCCAGCTAAAGCAGATCCAGGTCGAGGAACAGATTACCGAGAAACAGGAACCAATGTTGCAAAAAGAGTCCCGGTGCCAAGCAAAAAAGCAGATGAATTGCCCGCCGATAGCCGTCCGAATAGCCGCTGTAATCCTTCCAAACGATGAGACCTGGCAGCCTGGAGCAGTTGCGAACTGAGAAAAAGGGATCACAAATGAATGGTTTTAGAGCTCGTCTAGTCCAATCTCTTCCTGTTGTCTCGCCCACTATAATTCTCCCCCGTACACACCTCTCCCCCTCTCTCTTTGGAGTTTCAGCACACTGATTGTCTTCTTCTCTCTGTGCCATTGCCAAACGCAATAATAGCCTACCCAAAACTAGGTTATCCGGTCCGGATAAACCTCGTCGCTCTTCTCACGCGACAGGGATTTCCGGGGGGCAGTTGCCCTCCGGCCGGTCTGCCATTACAGTATTTTATGAAACAGAGCGAGGATGAGTCGACGGAGAAAAAAGAGCCGTTTAATTGTCGAAACTCCGCCAGCCTGCCCGAATTGGGTGACCTTGGCTGTGGCTAATAATTAAAAGAGCACAAAGAATATCTTTCATTTGTTTGTCATGGATTGTTTTAAGCTTTGTGGTGGTGTCATTCGAGGGAACCATCAAAAGCCACCGGAGTCACGCAACCGGGGAGCAGTTAGTCGTCCGGCGCCGGCGGGCGCCATTTCAATTGTTGCTAATGAGACGGCCATTATTCTTTGTGGTAAGGCTCGTCATCGATGCTGATTCCGGCTATTAGCCGTCCTCAGCTCCCTTCTCCTCCTCTTAATGTCGTTAGAAGATATCTCGGAAAGGGTCAAAGGAGGAGATCGTCCGGTGGAATCTAATAGAATTGTTAGACGGGACAGGGGTCGCTTTTGACAATGAATTAGCGGCCGGCCCAATGGAATTGGCATCGATTCACGATCATTATTAGATTAGTCTCTTCTCTTGGCAAAGCTCCGTCCGGCCCCCAAAAAGAGAGAGGGAACCCCGTCGCATATAGAGAGAATGGTAATTTATGACCGCCGGCCGAGGATTGTTTCTTTTCTGGCAGGCGACACTCCATCATCGGGCGTCTTTTGCCAGATGGACACCCACCGAAAAAGGACACAAATCTATGAATATTTGAGGAAAAAGGGAAGATCAAATTGAGAAAAATGAATCAATGGATGGCGGTTTGAGAGAGAGTCGACCGAGTCATTGAGGATGATTTGTGGCGACGAAGGACTTGGCCACCAGGTTAATAGGCGAGGAGACCGACGACGATATTTATATTTTATAATTAAAGGGGTCAATTCCAAGCAATCATCCATCCCCAGGGGAGACAGTTTACGTGGACATAATTCGGTTTCCATAATCAGACAGGGCCTCGTTACGTAGAATACGAGCCATCTGCCATACATTTTCCTAAAAGAAATGGATAAACACGGTCATATCCGTCTCAAGCATACGGTAATGTCTTGGCTGAATTCATTGTGGATGACTAGACGACCTCGTAAAATACAGAATGACCTCCTTGCATTTGGAACCACCATTACCCAAAGACAATGATTCAGAGGGAGAGAGAATTGACCCCGCCACCAGCTATACGCAACATATCAGATGAAACGAAGTGTTTCACCGGAAAGATGACACAGACGATAACCTGTGGCCATACAAAAGACGCCGCTTTCTCTTCCCATTCTCCTCCGAAAAGATGAAGGATATCCAACGTTTGCTTCTGCTTTCGATGGCCCTGAGCAGTCTTGCCCTTGTCCTGGTTGTCATCTGTTTTCCCCTGATTCAATTCAATCTCCGTAGTTTGACAGAGCTTGTCCACAATGACATGGACCAGTTCAAGGTCTGTTTTTATTTATTCTCGCAACCACAAATTGTCTAAGGAGTCGACTGATTCCATTTGGAATGACCTACTTTACCTGGAAACCTCGACGCCGAGAGACAAACGAGTGAAAAGGGAGAACGACGGCTTTGTCTACCATTATCGGCCATCAAAGAAGAATAGAATCCAGAGTAAGTTGCTCTTCTTCTTCAATCTCACAATGACACAGAATTGAGCACAGCACATCACTTGCACTATATAATGCACCCATGGAGAGGGAAATCATTGAAGCGATATTATTATAACATAAATAGCACCAAGTACCGAAGAAGAAATCCCAAATGGGGACGGAAAGTGATCATTCGTGGTGGTCTCCCGACCATCTGGACAGGATGTGAAATCTCTTTTTAGATATTCGTCATTCTCCGCGACGGGTCTTTGCAGCTCCCACAGTTCAAATCGAGGGAAAACCGGGTAGAGGTATCTTCACCGACTCGGAATATATTGGACGTCTTGTTCCAATGGCAGAAAAAGAGCCAGTTGAACCTAAAGTCTGTAAAATTGTGGCGAATCCAAAGTGTCCGAAAGGGCAGCCAGGAACGCCTGGACTCGACGGAGGTAGTTCAAATTTGACTATAGTTGACAGTTGTTCAGTCGACGGAGAAGATGGTTTGCCTGGAAATGATGGTCTGCCAGGCGCAGATGGTACAGAAGCTTCCCGTGACGAAGAGAAGTGCCTCCTATGCCCTGCTGGTCCTCCAGGAGAGAAGGGATTATCAGGAGCTCCTGGTCCCAGTGGAGACATGGGCAAGTCGAGATGTTGACGCCATAAAATTAGTTTTCAGGGCCCCGTGGAAAACCAGGAATTTTGAAGGAACTTCCGGGTCCACGAGGACCGCCGGGACCAAAAGGAGTAATCGGTAAGGCTTCTAAAGTACAAATCATAGACTTTTTCAGGCGAGCCGGGTATACCTGGACCTCGAGGACAGATGGGTATTTCGGTCAAGAAATGGATTTGCCCACCGGGTGAGAAAGGGCCCAGAGGTTAGTGAAAATTCTACTTTTTATGATAATATCCAGGGAAAAGAGGACCGGCGGGGTCAGCTGGTCCAAAGGGAGACATGGGAGAAGAAGGGATTCAAGGAGTTCGAGGAAGACGCGGATCTGCAGGTCCGGCCGGACCACCCGGGCCTGTCGGCATTGTGGGAGTTGAAGGACCCCCAGGTCGAATCGGTAGAATATACTGTCTATAAAAACAGCAATAATTACAGGATTTGATCAGCATTATTGCGAATGTCCAGCGAGGTCGAAAGGTGTCCGAGGAAAGTTCGTCTTGCCCCAGGTGCCACCATACGAGAGCGACGACGACGCGTATCCAAAGAATCTTTTCACTGATTGAATCTCTTTTCTGAAATATCTTGTGATCTTTTTGAGATAATAAAATATCCGGGTGCAGAGTGTTTCACCTGCGAAAAATACCTCGCTAATTGAATAGAACGTGCTCATTTGTTCCTCTATTTCGCCACTTGTCCGGTGCATTGAGGTCGTCAACGTTTTCTCAGAAAGAAACGTGTGAATTTCATTTCATTAGAGAGAAAAGCTCCGGCCGTCGATGTGGCTCTTGCTCTGGGTTGGCCTCGCTGCCGGACAAGGCGGCTTCCATTCCGTCAGTCCTCCATCCAAAGGTAAGAACATCTTTTTCTTCTTCTAAAACTGCCTAGCATGTGAAAATACGACGGTTTTTCTCGACCAGAACTCCACCTGGCAACTGCCTCATGGTGTCTTTTTCCGGAAACAAACCTGCTTCTATGAGGTGGGCTCACTCCTTTCCAGGATATCTATTATTTTTCAGTTTTTCTACCCGGAAGATACTTTTCTCAAAATGCAATTTGGACTGACGGGATCTTTTTGTACCGCCACCATCGTCGACGCCTTCCATGTGACCATGTAAGACGACTTTCCCTGTGTTACTGATATTTCAGGGAATACGAGTGTCTGTTCCTGGATAATTTCTCTTTTCCTCCTCCCCGAGTCACGATTCTTTTCCATTTTGATGGCTTTTCTCCTCACATCCGAGACTCCAAAATCAGTTCCTTTTTTACAAGAAATTGTGAGTAGCCTGCCACTTTCTTGATATTTTCCCAGTTGTTCCCTACAATGAGACCGAATACCTGCCCATTACCCCCGGTAGCGAACCACTGACCATCAAGCCAGGAAATCTCAAGGATCATCGGACTTATGTCTTCGACGGAATGCCATCGGTAGGCTGTGAACAGGGCTGTCCATTTCTTTTTTTTTTAGTTTTCCGCCTATTATTTGACTCGTCCGGAGACTCAATTTACCTTCAACTCTGGACTCAATTCGCGGCTGAAGGCTGAGTCACTTTTCCTTTTGGATGGGAATGAGGGCAACTTCACTGTGACGGAGACGTGAGACTAGAATCTTTTCAGAGGAAAACGACTTGATTACTTCAGGGTCCTCCATTGGTCAGGGCCACAGGAGACGACAAAGATGACTCTCTACAATGCCTTGTTCAATTCGGAAAGGGTCTACGATCCTATGCTTTTGTTTATTCATACTGACGGTAAAATAGTAACGCTAATAGGGAAGGATCTTGTTTAGATCTTGCGGAATACAGTAAACCCCGTTTCAAGCTGGAAAGCGTCGAAAAACAACACGTCGTTTTGGATGCGCAGGAGGGGATGACTTCCTTGACTATTCCTGCTTTCGGACGGACACTTTGCAACTATTATACTCTTTGTAATTTTGAATATTCTGTAGGAATTAATTCTAGTGATAAAATACAGTGGTTGCTTCAGAAAGATGTTGAGATGATTCTGGTCAATGGATTTCCAAAAGCCAACATATCGGACTCCTCGATTATCCAAAAATACACGTAGGTTAAAAATGGCTCCAAATTATTCTTTCCTTTCAGTGCTTCGAATTTGAGTAAGAAACTCAATTTGATAGTCGGCTGTACAAAGACGTTGGTCGTTCTGAATGGCTCGATGTCCGTGACTCTCTGGGATCGAGGCGACGTCGAGTTGTCTGACGGTGCAGCAGGAATAATTCGAACGGAATCTGAAAAAGATGGGGCTGAACGAATCTTTGCTGACTGTAAGTTTAGCAAGAAAACGACCAATACCTATCAGATGACCTGGATCTGTGGTATGAATTCGAATTCAAATGGTCGAAGGACTCGAGCCCAAATGCCAGGATGATTCTACACGACGTCTACGACAGGGAAAGAGTCTACGGGCCACCGAACACCATTCGATTTGTGAGTAAACGACAACGGATCAAGATAGCTGGACTGGCTACGGTCACATACAAAATAACCAAGACTGATCCACCCTCGACGACGACGACGACGACAACCCGAGCTCCTGTCAATGACTATGTTCCCCAGATGAACTCAACCTATGACAGTTTGCCGTACTGCGTTCGATTCCGTTGGATGCCTTGTATCTATCCGCATTATGGTTGAGGAATAAACTTTGGAGGGGACGACGACCCTCATTGTTAACTGTCTATTTCCATTTAAAAACAAAAAAGAAGTAAAATTTAATAATTATAATATAGAAATTTGTGCAGTACAAAAATAAGGCAACGTTTGATTGTTTTTGACAACAAAAAATGATAAGGAAACGAAAGTGCGTGGTTTTATGAGTGACATCGAAAGAACAAGCACCGTCCAGGCGGAGTTGAGCCGGGAATGTCACAGATGATCACAGGAATAATAAGAAAGGAATTGACTCTAATAGACCCAGGAAACAGGCAACCATTGTGGACACGCCGGCAATTTCTCCACAATTCGTTCCAACTGAGCTATCGTGTCGTCTAAAAGCGAACATCTTGTGTGATACAGAGAGATCTTACCAATATCATTATTGACGATGATATAGTCGAAGAGATGGCCGAAGGCTTGGCGAAGAATCTCCGAGTCACGGAGAAGACGCTCTAAAGAGCCATCCGGATCCTGGAGACCTTGCAGATTTGGGGCAGCAATGAAGACGACGAAGGGCGAGTACTCCGCCGTCCGCAAAACTTTCAATGCTTGTGGTTCCACATCCAAAATGGCTATTTTCCCACTTTTGTGGATATTTCTAATTGTTTCCAATTTAGTTCCATACATACCTAAAGGGGCCATTGTTTACTGGAATAGGAATCTAACTGACTTTCTTCATGGGTACCGTATTCGAGATACTCATTGTTGTCGATGTCCTGCTTCATCTGATCGTAATTCACAAAATAATAATGTTTTCCATCGACTTCGTCTTTTCGTGGTGCTCTTGTCGTATCTAAAAATGCCAAAAAAGTTGAAATTTCCCTATGAATACTCACGTGGAATAGGATAAGCAAATCGTGACTGATGCAGCCGAATGAGGGTATTTTTGATATGTCGTCTTCCAACGCCATGTGCTCCCAACAGAACCAGCGTCTTCCGTCGATATTGGGACAGTCGCATGACTTCTTCATAAGTGACCAGATCCAATTGGTCAAAGAGAGCAGAATGTTTCTGGAGTGTCTTCCTCGAGTAATATTTCTTTTTCCGGTTGAACCACATACAATGAGCTGAAAATGAATTGACTAGAAAGGGAGGGCAGACTATCAGCCTACATTGATCTTTAGCCCTTTCCATCGCTAGACAAGCTGTCCTCCATTCCTGTAATTCTGGAGATGGAATGAGCCCGGCCACTGCTCCTCCGGATGTCTGCGCTGTACTGAGGGAGCCACCCAATGAAGGAAAACAGGAGACAAACCGCGCTTGCCACCAATTATGATCGTCTTTCGATATCACCTAATGAAGAAAATAAGAAAAGGAAAGGGGAAAGAGTACCTGTAAGATGTCGCCAGTTTTAAAGGGGACACCAGCTTGTGGACAAGGGATCAAGTCATCCTGGTTCGGGTCGTAGTCAAATTGGGCACGGACAAAGATCTCACAAGCAGGAGGAGCCGACCTGTACGATGGGACTATTTTGAATGTCACCTGAAATTCCTCGGTGATTGTTTTGGCTAGGGACTAATTTTACCTGTCCCCTGAGATCTCTCAACATGTGTTGAAGCGAGTCGACCGATCGGTTACAGACGGACATGCCGTTGATTTCTCGGATCTCGTCTCCCACGTGAAGAGTGGCTGAAATGGTCTCAATTGGATTAGGATCTAGATGCTTTTAGGAGTCTATTCGGTTAAGGGAGACTTCCTCTTTTAGATTTGGGGCCAATGGAGAGGGGAAAACAAGCCGACAAACCTTGTCTGTGTATCATTCCGCCGTGCATTATCCTCGCCACGTAACAGCGTCCTTCCTCGGTTACCTGAAGAAGAAGAGAATAAGATTAGGAGATTCAAACATACTTTGAGTGTAATTCCCATAGGTTCTTCTGTATCTTTTTGGAATTGCACCAGTCGGACTCTGGAGACACTGTCCAGCAAGAGATCATCGTCGTCGTCTCCTCCAAATGATTGTTGCAAATAGTCGTCCGTCGATGTCCCTGCCTTATGTGCTCCAAGAGGAAGAACTCCTCCATTGAGGTAGTTGAACGGCGCCTGGCTCTAAATCCCCGTTGTTAGATCAAAGCTCACTCCTACCACGTTGTTGGCTGTCGGTGGTTGTCCCGGAGGAGTTGTACTCCTTGGTTCTTCCGCCGGGTCACAAACCTCAGAGACAATGACATCGTGGGCTTGTAGACAAGACTGAAAACAGCTCTATTTTCCCTTGCCAATTGAGCCAATTTTGGAGAGAGACAGGAGCAGAAAAAAAGGAAAGTAGGTATGTCTCCGGATGGCAATAAATCTGCGCTCTGTGGGCAGTTAGTGCGCGATTTGATGTCTCGGCCACTCTGGAGACTCATTCCATAACAATGAACGCTGCCCAAAAAAAAAGAGACCATGACTTCCGCCAAAAAAAGATAAGCCATTAAAGGACATACCGTCATGTCGTTGGCCAGGAGAAGTTGTCGCAGTTCGATGGCTTCGGGCGACGGGCCGAGGAGACTGTCGATAGTCGAGACGACATCTCTCCGGATGGCCGAGGCCTCCTGTTCCGTTACCACTGGACCACATTTTAACTGGGAGATCTTGTCATACAACTGAAAATAGAAGACATTATGATCGGAAAGGAGAGACCAGATGGATCCGGGGGATTACACCCGCTGGCGGACTGATTGCACTTCCCCTTCCTGATCAAAAAGCACTGGTATCAGGCAAAGGGGAAAAATGTCGTCTGCAGAGACTCCTTTGAAACCAGGACATAGGGAAAGGGCAGGGATATGGATGACCTCTGAGTACCAAAAGATAAATCTCAATTCGTCAAGGGACAGTCCAACTGGTTCACTTTCATCCACAATGTGTAACCCATGCTCGGACAGTTGGCGCCACTCCAAGATGGATGGTCCCGTCAAAATCGGCCCGGCGGGTTTTTCTTTTCTTCATTATTGTTTATTTTCAGAGGTAAACACGTGAACCACAGAGAATGTGAGGAATTTTCACTCTAGAGACGAAAATAGTGGCCGTTTATGAGGAGAAAATGGGACGATGGACCTCAAAAAGTAGAAGGAGGAAGGAAGATGAGAAATAATATAAAAAAGAATTGAAAACGAGTTTACAAGAAACATTTGTGATCAGTTGGCTCTAATTTCTGAACAAATGTTGGAGCACACGTATCCTTCAAACGACACCGACCTTTCGGATCATTTTACTTTCTTTTTACTCGAAGACAAGACTTGTACCGGAAGGAGTACAATCCCATTATGGGGGGAGTCTTCAAAAGTCAAAAAAGAGATGAAAGCCTACCGCTGTCGAGGTGTGGCGGTGTGTCTTCCCTGTCCTCCTCCTCTTCGATTCTGTCGTGTATCGAATGGGCCTTGCCGTTCTTTTCACAGGCACATTGTACCGACGAGGAAGCTGCCTCATGGTCTCGTCTGTGGCTGTCATTCTCGTGGCAACAGAAGCCTCGATCTGACGCTGCTCCAATGCAGAGCACACAGACAAAGAATATTAGAAACGACCCAATTAATACAGCAAGAAGACTGTTGTGGAAGAGGGTCGAGTCCATGACTAGCCCGAAAAACTGGCACCTCAAAACTCCGCCTCTCAGCCGGCGGCGACAACCGCAAAGGCGAGTCTCTGGGGACGAGCACAGGTGATGAACAGGGGATCCGAGGTGTCGAGAGCCCCACCCGGGCCAATTGGTGCCCATTGACGTAGGTTTGAGAGATTTTGGAAGAAGATAACGGATGTTCGCCCGGGCAATCGGAGCACCCCAAGGTAAACCAACGGGCTCATTTGAGGGGAACGCCGAGATAAATGACCCGACTCTTCTCCGTTTGTTTTTATTTTCTTTAGGCAACCAGAAATATGACAAAACATCTCAAAAACAATAAGCCGTCGAAGGAGAAAAACCTTCGGGATGAATTATTTGTGACGAGCAGGAAAAAGAACTGGAAATCGGAATAGCTCAAGAGATCTCGACTACGACGGCGTCGAATGGGTT
Source organism: Oscheius sp. DF5033 (assembly GCA_964036215.1). NCBI lineage: Eukaryota > Metazoa > Nematoda > Chromadorea > Rhabditida > Rhabditidae > Oscheius > Oscheius sp. DF5033. The sequence goes on from CAXIWN010000006.1 coordinate 4,015,387, forward strand.
TGACGAGGAGGAGAAATGGGGAAATTGAGCGGAAAGAGAAAATTAGAAGGAGGGAAGGAACGGGTAATATGAGACAATTCGGGGAATAACTCGAAGAAATACTTTTACACTTGAACAGATCAAAGGCCGACCACATGGATGTCAGGCTCTCGATTCAGATGACCTAGAGCTCCCCTTTCAGGAAAAAGAAATTAAAATAAAGGAATGAGCGGCTTACAAAATAAATGATCAACGCGATCGGTCCAATGATTAAAATTCCCTGAAGAATGCAATTTATAAAAGGAACGTCAAGGAGGCAAGTCGAATGAGGAGATGCAAGTTCTCTGTGTTCCAAATGGAACAGAGGTCAACTAATTTCAAAGAGTTTTCCGGCTCACAAAACCTAAAAAAAAAGGCGGAAGAAGTGGATAATTTAGGTGTTGTGCTTGAATTAAAAGCCGCCTTGCTATTACACTTTTCTGCTTCCACTGGGGGCTCATAGCTGTCAGCCCGTTGCTCTCGCAACAACATATTGTGTCGCTGTAAGAGAGAAGAGACATACGACTACAAGAAAATGACAAGAGAAAGAAGGAAGAAAAAAGACGAGAGAGATGAGATTACCTGTTGTGGAACGGTGACCCTAGCGACCTGTGGAGAGAGCGCCATAGCGGCGACTACTAGAGGAGAGCTTGGATCAATGCTGGGCCACGCCCACAGAAAACTTTAAGCAAATGAAATAAGAATACTTTACAGTATTTATGGAAGAGATTATTGGGAAGTGGACTGTAAGGACATGGGCGAGGGACAGAAGTCAAAATGACAATGATCGGTCGACGGCGAGCACCGGAAGAGACGCCGGAAACGAACAAAAACAACCTAGACGAAAGTTTGTTTTAGTCATTTTTTGAGGAGAACAGGCTGATAACCATGTCAAAAAAATAATGGGAATCTTTCTGCATAAGATGATAAAAGATATCTCATTTTCCTGGGTCATTTTCAACGAATTTTGCAACTGTCGACTCTCTTCTCGCCCTTCTGATGACGGCCGCTCTTGTCTATGATCTTTGTCGAAATAAATAATAAAAATAGCCGTTGGTTCTAATGATATTCTGTTGTGAATAAGACCGCCGGAAGTCCAAATTAGGCGCAGTACGAGAGGCCGGAAAAGAGTTGTTGCGTCGACTAGCAGGGCGCCAAGAATCTCTCCCTCTTCCTTTCCCCTCTCCGACAATTTTCTAAGAAACTAAATCCAAAAATAACTTAGACATTCTTCCTGGGGGCCGTCTCATATTTCTGATTGAGTATGCAAATCAGATTGACTGCTCGAATTTCTCTCGAGATCAAAAAGAGATACTCGCCCCGTCCATAATTACTTCTCCCAGTCATTTCTGCCTCTTCTTCTGCTGGCCATCCAAAACAGAAGAGAAAGAAAAAAAACGTCACAAATGAGGTTTCCGGTGGGAGAAAGGAGTAATTACCGGGAGAGGCTCATGGGCAGAGAGGCCAGCAATCAGGCGCCACTTGTGCCCCCAGCTGATCTTATTTGATGCGTCGACGAGAGAGAACTCCTAACCATCTCTCGTATGCTAATTAGCCCTTCGGAATATTGGATTAAGCGGGGCGACTGGATTAAAGCCAGAAGAGAGGCTACTCTTTGGGTTGACTACGTAGGCAGACGACGGCAGGTTAACTTACATTTAACAATTTCACAAGGTCAGAATTCATTTCTGGCAGAGATTTCGTCGACGCCGGATCACATAACGTGGCCATCGAGTCCAACGATGACAGAATCTGAAAAGATTTCTCTTTTTTTAGCCAAGGAGACGATTAACAATTTACCGAAGGAGGCGGCGGTGGACTGGGCGGCGGCGTTTTATTGCACCACATAACAGAAAAATGGTCAGCTGATAAGTAGCCGGTGAGAATACAAGAGGAAGACAATGTTTGAGTCACCCGCGGCACTTGACACTGTTGATCTCCCCCAGGGCCACCCCTTGCGCAGTCTCGCCTACCTTCTGTGTCCCGGCCAAGTCATCCGACACCGGCTTGTCGATCGCCTTTGTACAACCATCCGGATGACAGGAATCTCCTCCTAAATGATGTTTTCCTTGGTGTCTCTTTTTTATGTGTCAACAACAATTGGAAACAGTCGACTACCTGGAGCATCGCCGTTGAGATACGTCGACGGGGATGAGTGCAATTGCCTCCATTTGTCTGTCGACACCGCCGCCAGGATAGATGACTGAAAATGGCAATTTTGTCAATTGTATCAAAATGAGAAAGAGGAGAACAGTTAGAAGACAGAGGTGGGCGACTGGTCACTCACGTCTGGGGTGGATTTCCTGTGAATATCCAGGGCTTTCTAAATTGGCCCCGTTCTAATGCCTAATTTTATTGATAAAACGGCTTCTTACCTTCAATTTTCTGTTCTGGTTATATTTTCGAATATTCTCGACAACCTCCTGCATGTGTCTCCTTGGAGCAAAGTGTTCCCTGTCTCGGATCCATTCGTGGCTTAGCGCCTAGACAGGAATTCTTTTCTTTTTTTGTGCATTATACCTCAGAGGCGGATATTCTCCTGTCCTGGTCGACTGTCAGCAATTTCCTCAAAAGATCTTTAGCCGAACCAGAGATCAGCGACCAGTTGGCCGTAATCTGTTCATAGACACCACTCCGAATTCCAGCGTAGATCTCTTCTGTACTGCCGGTAAAAGGTAATTTCCCCGAGAGGAGCAAGTACAAGACGACGCCGGCAGACCACATGTCTGTCTAAAAGAGAGACAAAATATAAATTGACGAGAATGCTCACCTTTGTCCCGTAGTCTTCGTTTCCTACAACTTCTGGAGACATAAATTGTGCTACTCCTATTCTCCCTAAAAGGAGTCAGTCCAATAAAAATGGTCAAAACTAACCCCCATGATATGTGCTAGTTGGTGTGGCCAGTTTCACAGCAACTCCGAAACCACACAATTTCAACGGGGCCGAGTTGTCGGAACTGGAAGATGTCTTCAAAAGAAAAGAGCAAGTCTACCTGGCCAAATTGATGTTGTGTGGTCGAATATCTCTGTGGACTATGCCATTTGAATGAAGATATTCTAATGCTTGCAGAAGTTGACGCATATAATGGCTGGAAAGGAAAGAGTCGACAAAAAAAGTCGAGGAATTACCTAACGACGGCCTCCGAGTAGACGAATCCATTGCCGGCTCGCTTGACCACCTCAAAGCAGATATCTTCTGCGTCGAGATATTCGAAAACAAGATGGACGGATCTAAAAATCCTCTTTTTAAGGAAAGATGACCAACTTACTTGTCCCCGGCAATGACATCCTTCAACTCGCAGATGTACTGATGCTTGAGGGAGGCGCACATCTCCAACTCCGCGTCGACTTCTACACTTTTTATTGGAGAAGACTGAAAGAAAAGGGCTCACCATGCCTACCGAGACCCGTATTGGCTTCATATCGTTGTAGATCGATGGTTTTGATACAATATTGAACCTGAGTTGTTCGATGTGTGGCGCGATGGATGACAGAAAGTGGACCCCTAAAAAGGAGACAGAAATCGGAGACAGAAGAAGGATTACCTTTCTATAAGCTCGCCAAGTTGGTAATGATGGGCGAGCAGCGCCGACTCGTCGGGAGTCTGGCCGTCCATTCAGACGACATGCAGACTGTTGGGGGAATTCTAGAAAAAAAAGACACTAAAATGTGGGAAAAAAGCCAAGAAAAAAAGGAGAAAGTATGTTATGTGGAGGAGTGACTCAGCCCGACAGAAAAAGGAGAGAGAAGACATCTTTACAGAGAAAACACTGGGGGTTTCTAATGGGAGGAGAGTCCGAAATGCATGTCGTCGACTAAAAGACAAAAATGAGGCACTTCTCATAAAGAATTCTTGAAGATGAGAAAGGGGAAAGTGAACAACAAGGGACAAACAACTGATACCGACAGGTTGATGAATGGCCGGCAGAAAGGAGGACAGCCGCCGGAAGAGAGAACTCTTGGAATATCCAATTATTATTATATGAAATGGACAACTGTTTCAAAAAAGAATTAAGAGCTGGTAATATTTGCCAACAGAAAGCTGTGACACGGCTGCGAAGTACGCAAACACTTTGAAGAAACGTGTGACTTTGAAATCGACACCATCTACTTTTCTCCAATTACAATCATTTATCAATTGTAAGACTTTACTAGAGAATATTAGGTTGATTTTATAAAATAAAAAGGAGAAGAAGTAATAGAAATTGACGGGAGAGAGAGGAACACTTCCGGAAGGAGATGACCACGGGGCGCCGTCGGCGGGTTGAAAGTTGATAGGGGGGCGGGCGAGGAGAATGTGATAAGGCAAGGATAGCTGGGGACAAGATGTGCAAATATTTATTCGGATTTGATTCGGAGCAGCTTGTCTCGGCTGTATCTACTCGCCGGAAGGAACCAATGTCAGAGGAATGGCTTCCTCTCTCAAGAAAGAGCCAGCCAGCCAGCTGGGTGATCAAAAAAAGAAAGGAAGAATAGTATCGTCTATCGGCAGTTAATGGTGTGAATCGTGTAGAAGATTCGACGGAGAGAGGCAAACCAAAAACAGCAGGATCTCTCTGTTTACACTTGGACCACCACCAACTATGATCAATAATTACAATGAGCACCAAAAAAGGTATTCCGCCGGCTACCAATTATATTATTCTCAATCTCGACGGGCTTCCCATTGTTTTTATTCAATCTCATCTGGGAAACACGAAAAGAGTCGACGACGAGGAGGAGAGGAGCCTACCTGTATTGTTGAGATATCAAAGGCGCGCCAATTGAATAAGGAACGCAAAGTAAATAGAATGATTCAGGCAGGAACTGGCCCGTAACCGAGGCGGGCCGACTAGTAGTTTGATGCTCGAATTACTGGTGAAAAGACAAAACAACTCTCTCTCTCTGTGTTCGAGAGGGTGTAAAACGGGATTGAGGCAAAGGACTGATGGCGTTGGCAGATATTGTAATAGCGGCAAAAGAGAAGGAGAGAACATATGCTGGACACTGGCCACCAGTCGACACATTTTATGATCTTGTAGAGGAAAATCGACGACACAAATGAATAGCCAAAAAAGACGACGCTAAGCAACCGTGGAAAAAAAGACATTTTAAATGAGAAACGAGTGTGAGGAGGAAAAGGGAAGATCACAAAGGATTCTCACCAGGAAAAAAAGCAGAAGAAAGCAATTGAAGAAGCCTATAAGGACCCGAATGGCATGCAACCCCGACAAGATTAGAACAGCAACAAAAAGTTCGAGAATGTCTGTCGACAAGCACAAGGAGATAAGATCTGGAGATATCTCATTTTCCTTGTAAGAAAGTAGAATAAAAAATGTCTCTAGAGGGAGTTACGTGCCAAAATGGCGGCCAAAGTGGCGGGCGATTTTTCTTTTCGTCCGCCGGCCATCGTTCATAATCGGACCGCTGCTGGTCGGGCCTTAGCCTAGCCATCCTCCTCTTCCCTAATAGGTGTCTAATGAGTAAGCAGACGGACGAAGAAGAGAAGGCCCGAAAATGTGCCAAGACAACTTATCCAAGGCATTGATTTGTTGTGGAACCTTTAATTAAGAGAGGGTGAAGTGGCCCACGGGGAGGCCAGAATTCGCCCTTTTCAACGAGCTGTTCGAGATAGGATGCCGGACCCTTTGATGGCCAGGAAATGAACTGGGGTGTCCCCTCAAAAAGAGAACAAGCCCATGAATAGATAGAGACATATTTTTGAAGTGGCCGGAGCTGCGTGTGAACAGGGGGGACCGCCTTCACTCTCTCTGAGACATGAATAATGAGATGCGAAAGAGACAAAAGAGACGACGACGACCGCCGACCCTCTGACACTGTGTCGATTACCGGAAACGGAAATTTCGAAGCAGCCCTCTCGCTTCCGTGATGTGATGACAGCTAAAATTATCCCCAGTCACGGGTGAAAACTCTTTCTCTTTTTTTTGTTTTTTGAGATCGAGATAATTACTCGACCTCATCATTGTCCGACATCCCAGAGGTGACCAGCCGTCAGTAACGAGCTTGAAGAAGCGCGTTGGCAAATTGGAGATTATCCAGCGTTGAGTATTGATTTTGAGACCTTTTGGAGAGATGCGTCAAGTTGGAATTACGACAGCTGTCCATCGCACGTCAACGAGTCACTCCTATTCCGATGAACCCATCTCCGGCTGGGCCAAAACGAGTCCATGGATTCTTTCTCTACGATTTGTTTTTACTTTTTCTCAACACATGAAAATAGCCTTTGAACATAGAAAATAAAGGAAAATATTATTGGATTATTCCCATTTGACAATGATGTCGACGGCGGAGGTCGATAGGCGTCGACATTGACATCCGTCGAGACGTTGAAACATCTTCGTGATTATGAAGTAGAGCGACAATTATTGACAAGTTTTATCCTGAAATTTGGCCAATTTCTTACCGGAAGTCTGCACATTTCTTCTTTTTTACTTGAGCTGTACGGATGGCGGCCATCAACTGCTTGACCAGCGACACGTACAGTACCGCCTCCCGGGAAGTATTACAGTACTGGGTATTTCTTCTTCTAGTTTTCGAGTTATTTTGTTGAATTCAGTTTCGCTCTCGCGCAGGTAAACCTATGACTCTTATCGAATTGAGCAACGGTGTCACGTATTGTCAGCTGCTGACCCAACTCTTTCCTAGCGTCTTGGACAAGAAGAAAGTGAAACAGCCGGCCGGCTATGAATTGGACAGAGTCCACAATTGGAAACTCTTCCAGCAGGCACTCCGAAGACTGAAAGTGACAAAGGAGGTCAACATCCTCGAAAGGATCAAGCCTCACAGTTCGGGCAACTTGGACTTCTGCCGCTGGTTTATCTCCTTCTATGAGGCCAACAACGATCGGCCACAGCTCACCCAGTCAGCTAGCAGTACCAGCACCGTTGTACTCTCTCGGTAAGGGATCTTGAGTAGGTAATGGATTTATTTTTAGACGTGGCGGGATGAGGCTTCATGTACCGCCAATGGGAGACGGAGCGACGGCCAGCGAAAGAGGACCGGCAAATGGACAAGACGAAGGAAGTCTGTCGCCGACTGGACTCACTCCTACCCGTCGACCGAGCACGGAGACATGCCCGAGAACAGTCACGATAAACAGAGAAAATCAGCAGAAAGGCGGCTGGATGGACGAGAAGCCCGAGGACTACACGGCCAGGGACACGACATTCGTGGTGACTCCTTCTCGTCGAGTCAGAAGCGAAAGGGCGACGACACCAATTTTGTGGGAAGAAGACGAATCGGCAAATGACCAAGAGACGGCAAAAGAGCAGGAGATGGACAAGAGTCCGACGAAGCAATCTGAATCGGGTCTCCCTGGTACTCCTTACCCGGATAGTCCGCAAATGGACTCGTCTGTTTCGGATAGTTGGATGGCTGCTGACGAATATTTCAAGGAGTTCATTTATCCAGATCCAATTGAGAATGACCCTGATCCAGTCGACGATGAACTTTCATCAGCCGGCGACGACCTTTCCTCTGCCGACGGAACGACTACTGCTTGTGAATAATCTCGTGCCATTTTCTTCATCTGCCACAAGATCTCGACAAAAATAATAAATTTTATTAGAAACTTTTACATTCTAACAACAAAATGTAATATTTATAAGACAATTGACTTTATAAAGACGATCAAACGAAATACATACATCACCATTTTAAAGCAAAAAAAAAGGGAGAATAGAAAGGTCCTACTCCCCGCCGTGTTGCTATTATTTTCTTATATACAACTCTTATACACCAGGATATATTCACCGTATGAGTTTAGGAGGCTTGGGGAGGACCGGTTAGAATAAAACTGCCCGTCGTAGAGTCATGGCAGAACGCTATTAAAGGGACCCTAGCGGACCAATCCGCGCTCCAGCCTAATGCGCAGATCTGCGCAGTAGGGTTGGGGCGCGCTTACTTCTCATAGTAAAACTGCTATTTTATATAGGTTTTTGAACTGGAATATTTTTAATTTTTATTGCATAATACTCAGCACATCTAGAGGAGCATTTTGATACCAAAGATATTGAGTAAATCGCTAGAATAGCCATTTCTGAATTTTTTGTGCGCATTACATTGGAAATCTCGAAAATTTTATTTCTCAGCGCTGTGACGTCCAATTCTTGCAATTTTTTCTGCATCTACCTTTTCAGGCTCTAGAGATTATTTCTACACAAAAAATTAGCTAAAAATATGCAGATTTAATTTTTCGTGCCGTCTTACTGTAAGATTGAATTGGAGCGCGGATTGGTGCGCTAGGGTCCCTTTAACAAATAAAATACAATAGGAGATAGCGTCCATTTGGTAGCCTAGTATCCGTTTCTAGTTTGTCACGCGTAAAAATAAATTTCGATGTACTTCAAAAAACATAGTAGACTTTGCAAATCAGGGAAGAGCCCTAGACAAATAAATTCTCTCGAAAAGAAAAGATATGAATTTAACCAAAACTCATTGAGGATTGGGGTTCCGGATTTGCTGTCGAACATCGGCCACCACACTGCTGAGACTATTGACGAATGTTGCCTCACAAAAACCACTAGTAGGAATCTGAAATTACTTGTTTTATCCGCATAATATCGACTAAAGGAATAAAAAAGAAAAAAAAAGTACTTTAGATGCGGTACTTGTAGGAGTGGTTACCGCAGATTGCGAACTATTCTGAGCTGGAGGAGGTAGAGATTGGGATGCTGGACGCTGCTGGGCGAGAGGAGCCAGATTAGCAACGATTTCTGGAGGAGCATACTGACGGAGAAACTGATTTTCATTTTCAAGGTGTGTTAGCTTAAAAGATTTTGGTGATAAATAACATAATAAACTGACTTTTTGTTCAAGCTCCACAATATTTTGACGGAGAACCTCAATTTCTTCGCGAACAGCAAAAGTAAGATGAGTCTTCACCAGATCCATAGCTTGTTCAATTTTATTGTCGATATTAGGGAAAGGAGCTCCATTTGCAGCAGCGATACTGAAAATGAAATAAATAATAAAGTATTTTCTCAGTCTTATAATATTTTTGATAAAAACGATTAGAATGTAACCATTTTTTTCCTAAAATTTTGGGGAACTTCCCTTCGCAGAATGTTCTACTCGAGATAAATCTACCAAACAGTTGACATGATAAGCAAGATTCCGCTGACGTAACAATATTTGATAACCTCTAGATTTCACGAAACTCCCAAACATATTTTCCAAACCAAAGGAGCGAGTCTAGCCACTCACCGGTTAGTTCCAACTGGAACAGTAGTTTTTACAGATCCAACACCCGGTGTTACGGGAGTATTTGGTGGGATGACACTTGAGGGGCTATCAGGAGTATAATCGAAGTATCGCTCTGGACTTTGAGCGACCGGAGTACCGGGAGGGGTAATAGGGAATGTCTTTGGGCGAACATTATGACGAGAGAGCAATGTCAGCGACGAGTCCAGCTCTTCTACAGAATGCATTCTGCCCCATCCTCCATAGAGGGGAGCTGTATGCATAACTGAGGCAGACATGCTTTCTTCACTTTTTCCACAATCCCAAACTGTAATTACATGATGAAGAAGGATAGAAAGAGAGTAAGGATTGGGGGAAGTCTATAAGAGGAATGAAATAGATAAAAGGACAGCTGATCAAACAATGAGATAGCATTTGTCTGTAGCCGATGGATACGAGCTGGCTCGTTCGGCTGTAGAACAAAGACTGTCTAATGGGAGAAAAGGGCCATATAGATTCGCTGGCAATTAAACAACATGAATAATAGGTGACCGTGCGCATATTGAAAAACAAACATTGCAAGACATAAGCCTCATTGAAATAAGCACACGAGTTCAAACAAGATGGGACCCCCATCGTGTCGGAGATCAAAAACAATAGGATCGAAGGAGATAGATGGGTGGAACCTAACGAAACAATAGTTGATCAAGCAGCTGCCACCCTCCACAACACACGACTAAAGACCGATGGAAAACTTGAGATTGTTTCACCCAACACTATACATTAGTGAAATGGGAGGAAAATACCAAAACAACAGGGTGTGACGTAGTAAAAATGCAAATCGCGACTCTTCCGGGTCATACATAAATAGTAGTAGAGATGGGTTTACGCTATGCTAATTTGAATGTCCGTTTATAATCCTTTCAATCTACAAAAATAGCAAACTTTAGGGTCAAATTGTGCCCAGGACGTCAGCTGGCAATGAACTCAACAGGGCTCCGTTTGATTAACCCTCAAGTGTGCAAAAAGTGGCTTGTTTTGTACTAAAAACATCGCTAACGAAAGATAGATCTTTTAGTGAACAAGAACAACGCAAAACCATATTTCCTCTATTAAAAGTCAATGCATGACAGATCTTGATCACAAAACAGCTTTTATGCCTCTCCACGTCCGCTCAAACCTAACTTGGCCCCGCAAGCTCTTTTACAAACATTGAAGTGAACTCGAAAGACCACAAAAATTCGCATGTTTCTTGGCGGAATAGGGAATCCCTGAATGAGAGGAAAGCTCGAAGAGCACAACCCGCAGCGAGATGGCGAAGAATTGTGGTGCCTTATCTTCCCAGAAATAGAGAAGATACGCCGGATGGTACTTCCCCACAGAGCTGTTTATTCCATTTCGACGACGCGATGCCCTATCAATATTGTAATGCTCTAGATAAAATCTTCTGAACTACAGCTGAACTAACACAATAGAGCCTTGGTTATCCAGGGAAAAACTGGAAATATAAATCAGCACTCTGCAACGACTGAAGATTGTTGAGAATTATGAAACTATTGAGCTGAACAAGCAACGACAAAAGCGAACAGCTAAAAACGGTTATTTGGACAATCACTCAGGGCACAAGCTTCGCAAGGAACCTTTGGAATTGGCATGGTAAAGAAAGAGACGACACATCAAACAACCACGTTCAGCCTTTGTCCGTCGTTTCGAAGGCATGATTCTTGAACTGATGACGTTCAAAGACCATCTCTTCAGGATACATAAAGGCTTCAGATTTCTTATCAAAAAAATAATAATTTGAAAAGCGCGAATGATCAAAATAGCTTACTAACTTGGCCACAATGAGTAACATGGTAAAACTACAATTCCCCATGGATCTTACACGAACAACAGGAGGTGAAAACAACGCGTAAGCAAGTTTGTGCCAATATTTTTGGGTGTAATAAGAAACGATGGGTACAAAATGAGGACAAATACTTGGATGCATGTCGAATCCCGGTTGTAAAGAACTCCTGAACTCTGATTTGATCATGACCAGGTGACACAATTAAACAATGGTCAGTAGCAGTCAACTCATAAAACGTTTAATAAGCGAGAAACCAGAATTTCTCTCGGACACGGTGTTTATAAGCGCGCACCAGGAAAGATACGATGAATCATCTGCAGGGCGGTTCTAAGTCAAAAGCTAGCTTATAGAACAATTTCTGTTTTCATTAGTGTAATTTTCAATGTTTAAGAAATGATCTTACGGCCGATTACAAAAAATCTTATGAACTGAGCAAAAACCACAAGAAACTCTATAGACGACACTCAGCTCTGAGTCGCGACCTCTTCGCCACCAGGCTTATGTCTGTTTGTTTCGTCTCTCACTACTGTTTCTACATGGCCACAAACAGAGAACTAGTTAGACCACCCATTCTAACCTTGAAAAAAGGAGTTTTTCGCAAATGAGAATGGAATAGCTAACTGTGAATAAAAACAAGGTCTCACAAGAAGGAATAGACCATCGTATTGCCAAAATGGGGCTATGAGAAGTGCCTCTTGTACAAACAAACACATTGGGAAAAAATGGGCTTCCACCCGGATTTTCCGGGCCTGCGCATTATGGACTATGGATAGGTCCTGAACACAAACAAAGATTGTTTTGAAAAGGTCACAGGAATTTCATTCAAGTATGGAATGATATCCTTGAAAGACCATCGCACGATCTTTATAATTGCCGTTGCAAACAAAAGTGAAAGGCGGCTTTTCTCAGTCTCTCTAATGACGAATCATGATGATCGACGGACATTAGGCAACGTTATTTGCTTGGCGATCTGGCGAGCGGGCTCCAAACCGTCTCTATCGACAGGCGCACGCTATCAGCCAAGACCAGTCATCTCAGGTCAAAAGAAATGAAATCAATGGACAAATTGAAGATGTGATTTCCTTTAGCGAAGCGGCTAACGCATGAAAATCATATGAAAGATTATTTGTAGGATACTGAAAGATTTTTAGCGCCAACTGACATTAAACTAAAAGGCAATAGCTCGTATCATCGTACTTGTCATAAGTACTGGGGGCGATGACACACCTGGCAACTGATTGTTCCCGTAGTCAAAGAGTTACATTTCCACGAGGTTGTTTTTCGGGGAACGTCGTAAAGTTACGAGTTATTGGGTTACATGTCTAATGAAATTAGGCTCAAGGACGCACGTAAATCCCCTGGCTAAAATATTCACAAGTATCTATTTTTGGAGTAATTTTTCTCATTATCTTCACTATCGTTTTTCAAAGATTAACTACTTAGTCATCACAACATCGGTTTGGCATTTCAATGCCAGTTATCCTAGTTAACTTCCAATTATTTTCAAATCGCTGCCAACTGCTCACGAAACCCATGTGATCGGAAAAAGTTGATAGATATTTTGCTGTAACCCATGCTATCCAGTGCCAGGCACCGCAAAAATCTAACCATTTCGGAGGGTAGAATTTTCTAAGAGGGTTGACAAATTGGAAATTTAGTGTAAATTGCTACTTAAAATTACAGATATATCCGGAAAGTATCCACACATGACCTCCACATTTTTAATTAGAAGGATACCCTGCCATAAAAATATATAAATCACCCACTTGTCATCATCTCCAGCAACCATATTAGCCGTAACAGGTGCGCTTGCAACCGAAGGCAAGGATTGTTGAACAACGCCGACAGAAACCTGCAAAAAAATTAAATATAAAAAATATAACGATAATTATAGTCAGTTTTTCGCACAGAACTTTTGGTTAAGTGAAAAAATAATAAAATTATTTAGGTTTGAAAATCTGGATTAAAAATAGAGGTAGATTAGAAAAATGTTGTCATGTAAGATATTCAATCGAACCTGCTGGATGTGAGCGTCGTTAGGAACGGCAACGACAACGTGTTGTCCTGTGCTAGTAGCGAGTTCGGCAACCGTGTGAGTAAACTAAAAAATAAGCATATAACCAGGAGATTATATGAAAAAGCACGCAGTTTGAGTTCCATTGTAATTAAACGGTACCGCATTTTTTTTGTATATGAACTTATTAAAATAAAATATGAAACAAGCATATAAACCGATTTCAGGATGCCACGGAAGAGTCAGTGGCCGAAACTTTTTTTGTTTGTTAACACACATATCCGTCTCTGTTCTACGCATGTACTCTTACTAACCACAGAGCCGCTTAGTCTCTACAACTGTTTAGCTCAAGTGGTCCCCACGCATTTTCTTCGTAACCATCCTCGAAACTACGCAAACACTTACATCAATAGACTGCAAACTCAAAAAAAAAAATCTTTGTATCAATTAAGAACAAAATCAGCTAAAAGCAACTCAAAATAAATTACCTGAGGATTATTCATAAGTTCTTCCATTTCTGCTGGGTCTCTAAGGCTCACAGGAGTACCATGAATAGGTGTAGGATGTGGAGCAATCGATGTTACGACAATTGTTGATGTTTCCTTTTCTTTCTAAATTAAAATAATAAGATATTTTAAAATGAAATTAAAAAATTCCAGTTAATAAAAAAGAAAATACTTACAACAGGTGTCGATTCCATTGTTGTAATAGTGTCTTGGCTAATACCTTCTAGGTCTGGTGTAGTTGTTGCTGATGCAGTAATGACAATTGTTGAAACTTCCACCACTAAATGCACAAATTGTGTTAGATCTTGTTGAGCTCCGTTTTTTTAGAAACAAAAGTAACATTTATGGTAGAAATGAATTAAATATTAAAAGAAAGGAAAATAAAACTAACTAGAGTCGTTTTTTTCTTTCTCCCCATCGTTTTGTTGCTGGTTTTTGTCATCTTTGTAATCCCAACATTTCCATCGGCCACGAGTAAAATGCCCAGGAACAGGAACGACCTAAATTTGTATATTAATATTGGCTAATACATGCCTAGTACAGCAGGAATTTAAAAAGTTGATAAATAATGAAATATACCTGGAATTGTCTTTCCTTTCTGGTTGCAGTAGACAAGTCGACAGTTGTTACGGAATCTGTATCAGCGGCACCCATTTTAACTCCTATTGCTTTTCTTCACAAATGCGATACCAATAAGTTCTTATAATTTGTTAGTATAGAAATATATCTGTAAAACCAATATATTGTATTTTTTTTTTACACAGAAACAAAGATAAGCATGTGATATTTGTCATATTATAGAAGAAAAGAGACGAAGTTAGAGGCACATTTTCCTCTTGGCTTTCGTCCAAAACGCTCCAATGCTAAGCGAGCGGACGCGTAACGGCGAATTGAAACGAATTCAATATTTTTCGACTAAAAATAATCGATTGCTAAACCGATAACAATATATCACATGGTAGATGTTCATCACACATCTCTTTGGGGTTTAGAATCAATGCTCTCACATATACCGTGCCCATATCCGTGTACCCTGTAAAGAACTCCACCCGTATGATATCGGTCCTGGGAAAACAACAAATATGCTTGGAACATTTTTATTACAATATATATAACATGGAACGAGAATATCAAAATAAAGCTTGTATTGTCCAAGTGAAGAAAGTGGAATTATTTTAGGAGGCAAGGACGACCCAGCATAGCAGGTAATAATTGGTGTGATGCTTATCCACTGTATGCCGGAGGCTGAAAATGAAGATAAATTATAAGAAATTAAGAATCAGAACTTACAGCAGGGTGGCCTTGTACGTAAACAGTTGTATGCTGGTGGCTTACCACTGGTTCGTAGCACCACAACAGATACCATGCATGAATGACACCTGAAATTATATTTAAAAAGTATTTAAGAAAGTTCTTATACCTGGGATCAATCCGAGCAGTGTGAGAAGCAGGTTAATGAGTAGATTGATCGTACAGCCGTTGTGGAACAAGACAGCCAGTGGAGGCAGGAAGAGTGCAAGGAAAGAAAGAATAACCCTGCACATGTTTGTTTTGCTGAAAAAATATAATATTAGTAAATAGCAAGTTAAACTATTGAAGATCGATAAAGAAATGAAGGCAACAGCGATAAGCAACGAGATAAAGAGTGGAGACAGAAGTGTTTGTACCATACAAAAAAATAATAATGTGAATATAGAAAAGAATCGGTCCTTACCATTGGGTAATTTCAATAGGTTAATAAATAATATTTATTATATCTTACCATGGTTATCTATAAAAATTCATGTCAAGCCCAAATATGACTAAAATTACACCAAGTACTTCCTCCCATATATCGCCGCTTTCTGTTCAAAAGCTGTCGACTTTATTGGGGTATTGATTTCATAAAAAGGATTCATTGCATATTTGATATAGGTTTCATACATTTCCTGAAAAGAAGTAAATTCCATGAATACCTAAAAAGTAACCTGAAAAAATTGTCGTATTCCTTCGTCACATCTTTGTGTATGAAGCATTAAAAATCGTATGCGGCTAGCAGAAACAAAGGCGGATACGTACCACTCATTGAATTTGTCAACCATCTAAACTGGTAAAAGTTGCAATTGGGATGATTACCTTCAAATACATTTGATTGTTTACTAATATGTGCTCATCGACAATATCTAAAGCAGCATGAGCAATGAATTGATTTAGATGCCTAGAATGTGCTGACCTAACGTGAATCAAGAAAAGGCCAACCTATTTTCAGTCTCTCGTTTTTTCTTTTCTGTTATGGGAAAATCTATTTCAAAAAGTGGCTGATCATTGTGCCCCACTATAACAAAGTAAAACTCTTTTGGATTTGACATCTGAAAATGCTATAAAAGCTACGAATAAATGATAAAAGACACAAATCAAGTCTAGTTGTACGGGCAACATAAGCAAAACCACGAAGCTTGTTTGGGAATCAGCTGAGCCAAAAACATAAAGGACTGCGTCTGCCGTCCACCTGAACAGGCAAACGGCGCGCTCCTGCGAATTTTGACTTTTGGAAAATGAAGAAGTGCAGAAAAAGAATTTTTGGCCATTTGTTCAGCGTAAATTCTATTTTTCAGGATAATGAATTTTGGAGATAATGTACAAATCAAAGGCTGCCAAATAAAAGCTCGATTTTTGGAATCATCGAGTGGTAATACATCTCTAGATAAACTTTTAGGAGGTATAATTTGATTGTGTGTATCTAGGATCATTTAGGAGCTTTGCCTAATTCATGTATAACGATTCTGGACGAGCCGCAATCTCGAGTATATGCGGAAACACTTACCAAATATTTTCTCTCAGAAGGTAAGGTTAATTTTGTAATTAATCTTTTTTAAGGACTTTATAACGGACATGATCTGCTAATTGTGGACCCGACTTGTTCCACAACAGATTATTTCAAAGGACTGCCCTCGAAAATAGAGAAATCTGAAACAACGCCGTCAAAACCCGAGGAAAAAGAAGGCAATATGAAAATCGCGTGGCGTTACGGATCAGCTCCGAAAGTGAATTCTGCTGTAGGATCCGAAAATCGCTACGACTTGGGAAAACCTTTGACCAACTTGAGCACATTTGATAGTCGACTGATACCCGCTGATGAGAACACGTCATACGAAGGCTTTTTTACGTTTTTAAAAAATCTATTAGCGGAAGATAAATACTCTAAAAATAAAGGACCACACAATAAGAACCTTCTACGCATTGTTATACGTAATCTAGGATCACCGCTTTGGAGTGATTCTGAAAAATTGTCTGCCTTTCTGGCATGTCTTCAGAGTATAACAAGAAAGTAAGGTTAATTTTATGCTAAATTTACTCGTAATTGCAGCTCTTATTGCCTTGTAATGGCTACAACCAGTTGCAGTACGTTATCTCAGTCTGAAACAGACGAATTGGAAGCTGCTGCAGATTGTTTCTTCCGTCTTGTTGCTATGTCAGATGAAGAAAAGAAAAATCTTCCAGTTTCAGACAAATCGCATGGATACTTTCATATTGTAAGTATTCTATTCTTTTCATTTTCAAGACACAATGTTTTAGGTACGTCTCCCTCGTCTCACTTCGGTAGCCACACATTGTCCAAGTGCAGTAGATCTCGTTTTCGAGCTTCATCGACGTAGTTTTGATATAAAAATATTGCATCTTCCACCCGCGCAGGGTAGCACTGAACCCCAGACTCCAACTGCGTGCAGCACAATTGATTTCTAAGGTTTGTTTGTTGGGTTTGATTTTTGTTGAAAATGTTACAAATAAATTTGCTATAAATTATTATCGAACAAAACCTGGATTCGCCTAATGATATCTAAAGCAAAGAGGTTTTATGATTTTTTTTTTCAGATGCGGCCTTTGGGCAATATTTTACAATCAATCAGGAGATTATCAGATGTCAATAAATTACCTTCCACCTCTGAACTAAGTACGTTTTGAATAGCCGTTGTATTTTCTTTCTTTTCAGCTGTTTTCCGTGATAATTTTACAGTTCCATCATCGTTCGACTTTCGTGTTTGGTTTCCTATGCATATGTCAGTGCAATTAAAGAAAATGGAAGGAAAACTTAGAACAGTAGACCTTATCGTCGAGGTTTGATTCGTTTTATAGATTTTTTTTATATTATATTTAGGTTCATGATGCAAGAATTCCTATCAGCGGTCGAAACCCGCAGTTTTACGATCAACTGTATGCAGCTCGCCCGCATATTTTAGTAATGAATAAAATGGATTTAATTAATATGAAAAAATATAAAACACCTATAGAGGATTATTATGCAGAGAGAGGGATAAAGAAAATTATTTGGACAGACTGTAAACGAAGATTGAGCCGTGCATTGACTGGTTTGTCTAATAAATTTTGTTATTTATTATTTCAGAAGTACGAGAAACAATGTTAGATTTGTTGGTGAATGAACCTCGGTTCAATCGTACAGTAAAAACTGAGTATCAGGTAAATTTACTCTACTATAAATTTCGCCTTTACAGGTCATGGTTGTAGGCATTCCAAATGTAGGAAAATCTTCGCTTATAAATTCCTTACGCTCAAATAATATGGGTGTTAAACATAGTGCAGTTGTCGAAGGTGTGAGAGTGTTTTTGGTTGAACAAATGTTTAGGTTCTCGACCTGGTGTTACCGTACGTGTGCAGAATCGGGTTCGAATCCTTGACAGACCTCCAGTTTACATTTTAGACACACCCGGAGTACTTTGTCCTTCTCACCGAAATGTTGATGAAGTACGTCTCACACTTTTCAATAATATCTTTTTAGGCTATGAAACTTGCGTTGTGTGATCTCATCTTGGAAAGTGCAACAAGCCCTCTACATGTAGCTGATTATTTGTTGTATTGGTTGAATAGGTTTCGTTGTCGATTTAATTGTGAAATTTGCTGCAATTTCAGAAATCGTAACTTCTCTTATCTGAAAGCTTTTGAAATTGAAGGCTCTCCCGTTGATGATATTGAAAAATTCCTTTTAAAAATATGTGCATCAAAGGTATTAGTTTGTTTCTTGGCTAAAATTGGATCTCTTCTAGGACTGGCGAGTTCGGAGAATGGTAGGCCAAGAAGGCTACGTAGACCGCTGGGATTTTGATAAAGCTGCAGCTACATTCATTCGTTTCTATCGTGATGGAAAGTTAGGTGATACCTGCCTTGATAAGGACCTTCTGCAACCGTATATGAGCCATTATAACAAATAAATTATTACAAAACAATTCATGGTCGAAACATAAACAACAATGAGACCGGGAGGTACACAGGAGGGAACAAGATAACATGGAACTTGGCTCAGAAAAATAATAAAACAATGCGGATGGTACAATGGAAGAAACATTGCTTTGAAGAGGAATTAAATGCCGAGATACTCATCAATTTTGTCGACCATTTGCTTCTCCAAGTCCTCCATAATCTCTATGAGGCACATTCTGAGAGGCTTTTCCAACGAAGAATCCTTTGATATCAGTTTCTTCGAAACAATTGTGTAGGTGTTGCAATCGCCTTTGAGTGCCTAAAAACAATGTGACGCAGCATAGATGACAAAATTTACATTTTCCAGTTTCCTTTTGTGTATTTGGAAGCGTTCCATGTCAATTTCTCCCATGCTAGCTAATTTCTGTTCTCTATGATACTTCTTTTCGGCAGCGGGGTCTTCATCGCCGGCACCAGACAAGGTTGACAAGCTAAGTCCTCCAAAACCTGACAATAATTATGAGAAAAAAAATGAAGGATATAAGCATACTTTCTTCTTGAGGCGCGGCTTTAACTCCGGAAATAAGATGTTCTTGAAATTTTCGAATATCTGCCAATAAGCTTGCTTGGATTGGAAACTTTGAATCGTCGTGCTTAGCGGCTTTGTAACCATTTTCTTTTTGAGACATAGGAGAGGCGGTACTGAAATTATTCGAAATATACGGTTTAAGCTAGTAAAACTTACGGAGTATATGCTGCTGTTTTCTTATCAACAGGGGTCCAACTATTATATGGAGGTGCGTTCATCTGATATTGAGAATTGGCAAGTATCCCAGGTTCTTCATATCGAGGAATTTTCGAATGTGGCTCTTCTTGTCCATTAGCATCCGGGGGAGGGCGGAAATTTCCTCTTGGTGCAGTCATTGGCGTTTCGCTATACACAGCTATAGAAAGCAAATATAAATAAACATACTGTTTCATGTAATGCGAAGTTGTATTCGGGGTATGAGGTAAGTTTGTCATAATGACACGCTTTTCTGCAATAATTTATTGATATAAACAGTATTTAATCGCAAACCTTGTCTTCCATCCTGTGCACCTAAAATGATCGTCTCTTTATCTTCGGTTTTTTGCACAATTTTAGGTTCATCCTAAAATTACAGAATGCAAAACCACAAAAATAAACTCACTGTATCCATTCCTATGCTGAACGATGTCTTGAGTTGATCAACTGACGGGCCAATAGGCGGCGGTGCCGGTACAGGAGCAGGCACTGGAGCGGGCACCGGTTCACTGAATGATGGCGGAGCAGGAGGCACAGGAATCTCCGGTAAATCTTCTTTAGTAGTTTTGATTGAAACTTTAATGGTGGGCGGTGGTGGATTGTTCACAGGTGGTGCAGGTTCAGGAGATGGAGAACGAGACATGCTTCTCTTGTCGTCAGTGTTGTCCAAATGCTCAGAAGAGGCATGCGAATGCTTTGAGAGTGAACGACGAGATCTTCTAAAGACATTTTTGTTATAAATTGCTACAAGAAAAAACCTCTTTTTGCGGTCTTTCTTATGGTAGTCGCTGCCTTTTGAGCCGACTGAATCACGGGAAGAAGAACGGCGCCGGTCAACGCTGCTGCTTCTTCGTTCTGAGCGTGAACGACTACGACGAGCACTTCGTGATCTCTCCGAGTCAGATCTGCAATGAAATTTATCAATTACAGAATAAAGTTAAACGATAGAAATGTAATGTTTTGACTTACCTTGAACGGGATCTACTACGGCTACTGCGACGAGACGATCTCGACCGTTCCCGGGAACGAGACCTTTCCCTAGAGCGACGACGATCTCGGAAATCACCACGATATCCTCCACGATAACTTCCACGACCTCGGAAACCACCACGTCCTCGATAAGGAATTCTTATTCCTACAATATACAAATAATATATCAAATAGTATAATATTTTAAAATAATTCATGATATGAGACTATCAAACCTTGTGCTTTTTGATATTCAGCAAAACGTCGAATGTCGCGGAACCAAGACAAATCACATCGGTATCCCAAAAGATCTTTATCAGCAAACCTGAAGAATATGTTGGTGAGATAAACATTTATAGTTTACTTGTTCATAGCAGTCTTTGCATCGTCTCTAGTTTCAAATCGAACAGCAACAAAGAGCCTAGCATTGTCTGGACTGGTTTTAACAAAATCGAATGAAACTGGGCCGATTTTGTCTTCGAAGTAGTCCCTAAAAATTTAAATATGCATTAATTGTAGAATTTAAAATAAATAAACACAGATGTCCCGGACCGCGCTTCCTGGTCGCGGACCTACCTCCAATGCACGCTAGCCATATATTTAAAAAATTAATGTCAAGAAACAAAGAAAAGAAGGGTTGTTCTCCTCCAAAAAATACTGCAAAGAGATGCTGTAAGAGACGGCGTACAGAAATTTCCTACAGAAAAGCACGAGTAAATAGCTCCGGTTCTATTTTTCATTGTCAGAAATTTGTAGATGATTAAAATTTGAAAATTATCAGAGGCTGAAAATGAGACAATAACACAATTTACACTATAAAGACAGCTTATTTTGCCTTTTCTATTTTCGATAAAAACTCACTTGATTTCATCAGTAGACATAGATCCAGGAAGACCACGAATGAATATTGTATGTTTTGATTCAGGAACATCATCTTCGTTAATCCTATCACGAGGATAATGACTACTACCTCCGTATCTGTGGCCTTGATCGTAACTACCCATTTCTAGTTCAAAACAGGCTTTCTGGGATTACTGAAAATGATTTTTATAATATTAGAATTAGAAAAAAGGAACATGAAGAGTACAGAAAAATAATTACAAAAAGAAATGCTACCAGAAGAGAAAAATCATGCATGAACCGTCCGTTCGCGCGCTTATCGTTCAAATGAGAAATTCGAAAACCCCCAGTAAAATATTGAGAAATGATGTACAAAAAGTGACTGCTGTGTACTGAATAAATAAACAATATAATCAATATGTCGAAAAGCAAATAAAACAAAAATGCTGAGCATACTAAAAGCAACGCAAACTCTACGGCGAAAGCGAAATCAATGGCGCCGTTTTGCAGGCGTGGCAACCAGAGAGAGGGTGTCTGCGACTCTGCACCTATCAGTACAGAAATGGTTGAAATGAATGAAGAAATGACGAAGCAAGGATGTGGGCAATGGTTACTGACCAAAACTATATGCGCATAGGAGCAGTTACTGTAATACAAAATTTCGAACTTTCCTAGAAAAAAAATATCGGGCTTGTCAAAGAAGTGAACGCTGCTCCTGAATATTGGAGAGTGAAAAAAGCACAAACAGAAATCATAAATGATCCAAATGACGTGGATGGTTCAATTCTGAGTTTTTGAGCGTAAGATAAGGTGATGGCGATAATGATGGCGCACAGAGCTTCAATGCTTTCCAAATTACTTCTGCTACTATGCACTTTTCATATTGTAAACCCGGCCAAAATTGGAATTTTTACCGCAGCTCTAAGCAAAAGTCAGGTGAGAAACACATCAAACACATCCAGAAACGAACAGCAGCAACACTCCGTTTAGATAATGTTCAATATTCGGATAGCGGAATCATTGACAAAAGATGGGCATGAGGTTGTGTTGATTCGACCCGAGTACAATCCACAATCGACTGAATTGAAATCGAAGAACCCAAAAATTAGAGAGATTCACACAAAAGCAGCGCCGCTGGAGGTGTTCAGAAATTATGCCGAAATTACGAGAAGAGAAATATTCGAAGGGCTCAGCTTCTTTGAATACTTTGAGCTTTCAAACGCCTACAGAAATCTAACATTGGAAGCATGTAAAGGTAAATAATAACAAAGATAAACCGATGAAAATAATGTAGGAATGCTGGCAAATGATGTTTTCCTTGATAGCATAAGGAAAGAAAAGATCGAATTGGCTTACCATCACCACATAGATTTCTGCCAGCATGGGTGAGTAGTTTATAAAATGAAAAAAGTGATTTTAGAATAGCACATCATTTGGGAATCAAAAAATGGGTGTACACGATGCCCGGCCCAGCACATAGTCTAATTTTACATGATCTTGGCATTCCACATTTTGATTCATACATGCCAAGTATCAAAAAAGTCTAAAATAGGGGAAAAAAATTTAGATTTACTGCAAAACAGTACAACCGACATGAATTTCATAGAACGAGTCAAAGCAATCACCGGCAATCTGCTCTTCAAATTGATGGCTCCCTATACACTTGTAAGTTTGTCAAGTGAAAAGGGAAAAAAGAAAACTTCAAGGATATCCAAATGACCAAATTACTTCGGGATAAATTTGGCCAAGATTTGATGCATATTAGCGAATTACGGAAGACGGTAATCTTCTACTTAGGACTTATAATATATTCAACTTTAGGCAGCGTTGGCCTTCATAAACAACGATCCCTTTTTGGAGTATCCTTATCCTCACACACAAAAGGTTCAATTTATCGGTGGAATCGGTACAACTGGAGCTAAGCCACTCGTAGAGGTATCAGCCTTATAAATTCCTTTATAAGAATATTTAGCCATTCCTTTCCTTTGCCGAAAAAGTCAAAAAGATTGTCCTAATCAGTTTTGGCTCGGTCGCTGTTTCTTCAGAAATGCCCCAAATTTGGAAGGAAACCTTCGTCGAGCTGTTCAAGTAGGACTCATTCGCCTCTTGTAATTAAAATTTCAGGAAGAATCCCGATATCTCGTTTATTTGGAAATTTGAAGAAGACATAACTCTGCCGAAGAATGTTCTGAGGACTAAATGGATTCCTCAGAATGACTTGTTGGCCCTGAACAAGACCGTGGCCTTCATAACCCACGGCGGCTACAACAGTCTCGGTGAGGCCGTCCAGTCGGGTACTCCTTGCGTCTTCATTCCACTTTTCGCTGACCAATTCCGAAATTCTATGCTGGCGCAATACAAGTAAACACTGTAGAATATCGGAAAATGGCAAGATTTTCAGAGGAATCGGCATCCAACAACCGAAATTAGAACTCGACTTTGACAGTTTAAACTCGAAACTACATGAAATCCTCAATAATCCGAGGTAAATTCTGAACTGGCAATAAAAACTGAAAAGTTTCAGATATTTGGAGAAGGTTAAAATGTACCAGTCACTTCACAAAGGACAGCTCAATTCCGCCGATCAGATACTCCGCCATTGGACACGGTTGATCCTCGCCCATCCCGAGCTCGACCTTTCTTTACCCCGACTGTCCTCCTTCAAATTATACAACTGGGATGTCTATTTCCTCTATATCGTCGTCGTGGTGACTATCTTTCTCCTTTTGCGAACACTTTTCCGATGGTATTACTGGTCTTGTTGTGAAATGGCATACAAAGAGAAGGAAAAAATACAATAAACTGTGTGTTTCCCGCCAGCCGGAATAATCACCAAACAGTCCGAATGGCCAGATAAAAGATAAGAATACACCGAGACACCGGGCGACCATTCCGAAGTCACAGGAAAGGGACTCTTCCTTTGCTTCTTTCAGGAAAATCGGATAAAATGGGTGGCACCCTTCGCTCCTAGAGTTTCTTGCCAGTTTGCAAACTGACCTGTCAAAAGCGCTGTCAGTCTTACAAGCGTCGACGAGTCGGTGGTCGACGGCGTCAATTTGCCATTCTCATCATCTGCTTTCACGATGTTTGGTTGGATGAAACCATTGTTTACGAGCTCGGAGATAAAAGTTGGCCAGGTTTATTTTGTTGTTTTTATAATAAACTGTAAAAATATTAGCATATTCCTCCGAGAAATGACGGCACATTGTCGTGTGTTTTGCTGAAGAGACTCCTCGGACAGTGGTCGCCTCGACTCGGAGAACTGACCCTTTCGGACGAGCTGCGCCTGTTCAAATCGGAAAAGAAGGAGGCGGAAAGCAAAGTGTATAACCTGAGGGAAATAAAGAAGCTGCTCCTTGGCGCCGGACAGAATTCCATTCATGCCAAGATGACATTCAAGAATGGAGAGAAGCTGTACCTGAAAATTATTGGACCGCAGAGAAGCGAATGGGGCAAACGGATCAGCCAGTGCAAATTCCCGACGAAGGAGATGCCCAAGTACGAGGAGAAGCCGACCTTCGACGACGAGCCATCGACAGAGGAAGAAGAAGAGGCGGACGCGACTGGCGAAGATTCCTATGAGTCGGGTGAAGTCTCGGAGAAGTCGTCTGACGGGTCCTCGTCTGCTTCGACTCTCCCCATGGACGATGTCATGAAAATGGCCGACACTCAGATGAGCGACAGCCAGGAGACGGCCATTTCTCTTACCCTGTCGACTGCCATGTCGACTCTTCCACCCGTCGCACCGCCGCCGGTCAGCCCCATCTATATTCCCGCTTCTGACTATCTGGCCATGATTGGAGATGAGGAGACGACCGTCGAGATGCATTCGGCCACGCCAGCACCCCAGCCCAGGATTTCTCGTCGCCCGCTTCAGGCCGTTACCCGAGTACCCGTCCAGGTGCCCGTCGACGACGAGCCATCCGGTGACTTCAGCCTGGTAACTCGAATGGGTCGTGTCTTCGAGAAGAATTATCTCTCGCGCAAGGACTCCCATCGTCAACAGGCACAATAGTGATTATCGAATAAAAATCAAAACTCGTAGAATTTCTTTTATTTTTTTTCTCTATGGGACACCGTCTCTTTCTCGTTATTATGTCTATGCAAATGAAGGCAGTCGATGATATAAAGAAGGGAAAAAAACTCTAAAAAACAAGAAAATAAGTGAAAAATGACCGGAATGTAAGGGAGAAGTTGGGGATATTCTCGTCGATTAGTAGCTATCCTCTTCGACTTCGGCGCGGTCGACGAAACCGCCTTTCTTGACGAGGTGGAGAGAATGAGGACCCAGACGCATATTTCTCTTGGCACCAAACTGTAAAAATTGAAATAAAGTGGAAAATGCCAGAGCTAACCTTTTCAAATTGGGTAAAATCGTCGTATTTTGTAATACAGAAGAAATTGAGGATAAAGAAAGAGATGACGAAAAGAGTCACCGTGAAGATGGCGCCGACGACGACGGCCCCAAAATAATCCAACACCTCGAATTCTTGCTTCGGCATCTGGGAATGAAATGATTCGGGAAGGAGACAATAGGCGCAGCACAAAAGGGGAGAAATACCAGAAAAAGGGTCACGGGTGTTGTTGGCAACAGAGAGACAAAAAGAATTTCCGCGAGCCGAGATATATAATTTGTGTGGCCGATCAACAGACAGATTATGACGCTGAGAAAGAATACGAAACGACATTCTAAAACTAGTCGATCGATTGGCCGCAGCTATGGGAGAGTATCAAAGATTTGACCAAGAGATACGAGGAGAAGAAAGCAGGCGATACAAACCGTGGTACTCATTTGGGAGGGGGTGTATTTGTGGTTGAAAAGAGGGCAGCTGTTGTCCGTAGAATGGAAGACAAACAAGTGGAAATATTATAAACTGGAGGATTGGTTTACCCGTTTTGAATTCTCCTATAAAAAGAGAAGTGACCCGAAGGGGATAAATGACCCGCGTAAACAAGGGTCGCCTAAAGATCAGGAGATCTTGATGAAAGCTAGAGAAGACGACACAAACAGGGACGACGAGAGAGATTATCTGCCGTTTTTTGGAGAGACTGCGAAGGACCCTTCACTTGTAATTTATGAGGCACAATAGCAAACAAGTAAATAAGTAAGAGGGAGACCAGAGAGCCAATGCTCAATATACGAGCCAGTTGTCGATGTGGCCGCTGATGGATTGTGAGTCGATTGGCAACAAATCCGGACGTGTGACCGGTCAATTCGAAGGTCAGTCACCGGGTTGTCTGTTCTCAATTATTAGCCCTTTTCTCTCATGAATCAACAAAAGATGAGAGATTAATCGGGTGGGAGAAGATGGCTGTTATTAATTTTATAATGACCGTGAGGCGTCTTTCTTTGAATATTCTAGGCGGGAGAGATCACCCTCCACTCTTTTTGAATTTGAGCAAATAGGAGAAGAAGGCTCATAAACGGGAAACAAATATGAATGGGAAGACTCCGACGGGCTCATTTGAACGGCTTCTTCCCGGACGACGTTGATTAGTCTCCATTTTCTCGGAAGACAAGAGACAGCCCCGGGGAAAGGACATCTGAAATCAACGGAGGAAAAACAAGCATTGTCGTCTACTGGTTAGGGCAAAACAACAACGACAATCGAGACTATATTCCTCGCATTTGTGGGCTGTCTATTCGAGGAGATTTGAGTAAGCGGAAAACAATTGTCTCAAAGAGGGAGAGAAAGTGACCAGGGTCGGGCGGGAATACGAATTAGGATGTGGAACCGGCTGATGATAACTGGCGCCAATTTAAATAATCAATCAGGAAGAGGAGGTGAAATAGAAGATGGACTGGCTTGTGACCTTGTAAAGAGAGCGGTCGCCGACAAAAATGAATGAAGGTTCTCTGAGACGCATCAATGATTTCTGTTTGGATGGGCAGACGGACCCTGGGAAAAGGGAGAGAAATCAGAAGGCGGACGGATGTTTGGTCGGAAGATGAGAGTACAACAGAAGAGGGAAGGCAGCCGTGTTTATTTGTATTTCCATTGATACCTCTGCCTCTCACCAGACAAGGCGACAATTTCATCCGAAGATAATTGGAGATCGAGAAGAGATCACGAGGTCGGCAACAGCTGCCAATAGACATTAATCCCGACACTGGAGCCCGCTAGTTATTGTTTTTAATTAGTCGATACAACTGAAAACAAACTGGGTGGCAGGGGATATTCACACGACTGCCCGCCTAATTGCATTAATCAAAGAGCAAAGACTCCTCTTACAGAAAATGACCAGGAAGGAAGAAGAGAAAAACATTCATAACTGATCGATCGGTGTCTCTTCAAAAGGCGCCTACGACCTTTACCGAGGAGAGGAGAGGACAGGGAATAGTAGGACCTGTTTTGCTACTTTAATTTGCCGGGCGCCGGATCATGACAACGGCAGGGGCAACGAAGGTAATTGAAGGTGACAGAAGAGTCGACGGGGGTCGAGAGAAGAGATCAATCCGGCTGTGAAGTGAGATTATCCTGTTTATCAGCAGCGGAAGATACTTTGAAGAGTCTGTCTGGCTGAAACTTGTGAACATCTGGAAGACAAAAACTCATTTCCGAGGAAAGAGTAGACTGGTTTCTTCCCTCTAATACAAGACTTGTCCTCTCGTCAGCCCGAGATCTTTACTCTCGTCCGCCTGATGTCCATCTTTAATCGATATCTGACCCTCTGTCGCTCTCATTCTTACAACGTAGGAGATCCTCTCCATTTTTTCTCTGGCGCAGCGTTGACCCCAATCGAAGCTGCTTCTCTTTTCTTCCATAAACTGCACACTGTGGGTCCTCCCCATCTGGCCGTGGTTATAAACATCTTGCCAGCGGGAAGGAAAGGTCGACCTTTTCTCTTCTCCTTGGCCCCGTCCACTCCGCCAGTTCCACGTGTCATCCCCGGTTACTTTGTCTTAAAAACTCCTTTGACCAGAGCTTTAGCCGTCTAAACTGCTTCCCATCGTAATACTCGACATTTCTTCCTTTTGCCTCCAATCCCCAGCACCTTTTCAACCAAAAAAACTAAAAATGTTAGGAAATTTCAAAGGAACAAGGCCAAGGGGACTTGATCTGCTTAATTTCCTTATAATTTTGCCTATGTGTAAGCCCAACAGACAAGGAGATTCTGTAGGGAAAGATACTAGGCGATTGAGGAGTTGAACCTCGATGCATTCGACAGCAAGCTGTCAGCTAACCAGCTGCGCTATCAGTGCAACGTAGTCTCAGCTCTAGCATTTTGTTCAAAAAAGAAAAAAAAGTGTCAGGAATCTAACCAGCGTCAAACCACAAAGGTCTGACACTTTCTCAAATTCATCCTGTTCTTTATTGCCTCTAATTTCTGGCCACCACAGGATACGGATCCTGTGTGGGTAAAGCGTTAGGGCGACGTCGAACACGCGACCAGCTGGCGGCAATATGCTCGCTTACCGATTGCGCTACGAGTGTAACATTCCCGGCTGCTCTATCCAGTCAATGTATTCCTTTTGAGACACGTACTCTTTTCTTGTGGATTCTTGATGTTTTCAAGGGTGAGACTGAGAGAGAGGAGATTCCGGTTCAATCCAGTTCGCGGCCGAGCGGCGACCCAAGTTGTCCACTCATTTCCAGTAGCCATGGAACCATTTCCTTTGCCGACCTTGAATCTTCTCCTCTTCTCTTTTCTAAAAATGAATTTTCAGGTAATGAAGGCCACAATTTGTCTCTTGGCGATCAGTGCCATCTTTGTTTTCGCCGAGGAGGAGAAGAAGAGCCATCACTGGACGGTAAGTCGACGGGGGAAGACGGCGAGTATTGACCGATTTTTACAGGACGATGACGGACTTGAAGTAAAGATCGTGAAGCCCATCAAGGCAGAAAAGTGCAAGATCAAGTCACAGGAGGGAGATGTCGTCGAGCAGTTCTACAAGTTGACCGATAAAGATGGAAAAGAAATCGGATCGAACTTCGGAAAGAAGCCGTACACTTTCACCTTGGGAAAAGGACAAGTCATCCCTGGAATGGATCGAGCCATGACGGGAATGTGCATAGGAGAAAAGAGAAAGGTCGTCATCCCTGGTGCCCTCGGATTTGGTGATAAAGGCCGCGAACGGTTTGTCATTTCTTTTTTTCCTGTCGAGTCATCTTCCTTTCAGTGATAGCATCGAAAAAGACCAGACCCTTTACTATACAGTCCAGTTGGTCGATCTCTTCCGTGCAGTTCCCGGCAAGAAATGGGAGACCGAGGAGGGAATTACCATCGAGCAGACACATATGATCCCTGAAGAGGAATGCAAGAAGTCGGAGAGTGGCGACACCATCCATCAACAGTACGTACTCCACTTGGAAGATGGCACTTTTGTCGACTCTTCTTTCTCTCGCAACGCTCCCTTCATCTTCAAGCTCAACCGCGGGGTAAGAAAGACTCACGAGAAGAAAAAAACATCAAATTTATAGGAAGTCATCAAGGGAATGGACATTGCCATGACTGGAATGTGTGAAGGAGAACGTAGAAAAGTCATCATCCCCTCCGACTTTGGTAAGCGATGTCAATTGGAGGTTACACGACGTCCGTTACAGGATATGGTGATGACGGTCGTCCACCAGCGATCCCCGGAAAGTCTCGTCTCTACTTCGACATTACCCTCGAAAAATTGATCAAGAAAGATGAGCTGTGAACCGTGGTCATATCCGTCCTCGTCAGCGATCATTAACTCTCTCTTCCCCATCTCTCCCTTGCCTTATAACTCGGGTAAATGGCCGCCATACGGTCAAATTTTAATAAGAGACGTTGTTGAGCCAGTTATTGTTCCACTTTCTATTGTATTGTCTTGAATTAAATGTTTCCGACTGGACTGTCGACCTGTTCCATTACCAGGAGGGTGGACAAAGCAAGGAGTCATCTTGTCCTTTGAGTAAGACCACGAGGATCAGTCGAGTTTGCATTTGGAAAACCGCCAAAATGGGAAGATGCAGCTGCATCTTCTTGCCTGATCAGGGTCGTTGTCGTCGCGTTGACTTTTCCTCGTTTTGCTCTCTCGTCGCGTTTGTTATTTTCCTCGCTCTGTTCTCTTTTTCTACTTAATTTTTCTTATTTTTAGATGCACATAGGTCTGACTGTGTCGCTGTTATTATCCACTGTTTTGATAGCCGTAATACCGGCGTTTGGTATGCTCTACGTGTTGCATTCTTTTCTACCCGACGATCCGCACACTTTCTTTTCCATCTTCACTTATATTATACAGGTTATTTTATTCTCAATTTAATAATTTAATTTTTAGACAGTAACCGTCTGGATCGTTGGCTTTTTCACAATATTCATCTATGCCGATCTCGTCTTCCCGATTGTGATGACCCTCTTCGGCCACATTCTCGGTCATCAGTCTACAAAGATCTCCACAACAGAAATCAATCAAGAGAAGACTCTCCAATCCCAAAAAGATCTTCAACAGAAAGTAGAATAAATTTTTATCATTTTATTCTCTTGTTTTATTTTGTAATGGAAGTCAAGGCAATTAGTAACTGGCCCCGTGTCCGATTCCTTCTTGTTGTCCTCCCACACATCCACCGGCTACAATTTGCGGCTCGACATTTCCTCCAATACATCCGACTGTGATCTGTTCAGGAGCAGCTCCTCCACCGATACTCGGGCCACAAGGAGCAGCTCCGTCTCCAATTCCTCCACACTGAACGGGCTGCTCACATTCAGGGGCAGCTCCGCAACCGACTCCAGCCTTGAATATCATGAATGGCTTGTCAAAAGACTTACAGATGGGGCAGCTCCATGTCCAAGCATTTTGTCGAATCTCTGAAAAGCAAAAGTTTCGAAGAAATGAAGGAGAGAAATGTGACATGAGGAGTGAAATCGAGAGAAATCCTCCCTCGCGCAGCTTAGCCCGCATGATTCGACCCTGAGCAAACGTGGCCTAGACAAACATAGAAAAAGAGAAAATATAAGAAAAGGAAAAGGCAGACAGACCAATTGATAAGTGCCAAAAAATGACGGCTGGCTGATTTATAGGAGTTGATCTTGTGATAGGAAGGGGCGTTGACCCTGTTCTTTTCTGTGAGTCAGCCATTTTTCCGGAGGATGAGACGGTGACTCAGCTGACAGATTGGGTAGAAATACAAACAAACGACAGAATCTAACAGATTTACTACGAGGTATTCTGGACGACGTCACTTCTTCTTGCCCCAATTGATGTGGAGGACAGCGTCGCCTGGATGCATCATCCTCGGGGTGTCCTATACTTTTTTTGGCCGAGCTGCCACTCAAAATACCTTTCGAAATCTCGGCCCTTTTTTCTCTTCTCCTCCATAATTTGGATGTCCTCCCGAGGAAATTGTTGTCATGTGTTGAGTGAAAGTGGACGTCGGACAGGAACACATACATTGGCCATTGACCAATTCACCTGAGATTACTGTAACCCGTTAAAAAGACGAGTTACCTTTGACAAGAGGAGGCATCTTCGGAATTCCCAGGGTCTTTGTCGGCTTCTGCTCGTCTTTTACCACGTTGTCCGTCTCAAAGTCATGGAGAGCCGCTGAAATAGGTACCTTTTTAGAGGATAACCTACCTTTGATCAAGACCTTATTGACCACGGAACTCTCCTGCATACATTTCAATATACTTGCCTAAAAGGATCATTTTAACGAAAAGGGAATACTACCTCCATGGCTTTGTCAAATTTTGTCCGAACATTGCATACACACGATCGAAGACGCGAGTGATCTCGCAGTCGACACGGCGTCTGTACCCTCAGTTGCTGGAGACATTCCCGGATGGCAAAGTCCCGTTGGTAGACGGCTTGTACATATTCTGGGTTACTGTCCAACTGTTGACGATAACAAATAAGCTCGGAATCTTCGAATAAACACGACGTAGAGACATTGTTCCTGAAAAGGATGGGAAAGCGATGAACTAGAGCTTACAACTTGGGATCGCCGGAGTGGACACCTCGATTGATACCTGTGCCCATAACTCGAGGTGGATCCTGAAGTTTTGCTCATAGAAAAAAAACGGTTTACTTGTTGTCTACAGACAGCCATTGAGTCCAGGCTGGGTCGAGTGATGGTCAGTTCTGGTAGTCCCCAGAGGCGATCGGCCAGTTCTGCCCCGAATAGGCCACGAGAATAGACAGCATCCTCTGGGGGAATTGTCACGAGGCTGTGAAAGCTCACCGTCTAGAATATTTGGACCGAAGTGATCTCTCATTGGGACGATGGGAGAGTGCATGAAACATTGGTCGAGCTGCTTACGGTAATCTGAAAGGGTTGACGAGAAGAATGTATCATCGGCTGAATTTTCGATTTTGGGAGCATCTAGCTGATCAAGTTACTTTCATTGGTCTCTAGAAAAGTAGACCGCATCGATCGAAGCGACGCCTTGTAACATTGGTCGAAGAGATTCTTCTCTTGATGACATCTGAAAGTATTCCTTCTCTCAAATCAAAAGAATAGACTACGCTGGTCTTTTGAAACATGACTGGAATGCCTGCTCCTTGTGGAATTGTACTCGACTTTCTAACTCCTCATGAGAACAGCGCTGTATCTGCTCGGCACAATAGAATTCTCCTCCAAGGACAAACTAGATTAACCATTTATTTATTGTTAGAAGGAGAGAATCTTACAGGAAGGGAGAGTAGAAGAAGGATCATTGTGGAAGTGGGTGGCCTTGGGAGGAGAGGGAGTGAGAGTCTGTTTGTGGAAGGAAGACGACGTCCGAACTGGTAGTCGAAGGGAGGACATGCACATCGACCGGATGAGATCAACAGCAGTTGCGAGACGGCTTGTTCTCCTGCTCCTCACCAAGACGGACATTACCATCGCGATTCAACAGCGGAATCTCATAATCTCCGTTGCTTTCCGTCGACAGAATCTGAATTGACTTTTATAAGCGG
Source organism: Oscheius sp. DF5033 (assembly GCA_964036215.1). Classification (NCBI taxonomy): domain Eukaryota; kingdom Metazoa; phylum Nematoda; class Chromadorea; order Rhabditida; family Rhabditidae; genus Oscheius; species Oscheius sp. DF5033. Next base: position 4,048,606 of record CAXIWN010000006.1, read on the forward strand.
AGCCAAACGAGGATAACCTGGTCGACCAATTTCATAAAGGCCTCTTCGACTCCGACATTCTCTTTGGCACTTGTCCTGTATGCTCCGACAAATCCATTTGCCACTTCCAAATTATGCAGCTGTTCATCTCTCAGGACATTGTCCATGTCGCATTTATTGGCCACGAGGATAGCCGGCACTGAACTACCATCAGCCAGGGTCACCTTTTGATCCAAGTCAGCTTTCCACCGCAGTGCTCCTTCGATTGTTCTCTCTCTAAATCGTTTCTTTGTCAGTTGAGACATTGTCTACCTCGTCGAGTCACAAACAACGACAGCCGCGTGTGCATCTTTGTAGTAGACTCGCGTCATTACCCCATACCGGTCCTGTCCTGAAATATTGGATGTTAATCGAGGGGATATCATCCCCAACAGACAAAAGTACGTGCCATCCGTTCAGCGAAAAAACCTCGGATTAAACAAGAGTGGATGGGCATACATTCTCAAGAACGGGCAGGGCCGTGTGGCAGAAAAAACAATCTTTGGATGGTGCTGCTGATCTGCCTATTTCTGTCATGAGTCATCGCTAATTTTGACACCTTTCCTCTTGGAACTTTACTCACTGACTCAAAGACAACAATTTGTGGGTGTCGAATGTGTCCCGTTGGGAAAAGATCACAAGTAAACAAGACCAAGTTGTGTTGATGTTGATCAACCGTCTGGTGCAACTTCTTTCCCAAAGAACACGACTTTTCCAACATCAAACACAAGTGGAACTCGGAGCAGAGGAATTCGGGAGCTGTTTGCTAGCAACTGTTTACTTGTCTCGCGGTACAGGAGTCAAAATGTGACGCACATTCTACCCCGTGGTTTGTTCTTTTCTACGAGGACTTTCCCAAAGACAAGTCTGTTGCCCTGCTATGACTGCCTTTTCCCTCCAGGGGTTCACGTAAAGCTCGTATCCGTGGGGTGACAGCGTCGCGTTCCAGAGCTGTCAACCCGGCCAAGGCGCGCAACATGCACACTGTTTACGAATCGCGTAAAAAGCGTGCACTCGAGCAGCAAACAGTCAACCGGACCACCTTTCCGGATCCGCCTTCCGCCTCCGGCACGCGGCCAACCTTTGGTTGCCCTCTTGACTAACTCTCATTACCACAGTTTTACACGTAAAATTGACTTTTTTAGACTAGGAGAAGCCTCGTTCAATGCCTTACTACTCTAAAATACACCGCGTGCCAGATTCTAATCTTATGTCAAATCGCTGATTCCAAGCTAGAAAGTCTTTCCCTCCCAAAAAGGCAATGTTCTTTAGGCTATCGGCTTCTTGGTCTCTTTGTTTTCCTTGACGCGAAACCCGAAGAGTCTCCAAATTTGGCGGCCTGTCCTGTTGCTCGTCCCGTCCTTCTTCTACAATGACCGCCTAGAGTAGAAATCTCTCCCACCTGCCTCACCCAATTCTTGCCAAAATTCACGCATTTCTCAGGGAGAAGCCATCAAAATCAACAAATCTTTTAAAGATTGCAGTTCGCTCTGTGTGTACTCGTTTCTTACAGTCGGATTAAGTTCTTCTTCCCACTGTTCCGATTGTTTTCTCTCGTCAATTTGTTCTGTTTTATGTTCAGATCGCCCTCATTTTCTCCCCTCGCTGGCACACGTATTGCCAGCGGCGTTTTTCTTCGACGAATCCGCGTGTGCCGAATACCGGACCGGCCAAACAGGCGACGACCACGCGAAGCTGATATCGATGATAAGATGTTTGTTCTAAAATGCCAGGGGCCGGAATAAGTCTCTGGCTGTTTGAAATTTGTCTTGTCATCTCTCCCTCCCTCGTGTCCTCTCTTGACTGCCCGGTTCCCTCCGTTCCCCTCCAACTTTTTCTTCGACAATTTACTTGATGAGTTCATCTATACGAAGTTGACTCCTTTCCGAGTTTATATTTTGGAGGCATCCCCCATGTGCCCATGTTTGCTCTTCTCACTCACCTGGAACTGGCCCGAGAAGATTTTCGCCTATATGGGGTACTTTTCCCTCTTTTGCTCTCGCTTTAAACCATTCGTCTGCCAGTTTGACATAGTTCTCGTATACCAGTTCATCGCCGCGTAAAAAGAGTCAAACGTGGTGGTGTCAATCTCGCGCGGTCCTCCTACAACGAAAAAAGAATAAAAGGACAGCTGTTTGTTTGGACGATTACGGGCACAACATGACACCTTCTTGACTTTTTATTGATCTCTTTCTATTGTGGCTGTGTACTTCTCCTCCTCCTCAACTATAGCCGCCTATTCATAGAGTCCCATAATCGACTGGGGAGAGACACCCTCCCGTATTTGTTGTGACTCGGGATCATCTGCCGTGGGTAAACCCGGCTGACCCCAGTCGGTATCACCTGTCTCTTTTGTTTGTGTCTGCCAATTGGTCATCATATTCAAATCTCTCTTTCTGACTCATTCTACTCGACTCTCGTGCATAATAATTCAACAAAATATTGCAGAGTCCAGTAGCGTCCAACCGGCTGGCAGCGCCACGCCATGACTGCCCGGGACGCATTCATCTGTCAGATACAAGTAAGTTCCTTTCTTTTCTTTAATAAAATAAATGGGACAGTTGGACTCTTTTGAACGCCAGTGTCGCAAGACGTGCAAATATTGCTGGCGTGGTCGACATTCCAGAAAAGAGTCCGTTTAGGTATGCCATGTGATACTGATCATCTGTGGATTGGCAGCCGTTGGCCTCGCCGGATCACAATTCTCCCGAGTCGGGATCGACAACTTTCGTGACATCGACTTGCGTATTCTCAACTGGATACACGCTTTGACCGGAGCCATCGGTACTGCTTGTCTCCCTTTCTTTTCAATCTTTTCTAGGTATTTATTCCATCCGTCGGAATCATGGTTCAATTGTCACCAAGACGTTGTACTGTGTTTCCCTTGTCATCGGAATTGCCAGTGCTGTCTTCTATGGCTTTACCACTTACCGAGTGGTCGATGCCCACGACAATCTCCAACAGATCCAATCGGCTCCCGGTTTTCTGGCTGAATTCGGACAGGAGCAAAGGAACTTCGCCGGGAGGATAGCCATTTCGGCCATTATGATCGGAGTGCCGGCTTTGGCCGCCTTCGTCTCCCTCGTGGCTCTTTTCCTCTTGGAGAAACTTGTCGTCGTCACCACTCCCGTCTATCCTCTCCAATCCGTAAGTCTCTCTCTTTTCCTTATTCCCATGTATTGTTTCCAGAGAGAACAAGAAGCAGCTATGGAAAATGCCCGGCGAACATTAGCTGCCACAGCGATCATCAAGTTCTTTTTCGGTTTGGGAGTTCTCGGATTGGCCGTCTTCATCGAGTACGAGCATGAAAAGGTCGCCACCTTGGACCGTTACATCAAAATTGCCTTGGAACACATCGCCGCGATGTTGGCTATTTGCAGTGGAGCCATGGATTTATTGGCAGTTAGAAAACGACACGAACAGCTCAATCTCAAGGTATTCTTTCTCGTCAGACAGACATCTTCGTCCTTCCAGGTTTCGCTCGCCCTGTCCGTCGTCGCCGCCGTCTGGTGTATCAAATCAGTCGATTTCTGTACATTTCCCTTCTACAAAAACGATCTGAAAATCTATTACCGGGGAAGGGAAAATGGCGATCCGTCGATCACATCGCATTCCTCGTCCATCTACATCCTCGTCGTTGCTTTTGGTGTCTTGATCGGTTGTTACGGTCTGCTCTTCTTCATTTGTGCCTTCTCTGCCGTCATCGTCGGCACTTATCTCCAATTGGATTTCTTCTCCATGAATGTTCGAGTAGACAAGGTAGCGTTCGGCTCAATCTCTTTGATTTTTCCAGGGTTTGGCCATCCAGACGCGTCTCCTCGGTCTGCTCCACATCCTCTGGGGTGCTTGTCTCATGGCTTTGACCATCTTGGGACTGCTCAATCTTCCTTGGAGAGGCGAATTTCTTGGAGGAGATCTCCTCTGGATGAGCATCCTTTTCGCCACCTGTGGTCTTCTTGGAAGTGGAAATTATTCGTATGTTCTTTTTTCTTCTTTTTATGACAGTTATCTCCAGAACAATGATCACCACCCGTTTTGTCTTGAATGTCGTCTGTTTGGGTATTTCCGTCGAGAAAATGTGTGCAGCCATCAATCTGATCTACCAGTTTTCGGCTTATGAGATTTATGTCAGAGGAGACACCAAGACCCAAATTGGTCAAATTGTTCTCGAGAGTTGTACCTGCGGTGTCTTCGCGGCCGAAGCCCTTACTTCTCTCGTGTGTTGTGTCATCTATGGACGAGAGGTCGCCACTCAGCCGACCGGCACCTATCGACATTCTAGTGGTAGAAATGTCCTCTCCACACCTACAATTGTTTCCTAGGAATTCACCTGATATTCTCACTGGGAACGCTCTTTTATGCCGTCGTCATCACTGGCTGTTACGTGGTCTTTGAAGTCGGCAAATGGAGATACAGCGAAGTCCCGATGGAGGTGCCTTTCTTCCGTCTGGGAAATGGTCCTCTCGCCGGAGCTGTCTTCGTCGTCCAAATCATGTGTGCTGCCTATCCCCGTCTACTCGCCTCTTCGTCCATCCTCCATGTCATTGTCGCCGCCATCGCTCACTATACCGTCTCTCCCGCTTTGACCAATGTCTTCTACTTGGTGAGTATCTTTCACTTCTCATATTTTTATTTTCTAGCAAAAACTTTTGGCGGCGCGAGATGTGCTTCAGTCGACGTCGACTCAGATCACAATCTACGAGGTGGCTTTGATTCTGGCAGCTGGTGCCACTCTCGCCTGTGTTTTGGCCGTGCTCTGTGGAGTCGCCTGTACTCTCCGCTCTTCGTACATTCTTCACCATCGATCATCCTCTCCGGACTCAACTGTGGCTGTTCCTTTGGGAGAAGAGTTCAGTGGCCAGGGAACAATAAGGAACAGCGGATTGGGATCAGTCCCCAGTGGGGGGGGAGCGCAGCTCTCGCCTGTAGGTCTTGTCTCCCGTTGAAATGGGAATGAGTTTAGATGTCAATTGTACCGAGGGAAGAGCAATCGGTCTACTGGTCGGCCGATGAGAATCCATTCTATTATCACACGACAAAACGGTTTTACGGGCAGCCGTACCAGATAGAATCAGGGTCAGTTGCCTTCTCTTTTATCTTCAATTCGAAATATTTTTCAGTTTCTACGGGTACGCGTTGGCCGATCCAAACCAAGGGGTCCATCACCACAGACGGGTGCAGTCGAGTGCCGCGCAGACCCAAATCGGTCACGTCTTCAATAATTAGCCTTCATCCATCCAATCCTTGCCTTTGTCACTGCCCTTTCCCATCCCCTTTGGCTTTCATTTTTTTCTCTCAAAATGCTCAGCTGACCGTTTGCTCAAAATTGTAAACAAAGAAAAAGACATCGCCCCCTTCTACGACCAACCCTATGAGTTCATCCCCGTGTTTTTTCTGTTCATCTCAATGTATGTAAATATGGCGCCAGTTATTTTTTTTTTTGTAAAAATTAAAGGAATGAATATTTTCTATCAATTAGGGAATAACTTGCCTGAAATGTCCCACAGTTGAAGATGGACGAGTCGTTGAGGGTCGACGGCCATAATTTTGAGAGCAAAGTCGACTCCGATCTGGAAATGGCCCTTTTTTTCGGAAAATAAATAAACAAACCGTTGCTTTATAATTTGAAGTAAAAACATTATGAACTAAACGTCGAATTATCGAAGTTTTACCCGTTCCCGGATCTCCAATGACTAAAACTTTGAATGAATACTGTTTCTTGATGATCGGAGCATTGTCCTGTAATTTCAGCTATCCAAAGTCATCAAATATGAGCTTACTTCCATAATAGTATTAGAATAAATTCTTTAGACCCGAATAGAATCGATTCAGACAGAAAACAAATCAAAAAATGACGAAAAAATTATAAAAGAAACGAAAGCGGAGGGCTATTTTGTTGTTCTTGGCTGATAAGATAGACTGGCGGGGTTCTCATGTGAATTGGCGACCGTCACTCGACCAAAATTGCTAATTATATGCCTCAATTATACTTAGAGGTGTTCTTCGACATCTGAATATTTTCGAACCCCTCGTGTAATATTTATGACCATGTAAACCAACGCAGCGTATGACTGTCCTAATGGAAAAAGACATGAGTCAAATGACCTAAGCGGGAGCCACGCGACGGAAAAACTTTCGAATGACACATTGGTCATGGGAAGATGACCTAGGTACAGCTTGGCATAAAATTTACGCGAAGCTAGTGCTTTCTTATTAATTTCTACTGTACAATGCATTTATTAAAACGATAATAAATAGAAAACTATGTCTAAAAACAGGTATTAAAATTCTAAAATGACCTTTAGAAAAGCGTCAGTATAAATCTTCTTTCTTTTCAAATATTATTATTATTAGTTGAGTTTGACTCGACCTCTTTGCCTTCGGCGACTGCCTAAAAATAAAAATAAAACAAACTTTATTTGTCATACCTTGAGTGATGCAAATACGGGATCTTCTTGTTCTTGTCCTTTTCCCGCTTTACGAATTTTCTGGCGTTTATTTGAGAACCAACATCGAACTACCTAAATAGACAAAATTAATTTAAATAAAAAGGAGGCAGACATCGCGATCCAAGTCTAGCAAATCGGCGATTTCTTGATACTTTTGTATTGTAGGATGAGTGGTTCCACTGTAATAGGCCTCTAATATATCTTTCTATAATGCTTGAGCTCATAATGAAATTAGCTACCTGAACATCATCGAGATGGGTCCGCTTACGTCGAGGAAAAGCATGCTCCTTCTGTGTACTTACCAAATTGTTAGCCTGAAAATTGATTGATTGAAAATTTTGTAAAAAATACTGGAATATTGTTAATCAGTTCGAGGAAGGCAGGATCAATCGCCGTGCCTGATGCTCCTTGATGATTTTTTATCCATTGGACTAATTGCTGTCGAATTGTTACCATTATTTTATAGCTAAGACTTAATGACTAAAAACAAAATTATTCTAAAAAGCAAACTCATCCAACCTCAAATCTTGAAATAGTAGTTTGAGAACAATCGCTTGGGTATAATCTTCCTAGAGCAGTTCCAACTTCTGCTTGTGTGAGTCCTAGGCAAGTAAAATTATCAAAAAACATATCTTACCCAAACGTAGCCGATACTGTCTAAACATACATGCAAATTTCTCCATATTAATGATATCGGCCCGTTCTTCTTTTGTTGTGGCAATTCCAACAGCATTTACGAGCTGAAAATTTGTTTAGAACAAAAAGACAATTATTACCGTTTGATCTACAGGGGGAGGATCTTCCATCTAACTATTTTTGTTCTATGTACACTATGTCTGTAAAAAAGAACAGTGCAATATAATGTAGAAAAGTGAAATGAAGATTACAGCAAGAATCATAACGCAGCAAGGAAAACAGAAACATTTGTCTTTCTATAGTCTGTCAAGAAAAAAGACGACAAATAAAGGTCTACGTTTTGTTGCAATGGGGCAAAAAAACAGCTCATCCATAAAGCAAAATTTGGGAAAAATGGTCGGTTTTTCTGCTCCATTGTAAAAAACGGAGACCTTTATTAGTCGTCTTTTTTCTTGACAGACTATAAGATCGACAAGTATTGTGCGCGCACCACATCTGCCAAAATCCCGCAAGTTTCAATTATAAAATTGTTCTGACAGAGGCTTTTTTATGGATCGGAGTTCTATCATCGGACAATAGGATGGTCATTCTCAGCATGATTTATTTTGATAAAATAAGTGCACTACACGAACATGAGATTACCTACCAATTTCTTTGCTTAGTCTATTTATTATCGTTTATTCTATGTAAACTGTTTCATTTGCTATAATTCGTCATCCGCGTCATTAGCCATGTCTTCTTCTAATTCTTTTTCACGTTTCCAACGTCTCATTGATTCTAAAACTTGTATTTTGTCTTTTGTTCAGTGGTTACCTGGATTAGCACAGCAGAATGACATGCCGCATTTAGAATGGACACATTGATGGGGTTTAGGGCATTTTGTTTGATACTTATAAGGGGAAATTTTTTGGTTATGTTTATCTCACCTTCATGGGATCACAAGTATGAGGGGTCAGATCTTCTTTTCGCAAAATAGTCCATCCATTCGGACAATACTCGTTAGACGAGCAACTGGCAGCAAATATCCGGGCGAAGAGAGCGCAAACCAACAGGATTTTCACAACCATGAGGACGACTAACGGCGATTGCATCGCTTTGAAAGAGGTCAAGGCAACAACACACCGGACATTTTTTTATTAGAAAAGTAACAACTTTACAAAAAAATTAGTGAGAAATAATTGTAACAAAATAACAAAAATTATCAGATAATAATTACATGTTGTGTAAATAAAATATCAGTGATATGCACTTCTGTCCAGATCTTCTCTCGTGGAATTGAGAATTCGGATGTTTCCTACAAAAAAAGTATGTGGATTTCAATATAAAATCGACTTACTTAATTGATTGGCTAATCTCATTCCACCATCTTTTCTTGCAATTTCGCCAAATACATCAACGACTTGATTTCGATTTGGATTTGATCCATTACATCCGTTAGATTGGGTAACAGAAGGGCTATCATCATGCGAATGGATAGTTGCATTAGATCTATTCCTTCCACAGGAACGATTGGTGAGATTCATTGGATTGTTATCGCCAGTGACATCAGAAATATCGAATGAATAGACAGTCATATTCGATTTGTTCAATCCTTGCGATTGGTTGGTAACGTTTGTCTTTTTTTCACTCGTTGTTATATCGTAACGGTCAACAGAATGTGCGGTTGTATTCGACTTATTCCTTGGGTTAGAAACTCGACTGATATTGACGACGGTATTTTCCCTCTGGTAGAACGTGTCCTCTCTTGGGCAGACCGTTTCTTCATCCGAGTGTATCGTCATGTTCGACTTATTCAATACTTGTGAATGATTTGGCATACTTCTCCTGCCACCAGAAGTAATATTTTGTCGGAAGCTATGACGTGAAGCATTCACTAAAATAGAAAACTGTTAAGTTTATAAGAAATCATACTGTCCGACTCGAAGCTAGAATAGAAAGGAGTCAATAGTACACCACTGCCACGAGGTGGAACAAATTGGCCTGAAAAAATAGATGTAATTGATATAATGAAATTTTACCTTTATTATGTCTATCCCACGTATTTGTCGAATATTTATTCTGCAATTTGTGTGTATTTTCTAAAAATCAGGATATTTATAAAATCAAAAAGATGTCACTTTGAGAAAGTGGATTGTTTGAATCCCATGGTTGACGCTCAAAACATAAAGACAGCTTATTCCATGGAACACTAATAGCTTCTAAAAGATTTATTTATTGCATAAATCGGGAAACTTACTCTTTCTGAGATAAACGTCCGTTTCTTCATCACTTTTAAAGGCTGTATCGTCAACTGGCAATTGATCAAACAAATTATTTTCAGCAACGATTACTTTTTGGCATCGCATCGGATTATACTTGCTCTGTTCCATTCTTATTCTATCCATAAGGGTAATTTTTGCTTCTTCCGCCTCTCTTTGCTCCGCTATTTCCCAACCTATAAAATATGATGAAATTATTTAAAACAAAATCGCTTCATAATATAACCAGAATAAATAATTATAAACTTATGAATTAGAAATGCAACTAACCTCCGTATTCATAATGCATTTGAACAACTGGTTTTTTTACTATATTTTTATTCTTTTTATCTTAATTACAGCGTAATAAATTGATCCGGATAATTACTAACTCCGTTTAGCCTTAGGGTACCAATTTCCATTGTTAGTTTTTTTAGTCACAGAAACTGAGCCAAAACCTTTATTTTCTTTGTTTTGAAAGCCATTAAAACCCTTAGAGGGATACTGAAAATGAATTAATATTGAAATAATAAAATGCTACCGGAGGTTTGTTCTCTTTATGATCCATTGCTAGAAAATAAATTAAACCTCCAGTTTTGAAATAAACCAAGTCTTTAGAAGACTTATTCAAGTGAAAAGCTAAATTAATATACGTAAGAGAATAAGATAATAATGCTTGAAATGAAGTAATTTTGTTGCTTGAAAACAACTTATTATTAAAACGGATTTCTGTAATTTTTTTTATTTGATCACATCAAAATATTATAAGGTAGCTCTCTATATTTAGCTGTTATTATACATTCTCACCTCCATGCCACCAATAAAATGAAAACACCAATACTGTAATATACAACTGAGAGAACAGTAGAACATAAATCGTTTTTATATAAAATTCGATCTAAATGAAATAATGAAGAAAGGTAAAAATTAACCTTACATGAAAGTTTTATAAATAACTTCATATACGTCTGCGTATGATATCTCTTTCAAAATGTTCCGGAGTTATTTGACCAAGTAGACGTTGACATCCTGGATTGAAAACGGAATAGGCGCTAACTTCGCCTTTCTTCTTTTTTCCCAAACTGAGATATAATGCAATAAAAATAGTTGCCATGAAGATTACTGCGAAGAATCCAATGAAATAAGCCCATATAAGAAGAAGAACCCATGTCAACAACGTGACTCCTGCAGTTGTATTGGGATATCCTTCTAGTAGCGAATGATAGAATCCATTGAGAGAAAGTTCGTCTTGAGCAGTAGTTATTTTTTCAGCAAGCAATTCTTGGTCAGTAGTTATTTCTTCAGTAAGCAAGTCAGATGCATCTTGAAGTTCTTGGGTTTCTTCGTGGATCGATTCTATTACATTTGATATTCGTGAATATCGAATCATGTCAGTTCTTCTTTTATTTCTGGGTAATCGCATTTTCTGAAAATGAAAGATACAGCAAAAAATGCATAAAAAAGGCAACAAATAAATGAGCGCTTTAGGGCTCCGCTTTTCCTGAATTTCCTTGATGTTACGTAATGTAAGATGTGGCGCAATTTTGAGATTAGACAAAAAAAAAACAAATCCCCGAATTTTTTTTATTCTCTTGCCATCCGATAAAAACTATCTGGCAAAATACGCCAAGGCTACAAAATTTATTAGCAATTAATTTATAAGCATTATTCCGCTTGCAATGATAACTCATGAAGTCTTTCAACTTATTATTTTGCAATTGCAGCCAATTGACAGTTTCTCATAGACTATTTTGCTTTTCGCTGTGTAGCGACTAGCCTCAGTAAGGAGAAGAAGTCCCGAGCAAAGAACAAATCGAAGAAGATGTTCCCATTGACCCTTTTCCCAGACATTTGGTATCTTACCTCGCGACATGGCCCCTGTTAATCGAAAAGCGATGCAACAGCTTGACCTCGCTTGGGGAGACTTCTTTTTCTCTTTTTTTTGTGACCAGCTGTTGACCGGCCACGTGTTTGTCTGATTGGCCAGTTCCAATCGACATCTCCCACGTGTAATCTGATATCTCTCTCTATCCTTTGTCTGACCGTCATTCATCCCTATCTCACACCCTCTGACCAATCGATAAATCCTCCTGCGTAGCTGTTAATCACAGGCCCTCCTGTGATAGATCGGCTCGAAATGTGCTGCCCAGATGTTAAAATCCCTCTGGATTCAAAATATTCTCACTCTTTTTCCCCTCTTTCGATGTTTTCTTATCGAATGCCGTCTAAAAACACTGCGGTCAAAGTGCCCCAGCGACAATCTGCCCCTGTTTACGACCCAGCGTCTTTTGAATTCTCATTTCTTATAGCAAACTTCAATATTTTTTTATTTTACTCCAAAATAATGATGGATTTTATCCAAAATCTATTCTAATCCAACGATATAACTCGAAAATCAAGTCGCTTCAGTTGCCAGTACGCTTTGGGTGCCCTTGTTTTATCGGGAATATCAACGAAAATTAGCCCTGCAGTCAACCCTTTTCCTTGTCATTTCCTTTCATTTTCTTGGAATCAGAAAATCCGCAGAAAATGATGTTTCATCCCGTTTTGACTGGTAATTTCCTCTCGTTTCCCTTTCCCGTCAGTCAAATTGCCGCCTTTCTCCAAGATGATACGTTCGATTTTTGAATTGCTTTATGGTAAGGAGCATCTTTCTCAAAGCTTTGCATCTTTTTCAAACCCAAAAGGCTAAAAGTAGCCATCGCGTCTAGAGGCGGGGCCAGCGGGCGGCGCTCTGCCGGCACTGTCTCGCCGGTCGGTCACTCCTCTACTTTCCCTCTCTCCCTTTTACTTTCCGTACAATTTCTATTTTTTTAGAAATGGGTTCTGTCGAAAAGGAACCTTTGGCCGTGGCGGATGAGCCGGTGGTTCACTTCACTCGTCGCGATGAGGAAACTGCCGAGATTGAAGCACAGAAAACCGGCGAGGTCGAGCCATTCATCGAAGACAAAAAAGGCCCCATCGACACTCGTCAAATTGTCTATTTGATCATTCTCCTCCATGGAATTGGTACTCTCATGCCCTGGAACATGTTCATCAATATCGCTCCCAGGGTGAGTTGTGCCTGAATCAGCTGGGGACAACTCATGTCCTCGACTCATCCTCGTCTTTTTTTAACTTTTCTCATTTTTCAGTACTATTCGGAATACAAGATTATGGCCAGAAATGCCAGTGGAATTTTGGTTCCGGACTCGCTTTCGATGAATTTCCTCAGCTACATGTCATTGGCCTCCCAGATTCCGAATCTCTTGCTCAATTTGATCAATGTCTTCATCACTGTCCGTGGCGATTTGACCAAGCGCATCTGCACTGCTTTGTCGATTGTCGGCGCCATGATCATCTTCACAATGTGCTTCATTTACATGGACACCTGGAGCTGTGAGTTGTCTCTTTTTCTATTGACACAAAGCGGTCGACGATAAGTGGCATAAGCACCTCTGACCGGCAACCTTGACTTTTGATGGATCGAGTCGTTTTCCAGGGCGTATCTCTTTCACTGTGCTGACTCTCGTCACAATTGCCATTCTCAACAGTGCCAATGGCATCTATCAGAACAGCGTCTTCGGAATGGCCGCCGACCTGCCCTTCAAGTATACGACGGCCGTCATCATCGGCAACAATCTCTGTGGCACATTCGTCGCCATCGTCAATATCATCGCCTTCAGCAGTCAGTCGCTCCTTCTCGTTTCCAAACTCTTTTCAGTTCTCGATGATGTTCGTTCGGCCGCCTTCATGTATTTCCTGATCGCGTTGCTCTGCCTTGTGGCTTGTTTTTGCTCTCTTTTCTACCTCAGGAAATTGCCTTTCTTCGTCTATCACAAGGAGGAAAGTGCCAAGAAGTCGCTGGCTGACAATATCCAGACGACCATCACCAAGCAGGATTACCTCGACACCTTCAAGCAGGTACTCCTCCTTTCTCTTTCTCCTAACAATCTAATTTTCTAGGGCTGGCCGATGTTCTTGAATGTCTATTTGATCTTCTTCGTGACCCTCACTTGTTTCCCTGGCCTGATGGCCGAGATCACGGATAATGGTTATGGCCAGCCGTACTCGTTCATTCTGCCCGAGCACAATTTCCGCAACATCACCTGTTTCCTCTTGTTCAATGTCTTCGCCTTCATTGGGTCACTGTTCGCTGGCCGAGTCAACATTCCCGCCGACAAGCTCTGGATCCCCGTCTTCATTCGTTTGGCCTTCATTCCGTTCTTCTTCTTCTGCAATTGTCGCGTTGCTCACAGGTTTCCCAGTTTCTTTTTTGATCTAACTTTTTTCAGGATGTGGCCTGTTCTCTTCCCTTCTACTTGGGGATATGTCTTGGCCGCTATTCTGATGTCCGTCTCCTCCGGTTATCTCAGTGGAATGGCTATGATGTACGCGCCGAGTGTCGTCGACCCGTCCAAGCAGCGCATTGCTGGTATGATGGCTGGTTTCTTCCTCATCTTTGGTATATTTCCTTCACTTTAGGGGTTCTAATTTCAAATTACAGGAATTGTCTCCGGTCTGACTTTCACGATTGTGGTCATCTTCATTCTGACCCACTTGGGCCCGGTAGCTCCTCATCTGCTCAGCCTCTAGACATAATCATCTCTTCCGTGTTTTTGTAAAACTGGTCTTTCCAAAGTATTACTCAGATTTAATATTAAAAAGCTTTACGAACCTGCCTTTATCACGCAAATAAACATTATCTTGTTTTTCTCTTCTAATCAAGACATCGTTGTTCTTTTTGGGGAAGGGGGGTGTCCCCCAGTGAAAACAGCAGTCGACGTAGACATGGCTTCATCCGCCCTTATCGATCCTTTGTTCGATCAATGTCTTCGACTTCTATTTCTGTTTACAGGGCTCGTCTTCTCCTCGTGACCCCTTAGGTCGGGGTTATCTCTCCCCGACATTTCTGACCACATTCAACATTTGTATGTGGTCGAGTCGAGAGAGGACAGTCGAGAATGGGGAGACCCCCACCCCCTTTTGGGGGCAAATTGTTATCTTCTTTATCAGATAATTCAAACCGTCTGCCTCGAACTCCCCGACTTTTTCATTTAAATCTCCACTTTTTTTCAGTTTATGTATGGCCACTCCTGAAAATGCTCTAAAAGGACTGAAATCCTTCTGTGGGGAGCCCCTTTGGGTAGATCTCTTCCGTCTTCTCCCAATGACCTTCTTTTCAGGACCCCAAAGTTTGGAACTCTCCTTATCTGCCAGCGTTGACCCAATGTTTTCACCATACCATCCTCATATGGATACCTCTGCTGGCCACCTTCTTCATTTCTCCAATTCTTTCAGTACAAATCGGCCATCGAGAAAAAGCTCCAATTCCATGGACCCGTCTTCTCCGCTCCAAAATAGTATGTCCTTTCTTATTCCCTACACGTCCCTCTAGTATATTGGCTGTATTCTCATCCTCGACTCTCTTTTTCTTTTTGTTTATGCCTTCTACGAGGCCATTTTCCTTGAGTTTCCCGATGCTGTCGACTTTGTCTATCCCTTGATGCTCTGTCTTTCCATGGTAAGCGTCTTCATTTCCTGTTCATCCGTCTTCCCAGATTCTCTTGACAACCCTTGGCTATTATTGTCGACTATACGGAAAAGTGACCTCGGGATGTTTGTTCCTCGTTTGGCTCCTTTTCGCCATCTGTGGACTGCCCGAGTTGTATTTCTGGATGAGGCAAGCTCTTTCCTCGACAGTCAGCCATTTTTCAATTTTTGTCTAGAGATATTTAGAGCAGTGACCCCTTGGAATATCCCCGTTTTCTGGCGTATCTCGTGTGGTGGCCTCTTTGTGCCGCCGAGGCTGTCATGTATTCCTTCGCCGATGTTCCTCCCAATTTTATCAAACCGACAAATGACGACGGGGTAAACTCATTCTTTTCTAAACTCAAGGTTCTCTAGCTCGTTTCACCAGAACTGACCGCTTCCTTCTTGAACCGGCTAACCATTTGGTGGTTCAACGGCCTTTGCAGTAAGGGTCTTCGGAAACCGCTGGAAGTCTTTGACCTTTATGCACTAAATCCAGGAGATACAGCGGCTGTCCTTGTCCCGAGGTGGTTTAGAAAATGGGACAGAGCTTTGAAAGGTTTACCAGAAGTCATTTTTACCATTGTTCGTTTAGAGAAGAATAGCGCTCCGGCCCCGGAACGGCCGACCAGTCGACGGGAGAGAAGTGTCAGCGATCTGACACCTCTTCTTCAGGCGGAAGGAACTACGGTAAGCAATATGTTTTGTGGAGAATTTTTAGGTTTAGGATGATTATGGTTCAGTTCCCAATCAAGCTTCTGCCGTCCTCAAAGCTCCGTCTATCATTTGGTGTCTGTTCGGTCTCTTTCGATCCGACATCATTAGCGCCATGATCACCAAAGGCGTCGCCGATATTCTGATATTCTGTAATCCTCTTCTCTTGAAGTCAGTTACTCTTTTTTATAATTGACGAAAAATCCAGGGCACTGATCAAGTTCACTGAAGAATTGACCCGTCCTATGTGGCAAGGGCTGTTCCTCGCCCTGACGATGTTCGCCTGCTCGGAGTTGTCCTCCCTTCTTCAATCCCATTATTATTATTTGATGTATCGAGTGGGCACAAGAGTACAGACTTGTCTCACAGCTGCTGTCTACAAGAAAACAATGCGCTTGTCGAATAATGCGAGAAGGGAAAGGACATCCGGAGAGATCGTCAACCTGATGGCCATCGACATCGACAGATTTCAGCAAATCTCTCCTCAGACAATGCAATACTGGAGTGTCCCTCTACAGGTAACATTTGGCTCTATTATGAGCACGCCCATTAGATTGGATTGGCTCTGTTTTTCCTTTGGAATGAGATGGGTGTCTCGGTAATGGCCGGTGTTTTTGTCATGTTGGCACTGTTTCCCATCAATTTCTTGATTACAATGGCCGTGAGGAAATGGCAAGTCGAGCAGATGTATTACAAAGATGAGAGGACTAAAATGGTTAACGAGGTTCTCAATGGGATCAAGGTAACTGGCTGGGTATTGTGGCAATCCCTTTCGTAGGTTATAAAGTTGTATGCTTGGGAGCCGCCAATGGAAAGTGTCATCACGGATTTACGTGAGAAAGAACTCGGCCTCATCAAGAAGGCCGCCTTCATGCGAACTTTTTCCGATATGCTCAACTCTGCTTCTCCATTTCTGGTCAGTTTCTCATCCAGATAACAAATAATCCCTTTTCAGGTCGCCCTATCCTCCTTCGCAACTTTTATCTTTATCGACTCTAACAATATCCTCACCCCACAGATCGCTTTCGTCTCTTTGACTTTATTCAATCAGCTCCGGACCCCGATGTCTCAAGTTGCTGAACTTATCACCCAAACTGTTCAAGTTATTGTATCCAACAAACGTCTGAAAGAGTTTCTTGTGGCTGAAGAATTGTCTCCGGAAAGCATCGACACCACGGCAAAAGACAGTCAGTCTAGCGAAATTGCCCTAGCAACTTCTTCAGATGACGATGTGATCAATGTCAATGACGCGACGTTGACATGGGATCCAACCGAGCCGGCGGGATCTCTTTCCGGGTTGAACTTTTCTGTTCAAAAAGGACAATTGATCACGGTTGTGGGGCGAGTCGGAAATGGCAAAAGTTCTCTCCTTCAAGCCTTACTTGGTAGCTTTTTTCATCGACAATACGGTACCGTATTTTAGGAGAAATGGAAAAACTGCGAGGTTACATCGGTGTGACGGGAAGAGTTTCCTACGTGCCGCAGCAGCCGTGGATGCAGAATCAGACAATGAGAGCAAACATTACTTTTGGCAAGAAGTTTGATGAATATTTCTACAATCGAGTCCTCGATGCGTGTGCCCTCTATCCTGACCTACAAATGTTGCCACTGGGAGATATGACCGAAATCGGAGAAAAGGTGAGAATCTCACTTTATTCATCACTTCCTCTTACAGGGAATAAATTTGTCTGGAGGGCAAAAGGCCAGAATTTCTTTGGCTCGAGCTGTTTATCAAAACCACGACTTGTATCTGTTGGATGACCCAATGAGTGCGGTGGATTCTCATGTTGGTGCCCAATTGTTCTCGTCGGTCATCGGCCCAGAAGGCATGTTGAGGAACAAGACGCGTATCTTGGTCACAAATGAGTTGTCCTTCTTGAGACATTCCGATCTCATCCTTATCATGAATGGTTTGTCCAATCATCGGCTTTGTAAAATGAATAACAGATGGAAAAATTGAGCATGAAGGAAGTTACATCGAATTGATGCAGCAGGGCGCCTTAGAACCACTTCTAGCCGAATGTGAAAAGGAGGAAGCCGATGAGAAGAAGAGAAGACAGACAGAAGAAGAAGAAGCCGAGTTTAGTCATGATGAAGGCGGTTTCGATGACAGTGATCTGGAATATAACGACGAGTGTATGGTGGCAGAGTCGCCTCTCGACCACATCCTTGGCTCATCTCATATGTCTACTGTCTCTGGAATTGTCGCCAGGAGAAGAATCAGTACCTCGACGGTCATCAAGAAAAGTAGAAAAAGGTCGGCCACGGTGAAAGGCCTTGGGCCAGCATCTGTTGTCACTTCGGAGGGAAGCAGCGGGCAGTTGACAACTTCAGAAAAAGTAGAAACCGGAAGGGTAGTTCTTTCCAAGACGATAAATTGAAAATTTTAAAGGTAAAACAAGAGACATATCTCAAGTACTTTGCTGCGATGGGTATCTTCCTGGCAGTTTTCTTCGTCGGTGGAATGACGACGAGTACAATTGTCTCCATGGGTAGAAACCTCTGGCTCACTGACTGGTTGGCCTTTTCTTTTCTTCTATATTATTTTCAGGTCGAATGACAATGTCCGACTGAATCAATCAGAAGCACAAAAGGCCATTGGAATGCGACTGGGAGTGTATGCAATTCTAGGATTCACAGAAGGTGCTGTGCTCCTATTTACCGTAAAACGTGATAAATTACAGTACTTCTTCTGTTTGTGGGGATGCTGTCTCTTCTCTTTGGAGGAGTTTCTGCATCTCGTAATCTTCATGCTCCTCTCCTCCATGCTCTTTTCCGAGCCCCCATGTCTTTCTATGACACGACACCATTTGGAAGAATTTTAAATCGAATTGGCAAGGATATCGAGACCGTCGATTTGCTCCTTCCGCTCAATGTGCAGATGTTCACCCAGTGCATAATGCAAGTCCTGTCGACTCTCCTAATCATCATGATATCTACTCCTATCTTCGGCTTATTTGTAATTCCTTTGGCTCTCATCTATATCCAAGTTATGGTATGTTTATCCCAAGCCGATGGATGAGACCCAATTTAGCGTTATTACATAGCCACTTCACGTCAATTGAAGAGGTTGGAGTCGATCACCCGATCGCCCATTTACAGTCACTTGAGTGAAAGTATCCAGGTGACATTGTTATATCCAATTGAAATTACAAAAACATTTAGGGTTCGGCGACGATTCGAGCTTATCGCCTAGTCGACCGTTTCTGTAAGACATCTGACCGAACAGTCGATACCCATGTACAATGCCGGTAACCTTCCCCTTCTTCTACAAAACGCGTCTTCCAGATACATGAACTTTGTGGCCAACCGATGGATGTCGGTTCGTCTAGAATTCATCGGCAATGTTATCGTACTTTTCGCTGCTTCCTGTGCTGCCTTGATGAGAGAGACAACTACCAGTGGAGTCATCGGCCTGTCCGTCTCGTATGCTCTAAATGTATGTTGGCATAAGACGTAAATATTCAAATCTCTTCCAGATTACAACTGTTCTGAATTTCGCCGTCCGTCAAATAAGCAAACTGGAAACGAATATTGTATCGGTGGAAAGGGTGAAAGAGTACGCGGACACGCCGTCGGAGGCAGAGTGGAAGTCAGAAGAAGGAAAGGAACCGGCGAGAGACTGGCCGACGGAAGGTCGAATCGAGTTGAACAACTACTCGACAAGATATCGACCAGGATTGGGACTAGTCGTCAAACAATTGAATGCCATCATTGGACCTCATGAGAAGATTGGAATTGTGGGAAGGACTGGTGCAGGTTGGACAGAGGTTGCCCCTCTCTAAAAGATTCTGATTCAGGAAAGTCATCAGTGACATTGGCCCTTTTCCGAATGATTGAACCCGCAGAAGGAAACATCATCATCGACGGGGTCAATGTCAAAGAGCTCGGTCTACACGATCTTCGAGGACGGCTGACCATCATTCCCCAAGACCCTGTCCTCTTCTCCGGCACCCTCCGATTCAACTTGGATCCATTCGGCCGTTATCCGGACAGCGAAGTCTGGCGAGCATTGGAAATGGCCAATTTGAAACCTTTCGTCGAGCAGCAACACGCAGGACTGGAACATGAAATAAGTGAAGGGGGAGACAATATCAGGTACATGAGAAACAAAGAAAGTAGACAGGGGAATTCAGCGTGGGACAACGGCAATTAGTCTGCTTGGCAAGAGCTCTCCTGAGGAAGACGAAAGTCCTCGTACTAGACGAGGCGACTGCCGCCGTCGACGTGTCGACAGACGCCTTGATCCAGAAGACAATTCGAGAAGAATTTGCAGATGCCACCGTGCTCACAATAGCTCATCGTTTGAATACTATTTTAGACTATGATAGGTGGGATCCTTTCTGTGCACGTGAAAAAACGATGTTCCAGAATAATTGTATTGAGCGACGGTCGGATAGCGGAATTCGACAGTCCGAAGAAATTGTTAGAGAACAGAAGATCCGAGTTCTATGGGATGGCCCGTAAGGCTGGCCTCATCCATTAGAGAGATTCAGAGAGCTTATTTCCCCCTTTTTGACGAGTATCCCGTTTCTGTTGAATTGCCTCCATTTTCCTAATAAAATTCAATTATTTCTGATGATCTACCGGTTTTCTTTTGAGTGTTTTCCCTCTTTTCTAGTGTTTTCCTCCAAAAGTGCCTCCAACTACAACTGTGTTCACCCGTTGTGCCTATCCACCCCGAACAACCAGTCTCTTGGCCTCTGCCAACGACGACGACAATCCCCATTACAGCCCCCCAGGTAGCACTGTGACCTCCGATCGGTCCGGTTAGCTATTATAACACCTTTTCCCTTTCTAAGGTCAACATCACCGTTCCCTTTGTATGGCAATCTCTTCTTCTTCTTCTTTTAATCAAATATTGAAATAGAGAATCCTCGAGGACAGGCAGTACGTGACAATGGCCAGTCGTCGCCGATTCTTTTATTCCACGACATTATAGTTACACCCATTGGTTCCTCCTTTCTTGTCTTTCGAAATACTTTAAATACGCTGACTGTCGTATCTTGAGCGACGAGGCGCATTTGAATGGCAAGAGAGTAGCATCGTAGAAAAGGCGAGAGGAATTGAAACTTTCCCACCACAAAGAGAGTTGAGCCCCTTTTGAAAAGAACACCCATCCCTCGTCCTCGGCCGGCATGCCGTCTCTCCTCTTTTTCCTCGTCGCCTCCTCTTTCCTCAATGGTCACTTTATGCTTTTCTCTTTTCGAGTGGGCCGGTCTCTTCCTGTAGTCCTCTTCTCTCCTCTTTTATCCACCAACGAGACAAACCGCTTGGTTGTTTGATTCTCCCATGTCTTTTCTACTTTGTAAACAACAACTGATTAGCATCTTTTGACAGATTCCGCACGAAGATAACAAAAAGACAACCTTTCGACTATTTTCTCCCCTTTCATTTTATTCTTTTGACTGTACTGAGGTGAGCGGGGAGGGGAGGCTGGGTTCCTATCGCCGGCGGCAATCTTCCGAGGACGGGGCTCCTCTCACGGAACGGGGTACATTGCCCAAAACAGCGGCGATTACATCGGCCCCCCGGTCTAAAAAAGACTTCCACCTACTTTTGTTAGGAAGGAGTCATCCTCCGTTTTTTGACTTCCGCCTTCTTACCCATCAACTTTGCCCCGTTGAAACTGTCAGATTACAGTTGCACTCATCCTGCCCAAACTGGATTGACCAGAATAGTTCAAGTATATTTTGTTCTCTCTCACAGTCACACCATTTCCCTGGTCTTCCCACACCGCCATTCCAGGATGAGTCTCTTGGAACCATCAGCTGGTCTTTTCGACACTGGCGTCGAGTTGGATGTCGTCGAGCGCGGGCTTCGACGAGCACTCGGCACAACGAAGCGATGTGGACAGAATAAAAGCATCACTCGAATAGGAGAGAATCAGGTTAGCTAACTTCTTCCTTTCCCTTTTTATTCGCCTAATTAGGGCTTCTTTTCCCGTGTCGGTCTCCTCCAATGTCAATGGCCCGAGGGAACAAATCTGCCCAGCCACGTGGTAATCAAAGTAAGTCGGGAGATAATCCGGTAAACCTGCGCAGATTACAACTCTCCTGAATACGATTGCCATGAATAACAGAGGAGGCAAGAAGGGACTCGAAGTGGCTAAGAAAGACAAGCAAACCTGGAATAATAAAGCAGCCAAACTCAGAAAGGTAGCAACTGAGGAATATTGGAAAAGAATGCATTCCAGTGGCATAACAATGAAGTTCTCTTCTATGAGACAATCCAGAAATTGTCGTCCGTCGAATGCCTTCCTCAGCTTTACTGCGGTCGAAAATTTGACGAGGAAAACCAGGACATCGGTTTCGTCTGTATGGAATATGCCGATGGCTGTCACATCAAGCACATCTACGACAATCTCAGTTTGAAAGAAGTCGAGAAAGCCCTCGTCTCAATGGCAGAGATTCAGTCGATCATGGACAGGGTGCCAGAGACGAAACGACCTGACTTCGGAGTCAGTGCCTATGAAGAGCTCTACGCTGACATCCTCAACCAGGACGTGTTGTCTTTCCGCCTCGATGAGCTACGTCTCCTCGACCCATCGCTCTCCCATTTGATATCAGAAGCTGACTTGGAGGCGAGCAAGCTGCCATCGACGAAGATGGTCCGTCGCCTGCACGAAGATCTCGGCCTAGGCGCTGTTTTTGTCAATGGCGACATGTACAGTCCGAATTTATTGTGGAAGATTGATGAAAATGGAGAGTCCCAATTGCACAAAATGATTGATTGGCAGGTATGAGAATATTTTGCAAAGATCTTCTGTTTTCAGTTTTGTCATTATGGCTGTGCAGCCGAGGACATTGTCCGTCTCCTGATTACTTCGACATCGACTGAAGATAGACGAAATAGTTGGGAGAAATGGCTCCGATTGTATTACACCGAGCTGGAGAAGAGGATCGAAGTTGCTCCTTTTACATTGGAACAGGTTTTTAACTTTCCGTGTGACCCAATGATAGGGGTGATCTTTCCAGTTGACCGCCGCCTACCGCCAGCTGTTCTCCTTGGCTGCCTTCGCTTTTCTCGGGACTGTGCCCGAAGTCTATCGAGCGGCTACTCAAAACTGTTCAGAGGAAGAAAAGAGAAAGCGACAGCAGTCAATGGCCGCCAAGGTTAGAGGTCTTTTGGAAGATCTACTCGACTATGACAACCGGAAATGTGGATAGTCTGCACACTGTATATTATATTTGACTGTACATATTGGCTAAATAAATATAGTTTTATTCATCTGTTAACTTCTTAGAAAGCGCTCAAGACTCCCGCAAGAAGAAAATTCCGGCTCCTCGGGAATTGTGGGAGGATGACCCGACGAGCGGAATGGCAGTGGTTCGACAGTCCGTTGGATGGTGACCTGCTCGATCCGATGTTCAGATGTATGTCCAGAAGAACTCTGAGAATGGGACCTTCTCGACTCGGATGGCAACGACTCTGACAGCTCACGAATTCTTCTAGACAGTTCCTCCAATTCCAATGCCCTGTGACAATTAGTCGAGTGAGAGCGAAGGTCTTCCTACCTCTGACTATTAGCCCTCGATCCTTCCTCAGCCCTCCTGACGTCGTCGACGTGTTTCTTCTCCATGTCGGCCATTTCGTCTTCCAAATTTTTTATTTGGAAATCACGCGAGTTGATTTTCCTTTTCAGGGCATCAACTTTGTCGGCCAGGAGAATTTTCTCCTCTCGAAGGGCTCGATTCTCATTGGATAAACTTTTTGACAGGGCTTCCAGAGCTTCCAGTTCTTTTTGAGATCGACTCCTCTCATTTTGGATGCTCTCGTCAGCTTCCCATTTACCGGCCATCTGAAGAGGTGACTAGACCCAGAAAAAAAGATACCTCTTGTTCCAATGCCTCACATCTGCTCTGCAATGCTTTCAATCTCTCTTCCAGGATACCAATTGTCGTCAGATGAGCCTTTACGTTTAGTCGAAGCTGTAGAGTCGGTATTCTTGTGGTATTCTCCTTCCTACCTCAACAATTTGCTCGTCTTCGACTCCTGTTCGTCGTTTTTTCGTGCTCTCCTCTTTCCATCTCGTCACTTCATATTCCATCCTGGCAATTTCCATTGTAATTCTTGAATTCTCTTCAATCAGTCGAGTATTTTGCTCTGTCGTCTGAACAGAGGTCATTCTACTTCAGGCCGGTCATTACCTGTTGCATAATCCTGTTGTCATTCGATCTTTTGATCTGTTCTTCTCTTAATTGCCTCTGCAGCAGTTGTATCTCCACCTCAAACCGTCCTTTATTGATAACTTTGTGTTCCTTACCATCGCTTCTTCTAATTGTTTCGACTTTTCGACCACTTTCTCCCGTATTTCTTCGTTAGCTTCTCTGGTCCTTTCTACTTCCATCAGCAGCGATCTCTGCTTCTCGTCGTGCAACTTTTCCTCTTGTCTACATTCAGCCAATTGAAGCTAAATTCACTTTTCAGTAAAAGAAAAGCCTCTTACCTTAACAGTGGCCAGCTCATTATTAGCCGCCCTCAACTTTGCTACCAAAGCATCACGTTCATTTTCAATCCGGGATATTCTGCTTTCCTTCTCTGCCAATGTCGGAGTGAGGTCGTCGAGTCTCCTTTGCAATTCCAACATTTCCTCCATCATTGCTCTTTTATCTCGGGAATCCGCTTCTATGACAAGGGTTGATCTATTGAAAACCGCTAACCTGATCGTGAGCTCAAATCCGACTCGGCTTCCCTCAACCGAAGCTGTAGTTGACTGACTTTCTCTTCATTCTGCTTGGATATTTTCATCTGTTCCTTCAGCCTTTCGGACAGTACTCCAACTTCCTGGTTCTTGTCTTCTAATTGTTGTAACAATGCTGTGTCAACTCGCCGCTCATCCGATATAAAAACTTGCGATGATCGGCCACTGCAAAGTTGTCATCAGACATTACATTTTTTACCTGTCCCTTGCCGAGCTCCTCATCTCCCTCAATTTATCCAAAGATACTGCTCCCGGTGTGGTCAGCGGTGCTTCTCCTGTCCTCCTTGTACTTTGCTGCTCTGCCCGCGATAACCTCTCCTGAATGATCTTCTCCAAATTTGGATGGAAATCCGGCAGTCGACACCAATCTTTTCCATTCAAGGAGACTTCATTTCCTCTGGCCAAAATGGTTCCAAATTCGTCTACTTGTCGACTCTGAGCAGGTTGTCCTCCACCCTGTTCGCCTTGTTCTCTTTTTAGGAAGAGATTTTCTAATTCGAGGAGCTGGACTTGTTGCTCGAGACTCTTTGTATATTGATCTTTTGGGTCGGGTGCTGTTTCTGGACAATGACAAGCCGTTCTAGAAGGAAGAATTGTCTGCGTCGATGCAAAAACACTACCTTTGTTGAGCTGGGATGACGGCTCTTGGCAGATTTCCAATGCTGCCAGCTCGTCGAATTGTCGTCGTCGAAGGCCTTCTCGGCTCATTGACCACCGACCGTCCCCTCACCACTAAATTACCCGTTTTAGGAGGCGGTCCCATCTTCATTTTCTGCCTAGAAATTGAATATAAAAATAAAAAAGGAGTCGATGTAAACAAGAGGTCAGTAGTGGCCAGCGGGCTGGTCATTTGGTTACCATGGCTGCCGTCGCCGGATCCCGTCACGCACACCTGTCTCTTCCGGACAGCAGATTAATCATCGAGACCTTTATTAGACAACTCTCAGTCTCATTTAAATACAAAAACAATTAATAGCTGATTTCTTCCTGAACTTTTCGTTGTGAGATCTTTTTGGCGGCTTTCTTTGTTGTTTTGACCATTTTCTCTCCGAGCATACTGTAGACCATATCGATGATGGACTCTTTCGGATTACGGTATTTCATTCCGAGGAGTCGAATTGACTGAAAAACACATTTTGTTATTCACTTTCAAAGGAATGTCACCTTGGAGTTGTCAAATCGCAACAGGGGGCCGACTCGATGTCCGATCGAGATGGCCTGGGGATCTATCTTCATGGCGGCGTAAAGTCTGAAGACCCAATTGGGAGCCTGGATCGGGGAGACGTGGTATCCCAACGGGACAAATTCCTCTTCCAACCAGCGAGTCCAATCTCTCATCCAAACTGACTGGCTCGTGATAAGAATTCTTTCTCCATCAGTTTCCGGCCTTTTCAGTGCTTTCGCATGAGCAATGGCCACATCGCGGACATCAACGACTCCAAGGCTGACCTTTGGGGCAGCCAGATATGTTCTGATGTCGAGCATTCGGGTGACGACTGTGGCACTGCCATGCTCACAATTGGATAAGACTGGTCCTGTCACGAATGTGGGATTGAGGACGGTAAGGGCGAAGCGATCGGAGCCGAGGCTGCTCCAATAATTCCACGCGGCTTTCTCGGCGAGAGTCTTCGACCTGGCGTAATACTCGACGCCTGGGTTGTCGAGATCTGACCAACAGGTCTCGTCAAAGACGCGGGAACTGTTCTTATGGCCATCTATAAACAGAAATTAAAAAAATCGGTTAAAAGAGGACTTACCATTGATGGCAGCACAGCTGCTTGTTAGGACAACTTTCTTCACTTCCGGACATTTTGCAGCCGCGCGGAGAACATTCAACGTTCCCTCGATGGCGGTTTTTACAGTCGAAGCATCGGCTACAATTGGCCACGGTGATGCTACGTGTAGAATGTAGTCACAACCCGAAATAGCACTGAATGGACCTCTTTGATTGCGTTCAGTATGACTCACTTTTGCCAGCTTTCGGGGACGAGGAGATCTGCTTCAACAAGCTCGAGCCGCTCATCCGCGAAGGGAAGACGCAGCAGGGGAGCCACTTTCTGTTGATTTCGGCTGCTCCGAACAGTTCCACGGACATGATAACCCCGTTGGAGAAGTTCTTTGACACAATGGAGGGCCAGATAGCCACTGGCTCCTGTCACAAGAACGGCTGAAAATGGACTGTGATCAGGGAAAAGGCGACAAAACCCACTTTCAGTCGACATCGTCGTGGAATGAGGTCCAGTGCACTTTGTTTTGCAATCAGGTAAACTTGATTCGGAAAACAGACTGAAATCATCACACAAATTTCAAGACTGTCGGGAGAAAAGACAAATATTCGAAAATACAAAACATAATTGGGGATAGAGGCAGGTCAGAAAAAAAAGAGAAATCTGTCTTTTTAACCCGGTCGAGAGACCTGATTGACGGTGTTTGATGACCCAATTTGGCCAGCTCACCGTTGGATAACAAAGTTGGAAAGGGGACACTCGGCGAAACAAGTACAATATTTTGTCAGGTACAGATTCCACAGAATGAATGGACTCAAAAGGAGACGAAAGCAGTCGGGTTGTCAAGGTGTTGTTGTGGTCTATTGTGGGGACAAATTTGAGTGGGAGGAGTCGAAACAAAATAGAATAGTGACCTCGAGAAGCCAGTTGTCTTCTCTTTTCTATGTTGTCTTCATCTTGTGACCAGTCATCTTATGGTCAACTAGACGTCGACGATGGCGTGTAAGAGAACAGAAATGACAAGGGTCATTTAAACTAGCAAATCGACCATTTCAGATGTGGCAAGAAAGGTTGTTGGGTACACTTTTTTGTATTCGTCAGAGAAGAACTTTTCGATCGCAATTACCCGAAAAAGAGAAAGAGTACAGTCTACCCGATCGAGTCAGAACAAGAAATGCCTCGATTGTTTATCCGAGAAAGGCATGGTCTGATCCCCATCGGATTTCAAAACTGGACTTATCCTTCCACTAAAAACAGCCCAGTCTCGTTCTCTGTCTATCCGAAAGATTGTCTATCAATAAAGAAAAAGCTGTGTGGTGTGGTGAGGGAGAAACACAACTTTCACTTTCGGAAAAGTATTACACTTTCGGGTGGTAAGCATTGATGACGACGGCGAGAGAGGAATGGACACCAGGGTCGACAGCTGCAGAAGATGATAAAGAACAAAAGAACATCTCGCGGGCGTGGTAGCCTTCGCCCAATTCTCTCTTATGGTCAAGGAGACGACGAGAAGTAGGGCTTTCCCCAGCCGGAAAAGGACGGGTACAAATCACACCGAGTATGGCAGTTGCCATGATGGATGGCGTCAATGGACGGAAGGAAGGTCACTCACAAGATGACAAAAAGAAAGAAAAGAAACTCTTCATTTGAGAAAAAGGAAAAGGAATGAGCAAGTGGGAAGAGAAGAAAGATTATTCGAGGTCGGGATGGATGAAGGAGAGGACACCACCGACGAGATGAAGACTGCCAGTGACGAGAATGTCGACCGGCTCGTCGATGGTTCGGACCCAAGACATCAAGGCGGCGATACAAGTAAAGACATGTGTCTCCTGAAATATCAAAAACTCGTTTACAAAACGCCGAAATTGTTGCAGAGTCTGTCGTCATCCTAATAAACAACCGCCGCCCTTCTTTCTTCGACTGTCGACTTACCCCTCCAGTTGTCAACTCGTTCCATGTTTCAGCACAAACTTTACTCCTCGTCAACTGGTCCGACGTCGACTGGTTCAAATTTGTAACGTCGGATTTTAAGTCCTGTGACAGTTGCAGGACAGTCGGCGAGAAGGCGGCCACGTCGATGTCAAGGTCCTATAAATTCCCGTTTTCTCTCGTTTTTCTCAAGTAATCTACCTTCAGTTTGGGCAGTAGGGTGGCCGGGTTTCTGTCTGCCGTACACTGGAAGATGAGAATCCTCTTTCGACGTGGTTGTCCGACCATTTGTTCCTGGAACCAAATGGCGCACATCTGAAAAGACGAGTGGTTGCCATCCCAGGTCAGAAGTTATGCCTCCATGCTTTTCGGGGTGTGTGCCCCGTCCAGGAAATACCGGGCATTTTTGCAGTCGACTATTTGACTTCGACCCGGCCAATGACAGTCGGAAACAGCTTGTGCTACCGTCGGAGAAATTTTAAACGGTTCTCCATAATTCCAGGGATCTTTTCCGTTCAATTTATCTGTAAATAAATTGCTGATTGCCAAAGGGTGGCCTACTGTCATTGCCCGTTTCCTGTAGCCATACTCGGACGAGCTGAAGTGCCAGCGACACATTCAATTTCTGATGGCGACCCGCAATTCCCAGACTGACGCCTTCTGGTGGCCAAGAATACGACGAGAAATCAGGGGCCAGGAACAAGGGAGCCTAGGAAATTTCTCCTTTTCTGTTTCCAACATTTTCTTACATTTTTCTCTTTGGATTCTTTTTCATAAACTTCCATAGCCGAAGAAATTGGAGGAGTTACAACCACCGGTACATTTTCTTTGATAATACCCGCCTAATTTTTCTTTTTATGCAAAATAAATGAACTCCACCTTATGGTAAGCAATTTCGGGAATTGTCTCGCCTAAAATCGAAGTATGATCAATATCCAACGTCGTTATTCCACAAACTTTTGGTTTTCTAAAATATTTTTGAATTTTTTTACGGTGAAGACCAACCTGATAATATTTGTGCAATCATATCGTCCTCCGATTCCTACTTCAATAATAGCCACGTCAACCTTTTCCTCGAGAAAAACATGAAATGCCATAAGAGTTAAAAATTTAAAATAAGGGGGCATTTGATCCTTTTCCCTAGACTGAGATATTTTTTTATTTTTGGAATATTGTAAGTGTCAACCTCTCTCAGCTTATTATAAACTTTGAAGAAATATTCCGTGAATTGTTCCTCGCTAATAGGCTGAGAATTAATACGAATCCTTTCTCGAACATGAATTAAATGAGGTGAGCTAAAAAGATGGAAATTTATACAAAATAAGGGAATAACCCACGTATAAAGACCTGTTTTGTATCCTTGAGATCGTAGAATTGATTCAACAAAGGCACAAGTTGACCCTTTTCCTTTGGTTCCGCTTACATGAATTGTATTTAATTTATCAATATCATCTAACTAATTTTAACTAAATTATTAGAAAATTATAAATACCTGTAATCCTGAAAGAATTAAAAATGCTGATGTTTCTTGGACATTTTTTTCTGGAACCATTTCTCTCCTTTCTCTCATCTTTGAAATTGTGGCGGCATTTGATTGAAGACTGTTGAGATGGAGAACCGCCGACTGCCAAGACATATAAATAAAAAAACGGAGAACAGACCTGGTATCTGGTTAGACCTGGTTCCTCGAGCGTCTCTGGCATCAATCTCGGCGATCCAAGGCTAACTTGGGCGGCAATGACAAAGCGAGGTTGACGCAGAAGCTGTAGGAAACAAAAACTCCCCCGATCAAGAAGCATTTCAAGTAGAAAGAATCACATATAGAGAGACTGCTGGCTGAATTATCCTTGTCTCATATTTGATTGTAAAATTATTTCCCCGATAATTTTTGTTAAATCTTTTTTGAATTCTATTTCACTAAATTTTTAAGCATAAATGGCTACACAGGGTAAAAAGTACAAGGTCGGCGAGAAGATGGTGAAGGAACTGATAGGGAAGCCAAAAAAAGGTGAGGTTTCAGTCAGAAGACGAAGATGGATGCATACGGACAACGGAAAAACGACGAATTTGTATTTTTGGTAAAAGCGATGGAAAAATAAGCATAAGAGCGCGTGACTGAAGAGAAAGGATCTTCTAGATTCTAAAAATCCACTAAGCGTAAATTCTAGATTTTATAAAAAATATTACCTACTTTTTATTCCGTCAACTACGAAAATGTTATTGCTAACGAGACTAATCGATAAGGAAACGCGCCATAGATACCGATAATGACTGATAACCGAGTCAGAGAACAGCACAGGTAACCTAGACGATTTATGGAGAAAATAACCTACAAAAAAAGATTCTAGCTTTGCTAGACAACAAAAAAATGGAATGAATATAACCGTGATGAGCACGAAAATGACTTCTACCAGTAATGAGATCAGTATTCCTGGAGAACCTTTGTAACCGGTTTCGTCTGGGTCTTGAAGGAAATGAAACAATTCCAAAACAATGACACCAATTGGACTAGAATCACACGATAATGCAGAGGAACAAAGTAGAAATTAACAGTTTGTACAAAAGGCCAAAGCTGAAATAAATTTATAAATTAAAAAAAATACAAATCTTACCATAAGGCTTCGGCTATAAACAACCCACCAATCTTCTTTCATTTTATTAACAGATTTATCAAGAGAAAAACCTTCCAATAAACGCAAAACAATTAAAATTCCTGCATTTATTACAGGAGCCATAACTGTCTGAAAGTGAAAAGTAAAAATTTAACTGCCAGGAAAAGTCTAACCTGATCAACAAAAACTCTTGTCAACGGTAAGAATTTCTTAGGACCAATATGTACTCTTTGCTCTAAAAAGCGGAACCATCGTGCAACAATGGGCGCCTGAAAAATAATAAAGACAGAAAAAGACTACTTACAACAAAAAATGATGCAAGTACAAAAAATCGACCAGTTCTTTTCCAATCTAATTGATTTATAGACTTTTTCTCAAATACACATTGACACATAACATCACCGGCACCTGATATAACACCTAAAAACTGTATAATTTAAAATAATCTAAAATCAAACTTACCCGAAGCAACCATTTGCGTTAGAAGAGGTCTTCTTTGAAGAGATGCATTGAAAGCTCGTAGAAGCATCGTTCTGAAATGAACTCAGACTAAAAGATCGAAATGTTGACGAAAAAATGGCAACTCCAGACTATGAAAACAAGGACATGGGGACAGAGAACAAGAGACGAGGCGACACAAGTGCAGTAAATAGTAAACACTCGGGGAACGTTGAACGATAACAAACAGCTAAAAACCATAAGTGAGATAGAATTTTACATAAATTTCACTATTTTTCTTTGAAATATAGCTCATTATCGAAATATGATCAGATTTTGAATTGATTGAATTTGTTTATCAAAATAAATAAGTCAAGTGATTGAAAAAGATAGAATAAGACGATAATGGAAAGGGGAAAAACAAAGACAAACAAAGAGAAAGATGGCGTGTTGCGTAATCTTACCGCCTCGAGCATCTTTCCGTTTTTGGGGGTCAAATGACCGCAATGTTCGTCGTCTGCTGCGCTGCAATGAAACATCAACGTCGATCTACCGGTGATTTCTGATGTTTAGACAAATGCTATAAATTACTACAAAAAATAC
Organism: Oscheius sp. DF5033; assembly: GCA_964036215.1. NCBI lineage: Eukaryota > Metazoa > Nematoda > Chromadorea > Rhabditida > Rhabditidae > Oscheius > Oscheius sp. DF5033. The sequence goes on from CAXIWN010000006.1 coordinate 4,080,184, forward strand.
ACGACAAATGCTGAAAAAAAAGAAAGATGAAAAAAAAAATTTTATTTCATAGCATGGCCAATGCTGGCGCAACTGGATGAAGTTTTGTTTGTGTTTTATAAGAAAGGAAGCAATTCCAGAAAAGGCCGACAACTTGATAAAATATGATCCTCATATTTAGAGGAAGAAGGTAAAAACTTATCAAAGAAGCAACTGGCCAGACCTAGACGGATTCAGTTTTTACTTTTACATAAAAAATATTACCTTCAATCCGTTGCTCCAAATTATCCACCAGTCTTTTTTCATTTTTTCGATTGATTCTGTGAATGAATAGCCTTCCAATTTTCGTAAAATAGTCAGATTACAGACTGTTACTATTGGAGACATACAAATCTAAAGGAATTTTTCAATAGAAAATATGGTAGGGCTTACAATATCGACCAAAACTCTTTTGAGTGGCAAAATTGTTGGATGTCCTCGTGTAATTTTAGTTTGTAAAAATCTAAACCATAACGAACCCATTGGGGCCTGGAATTATGTTGTTTAGGGAAGGGAATTACTTACTAGGAAACAGGTGGATGTAAGGAAAAAACGAGCCGTTCGGGAAGGATCATATTGATGGAGACTACGCCTTTCCACTCCAAATTGACACAAAAGATCTCCACTCGAAGTTATGCAGCCTGTCAAAATAAATCGATGGAAATGGGTCAATTACCAGCTGCTATGACTTGAGTCAGAAGGGGCCTCTTCTCTAGAGATCGCCGAAGAAAGGCGAGAATCATGCAGAAGAGGGGCTTAGACAATGGAGAAACGGAACGAGATAAGGCATGACGTCGTCAGGAGGACAACAGCGTGACTCCAACGTATCCGGATTCATTTTTTTACTGCTTTCAGATAGATTCTATCCTTCTAATAAAGAGAATTTTATAGGTCAATCCATAAAATAGAACAACAACAGAATTTAAAAAAATATTTATGTAAAACCTAAAATAACCCGACGTGTTTCTTTGGCAATTGATTGCTGGATGATATGACACCAGGATACACCCGAAAATGATATCTAAGTTGGCTGCTTTTTAAGCAGTGGCTGGATAAATTTAGCAATGATTTGATCATTGAGTAGATTGCTTTTATAGGGCTTGGCCTCTTCTTCTTTCTTTTTCTCGTCGACATTTTCTTTCGCCACTTCTTCTGTTTCTTCTTCAATTTCTCTCGCAGTTGTCACATTTTCTTCGACTGATTCAACTTGATTCACTTCTTCCAAGTGTCGAGTTCTCTATAATTTGAATAATTTCCTCAAAAAGGATAAAATCTTACCGGATTTCTCAAGACAACTGTCCGTGTAATAATTCTTATATCATATTCCTGACAGATCTCTTCTTCCGTTCGATTGGACAACAACTCAGCCACACAAATGGCGGGCAACGGACGTGGACCTCGACGTCGATACCAAAACTGAAAAATATTATATAAAGCCGTATAAAAATCAAACTAACTCCATCTTTTGGTCTAATCGGCTGTTCGACGGGCTCAGGCGCTGCGTCTTCGCCTTTCTGTTTTCTTTGCTTCTCCGCTTCTTGTTTAGCTTCTTCTCGTTTTTTATTTTCTTCATTTTTAATTAAACTCAATTCGAAAATCCAACGAACGTCATCATACAAACCTACAATTTATAGAAACAATTAAAATAAATAAAATAATGGACATACCAATAATTCGCATTCCGTCGACGGGTTCTTCGTATTGTGCCACAGTTGTGATTGGCTTCTTTTCTTCTTTTACCGTCGTTTCCTCCGCTTTCTGTCTAATTTCAATTGGTTTGCCTGTCCGTATCTTGGCATATCCTTCTTGTAATTTCAGTCTCATCTCGCGTTCTTCTGGCAATTCAATTCGGATGGCCGCCTCGGCTTCTCGTCGCTTTTCTTCTCTCTTTTTCTGTTCCTCGGCCAATCTCTCCGGAATTGTCATCACCAAATGGCTGTAATCTCTAAAATTCAATGAATAAAATTTAAAAATAATTCAATTGACCTCTTCTTTCTAATTCGAGCTAAAGATCTGACAGGTGGCTCCGTGTCGTCGCTGCCATATCCCAAAACTTCTCGAATGACGGCCGGATCGGACGATGGTTCCATGAATATCAAGTATTTTGGTTCATCTGTTGTCGGTGCTGGTTCTGTCTGAGTAAGGGAATCCTGACTGATGGATGCCGACGAGTTCGAATGACTACTTGGAGGCGGAGTATCTGGCAGGGCTGGTGGATCTGCTACCGGTTTTTCTTCTAGATATTCTGAAATCTACCTTATTATTTTAAGAAAAGCAGTGTTCACCTTCAAGATCATTCTGACACAGTTGGATGGATGTCCCTTCTCTGATACCGAAAATGTCTTCCCAGATGTCTTTCTTCGTCTCCTCCGCGGGTGTCGGCTCCTTCGTCTCGATAGCAGTCTCCGTCGAGTCGACACCGATCAGCGTCGCCTCTTCTATTTTGGCGTGGCGATTTAAAGGTTTAACTAAGTACATTGGACGGGCTGCCTTCTGAAGATATCTCGATAAAATGAAGGAAAATAGAGAACAGCCTACTTTATATTGATAGGGAGTGCCATTTTTGAGGAAGTCAATCTCGATGACTCGCCACGGATAGCTGAACGTGTCCAGATTCTTACAGGCAACGAAGTGGACTCGATTTCCTGGGACTATTTGTTGCTTGAAGCTCTGCGGGAAAGACACAATCGGGAAGTACATAAATTCGCCGGGTCTGTCGTCCGCCTCCAAAAGGGCGTTTTGAAACGGGACCACCTGAAAGATATCCAGTCAATTAGAGAGAATTAGCTAGCTTACATGGATAATGGTTGCCTGCCCACTGATCAGTGGATTCATTTGGTCAATTGTCAGCAGAAGTTTCCTGACATTTGTGCCGGGGTCGCCATTCTCTCCGCCATCTGACATCCACCGTGGCGCTCTTATCACCGTACCCAAAAATGTTCGACCAGCCATGAATTCTCCTTTGCCTGGTTCCTAAAAAATACAAATAAATGAGGAAGAGAAACAGTTACCTGATATTCTGGGACACAGCCAATTGTCGTCGACTGGATACATTTCATGGCCCATTCTTTGGAGAATAAAACCGGCGAGATCAAAACAAAATCACCGCTCTAAAGAAGAAATAACATGAAAAAAAGGATCACTGACACTGTCGGTAGCTAATTTTGGCTTGTGAGGATCACTGGAAAGGGAAGCCATGCACAGCTGCTCCAATTCTTTCACCGGTGCGGCTGTGTAGATGGACATCTTCAGAATTCGTACCAAATGGGGCTCTTTGTCATCTGCCGGGGTATATTTACATGAGAATTCAATCTAAATTGATGCCTTATTTTGATAAAAGAAAGCTAACTTTAGTCCCTGGCTCGAGCTTGAGTCCGTCTTTCGATCTCGCCGCGCTGGCCACCGTCTGTCCGTCGATCTCCGTACTCCCGTCAAAATAGAAATGTGCCATCGACTGGCGGAGATTCTTTTCACAAATGACTTCACCGTAGATGTCGTCTACCCAGATGACCGTCGCAATCGACTCGTAATCCTGGCAGACTGCTTCCTGTTCCCAGTTATGATTCTTTGGTGCCATTCGTGTCGGTGGTGCAGGCAGGAGCGCATTGTGACGAGCTCGGGGAGGATGGTGACTGCCACGATGGAAATTATGACCTCCTCCTCGATGACTTGGCTTCAGATTGTGGTGGCTGGGCAGTGAAGTATGTGGTCGATATCCCTCTATAACTCAAATAAATCGAAAAGAAATCGACTTACGAGAATGAAAGGGAGTACTCCCTCCGCGGGAATATTGAAAAGGCTGTCTTTTATTTATATTAGGATTCATTCTAGCAACTATTGTATATTTTCATAGAAAAACTGAAAAGAAAAACATTAGAAAATGCGAAAAAGAGGAAAAGAGTCTTTAAAGAGAAGGCAGAGCACAGAAATCCGATGGTTACTGGCAGAGACGCAGAGTGGGTCACTGACTTTGCCACTAGAGAGAACTCACTTCAGAAGCTGACAATATTCAACAGTTTCTTGGATAATCTGGACATGACCGGATAGTTCGACAAGACAAGAAGACAAGCTGCTTTCGACAACGACGCGATAACACCTCGGGCAAAACTTTTTCCGCTTTTTGAAGCTAATTGAAACAATTCATTATGAGAAAGTTGTTTAATAATTCTTCCATCCTGGTTTATCCGCCACCGGTGTCTTTTCCTTTTCCTTCGGTGGCCGCGACGTCGACCGCTCTTTCCGACCCTTCGACGGCTTTCTAGCTACCCGCTTGGCTGGATTCTCGGCCGTACAACTCCGTTGATGCACTTCAATCCGATCTTCCTATCCTCTTATTATTCTGGATTTGCATTTCAAACTTACCCCAAACCGTCGTCCACAATGTTCACAGACGACCATCAAAGCTTGCGCATTCTGCCAAGCGGCTTCATTAGTCGCCTCGACGTCGACAGTTTTCCCATCTAAAAAGGGAAATTGACGGGGCGTGAGGGCAGCTGAACTCGCGGGTCAACTTTTTCATAAAGTGCAAGCTATAGTGAAGCCGATCTCATTAGTCAGATCTATTTCAACACAGAAAGATCAAATTATGAACTCGACGTCACAAGAGGATGAGATGTTCCTTGGTTACCCGTGTATTTTTCTAAAAACGGACCTGCTTCCATGACGATTACTGGCCTTTTTGGGGGGTCACGTCTTTTACTCTTCGGCAGTCGGTTGTTTTCGATGTGCCACTTCTCCAGACATTGCGGCTCATGAATTCCTACATTTTCCTCTTTCTACTTCCTTTTTCCTGGACATACCAATACTTTTCGACCCAAATTGTCGACCACAAATGTAACAGAAGACGGTCGGCGGTGGACGATTAGCCTTTGGAGGGCCAGGCTTGAAATTATCCTGGAACGGGAAGTGAGACAGTTGGAGAAGAGCTCATACCATTGGACGAGAAGAGAATGCGAGCTATGAATGAGGAATGGGGAGGAGAACAGAGGAGAGGAAATCAACGACACCCAGTCGCCCAGGAAACGTCGATTGCTCGGTGCAATGCCGGCAACTTTAAGAAGAGAAACATTCAACCCCTGGGGAGGATAGAACCAATTTCGGAGACTACTCAACAGGTCCTAAACACAGCTATAAAACCATTTCCTATTTCCTAAATGGGGGTTCCTTTGAGGAATCGAGTCGAGAAGGAATACTTTATGGCACCCTAAGAGGATGAGGTACATGTCTTCTTTTATGTACAATAATAAATAAGTCGAATCATTGTCAGAGATGTGTCCTTCCGATGCTAGCTGATTCCGGAGGATCGGGGAATGGATCGGTGTAGTCTCTCTCCATTGCATCTGAACGCGTGTTTTGCAGAGAACCGGATGGCTTATTGGCTTACTGTTGACCTGTGCGCCCTTTTCCGTTATCGGCAGATTCTGCGTCAGCCGAGTTCGTCGAGCCATTCTTTCAACCCCGAAATAACATACGGCCGCGATAAGCGAAGTGACCACCATTATGGCCAGATGCCAGGTGAGTTCCAACTTTGAGGAATAAAAGAAAGCGGCACAGGAAAGGCCAGACTGGTAGAATTTGAAGATGGCAAAAGCCTGACTGGACTTGTGGGGATAGACATCACAAAGGAGGGAATAGATCTGGGTATTCCAACAGGCATCTCCAAATCCGAGAAGGCCACCACAAACCAGAGCAAGGGCTACTCTGAAATACTAATATTGCTGCCTATCTGTTTTTCCTTACGAAGGTGTGATGATTCCTGTTCCTTCAGTCGAGTGAAGAGATGCTTCCGGTGGGAAATTAAGGAAGACGCCGACGAAGACGAGAAGATGGACAACAGTTCCCAGGAAAATGATCGAATCCCTTCCAATTTTTCTGGTTCGGTCACCAAGAATTCCGAAAAGCAACCCGGCTGAATTTGTCGTTTTCGGGAAATATCAAATGAACAAACCAGTAATCTGACCAACACCAGCACAGATCGAATTCAACGCCAAAAGGGAGTTCGTATTGCTGCCGAGCTTTTTAGTGAAAGAGATACAAGTCGGGAAAATGCCTAAATAAATACCCTGATTGCATTTTCACAAAGGGCGGGACCTGTCCAGAATGATTGTTCAATTCCCGTATAGGCGAAGACAAATGCCAACAGAAGCATCTTCTTGGTGGCCATCAGTTTGAACGTCGATACTGAATCATTTTGCTCACAGCCACGGAAGAAACTTACGTGTCAGTTCCTGGTAACTCCCCGTGAATTTTCCCTTTTCTGGGTAAGGAGGAGTCCTTAACAAGGCCAAAATGACAGCAGCAATGATGGAGACGACGGTAAAACAGGCATAGAGGAGACGGACCGTGTGCTCGGGGATATTATCCGTGGTATCGGAAGAATGAAACACGACGAAGAGGAAGATACCACCACCAACCAGGCTAAAGGCTCGGATGTCTTGCCCTAAATCGACTCACCATCCTTCAGAAAGTCCCCACAACATGGCGCTGTTTCTGCCAGTCGTCTTCTCATTACAGTTCATCGAGAGATATGTTCCCTGCCCTGTCCACAAAACTTAATTCTTCCTGGTCAATTGCCAGCCTCCTTCAACTTACTGGCTGCTCCAATACCCAATAAAGCGCTCGAAATATAGAGATAGACTTCATTGAGAAAGAGAAATCCAACTTGGAAGACCGTATAGCACAGGGTGCCGAGGACCATCGCCCATTTTGGACCAACAATACCCACAACTGGAGCCGCAATAAAATTGGCCAATGTGAATGTGGCATAAATTATAGATAAACTGAAATAAACAAGAAAATAATAAAGAGAAAAGAAGAGATTGCCTGTAGTAGCCGGCATGTTTATTGATACTGGCCCGATCGGCAGCGCTTGCTATCACAGGTTCCTCAATAAAACCTCAAAATATATAATTATTAGTAAAAAGGGAAAATACCTTGAGAATTGAAAGCGAAGAAATTGAAAAAGAATCCGATGCCCAGTTGGATCACATTGAACGTGGCGAGGTCTATCAGACCCATGGTCTACCTACCCTGGAAATGATCGAATACGTCAAACGGCGAACAAACTGGATTCGACTGCCAACGGCAAGTGAAAAGGGAAACTGTTTTCTTTTTTGGGAAAAAGTTTCTTTTGTAAGGACACCTGTACTGGGAGGAAAAGAAAAGGATGGTGAATACTAGAAAACGGGAAGAAATATTGATGTCAGCTGATCGGCCGGTGGTCTACCAAAAAGATGGCGAAGCGAAACGGACACAGTCAACAGAAAGAAGAAACATTCTGGAGATCATTTGGAACAGCTAAACGGGAGGAATTGTATAGTCCCGATAGGCCCCTGTTATCATGGAGTGTCCCCACACGTGTCTGGTTGCAAGATTATCCTTTTAGAAGTAGACGGAGAGCAGAGGAGGGAAGGCGGTCGACGAGCCGGTCGACCGGCAAACGTCCGGCATTGTCTTACGTTCTAATCTGGCGGTTGGACAGGAACACCGCGGAAACAAATGCCTCGTGTTCTTTTGGATTGTCTGCAAAATGAGGAACAGGACTTGATACTAGAAACAAGGCAGGGGGTTTTATTTCACGGAGGCTCTTTTGTGACCATCACAGATCGTCTTTCATCAGGACGCAGTGTTTCTCCTTCCGTCTACTAAGCGGTTGCCTCGGATCCTCTCCTTTTCCTGAAAAGGCTATACATTCCGTGTGTTTTGATGCCTGGCTGTAGCTTCCTGGTAAAGTGGGTGGGTGGAGATGAATCCATAGGACGATGACTGTTTGAACAGATCTCTGTTCCGCCTCCTGAATATGAATTCTGCTCTCCCTCGTCGAAAACAGCAATTTCCTTTTGTTACCCAGCTTGTTTTTCTCCAGTCAAATATTGTCCTACTACTCCAGGTCAGAATGAAAAGGATGAGTTTATATCTGACGTCAGTCCCACACGCGCTTCACTCCTCTGTTTATTTCGCCTCACGGGCTTAATTGACACAATTCCATCTGCCTCTCCCGCCATCACCGTGCACCGAATCTGAACTCTCGCCTACGCCACGAGAAGCGTCACATTCCTTAATCAATTTTTCACGAAGAAGATGTACTCGACGGATCATCTGATGGTGACGACGACGCTCCTATTTTTGTTGTTCCTTTGTTGTGAGAGAATGTCGTCTCTTTTCTGATCTCCTTTCTGTATTACAGTCTCTTTTCCCTGCAGCTGGAATGATGTTCCTGGCTTTTTTAATCTTCTTATGAATCATGTCCTCCTCATTTTGTAACAGATCACATGGATCTCCTCCTTCTTTCGACGTCAGTCCCCGTTCTCACCGTCGACGGTCCATACAGTCCATATTCCCACCCCCGTCGAAGATAGACAAAGATCCCCCGACACTCTTCTCGATCCCCCAATTTTCTCCGAATTCTGTTTGTTTTCTTTACTTTCTTCTCCTTCATTTCGCCCGAGGTTGAAATCTTTCACAAGCAAGTGAGCTCGTCAAATTGAGTCATACGCGTCCTTTGGCCATGTGCCAGCTCTTTTCGCAATACAATTTGTTTCTCCTGATCGACTGTTTTCAAGGAAATTGAGCTCGATGTTCATAAATAGAGGAAAATGAGAGCAGCAGTCGTGAATTTTTGATGTCGCGAAGAGTTGATGAATATTAGAGAGACCACAGAGATTTGCAGCTCAATTTTAGAGCCGGTAGAACTTTGGTCGATTTCTGGACAGGCGATGACTATCGATGACACATCGACACTTCCCTCTTGTGCTGGAAATATCCCCGACTGCCAGGAGATACGTCAGTCTCCAAAATATTTATCCATCTCTGTTCATTGTAACCTTGTATATTTGCCCAGGCGCATCATTTTCGCAGGTAGTAATATCAGTCATCGTCTGACTTTCATCCTCCAAATGAACCAACATCTGTGCATGGCCTCCTTCTTTCTTCGTCCGTATGCTCGATTATACAAAGAGACCACGTCATCAGTGCGGCCGCACCCATCCCAGGTGCATTTGTCCTGTTCCGGTTCATCTCATCCCCTTTTCCTTCTCTTTTTCTGTTGCTGCTCTTCATTTTTATGAAGGAGGGCGGGCATTCCCTGTTCTCAGTGCACCAGCACCCGCTAGACTGCCACCTGACACTCTGCCTCCCTCCTGCGGGTGGAGCTAATTCCACAATTCTCAGTCGTTCTTTGTTACACACGGCGAGTCTTCCCCTCGTCTCTTGCCGTCTGGTCACTTACCCCTTTCAGCCCTCCCTCGTTGACCATTGCATAGCCTCCTCGATCGTTAGTCTCCGTACTACTCTCTTCCCTTTCCTTTTTTCCTTCTTTCTTCTTATTTGTTTCATCTTTGAGTATTGTTAAAAACTGGTATTAGAGGTTGTCGTTGCTATCAGATAAATTCGAATGTGTCGTATTTCCCGCCCGCGCCACGATTTCCCATTCTTCGCTCTCTTTTTGAACCCAAGCCAAGTGTGAATGGCGCACTCTTCTTAGAATCCAAAAAGGGAAACCGCCTCCCCGATCAGTTCGTTAGAGTCTCCTCTCGGAGTCTCTTCTTTTTTTCCGAAGGTCATTTATGCCATCTTATTCGGCCATCAGTTTTCTCCGACCGGACACACGTGGCTTTTTATTCCATTACACACACTCCAGTGCTTTCTTCTTCCAACAAACAACACCTAGGGGATCCAGATGGTCCCATCTTAGTCGCCTGATTCATCCTCCTCCCTCCGTTCCCAGTGCACTTGTAAGAGTACTTTTCACTTGAGGATCAGAAGAGAGTTGGGCTTGTTGACAGAAAAGGCTGAAGATGTCTAACAAGAGTATCCCCCTCCAGACCTCGTGGGTCCTTTCCTTCGAATGATCAAAGCCCGAAGTTGTTGTGTTTCTTCTCATTATTTCATTATTTTGCCCTCCGGGGTTCGTCTCCCCGTTCACAAGTGCGGCTGTATGCTCAGGGTAGATGTGTTTGTCTTCGTCGACTGGCCAACACAATTCTCTTCGCTTTTGTCCTCCCAAAATAGGACCACGTACCTCATTTCTCTCCTTTTTTATCATCCATCTCTTTTTTATCCTCTCTTTTGCGATGGTCTTTTGACACGCTTAGGTGCTCCAGCGTCACGGACAGCTTCCAAAATAACCATTCCACGCCACGCGCCCTTTTTTCTACCAGCTTTTGATCATTCCCTGCAGAATGGGAAACGTGACGTAGTCGACCGAACCCACCCCACAGAAATTCGACTTTTTAACCTTCTTCCCACCTTTCCTTGAAAAGGAGAAAATGACCAAATCACATCACGGGCCATCTCATCCCACGTGGGCTCCGCTTCCTTTTATTTCATCCACTGTCCCCATTCCCACGTGGGAGGAGGGCGCAGCTTAAAGTATTCGGAAGTGGGGGCCCAGCTGAATGATATTACTTTTTACGAGGGCATTCGTCTTTTAAAAAAACCATTAAAACAATTAACGCTATCATGGAAAGAGGGGCACGTGATGATGCTATCTCTTATCGTCATTGTCTCAACCCGAAAACAGTTCATTCTCGTCGCGGCTGGAGGTAGCTCTCCGGCTTTCCTCTCTCTGGGCCATTACGGTATCCATTGATCTCTATGATGTGAGAATGTCCGTTGAGCTGTTCTTTGTCAATGACAAGCCAAAGCGATTTAACTTTATCTGCTCAAAAAGCACAAATCTGGCTTTTTTAGGACAGAGTGCCCACTGGCTACTCGGTCAGATGAGCTTGTTTCGCGTACTTTGAGCCGTCCTTCTTACTATTTGCCGTCAACTGGTCAAAACAACTTAGACTCTTATCGCTTCTTCCCCAGAATATTCTCTTTGGTATCCCTCCCATCACGTCATTAGGCCAGACTCGTGAATATGCTTATCTTTCCTTTTTCATTCAATGTCTCTCCTTTTTATTGCCAGACGAACAGTTTCCCATCGATCCCCGTTCTTTTCTATCCCGTCCTCCCACTTCCGTTTCATCTTCTTTTTCTTTCCTATTGGCTCTCGGTGTCCAATATCGTCTCAGTTCAATTTGTTCTCTATTTCAGTGTTGGCATCTCAGCCTCGCTTACCGCCCACTGTGAATGATCATTCGATGCCGTCAGCCACCGCCAATGTCATCCAAGTCGGGCTAGGGTTCTTCTTCCTCTTTGTTCAATTCAATAGCCGTGGCTATATCCAGGAGACCATCTTTGAGAGTATTGCCTTGGAAAAGAATATCGACCCTCATACCGGATACAATGGCCTCTCCGTCTACTATCTCGTCTTCACATTTGCCAACCTCTTCGTCTCGCCGGTCATCGACAGACTTGGCATCCAATGGTCCATGGCCATTGGCGCCTTTCTTACCATGTTATACGAGGTTAGTCTTTTCTCTTCCCTGTCCCATTCTAACTTCTTCCTTCCTTTAGATTGGCTTCTTCTCGATCAATGTCTACTACTATTACGTGACGAGCGTCTTATCCGGGATTGGAGCAGCTTGTACGTGCCCTCTTGTCGACTACAGTATCCTATTCTTCAGTGATCTGGCCATCTATGGGTACCTACCTGACACAAAACAGCACGGAGAAGACCCTCGAGAGGAACAGTTCCATAATTTGGGCAATGTCACAGGCTTCGTAAGTTCAAGGGTGGGGAAAGTGGGTAACCCTCTTTATTTCAGCCAAGTTGTCGGCGGGCTCATCCTGTTTGCCGTCTTCCATAGTGTCGGCAAAGAAACCACAGATGGCATCTCTGCCTCTGCCCAATTCTGGACTTCCATCGCTTTTACAGCCTCGTTGGGTATCTCCTTCTTCGTCTTTTTGACATTGAGACAGCCACCCAACAAGGCTCAGCCGATCATTTTTCATGATACCTCAAACTTTAAGGAAGAGCTTTGTTAGTTTGCCTTTTGATATCCAATATCTTTTTCTAGTGACCACGTTCAAGCTAATGTTAACCAAAAGGATGGCACTTCTAGGCGTCGTCTTCGCCTACACGGGTATAGTGCAATCCTTCTGGACGAGTAAGTTCATTCGTCTCTTCCTAGACATTTTCTATTTTAGGTATTTTTCCTACGTGTATTTCTTTTACGGAGAAATTGGGAGACGACAACATGACTATGATGGCTCTCTCGACGTCTGTAGCAGGAATAGGACAACTGATTCGTAAGTATTTCTTCTTTCTATTATACGTCTATTTAGTATGTGGCACCATCTGTAGTATTGGTAAAAGTTGGTCGAGAAAGAAGATTGTCAACACGGGTCTCGTCTGCCATCTGCTCGTCTTCGCTGGCGTCTACCTCTTCTTTCCCCCGTTATCATCCAAGGAGAAAACGGATGAGCAGGCCTTCTTCCCTCCAAAGTAATCTTTCCATTTCCGAGGCAATCTAACTGTCTTTTTCAGTTTACCGGTGACCCTTCTGCTTTCCTTCCTTCTCGGCTTTGGCGACGGTTGTTGGAATACGCAAGTCTACGCCTTCGTTGGCGACGTCTTTCCCCATATTTCGAACCCAGCCTTTGCTCTTTTCAATTTCTATCAGGTAGAACTCGTCCTCTTTTCTATATTCAATCTATTTTTAGTCCTTGATGACGGCAGCCTCTCTTTTCTATTCATCTGAAATCATCCTGTCAACTCATTTGATCATCTTGGCTGGCTCTGCCACTGTGGCCGCCGTCTGCTACACGGGTGTCGAGAATATGGGTCGACTCGACTTCGACGACACTTCGATTGAAAAAAGTAGGAAACTGCTCCTTTAGGTTTGCATGTCCTCTCCTCTGTCGTCTGCGTTGCATGTTTACCTGCCTTTAGATTTCTAAAATATGTGTTGTCTGTCTTCAGGGCCTCTTCTTCGCCGACAATCTTCACAGTTTCAGTGAGTAGCCAGTCGCCCTTGCCGTCGGAGAAGTCGAATGATGGCACTGCTCTCCTCCTTCCCGCCTAATTACGAGTATCTCCTTTTCTTCCTGTCCGGACAGCGTCAATTCACTTCTAATCTTTTTTATTTCACTTCCTTTTCTTCTTCTTCTTTGTTGTCTGTTAGAAGAATTTTACAAATTTCCGGTGACAATACGTGGTGAAAAATAAATTATTCTTTATCGGTCTGCTTTTTTATTTGGCAAAAGACGGTATCAAACTGTGCGAGATGACCAAAAGACAAACGAACAAATGATAAGGTAACAAATTACTCTGAGAAAACCGGTCGAGAGGCGTGAAAGATGGCCGACGAGACGCCCTCGACCCGTCGACGCCCGATCGGACGCCATCTCCTCTGACTTTTGTACTTTTGTTTATTTCTCTCTTATAAAAACAATCATTTCAGGGCCACTTCCCGTTTGATAATCAATTGTCAGCAAGAATGACAGCCAAAGCAGACGCGGAACAGTCGGTATTCCTAGGGACGGGGGAGAGAGCAGCCGAAAGGCGAGCCCTTTTCAATGTTATCCAAATCGGAGTGGCTTTTCTCCTATTCTTTGTACAATTCAATACTAGAGGTATTTTTCTATTTTATTGGAAGTATTCCTCTTTACAGGATACATAGCTGAAAGTGTCTTTGCCAATGTTGCGGAGACGACCGACATCGATCCACATGCAGGTTACCTCGGTTTAGCCGTTTATTATCTCGTCTTTACCATATCAAATCTTGTCATTTCTCCTCTAATAGATCGCCTTGGATTGTCACTTTCCATGACTGTTGGCACTATTCTAACTCTTCTTTTCGAGGTATATTTGAGATAGAAGCCAAAATCATGCCTTTCAGGTGGGTTTCTTTCATATCAATGAGCATTATTATTACTTTACAAGTGCGTTAGCTGGTTTCGGAGCTGCTTGTAAGTCAATTCTCTTTATAAAAACTCCTTTTTCTAGTGATATGGCCAGCTCTCGGTACTTACATGACGGAGAACAGTACAGAGAAGAATTTGGAGAGAAACAGTGCCATTATCTGGGCCTTGTCCCAAGCAAGGTAAGGTTTCTCCTTCATCCAAATCACAGTTACAGTCAAATAGTCGGTGGATTTATCCTTCTATTCGTCTTTCCCTCGTCTGGAGGTGATTCCATCTCCAACGAAGCGACTTTGGGTACTTCAATAGTCCTGACTGGCTTCCTGATCCTTGCAACCATTGTCTTTTTTACTCTTCGGAAAGCACCACCCGCATTGAAGCCATTAGAGAAGAAGGAGACAAAGCCAGGTCTCGTCCAGGATCTTTCTTCGACTTTTCGTCTTCTTGCCACCAAGCGGATGGCTCTCTTGGCGATCGTATTCGCCTATACGGGTATTGTTCAATCTTTCTGGACGAGCATCTTCCCCACTTGTATATTTTTTACCCAACATCTGAGCCAGAACAGTATGAAATGGGTAGCTTGGAGTTGTATCTGGGCTGGAGTCGGCCAAATTACTGGTAAGTCTAATTGCATACTTCATCTATTCAACCAGATAGTCAGCTTTTGGACAGCCTTCACACCACAGATTTCCTGCTTGTCGAGAAAGGCCATTGTCGCCCTGGGATGTCTCACCCACTTGGTAGTTTTCCTCGGTGTCTACCTCTACTTTCCCCGATTGTCATCTCTCGAAAAGACCGAAGACATCGGCTATTTCTTCCCAGAGTATGTTATAAGTTCTTTTCTGAACTTTTTCAGTCCTTACGTGGTAATGTTTCTGTCATTTTTACTTGGATTTGGTGATGGCTGTTGGAATACCCAAGTCTACGCGCAGTTGGCGGACATCTTTCCTCATTGCAGTAACGAGGCCTTCGCACTCTTCAATTTCTACCAGGTTCATTCCTTCCCCTTCCCAATTACTGCGTTTTCAGTCTCTAATGGCCTCTTTCTCCATGGTTTATTCTTCCTATATCAATTTACGCGAACATCTCTACATCCTTATTTTGTCTGCCACCGTAGGCGCCGTCTGCTTCTGGATTGTGGAACATTGGGGAAAATTAAGCGCCATCCAAGAAGAGGAAGAAGAACATGACGCTGATGTGATTAAAACTTTATTAGAAAATAAATCTATTGAATAGGACGTCGTCTTCTGGAGAGAGACAGAGGAACGGCAGCCGAGGAACGGGTGAGGCCTTCAGAAAGACACCGAGAAGTCGACAACAGTTGGATGAAATTTCGACTCTAAACGGAACATCGCTAAAAAACTTTTAAAAATTACATAGACTTGGTCATCCTTCGACAGAGTGAAGATAAGCCCCTCTACGATTCGCTCCATTTCATAGTATTGTCCTGAAATGAAGCTTCTTCTATTCATTAGAAAGAAAAACTGCCTTTGAGAGCCAATTGGACAGTTCTCGTTTTCTGGGAGACGGTCATCGCCTCAACCGCATCCAGGAGAGAAGCAGGTGGCAGATGACTGTCGACCAGGAAGAGGAGCCCCATATCCTGAAATGTTTCTTTCATCAACGACTATTTCATTACCTCTGTTGTCATGTTCGTCGCCAAGGAAACGAGGAGATCAGCCGCGGTTGCAAATTGCCATAATCGGTAAGAACTGCTAAGAAGGCGAAGATCCTCGACGGATGGTTGGAGGAGGAAGAGAGCCAGTGAAGCGGAATCGGGTGGACAGAAGACTAAGGCGACAAGTGGCGGGTACAAACAAAAGGATACCTGTGTCGCCGAGGCGGACGAGTACTATGAAATAGGCGACCAAGTATAACATCGGCCGACACTGGGCCGTCATTTGCATTTCATACTCACTCGCTCTTTCGGCTAAACCCAGCTCGTCCTATTGAAATATGATCTAAAATAAGAGAAGAAAGAATAGCTGTATCTATCCGGCTGACTAAACAGATCCTCCTCCTCTTGGTTCTCGTCTCTTTTGGTCATTTTCCCTTTTCAATCGGACAAATGGAAGTAAGTCCCTCTCTGTCACAGGGCGTGACTGTCGCCAATCGGTCGTAACTGATAACTAAAATTCCAGCCTCGCCTATCTCGAGTGGGCTTCACCCTCAACGGAAGACCTCGAGTATCCATGTATCGAACCTCTGAGAATTATTTCCACCCATCTCCTTTTGATTTGCCCCCGCCAGATTACCGAGGTTATGTCCAACCAACTTACAATCCGACGACCTTTGTGGCTCCGGAAAATCTAATCCCTACGCCCGATTATGCCAGATATGAACCGCAGGTGACGGCGGATAGTACAAATGACGCCATCTCGGGTAATTATTTCAGATTGATTACGAGCTGCCAAAAGAAGAGAAAATAAGCCAGGGACGGCCCCGGCTGTCCAATGGAAGGGTGGGTTATCTTGCCTAAAAAGATGTCAACATTTAGACACAACCAGCTGCAGAAACGAGAACATCTGCGAGACTAGACCAAATTAAAGAAGAACCCTCTAATAAGAATAATGTAATCTTTCGTTCTATTTTCCCTCGGGTTTGCCCGACTAATCCAAGTCGCCCCCTTGTCAATTTGTTTCAAAATCGGCGCCACTTCCAAATGCATGGAATAGCCGGGGTTGATTTCACAATAACTGGTTATGTACCGGGAAAATGGAAGTCTTTTCAGGTGACGGAAGATCATAGATTGAAGCCGCTGGTGGTGGATACCGGCTCTGTTTACCCATCGCAGCCGATAAGGGAAACACCCACCACGAAACGGCCCCTTGTGAGTTTGGGAGATGACACACAAAAAAACGTCGCCTTTTCTCTTATCGTCCCGGCGGGTCTTTTCCCGCGGCTTTGGGGTTATCTAGACGATGGCTTTTTCGACAACGGCGGCGGCGACCTTCGAGGAAATCCGCTCCGACAAAAACAAAGGTCGCTGAGGTGGAGGAAATGAGGCGCGAAAGACGATGACGGACCCCCTTGATGATGGATCGGGTCAAGGAGGGATCATGCCCACTTCCCTCTTCAATTTCACAATATTCGTGTCCCCAGCTCGTCCAAATGTGACCCAATTACGGCGTCGCTTGATGAGGCGAATGGCTGAAACAATGAGCGGGGAAAATGCCCTCGGGATACGGAATAATTAGATGAAATTGGAGTCGACGGCCAAACAAAAAGGCTTTTCAGCTGGAACAGCCATCGCCATACGCGGTACACTCGTACCTAGAAGATAAGGACAAACTCGAGACGGACACATTCCTCAATGAATCAACACGTAGCCATATTCGATCTATCGGAGTGCCAGTCCTTCCCCCATTGGGAAGAGATTTCGTCGACAATGGAGGGCCATCTCCAGCACAAAATAAAGCATTTATCCGACATTTGGAAAATCATCGAAAATTTGACACGATGAAATCATTGAAAAGTTGCAAAGACTGTCCCTTGTGCCAGATGATGATGGGTGCCTCCGGATGGCAAGAAGAGTAGGTGCGGCCATAGTTAAAGACCAAAAAACTCATTTTAGGGTGGAAGAAAAGACGAGGAGTCGACGGCCGGATGTGTGAGTCGACGGGAATAACAAAGTGTCGACAGGCCTTTTCAGGCGAGATCTATTCAACGAGTCCGACTTCGACTGGACCTTGACAAGGAGATCTTACACGGCGAGAGCTGAAGGAGAGATCAGTATCGGGTTCCGGGAAAAAGTTCGGGTATATTGGATTCTTTTGTGGAAGAGTAAGCTCTTTTTAGGTCTTGAAAACAGAGAATACCCATCTGTTGTGCGAAAAGACGGATGGAACCATGGGATGGCTTCCGCTAAACGTCGTTCAACGAGAGTATTGACCAAATCTCCAATAAAATTTACAACTTTTCATCTGTTCTGCTTTTGACTCCGCTACAATTGAATAATTTTGGACATGAGCCACACACCTCGCGAAATTTGAAATTTCCGCCACGCGCTATTTCGCGCCAAAAGTTATATAGGGAAAAGTACCCTTCCTATTCACGACTAAGCTGAGCGATCCAGATATGCTCATGGGCAGTTTTTGGGCTTAAAATGAAGCTGAGATCAAGCTCTAAAAACGCTAGGAACGCCATTTTGCAATTTTTGCCGTTTTCATAGAGAAAATCGCTGTTCGAAAAGGATAGTATAAATTTTGTCTAAAAACTGGGCCTGTGAAAAAACCAAAGCCTAAATCGAAAATCTATTTCCTAGCGTTTTTAGAGCATCATCTTAGCTTCATTTTAAGCCTACGAACAGCCCATGAGCATATCTGGATCCCTCAGCTTAGTCGTGAATAGGTCGGCTGGTGGAAGTGCCAAGAAAATCGTTACGTAACGCATGCAAAAATTGTTGACACTTGCTGATTTACTGTTCTTTTCTTCATAATACCCATTTTTTCTTTGATTTTCTTGTTTCTAAATAATGTAAACACGATAAAGAAACTTTTCAACAGAAAAATTTGCAAAATGTAATGCTTTAATAAGCCTAAAATGGTGGAAACATCCCAAAATGACTTGCAACTTCAGTTTGATGATTTCTGTTCGTTCCTAACATATTTTGGCTTTCTAATTATTATTTTATCAAATTCCAGTATTCAGACAATATAAAAAATCAGTCAGAAATAAAAGAAATGACGAAAAATTAGCATTTGAAGCCCAATTAGCATAAGACATTTCGTTTCGAAATTAACTCATAATTTCATTTTTACTCATTTTTGCTTTGCTCTTGTTTATTGTTTTGTGGTTGTTCATATGTTTTATATTATTTTTATTTGATTATAGATTGTTTCTACATACTTTTACAGCCAAAAATAAGGAAGAAAAATGAGTATCAAGACCTCATGGAATAATATTTGTGGATTAACAAGGTAAGTTTGTTTCCTTTGATAAAAACTACTTTCAGGCTTTGGTTTTGCATTTTTGTTGATGATTTGTAATTATAATAACATCGGCTGTAAGAAAAAATGCTGAAAAAATTTTTTCCCATTGAAAAACTTAATTTTTTTCGCATGAGCTTTCCTCTATTTAGTATTCGCAATGTGTTCCCATTTTTCTTTATTTTTTAGCTTTTTTTATTGATTTTATGGACAGTAGAGGACTATTCTTACGTAAGTTTCACCATATTTACCGAAAAAACTCATTTAGATAGCTGGAATAGGGATCGATTGGATTTTTTCATTCATCGCAGTCCATCTCACCTATTTTGTTAATTTATTTCATCTGTTATCTCTTCAAAGCTTCCCCTATGGATATTCTTATGTTTCTTGATAAAATAAAACTGTAAAAACTTAAAATTTGAGTCGAAAACTAATAGAAAATGATTTTCTCTGCAAAAGGAAAAAAGCAAAAAAATTTTGACTGAGGTGAGGATCGAACCCGCGACGTCCGGGCCGTAGCGCGCCTTAGACCACTCGGCCAAAATTTTAGCGTCACAGTCCTTTAAGGTGGCGGCCTCCGCGAGGTGTGGCCAAGATATAAAATCGATATTCATCATCCTTTCATCCTCGTTGCACCCTGAGAAGCGAACAAACCACTATAATTTGAAAGCCGGCATTTCCCGCGTCGCAGGGGACGCCGCACGCGTCGACCGCTAGATTCAAACGCCGACCCCGCCTCTTCCCGCTCTCTCTCAACCCCCGCTGCTGGCCTAAAAATTCTTGACCCTTTTGAGTTTTTAGCTGCTCGTAATGTACATTTTCAATTAAAGAGTAGCTCTAATGGTCCCTTCCATTTCCCATTTTAAAAGAGACAAGATGTTCTGTTTTCCTTGAGATTCAAGAGTTGTCGACCTCTTTCGCAATCGAGCTGCGTAGCCTCGGCCGTTCGCATTTGTGCTGGCCAGCTCTTTTCGGCGCTCAATAGTTTCTTATGAGTCAACATTGTGTACAAAAAAGAGAACCTAATAGCCTTTAAACAGTCCAGTCGAAAATTATATTTCCACCCCACCTTCTCCTCACTATCGCTGCTCGACCGGTCAACCGTCGTCGTGTGTACCAGTGGATTCCACCATCGGTAACCTCTACACCTCAGTTTTTAGTTTTTTTTTCGGGTCTAACCCGGACCGAAAAAATTTTGAGAGTAATCGACCCGGCCAGAGCCGAGGTTTTTCCGGATGACCCGATCCCATCTAAAAAAACATCGACCCGCA
This sequence comes from Oscheius sp. DF5033, assembly GCA_964036215.1. Lineage (NCBI taxonomy): Eukaryota > Metazoa > Nematoda > Chromadorea > Rhabditida > Rhabditidae > Oscheius > Oscheius sp. DF5033. Next base: position 4,100,150 of record CAXIWN010000006.1, read on the forward strand.
CGTCCCTGTTGCTCACCCCCCATATTTGAGCTTCTATAGAAGGCCTAGCCAAAAAAATCGAGGAGTCACGCCTACCCTTGATAAACTCAATTTTGACCACATCTGGAGGAGATTCTGGAGAAATTCCTGTCATGTATGCCATGGGGGGAGATATTGTAGTCGACTTGATGATCTCGTGCCATTCTTCCGCTATTCCTTTCCTGATGTCTTTTTATAAGTTATTTTCCAGGCTTTCATCAAGATGCGTGAAATCGTCCACGTTCAGGCCGGGCAGTGCGGTAACCAGATTGGATGTAAGGTAATCTTTTCCTATTACATTGATTTTACTCTTTGCGTTTTCAGTTCTGGGAGGTGATTTCTGATGAACACGGAATCCAGCCCGACGGCTCATACAAAGGAGAATCGGATCTCCAGCTGGAAAGAATCAACGTCTACTACAATGAGGCCAACGGAGGAAAGTACGTTCCGCGAGCTGTACTCGTAGATCTTGAGCCCGGAACGATGGATTCTGCCCGCTCCGGTCCATTTGGAGCCCTCTTCAGACCTGACAATTTTGTCTTCGGTCAATCGGGCGCTGGAAACAATTGGGCCAAGGTATATTTGTTTTTAAACAAATATTAACGGTTTTATTTACAGGGCCATTACACTGAAGGAGCCGAATTGGTCGATAACGTCCTTGACGTCGTGCGTAAAGAAGCAGAAGGCTGCGATTGCCTCCAAGGATTCCAGCTTACACACTCGCTCGGTGGTGGAACTGGATCGGGAATGGGAACCCTGCTGGTCTCCAAAATTCGCGAAGAATATCCGGACAGAATTATGTCGTCTTTTTCTGTTGTGCCGTCGCCAAAAGTCTCCGACACTGTCGTCGAGCCCTACAATGCCACACTCTCCGTCCACCAGCTTGTAGAGAACACTGATGAGACATTCTGCATCGACAATGAAGCTCTCTACGACATTTGCTTCCGTACGCTCAAGCTGACAAATCCTACTTACGGTGATCTCAACCATTTGGGTATGTTTCTTTTTTTTCAAATTATATTTGTATTTTAGTTTCTGTAACTATGTCTGGCGTAACCACATGTCTGCGATTCCCCGGTCAACTCAATGCCGATCTCCGCAAGCTGGCTGTCAACATGGTGCCATTCCCTCGCCTTCACTTCTTCATGCCTGGATTTGCTCCTCTCTCAGCAAAGGGTGCTCAAGCCTACAGAGCATTGACCGTTGCTGAACTCACCCAACAGGTTCAAAATTGTTTTGATACCCTCATATAGCTTGGTATTTAGATGTTCGATTCGAAGAATATGATGGCCGCTTGCGATCCTCGTCATGGACGTTACTTGACTGTTGCCGCAATGTTCCGCGGCAGAATGAGCATGCGCGAGGTTTGTTCTAATCTCTCTTTTTGGATTATAATTGGATTTTAGGTCGATGACCAAATGATGTCTGTTCAAAACAAGAACTCGTCATACTTTGTGGAATGGATTCCCAACAATGTGAAGACCGCTGTTTGCGATATTCCGCCAAGAGGTTTGAAGATGGCAGCAACATTCGTCGGAAACTCCACAGCCATCCAGGAAATCTTCAAACGTATCAGCGAGCAATTCACTGGTAAACTTTATTTTTAAAAGTTTAATTATATTCCTTTATTTTAGCCATGTTCCGTCGCAAAGCTTTCCTTCACTGGTACACAGGTGAAGGCATGGACGAGATGGAATTCACTGAAGCCGAGTCGAACATGAATGATCTCGTCAGCGAGTACCAGCAATATCAAGAGGCTGGAGTCGAAGATGACCTCGCGATTGAAGAAGAGGGGGCATACCAAGATCAAGAGTAAAATGTACTTGTATATTTATTTTATGCGAAAGTAAACGATTGAAATGCATGTGAACTCAATACTCTGGAGGGAATTATTCTAACGCTTTAGTTGGAGAGACTCGTGTTCGTCATTCTTCATAATGAGTAGAGCGAGATGGTCGTCTGCCGGACTGTCGCCGAGCAATATGTGCAAGTTGGGTGACTTTCGTCAGAGTTGTATGAGACGAGAAAAACGTATCAATTTTTTTATTCGAGATGACGAACTATCACTCGAACGACCATGGTTCGAACCCCGTCACGGCTGAAATTTTTTGTTTTTCCATCTTTTAGCGTATTTCTTTTTTAGCTGTCAGAGTTCTTTCGAAGATTATTTTCATATTTTCTGAGGCCATGTCGGAGATTATACATAATTTTCTCCCAGCTTAACTACATGATTCTCACGTTCTCAAAAGATATCCGCCTCGCCTTCGTTCTCGCTGGATTTATTTGGTATAATAAGACGAGATGAAGGGGACGTCTCGGAAAACTAGTCTGAGAATTTTCCAGCGGGACAAGACGAGACGTGCCAGCTCGTGAACGTTTATACCTGTTGGAGTGAGAAACTATCATTTGGCGACTTCTCCTTGGCCGCCACACGGTATTTTAGACGTCAGAGTCTTGTAGCGAAATTCCAATCAATAATGGCTATTGATTTGCAAAATTTTCGCTTCGTTTCTATGGGAACGCGAAAGATCAGATCGTTTTCCTTTTTGTGTTTCCTAGAGTAATGGCTGATTTTCTACTATTCAAGCCTCAAAAGGTCGAAGGATCAATGATAAGAAGTACTGGTTTGTCTTGCGATTCTCGCAGCTGTGATTGTGCAAATGTGCAACCCGTTTCGTCACTTGATTTGCCTCGATTCTCCGACCCTACAAACAACGATTCATCTGTCTTGCTATTTTCTGACTGGATCATAACAAAATCAAGCTTTATCTTGCGAGAATGACTGGGTAGAAGGATCAGCATGCAAAAATGTATTGGTATTGAAACCCATGGCTCGAAGACGCCAACTTGCTTATGGTAGCTGCTGAGATTGGGAACCCGCTATAGTCATACCCGATTTTCAATGTCAGGGGAAGAAGACGCTAGAAAGTCAAGGAACCCAGTATTTCAATTTTTTCTCGATTCAAAAAACCTGGTTTTCTGATTTTCAAGCGTCCTATCTCCTGAGATTGGAAATGGACTGTAGGAGACATAGTCTGTCAAGAAAACAGACAACAAAGGTCTCCTTTCTGTTGTGATGGGCCTTGTTTAATTTTATCTCCAATAGAAATGAGTGGCATCTTTGCCCCATCACAGCCAAAATGAGGCCTTGAATTATCGGATGGTAACTGACCTGTCGGAGGTTTCAGAAAATGTAAACGCGTTCCATTGATACCTCTGATATCCACCGGTATTTGTTTATTCTCACAGAATGTTTTCTGGATTCTCGCGCGGTTTCTCGAACACCATAGGCCAGATCTGGGCCGACGACCCGGAGGGTCGCTGCCAGCCGTCTCCTCTCTCAGTCGTCGCTCCCTCACTTTGGGTTTGTCATCTCCGGAGGTAACCCATCCCGATACCGATTATTGCGGGGAATGGGGACTTCCCATTTATTGACATCGAAAGGAGTCAAAAATTTCAAAATTGCGCGCGGTTCCACTGCGCCATCAACAACTTTGGCGGAAGAAAACGGCATTTTTCCTATATTCGGAACTAACCGGATAATCCGAAATTTTCGGATAATCCGAGCCGGATAATCTACTTTTTATAATAAATAAGCTCGAAGTCCTAGAGGCTAACATTGCAAGTAAAATTTAATTTCGAGTCTATGATTTGTCACGACATCCATCCTTCAATATACTCATGAAGATTTTGTGCCTATCAGTGGATCAAAAATCTAGCTTACCCTAGCTTACCGTCGCACAGAATTCTTCCCTCTTACCAGTTCGTCCTACCTCCCAGCGTTTCCCACTAATTCCCAGGATGAAAGAATATCATCGAGGGTTATGAGAGCCTATTTGTCTAGATGATTGCTCCAACTAAAGCAGAAGCCAACAGTTGTCAATAAGGCAGGGGTTAAAATGTACGCGACAGCCACATGTGGTCAGCTCCAGCGACCCGGCGCTAACAAAGGAGGCAAAAAAATGAAGTTTGTCGCCCCTCGGGGATTATTTGAGTATAAAATACGGCAGGCAGAAACGCCTAAAAACGACCAGGTAATTTCACAATGGGCAACTTCTACTTGCGATTTCAGGAAATCATCCTACAGGTGGCCGTATCTGAGGAGGATCGAGAACGAGATAAAAGTGAGATCATCTACGCGACGTTCATTCAATCTTGCAGGGATTTATTCCGTCTCCTGACCTACCAGGAATTCTTTCAAGTTGTCTCAAAGGTTAATGAAGCATCCTCCGGACTTAGGATAACCACTGCATGCGGCCTTCTCCGCCATGACCTCCACTTGAAGGCGTCCTTCACGGTCAGAATCAAACCCACGGATCCAAAATTAGACGAGATCTTTGAAAAAGCTTATCATCAGAAAAACAGCTTTACCCAGAGATTGTCCAAGACCACCGATTGGGTATGGATCACCTACGCTATAAACTCACAAATGCATTTTGTAATGTACGGCGATCAATCAGAGTGCCACGTCCTCCTCAATCTCAAAAACACCGTCATGCCCGAGCAACGACATTTCTTCGACGAATAAAAATACCTACAGTAAGATCTGATATGAAACCACCGGGGAGTCACCGTCGGTTTGGAGGTCTTTTAACTCTTTAAACACAAACTTCCCCTTTTTAAAGAGATTTCTCTTTTTTAAACAAACGGATATTTTCTTAGCCTTTATAGTCCATTTCCAACGGCCGTTTTCTGCGCTCCAGGACCTTTAGGCACAGTCCTTGAATTTTTTCGAGACAAATGTTCGTTTTTAGGCTGATTCCAACCTTTGGATTATTCCTTACGCAGACCATAATAATCGCTGCGATTTCTCCAATTGGAACAGCGAAAAATATCGCCAAAACTAGAAAAAATGAAAATCAAGAGCAAAAATTTGATCGCAAAAATTAAAGGACTGTGCCTAAAGGTCCTGGAGCGCAGAAAACGGCCGTTGGAAATGGACTATATCCGAAAATGAATAGATTTGAAATCCCCGCCATATTGCTCTGTTGCCTGCTCTTCAATGCACGTCAGTTTTTTTTTCGCGTTTCACCTCACTCGGATTTTCGTATAGTCTGTTTCAAATGGAAAAAATCGGCCCTTGGGCGGTTAAAGGTTAATTCGATCTAGATAGAGCGCATCCGGGCGTCAGATGGGTCAGATTGATACTTTTATTTTTGAAAATATATATTTTTCTACCAATTTTGATATTATTTCAATTCTAATTTTTACTGCATTTTATTGCTCGAATTTTTCTCTATCTAACAATATAAAGAATCAACAAAGTTCATGTCAAACATAAAAAACATATTTTTTATGAAAAAGCTCTTGTCAAAATTTTTTTGAATTTTCTGGAAATTGCGCCAAGGTCCCATCACTCCGAAAGTTTTTCCATTTGAAACAGACTATACCTCACCTTTTCGCTCACATGCTCGTGCCGTTCTTCTGTCATTTTCTTTCTCGTTTCTTTTTTATCACTTATTTTTCAGGAATTTAAGATGCGTGAAATCGTCCACGTTCAGGCCGGGCAGTGCGGTAACCAGATTGGATGCAAGGTAAACTTTTCCATTCCACAGTTTTTACTCATCGCATTTTCAGTTCTGGGAAGTGATTTCTGATGAACACGGAATCCAGCCCGACGGCTCATACAAAGGAGAATCGGATCTCCAGCTGGAAAGAATCAACGTCTACTACAATGAGGCCAACGGAGGAAAGTACGTTCCGCGAGCTGTACTCGTAGATCTTGAGCCCGGAACGATGGATTCTGCCCGCTCCGGTCCATTTGGAGCCCTCTTCAGACCTGACAATTTTGTCTTCGGTCAATCGGGCGCTGGAAACAATTGGGCCAAGGTATATTTGTTTTTAAACAAATATTAACGGTTTTATTTACAGGGCCATTACACTGAAGGAGCCGAATTGGTCGATAACGTCCTTGACGTCGTGCGTAAAGAAGCAGAAGGCTGCGATTGCCTCCAAGGATTCCAGCTTACACACTCGCTCGGTGGTGGAACTGGATCGGGAATGGGAACCCTGCTGGTCTCCAAAATTCGCGAAGAATATCCGGACAGAATTATGTCGTCTTTTTCTGTTGTGCCGTCGCCAAAAGTCTCCGACACTGTCGTCGAGCCCTACAATGCCACACTCTCCGTCCACCAGCTTGTAGAGAACACTGATGAGACATTCTGCATCGACAATGAAGCTCTCTACGACATTTGCTTCCGTACGCTCAAGCTGACAAATCCTACTTACGGTGATCTCAACCATTTGGGTATGTTTCTTTTTTTTCAAATTATATTTGTATTTTAGTTTCTGTAACTATGTCTGGCGTAACCACATGTCTGCGATTCCCCGGTCAACTCAATGCCGATCTCCGCAAGCTGGCTGTCAACATGGTGCCATTCCCTCGCCTTCACTTCTTCATGCCTGGATTTGCTCCTCTCTCAGCAAAGGGTGCTCAAGCCTACAGAGCATTGACCGTTGCTGAACTCACCCAACAGGTTCAAAATTGTTTTGATACCCTCATATAGCTTGGTATTTAGATGTTCGATTCGAAGAATATGATGGCCGCTTGCGATCCTCGTCATGGACGTTACTTGACTGTTGCCGCAATGTTCCGCGGCAGAATGAGCATGCGCGAGGTTTGTTCTAATCTCTCTTTTTGGATTATAATTGGATTTTAGGTCGATGACCAAATGATGTCTGTTCAAAACAAGAACTCGTCATACTTTGTGGAATGGATTCCTAACAATGTGAAGACCGCTGTTTGCGATATTCCGCCAAGAGGTTTGAAGATGGCAGCAACATTCGTCGGAAACTCCACAGCCATCCAGGAAATCTTCAAACGTATCAGCGAGCAATTCACTGGTAAACTTTATTTTTAAAAGTTTAATTATATTCCTTTATTTTAGCCATGTTCCGTCGCAAAGCTTTCCTTCACTGGTACACAGGTGAAGGCATGGACGAGATGGAATTCACTGAAGCCGAGTCGAACATGAATGATCTCGTCAGCGAGTACCAGCAATATCAAGAGGCTGGAGTCGAAGATGACCTCGCGATTGAAGAAGAGGGGGCATACCAAGATCAAGAGTAAAATGTACTTGTATATTTATTTTATGCGAAAGTAAACGATTGAAATGCATGTGAACTCAATACTCTGGAGGGAATTATTCTAACGCTTTAGTTGGAGAGACTCGTGTTCGTCATTCTTCATAATGAGTAGAGCGAGATGGTCGTCTGCCGGACTGTCGCCGAGCAATATGTGCAAGTTGGGTGACTTTCGTCAGAGTTGTATGAGACGAGAAAAACGTATCAATTTTTTTATTCGAGATGACGAACTATCACTCGAACGACCATGGTTCGAACCCCGTCACGGCTGAAATTTTTTGTTTTTCCATCTTTTAGCGTATTTCTTTTTTAGCTGTCAGAGTTCTTTCGAAGATTATTTTCATATTTTCTGAGGCCATGTCGGAGATTATACATAATTTTCTCCCAGCTTAACTACATGATTCTCACGTTCTCAAAAGATATCCGCCTCGCCTTCGTTCTCGCTGGATTTATTTGGTATAATAAGACGAGATGAAGGGGACGTCTCGGAAAACTAGTCTGAGAATTTTCCAGCGGGACAAGACGAGACGTGCCAGCTCGTGAACGTTTATACCTGTTGGAGTGAGAAACTATCATTTGGCGACTTCTCCTTGGCCGCCACACGGTATTTTAGACGTCAGAGTCTTGTAGCGAAATTCCAATCAATAATGGCTATTGATTTGCAAAATTTTCGCTTCGTTTCTATGGGAACGCGAAAGATCAGATCGTTTTCCTTTTTGTGTTTCCTAGAGTAATGGCTGATTTTCTACTATTCAAGCCTCAAAAGGTCGAAGGATCAATGATAAGAAGTACTGGTTTGTCTTGCGATTCTCGCAGCTGTGATTGTGCAAATGTGCAACCCGTTTCGTCACTTGATTTGCCTCGATTCTCCGACCCTACAAACAACGATTCATCTGTCTTGCTATTTTCTGACTGGATCATAACAAAATCAAGCTTTATCTTGCGAGAATGACTGGGTAGAAGGATCAGCATGCAAAAATGTATTGGTATTGAAACCCATGGCTCGAAGACGCCAACTTGCTTATGGTAGCTGCTGAGATTGGGAACCCGCTATAGTCATACCCGATTTTCAATGTCAGGGGAAGAAGACGCTAGAAAGTCAAGGAACCCAGTATTTCAATTTTTTCTCGATTCAAAAAACCTGGTTTTCTGATTTTCAAGCGTCCTATCTCCTGAGATTGGAAATGGACTGTAGGAGACATAGTCTGTCAAGAAAACAGACAACAAAGGTCTCCTTTCTGTTGTGATGGGCCTTGTTTAATTTTATCTCCAATAGAAATGAGTGGCATCTTTGCCCCATCACAGCCAAAATGAGGCCTTGAATTATCGGATGGTAACTGACCTGTCGGAGGTTTCAGAAAATGTAAACGCGTTCCATTGATACCTCTGATATCCACCGGTATTTGTTTATTCTCACAGAATGTTTTCTGGATTCTCGCGCGGTTTCTCGAACACCATAGGCCAGATCTGGGCCGACGACCCGGAGGGTCGCTGCCAGCCGTCTCCTCTCTCAGTCGTCGCTCCCTCACTTTGGGTTTGTCATCTCCGGAGGTAACCCATCCCGATACCGATTATTGCGGGGAATGGGGACTTCCCATTTATTGACATCGAAAGGAGTCAAAAATTTCAAAATTGCGCGCGGTTCCACTGCGCCATCAACAACTTTGGCGGAAGAAAACGGCATTTTTCCTATATTCGGAACTAACCGGATAATCCGAAATTTTCGGATAATCCGAGCCGGATAATCTACTTTTTATAATAAATAAGCTCGAAGTCCTAGAGGCTAACATTGCAAGTAAAATTTAATTTCGAGTCTATGATTTGTCACGACATCCATCCTTCAATATACTCATGAAGATTTTGTGCCTATCAGTGGATCAAAAATCTAGCTTACCCTAGCTTACCGTCGCACAGAATTCTTCCCTCTTACCAGTTCGTCCTACCTCCCAGCGTTTCCCACTAATTCCCAGGATGAAAGAATATCATCGAGGGTTATGAGAGCCTATTTGTCTAGATGATTGCTCCAACTAAAGCAGAAGCCAACAGTTGTCAATAAGGCAGGGGTTAAAATGTACGCGACAGCCACATGTGGTCAGCTCCAGCGACCCGGCGCTAACAAAGGAGGCAAAAAAATGAAGTTTGTCGCCCCTCGGGGATTATTTGAGTATAAAATACGGCAGGCAGAAACGCCTAAAAACGACCAGGTAATTTCACAATGGGCAACTTCTACTTGCGATTTCAGGAAATCATCCTACAGGTGGCCGTATCTGAGGAGGATCGAGAACGAGATAAAAGTGAGATCATCTACGCGACGTTCATTCAATCTTGCAGGGATTTATTCCGTCTCCTGACCTACCAGGAATTCTTTCAAGTTGTCTCAAAGGTTAATGAAGCATCCTCCGGACTTAGGATAACCACTGCATGCGGCCTTCTCCGCCATGACCTCCACTTGAAGGCGTCCTTCACGGTCAGAATCAAACCCACGGATCCAAAATTAGACGAGATCTTTGAAAAAGCTTATCATCAGAAAAACAGCTTTACCCAGAGATTGTCCAAGACCACCGATTGGGTATGGATCACCTACGCTATAAACTCACAAATGCATTTTGTAATGTACGGCGATCAATCAGAGTGCCACGTCCTCCTCAATCTCAAAAACACCGTCATGCCCGAGCAACGACATTTCTTCGACGAATAAAAATACCTACAGTAAGATCTGATATGAAACCACCGGGGAGTCACCGTCGGTTTGGAGGTCTTTTAACTCTTTAAACACAAACTTCCCCTTTTTAAAGAGATTTCTCTTTTTTAAACAAACGGATATTTTCTTAGCCTTTATAGTCCATTTCCAACGGCCGTTTTCTGCGCTCCAGGACCTTTAGGCACAGTCCTTGAATTTTTTCGAGACAAATGTTCGTTTTTAGGCTGATTCCAACCTTTGGATTATTCCTTACGCAGACCATAATAATCGCTGCGATTTCTCCAATTGGAACAGCGAAAAATATCGCCAAAACTAGAAAAAATGAAAATCAAGAGCAAAAATTTGATCGCAAAAATTAAAGGACTGTGCCTAAAGGTCCTGGAGCGCAGAAAACGGCCGTTGGAAATGGACTATATCCGAAAATGAATAGATTTGAAATCCCCGCCATATTGCTCTGTTGCCTGCTCTTCAATGCACGTCAGTTTTTTTTTCGCGTTTCACCTCACTCGGATTTTCGTATAGTCTGTTTCAAATGGAAAAAATCGGCCCTTGGGCGGTTAAAGGTTAATTCGATCTAGATAGAGCGCATCCGGGCGTCAGATGGGTCAGATTGATACTTTTATTTTTGAAAATATATATTTTTCTACCAATTTTGATATTATTTCAATTCTAATTTTTACTGCATTTTATTGCTCGAATTTTTCTCTATCTAACAATATAAAGAATCAACAAAGTTCATGTCAAACATAAAAAACATATTTTTTATGAAAAAGCTCTTGTCAAAATTTTTTTGAATTTTCTGGAAATTGCGCCAAGGTCCCATCACTCCGAAAGTTTTTCCATTTGAAACAGACTATACCTCACCTTTTCGCTCACATGCTCGTGCCGTTCTTCTGTCATTTTCTTTCTCGTTTCTTTTTTATCACTTATTTTTCAGGAATTTAAGATGCGTGAAATCGTCCACGTTCAGGCCGGGCAGTGCGGTAACCAGATTGGATGCAAGGTAAACTTTTCCATTCCACAGTTTTTACTCATCGCATTTTCAGTTCTGGGAAGTGATTTCTGATGAACACGGAATCCAGCCCGACGGCTCATACAAAGGAGAATCGGATCTCCAGCTGGAAAGAATCAACGTCTACTACAATGAGGCCAACGGAGGAAAGTACGTTCCGCGAGCTGTACTCGTAGATCTTGAGCCCGGAACGATGGATTCTGCCCGCTCCGGTCCATTTGGAGCCCTCTTCAGACCTGACAATTTTGTCTTCGGTCAATCGGGCGCTGGAAACAATTGGGCCAAGGTATATTTGTTTTTAAACAAATATTAACGGTTTTATTTACAGGGCCATTACACTGAAGGAGCCGAATTGGTCGATAACGTCCTTGACGTCGTGCGTAAAGAAGCAGAAGGCTGCGATTGCCTCCAAGGATTCCAGCTTACACACTCGCTCGGTGGTGGAACTGGATCGGGAATGGGAACCCTGCTGGTCTCCAAAATTCGCGAAGAATATCCGGACAGAATTATGTCGTCTTTTTCTGTTGTGCCGTCGCCAAAAGTCTCCGACACTGTCGTCGAGCCCTACAATGCCACACTCTCCGTCCACCAGCTTGTAGAGAACACTGATGAGACATTCTGCATCGACAATGAAGCTCTCTACGACATTTGCTTCCGTACGCTCAAGCTGACAAATCCTACTTACGGTGATCTCAACCATTTGGGTATGTTTCTTTTTTTTCAAATTATATTTGTATTTTAGTTTCTGTAACTATGTCTGGCGTAACCACATGTCTGCGATTCCCCGGTCAACTCAATGCCGATCTCCGCAAGCTGGCTGTCAACATGGTGCCATTCCCTCGCCTTCACTTCTTCATGCCTGGATTTGCTCCTCTCTCAGCAAAGGGTGCTCAAGCCTACAGAGCATTGACCGTTGCTGAACTCACCCAACAGGTTCAAAATTGTTTTGATACCCTCATATAGCTTGGTATTTAGATGTTCGATTCGAAGAATATGATGGCCGCTTGCGATCCTCGTCATGGACGTTACTTGACTGTTGCCGCAATGTTCCGCGGCAGAATGAGCATGCGCGAGGTTTGTTCTAATCTCTCTTTTTGGATTATAATTGGATTTTAGGTCGATGACCAAATGATGTCTGTTCAAAACAAGAACTCGTCATACTTTGTGGAATGGATTCCCAACAATGTGAAGACCGCTGTTTGCGATATTCCGCCAAGAGGTTTGAAGATGGCAGCAACATTCGTCGGAAACTCCACAGCCATCCAGGAAATCTTCAAACGTATCAGCGAGCAATTCACTGGTAAACTTTATTTTTAAAAGTTTAATTATATTCCTTTATTTTAGCCATGTTCCGTCGCAAAGCTTTCCTTCACTGGTACACAGGTGAAGGCATGGACGAGATGGAATTCACTGAAGCCGAGTCGAACATGAATGATCTCGTCAGCGAGTACCAGCAATATCAAGAGGCTGGTGTGGACGATGAAGGAGCAGAATTCGAAGAAGATGCTGGTGATGTATATGTTGAAGAATAGCTGAATAAAATTGTTTTATTGTAATTTTTGTGTTCTTGTTGATTATTTTAAAGGGTGGTTAGATGGGCCTTGGGAATCTTCAATTTTCTGATTCGACTCGCAGTTAACAGGTTGGATGTACAAGGAAGAGTCGGCTGTTGGTGGACCTCGGTCGCAGATCTAGTAGGGCTACCAACGGTTTCAGGGTAACCGAAAACCGGTTACCCGAAAACCGAACCGTTGGTAGCCCTAGATCTACGACTTATAAATTTTGTTCTCGGACACGATCGGGTGTGCTGAGTTCTTGATACTTTCACAAAAACAAAGTAGCGAAAATATTTTTATACGTGTCTAACAATAAAACCAAAGCACCAAAACAAATCCGGTATCAGTGAGTGACGGCTTTGTGCGATCCCCTCTAGGCATAGTCGTTGCTATCTTCAGCGGGAATTTCTTCGTACATCTCATCGTATACTTCCTCCATGTCATCCTCCTGCAAGTTAGGAAAATGGTAAAGAAAAAAAGAAATATACCAATTCGTATGAATACTGAGGAAGATTAGTCCTGGCTTGTTGCTGCGATCTCAGCAACTGCACATGATTGCCGTCCATGTATTCTTTGGAAATATGCGTCTGCTGGCTAGTTAAAACTGGGTATCGCTGGGTTTGTACCTACAAAACATGTTAGGTTTATAAAAACATCACTTACTCTTGCAGAGTTAATAACTGGGCCATGTCCATTGACGGTGTTTGGCTTTACAAGATGATATTTACTACCCGGAACCGTACGAGCAATAACAACAGGAGCGCGAGCTGGCATCGTGGAGGTTGTAGCAGAACGATGTGCAAATGGCTTCACATCTTGCTCCGGCGGTGCCATATTAAAATGAACTTCTTTTTCTTGCTCGCGTTGAAGTTGAATTTGACCTAAAACGTTGATGAAAAAATAAGGATTATAAATATTGTGAATTCCACGCAATATTATTTACCTTTCATAATTTGATCCACAAAATCTCGCAAAGAAGGAGGCAAATTCTTCTTAATACTTTCGGACATCTCAGGGGTTATTTCGCCCCTTTCCAAACCATGGGCTAAACCGAGTCTTTTCAAAACTTCGACATCATCGTGAATCTCAAATGGCTGATCAAAATTAAACAGAAATTCAGATTTATCATTGGCCACTTGGCAATCAACTGTAGCTCTGAAATATAAATCTCTGTCATATAGTAAAATTAGTGTACCTTTTTTCAGTGTTGATGATAACATAAGGAAGATAAAGAATCGAGTTATCACTTGGTCTACCTTCTTGTCTAAACAATGATTAGAAATCTTGTCTAGAAAAGTCACCTTTCACGCTCTCTATTCTTCTCAACTAATGATTTGTAAGCAACCAATTGAATAACTAATTCTTGAAGGTTGTCAGTCTTTTCTCTAATTTTATCTTCACGTTTCTGCTTATCGTCAGCAAGTCTTTTGAACTCTTGTGCCGTTGAAGTTGGTAGTCCTACCCATATAATATCCTAAAAAAGATAATATTAAAGAAAATCTTGGGGCCTGCCTTCTTATTTTTCTGGATAATATTCATCGCCAAAAGTACATTCAAAGCATCATAAACTCGTCTACGAATATTTTTCATATCATATTGATGTTTCTCCTAAAAAATATTCGTTGAAATTATAAAATGTTGCTGACATCATTGATTTGAAATGTTGACTGCGAATCAAAGTATTCGTTGACTAATTCATCTGCTACCTAAAAATTATAGATTCTTTTTATAATAAAAATAAACCTCGTTATAGTTAGTTCTTCCTTTTTCTTTTACTTTCTCACATACTTTCGTCGAAAAGTGGCGAAGACCTTTAGATTTATCTTGGCATCGTTTAACATCAGCAAAATCCAAATCATATCGAAGTTGAGTAGCAATTGTTGGAGATCTACAATATATAAATTTTAATAAAACTTAATAAAGATACCGCACAAATCTACGAAGATTTTGTTGAGGTTGAGTAATTATTTGAGCTTGTGGAATGATGCGCTGAATTGGACTACGAACTTGATTAACGTTTTGAACGTATACCGGACGGCGTACCTATACTAATGTAAAGATACAATGAAAACATTACCTGATTAACAAAAGTTCGTTGAACCCCATGCTCAGTTAGATAAGGAGTTCCATTAGTCACAGAACGAACTGTATACGTCTTAGTACCATCCATCGCGTTTGTATCTAAAGTATTTTGTTTGCATAAGATAGACAAGAGAAGAGGAAGAATTATTACACAAAAGTAATACAGCGACTCGTAAGTGAAAATAATAATTATCGATTAAGTTGCATTAGAAAATAAAAAGTCATCAACCACTATAATATTTGTTGAATTTAATGGTGAATTTCTGTGGAGCTATCAATTGCAATCAAACGTTTACTAAATTGTTGACCACAAAGGCCATCTCACTTTGCCTTTCTATTTCTTCATCCGCGCGATTTAAAATTGAATTACTTTTTCATAATGATTATCTCTTCTATATGTGTTTGGGCAAAACTAAATTGGTTTTATAGGAGCACTGAAAAACCAAACGTTTAAGCATACTGCAAAAAGCGCCAAAACAATTCGCAATGGAGCGCGTCTCTGCTTTACAGTAATGCGTCATTTAATAAAATATTAAAGCAAACATGAAGAACATAACCAGATATGCAAGATGTGAGATAGTGAAAATAGCTTCATTGAAAAAAAATAACAGTAAACAACAGAGATGGAACAATCTTGACGTGGTTTAGTCTTTTCCTACAGTCTCTTCCTTCGAACTAGACGGAGATTAGAGGAAAAAAAAGATAAATCTTACTCTTTAGGTCTCATGTTATTCTTCCGCTTTTGATAAAAGTTACGTACGGCTCCGACCATCAATGTTTTTCTAACCAGCTGTACAAAAATGGTTATTTCAGCATCTAAAAAAGAAAGAATGGAGTAGAACAAAAAAACATACTGGTCAAATCCACCTTAGCATTGGGCGCCATAATCGTTACTGCGCTGTTGAGTATCTCCAGGACTTCAGCCTTTTTGAGACTGTCATTATTTCTTGCTTTGAATTCCATAGCATATGTAGGATAGGTACCATCTTCTTTTTTCGAAATATGTCGAGATACGCACTATAAAGATTTATAAACGTGAAAAAAGGAGGACTTACAGTAGATATTATTTCGGAAAGCTTTTTGAGGTCAAATTCTGCTGTATCTTCTATTGGAAGAACTCTTTGCAAATACCGGCATCTAGGTGAACTTTGAGCCAATTCTACCATTTTTTCCGATAAATCGACAACATCAGCATCTGTGTTATTTTGTAAATAAAAGTTTATTGAAAAACAAACCCTTTACTGAAACAAACAAACAGTTTTTTACTCCAGTTGGTCTCTGGCGACAGCGACGCACTTTAGGATTAGCTGTTGTAACTTCTTTGCAAGCTTTTTTGATAGAATCAGCAATGTCTTCTTCATCACTAGGGCTAGGACTACGATTATCTGAAACAAAAAATTAAACCTAAAAAAACATAATTTCCTACCTTCTTTTTTTGGTTCTCCTAATACTTCATCTATCAAATTGTATGCTTCTATTAATGCGCGTTTCTCTAGCCCTTCGCAGGTAATGAATAGTCCACTGATTCCTCCTTCCACAGACTTTTGCTTTGTTCTAAACACAAGACATTGAAATATACCAAAAGCCGTGCCTATTATTCCAATTATGTTTCCGTTTTCGATCATTTGTGGTCATTGTCTGAATTATTGCATCCGTCTTAGTTCTTTGAAGTAAAAATGGCTATTCCAAACTATGAAGATTGCTTATTTTCAAATTTATTAGCTGTAAAATTCTGATAGATTTATTTACAGCGTTCTAAAGCTTAGAAGTGTACACCTGTATCGGGGGTTTACCCTTACAGCTGGAATATTTAAAACTACAATAAAACAATTTTCCGAAATAACAAAAAAAGTGTAGCCTCTGCTCTGTGTACCAGTTAGATCCCTGGGAAACAATGAACAAAAAATAGGATAGATATCACATTACAATTATCTACAAACAGGGAATAACCTAACCCAAATACTCGTTTTAATGCACTGGGTGCTCCATGACTATCACTAAACAGAAATTATTAAGAAAAGATCAAAATCAACCGGTATAAATAGGGCAAAATTATAATAAAAAGATGGCTAAAATGATTGTCAATAAAACAAAAAAATCCGTGGGTTGAATATTTTTCAAAATTCAAAAAGATCAACTAAAACGTGTAAAGGGAGATATGTTGGAAGTGAAGCAGACATAATTTGAGATCTGGCAATTATGCACAATTTTCGTCTTCATAAGGTGGTGGTGGGTTTGCCGGATTCTTTTCTTGGAATTCGACGGCGCTTGTGCTCGTACTATTGATAAGAAAATCATCGTCGATCTCTAAATATCCATTAAAATTCACAGTAAACAGGCTGTTTCCCACCTCCATTATCACTGTAACGCGATTTTTTGGGTTCAGCTGGTTCATTTGGAGTGTCGCTGTCTTCTTGTAGAAGTGTTCGTTTTTCAGCAATCATCGGCGTGTTCACCGAGTTTCGACCCATTCCAAGGGTCAAGTCGAGAGGCTGCTCAGCCCCGTCCATCTCCACATCCTGATCCTAAAAACGTCTTCTGTCAACTATTCTTACTCCCGGACATACACTATTTTCATTGTCGCTGTCCATCTCATCGATGTCATCCATAATCCCGTCATCTTCCTCAAACTCTCGACATTTCATCATCAGCCGAATTTTGAGATCTTTATCCGTCGGAATTGGTGTCGCCTTCTCCAAATAATTGAAGATATTCTTCAGGGCTTTCTAAAATCAAAGAAGTCTGTCTGTCTGGGCCCGACAACTCACGTCGGTCTCTTCGACGACGTGCTTATCCCCCTCGCACATCCTTATGTGATACTTGAAGAACTCGTCGTCGGTCTCCCTGATGGTTTCGGTCAACGGCGCCCCTGGCCAGTCCTCATCCTCGTGTTTGCTGAAGGCCTCCAAGGCGATGACCAACACAGTGAGGAGTCTTTTCTTGATGGTTTCGCTCTTAATGAAGGGCACATGTGCCATACCATGGCCAGGAGATTGCGCCGCGAAATGGTCAATTGGAAGTTGATGTTCTATAACGAGGAAATATCACTGAAAACGTGGAGACAACTCACCCAATAGGAATTTGAATATTCTTCTTTCCTCGTGGATATTGTCTTTGCTGTTCATCAACCCATGGAAAAGAGCGTACAGATTGCGATAATGGAAATCAGTATTGGGGGACTGAAATAGAAGATTTCGACATAAAGGCAACCAACTTACAAAGAGATATTTGATGATGATTTGGACAGCTTTCCTCATGACGTTGTAATTATTCCAACAGAGATATTTGACCCCGTCAGCGAGTTCCGGTGCCGCATCGTGTTTACCAACTTGGTGGATGATCACATCGAGGAATCGTCTGTAATTTCCTTCTTGTAATCTGTATCACAGTCAGTCTTACCCGACACGATCCAAATTAGATCCCCAGAGGAAGTGCATCAGATCTGCGCCATCCAAGCAATCGTCAACATGGAGGGCATTGTCTTCGTCGATTATCGTATATGGATTGTATTGGAATTGTAATACGGTGGGCCTTTTCATGCTGGGACGGAAATCGAGCAGACGGAAAGAGGCCAAGATCAACTGGAGGACTGGCAAGACGGCCATCGCGTCCCAATAATGGTACAAGTCCATGTATTTGGTGCATGCTGACAAGTAGCCACATTTCACATAATGAGAAAGCTGAAGAAGTGATTTTCCATGGAATAGGGTCGACTTACAATAGAGACCTTGCACATGGCGTAGGTTTGAGTGAAGATGAGATCCAGTTCTTCGTTATGTTCTTCTCGAAGGAGGACGGCCAATGATTCGAGGAGGAGATCAATGACATGCTTGCTCTTGGAACGTCGCTTATTGAGGACATTTGTCAAATGGACAGTACTGTCTGTAACTAGGAACTCGTCGAGAAAAGACAATTGCAACTCACATAGTCGTAGGTCATCGATGGCATCGCTCTCCTCAAAACATTTGGCAAGAACTCGACACAGGATATGGGCATAGATGAATTTCTAAAAAAGAATTAGATTTATTCGATGGAGGGACAGACATCGCCGGTGGTGACAGTCAACAGTCCCAGGAGGAAATTGCGAGAGAGTTCCTCGTCGAGGATGACGTTATTGATGAACCAGAGACGGGCCTGTTTGGTCTCCATAAACTCGAACAACTGATGGACCATGCTCTCCTTGTCGAAAGCCAATCCGATAGTCTCTCGTCTCGTCACCGTACTGGCTCGGATCATTGTATGGAACATGAACTTGGACATCATTTCCAGAAGAAGAATGAACATTTCCTCATTTTCCTGAAAAGAAGACAATGAATATTGAAAGAAGGCGACACTTACAATATGTTTGGCCTTGTGTCGGGTGACCAAATTACGGATAAAATCAAAGAAGACATAGGAATATTCATTCTTCTCGTGCATTATTTTCGTGTTCATATTCCGGACTTTGACCTCCAATCGAGCTGGAATTTGGCGAGTTTCTAATTGGACAGGGTTAGAATGTTTAGCGAGAGAGGGGGAACTCACTCAGTGAGAGATTTGACAGCCGCTTGTGGAGACGAGTCACAGGCGATGCTGTGCTACTCCGCCTGGATCCATCGACAATTGGCAAGTTGGCTTCGACTGTCAATGGATGACACAATGGGACATCGGGAGCCAGTGAGAAAGCAGGCAGAAGTGGCCGATTGATAGGAACCGTTCGGGTATCCTTCTCATAAAACAAAATGAAAGCATTCCACCAGACTCGAGGTCGACGTCGACCGAACTCGCCGCTGCTTGGCTCTTCTCCAAACCTATAAATTTCTTTGTCAATTATAACACAAATAAAATACCATTTGAGTTTGACATCTTGTTGGTCACAAGGGTACACCGTCACTTCAGTGTCGTCGAATTTGAACCATTGATTTGAGCCTTCGGCTTTGATGTAAGAGAAGTAATGTCCGCCTGTGGCCTGTCCGGAATGGACCACGACTCCTTTCAGACGGTAAAAATAATTTTCAAAGTCAGCTACTAAACAAGTACTTTTAAGGGGTGGGATAAAATGCGTACCTTCAACACCGGGAGATGTCGACTCGGAATCGCTATTGTCTTTGGCATTCATGGCCTCCGTCGTGTAAGGTTGCATGTTGAGGTCGAAGGGAAACTCGAAGTAGTCGTTGAACTTGACTGGTTCATTCCTATCCCAGTCGAATTCGAATCTCTTCAGCTGAATGACCAAGGTGTCGGGGAGACTCTTGATGGTCAGTCGCTTTACAGCTCGAACCTGAAGATGTCAGCTATTGCAGAGGGAGATTGTTATCTACCTTCTTGTCACACTTCTCGCAGTGATAGGCGTTGTCATTTTCGAGTACATCACCCCTGACAAACTGGGTCAACGAGTCGATCATGTTGTTATTATTACGGACATCGATGGAAATTGAAGTAAAAGGTTCTTCTCGAGAATATCTAAATTAATATTTATATTCTAGAGTTTATTCTCACCTGTGGGGACAATCTTTACAAATCTTCTCATCTGCGAATAATCCACCAAATACTGTTGTTCCCACTTTCGGCGCACCCAATTTCTCCATGCCTTCGTCGATCAAATCGACAACTTTGTTATAAAACTCATACGCATCCTGCTGTTCATGGACATTGACGATTCGCTCGTTCAATTTGAAAATAGTCCAGAATTCGTCAGGAGTGTAGGCCTCCAGTTCAGAACCGGCCAAATTGGCAAAGACCGACTGAATGGCGGCCAAAATCTTCACTTGGTAGGACTCGTTCGACAAATCGTCCGCCAGGAGGACATTCAGAATTGGCCCACGAATCTCGGGTATCATATACAGCTGAAAATACGACGAGTACAAGGTATGAGAGGAAATAGAGTACCTGTTGAAGTATGGAGTTCATGTAACACGTAGCTCCACCATTTTTCAGTCCAACGTAGTTTCCAGGAGCTCGGAGATTATTGTCAGGTTGATAGTCCCATGGAATAAAACCTTGACGATCTAAAAACGACTTAGTAGGCAGATGGAATGAGCCATCTTACCGGTGTAGAATAGTTTGTTGATTGTACTGACAACTATCTGTAGGCATTGGGGGCTGTCGGCTAGAATATTCAGCAGATTATAGGCTGCCAGCTGGCTCTCTTCCGTTTTACAAACAGAAATTGTCCTGGATGGGAGCATGCAACTGGCGGATCGGGGAACAGAGAGATTATAATCTTGCTCAACCTCCTTGGGAGCAATCGTCTGTGAGCGGACCATTCCAATTCCATTCTCTTTGTGTCTCAATTGAAGAAAATCTCGACTACTGGGAATGAGGTAGTTATAGATGAGCTTTTCAATTAGATTTTGTCCGTCTGACAATCCCAGTTCAGTCTTCTCCTTCTCAGTCAATTTTTCAAAAAGATGGTAGGCCAATCGAAGTCTCCCAGTCAACAGATATTGGTCGTCGTAGTGAGCCATGCTCTCTTCCGTTTCCTTGATTGCCGCATTTAACCATTCGATCATTTCAACCTTGTATTCTTCCATCTTGCTCAGATAGCGGTTATGGTGGCGAGAGAATAGATCGACGAGGCTGAAAAGAGTAGGTACCAAAGGAAGACCACAGGGATACCTGCAGAGGACCTCCCAGTAGGCAGGCGTCGTCTTTTCCAATCGCTTCTCAAACATGTAATTGTAGAGATTCTCGATGAGATGTTGTGTCCCAAGTTGTTTTTCTACGCAATGATACAGATTTGTGATCAACATTGTGTAGCTATAGGCACAGATTCTAAAAATTATTAAAAGTAAAACACAAGGATACCTCTCTTGGCTGACACAAAGAACAAGGAATCGACAAAATTGCGGCGACTCGAGGAGCTGTCTACCAACTTCTGGCTTGTAAATAGCCAAAAGAGCCAAGATATTGGTACAATTGAAGATCATATGATCACATTGGTCATCTCCCTCAATCTCGTCGTCGAGGACAGCCTCGTCCTCCTCCGGCTGTCGACACTCGATGATGGCCGAATAGAAGATGTTCCCGGTTCCATTTGATTTGAATTTCATTCCGGCTTTGACTATTGCCAATAGTGTGTCCAAATCATAGTCGAGGTCTGGACAGTCCGGTCCAAGTCGAAACTTTCGGCCCAGGTTCTCCGCATAGGGATCCAGATTCTGCTTCAAATCAACGAAAGTCTTCCTCATCACCGGGTCGAGTTTATCAGCCATTTCCTAAATTCCATTTTGATCCTTTTTGTCTATCGATACCTTTTCATGAAGATAAATAAATACAAGATTGGGCACTAGGCGGAACATGATGTCACAGAAGAAAATCTCAAAATCGATTGTCAACTGGGAGTCGAGGGTGACCGTCGAGAACAATCTCAGCAGGGATGTCACTCCACCTGCCTGGAAGAACGTCTTCTAAAAGTGAGGCTGCATGTTTCTATAAAAGAGAAACAAACCAAAGCGGCGACATCTTTGATACAAGCAGGCAACAACCTCTCGTAAAGACAAAATGTGTAGTAGAGCTTTTTAGGCAGGAACTTCTCCTCGTGTAGAATCGCCAGAAATTGTTCGAAGTCCTCTTTCGTGTTCAAAAGAGCCTGCAATTATTTCCATTTCCGCTGAAAAATCAAACAAACCTGTCGTTTTATTGGGAGACTTCCCAACAACTGGAAGCAATATTCGAGCAGCTCTCCGTAGTCGGCCAGTTGAAGAAGAGTGTCGATGAAGTGAGGATGGTCAGCCAGCTGATACGAGAGCAGTTTCTTCTCCCTCATTCGACATCTTACAGGGTCAACAAACTCTTTGAATCTGAAGGAATTTTTGTGTAAAAATGCCAGTCAATGGAATACTTTTGATCGGTGTCCGGATGGACAGCAATCTTGTTTCTTTCCATTCTGACCATAACTATGACATTCTGGTCAATTCCGACTTCCCGCATCGTGCAGCCCCATTCTTGATGGCTAAAACGTCTAATATTGGCCTCTTTTTGATTCGCGTACTTCAATTTTGAGCCGAATCTGTGCTGGTTGGTGGCCAGCTTCTTGACGAAGACAATTGGATATATACAGACTCGACCACCTTGATTAGTCAGTATATTGACTGCCTGGAAGAAAGGCCGAATTAGATAAAACTGCGTATTTACCTGCTCGGCCAGCTCGTACAGAAGCATGTTTGAGTTGAGGGATACGGTAATCGGAGCGGCAAAATGACACGGCAGAAGTTCCGGTGGAAACAGAATGTGCATGTCGTCGACTAAAATAAGATAAAGAGAGGGAAGGCAAGATGATACCTCGGAAAGAGAGGTTTGTCTTGAATCCTCGAACAAGGATGGCTTTTCGGAGAGTCGGATGATCTCGGATGATGAGCTTCTCGTCTGTTTCGCTCTTTTCCACCACTTCCAAAATAGCCAGCAGGATATTCTTGATCAGACGGAAGCTGTTATCTCTCGGTGTCGTCCTCATCATATCATTGACCCTATTTATCCAATTCACACTATAATTCGAAACTTAAAAAGAATGTTTAAAAGACTACCATTTGGTAGCGATGATTTGGTTGTTTTCTTCCCTCATCGCTTTATGTTTGATATACGAGGTGTACATTTTCTCGAGAAGATTCGACGCCGCCTTCTGCATCACATCCTCCTGTGCGTACATGATAACATTCCACAGATATTCCTCTCCTTCGAAGTCCGAATCATACAAGATCATCTCCTGCTCCTCGTCGTCTAAATCCATTGACGCCGAGAATTTGAGAATTCCTTTGGATATGTTGACAAATTTGAGCAAAGTAGAGAAACATTTGAACCCGTTGTGGGATAATCCAATGGGATTCACCGTCAACATGCAATCTGAAAACGTGAATGACTAAATCGCAGGAAATACCTTTGAAGAAGCGAAGATGGTGCTCAAAGGCCTGTTCATCCCTCTCGATAAAGTCTAGAAGCGTCGTTACGACATCGCGGAAAAATCGGAAGCCGATTGACTGAAGACTGTGAGATGTGCCGACGATCATGGTGTTCCATAAGGCAACAATCTGAAAAACCAAATGAATTGGAAAAGAAGGAAACGGACCCATGAACTTTGGAAAATGGGGAACTCCTCTTTGTAACAGCGACGAGCCTCAGCAACGATAAAATGGAAGAAGTCCAGTCGTTTCCTAAGATTTGTGAGATAGATGTCATCCTGGTCGACTCCTTCCGACGACGGGGTCGACTCGACCTCCATCGAGTTCACAGGAGAGTCACGCAGCTAAAAGACTTTCCTTTCTGTATAAAAGGTTGAGTTCACCTTGGCAGACACCTGTGTTATCCACGTACAAATGTGCTGGGCCACTTGTT
The DNA here is from genome assembly GCA_964036215.1 of Oscheius sp. DF5033. Lineage (NCBI taxonomy): Eukaryota > Metazoa > Nematoda > Chromadorea > Rhabditida > Rhabditidae > Oscheius > Oscheius sp. DF5033. The sequence continues at coordinate 4,123,911 of CAXIWN010000006.1, forward strand.
TTCCAAAGGCGAAGACACCCAACTCCTCACTGTTCACCGGACTAAACTTCTCGTCCAGCCGTCTGATAAGCAGATTTCTGTTTTTGTCCTCGAGGGCCTTTTCTTCCGGCATAAGACAAATCAACTTTCGGAGAAAATGAAGACATAAAGCGACGGGATCATCATCTGTCGAACAATTCAGAGGGTCGAGACAACTCTCCGCAATTGTGACAATCTGCTCTTCCAAGGTTGTGTAGTCCCTTCGGGATGAAACGGTGTCATGGAGCACATCGAATATAACATTGAAGAGTTTCTCCCTCCATACGCAAAATTCACTGTCTGTCGACCATCTCCAACAGATCGCTATGATCTTCCTCACAATGCCAATCCGATCTCTCATTCCATTGACACTCAACTCGATTCCCAGTCGTCTCATCAGATCCAACACGATCTCTTTCACTTTGTCGTCTCCCTCATTCCAGGATTTTTCTATCTTCAGAAACAAATTTGTAAAGAATTCGTCAGGGAAATTGATGGCAATCTTGGAGAGAATGGCATTGACATTCCTCTGGATCGCATCATGCTTGCCCAGTTGGTGATCCCAGATGATGTCGAGTACTTTGTAGTCAATCAATTTTCTCTCCAACAAGATGTTCATAATTCGAAGGAGACGTTCCACATATGCCAAGTGATGTAAATTGTCCTTGTAGAGTGTCTCCACCACGTGCTCTTCCTTAATAAATTCTTCCAAATCTTCCTCATTCATCTCCGTCATGTCCGAAGTGCTGAATATTCGAATAAATTCGTCGAGAGCCATGATTTTTCCAAAGAAATTACCATGTCCAATAGCTCTGAAAATGTTCGTCTTTATTGTAAGACTTTCTCCAAACCTGAGGAAGACCTTCATCAAGAGGGAATGTAGCTTGTGACAGACTTCGTACTTGTCCGGGTTTGTATTTTTCACTCCGCTATTTCCCAAAAAGACTTTTGTGATAAAAAGAGCCCTGGGTAGATTGGATTCCCGAAGGTCGACGGGTGTCTTTTCGATGTCCTTCTCCGTTAACAGCATGACTTTCTCTAGCAATGGCGCCACAAATGATTTCAACGCCTTCTCATTTAAATCTAATGTCAAATTACTTGAGATCAACAACATCCATCTGAGATATTGTATTTTATAATAAAAAAAACGAAAAACTCACTCAACAAATTGATAATATTCATCAAAATTAAGATTTTTTGGTATTTTCTCTGCCCATTTTGTAAATTCAGTAAACCCGCCAATTTGATAAAACCAAATAATAACCGTAGTAAACCATTCCTATAATAACTTTTGTTTTATAGAAAAAGAAAAGAAAAACTGACGTAAGATTCTTGTCCTCGTCGGATAAAAGACGACGGGATTCGGAGATCACCGGGAGCCACCGTGGTGGCCAAGTGGATATCATGGGCGGACGACCTTATGTACAATTTCGCGTTGGGATTCATAATCATGCGGAACATTTGCCAGAGGCCATCGGTGATGTTGTAAGAGAGCTGACCGACTTTGAGTTTGGCCACGAAGACATTCAAAGCTCGGTAGATACAGCTCATAATGGCCTTCTAAAAAGAAAAATAACAAGGAAATGAGGAGACGACTTACGCCATGATCTGCCTGAAGACTGAAATCGTCGAATAGAACTTTCTGTAGAGTGGGAATAATAACTTTTGTTATGAGATAATCTATCTGTTCACCCGCTTGAGTACCCGGAATGTCTTTGCCTGAAACTTCGTCTGTCGACTGGACGAGGGAGATCTCACCTTTTGTAATGCTATCGGCGACGTCGTCCAACATTGTGATCAATTGGTTATTTGGGAGAGAATAACAGGCCCATCTATTCGACCCTCTGAAATAAACAGAATACAACCGGAAACTGGGACAACTCACGGTAGATTGCTGGCCTGGGCGATGAGATTGTTGAGGACGGTCCAATTGAGAAAGCCGGACGGCGGCATGGTTTTGCCCTCGCTTGGCTCTGGAAAATAGGAGATCGATAAACTGCGGGAAAAGATGGGCAGACGACAACAAGAGAACGATTTTGGACAGGTTGGAGAATATTCTTTTCGCAGTTTGGAGGACCGCTTTCCCATTAAGGGACATCGAAAGCGGAAGCTATCCTTTACAGAAATCAAAGAACGAATGGCTTTTTGGGTATCGAGCTGGTGATGTCGCGGTCAATCTACGAGACATCCTCCCCAAATTTCGCAATCACCTCCTTTTTCCCCCAAAGAGATGGTTTTGAAATGGATAGAAATTCAATCGACTTTTCGTCGTGAGAACCAAAGGAGGCAGACGGTTCTTGCTTGTTATTGAGCTCTCTGGCCGCCTATGTCCAAATAATCGATAAAATAGAAAAAAAAAGCAGCAGATAAATGACATACCGGTGATGTTTTCCGCGTTGTCGCTGCTGTTGTCGAAATTGTTTACAAAATCGCTACCTATATTACTCATTAGTGCATCCAAAAGGTTCCTGAATATATTTTCTCTTATTTCTTCATATCAAAACTTACGGTGTTCTAGGAACTGTGCAATTAATAATGTCGACAATTGGCGACGTTCTACTTGTGGGAAATTCTTCTTGTTCTGATTCGATATCCGACATTTACATAACGAAGACACACACCTGATAAAAGAAGAAATTATAAGGAAACGAAAATTGGGAGAATATGGATAGGAGGAATTGATTGGGCAGAAATGGATATTGTGAAATAATTGGGAGAAAAATTGATGGATTTGGGCATGAAATTGGAAGATTTCGGGATAAATTTCATTCTGAAAAATTAATTTTGAAGTGAAATTTCTTATTCCGTTGAAAGATGACAATTTCCGGGTTTGATTGGTATAAAAAATGAGAAATTATTTAGTCCAATTTGAACAGCTGATCCAACGGGCCTCATCAGTGACAGGCGTAAACGACGCGCGTCAAAATACAAATTGGAACACGAATTGGAACGGGCAAAGGGGAAATAACACGCCGACGGCAGAAAATAGCCAGATGACAGGTGAAATCGAATTGAAATGGGTCGATGACTTCTACGGCCGACGAGGAAGATAACACAGAATTTATTGGGGAACTGATTTGGCCATAATTAGACAAGAGAAGTCAATATGGGTCCTGTGGGGATACTTTAAAGGTACGATAAGGCAGGATTTGAATTTGCTGGAATTGCGCGCTTTGCTTACTGTAGCTATTTGCAAAAATTATCAGCATGCATTTTTATCGTTTTTTATTGTTTTCTAGTGTTTTGCCAGCATCGAATTACTCTAAAACAAAAAAGAAATAAGCGAAAAGTAGCAGGATAGAAAAGATACAAAAAATTCGTGCAAAATGAGCTGTTTGACTATGAAATAATATTTTGGCGATTTACGAAGTCGTTCATATATCAAAATGTTTCTAAAAATTAGCTGAGTCGATGGCAATGAAAATCAGATCATGAAATATTGCAGTTTCAAAGAAAAACGTAATTTTTCATTTCTAATTCGCAAAATATGTGCATGATGTTTACGCGTACTCTGGAATCAGCGGAAATCCAGCTGAATTCAAATCCTGCCTTACCGTCCCTTTAAATAGGAGAACAGGCGGAAGAGGCCCCGGTTGCCAGGGTGACCGCCCGGGTTGGCCAGCACTTCACTATACTCGAATGAGAGAGGCGACTCGACGCCAATTGATTGACACTCCAGAATTCATCCGAGACGGAAGGGGATCATCTGCTTATCTTCTTTGTCTCTGTCGTCATTTCTCTTGTTATTTATGAAATATATCGAGGGAAAGAGAAAGAATTTTAAACAAAGGTCCGACTTTTTGTGCTCCTGTTTGTCTCGTCCCTTGTGTAGGTTGCTCGTCTTACCGTCTTTCTAAGCCAAGTTCGTGCAAAGTCGTATGTAAACATCTCCTGAGGGCGACGAACATCGAGGTCGACCTGCCTTTTCTGTCATTCGCCAATGTCCGAAATGGCTGTCTCTTTTGTTTGCAACCATATTTTTGGGTACATCTTGCAATATTTTAGTCGTCGGCAAGTCTATTTCCGTCTTTTTTCTGCTCAGAAGTCGCTGTCTGTTATTGAGGATTTGTTATATCCGCCTGGCTAATGAGACTAATTAGCCTGGGGGATATCCCCATGAATCCGACGAGTCGAGGAAAGAAGTCGAGGGAAGGTATCCCCTCGGCAAAGACCATCAAAGATCTCTAATGAGGAAATGTTGACACCTCTCATCGTCGTCGTCACCGGGTCCAGTCTATTGCTCCATTTGTCCTCTCCCCCTGTGTCGGCGTGAGAAAAGTGGACGGCTCGGGTATCACACTTTTTTGACCGGGTGAATTCCAGTCCTCGGCGGGCTTTGTTTGTCCGTTTGAAACGCGGTCGCACCTCGTTTTCTCCTTTCCTGGCACCTCTCCTGCCACCGACACTTCCTCTATTTCAGGCTGTCTGGCAGCAGATGCTCTGTCTCGTCGTTGTGCCCCTCGCTGTCCTCACTAAACTCATCGACGCCGAGAAAAGGATTACTGTAAGCTGCCTGCCTTTCAAACCTTTGAAATAATTTTAGAGAAGTGCAGCCATTAGCAGTCTGTCGGAGGAGACATCAAATATTCTTGGAGGTTGGTTGCTTTATTTCCAGTTGTTCCTTCTTCAAATTGTCTTGATTTCCTCCAATGCTAAATTTTCAAAATGTAGTCCCACCGCGATTTCCCCTAATTAGATGAGTTCCAAGAAGTGTCCCCCTTCAATTAGGCGCCTCTGATCCAAATCCAACCAAAGTCCTTTTTTTGCAGAGTTGATAGCCGCCATCAACCCGGTCTATTTGGTCATTATCGCCGTATTTGTGGCAGCCGGCTGTGCCTTCGAAGTGGCTTACGCAAGTCGAGGAGCCGCCAACTCTAGGTCGACCCACGTCGCCAGTCGAAATGGGCCGTATTCTGTTCGATCGATTTAATTTATAAATTTTTATATTTCATCAATGGACGAAGAGGAGGAATACATTCGTTGCATGTGATCCATCCTGTCAATGAGTCTTTGCATTTCGGCCCGGCTTTCTGGTCGGTTTGCCTCCCAGGGTCGGAGGGAGGACAGCGAGGCACTTCGATGACGGAAGTCTTGTACGATGACGTCGACATGACGTTCGCGGGTTTCTAGAAATATCTGATTGACAGGCGACAGCCAGACAGACCTGGGAGAAGAATATAGAGGAAGATTATGCTGACAATACTACCGGCAATGAAAGGAAGATAGCTGAGAGATACACCAACCATCTGAATTATGCTATTGATTGCTGATGGCAAAACATACCTGTTGGAAAGGAAGATAGATGGACGAGACGATGAAGGCGAAGGTCCAAGCGACGAAAACAGACACAGTGACGGCTGTCGATCGGAACTAAAGCACTCTATTTATGAAGACTGTTTTTTACCTTCTGGTCAAAAAGTTCTCCTGTAATCATCCACGGAATAGGACTGCCAACCCCATAGACGACCATGTACATAACAAGAGCGAAGATTGATCCATAGCTGGCCCAAGAAGCCTGGAACCGAAGAGATTTTTTAGAAGAAGCAGCGCTTACATTCCAATAACTCTGTAGGAAAGTGAAAATAGACAGGATGGTCAAAGCAATGAGACAACTGGACAGCTGAAAGAGGGAGAGAGGTCGACGGCCGACTTTGTCGATAAGGTAAGGAGAAGTACAGGCAAATAGAAAATAGATTATCCCGATGGCCAAGGTACTCCATCTGGCGACTTCACTGAATTACGGCTGCCATTTGTCAAAAGAAGACTACTAACGGAGTAAGATTTGCATTTAAAAACATATCAGTCGAGTAGGCAAAGACGGCAGTACAGCCAGTGAATTGTTGGGCGATCATGACAATCACCGAAACTGTCAGAGGAATGCGCAACTCTTTGTTGGTGAACAACTCCCGAAAAGTACCTGGACCTGACTGGGAAACTGAGTTAAACTAGGGGAGAAAGAGACTTACCCTGTCTAGGGCGACTTCCTTTACGATGGCCTCATACATCGCTTTGGATTGTTCCTCTTCGCCTACCAAGCGACGGATATCCACCGCTGCCTGGGGTTTCAACCTATTCCATTACTATTTTCGCCTACCTTTTCTCTGTCGCCTTTGCTCAATGTGTATTTTGGTGACTCCGGACAAAATGGCAAAATGAGGACGAGGGCGAGCGCCGGGATACCGGGGAAGGCATAAGCCAACGGCCATAGTGATGGGCCTCCAAGGACTTCAGGCAACCCGATGAGGAGGGAAAACCAATCGGAGAAAGCGACGGCCACCTAAAAAAGAGCATATTTAATACAAAACATGATGAACCTGATGAAGTGTGCCAGCTGGTCCTCGATATCTACCCGGGGTTATTTCCATCAAGTACATTGGAACAAGACCCGATGTCAGGCCCATATTTGCTCCGAAAATAAATCGACCCGCTATAAGAAGTTCTGGTGATCTGAAGCCATTTTGTTCGAGTTCTTCGAAAATCCATCTGACCTTAAATATTTGGAAGCGAGTTCCAAAAAGGCGCCACCGACATTGACAATCCCGTTGGCGATGAGTCCATTCCGTCGACCAAGTCTCTCGCCCACTAGCCTACAATTTCCGTCTGTTTTCTCTCCGTCGTAGTCCTCCATTTCATCGCCAAGCCCGTCTTCCCCGTCGTAAACAGTCCCTTCCTCACCTGGTAAGAGATGCTCCCAGAATGGCCCCGATGGCAATCGACGATACCATAAAAGACCATATCAAATTCGAGGTGGTTAGACTCAATGGAGCTCCTCTGAAAGTGTTCTTATTTGGAGAAAAAACGAGTCATAAAACCATTCTTTACAGGTGATAAGACTGCAGACAGTTTGAAAATTATAAAAGGAAATTGGAGAGATATGGAAAAAGAAGCAACTTGCCTGTCAGTATAGGTCTCATTTATCCAGTCGGATATCAATGACTGGGTTGGATTGACGACACCATAACTGTAAAATTGGGCACTACCACCGAGAATTACCGTAATAACTGAGATAAAATATCTGAAAAAGGGAAATATTCAAGGAAAAGACGGAAGAATACCTGGCGGTGACCATTTCCTAGAACAGAGGCATCGTAGAGTTTTCAGTTGCTCATATAAAAGAGGTCGGGCACGATAAGCAACGCGGGTAGATAGCGGCGGGTGCGAGACGGCCGTCTCGTCGACGGTGAGTAGTTATTGTAGGGAAGATACAAAAAAAAGAGACAGATTACATTATCCCCAAAAAGCGAAAGATTCAACATTGTTTATTCCGCTAACATTTTCACTGGTTTTTCTTCATCTTTGCGATTCTCGACCCCTGGTAAACATTGAAGAAACGAAGATCAGAAGTCATATGGAATAAGCCATTTGGATTGACTCGGGCGGCCATGTAGAAGTCACAAAGAGAAAAGACGAAGGTTCCTTGAGCGGAGAGCAGCAGCAGTCGGGTCACAAATTCCATTAGGGCCGGCTTCTCCTGAAGACATTTCTTCTGTTCACCTGGCGACAATACCTCGTAGTTGGTTCGTGGTTGATAAAATCCGATCATTTTGTAGACACCGTCTGTCAATCCAACAATCAAAGTGTCATATTTGGGCAAAGTGGCCACTGAAAAAAGGATTTAGGGGAATAGGAAAACCGAAAAAACCTAGGAAAAGCATTCCAAAAGCATAGAAGAAAGACATAAGAATGACAAGAAGTGGACAGAGAAGACTTTTTTTGTGAAGGCAAAGGATGGAGCCGAGAAGGGTGAAAGTTGTCCAAATAGCAGCAACCATTGAACCTAAACTGATCCAATTGAAGATTTCTTTCTTCTACCAATCAAAATAGTTGCGATAACTGCACCGACGAAGCAGAGAAGCATCTTCAATGGGGCCACCCAGTCTCGGTTGACAACTCTCCGAAGAGGATCCCGGGTAAGGAGAGTATCCGTAATCCCGGCCCATAAGCTACATCTCGTATATTTTTCAGACTGTTCAGCCGTTTACCTCGGAGTCCACTGTACAGCTCTTGGAGTGCCGAGTACTTTAAAATCGGATCCATACGCAGTGTAAATATAATTAATCAAAAACTCTAGATTTTAGCCTATGCAAATTATCTTTGAAACTGAACCTTCGATATCACTCGTGTTAGGATTTGTCGTCAGCATATTTTCAAAGCGCTGAGCTGCATCGTATCGAGCCTCATCGATCTAAATTTCCTGAGTTTAGAAACAATTACAAAACGATACGTCTTGTTGTCTCTGAAAAATGGCCTCATTATCCATGTGATCCATTCTCCAGTATTTATCAATAAGTGCTCTAAAGAAAATCTTGATTTTATCCTATTTTTACCTCTCAATGGGAAAGGTTATAACATAAGTTATTCCTGCTAGAATAACAGCAAAAATCAGAATTTTAGCTACTGCGATGATGGTACGCAGCAGATTGGAAGGTACCATGGTCGACTGAGGGCCGTTACTAGGCAGATTCGCTGTTGTCAATAGAAACGAAATGGAAGAGAAGTAGTAATGTTTTTATTTCCAATATGCTGACACAACGAGAAAAGATCAACATATACAAAATAATTTTAATTGGCTAGGGTTTACCGAGCATCATAGACCATCACTAAAAAGATTTTTAAACTACATATAAACTGAATTTTATGGAATTTTTTTACTAATGTAATGTATTAGAAAAATTTTTACTTATTTTCCGCTTTTAAATTAAATGTCAAAAAGAATCAGCAAAAATTCTGAAATAATTGCAGATAAAGATAAAATAATGTTTTTTCCATATTAGTAATATATAAAATAAATTTAAAGAATTCACTCACGTTTACGACACCTTTTCTTGTATAAAATTCGATACCCACAGTCTCGACAACGAATTGCTTCTTTTGGTTTGATTTCATTTTCTTTATGACATTCTGAAAATAATTTTATCAAAAAATCAAATTGTTTTCTAGAGAGGATAACGTCAAATAAATTAACGAAAAAATACTAACCTCCACAAATGTAGATCATACTGTTCGTTTTTATAGCTGATGGCGCAGCTGCATTTCCTGGTGTCGCCGAGCCGTCCATTCCTATAATAATCAGTTTTAAAATTATATATAAAGAAAACAAAAACTAAGCATGAGACGTACAACATAATGAAACCGTAAAATAGCGAAGCAAAGAAAGAATTCTCAATTTTGTAAAACGAAATTCGAACGAACTAAAGGACTGCGTCCTGGTCCCACAACGCGCAACCACTACCGTGATGTCGCCTAAAATTTGCCCCTTTTATTCATTTTGGCTGCGTTTCTTCGAGTAAAACGTTGTTTTTCGTTATCACACCATTTTTTTGCATTTCTCTTATGGAAACTTGCTGCTCCATATTATGAGTATCTAATTTTTGTATTTTCAGCTTGAGGTACAAGACACAGCAAAATGGCTCGTGGACCACGACATCATCTGAAGCGCCTTGCGGCTCCCCATCACTGGATGCTTGATAAGCTTGGTGGAGTCTTCGCCGTCCGTCCCAGAAGTGGTCCTCATAAGCTCAGAGAGTGCCTTCCTCTGAATCTGTTCCTTCGTCACCGTCTGAAGTACGCTCTCAACTACACCGAAGTGAAGAAGATCCTGAAACAGCGCGTTATCCGCGTCGATGGCAAAGTCCGTACCGACCACAAATTCCCAGCTGGATTTATGGGTATGTAAATGTTCTAATTTTGAAAGTTTTATTCTTGTAGATGTTGTTTCAATTGAGAGAACTAACGAGACTTTCCGCCTTCTCTATGATGCCAAGGGCCGTTTCACCACACACCGTATTACCGCAGCTGAAGGACAATTCAAATTGTGCAAAGTCCGAGGTCTTCACACCGCCGTCAAAGGTATCCCATACCTTACCACCACTGACGGACGTACCATCCGCTACCCTGATCCTCATGTCAAGGTAAATAATATTATGTTTTTGGCTAATACCATCATCTTAGGCTAACGACACTATTGTTCTTGACCTGAAGTCTGGAAAGATCAGCGACTTTGTCAAGTTTGAACCTGGAAACCTCGCCATGATCACAGGAGGCCGTAACGTTGGTCGTGTTGGAGTCATCGGTCACAGAGAACGTCTACCTGGATCTTTTGATATCATTCACATGAAAGACGCTGCTGGACACTCCTTTGCCACTCGGTAAGCATTTGGCAAGGAGCGAGAAGGTCGGGGGCTAAGCCATAACTACCGATCGAGGGAGGTCCATTTTTTTTTCTAACCCTTTCAAATTGATATGTGTACGTATTTGTTTGAAAGGGATTTATTTTACATATGAGTATTTGTTTCAGCGTTTCTAACGTTTTCGTCATCGGAAAAGGAACTGATTCCCTCGTCTCCCTTCCTGCCGGAAAAGGTATTCGTCTGTCTATTGCTGAGGAACGTGATAGGCGACTTTCCCAAAAGAAGGCATAAGTTGTTATTGTTATGAAATAAACATCTTGTTGTAAAAATTGTTTACACTTTGCTCGTTTTAGAACATACGTCATATTGAAAGGGGATCTTGGGGCAAAATTGATTTTCTAGTATGCAACACAAAGCATTGTTGGCTGCTCTGGATGGACTCGTTTGTGTATATAAACCTGCAGAACTCTCGATTTCTAGTTTGAAACGTATGATTGTAAAGAAAATATGTGCTGAAGGCAATGATGCAGTAAGCCCTTTCTTAGCACTTTTGACCGTCATGCAGATTATCCATGTTAAACCTCCTATGATAAAAGTTCCACTAGTCGAAGCTCATCCGGAAACTGGTGCACTTTTGATTACAGGCGAGCGAGAGCAAATGGATTATATGTAAGAAATTTTTGAGTTTTATCTGTCCGAGTTTAGGTGTCATCCATTAGTTTCTGGTGAAGTATTTCGGGCTGAGGACATACGAATGGAAGAACTTTTGCAATCAGAGGCTTCTAGTTCTGGTGTATGCTGTAAGAATCACATTTTCTTTGTCATTTGAATACTTTCAGTGTTTGGAATCAATAATTTTTGTGATGAATTACCAAGATTAATGTCAAACTCATGGCTAAACAGTTATCGAATTGAAGGAATGTTGGGTAGAGAAACAGTAGAACATGAAATAAAAAGTAGAGTAACAATTAAATCTGATTACGGTATGTTTTTTAAGCGTTCTCTAAATTAATGTTTAGATCATATAACAAAGCATCAAATGTCGAAATTATTATCAAGGATACAGTCACAATATCGTCGTATGTCTTTTGAAACAGCAAATGTGGATTTACAAGTATAAAATTATTTTTATTATTACTTCTAAATAATGTAGAGCCAAAAAGCATTTGAATTAGCCAGAAAAGGATTGCCCAGAGCCCAGCTGCCTGGAACTACGTTGATATATTCACTAGAATTAAGCTCATTTATTCCGCCTTATTTTACAATTCATCTTCAAATGGTAGGAGAAAGTGACAAATTTTTAAGGTATATTGATGTGATTTCATTTGCAATTTTTTGTAGATATTTTATACATGAATTAGGTGTCAGTTTGGGGTCTACTGCCTGCCCTGTCCGATTACAGAGGTATCTTCTTTGATGTTTCTAATAAATTATTTTAGGCGATCTATTGGACCTTTTTATGCAGAACATGCTTTATTGGACAAACAAATTTCATTGCAAAATGTGGTGCGGAATATTTCCTTGTGCAAGCAAGTCTATTAATTTTTGTATATAAAATGTTACAGAAAAATACTAAATGCAACAGCATACGATCCTGATATTATAAGTCAGCTCCTTGCTCAAGATTACCGACCGATGGAGCTTGTCGACGGTTTGGGTCTACAACAACCAGATGAAGAAGACGCCATGAGACCGGCGTGGCCACGTAATTATTCATAGATATTTTCTTATAGTACGTAATAAATAAAAATAGAATATTGAACGAGATATGTTTATTTTTCTCGTTACAAAATTTGAAATACGAAACTACTCGTCGATGGCCTTCTGCAGCTCTTCCCAATTATTCTTCAGGTCGGGAGAAATATCCTTGATGAATCCATTGTTCAACACATGATCCAACATAGCCATATGGACTGTTTTCAGTTGCGAAGCCCTCTGAACTGCGTGCATTCTTCCATCCCTGACACGTTGCACAGCGGCTTCGACATCTAATTTCTCTTCAGAATTGTCGTGAAGTCGACTGTGAGCCACTTGGAAAGTGGCATAAGTGCCGGCTCTTCCACAACCCGACAAGCTGACCACAACATGAGGACCCTTATACCGTCTGAATCCATCTTATTAATATCAAAATAATCTCACTTGAATACGGATTCGATGCTCATAAGATCCTTGTAATTTTTGAGCTCTTGTCCGTGATACCAGTTGCTGTAATGATGTACATGGATATATTTCTTCTTGAGGCCATTTGTAATCGACAGCACACGCATCGTCCAACCGGAGGCCACTCTGATTCGTTTGAAGTCGCCGACTCGAATGTGTCGATCTTTGAAATGGAGGAAATCTTGCTGCTCGGGGAAGGTGGCCTCGCCGTGGAACGTGTCGTATTCGTAAGAGGTCAACAGCAGCAGAATGGCCTGGGCATCCGTCTCGAGTATCATCTGCCAGAAACGAGAAGCTGTGTGGGGGAGGGGCAGCTGGGTGAGGATGAGTTTCCTCGTCTTGTCGACCTCCACCCAATTGGCGTGGATGTACGCATCGTCGTCTTTGATCTCGACCCGACTGTGGTCGACACACACAATATCTGAACATAGCCATTTCAGACAAAAGAAATCGAGTACCTTCGAAGCGATTGTCCTGGGGATGGTCGTCGAAGGCAGTACGGGTGGCGGATGATGGCAGATATCCTCGAAGTCGACGGAACATTTTGGCGATGCCCGTCATCCCCTCCTCGAGTACTTTTTCCGTGTATTTGCGCCACTTCGAGAAGTCGTTCTCTTTCGATTTCTGTTGACGGCTTTCCGATCGCTCTTCCTTCTTCGTCAAGTTCTCTTTCCTTGTCAAATCTTTATCCGATCGTGAGCCAATCTTTTGCTTCTGGGGAGCACCTTTCTGTGGCGACGAGTTGGCAGCTGGCACGATGACTTCATCCTTGGCCTTTTTCTCTTCCTCCACCATGACGGAGTCCTCGACTTTCTTCTCCGGAGCGGCGTCGACCTTCGGTGCCGGTGACATTTTCTTCTGTCGTTTCGGACGCTCCTCGCTCCGTCGCTCTCCTCCATCACCGGCCGCTTTCGGGGGAGAATTCTTCGGCTCAGGAAGAGTCTTCTTCGGACCGCCAAGAACGGCGGGAATCTGATCCTGCGCCTTGGGAATCTCGGGCTTCATTTCCACCGGTTCCACGCTGCGATAGGCGACGGCAGCAGCTGTCTTCTCCTTGCTCAGCTGGATAGTTGGTGGCACGAATGGCTGGATGGCTTCATTCGATCTTCTGTTTCTGTCCTTGACGAGGACAACATTTCCGAGTTCTTCGCCTTCACATGGCGGCAGCTGAGGAAGTCGTGGCTTTCTTTTCTTCTTTTTCTTTTCGCCTGTGCCTTTATCGTGGTGTTTGCGTCTGTCGTGGCTGTCTTTGGTTCCTTTCGAGCCCTTCTTATGATGTTTTCCGTGCTTACTCTTGCTTCTTTTCTTCTTTTTATTCGTTGTACCCGTTGTAGTCGACGTCTTCTTCTTTTTCTTGCCATCCTTGCCCTTCGACTTTTTGTTGTTTCCGTTGAACAGTGGCATAGCTCAAATTAAAAGTTTACAGCACCAAGAGAAATAAACGAACCGACCCTCCTAGGAAAGAACAAGCCAATAACTGGCAGAAGACTGAATTTCAGTCCTGTTGGGGCAATTAGACAGGAAATAGCCGGACAAATTAGGAAAAATTACAAAACAACAAAAAAGGCTATCGAAACGGGCGGAATACTAGCCTTATGGGAACATTATAGAGTCAATTGTCATCCAGGAAAACAGAAAAAACTACAGAGATGTTACGGGTGCGAGTTCGATGTCATGGCCCGTTTCTATCTCGGCGCTTAGTCTTACATTTGCTAAAAAAACTTCCAGCTGATTATGTCGAAAATCTGTCTTTTGTAAGAAAGGAAATCATACTGAAAAAAAACATAAGGGAAAAGCTTTATTAAACAATATAAAATCCGGGGAATTCACGCTGCCTAATTGAGAGATGCCAAGAGAAATAAATATGGGAAGAGAAGCTATTCTTTAAAAAAATACTAAAAATTTGTCTTTTTTCATTTCTTTTTGAAGCAAGTAAAGCAAAAATTGTGAAGTAATATAAACTGGCGGGGATTGTTGTGAAAGAGAAAAGGGCAGGCCGAGGCACAAACCCATACACGAAGGAGACTCGAGTTGGAATGGGCAGGGGACTTCTCTCCCAGGCGACTGTTGCCGATACAGTAACCCAGAAAAGGAGAACAAAAAGATGGAAAATTAAGATTGGAAGAGAGCGTGGACGAATTGCTCGTAGTCGAGACCACCCTGGATTGAGCGGCCTGACACGGCGTCGATGTAGGGCTTCATCTTCTTTATACAATATTCTGCCTGTTCCGTTGTCAAATTCTGAAGAACATCTTATAACGAATAAAAAAAATCTTACGGCATAGAGTTCCTCGGCCGTGACATAAGGTCTGAATTCCTTGGACAAAGCGCGGAAGGCCATTTCGATCTCCTCGGATGATTGGATATTTTCCGTTTCCTTGCTGATCATAAAGGCCATGTATTCTTGGAGGGTCACGTAGCCATCGCGATTGGGATCGACGATGTCCAAAATCCTTTGGAATTCGGGTTCGGGCTGTCCTTCGTCGACCATTGGCAGATCGTATCCGAGGGCACGCAGACAGCTCTTGAACTGTTGGTGATCAAGTCGGCCGGTCTTCTCCTAAAAATTGTAATTTGTTTTATTTTTTTAAGTTTTTACCTTGTCAAAGTGTTTGAACATCATGGAGAATTCTCTGAGTGCTTCTTCGGTGACTCCGGACTGGTTTCTGGCTTGGATTTGTTGTTCCAAATTGTGTTGCATCCTCATCGCCAATTGATCCAATTGATCCCAAGCTTGTGCCAATCCCACCGTTGAATGTTCCGTATACCTGGACACGTCGACTATTCCCCGTCTCATTTCCTGACCCACCTATTGTCCAAGATTAAATTCCTTTCCAACATGGCTCCTTGATCTTCGATTCGTCGTAGCTGCGCTTTGTTCTGTCGGATGTCCGCCGCTTTCTTTTTCAGGGTTTCCAGTTGTTCTTCAAGGGATCCTCCAGCTTCCATCATTTCCTAAAATCACGAGATTAGCTAGGCGACGTAAACACAAAAAAAAGAGAATCAATGAGAGGAGGCGGACTCACAGAGCGGGTATGTGTCAGCCACTGGTGGAAGTGATTGGCCAACTTGGCGAAGTCTCGTCTCAATTTGTCGTTCTCCTCTTGTCGGGAGTGTTCTCTCTGCAATTCGACTTCTCTCTCCTTGATGATCTTTTGCAAATTCCTCCAGGTGTCTTCCAAGGCATCCATTGTGAACCAAGTGTATGGATTGGGTCCCACATGGAATGATTTGATCTGTCTATCCAGGGCTTGCAGATGTTTGAAGTCCTCTTCAGCCGAGACAAGCGACCGTTGGAATTCGGCGTGTGCCTCGCGGAGGGCCCTGATCTCTTCGAGGGAATTGCATCTGACCGGGTCGGTCAAGTCCTCCTCGGCATTTTCGAACCACGAATTGAAAGTGGAAGCCTTCTTGGCAAAGGCCAAATAAAGTTCTTCGATCTGTTTGTATTGTTCCTGCATCTTGAGAAGTTTCTGGCGACGGCCTTCGGAGTTGGCCAACAGTTGCTGCCAGCGGGTGATGACATTGGAATGTCTTTTCTGGATGGCCGGTGACTGGGCGTGTTGGCTGGTAACCAACTGATCCTTCAACTCGGTTATACGCTGGATTCCTTCGTGCTCGAAAGCATTCAAACCAGCGTCGAAGGCCTCCTGCTTGGTCAGAAGGATCTGCACGGAGGACAGATCGCGACCGAAGTCGTCCGAGCGTACTTGAGCCTCTTTCTCAGCTGAAATTACAGATATTATATAGAAGTCGGGAGGATAACATACCGATCCAGCTCTCGACGACATCGCACTTCCACATAAATTGGAGATAAGCGCTGTTGTCCTTCAGCTTGGCCAGACGGCGGACAGCAAGATCTTGGATGTCCTTGAGCCTGTTGACGAGCTGCTCACAGCGGGATTTGATATGCGACGAGTGGTGGTTGCCGTTGTCGATGAGCTAAAATAATTGTGTCTTTTTCAAAACAGCCATCTAATGCACCTGCTGTCCATGGCGGACGAGATCAGCGACACGTTGCTGGTGAGCACGGAGATCGGTCTCGAATGTCTCGTGCTTCTTCAACAGTCCCTGTACTCCGGCCATGTTGTCTCCAAAATTGTCGGAGCCTGTAATTCAACAAATTTAATCTATTCGATCCAAGTGACTTACTCAGAATTTGTTGTTTCTCGTTCATCCATGCTTCTTCCTCTTCGACTTTTCCGAGGAAATCTTGGAAGTCTTCGCTCTCATTCAACTTCTGGTGGCGTGTTCCAGTCAAGTCACGGATATGTCCCCAACTCTTCTCCAATTCCTGCATTCTCTTTTGGATTTCGTCGCTGCTGATTCCAGCATCGGCTGCAGATTGAAGGAGTTCTTCTCCACGGGTACGGACCAAGCTGACTTGAGGCTCGTGGCTTGCCAATTCGGTGTCGAGACGGCGATGCTTACGGCGGAGATTCTGGACACCAGGGAGATCTCGTCCGTAGTCATCCGAAGAAACCAAAAGCTTCTTCTCCTTGATCCAGGACTCCTCATCATCAATATCACGGAAGAATTGATGGACATTGAGGGCCTTGTTCAGCTTGTCTCGTCGATCCTTCGACAATTCCTTGACTCTTTGATATCGCTGGTTGATGGCGTCCTTTCTGTCGGCGATCTGCTGTCCAGCAAATTGATCCCTCTCGAGTAATTCGTCGGCCTGTCTGTTCATGTCGTTGACTCGGTCCTGGTGGGCCAAGATGTCGGCTTCCAACAGTTGATGTTTCTTCAGAAGATTCTCAATAAAGGCCAAATCTTTGCCATAATCTTCAGACTGGAGCAGGATCTCGACTTCACCGAGCCAAAATTCCAAGTCCTTGACGGCAGCCATGAAGCTTTTCTGTTTGTTGGCTTCTTTGAGTTTGTAACTCTTCTCCGACGTTGTCTTGACCAACAGCTCCCATTGGTCGTTGAGAGCCTTCAGACGAGCACTGACAGCCTGTTCTCCACCGGCACACTTGGCACTGTCGATGAGATTCTGACCAGCGGTGATGATGGTGGCAATTCTGTCAGCATTGGCATTGAGCTCAGCTTCAAAGGCCTGCTGTTTCTGGTGCTTCTGTTGGATGTTCGTCGGATCGCGGTAGTTCTCCTCTTGAGCAATTTGGAATTTCTCGGCTATCCAGTTCTCGATCTCGTCAGCGTCACGGCTGAATTGTTGCAGAGTCTGGCTCTCTCCAAGTTTGCTTCTCTTCTCGATGAGGGCGCTCTTCAGTCGCTCCCATCGATCCAAGATCTGGTCTCTCTTTCTGGCCACGGCGTCCTTGTCATAGTGATCGTTCTTGATCAATTGGTTGGCGAAGCCTTGAAGACCAGCGATCTTCTCCTGCTGGCTGTTGATGGCCTTGTCAAAGTCTTCGTGTTTCTTGATCAAAGACTCTACGTTGTCGCCAGTTGGATCTTCTTGTGCCAAGAATGCTTCACGAGCAGACATCCAGGTGTCAGCCTGAAAATAGACAGTTTTATCTCGTGTCATAGAATAAAATTACCTGTTCGCAATCGCGGTAGAAGAGTTGGAGTTCTAAGCATTGGTCGAGGATCTGGCGACGGGCGACCCAGGCATCTTCAAGAGCACGGCGAGCAGCATTGACATCATCCATTCTCCTGGCAATGTCGTCGCTCGCATAGTGACGGCTTCCAAGAAGTTGGTTTCCGAATTGGTCGAAGGCGTGGAAAGTGGCAGCACGAGAATCGATCTCGGTACGATACTCCTGGTGGCGCTCGAGAAGAGCCTCTGCGCCAGTGACATCGTTGGCCAATTCTTGGCTGCTGACCAATTGATTCATAGCCGAAATCCATTGCATCAAGTCGCGGTAGTCAGACAAGAATCGTTGGTAATCATAAGAATCGAGAAGTTTCTCCTTTCTGTTGTTGGCCTTGGCAGTCAGTCGGTTCCATTGCTCGTTGAGTTCCCTCTGGAGGTCGTAGATCTGCTCAGCTGCTTCAGGGTGGCTCTGTCTCAGTTTGTTGGCCTTCTCGTCCAAACTCTTGATTTTGTCTCCCAGAGCGGCGAGATCTCTCTCGACTCCGTCGTGCTTCCTTTGAAGAGCTTGGACAGAGCGAAGATCACGTCCAAAATCTTCGGAGTCAAGAGCATCGTCCTTCTCCTGAATCCAATCGCGAGTCTCGTCGACGTCACGATGGAAGCGTTGAACTTCGTGGGCCGATCCGAGCTGCTGTTCACGTTGCTCGGTTTGCTCTTCCAAAGCCTTCCAGCGGGCATTCAGATCCTCAATTTGTTGACGGATTCGGACGGCTGTCTCGGTTTGTCCGACGGAGGTCAAAGCAGTAGCTAAAATTATATTGAGCAGAATTCAAGTAAAATCTTACCGATTTGGTTCATTTCTTGGAGACGGACCTCATTGGCCTTGAGATCACCCTTGAAGTCATCGAACTTCTTCTGAAGGACTTCGACTTGTTCCAAGTCGGTTCCAATCTCCTGTTGGGCGGCAACGGCTTCCTAAAAAAAGGGGATTAGAGCAGTTGTGACAAATAGACGACGGTGCATCACTACGACGATCATTCTGTGCAATTTACTAAAGGTTTTGAGCAAAAACTACTGTGCGATACTATACGACAGGAATAAGCAAAAGAATAACAAAGGGACATCACGACAAATGGAAACTGAGAATAGATCCGGCTACTCACTTCAGCCATGAGAGTCTAAACGGAATAGAATAGAACAGAAATATTTCGCTCTCTCTAAGGGATGATACAGCTCATTCTCCTACTTTCGATGCACCCGACCCGGATATTACTTACCCGGCTCTTGATCCATTCAGCCAAGTCGTTGGCTTCACGCAGCAATTGGTATCCCTTGCAGGCTTCTTCCAACTTCCTAAACATTTCTTATTTCAGATTAAAATTAGTCAGTACCTCTTTCTGGTCTCTCCGAGCATCATCAGTCGCTGGTACTTGTCCTCGATATCGTTCTGCTTTCCACCGATCGAGTTGACTTGTTGTTGGCTGTGAGCCTGGGCTGCTCCGGGTTCAATTCTCTTGACGTAGGCGGCCGGAACAAATCCTTGGCGGTCGTTGACTTCGACCTTCCACCAGTCTTTGTTCGAAGCATTGAGAAGAGTCAAGACATCTCCCTTCTTCATGGAAACCTCTCGAGGCGACTTCTCCTGGTAGTCGTAGAGGGCCAGGACACAGTCACGGCCAAGTTGTCCGACTGGCTGCTCCTGGTACTTGCATTGGGCAGCTTGTTTTCTCAACTCGTCAATGGTTCCTTTGAATGCTTCCAAATCAGAGAGAAGAGCGCGATGTTTCTTGAGCAGAGCTTCGGCAGAATCTTCGTCTTTTCCATAGTCGATGGATCCGACGACGGGTTCCTTCTCGGCCATCCAAGATTCGGCCTCGTTGGCATCGGCCAAGTATTGGTGAGCCTGGATAGAATCTTCCAATTCTCCCTTTCTCTTCTCGGCCTTGGTCTTGAGGAGACGCCAGCTGTCGCGAAGTTGAGCCAACTTGTCACGGATTTCAGGAGCCAAGAAGTGTCCATCCTTGATCATGTCTTCGGCGGCACGGGTGACAGCCTCGATCTGTCCTTCGTGGTTGGCGATCTCGGCAATCAGAGCTTGATGTTTCTTGATCAAATTCTGTACTCCGATGAGATCTCTTCCACGGTTGGTGGATGCAGCCACTTGTTCCTTCTCTCTGATCCAAGCCAACTCGTCTTCGATGTCGCGGAAGAGTTGATTTCCTTGGAGAGACTCGCCCAACTTGTTCTTTCTCTTTTCCAATGGTTCGCGCAAAGCATTGTATCGGCCTTGGAGAGCCTCCTGCTTGCGGATGATGACCGGAGCATTGAAATGTTCATCTTCGCCGAATTTGTTGGCCTGGTTCTTGATCGAGTCGATGCGGTCATTGTGAGCATGGAAGTCGCTCTCAAGGAGGGCCATCTTCTTCTGGAGATTTTGAACAGACACAAGATCTTTTCCAAAGTCTTCGGAAGCAACCTGGAATATAAAAAATAAAAAACATCCAATAAGCAGAACTACCTGTCCCTCGAGTTCGCTGAGCCACAGTTCGACATCTTCGATGTTTCTGTTGAACTGTTGCTCTTCTCCAGCTTCACGCAGTTTGGCGCCTTTCTTGTTGGTGGCGTCAATGAGCTCATTCCAGAGAGCTTCTACCTCATGGAGACGGTCACGAATCTGAAATACTTTCGTTTTTGACATCATAAGAAGGAACTCACATGGTCAGCAGCAAAATGTCCGCTGCGGATGATTTGTTCTCCGGTGTTGTTGATGTCGTCTAGTCGGTTCTTGTTGGCTTTGAGTTCTTGCTCGAAGTTTGTGTGCTTCTGGAGTTTGCCTCGGATGTTGGTGGGATCGAGGTAGCTGTCATCACGAGCGGTCTTGGTCTTCTCCGTGATCCAACTGACCAGCTCATCGTAGTCTCGGTCGAAGGTGTGTCTCTTGTAACTGTCATGGAGAGCTCTTGCCCTGTCAGCAGCCTTCTCCAGCAGACGACGTCTTCTATCCAAAAGAGCTTGTCGTCTCTTGGCCACATCGTCAGCAGCATAATGTTGTCCTTGGATGAGTTTAGTGGCAAACTCGTCGAGGGCGTTGATCTTCTCCTCTTGAGCAGCCAAGGACTTTTCGAAGTCTTCGTGTTTCTTGATCAAAGACTCGACGGCATCCATTGAATCACCCAAATCCTCGTTGGTCAGGAAGGCCTCTTGCTTGTTCATCCATGTCTCGGCCTGTTCGGTGTCGCGGTAGAAGAGTTGCAAATCCATGCATTGCTCGTAGAGGATACGGCGTTCTTCCCACAATCCGAGAAGAGCTGCCTTTTCTCTGGCAAGATGTTCCAGTTTGTGGCGGACATCATCAGATTCTTGGATTCCGACATCAAGGAGATTTTGCCCAGCAACGGCTGTCTGGTTGAAGCTGTCCTCACGAGCGTCGATCTCTCCCTTGTGCTCTTGGTGACTCTCCAAAAGAGCTTCCGCTCCGGCTACATCTTTGGCCAATTCATCAGCAGAGATGACGGCCTTCATATCATTCATCCAGCTGCACAGGTCACGGTAATCGGCCAAGAATCGGTGCAATTGGTAGCTGCGATCGAGTCCTTCCTTTCTGGCTTGAGCCTTTCTCTTGAGAGCTTCCCATTGCCCTCGGGTGTCTCTCATCTTGTCTTCGATGGCATCAGATCGATCGGGATGAGTCTCCTTCAATCGAGCGGCTTCTTTCTCTAACTGTTGCATCTTTCCCTCCAAAGCGGCCAAGTCCCGCTCAGTTCCTTCGTGCTTCCTCTGGAGAGCCTGGACATTGTTCAAGTCACGGCCATAATCGTCGCTGGAGAGAGCGGCATCCTAAATAAAACGATTATTTGAGAGTTCTTGAATATAGGAAACGACAATTAGTTTCTGTCTATGAATTAGGGCATTCCCTACTGGTTTATTTGGAATAACACTTGTCAACTTACCTCCCCAGGAGTGCCCATCTGTAAATAATTAAAGTATAAATCAGGTTCTCTGTTTTCCAATCTAAAATGGTGCCTACCTTCTCAGCAATCCAAGCCAAAGTCTCGTCTGCATCGCGATTGAATCTTTGTACTTGATGTGCCCCGAAGAGTCCTTCCTTTCTTGTGGCAGCGAGTGAGTTCAGTCGATGCCAGGCCTCGTTGACGTCGTCTCTTTTCTTATAAATCTGATCATGTTCGGTGTGTCCATCTTCGACCAATTTGTCAGCTGCTTGATTAATCTCATTAATTCTAAACATTCCTTTATAAGTTCTCTTCCCTCCGTTTACCTGTATTGATGGTTTCCCAATTCTTTGAGGAAATCTTCGAATTTTCTCTGTAATACTTCTACGTGTTCCAAATCCATGCCCATGTCATTGGCAGTGACAAAGGTCTCCTTGTCTCTGATCCAGTATAAGACTTCGTCACATTGTCTTAGATATTGAAGAAGTTTTAAAGCTTGTTGCAGTTTAATTCCCTTGTCTTTTAGTTTGAAAATAAGGCGATCCCATAATTCGTGTAATTGATCCAAACGGGCCTAGATATATTCAATTTAAAGAAAGAATAAAGAAGAAGAAACCTTAATGAGGGCGCTGTTAAAATGTCCATGTTGGATCATGGAGTTTCCCGTTTTGTCGAGAGTGTTGATGGTTTTGGCATGGGCTTGGACTTCTGCCTCGAATGCCTCATGTTTTTGGATCTTTGCCTGAAATCTTTCCGTGTTCGACCCCTCGTTAATAGTGGCGACTGGCTATATCCGCTAACCATGTGCCCCGAGTGATTATTATCATCTGGGTCAAGGTATTCTCTCTCTCATCCGACGGCTGCCTGTCATACCAATTAGCAACAGATATTTTTAGAGTAGAGACCAATAGGGCCTACTCCCCGGGGGGATCCAGCTGGCTCGACACAAAGGAAGCACTTCGGCTAGTTAGATCGATGTGTTACGCCCAGGCCCCCGTTTCACATTACCAAAATGCGCGCGGGTAAAACATGAAAAGGGTCAGTCATAAAATTGTGTCGATCCCAGTTTGGGCTATTTGGCGGAGCCGTCTCGTACCTGTTTGAACCCGATCGCGAATCAATCAGCTGTGCTTCGTTTGTGTGTGTCAATATTTCGCTAGATCTGGCGGGAGAGCAAAATCAACAAAACAAAGAGAGAACAAACGGAAGATGAAAAAGAAACTTGCCTGTAAGTTGGTCGTATCCTTGTAAGATTCTTCCTGGGCTGTTTGAAGTTTCTCCAGAATCCAGACTTCAAGCTCGTCGGCATCGCTGAATTCCTCATTTATTCCAGAGGAGGTCGATGGCTTACCGCTTGAAATACTGGTACTGTCGAGACTCCTCGAGCTTGTCCCTCTTGTCCTTTGCATATCGTTTAAATTGTCCATAATGTCCTAATACTTCTTCACGTCTGTGCTGAAATGGTCATTGTCAGTCCCTCGTCCTTGGCTCGCCCCTCCGGCTAAACACAATCCTCCCCGCGCACAGGCAGATTATTACAGCCAACTGTCTCTTTTCTCTGTGTCGACGACTGCCGCGCATACCAAATGCGAACCGACACGTTACTCACGCGTCGACTGAATCAGCCCGCGTTCCCCCCAGATCGGGTGTTTTTCAAAAGATTAGAGAAGGGCATAAAAAGTGGACAGCGGTTGATGGACGGCAACGTGGACAGGTGTTCCCGTTAAACTCGTCTCTCCCCTCTACTCGACTCGTCTCCTCGTAGTAGTCCAAAAATGCCTGTCAACTTGAGGCAGCTTTAAACGGGAGGAGGAATTTTACGACTGGTGCCATCATTGACTGATAAAGTCGCCTTGCTCCGATAAATTGTTTGCGGCCGAGTTGAGAGATTGAGTCAGCGCGTGGGAGTCGACTAACCTGTATGTCGTCGGCTGTTTCCAATACTCGAATTTCCCGTGGAGGAGGAACCTCCATCACGGGCTCCGGCGGTGCGTGGTCGTCGGACATCTTCTGAGGGGAAAGAGATCTGAAAAAGAACGGGACTTTCTGGCTAAAAGTGAAATAAGAGACGAAAGAACGGCAAGTGGACAAGGACGAGGGGACCCAGCTGGCAAAGGTCAAAGAAACGGGCGCGTCCCTCGACGCCTGATCTCAACAATTAGTCAAAAAGAGAAAGACTACATGTAGCGGTTTCGCTATGCAATTGATTTTTGAGACGTAGGAAACTTTAGCAAAAAATGAGCGGGGACGCCAGCAATCTCCGTATTATTCATGGACGGAGTTCTTTTTTTTGACAGCTTGTAATATTTGACGCAAAGAGCCATAATCGTTGGCATTTTGAGGCGCTAAAAACACCTTTTCTTATCAAATGCAAAGGAATTTCCTATGTTTGCGACAAGGAGGACAACTAGGGTACGTTTCCTCTATTGTCGACTCGAAATGGAAGAGGTCGAGTGGGTAAATAAACAATAAATAAAACAATAAACAAGAGTAGAATCTACTCATTTTGGCTTTACTTTCAATAAGAAGACGGAATAATCCAAGAAATGTTATTAGAAATTGCAACCATACGAAATAAGCAGAGGGGTCAAAAGCTAAAAAAACGGGGAATGTACCACAGGGAATGGGACAACCGGGAGGAGAAAATGAATTGATTATGGACAAGTTGTGATTGAGGGAAAGTGTATAATATGGAGAGAGAGAGAGGGAGAGGTTGCCCTGTATGCATTGGGCCAATGTGTCGTAGGCGAGAGAGGCAATCGCAAAGCAGAGAGCGCAGCGCGATCAATATTCGCAGCAAGGGCGCCGCTGCACATTTCGGGGCGCCCGCCTCGCTTGCTTTGTTTATTTTAATCCCAGAAAAGAGCACTTTGAGGAGAAAAACTAAAAAAGGGAGACAGCCTCGGACAAATAGCTCAATTGAGCGAATACATGGCGAGGGGAGAGAGGATGTCCTAATTGAGAGGAGAAAGCCGGGGTCAAATATCGATTTGTCACCAAAGAAATCCTTTGGGAAGGGTGGAACCCTCGGGTTGGATGAATCGGGAGAAAGGCGACGTCGTGTGGACTAGACGATTGGCCGTTGTATTGGTCAAAATGTTGTAAGTGTCGTGAGTGATGGCCACATGTCTGAACATATATTTCCATTGAAAACCGGCGACTCTTACTCAATTTCGACGCATTCCGGCCTCCCTTCAATCAGAAGTTCAGTTTGCTTTTTAATGGCCTCCGCTCTCGCATAGAATGCCGCTCCTTTCCTCGTCAACCCGGGAGTCTAAAACCACTCATATTCGAGCTTTCTCGCTTCTAGTCACCTTCATAATTAGGTCCTTGTCCTCAGTTTCCACTACAAAATGACCGGCTCCATTCGACCAGTATTTTGAGAGTTTGACCGTTGAATAGACGTCTTTCCCTATGGATGCCAGCGGATCGCTTCCCTTGGGACAGAGATAGACAAGGTGAGAATCATCTAAAGACAAAGATCAAGTAAAATGAAATATCTGTACCCAAGTAAAGACAATGGCAATCCTCCTGACTGATTGCTTTGTACAACTCGACTCGTAACTGTCCACCAACCAAAGCAGGTACCAATGTCACCGTGGTATCCAGCGGCTTGGCTCCGGTTCTTCTCTCGCCAGCTGCGTCCACAACCGTTGCCCTATCGCCACTGGATATTATTAGTTTATTTTGTTTAGTTGGCTAAATAAAGAAGATTGTGACGTATCAGCGTCGATTACTTTTATCTCTTTGACAAGAGTCATTGGATTTTCCAACAACTTCCATAATTCTGTCGGTGTCGTGGCCGTCTGCGTTGCGGGATGATCCGATCGACGTCCGAATCTTTCTGGCTAAATCGAGAATCTATCATCAGTTGTCCGTCCCTTACCAGTCTCAAAAATCCTTGCGTAGTGTGTTTTACCATTTCACTTGGTTCCTTTGTTTCGTCCGTCTCCTCACATCCCAATTTCTGCAAAGATCGGAGTACAGTGGCGTATTCCGAGAATATCGAGTGTTTCTCTTCGCCATCTTCGACTCTGTATTTCGACCATTTGTCACAATGAATGGCCTAGAAATCTGGCTTGTACTGAATGGAAAGGAACGGTACCCCAATGACTCGGGTGATCACATATCCTTGTTCCAGTGCCAGTTCCAATTCAAAGGTTGTCCATGTACCTTTTTGGATACGATATTCTTCTTCATGGTCACAGATTTCTGTTTCACATTCGAAACAAGCTAGGCAAAGTTTTATAAAAGCTAAGAAAAAGAGATACCTCTACATAAATAATAGGCTATTTTATCGTTGACATTGTCCGGCAAGACGGGGAACATGAGAGACGACGGCGCCAAAACCTGAAATTGAGTTCAGAAAATGTCATTGACGACGGCTTGTACCTCACAGTAGACGATTCCTTTGACTTGACTTCTGAGTTCCTCTGCTGTTCTGATTGGCACTTTGATGTGTTGACCATGGAGACGAGTTACCAAAACGTCTGGGTATTCTCCCTCTTGCAGTATCTTGGCCATCAAACTAAATCCTGCGTAAAATGCACGGATAAACTAAAGAACCTGGTGATATCACAGATGCGAAGATCATAATCTTCAGTGGCTTCAGCAAAATGAGAGAAGACTTCGGATCTTGGAGGATAGATGGCCGCCAGGATTTCTACTGGACCCTACAATCATTTTGCCTTCTGATTTTTAACTTTCCTACCTCATATTCCCAATTTTGCATAAATTCCATGACTTCTGGCCGTTTTCTCAACAAGGCGATCTCACATTCCCAGATGATTTCGAACTCGTGCAATTCTCTGAAATTGGTTTACTTTGTTCGGTGATGTCTCCTTACTCGACATAGGCTTTCTTCTTTTTATCTTGTTCCTTGATCCGGGGAACGTCGAGTTCTCTTCTGGCCACCATCTTTGGCACATACGAGCAACCGTGCGCATGCCAATAACAACCGTGAATTTCGATGGCCAGTCCACGAGGATATTTATCACAGGGCTGGATGAATCCGTCGACGTAGTATGGTGTCCCTTTGATCTGAATTGTCGTTTTCACTGTATTCAATTCACTTACCCTATATTCCCCGACATTGAATGAGGAGTCAATTGGCAGCTGTTCATCGTGACCTCTCCATGCCAGATATTCCCTGGCGGAGTGAGATGATGAATTGTTGAAACGAGACCCGGCTCCAACATCGAGAGGAAGGACAGCGTCTGGTAAGTAAGAACTGAAAGCGACTGTTTACTAGCCGAAAGAAATACGGACCGTTGATAGGCAAGAAGAGATCCAGAGGGGAGATCTCTTACTTCTTCTACTAGCCTAACCCCAAGAAGGTCGAATGAAGCGGCGTCGATATTTCTAACAGAACCGGCCAAGAGCAACAACTCGTAGTAGGTACAACTGAAGAGGTTGAAAAGATCTTCAGGTGAACTCACTTCAATATCTCACTGGTCATGTCGTATGGATGTTTGGTCAGTTTCTTGTGATATTTATTTATCAATTGTTGCTCCTCCTCGTCCTCGACTCCTTCTAGAAAGACCTCCAACGGTGGGACGAGTCCTACAAAGGAAATGTTCTCACGTGTTATGAGACTTTGAGGTAGATATCTGAAATCTTTGGGTGATATTGGACGAGAGATAAACCTGAAGGGTAGAAGAGCATCAGTCGATTGAGCCATTTTCCGTAGAGATACGGGGAAAAGATATTTCGAATCGACAATTTTCACCTAAATAAGATGGTCGAAGTAAAGAGAAGTGAGTCTACCTTGAGCCCGTCGAACTGTACACTTCTCAGTCGTCCTTCTGTCATTATAAAATGCCTGGCTTTTAGACTGCCGTCAGTAGTTATGTACTTCAAAAAGTGTTCATTTACACAACTAAAAATTGTATTAGAAAGCAAAGAAGATTGCCTACTCTGGAATATCGTGGAAGGCGATGCAATATTTTTCATGTTCTTTGGAAATCAAAAAAGATGTCAACTCGGTCAGAACGTCGACATCTTCTTTGAAAGAATTCGAAAACCATAGCCGATTGCCGCCATGGGAACACTTGTCACAAGTTAGATTTGCCCCCTAAAAAGAAATTTCAATTATAAAAATACTTTGCTCCACTTGTTCGATTTTGGCCTCCAACTCATCTCGACAATCTCTGCAACATCTCAGCGCCATTGCCAGTAAGGCTCGTTGCGTCGGTTTGCCTGCCTCATCCAAAACTTCTTCATATTTGACGCGGACAAAAATGAATTTCTGTGGAACTCCCTGTATTCCGGCTTTGTTCTTGACAGACATCGTGCAGAGATGTCCCTGGGGGCGGAAGACTCGACAATGTTGACAGTAGTTGTGGTTACATTTATGTTGTTTCTGCTTACGGTAGGTGGTATCGCATTGGTTACAATACAGAGTACTGCCACAGATTGTCGTCTTCGATCCCGCTTCTAAACCAGAATGGTCTGTTAATTGTCGCTCTCTCACCGAGATATTCGCGATGATTCTGTTCGCACTTGACACTATAGAATGTGACTTTACAGTCATCGCAGGTGATCTCGACGTCGTCCTCCCGTTGACATCCCCATCTGTTGCAAAGTCGACATCGGAGAGGACAGCTAAAAGACAACATTGGCTAGGCGACAGAGAGACGGATTACTTGTAATGGGCGAGGAGAGTACCATAGCCGACTTTGCAATCGACGCAGTAATACTTGTGATTGACGAATTGCGACAAATTGTTGATGTGCTGGTAATGGTCATCTTTACATACAAGGGCTGAATAATCAAATGATTAGAATTTAGATAAAAAGACTAACGAAGGATGGATCTGCCCATGAGGCTGGGTCCACAATAGACGGGCTTCTTGTTGTCGGCCTCGGCGAAAACGACTATCTGGTACTGGTCAGCGTAGACGGTTTGTATCTTCTTTACATCGTCGATCGTGTAATTTCTATCCTTCAGCACTCCTTTCTCCACCAATCCAGACAATCGGAGAAGGCTGTCGATCTTTTCTTTCAATTCCTAGACTTAAATTATTTTTGTCTTCCTCTGCCCACCTTATATTCCGGATCCTTATCGGTGACTTTCTTGATCGCCTTCCATTTTTCTTCATTTTTATCATCTTTCTAAATTAATGAATCCATAAGCAGAATAGAGTCTCACGTTTTTCGAATAATCCAGCCAGCAGATTCCCTGAAGAATGGCGACTGGAAGGCAGAATTTGCTCACTGAAATTCATTTTTGTCATACAAAGTAAGGGGATCTGATGCTTACCGTTGTTCGGAGTGAGACCTTTGATATCTTTTTCAAGGCTTCTCTTTCGAGCAAGGCCACTTCCTGCCAACTTTCTTACAAAATAAAAATCGATCTCAAATTCATTTGAGCTAATAGCAGCCGGGAACCGATCCTGCGAGCGGAGGAATTTCAGCTCGTCCAAGATGATTTTGTCATGAAACTGGGTTATTGGTCTGGAACGAGAAATATTTAAGAAATCTGTGGATTCCTACAAGAATGGCAAGCAGATTGGATGGTCGAAATCTTTGTGGCGGATTTGTCCTCCCAGAAACTTGTCGTAAGAGCCGAGATCGCCGTAGGAACGGGCGGCGAGATCCATCAGGCAAATGGCGTAACCTTGTTCCGGAAGAGGCAGTGACTCCAGGGCCTTGTGAAAGACGACAATAAAACTTTTGGTGAAAAGCGTGTCTTCCCAGTTCTTTGTGGCTCCAACTTGACGATATTGATAGAGATCTTTAGCCACGAGGCGACAAGTCACATCTGGGATCTGAATTCTGATATGATTAGAAGAAGAAGACAACTTACAGTAAATGCCGGCTCATTCCGAGTCATCGAAACTTGAATTTGGTTCTGTGCAACTGTTTTTAGTGGCCGGATTTCAGTTGTCAGCTTGGGCGCCGTTGTCCGAGCTTCTGTTCTCCGTTTTCCAAAGCCCATGGCTCTTTGCTTGAAGAGTCTTTTCTTCGGTGGTTCGTCGCTCATTTTCGGGTATACTGTAATTGGGATAATCGAGGCAGTCGGGAGATAGAAAAGAATTATAGATTTTGGCCCGTTCAAGCCAAAAATTAATCTATCAAAAATTCTAGACAAGCCATCTGCCTAGCTATTGATTTCTCATAAGATCAACTGCGGCGCCTTTCCAAGGAGGGTGATTTTGAAGGTGACGCGATGTCCTTATGCGTCGACCCCAGCCTATATAAGAGAGGAATTCAGCTCATCCGACCATTCCTGCTCGTCTCCTAGTCGACCAGAAGGTGATGTTTCTTCCCTGTCTGTCCCTCTCTTCTTCCCGTCACTTTCTCCAGCTTCTCCGGATGGTTATCCCTTCTCCACGATGTCGTGTCATCGTGTAGCGGCTGGATTCGACCATTCGGGGGTCACCTAAGCCTAAGCGTCTGCTTTGCGGACTTTCTGGTGGTTCCTCCTCTTCGATCTCCTCGTTCGGAGAGGATCCACCAGCCCACGAGTCATCTCCTCGAAAGAGGCGACGTGGTGAATCTTAGGATCAGTTGGAGGGAGGACGTGATCGACAGCAGGATGGCCGTGGGTACTCGTCGCGCTGTCTTTGACGGCGTCAACACGATCACCACGGCCGATTGCTGTC
Organism: Oscheius sp. DF5033; assembly: GCA_964036215.1. Classification (NCBI taxonomy): domain Eukaryota; kingdom Metazoa; phylum Nematoda; class Chromadorea; order Rhabditida; family Rhabditidae; genus Oscheius; species Oscheius sp. DF5033. Next base: position 4,154,280 of record CAXIWN010000006.1, read on the forward strand.
GAATTATTCGCGTTCCTTCATCAACGAAAAATGACGGGACAATATCAGTAGGAGGAAAGGCCTGGAGTTGTTTTGATGACTCTGGGGTGCCATTCATTGGACACGACCTCCCTACGACATTTTCCCTCAAATAACATTGTATTTTCAGGGAGCCATCTCTTCGTCTTCGCAGTCTACATCCAATCTTTACTGATCAACGACATTGATAAATCTAATAAATATGTTACTGTCGTAATTCTGTCCATATTCTATGAGGTCATCCAGCTGATATTTATCATCATCATGATTTTAAAAGTGGAACGTCTCCGCTTTCTTATTAGTCGGCTGAAAAAATTTCTTCCAACGTGTAAAACAAATTTACGCGTAAACACGCAGTTCGCTTTCTCTTCTACATCACTCAATTATTTTTCTTCGAATAGTCAATTACACTCAATTATCCTTTCTCCTTTTCAATTTATTCATGATGTCTCATTTCAATTACATTTGCACAAAAATTTTCGGCTATGTATATAACTTTTTCATGAGCCAGAAGTAGATTCAAACATCCATGATTTGTTCTTCTTTTGTTTGCGTGTAATTCTTCTAAAATCCCTTTCATGTTCATTTCTATTAGTAAAATAATATTTTTCAGGTAATTGAATAATGATTCGTTACCATGTTCCACGGTCTACGAGGATTTTTAAATATTGGAAGGTAAACAAGTTTTCTTCAAATATTTTCTATTTTATTACCGTTTTTTTAGGATAAAAATCGATATAAAATTCTATAATCCAAATTATAGGCTCTTCCACACCGCATGTTGAAACAATATCCGGAACAGGTTATCTTTTATTCGACGTTCGGCGTTTTCTCCGTTGTTATGGCCATCTATAAATTGAAAAACTTCTATGAAATCGGAGGTGAGTTCATTTAATTAAATTCTTTTAGAGATTTGTGCATCGATATTTTTTATTTATAACATTCAGACAAACCTTGGTATCGTGGATATTATGATGTTGTGCGTTCTGATGATCCCATTGCCAAGAACTGGAGAAAACCCGAGGTTTGCAAATTTTTCATCACATTTTTGGCAAATTTTCTTTAGAAAAAATACTTTGCTTTTGAAAAACCTTTATATAAAAATATTCCATGTTCTTTAGATAGATTTTACAAAAAAATAATGCATAAAACAACCTTTTGGTGGGCACTTGTTTAAAATATCATTAGCTAACATGTTTTAATATCATTTTTCTATTTTCAGGAGTACCCGCCACCTTACTTGACTACCGGAATCGAAGTAGCTAAATAGATTAGATGTACGAGGACTTGTGTAGATTTTGATTAATACATATTTACAGCAATTTTGTTTTTTTCTTTGCTTATAACTTATAGCGATATCCCATCTTTACGGACTGATCCAATCATGAATACGGATGACGATTGACCTCCACAGATGGATATCAGATATCAAACGCGGCCTCTACCGAAAACGTGTAATATCAAGTGTTTGTTTTATGGTTCTTGGGGTCCTGTGGGAGCAGCTACAGTAATTCTTCTCTGGGATCCTGAGAATATTTACATAGAGCCAAAATAGAAAAGAGTATCTGGGGATTTTGATGATTTGAGCACGAGACTTGTATGCCAACAAAATTGAAAGGTCGCACCTCACTAGAATTCTGAAATAATTCAAAATCCAAGAATCTTCTTGATTGTCATTTTGGAGCTGTGTTTGAGTGTCTACCTTGGCTTCTCCACCTGTCGTCGTCATAAAGTGGAGCAATTACTGGACCTACGGTACCGGCGGCGGACGGACCGCCCCCACTGCTAATAGGCGTACTGGGCGATATCATCGAGGGGAGTCCATGCGGCTACCGATCCTTTGTCTGGCGCTATGCCAATTATCCGACAGTATCATTTGTAACCAGGTTCGTCTATTTGAGGGGATTATGTCATCGGCCGGTCGACCTCCCTCTGTTTTGTCCACATTCACTCCAAACATTTCTATTGTATTCAATCAGAATGGACTGTGAGTGCCCTCGGAATTGGCAAATATTCGTCGTCTTTTCTCAACCTCGTCACTTTTAAACGCAAAATTTGCTTTGACGTGTCCTCTGGGAGATGCTAATCGCAGAAAAAACCAGATGGTTGCGGGCATTTTCTTTTAGAGTTTATTGCAAATAAAAAGGCCAAAATCTATTTGGATATTAGGTTATTCTGTGTGAGCCTTAGCCATTAACAGCAAAGGAAATGGGTATCCATGAAGTTAAAAGGGACCAGTTGGCAAATGGCTTTACGAGGAGGGACCCTTCCGTGTTTTATAGCCAAACAGACGTCGCGGTCCCTTTCATCCTGCTTTTCTTTTGCTCATCCCGACTAATTTAAGGACTCATTTAAAATGAGAAAAGAAGCTAAAACAATAGAAAGCCAGGAGGGAGAGATGATACCGGTCGTCGACCTCCGATGGCCCTCGTAAAATGGCCGATACGCACTGTTTATTGCCCTTTTCGGCTGTCTTCTTGGGGATCATCCTCCTTTTTCAGAAGACAACATACGAATGTCCATGCGATGAATGTTCCGACTACACACAATCGCATGACTCTGTTGACTGGCTTCACATCCACTTGGTTGACTGTCCGCCGCCCTCTTTGAATGAGACGACTTTTAGAAAGAAAATAGCCAACTGGATAAATGAGGGTACGTTTCACTATCAATACGAGCATAGTCCCCAAATAAGCTGCAATTTTACCATGTGTAATTTGCAGAATGTGGCGCCGCGTTGGACTGCCATCTGAATCGTGGACTCGACGTGAAGAACATCGTCATCGGCGAGTTCTCCTGTCCGCGGAAGGAGATCGCCATCCTCGCGTTGAGGAACTCATCGGCTCCGATCATGCTGGGTGAGTCTCTAATTATCCGGGACAATTCTCATGGATGGACGGGTAATTTGTCGTCGGAATACAAAGCGACCAGATCGTATCTGTTGTCCCCTCTCCTTGTTATATCTGACCTCCCCCTGAAACCCCTCTCCGATCGGCCTACCTGTCGTAAATTTAGACATTGGCCAGATGTGCTCGTCGGGGAAAAACGGCTCTATTAGAGGAGGACACACTGAATAGACGCAAGGATTTTACGAGCTACGAAAAAAGACGATTCTCCAGCCATTTCTATTATTAGAAATGGGAATTATTAGAGTAATTATAGGCGAGGGAGTTGGGAATGCTAACGAGGACGGGAGACACCTGAACTTGCTAATTAACATATCAACTTGGGAACAGAATTATTATATATTCAAATAATTCAAATAGGAGAAGGTGGGGGAATAACCGGTCGAACATGGGGATATTCGACTCGAGCTTCTCGTCTACTTTTCTACGACAGAATAGCTCCGCGTCCCTTAGAAATCAAAGGACCATTGGCATCCTAATTTTCAAAAAAAACTTTTGACGTCATCTGAAGTACTAGACAGAAAAATGAAACAATCGAGTGAATTTCGAAGTTTTCTGTGGGAAGTAAACCAAGTTATTTTTGTTTGCTATTTGCCTATTTTTAGGAAAAATTGCATTCCTGATAAACTTCCCACGTAGCTCATATGATTCACTTTCGCAAAAAACATGCAGACGATGCCCAAAGTTCTGCTGGAAATGCGCCTCTTTTTCAGAAAATGTCATCGGCGCTTCGACAGTCGGCCTCGTCCTCCAGTCCCGTGAACATCTTCTCTCTTTCCTTTTGCATTCCGAGCTTCGAGAAGTGGCCATCGAAAGGAGGATAGGAGGTCAGTTATTCTCCCCAGAGTCTACTGTTTTCCAGGTGTTTCCCATCTTCGAAAACGGTCTCTTAAATTTTGGATGATCCTATTCACAATTCTCTTCGCGCTATTCCTCATTGCCCTCGGTCTTTGTGTCTATTTTTCCCAGATTTACATCAACTGGAGAAGGATAGTCAAAGGAAAATGGCAAAGTAAGGAGTATTCCAAGGTAAAGACTTGTAATTCTCAAAAAATGAAGATCTTCAGGTGCCGAATGTGAGATATAGCGTGGATGAAATCGCCTCACAGGGACACATTTGATTTGCGGCTATTGAGGTCGACGACAGGGAAGGAAACGAGCTTTCACAGTCAACGATGTATGTACAAATGAAATAAATAAAGATATCTATGAATGGCGGGAGATCGAACTACGGGAAAGGCTGCTGTGTTGGGGCACGACGGATAAGATGCCTACTGAGGAAGTCCGGCGAAATCCAAGATAATTCATCACGTCTGCTCGGATTCGCCTGAAAATAGGGCAAATAAAGGACGGAAAACGGGGGATAACTTACGGGCTGATGGTCACATGAAGTACAGGACTGATGGCATTCCAAAACATCCAGACGAAATGGCCAAGAAAAGTTTCGAAGGGGGAGTCGCCCAAGAACCAGTACTCCCACAACAAAAAGCAGAGGACATGGAAAGCGCCAAGGGAGAGCACCTGAAATATTTAGACAGGTTTTTGATAGGGAAAATAGACTGTACCTGGATAGTCAGGTACATCTCCTTCTTACTCAAAATTGCATGTTTCTGGAAATTATTGGGTTATTATTGACGAGAAAAAAACTCACAAAATATATAAAAGCGAAGATCGACCCGTAGCAGACAATGGAACAGGCGACTTCGAGGACGACGAGGCGATTGCTAAGGGTTCGGATAAAATATGACCATGGGCGGCCATCCTGAAAAGGAGGAATTAAAAGAATCTTGAGCAGTTTGTCCGGCTGTCTGGCTGATCCAACCCACTTCATAATGCCATGTGTAGAGAGGGACGACATAGATCTCCTTGCTCAAAGGAGACATGTCAATACCGAAGAAAAAGAGAAAACAACACCAACAGAGACCAATATAAATCTGAAGGAGACCTTATACAATAAAAAGAAAAAGGAGTTACATTATTCCAAAGTTTGGAGAATATCCTTTCGGAGGAGAAGGCGAAGATGATACTGACGAATCGGTTGATATTGAGAAGAACGGAGAGAATCAACATCGTGCACCAGGCGCCATTCATAATTGCCCCGATAATCTGCTCGGATTACTGTAGGCCGAGTTCTACCTACCGTTTCCAGGATACCGTAGTGTTCGTCGTTGAGGAGAATGTAGATTCCGGCTGTAAAATGGACTCCAAGCTGGATAATGTCCGCCACTCCTATATGAACCATAATCCGGTACGCTGTGAATTTTTTATAATCAGGATCCTTTCGAATAGCCTGAAGGAAGAATATTAGGCGAAAAAAGGTCGGGTACCAAAATGACAATTGTGTAGAAGACCATGAAGAAAAGAGAGAAGGCGAAGACGAAGACGGCAATGGGCACCTGTTGTCCAAAGAATTCCTCCCTCGTCAGCGATGGATTCGAGATATTTCCTACAGGAGATCTACTAGGAGACGATAGAAACTGTCCTTACCTACTTCGACGAGCTCGATCATCGCGGTCGAAAAGTCGTCTTCTTCTAAATGTCAGCACGTGATTCAGTTGAAAGCAAAAGAGACAAAATGACTCGAATCAAGGCTCGTTAGGGAGGATTCTTCGGATTTCGAAACAGATCACAAAAGACATCGGTCAAAAGTCGCAACTCCTCACGGCATCTAAGATTTTCACACACGGTGCACGCAATTCCGGCGGAATGGGAACAGATGGCTAGCAGAAAATGGGCGTAGACGATGGACTCGATGGTTCCACCCCCATTTCCAGCTGGTTTTTATCCTTCTATCCTATCTATACCGCTCATTAGGAATATTGAGGGTTGCTTCCTTGTTCATATGCTCAAAATGGGAGAGGAACAATCGTTCAGGAAGTTTAGACCGATCCGCTAGACTTCCAAATCTCCAAAAAGCGTCTGTATGCACTTTTGTAGCGGTTTCGCAAAAAGGGAAGAGCCTAGTGTCGAGATTTGCTGGGTGTCAGGAGGGCCGAGGCACAAGGCGAGAAATCAAAACAAAAAATTGTCATTCAGGAAGCAAATGATCAAAATAGCCACAGTTCGACGGAAAAGCCAGATGTTAGAGGTTTATTCAATTGACAATGTGAGAGCAATTATGCGTCTTTGATGTCAATTGGCAACTTTTCCTATTTTTTTGTTGTTTATAAGGATCTAATTGGTATTTGCACGAAAAGCAGAGGAATTGCAGGCTTTATGAAAACTGTAGATGGAGATAGAAATGAGAAATAGACGGGGAAGTGACTTTATATAAGATTGGTAATAAGGGGATGACCCTGTATGACACGGCAATTGGCTGACGATGACAGACGTCGACAGATGACAAAAAAGTTAAAGAAATTGCAAATTATAATAGACGGGGAAGTTCGAGATTAGACAAGAGACAAGAAAGACGAGGAAATCGAGCTGCTAAGATGGTTACGCATAACACGAGAAGATCGAATGAATAGAACTAATTGAGAAAAGAATAGGAGGTCTCGGAAATCGGTTGATTTTTCGGGAAGTTTGAACCATGTCTATTTCTCATACGAGCGACAAATTCAATTCCATTTTCGCGCCTATTATACTTTGCGAGTAAACGTGTGTTTGATTGAGGATTCTTGATCTTTCGCCTAGAAACAAAAGAAAAGAGCCGATAGGATTATAATTGTCGACCCAGGTCAAAAGAATTGGATTCATTTCTTCTCGTTTATTCAAGCGATACGGTCAATGCAATCCGTTGTCTGTGAGCCCGACTTTATTCCGCCGTATCTGGCCCGTTCGAACAAAACCATCTTGGAAGCCAGTATCTCGGCCAGGAAGATCAGCGAACATAGGACGCGTTTCACATATACGATCACGTGGGAAGAGGATGTCAACCCGAGGATTTATTCGGGCAAGGAGATCGTTGTCGAGGATGTCGAGGACATCGAAATGATCGAGTATCCGATTGAGCCGTCGCCGAGTAATGTAATGACTTTGGATCAGCGATCGGATGGCCATTGGACTGTGCCCCGTACGACTGAAATGATCTGGACGAGGGCCATCACATTCAACAAGTCGGCCGCTGGCAAATTGCTGAAGAAGGAGTATTGGGGCGAGTGTGAGAGCAGTCGTCCGGTGGGCGAGATGGTCAATCAGCTGCTGGAGGATATTCCCTATCCGAATTGTCTGGCCAAGGTCTATCTCTGTCCGGTCACTAAAGGCGACTCCCTCGTCCAGTTGACCGATGACAATATTCACAAGTCGATCAACCAGCTCGACCTTCACCATGGAAAACTCTGCCTCGTCATCGACTATGTCAACCTTTTCTAAAGTGATCGCCAATAAAATTTTGACCAAATGTATCCGTTCCCACGGGTTATTTCCTTGTTCTAATTCTTTCTTCATCGGATTTTGCCTTTCTTCGGTCAGACTTTTAGATTTTGCAGGTTATGGAAAAGATTAAAATTGGCATCACTTGAATTTTCACATCTACTCACAGCCGGTCGGTTCATTTCCAATAGTCACAATCTAATCGACTTTTTTTTAGTCAAAATGGGTTGTAAGCCAAGCAAATCGACTAGAGAAATTGATCCGGCCAGGGCGACGGCAAGATTCGAACTTCTTCAAAGTCTCTGCAGCCCGGTGGACAAAACAACCAGAGGATATACAACAGCCATCGAAAATTATCGACTCAAAAGACTCAAGAAGAAGGCATTGAAGGAGACATGCGAACCGGAAGATGCGACACTTTTCGAAGTTTCGACCCGGATCAAAGAGCAGAACTTTGACGAATAAAATATTAACCAAATACAAACTTTTCCATTTATTAAAAAAATAATACAACGTATAAAAGTGAAAAAAAAGTACCTGTAAAACATGATCAAATTTGTACAACATCGGTTTTGGGGTCAGGATAAAAAGTACTCCAAATTCTAGTTTCACAATCAGAATCTATACAATTATCTACAACTGAAAAAAATTGTTCCGTCATACTAATGTGAGAATTGAGATGATACATATCAAAAACTGGAAAGAAAACTTCAGCCAAAATCTGGGCTCCGGAGCGCACACGAACTTTCCATACACCTGGCACTCTCAGCCAGGGATCTAGGCTTGACAAATCCAATGAAGCGAACTGTTTTCCATAAATGGAGTTGTAAGGTTTCAAATTCTGGAAAAAAATGGATTAAAAATAATGTTGACAGATGAACCTCAGCGGCAACTTCTATTCCTTTATTATTAAACCAAGACATCACGACAAAGGGGCTGGTTTTATCGCCAGATTGTGCTGCTTTTATTCCATTAAGACGACTCCATTGAAGTACTACAGTTGCCGTAGCTTTCTGTAATATATTTCCGTAGAATAAAATAAGTAGATACCGTATTCAGATAAGACAATGGGTCACGAAAAATTTCCTCTTTATGATCAATGCCAATTCCATATTGAATTCCTTTCAACAAATATCCATCAACAGTTGCATTGGGAACTATATTATATAAATTTTTTCGATCAACTAAAATTTGAACAATATTCGATGATGTCTGAAAAAGTCTACTTCTGTAAAAAGTATTCCTACATTTACTGTAAAGACAGCTTGATGAGCTGATGTCGTATTTGCTTTAAAAATATCTACACTGTCTAAATGAATGTTATGGAACATTTTGAGCCTTCCATTTAACAAATTTTCGACGAGAACCTCTAGATGCGGAGCTAAATAATTAAATTAATAATTACATTTAATGAAAAAAAGGAAAAAGGTTTTGAAAAAAAAGTAACCTGGTCCATCAATATCTCTTTTATAAAAGTTAATAAAAGCCGAGTTGAATGACGGATGCTCTTTATGTATTTGTTCTGGTCTAAAAGACCAAATTAATTATAAAACAGTGTCGTACCTAAATCGTAATGCCTGTTCTTCAGCAAATGAAATTGCATCAATATCCACAAAGCTATCGAATTTCCTAGCAAAATAGTATGATTTATTAATGGCATTCTAAAGCTAACAAAAATAGAATTATATGTACAACTCACATTTAGGCTAACAGCAGTCGGACTCGTCCCCTTCAGAGCTAACGGTGAACAACCGCACCAGTCCACAACTTTTTTCAAGCTTTCACATCTACAGCCTTGTTTTCTGTTCCAATTCGTGAATTTCAAGTTTCCATTGATTACACTGCCACAAAAATGAGAATTAAGAGCAAGCTGAAAAATAAATGATAATTATTAAGAATAAATACCGTGTGATAAAAACTTTCTAATGGAAGTAAAACATTCGCAAAAAATTGTCTAAGATTTCGAGGAAGCTGTTCTTCGGATATGGAATATTTAGCAAGATCTCTATGGAGAACAAGCCAATCTGATCCTCCATCTAGTCGTATATTTTTTGGAAATTCTTCTCGACGACCGATTCTCCACATATGCTCATCACATTCTACAAAGGAATGCTCAAGTCCTTGTCTAACAATAAATTGTGCTGTATTATAATTGTGTGATGCTAAGTATGTTTTGCCATTATTTCTAAAACAAGAATCCATGAAAATAAATTGAACTTACGCCTGTAACTGAGCTTCAAAATCTTCAATAGAAAGAATTGGAAAATCACTTTCAGATAAATTAATCAGATAGTCCCATTTAGGAAATTTTTCCATAGATAATGTTTGTTTTATAACATCTACCAAAAAGAAAATTACAACATGAACAACACCAACCTAAATACATTTCTAAAAGCGAAGCTCCTCCCCAAATAGTACTGTAGCTATTTTCAAAGATATGTAGGTTAGGCAGTTGATTTGCAAGTTTCTCCATTTCTAAAACAGAGAAGTAATGAAACACGTCGAATACCTTGCTTCATATATTGTTGCCTTCTATCTACATGGACGACATATAAATGTTTTGGAGAATAAATTGATTTAATAAGCCGTTTAACCTGCAACAAAATATGCTGAACACTAAAAAAATTACCTGACGGTCATTCCTTCCATTGAGTTGAAGTAAAAATAATATTTTAACAGGTACATTAGCTGGAGAAATATTATTTGTATCAACATAAATTTGTTTTGGTTGAATAAAACCGTCTAAAAATAATTATCAGCCATAATATAAACCTACCAATTAGGCCAGTGCTGTACACCACAAGACATCCAGTTTGGTTACGGTCTTTCGTCGCCACAGTGTTTGCTGTAGTTGTTTCTATTTTATTCCCACATAAGCAATTAATACCATCATATGCTAAAATTGCTTATGCAAGTTAAATTCGTAGCATACTATAATAAAGAAATCCTGGACGATAGCAAAGACTTTGACAACCATTGGCATTTGTGCTCCTATAAATGGTTCCTTGTAATACACGTTTATTGGGAGTATCCGTAAAACATCCGCTGTATTTATTTACCAAAGAAGAATCTGGAAATAGCCGATGTCATAAAATGGACTTACTGTGAGCAGGACACGAACTTTCTGGGAAACTTGAAAGTAGTTGTTTTCGTAAGCATAAAGCTTCTTTTATCTTAGAGAAGCTGTAGATAAAATATTGGTTGAAGATACCTTTGCACGACACTCTTTGCTTTTTACTCGTGATAATGCAAATTCGCCTTCTTTAGTCACTTCACACTAAAAATCTTACACGGCAAAAACCATTTCAAACCTCGCGTTGGTAATTTGAAAAATAAGTCTTTGTCACTAATGGAATAATATACGAACAAACCGCACACAAGACTGTTATTGAAAATAATATTCGATAAGGAAGTAAACTTCTACTATACATCTGAAAAGCATCTCAAACAATACTATAAAACACAAAATTAGTTCAGTGAAACAAAAAAATATAGAAGTCTGCCAGATTAAAAAAATTTCAAGCCTAAATAGGAATTAGGGTTGGAGCACATTTGCGCAAATAGACCTTTAAAAATGCATTTTTGAAAACAGCTGTTTTCTCCAATTTTTACTTCAATTTTTCGTTTATTATTTTTGTTTTCATTGCTAAAAAATCAGTAAACGATAGTGAAACTTTAGAAAAAAAATTAGTATGTAAATTGATGGTAAAAATATATAAATTTGCAGCGCTCGCACTTGTAAAAACTCGGCAGCAGCAGCGCACGACCTGTGTTGATAATTTAGGTTCTTATATTTTATTCCATATATTCATATTATATTCATAGTTTATGTTCGTTTGTTTTCGTTTGTGTCCCCCTTTACTTATCTACCTTTCTATGGTCTGTTTTAAACGAATTCGCTTACTGTTGTTTTACTTCTTTCGCAATCTTATGCGCATTTCTTCACTTTTTAATTATGATCAATAAAACGCCGCGGGCATGCTGTTATATAAAATATATCGCTTTTGGGTGGTCGTTCGTCATCGCTTGTTGATGCTTCGGCAAGACTCCCCTCAGCAGGTTTAGATACCTGTAGGGAGCAGTGGCGGAGAGTGGTGACGGACCATACAACCATTTGGCTACAATATTTTAAAGTGTAACAGCTATACGTGGAATTGAAAAATTGCTATAAAACGTCACGTGAAATCTGTTATATCAACCATGTTGCTTTTGGGCGGTCGTTCGTCGTCACTTGTTGATGCTTCGGCAAGACTCCCCTCAGCAGGTTTAGATACCTGTAGGGAGCAGTGGCGGAGAGTGGTGACGGACCATACAACCATTGGCTGCATTATTTTCCTTTAGGATTGAGTCTGATCACCTCAATTCTGCAAAAACAATTTTTGTATTTTTTGAGATTTTGTTATTCTGAACGAGTTATTAGTGAAATTTTATATTTGAAACAGATTATATTTGGTGAAATATTTTTTGTATCGATGTTTACATTTTATTGCCCACTCTTGACCATTCTGCTAATATTATAGTGAACTAACCATGCTCCATAGATAACATATTTCTGCTCACGCTTATTGTCTTTTTTATGTTTTCTTTCTTTTTATTCGTTTCTCTTAATTTTATGATTTTTAGAGAAAGTAAATGAGCAAATGGGAAAAGATACTATACAGGCAACAAAATTTTCCCGATAACTATTCTGGAGGACAAGAACAGTTTCTTAGGGAGTTGCGAAAAAATTGTAAGGAAATATTTATACTTTAATTCAAATATTGAGTGTCCGCTGTTCAATATAAATACTTCGATGCCGTAGTAGCTTGCTGTAATCTTGTTTTCCACGTCAACTGTGTCATATTATTTTACGTCGTGTATAAAAAAGTAAGTTTCCTTTCTTCTTCCTTTCTTTCTTGTTAGTTATTTTTTTGTTTAAGGTTGAAGATGGTTTGTTACAAGAAGAGACTCAGCTTATATCCAGTTATATATCTCTCTTAGTTCTTTACACTATCTATTCATTGTCATTAGCAAAGGATGAAATCAATTTACGAGATCATTTGTTTACAATGGTCACCTTAAATTTTTATGGATTTGCATTGACTCCAATAATCCGGTACAGTGTTCAAATGCAATATATTTTTTTAGAACGCTTACAACGACTATAAGTACAGACACCGTCTATGCTACTTCAATATTTACAGCTGCTATAAGCTGTGTATTCCATGATTACGGCGTCAAGGCTCCTATGTATGTCTTTATTTAGTTCACAATTGCATTGTTTTTCAGTGTTTCCATGCCTTTGTCAGTTAGTTCGGGACTTTGTTCAGCCATTTTCCTTCTTTCAAGATTAAAATCCAATTCATCGGCCTTTGCTTTATTATCTTCGGCATTTGCACTTCATGCCTGCTCTCCTTTCTTTCGGTAAGCTTAGCCGGTTCCTCTATTTTTATCTTATAGAAATGTCTTGTTTTCTACGCTGCCACTGACTTCTTCATTACTTACAATGATCTTCTCTTTTACAATTTCAGTATTGGTTAGTAACATTTCTTCTGAATTAGCCGGATTTATTTTATTCTTTGAAATATTTGTTATAACTATTTGTCCTTATATACTTATTACTAAACAAAAAGAAAAACGTACTATTCACGGTCCCTGGGATGAGGCCATACCTTTAAAAATTCATCTATAATGTACCGGTTTTGTATATTTGTACCTAAAATAGAGATAAATATTTATATAGAAGAGTGGCGGTGACCATTTGTTGCATTGCAAATTATATACGTCCAGTTTTAACAGAATTAAACGAATGTTTATAGAGAAAACATGAGCTACACGTCAAATGAGGGCCCACCAACCAAGCGGGCAAGACCGACTTATGTAGATGTAGAAACACCGCCAGAGTTTTATAATACAAGTAATACTCCATCGAAGGTTATTCACATTGCCGATTTATCCACCAAGGTTTGTATTTATAATTGTTAATATTCTTGCTTATAAACTACAATAAAGGATAATTTAGGCACAAGATCCAGATTTATTGGAAGCATTTTCGAGATTTGGACGTATCTCTTACATCGTAATCAAACGGCAGCAGAAGAATATTGCCTTATTAGAATATGAAGCAGTAGATGGTTTGCTCAAGTATTTCTTTGTTACTATGCATTTTAGGAGCAAGCAGTGCAATGTTATACGTCCAGACTACACCGATTTATGTATGTTCACAGAAGATCACTATAAATTTCTCTGCTTTGGAAAAAATCCCCCGATTTGGTTTTGAAAGCGATCAACCGAATAAAGTTCTGGTGCTGCTAGTAACTAATGTACAGTTCAACGTCAATGCACACGTAAGTTTTCTTATACTGTTTCATAAAATTGTCTTCTAGACTCTCTACGATATTTGCAAACCTCATGGTGCCGTGTTACGAATTGCTGTAGTTAAACGAACCCCGAACATTACGGCTCTTGTGGAATTTGAAACTGTTGAAGCAGCTAGAAATTGCAAATTTGGTATAAATGGCGCCGATATTTACACTAATTGTTGTACATTAAAAGTTGAATATGCTAAGGTATGCGAATCATCTAAATTTTTATTAACATGAGCAGATTCCTAATGTACGCATTCTTTATCCAGACGAAGATCATGTCGATTTTTCTCAGCCTTTACCTACAGGTTTGTGGTGTTTTTATTTTATGGGTTTGTACAAACAGAAAAGCACAAATATATTATATACTGATGGTTTACACTGCCCAGTTAGCAATGTTGGAATATAAAACTGACATATTTGACAAGAACATGAGAAGCACTCACACGACGGATCAGACTACAATATCTATCTACTAAAGGGAGCACTTCAGGTTGCATCGCTTGGGCTCCGTCATGGCTCCAATCTCTAGTCCATTGGGACCCATTTTGTTATTTTTCAGATGCGTGGTAGGTTTCTACGCTGAAAAAGCTCAAAAAAAATTATTAAAAATGATATACTCGTTGAAATTTTTAGAGCCACAGTCAACCCGCAAGACTCTTATGGGACCACCACCGGAACATTCTGATATTAGGCAAATATATCCGCCAAGAGATTTAGACTACAGGTAATTATTTTATTTTTGTTTTCATTTTTTTAGAAGTGCGTACAGTTCAACTACAGGAAGTAGTGATCCTTATTTTTATGGGCATAGCAGAGATTCACGACCAACCTATAGAGATTATCCCAGAAATAGTGGAGGATATGACTACACCCATTCTAGTCGCTTTGGTGATAACGGAGATTTCTATGCAGGTACTTATTCTGTCTTATTACACGAATTTATTTAAGATTCACGGCAATCACAATCCATGGGAAGGCTGTCGTCAGATTCTGATCTTATGAGGGGGGGAGCAGTAAGTAATTTTAAATTTATTTTATTCTTTTGTATAAGGGATGCGTACTGTTAATTGGAGGAATAGACCAAACGAAGATGAATTGTGATCGACTTTTTAATTTACTTTGCATATATGGAAATGTGTTGCGTATTATGTTCATGAAGAAGAAAACGGAGTTGGCTCTTGTAGAAATGGGAACATCATGGCAGGCTCGAGAAGCCATAAGTAATTTGAAGAGAATAGAATTTCTTGGAATGGATATCGAAGTTAGCCTGAGCAACCAAAGTTGTGTAAATCCCATCCAGTTAGTTCTATCTCCTTTCTAATAAAAGCCTAATTATTATTTCAGTGAACCATTTCCGCTTCCGGATGGCTCAATCTCTTTTAAGGATTTTATTCCTGCAAGGCTAAATCGATACATGAACCGAGACCATGCAAGTAAAAACAGGCCGTGTCCCCCTCAGCCTTCGCTTCATTGGTTCAACGCTCCTCCAGAAATGAACGAAGAAAAACTTGCTAAAGTTTGTTTCTTTTTTTTCTACTTTAATTGTCATTCTAATTTAGATATTTAAAGAATATGGTGCTCCTATCCCTTATTCTATTACACTTCATCGTCTATCTTCTGGCCGTTCCACTGCTGGCACTGCAGAATTTTCGTCGGTACGGGAAGCCACGGAAGCTTTAGTCCTTGCAAACCACGCTCCCGTAGAAACACCATCTTCTCCGGTTAGTATTAAAAATTCAGTCTTTAATTCGTTTAGACCCCATTTGTGGTGAAATTAGCGTATACTAAAGCTCGTGGACATAAAGCTAATGAACGGCATGAAGATGGAAATCAACCGTAAGATGAAACGCCAGTATTAGTCGAACTATTTCGGATAACATTCTCGTCGAGTAATTTTGATAACTCTCGCCAGATAATAACACAATTTTTTTTAAAGTTTGTTTCGTTGTATGTTTCCAAGGTAAAATTGTACAGTTTGTAATAAAATTTCAAATACCATACTGAACGAAGCACTTGTGCTCTTTTTCTGTATAGTCTCCAATATCGTTTTTTTCTACATAAATTCGTACATGTTTAGATGCCTTCGAAAGATGATGCTAAAGCACTTATAGCAGAACGAGATGAAATTGATAAGCAATTGGCTGAAAACAGGCTTGTACTAGAGACGGTAATCGGTGAGAATTCATTTCGATGCCTTGTTTTCAGAATAATTCTACAATGGATTCACCTCTGATAGACAATGAAGGATTTCCTATCGCTTCAATTGATGTTTATGCTGTTCGTCATGCTCGTCACAATATTATTTGTCTCGAGTAATTAGTTTTATTCTCAATTACTTTTTGTTTTGTTTCAGAAATGATCGCAAAGCTTTGAATGACAGATTGCAGGATGCCATCGAGCATGTTCACGAGGAAACTAAACCACAGGTATTTATTGTTTCTGTTTTGTAAAAACCTTTTAGAATAATGCTCAAACTGAAGATGTGAAAACTGTTCACCGAACATCTAATAACCCCTTTGCGAAAGTAATTTTTTCTCTTATTTCCATAATTTGTTTCCAGGTCACGGCTGTAACTGCTGGATCACCTGCTGATTTAGATGGTTTTAAAGTCAATGATTTAATCATCCAGTACGGGAGTCTCCATTTTGGTAACTTCCAAAATATAAAACAATTGGCCGAAATTACGAATGGAAATGAAGACGTTTGTTGACCTTTTATACTGGCCTGTAATTAAAATTTCAGAAAATTGTTCGAGTGACAGTCATTCGCAATTTCCGTCCTGTACGCTTGGAAATCCGCCCACGTAAATGGAATGGAAATGGTTTACTTGGATGCGCAATTACGCCAGAAAAATCGGAATCTATGTAATTACCCTTTTTTATCTTTTTTAAATAAAATTTTACGGGATATCATAATAATTTTTTTATAATGTTTTAGCCTAAATATTTATTTTTCCGTTTATTTTTTTAAAACGTTACGTTATTCAGATGTCCATATATACAGATTTTAACATAGCCAAGTATGATCATTTAATCGGAGGGTTTTGTAGCGGAATAGCAAGTACAGCAGTTTGCCATCCCTTGGATTTATTGAAAACACGTTTCTCAGGTATTGATGATTGTTTAAATTTTAAAATGCTGTTTAGCCAACGAAGGAAATCCTTTAAGACCGAGATATACAGGATATTTTGATGCAGCAAGACAAATTATTCGAGCTGGCGGTTTTCGTGGATTATACAAAGGTTTTATACCAAATGTAACTGGAAATGCATTAGCTTGGGGTCTGTTCTTTCCATTGTAAGTTGGCTTAATTTATTAAAATATTTAATTTAGGTATAACGAAGCCAAAAAAGTATTACCAGTAAGTCGATCATGGGAAACTCCGGCAATGTTTCTTTGTGGAGTATTGGCGGGTACCTGTGTGATGTCAGTTACCAATCCAATATGGGTATGTAAAGTCAGGTTGGTTCGATGATTTCATTGAACATTTCTTTAGATTAATGCTACAATATGAGACGGGTGAAAAGAAAAGATACAATGGAATGTTTGATTGTTTACGTAAGATTTATGCAGAAGAAGGCGTCTCTGGCTGGTATCGGGTATCAAATATTTTAATTGCTAAAAATGAATTCATCATTTTAGGGCTTTTTGATAGGAATTGTGGGAACTATTCATGGTGGATTGCAAATTACGATATATAATCTTTTAAAAGATTGGAGATGTCGAATACAAGGCTTACCACTGGATTCACCTTTGGTTTGTTAGATACCAATTTATAAAAATTTATATTTTAGACAAATTTCGAAACTATTTATTGTTCTGCCATATCCAAAGTTATTGCGACTACCGCCATATTTCCATATCAAGTATTACGAACCCGTTTACAGGTAATTATTTAATTAGCTTCTAATATCGCCTTCAGGATCATAATGTTCACAATAGAGGAATTTTTGCCACCACACAACGTATTTTATCTCAAGAAGGTGTTTCTGGTTTATATAAAGGATGCCTGATGGCTAATATTCGTCTTCTCCCTGCTGCATTGGTAACATTCGTCACATATGAGAATGTTCGTCATTATATTCGTAATTTGGGTGACTAGATCTCTAATTGTTTGTTTTATTTATAGAGTTTTTATAGTTTTTACATTTCGTTTTATTCAATAAAACTATCCCGGTAATATGGAGCCTCTTTCAATAAAATCCCGAATGCCATAAGGATAATTAGGAATTGATTGCCGGTGCCATTAGGACATTCTGCATTGCTATCAGCATGCCCTTCTCATGTTTGCACGTCGATATTCGTCCAAGGTTAGGCACATCACATGGTCCGCGAGTGATAGCTGGGCACTCTCCCGCTCTGTGTATGCCATTCTTCTCCTTCTCCGAGCAAAAGCCACTCTCCGATAGCGCACGTGCTTATTTGTGTGTTTGTTGTGACCCATCGATCGCCCTTTGCAAAACGCCTGTCACGCAGTAACTCCTGGCATCTTTGACCCCGCCAGTTGTTCGCATTTTTGTTGTCTGTTCTCACGCTGACCAGTAACCCGACCTCGTTGCAAATTGAAGAAAACAACTCTCCTACCCGCTGGTCAATTCCCACGCTACAACCAAAGATTACGACGACGCTTCTTGTCTTTTCTTTTTCTCTTCGTCAATATGTACAGTCAAATTCTCATTATTTCAGAGGTAGTCAGTCCTATGCTTCTGTAGCTGGTAGGCAATGTTGCTGTTGATTCCCCGTGGTCAATATGCCATAGTTTTTCGTTGCCTGTCTTCTGGCATCCCTTACAGTAATTTGACTGTCGCTGCTCCGAAGGAAATCTTTGAAGGTTCTATTTATTTTTATTTATAGAGAATTTAAATTAAGGAGAACGAAGGGTTGCTTTGAGTCCCTCTGCAGTACAAAATTTAGTCAAAAAAGGCTTTAAAGTCCAGGTAAAATGAAAGTCAAATGAAAGAAAAAGGTAATTCAGATTGAAACAGGAGCAGGACTCGGGGCAAATTGGAGCGATGCCGACTACGGAAATGTAGGAGCGAGCATTGTCGATAAGAAGGCGGCCACCTCCGCTGACTTGATCCTCAAGGTTTGGTGGAAGGGGCACATCCAATGGGATGCTTTTTAGGTTCGACCACCTCTCACCGACGAGGTTTCTCATCTCAGGGAAGGGGCAACCCTCATCTCATTTATTCACCCCGCAATCAACAAAGATCTCGTCTCGAAATTAGCCGATAGAAGGATGACCGTCTTCGCCATGGACTGTGTTCCGCGTATCTCTCGAGCTCAGGTGTTCGACGCCCTCAGCTCGATGGCCAACATCGCCGGATATCGCGCCGTCGTCGAAGCTGCACATCATTTTGGAAGATTCTTTACGGGTCAAATTACAGCAGCTGGAAAGGTAAAGCCACTCGATCCTTCTTTGACTGATCTTGTCAGGTTCCGCCAGCAAAAGTTCTCGTGATCGGAGGAGGAGTGGCTGGACTCTCGGCCATCGGTACAGCACGTGGGATGGTTTGACCTAGGCCGAGGCAAATAGATAAATTTTAAGGGAGCAATTGTTCGCGGCTTCGACACGAGGGAAGCTGTTCGAGATCAAATTAAATCATTGGGAGGGGAATTCCTCACGGTCAATGTGAAGGAAGAAGGCGAAGGCGGCGGTGGATATGCCAAGGAAATGAGCAAAGAATTCATCGACGCTGAGATGGCTCTCTTCGCCCAACAATGTAAAGAAGTCGACATCATCATCTCGACGGCTTTGATCCCCGGTAAAAAGGCGCCTATCCTCATTACTGAGGAAATGATAAAAACCATGAAACCGGGATCTGTGGTGGTCGACTTGGCGGCAGAAGCCGGTGGCAACATCGAAACGACCAAGCCAGGACAGCTTCATGTCAAGCATGGCGTCACTCACATTGGGTACACAGATCTCCCTTCGAGGTATTTCTGGAGACGGTTGGTAAGGTGACCTTTATTACAGACTGCCGACCCAGAGTAGTACTCTCTACGCCAACAATATCACAAAATTCCTGCTGTCGCTTGGAGAAAAAGACGAGTATCGCGTCAATTTGGAAGATGAAGTAGTTCGTGGGTCAATTATCTTGGATCAGGGTAAACTGATGTGGCCTCCTCCGGTCATCGCCAATCCATCGCCTCCTCCCAAGAAAATTGAAGTAAGCGGTTCTTTCTTCATAATACAAATTGTTTAGCCGGATACAACGACGACTGCCGTGGTTGCTGTGAAGACGCCTTTCCGCCAAACAGGAGAAAAGGCACTGGGATTGACCGCCGGCCTGGGAACGATCTCCCTCCTCGGCCTTGGATGTCCAAATATGGTACTCATCTATACGCTGTCTAAAAATAACATTTCAGGCCTTTGCCAACATGTTCACCACGTTCGCCTTGTCTGGAATTGTCGGTAAGAGTTTTTTTTTCTTCGATTGAACTGAATCCCCAGGATATCACACTGTCTGGGGAGTCACGCCGGCTCTTCACTCGCCGTTGATGTCGGTCACCAATGCCATTTCTGGAACAACTGCCGCTGGAGCTCTCTGTCTCATGGGAGGTAATTGAGAAATCATAGAAAGGGGTACAAATTCTTTCCAGGTGGTCTGGTACCGTCGACGACATCCCAATCCCTCGCCCTCGGAGCTGCATTCATTTCTTCCATCAACATCGGAGGAGGTTTCTTGGTGACCAAGAGGATGTTGGACATGTTCAAGAGAAAAGATGACCCGCCAGAGTACAACTATCTCTATGCTGTCCCGGCGACCGTTTTCCTCGGAGGATATTTCTACGCTCTCCAACAAGGCGCTCCATCTGCCCATTCTTTGGCTTATCTCGGCTCGTCCCTCTGTTGCGTCGGATCGCTGGCCGGCCTCTCCAGCCAGGGAACAGCTCGAATTGGAAATGCTCTTGGAATGACTGGAGTTGCTGGTGGAATGGCCGCCACTCTCGGCTATTTGAACCCGGATCACGACACTTTGATGCAGATGGGAGGAGCCGTCGGGCTCGGTGGACTAATCGGACTTGGAATTGCTCAGAAAATCAAGGTGACTTTCCCCTCCGCTAACCTGCCTGGTGCCTTTTAGGTAACGGATTTGCCTCAGCTTGTAGCCGCCTTCCACTCTTTCGTTGGTCTCGCCGCGACGATGACTTGTCTCGCCAATTATATGGTCGAGCATCCGCACTTCTTGGAAGATCCCAGCGGTAAAACGACGGCGAAGAGAAATATTCCCCAATTTCAGCCAATGCTGCCGCTAAAATCGCCCTTTTCCTGGGTGCTTACATTGGAGGAGTCACGTTCACTGGCAGTCTCATGGCTTACGGAAAGCTACAAGGAATTCTTGACAGTGCTGCCACGCTCCTTCCGGGAAGACACTTGCTCAATGGCGCTCTCCTCGCTGGAAATGCCGGTGCTCTGGGAATCTACATGACCTCATCCGATTACATGACAAATTTGTCGATGTTGGGAACCACGGCTGGACTTAGTTCAGCCATGGGTGTCACTCTGACAATGGCCATCGGAGGCGCTGACATGCCCGTCGTCATCACCGTTCTCAACAGTTACAGTGGCTGGGCTCTCTGCGCCGAAGGATTTATGTTGAACAACGATCTCCTGACCATCGTGGGCGCCCTGATCGGCAGTTCTGGAGCTATTCTGTCGTATATTATGTGCAAGGCCATGAACAGATCTTTGATGAATGTCATTCTCGGAGGAGTTGGAACGAAATCGCAGGGAACTGGAAAAGCTAAAGCCATCGAAGGAACCGCTACAAAAACCAACGTCGAAGAGGTATTTCATCAATAAAACCCGAAAGAAAGATGATTTCAGACGGTCGATCTACTGAAAAATGCTGAATCGGTCATAATTGTCCCTGGTTATGGAATGTGCGCTGCCCAAGCTCAATATCCGATAGCTGAATTGGTAAAAGAATTGACAGAAAAGAATATCAAAGTCCGATTTGCCATCCATCCTGTAGCTGGTGAGGAATAATTAAAAGAAAGAGTCACATGCTTTCCAGGTCGAATGCCAGGACAATTGAATGTTCTTTTGGCTGAAGCCGGTGTTCCCTATGACATTGTGGAGGAAATGGAAGAAATTAACGATGATTTCAAAGAGACCGATGTTGTACTGGTCATCGGAGCCAATGACACCGTAAACTCCGCCGCCGAAGACGATCCGAACAGTTCGATTGCTGGAATGCCGGTTCTCCGCGTATGGAATTCGAAACAAGTAATTAGCACACAAAATCAGAAAAGAAATTCAGGTTATTATGATGAAACGTTCACTTGGAACGGGTTATGCCGCCGTCGACAATCCGGTCTTCTTCAAGAATAATACAAAAATGCTTCTCGGTTCGTTCATCTTCCTACAAGACAAAATATTTTTCAGGTGATGCCAAGAAGACTTGCGAACAACTTCTCGCAGCTGTAAAAGCCTAAACTAACAACTAATCCAATAGGTAGCTGTACTGTATTTAGTGTAAATAGTTCATCTATGGGTAAAGGTGCCTGGTTGTGAATGGTAGTTCTACTTACACCATTCCCAATAAAACATAAACGTGTGTATAAATAAAATTTTAAATATTTATCTATTGCGAACAAAAAAACTAACATAATTATTCGAGATCATCGTCCTGCATAAGATCTTGCATTTTTGGAATTTCGATTTCTTCTCCAACATCTCCTCTATTGTTATCAAAATCTTCCTCAGCAATATTTTTATTAGAAACTTTTTCAGCAACGGTTCGTTGTGTAAGTCTACGCAGCCGTTGACCGGCTACAGGAAGCTGGTTAACTACAGCAGCAAATTGTGCAGGTGGCATAGTCTGCTGCAGAAGACCCATAATATGTTCTGTCTGTCCAGAGAAGATAATAGCGTTAGCAAGGTGGGTAGCTCCTTTTTCTGTTTGTCCTTGTTCTAGTAAAGCTTCACCTTTTTGCATTTCCTAAATGATAATTAGGCATTTAAACAAAATAATATAATTTTACCTCAATAAAGAAATGATGAATCTGGGCAGGATTATTCAGATCTAAATCAAATTCAGCCTGGTCATCTCCAGCTCCGTCACCTGCGTTTACTTCACGTCTTTTTTGCCTAAATAAAGATAAAAATTAAAATAAAAAGATAAGAACCAACCGAATAGAATCTTTGTATTCTGGTGCAGAGCGTCTTTTGTAATCAAAATAAATACAATAGCCGACAAAGGCGGCTGCACCCAATCCAGCGACGGCAACCATTTTGGAGCTCAACAAACTGGACATACCCTGAAAATAAAAAAAGTATTATTTAGAAAACGAATTGATGGAGAATCACAAGCAGAAAAATCACCAACAGAAAAACAGCAACTAAACTGAAATCCTGGAGCCTCGAGGCTGGAGGACGCCGTCAAGCGTTTGTACGCGCGAAGTTTGAACACTGCATTTGCTCAAGTTCCAATTTATGGAAAAAAATTATCGGAGCTGGGTTAAAAATTGGTAGACACGTTCAGATCTGTCTAATCCGAATGATATAAAAGCAGCACGAACCAGTAAATTGATCATTTTTATTGTTGCTCATTTGCCTTCTTCATGGCTGAAGTTGGTTGTCGAGATTTTACTAAACGTTTCTTTTTCTAGGAACAAAATAAAAGTAACAAACCGTTGTCTGTTAAGGTAGAGGGAGAGCAAAAACTGAAAACATCGCAAAAAGATGGAAAGACGGTAGACAAGACGCTCGATGGCAAAGGTAAAAAGAAGAAAAGACATGGAAGAGAGACACTTCCAATCGGAGAAGTCATCCCAAATAAGACCAGTAACATCTCCTGGAAAATATTGGCTATTCTCGGAGCCGGAGGATTTGGCGACGTCTATAAAGTTGTGATGGAAAATGATCCGAAAACGGAATACGCATTGAAGACGGAACAAGCGGTGGGAGAGAGGAGCATGCTCAGACTCAAAGTCGAGGCGGAGGCCATGATCAGCTGCAACAAGCACAAGAACAAGAAACATTTCGTCGAGATCATCGACCGCGGCAGAAATGAGAAATTCAAATTTGTTGTGATGTCGCTGGTCGGCCCCAATCTCGACAGTTACCGTAAGAAGGCTGACGCGGACTTTTCGATCTCGACGTCGATGCAAATTGCCATCCAAACGATGGAGGCCATCCGCGATTTCCACCAGGCCGGCTGGCTCCATCGTGACATCAAACCTCACAATTTTTCCTATGGAATTGGTGACAAGATGTCGATCATCTACATTTTGGACTTTGGAATTGCCAGGAGAATCCTCGACAAGAACAAGAAGATCCGAGTCCAACGAATCTTTGTCAAGTTCTTGGGAACCATGCGCTACGCGTCGAGAAGATGCCACAAATGTCTGGAACAGGGCAGAAAAGACGACGTCGAGACCTGGGTCTACATGATGTTCGATGTCTTCAATCGAAACAAGGGATTGCCGTGGAGGAAGGAAATCGACAAGAATTCGGTCATTTTCCAGAAGGAACTTTTTTGGAAGAAGGAACACAAAGAGACATTTCACGCCTACTACGATGCACATTGCCCGATCCTCAAGGAATTCTATCTCATTGTGGAAAGTGTCCGTGTATTGCAGTACGAGGACGAGCCGCCTTATAACCAGATCATCGACCATTTGGTTGTGACCTCGAAGAAGAAGAAGATCGATCTCCAGCTGCCATTGGATTGGGTCGCAAAGAAGGCAGCAGCCGACGCAGGAACGACGGCCAAGCCGGATGGAACGACGGCCAAGCCGGATGGACCCGAAGACGAGCACAAGGCACCCAGCAAAATGGTATCGAAAAAAGACGTTGAAAAGAAACAATAAAAAATGTTCGAGCTAATGTTGAAATTTTCGATTTTATGTTTTGATCAGCTGAAAAACAACAGAAATATCGCGGAGGACATCGCGTAGATTTTGGGAGAAAACAACAAGCAAATGTTTATATCGGTCACGTACTATTTATTTGGGTTTATGAACAGAGGAGAAACTTATTTACAAGAGAAGATACAATGGGGGATTCTTATTTAGTACCGCTGAGAGGAGCCTCAATGGTCTTGGTGGTGGAAGTTACGGGAACAGCGGTGGCGGCGAGAGGCTGGAGAGGAGTGGCTGCCTTTTCGTCGACGCCGACTTTGACAGCTCCTTCTGCCTTTGCCAATTCTTCGGACGAGTCGGCGGTTTTCTTCTTCAATCCTTCAGCCAAAGAAGAGCCAGTTCCCTCTTTTTTCTCTTCGCTGCTGCTACTGCTGCTCACCTTCTTCTGCAATTGTGGGAGTAGCCCCGGGGAAACTGGAAGGGGATAGCCAACCTCCTTGACGACGGCGACATCAGTCGGGGCGGAGAAGACGACAGCCAGGAGTGAGAATAAAACGAGGAGGACAAACTTCTGCATTGTTGTGTTGGCCGTGTTTCGACTGGGCTCCTTTTTATATTGGCAGCCGAGCAGCTGGTCCTCTCCCAGAACACGGATCCTTTCAACAGATTTCCATGTGACAACAAGTGTCATCCCCGGGCAAATTCCATGTTTTTGTTTACGAACGTGCAATAAAAATAGGAAGCCATCGTGGAATTTCTTTGAGGCGATCTCTTCGACTCGGGACATGGCTAGGATATTGTGATAAGGGGGAGTACAGATAGAGAAACCCGCTATAAATTTATTTCTTATCTCGTTATCCAATGGGAATAAGGGCAATTAGGACAGCGCATTTCAACCAGGCATGCGCACTGAAATGCGAATACTTTCAGCTGTACGCGCCTTACCTGTTGACTTTCTGTAGACATTTGCAGAATTTGATTTCAAATGGAGCCTTCTTCCATGGGATGAATCTTTCCCACCAACTGAGGGTATCGTAGTCAGCATCGTGCTGCTTGCAACATTCGTTTATCTCTGTCATTATTTTGTTCTACGAAGGAGAGGGCCTACCTTTTGAAGCAGGCATTGTCAAAGGACCAGGTCCACAGTAATCTTTTGCAAAAGCAATGGAAAAAAGGGCAAGAAGAATCAGCAGAAGTGGTCTCATGCTCACTGGTCGAGAGATTGTCGACCATCTCTTTTTATGGGGACCGTCTTCCAAATTGGTCTCTTTGATTGAAGGTATGCATTGTTGCCATTTGCATCATGTGATTTTTGTCCCTGTTCAAATTTCCCTAATGAATGAAAATTAAATATTTTATTGTATCCGTGGAAGGGTCAGCCGGTTGCCATTGTTATTTCGATCACGTTTGGCTGTGGCGCTCCTTCTCCGACTACCCGGTTCACTCGACTTGCTCCGTCGCTTGGCTCTCATTCTACCCGGAAGCATGTAAATCTCCACAGTACTGAAATGCCATCTCTTTTTAAATCTTTAGGTGTCTTACTTGTTCAAATCGGCGTCAACTTCCGCCCTCCTCAACCTTGCGGATCGTACTCCATAATGGCGGAGACTCGTATCACAGTAGGCCATTAGCCGTTGCATTTTGCCAAGGAGTGTCGGCTCTCGAGGAAATTTCTTCTCAGCCACGTAGAACATCAACTGGAGAAAGGCGTGGAATGGAAGACCTGGAGAAGTTCATTCTAGCAGAAACGACGTTTACCATTCTGCACAGCCATCCGATCTCCTCCGCTAATCCCGTAGCTAATGTCGTTGTACTTCTTCTCCAGCTCTTCTTGGTCAATTATATCAGACAGATTGCACTTTCTAAAATCGGGGAGTTCACGAGAGGCTCAAACTAACCGGATAAATTGCTTCAATCCACCAGTGGAGATGGTCACGGCACTTCTCAACTGCACAAATTGCATGTAGATGTACATGGCCTTGTCGAGAAAGAGAAGATGTCCGCTGTGGGTACCGTATCTCATCGGAAAAATCTGAAAAGATAGCGGGAGAGGAAAGAGTGTCTACCTCGCTGAGATGTGGTCTTCTTCTCGTATTCAGGGATTGATCATCGTGGAACATGTCCGACCTGTAGAGATTCTTATAACAGAGGGGATGCCCACTTACCCATCGTCCGAATATTCCTCGTCCAGGAGATCCAATACCAAGAGAAGGGTATCCTTCACCAAGGGAATCTTGATGACTTCATCCACAATACTTCTGACCCTCTGCTCACCATCAGAGAGACTTTTCCCAGGGTAGGGGATAGAATGATCTGAATAGTTTCATTTTCTATCGAAGATGGATATCTACCAATGGAAAGAGATGGCGCTGCGTTAACTTCCAGTAAAACAGGAGAGCCATCGGCTCGGATCATGATATCAAAACCGATGATTTGGAAACATTGCGGTCCACTGATATCGTGGAAATGATGCTCATAATGGAGCATGATCTCTGGCAACATGGCCAGTACCGTCTGAAAAAGGGCTGTTGATCAGAGGATCGGAAGGTGGCGACCTTTACAAGGATCAGTTTGATGTCGTGCCACAACTTCTTCGTTCTGAGTCCTCTTGCCGACAACTGATGAAATACCGTCGATAGAAGCCGCTTGCTTCCTAAAATCTTGACGGTTTTCCGGGTACCGTAAGGGCGTACCGCGAACTTGTTCTTGTAATGAAGTACTGTGGACATAGGTATCATTTCCCTTATTCAGAGAATAATTCGTCAGATGTGCGTATAGATTGTCCATATTGGCAGCAGTCGGTTTGAAATATTTCTCAGTACAAAAGCGAGCCATTCCCTCCCGGGCCACATACAACGAGAGAGGGTTGATGCTCTTGATGACGCCATAAACTCGAAAGTCGAATTTCAACCCGTCTCTCATTAGAAAAGGATCAGCTACGTATTCCTACAATTTCCATTGTGAATTGACAATAGAATTACTTGGATGAGTTGTCGCTGTGAAGGGTCGACAATTTCAGATGGCGATCGAATCAGATAAATGCCAGTTCCCTGTGCTCCTTCGTCTGGTTTGACAATAAACCACATGTCTTCAATTTTGCCTGCCCTTATCCTCCTCTCTTTCTCGTCTCGATAATATGTCTAGACACCCATTATTTTCTTCAAATTTTCAGCCAAATGTCACCTGAAAGGCGTCATAATGAGCAGGTAGAAACCACGATTTTGGATAGAAGGAGTACTCGTCGGGGAAGAGACGCTGCATCGAGCCGATCGCATGAGTCAGGGCTATTTTCTTGGCGAGTTCGGTCATTCCTAAACTTCCTTTAAATTGTTTTTGATAGTCGTCTGCGTACCCGGAAACTTGTTGACCCGTGTGTAAGCACCTTTTACAATATTTCGCACATCGGAGTTCCAGTGGCTATGCCAGTAAATATCACAATTTCGAGCATCAGGAGATCCATTAGGATACTGTAATTCGAATTAACCACAAAACAAAATGAACTTGCCTCTTGAAGACCAATCTTTTTACTACACAAAGAGACAACCCCATAATTGCTTTTAGCCCTCGAGGTGTCAATAGTGAAACTCCTGCCCGATGGCCGCTTTGAAAAGACTCGGGTGAAAGACAAGCTGAAGAGGATGGATAACAGGAAGAAGGTTGGCAACTGACTTGGAAGAGATACTCGGAGGACGGAGGTCCATTTGTGGGCCCAGGGAAGACCATCCAGTAGCCGGCCGGGGAGGAGGCGACGGCGGCAACTGCAATTATATGACTTCAATGCAACAACGTCCTCAAAAATAAGAAAATAGGCGGAAGTCTTAGATGGGAGGAAAAGCAACGATGAAGCTCTGATGACGGTCACCATGGCTACTAATCAGTGCCTTTTCTTGTCTCGACTCACTGAATGAATGGCCGCCATCTCATCATCTGCCGCCTCCTCGTCGACCGTCGACAACTTCTCTGGATAATATTCGACTATGGGACGGGTTGATGCCGGTAGCGACGGGATCTCTTTCAATGGGGCAACCTATGCATTCCGCTGGTCTTTAATTAACCAATAACTAACCTTTACGGAGTTCACATTTTTAGGAACGGACAGGTCACAGCCCATACATTCAGCACATCGACACTAGGCGACCGTCTCCGCGCAACTGAAACACAACATCATAACTGAGACTCCATTGTTCGTTGTATATTTGTGGATAATTGCAGAAGGTTGAGGGGGTATGGCGGCAGGAGAAAAGTAAAAAGTACTACTTTGGTCGAGGAGAGTAGTCCGCCCCGGAAGTTGTCTCTATAGTCGGATTGCTTTGACCGGAAGTCGTAGTACTTTTTGGCCGACATACTCCCTCGCTGAAAGAGAGAAATAGCCACTTAATAGAGCATTTCCTGAGACCGACAGGACAGCGGAAAACAAAGCATGACGTTGCCCGGGGATACGCGAAAACGTGGCTCGCTGTTTTGTCAATCAGAACACCAGACGACAATTTCTATTATTCTAAGAAACTTGCCAACGACGCCTGTCTGGTCGGATGGCTGTTGACTTGGCGAGGTTTCCCACAAAATAATAATTATTGCTTGTTTCATATTCATTTACTCCTTATTTGTCTGCCTAGGGATATTATTTTTGGAGTAGCAGGTGAAGGGGATAAGCTGCCCTTCCTGATTGCCCAAGAGATCACCCTCTGGACATGTTCTTTCGTCTTCGAACAAAGATTAAAAATCAGCTTAAAATCTTCAATATATTTATTGGTTTGAGGCGTAAAACTAGGTACCACAGAAAAGCACAAAAAATAGAGAACAATCTAGGGAGATCACGCAGATACAAACACAAAGCGCACACAATAAAGCATCTGGGAAGAGACTTCCCTACGGGGAGAAAGCGACACCGGACAAATGGAAGCGGTCGAAGCAAGAGAGACAGAGAGTGGTTGATGAGGTCGTGGACATGGTTGGCAACGGGGAACGGCAATTAGTCCTTTTTGAGATCGGAAGGAGAAGAGGACGGCGGTGTGGTCGACGGCTCTTGCTGAGGAGTCGTCGGAGAAGCGGAAGCCGTCGGAGTCACCTGAACAACGTGGAATATTCTGCTAATAGGCGAGTGTACCTGAGCCGGGAGAGTTGGCACTTTCCAAGCTTCCATGACCCGTGACAATTGTTGCTGAAGAAGGAGAACACTGGGATTTTGCATGATCATCATCTGGAGTGGATTGGCCTCCGTCACTGGAATTCCTGCTCCTCTATGAGGGAAGAAAAAGATAATCCTTACCAAAAGGAAGCACAGTAGGAAGAGAAACTGCCGGCTTTGGAGACTGGGATCGGCGGGCGGCGGCGGCTAAGGCAGCTGAGCCGCTGTTGAGAAGCATGGACTCGGCTGAAAGAGTGGATTTCTGACGAAGGTTGATGACTAAATCTACCAAGAGCTGCGTTGGCTGCCTGTTGAGTCATTGCCGCCATCAAAGCCTGTTGTTGATCAAAAAGAAGTGAATTTAACCCGTCTGGTAGTGGAGCACCTAGACATTCTTCTTTACCAGTTGACCATATAAAATAATTACCGATAAGATTAGGATGTTGGTAGGGATGATGATGGCTACTGGACCTTTCCTGTTTGCGGAATTTGGCCCGTCGATTCTGGAACCACACCTGTACCCGTGCTTCTGTCAGCTGTACTCGACTGGCCAGATCCTCACTGAAAACGATCCAATTAGTCTCAACAGGTGGTCGGCCGTCGGCTAATTTGGCAATCGGCTCTTCCGCCGGTCCCCCTTCTCTGCAACCTCGCCCTCCCTATAATAAGGCGCCAGCTAGGTGCTCAAATTTTCCATAATTAATTGCCGTGACGGCGTCAACAGCACGCCAATTGGAAATCTGATCCGATCCCATAATTGTCACAATATTCACCGGTCTCGAAATCCTATTATCAGTTCACGACGACGAGTGGATGAGTTGTCTGTCCATTTCAGGATTAAGATCCTCTCTCTTTTATTTACAGTACGCCTTTGTTGAGATTATCCTTATTTTTGACTTAGAGGATCAACAATTCAAGATCAACGGGACTGTAAATCGGATTGGCGCTGCACATTGACGCACGGACCCGGAGCCGCCAGTCACCCGGCGACAGAGATCTCCATTTTCACGAAGATCACCCGCTTTTAACATAATAATAAACGAACATTCGCAATAGCAAAGAGAAAGAGGAAAAGCTAGAGATTCCCAGTATTAAACGAGAACTCAGGCAAATATTTTCCCCTCGGCGGCAGAAGGGATTCCAAGGGGAGAAACTGACCGAGTAAAGACATCTGGGTAGTGAGTACTTCGAAAGACTTTCTCCAGTTCATCCAGTTGGTAGGCGCTGAACGTCGTCCTGTACCTAAATTGTTCTTTCATCCTTTCGCCGTCGACCGCCTACCGTCGCTGTTTTCTTTTTCCATTCTCGTCAGGACTGGCACAACCTTCTTCGGAAGAACCGTCTCTCGTATCAGACACAGATGGCTTCTCCAAATTAACTGAAAATGTCGCCGTGTCTAGACAATAAAGGCAATTGACGTACGGGGAGTGACGGGACTGTCTGCCTTTGGTTCGTCTACTTTCGTCAAGGAAGAGATGGCAAATGGGGAAGTAAAGGGTGAACTGGTCGGTGGCTTGAAAAGCGGTGTTCCGAACTGTTTCTGGATGTGTTCGAGTTGTTTCTGTAGATCAGGCGAAGTGTGGAAAGGCATCATTTGAGCCATCTTGAAGATGTCGACTGGCTCAGCTCGATTCTCGACAATCGGCATGCGGTCCTCTGAAAAATTTCGAAAGTCATTAACGGACTTGAGGAGTCAAGAAGGAGGACGAGCCAATATAACTTGATATACGGACCGCGACAAATGCAATTAAAGACGAGCAAATGATAGGAATTAAGGGACCCGGGGAAGAGAAGAGAGAAGACTACGGTAGAACGAGGAAAAACACTCTTTGGTATGAAAAGATTAGGATTGTACGAGCGAGGGAGAGGTCGGGCTGAGCTTCGAGTCAAAAAGTGTGTGTATTTATATATCAGGCTCATTCTAATCTGACAAGATCCCTTCGTCATTTTGATCTCCTTTAAAATCTTAAAGATTTTCTTAAATAAAGACCAAATTAGGGAGAATAGGATAGAGGAAACCCCTGGAACCAGACGCAATGTGGCTGGCTAAATGTGGCTGTGAGGGTGAGAAGACCCGACTGAGAGGGCGACGAGAAGCCAGAAACGTCGACGACTTAATTCCATATTAATTATATCAGGCAACAACTATCGCTGTTAGTATAAACAAATATAATTGAGAAGTGGCTTCTTGTCCTCGTCGTTTGTCGTCTCCCTCCAGCCAGATTTTAGTCCAAGTCGACCCGAAACCCGTAAGCAAGCAAAGACGACACAGACATAGAGACTAAGGAGATAATCATGGTATGGAAAATAGCTAAAGAACGAGATGAGGAACGTGAGGGATCGCACCCCCGCCGATGGGGGTTATTTGCGGCTTCGGATTTGCCAGATATAAGCTCCAACTTACGCACATGCTCCATATGGAAATCACTGATATCACGCGCTCTTTGGAACATTACTTTCTTGAGAGAAAAAAGGAAAAAGGGACAAGGCCAACAAGGAAAAGAGGAAGAAGAGAGACTTATTAGACGAGGCTGGTTAATTTCCTCGACCACACACACGACACTGCGTAATATCAGCCCGTAAGTGAACATTAATTAACCATGTAAGGGCCATTAGGCGCTCTGATTTTATTCCTCCAGGTTGTACTCTCATGGCGTGTGGTCGGAGGAACGGTCGGGAAAATAATTAAATTAATCTGAACAGACATCAAAAAGTGCTTGAGATAATCGACAAAAATTTGTTTTTCTGAAGGGCAACAGATTAGGCAGAGGGACACTTCCCCGACTGACCAATTAGCATATTACCTGGGTTGGAGGAGGCATAATCTAATTCGAAGCTCACGCGAGGCATAAATATTAGAGAATTACTGAACACGAAGAGACGAATATTTACCCAGCTAAAGAAAAATTACGACGACTCGATTAATTGTCAGCCGATTGCAACCTTGACAGGAGACGGAAACAAGTGCTCGCCGTGCGTAACGAGCGCTAATTGATATTAATTAGACGGCGACATGATCGCCGCTTCTGAGATTGCCCCCTCCTCTCCCTTCCTTTCATATTTTTAGATTGGCTACTCTCTTCGAGCCATTGGGAACTGTCGGCAAGTGGATGATAATGACCATTTGTAAAAGAGCCAACGGCATTCCCACCACAAGCGACATGTACCGACAAATTAGAGCCATTACGGGCACTTCCTGTGCCACAACCTGTGGATTGCCAATTAGGAACCATTAGGCAGGACATCCGGGAGACGATTGAGCAAAATTAGCGACGTGGAAAATGAGAGGCCCCAATTCTTGAAGACAAGGTGATAATCGTCTGACGAAAATGATCGAAATAGTTTCAAAAGATTCCCGTCATCCATAAATATTTTAAGCCGATTGAAATATGTTCGATGTGTACAGGAGGATATCTCAATATCTGTGAGTATATTCCCGTCATCTTTGGCATTCGAAAGATCTCTTCCTGGGCTCACCAATAGGCTTATTTAAAGGTGATAAGAGAGGACCCCTCGACACATGTTTGACCCGATTGTACATGGGGCTCTCACAGTCACGCCTTCCGGTACAACGGAGGGCGAGAAGTAGACCCGGAATATGATCAATTACATGGGTCTCTATTGGATATGGACAAGGGGACAAGGACCCGACCACACAGAAACGAATCACCAGGGGGTCTCCTTCCGATCTCTCTAGGACAGGAAAACAGTTGGAATGAGCAAAGGACAGAAAATCTAGGAAAATGAGGTTAAATTGAGGTTACAGTAGCCAGTGATAACCGGTTGCATTGGGTAATCAAGACTAGTCAGAGTACAAATGACTCAGTCTCTTTTTGTAGTCGTCGACTAAACTCACCTCTCATCGAGACCATTTAAATTAGAGTATCATTAATGACGACTAATGTAAAGAGAGATGATTCGATATCCGGCTGGAAGATGTCGGGAGAATATACGACGTCGACGACGACTGGGAAGGAAATCAGCAGGTACACAAAGGTGCGCGAAAGGAGATAATCGCCAATGGGGCGGGTCGACACATGCTAGCCGACTACGGTAGTTTCTTTGTGGGTGCTAAATGTCATTATGGAAGGAGGAGGAACCAGGAGCCAGAGAGAGACGGCCGGGAGAATTGCTCATAAATGCCTGAACAACTCATCAGATGCAATGTAAATGAATGCTCTCGAGAGAAAACAGAGGAATCCGATTGGATCCAATGGAGCACTTCATGCATAATTATCAGCTCGGGAGAGAAGAGAAAACAATGACCTGTAAGAGAGGAAAACCGGCCGAATAAAACTGACAAAACACCCAGATCCACTTTGGACATGGTGATCCGATTTATACACAACCGGGCAAAACATATCAACTCGGGCTGAACAATATAGATAAGCCTCTAAATAAACTCTAAAATTGAAATTAATTTCAGGAAAAGAATTGTGTGTAGACTACAAACTGGCATTGTCGGGGAAATCCCATTTCCAAAAGTAACCCGAACTTTTGCGAAACCTGGGGGAATGATCGACCATCTGAACAATGATGTCGAACTGTGAGAGAGATCTGACCCTAGACAGGTGTGTTAATTCGATATTGCTTATCTGACGGGCAAATCGACAAAAAAGTCACCTGTCGATTGGTGGAATCCTCTCCCATCTAATACAATAATTAGTCGCCGCCGCAAAGCAAATCCGTAAATTGGCGATTCAGACACTCAAATGACCGTAACCTATTAGCAGAGGAGTCGACTTCTAGGCTGAGGACAAGGGATGGCCGTTGCAAATCGTGCGTCAGTGGATATTCTTGAATGAGAGAGAGCTCTTTCTGCTTAGTTAGCTGAGAATAAAACGAAGAGAAATTGACAACGGTTGATGAATCAGAAAAAGGATAATTGCACCTGACGAGAGTTCTCAGTTTGACGCCTGTAGAGTCTGATTGATTCGATGGATGACGACTGATGAAATTCGACGATAACAAGACGGAAGAGGTGGCAATGGACTCGTCTGAGAGAAAACGAAAAATGGCAATAGAGAGAAGGAAGAAGTGATAGTTTGAAGCGCTGCAAAGTGGATTAGAGGTCTCCTATGGCCCTCTTCTTAAATGAAGTTCCCCTGCCCAATTTGCGAGCTTTGGGTCGGTCAACACCCGTCGCTAATCTGCTTATCCATTCAGTTAAACCTCTTACTAATGCCCTAAAGCATTTCTGGTGGGAGAGATAACATTTAAATGAGGCGAAGCTCACCTGTGGAGGACGGCGGCGACGAGGGCAGTTTGCCTGTAACAGGAGCATATTTTTATTTAAGAAAAGCAAAAAGAGATGGCAAGAGAGAGAGACGAGACCACCACCAGGCCAATTTGATAAGGGATCAGCCAGATAGGCTTATGGCCATGTGGATTCCCCCCGTTTCGATAACAAACTACAGTATCCTCTTGATTAATTACAGTAAACTTATAGAGTTCTCTAAGAAAAGGAGCAAAGGGTTTCGTGTCTCTTGGCAGCGTTTACAATGTACACAGCTATAATGGGCGCAAATTGAGGAAATATATCATTGCGCTGCTCTATTAGACATATTTGGCTGTTAGGAGAAGCTGGCCATTGGGCTCCCACGAAACATTTTTCACTTTACTAATAAAAGAAGAAATGCATAGGTGTTAATCAAATTTAAATATAGAATTCGGTGTCCTGAAGGGAAAGGGGGTCGGGTCATTAAGGGATGCCGTGGATTGTTAGTGAGACGACTAAGTCGCCGTCGTCAAAAAGGCCGTGCGGCGGCTTAAATGAACTGGAAAATATGTCGGATAATTCCCTTTAATTACTCATATTTGCAAACAAGCGACTTTGACTGCTCAGATTACGGTAGGCGAGACATAGGATACTGGTTTCTGGGAGCTTATCCCCACAGGTGGCAGCAGATCTTTTGCTGAAAGGGAGAGAGTAGGAAAAGATAGGATTGCCTTCGCCGGGGCAGAAGGAGAAGTACTCCGTTAGAGTGCCAGGTTTCTTATTTAAATGAGAGAATGGCTTCGAATTTGTATACGACTGACTTAGTCGCCGGCTACAAAATGTTCTCCTCTCCAAGGTCAATGTGCTGCTTTCCAAAAGAGAGACCGTAGACTTTTTTCCCCGAGCCTACGGTCAAAGCTGGGAAAGTCATGGCTCCGCTTGCTGCCAATTAGACTCGGCAAATGGTAACCTAATGTATGTGGCGCCAGGGAGTCGCCGTCACGTCTCCGCGGCGACTGGCGAATTTGGACGTTTTGATGGCCAGCAATAGAAGAGAGGTAAATGGGTTGGTAGACCCTTTAAAGAGAGAAAGAGGGAGTGTACTCAGCAATCTCTTGGCGTATCATAATGCGGACAGACAAGGGAGATTATGCGGGTTACCATAATTGAGCGGAATAAGGCGCAAGCACCGGCAACTCGGAATGACAGCTGGAAGTACTAATCGGGAAAGAAAGAAAAAATTCTCTCTCTCTCCTTTGATGATGTATAGGCCATTGATTCGCTGGGTAAACACCGTCTGAATCAGGGACGATCTGGGCCGGACCGGGCAACAAAAGAAGCAATGGCTCATAAGGCGCAAAAGTCGTTAGCAGGTGCTAATTCTCTGGCTGGCAACTGGGTCAGCTTTGAACAGGCGAAAGAGAGTACGACGAAGAGGACACCTGCTAACGGATGGCCACATTAAACAGACATCTTCAGGCGGTAATCATCTTGGGAATTACCGTATCCTCCTATCTAGACCATATGTCGAAGTTCTATAAAAACACGACAACTACAGTAGTCATCTTGCACTTTCCCTTTCGAATTTAATATAATTTAGAAATCAAGTGAGAGGATGATAATGGAGAGATAGGGAGAGAGTTGTGTCTCGAAGGGAGAAGAAGGTGTGAAGGAGATAATGTGTTGTCCAAACAGAAAGCGTTGGATTAGTCAGAGTCGGAACTGATAAAGGTCGACGAAAAACACGACGACAACGGGAGGAGCAATGAAGGAAGGAAAGAAGATAAGTCGAATGTCAAAATAGGAGGGACTCCACCTCCTCCTCCTGCAGCGATTAAGGACATAATGGCTGTTTAGTCAGCCGAAGAGGTTTACGGCCAAAGAGAGAAAGAGGGAGACGAGACAATTCGACCAGTCAAAAGTCAAGATCGAGTTAGTTATATCTCGTCGTCCTCCTTCCCGGATAACATTTGCATAATCTGGCAAAAGCTTCTAATTGAATCGACTTCTCCTTCTCTCAAATACTTCTGTGTTCCAAAAAAAAGAGAGAAGACGGCTCAGTGCAAAGGAGTGAACGAATTCCAACTGTTTGATTTAAATGAGGTTCATTAGTGTCTCAATTGATTGTAATTGACCGCACATTGCATTGACTTCCGGCCATTCAACCACAGAAATTAATGAGCCAATCCCCCTCGAAAGGGGTGGTAAATATAATTCGGAGTTATCACTTTTTAGAGATTGAGGTCCGTAAAAATGGGCCGACTGGCTAATTGTTTCGTCAAAGAGCTACATTAGCAGCAGAGAGATCTGTCACACAATTCGTCTCGAATGAGGAATCGGCCCGTCGAGAGCGACGGCCATAAGTTCTCCTCCTGTCGGTTGAATTAGCTCAATAATATTTACTTGTTGGACATTTTAATTACGCAGTTAGGCCATTGTTCCCCGTCTTCCTGCTCTTTTCATTAACCTCAATACGTCGAGGGGATTACGGTAGGCTGAGCAGTAAACTTGAAAATGCAGTTACCGTAATTACAGTCGTCACTCGGAGAGAAAGAGACTAATACCCTGCCAAGGTCGGGAAACAAACGCCATTTTTGGGAGAAGATGATGGGCACACGAAGATTTCAATAAACGGCCAGTAACAAATTTAATTACTAGCACTTGGTGCTGGAGATTAGCCCATTAGCACGCGAGACGGCTCTTATTAAAACGGCCGACGAACAAATTCTGGAGGTGGCCATCGAGGGTGAGAAAACAAACGAGGCAGCTGGCCAGCTACTGGTAGCAAAAGGGAACTAATAAAGAGAAAAAGCCAAAATTGTATGCATCACTGTACGACGGAAGCAATGAATAAGACGAAGGGGTTGCGAAAACCAAAGGCTGCCGTAATGATGACTGATTAGTAAATAGCATTATTCAAGAAGGGCGAGACGCCCAGACAGTACAGATAATTTCATCTGATTCATTTCTATTTTGGAAATGTTTCCGACTTCTGTCCCAATCTGTGTACACAAGACATTGAGCATGTTCTCTCCCGGAGTAATACGAGCAGTTCTTTTATCAAAGCGGCCCCTTGACACGCATACCGGGATTTTCTCGGCAGGGGGTCCACTTCCGGTCGCCGAGTCTCTAATGAGAGCAATTATAACTTGGAGCAGAGGGGCC
Organism: Oscheius sp. DF5033; assembly: GCA_964036215.1. Lineage (NCBI taxonomy): Eukaryota > Metazoa > Nematoda > Chromadorea > Rhabditida > Rhabditidae > Oscheius > Oscheius sp. DF5033. The sequence goes on from CAXIWN010000006.1 coordinate 4,192,187, forward strand.
AATCTCTTTTGTTTTAATCGGTCGTCAAATATTGTATTAGTTAGAGGAGAAAAGACGATCGGAGGCAATGAGTGTTAAATTTTGAGGAGACCCGGTGATGTTATAAAAGATGTTTTCTCGAAGATTTGATGACTCGACAAAAAAGAACATTGAATTAAATTGACAGCTGGCGATTTGTATATACAGAGGATAGTATGTATGATAACAGAGACACGACGACATGTGTCGAAGCGAGTTGACACTTTACATCACATAATGGCGGATTGAGTTACAGGCTCTAAGAAAATGCGCTGAGAAGGAAGAAGATCTAATCAGCTTATGAGAGCCGATCACGAAATTCGAGAAGAGCCATCCGGAAACCAAACAAACCATAAACTCTTCTTTTTTTAAAGATAAAAGACGTGGGCGGACAAGAGGAGAAGTCGACGACGCTGCCGACGGACCGCGAACATGTTCAGAAAGAGATTTATGTATACGAAGACTACAAAATGAAACGTATCCGTGAAAACCCGAAGACTTTTTCTACTCGATTATCAACAAATTATTGGAAGCTCCGAAACCATTGGGAACAGTCGGGAAGTGAGACGACGTACACCATTTGCCGTCGGTCATGAAACGAAATTCGTGTCGACCACGGGGCAAGTCGACCACGATGGCTGCCTTTCCATCCAGTTGAAGATCACATCGAAGAGCTGCTTGCCAATTCAGGAAGGAGCCCTGGAATTTCTCAGTTTGCATTTTCAACTCGGACTCTTACCAAGATGAAGACCTCTTTATTGTCGGGATTATCAATCGGAATGGACACACGTCGAACATCGGAAGACACACAGGGAACAGCGGCCGCGGCCATCGGAGCCATTGGAGCAGCCGGGACCATTGGCATCATTGGCATCGAGAAACTGCAAAATCTCTCGGTTTGATCCCTGTGGTCTATTTTTTTGCCGATTGCAAAGTCGCGTAAACCGTGGCCTTGCAGTCGACGAGAGGTGTCACAAATCACCCCGAGGACGACAGGTCCCCGTGTTTTCATTACGGTTGATCAGAGTTTTCCCCCAAAAAAGACTGACTGACCTGTTGTTGGCCAATTGCCACATGCCGCCCATTTGTTGCTTGACACAATATGTCGGCGAGACGAAGGATGGCACAGCTTGGGGTGCACTGAAAATGGTCATTTTTCGAGAAAGGAGATCTCAAAACACTCGACGGGATTACAAATAGATCAGATCAAAAAAAGTTAGAGTCTCGACACTCGGTACTCTCACTTACCGAAGAGCAATGATCAGTCTGAAATCGCCTATTTTAGTAAATTTCCAATTAAAATAAGAGACAACTCACTGATCATTTAAACTCTGTATCTTGTGATTTGCCGTATCCAGCAAATATTTCTGATGGGCCACACCGGACTCGAGCTCGCCAATCTTCCATTTGGCATCATTCCACCATTGATTCAATTCGCCCAGTCGCCATTCAAGGCGAGCTCTTTCCTCCGCCATCTGGGAGATGAGCCGCTCTTTTTCAGCCAGGAGATTGGCATCAGAACAAGAATTCAAGCGGTTTCTAGAGGAGAAACGGTCTAAGAAGAGATCGAATCTACCTCATTTCCTCGTTGGCTCCCTTGAGATATCCATTTTCTTTTTCCAACTTGGCAACCTTCTCATTCGCAAACCTGCAAACAGGCGTATCATTCACGTGAATCGCGACAGGACACCAACCAGTTTGCCTCCTGGAGTTTCTGTTTCTCGGCCTCTGCACTCCGGAGACTTGTATTCGCCGTTTGAAGTTTGACTTCCAAAGCTCTCGAACTTCTGTTTCCGTCGTCAAGGGATTCCGAAGTGTTACGACTGCGAGGTCGAGGAGAAGCTAGAAGAAGAGGATCCAAGTGAAAAGAAAGGAACTTACCGGATGTGGGGATGTCCCCATTATAAGCGGCTACTTGATTCTCCAAGAGGGTGAGCCTAAAATAAAAAGGAAAATAGAAAGCTCTCAAAAGGTTTACTTGTCCTTGGCATTTTTGAGTAGTTCTTGGTGATCGACAAGCGAGACATGGAGATCCTTGTGCTCCTTCTGTCCTACGGCCAATTTCTCTCGAAGTCCCTCGATCACATTGTGGAGATTGCTACAAATCGATATTTTCCTCAATAATATGGCCCTGATCTACTTGATCTCCTCATCTTTCTCCTGTTGTTCGTGGATTTTGTGGTTGGCGGTGTCCAACTGTTTCCTCAAGTCAACAATCTGCTCATCTTTCGACTTGATCAGTTCCGCCTGTTCCTGCTGAATGGCATCCAACATGTCCATCTTTCCCCTATGAATCCCGATAAATTTATTTAGGAAATCTCTTACTTTTCATTCTTGTTCAGCTGTACTTTCTCCTCTTTTTTGTCCAGTTCGTTGCTGCTGCTGAAATTCGTTGACGTTGAGGTAAAAAAAGCAAACAAAAGGATCAATGACATCGGGCAACAGCTGTGCCGTCGAAGCAACCTACCTCTTTTTTGCTTCGGAAACCTGGTGCTTCAGCTCCTTGATCCTGAAACGACAATAATCATTTAATTCAACAATCGCTCACTGTAGTCGAAGTTCTTCTTTTTCATCAAGAATTGGTGAACCCGGCTGTTGGGTGGCGGGGTCGATGGCCGGCAGAGACTGACTGTTATTGGCCGAATCACTCTCATCCGAGATGTGAACATTCTCCGGCTGGGCCTCGAAGCCGCTTTTAACCTTACGACGAGTTGGTCGGAAACCCGCCGTCAATCCGGCAGCTGCTGAAGATTTCATTCTATTTCGAAAAAGTGAAAGACAATACCGATGAGTTTCTGGACTGCGCTGATGTTCTTTTCGAATTGTTCGTTGGCTTTGCTGTAATCGGCAAAGTGAATACCATGGCGATGGCCATGAGCTGGAGATATCTATGACCAAAGGGATGAGACTCCCTTACCTAAGTGAATATAAATATTCTGGGCATGCCAGCCAGTCGGAGGGGCGACAACACGCCCATTCTGATCGAAGCTAAGTGATTTCTTCTGTCCATTTTCTCGATAATAAAGGCCATGAGCTCCGGGCACGACAGACTGGACCGTGGTGAAGAGGAGGCAATCTTCTTCACAGGCGGCGACCTCAACTGGCTCGACGTGGAGTCTTACCCAGTCTGCAAAATGTTCCCTCTTTATCATTGGCTCGTCGTTCTTTTGTCCTCCTTCTTATTTTTTCGTTGTAAGCCCATGACAGGTGTCGTCGCCCATGTGCAACTTTATCTTGTGTCGTTTTCGTTTTGAGAACGTCTATTACAATGACCGTTTATTATCGAAACGCGGAAATTGGGATAGCCCTCGTCTGACCCGCGTTAGCTGTCGACATTTTCCTCAAAAGACGACAAGGCCGCGTGTCTAATTGATTCGTATGTTACAGCAACAGATAAAAAGAGTGGGAGACTGTTTACAGTGCCAATGATAGATCTGCTCTTTTATTGTCTTTGACAGGGCAACCCCGAGAAAGATAAACTTACTTTTGGCCATCTCTGCTGGGTGGTCGGAGAGGAGTTTCTGAAATGGCAAAGATGGGGAAGAGGACGAACGGTATAAACAAAAGAAGAGAAGAGAAAGGGGCCAAGGCTTATCAGAACAGCTGTAAACAGTCGATCTTTTTTGGATTATCAGCACGCGGAAAACGCCGAACTGTTTGGATTAGGTTCATGTGAAAAAAAGGGCGGAGGACGCCCTCGCTCACTTGAAAACAAACTCTTGAAATTATTGGGAAACTGGGAGGAGAAAGTGACAGGAAAAATGACAAGTTTAACAGTTGGAGAGAGCCGTGTTTGTGAATCGAAGGCCAATCGGGGTCAAATTAGCGCGAAAACAGCCGATCGTACGGCTGATCGAAACGCAGTCGAGAGACAGAGTCTGTGCCCTTGCCGCGCTCTGTCTCCCGCCTAAAAAACTCTTTGTGTTCCAAATACGGAACGGCAATTGGAAGAAGGAGTAGGAAAATGATCAAACAGGACAAGTTGGAGAAGTTCGTAGGGACAGCTGATAAGGGGGAACCCGCCTCCGACGAGTGACAAGCCAGCAGAGAAAATGAGGCGTCGCGTGGAACGGCTAAAAAACTATTGCTCTCTCCAGGGCAAACACCTGTCTAATCGGTTGAAACTGGCATCTTTTAGTGTTCGTTTGATACTGAGGAAGGAGATAGACAACAATGACACAGACATATCTATCCTCCACGTCATCTCTTCTAATCGATTTGGGCTTGTTGACATGAACTATTCAGCTATGCACAGAGGAATCCCCGCGAACCATAAACGACAACATTGCCATTATACAATTATGATTATTAACATTTAATGACTAAAAAGCAGAGAAATCAAACCAATTTCTTCTAAGCGAATTGTAATGTGTCACTGGAGAACTTCTACGATTTCAGTCATAGTGGGCCTTGTAGGTCCCAGCTCCCTCAAGGTTACCCAACAACGGCGCATCAACGTGGCTAAGCTGGGATCCAAATCAGGTCGGATGGTTGGACGATTGGCATCTCCTCCATTTTCTTCTTCAACTTCTAGATGTTGCTTGAAGACGGAGTCGTTGGTGACAATGACGCCCTCATCGACAAAGGGGCGTCTAAAAGGGCGAAGATAAGAGAGATCCGATAAACAACAGTTAGAAATTGAATATGTACCTTCCCCCGTGACTCATTGACCAGAGTACCAAACCGAAGCTGTAGACGTCAACAGGATAACTGTAAGTGGCGAGAGGACCGGAGCTAATCATTTCCGGTGCCTTGTACCAGAGCTCGTCACCTCGGCTAAAGACAGAAATATGGGGTATACCACAAGAATTAGCACTTAGCAGCAAATAGTTCAGCATTATTCTTTCTTGCATGGCCAAAGTTGCCCAATTTGACAATTAAACCGCCATCGTCGGCATGAACGTAGACACTGAACAAGGTATCTAACAAATAACAAAGGACTTACTTCCTCGGCCGAACATCTCTGTGTATGACTCTTTTATCATGACAGTATTCTAAGGCGCTTGCCAACTCAAGGCCAAACTGTTTCACAAGCTGATCAGAAAGAGGATGTCGCCGTGAGACTGAAGGCGTATGATTTCCGGGATAAGAAAGGGGCACGTACAGTTTTCGAGAACACCAACAGGAGCTCCCTCCATGACAAGGGCATTGATGTCCTCCCTTCTCCCAGTCGGGGTGATAAATGCGAGAATTTTGGCAATATTCGGGTGTATCAGCTAGAAATAACCAATTTATCGAAGAAGATTCAACAAACCTCACTAGCAAAGAGAATTTCCCGTGGGCGAACTCTTTGCGCATTGGCCCACTCGACGGCTCCTTCTGGTGGAATACGCCAATTACCATATTTTTCCTCTAGTTGTCTATAGAAGCGCGTCCCCAAATATTTGATAAGCACATGCCTAATTTTAGCATGGGAAACAAATGAGGAGAAAAATACCCATAGCCTTCAGTGAAAGCGTCGAAATATAATCCTTGACCATTTTCGTCTTGGATCTGCAAAGGTCGAACCTCTCCAAGAGCCCCGTTCATAGAAATCAGATCCGGTTCCTCTCCATCTTCCATAATAATGTCATCTGCTTCAGGTAGCTCTCCAATTTCCAATGGAAGATTCATATCGTAGAGGACGCTACCTTAAACACGACTGTTAGACTCCCAGAGGCTATCTCACGTGGTAGCTCAAGATAACCATAATCATTATACTCTTCGTTCATGGCTCGCTTTCGTGATTCGTTCTCATCGGTTAGAGCGTCAGTGTAAGCCGAATAGGGACTATCGGCGGTTACTGCTGGTATGTTGTATGTAAATCCGATCCTTTTGTGAGAGAGTAATTGTTTTGTCGACTCTTCGGCATTTGTCGACACAGTATTTCCTAAACATTCCATCCGAGTGCCACGTCCCGCGAAGTTGGTAGCCATACGTCTTAAATAAGTTGTAAATGAAAAAAAAGAAAATACCTATGAGCTGCGTTATCAGTTGATTGAGAAAAAATGGCATCATTAGCCTGCTTGCTCGAAAGCAATAACAAGTATTCTTTGAAAGAAAGAACTTTGGCCCTATAATCAGAGCCAGAGTCAACCGTCTCTAGTACTGTTGGGACATTTCCTCTATAGATAATGATGCTTTCACCAAGAGTCATTTCGCTCAACACTGCTATTACACGAGTTAATATGTATTGGGCATCCCGTTCAGTTTTTTCGTCAGTTGTCTTCATGAAAGTATGGGAAAACTTTCTCATAGTAGTTGCCAAATAGTCCAAATATAGACTCTTCGATTCACTCGTCTTATTCTTCCACCTAAAGACCGGTTGTCACAATAGTCTACAAGATTCCCACAAATTCAAAGAGTTTTCCATTATGTGATTGAAATTCAGAAAGCCATCTAGAAAAGATAGCTTTTTCGATTCAACCAAAAGAGGATGTTCAATTTTAGCACGGCTGCCGGTTATGAATATTCTGAAGGCATGTATAAACGATTAATTCAATCGATTCACTTCTCCAGATCAAGGCTTCCGTATGGTATGTGATTGGAGCATAAATAAGACAAGCCCCTGGCGACTTGTAGTAGCCACGTCGTAAGTAAACCCACCGTCACATTCTTTCCATCAGTAAGGTCGGAAAAATATTGCTTTGGTCATCAGTAAAAGAAAACTCACTCGTTGCTAGCGTGCCATTCGGTAGATACTCGAATAAATAAGAAAATGGACTATTTTCAATATTTGGCGTTACCATTATTCCATACAATGAAACAATATTTTGATTGTCCACTGTTGGAATGGACTCCATTTTCTTGTAATACAAAGGGAAAAGTCGAACGGTCCTGAAAGAGTAACTCCTCAAAATGATTTGGTGCCTAGATGTACCCAAATCGAAAAGTGTCAGCCACTGTCGTATCATCTGGCAATATTTTATAAACCATTTCTGTATCCAGGGGATAGCAAAGTATCTCATTTGTTGCGGGATCTGTAACTACCGTAAATTCACAGTCATACCTCCTCCCCTGTGTCACATTGCCCTCTCATTTTCTCTATCATACATCAATGTTTTTCGGTGTACTTTTTTTTAAAAGTAGAAAAGTTTTTAAACTGTATAGTCTGTCAAGAAAAAAGACGACAAATAAAGGTCTCATTTTTGTTACAATGGGGCAAGAATACGCCGCATTTGTCATGGAAAATTTGGAAAAAATGGCCAGTTTATTTGCCCCATTGCAACAAGTATGAGACCTTTATTTGTCGTCTTTTTTCTTGACAGACTATAGTTTTGTACTTCTCTAGAACTCTTTTGGACTCCTCAAGCTATAACAGACAAAAATCATTCGACGTCGATGTCGTTAGGGTGGAGGGGGGCTATGACTGAGAATTTATGGTATTAATACTTCATGAAAAGGAATCAGAAATAAGCTGGAGTAAGATGGTACTGCCCGACGAGTCTTTTGTGATCAAGTCTTGTTTTTTTGGAAGTCCCTACATTTGACCCGGGGCCATGCTGTGCATCTTAAAACCCACCGCAGAAATGCGAATCCTTTTGCGTTTCTTCATTTGAAGAGTCAGAATCGGACTCGAATTCTTCTCTGCTATCACACAACTCGGAAATTTTGGTACACCCTGGAATGTCTAGCTCTTTTTATTTTCAGGTAACCTACCATTGCCTGTTTCCATGATTCGCAGTTAGCGACGTACAGCAGGCTTTGCGGCTAGTAGAATAATTGTATAAAATACATATTACATAAGAAGTTAGATAGAGACTGCTTATTACACAGATGGCAACATTATAAGAGATTTTTAAATTAAACTTTATAGTCCAAGGGTGCATGGGTCGGTCTATGGGCCTATGCCAGGAGTGGGAAGAGAGGTTCAACTCGTTCGCGCCCGACTTTTTTAAAGGGACAGTCCACGCGCAAAACCGACAGCTGCCGAGACGTTACGGGTGCGGGCGCAGCAAAATCTCAAATGGGGGCTCCATTCGTTTTATGCCTGTATTTCTCCATTTTTACATTTTATTTCCTGAAAAAATACATTTTCAGATAGAATCAGATATGGCGAAAATTATGGTGTATAAATCAAGACGAAATTCAACTGATAAGGTTCTCATAAAAAAGAATCCATTCGAGTCGCTATCGAAGCTATCTGTATAATTTTTTCAAGTCAAAGTGAATAACTTACCTATAATTTTATGTTGCTTAGCCGAAAAGACATATATGAAAGATAAAACAACAGAAAAAACATAAAGAAATGAGCATACAGGGCAAAAGTTTGAGGCGAGCAAACTTCATGCAAAAGTTACAAGTCTTTTATCGCAAAAAAATTTGCGCAGAGCTTTCCCTGTATATATATAGATATTTTATACGTAGAAAAGCACATTCTCAAAGCAAAAACAATACCTAAAAGTTACTATTTTCAAAGGAAACAAACTTACTTGGATGCCTGTGAAAATCACTTGGTGAGCTCTTGATGCTCATTCTTTTTTCTTCATTTTATTTTGCAAAAACATCTAAATATGATGTATTATTAATTAAAAACAACAGAAAACATATAAACAATAACAAAACAAGAGGAGACAACAAAGCAACAAAGAACACAAATGAAAATACAAGCGAAAATACACCCATGCTAATTGGGCTGTTTATGTTAATTTTTTTTATTTCTTTTACTTTCCACTGCTGTTATATAATATTTACATGCTAAACATCGTTTTTATAACAGGTAGAAGTGAAATCAAACACAAAAACAAGTGAACACCACAAAAATTGATTTCATATTCAATTTGAACGTCGTTTTCTGTTTTCCTACTCTCATATTGCAAACTGGATGCTCTGTTTGGTTGAAAAAGTTGCACAATCGAATGTAGATTATTTTGCAACAAAAATAATAAAAGAAAATGACCATAAACCGTTATAATAAGAAGTTTTACAAACGATAGTAAAAATCTGAAAAAGGACGCTAACTTTTCGCGGTCACCACTTTCACCAGAAATTTTTACGTCTGGACTGTCCCTTTAAGATGCTTGGCCCAGTAAGAATTGTTCCTCTCGAAAAGCCGTTCAGCCTGGCACAGACCGGTCCTATACTGTCTCAGTTCATTCACTGAAGGATGGACGGAGCTGTTGACGCAATACACGTAATAATTGAGCTGCTGATGGTCTGCTTGCCTGTTCTCCCCAACACTTTCGCAATATCTTGCTAACAGGCTGTGGCAAATCGTTTCGTAGGGGAATATTGACCATATTCTCAGATGGATTTCTGGATATCATAGTCTTAGATATCAAAGTTGGCCAATTTATCTCACTTGCTCTCTAGAATTTTGTATAGTACACATGCCAAAGCGTAGATTTCTCCTTTAGACGAGACTGGGCGGCTAGATTGGCGAAATTCCGGCGCGGTGTAGCTAGAGAATTTCCTCCTGAATGGATGGGTAATATAAATAAACAGTAAAGCAACCTATTGACTATGAAAAATCGTTTAGGAAAGAGACGTAGTTTGACACATGAAGTGTCTATGTCGACGTAAACTCTGAAAATATTCTTGGTCCGCTGTGCTAAGGAAAAGTACATGCTAGGTTCTAATTGACCATGAATGATATGATCGGCATGCAAATGGTGAACGGCTCGAGTAACTTGTTGGGCAAAGTTCAGGGCAATATCAAGGGGAGGGCGTTCACCTTCTTCTGGAGAGTAAACTGGGAAGAAAAATTACCAAAGTCTGACTACTACTCACTTGTCTCCAAAGTTTTGCCAGAAATATTTTCTGACAGCATCCCGACAATCTCGCCGTCTTCTTCCACCAAAAAATAGTTCTTCAAAATATTCACATGCGTCATCTGTAAATTCTCTGGGTGTTATCGTGTTGAGTTACTCGTATGGCGCAGATCCTCTTGATAAACATCTTTATCTTCTTGTTCTTACGCAAGTATCGACTTGTCTTCTGCCTGATTACCGGTGTAAATATATAGACTTCATCTCTGAACATATCTTTAGTTGGACTACTCACTGTTATTACGGGTTTGCACCATAGGCACGCTGTAAACCATTTCCGTTATCGGCAATGTTGAAGGCGCGTTTCTGCTTGATCTCCGGTTGTTTGTTTATTCCAGTTTGTTTCCCTAAGACAAGAAAATCAACGATGTGCATATAGTCGGTTTCCAACTCTGGGGGAAACGGGCGCTGCGGGACCTCAAGACGCGCGCATTTGAATCCAATGAAAATTCGGAAAGTTTGCCTGATTTTCAAGTGGTCCTGCAACGCCCGTTTCCCCCAGAGTTGGAAACCGACTATATCTCCAAGGATCTGAGGAAACCTCCTCAACTAGGGAGCTCCCCGAGAAAATTTTTTGCGGATACGAGCACTGGGAAACTTACAAGGTCCTGCTGTTCGTCGTACGCTAGGCAAAAAGTTGATGCCAGGTGGGAGTTGCGGTACGGCAACACCTCCATGATTGCCTGGACAATCTCTTGGAACTACGGGGGAGCTGTCGCTGTCTTCATCAGAAGCCATGAATTAGATGTTGTGGAAAATTAACCAAGTATCTGCAATGAAAAACGGAGGAGGCGTAAATCGATTGGTGAGAATTTGGTGATCAGATCGAATACAGCTGATGAAAACTAGGAACGTCATGCACAGCGAAACATTGTGGAAAACATAGTAAACACTTATCAAAAATTAGACAATTATCATCATAGTATACCAACAAAGATCGTGTAAAGAAACGATAAAATGTCTAGTACGGGTTTGCCTTGGAGGAAGTCTACTGAAAACCAGTGTGGCGAGCGCATGGATAAAGAAAATTGTAAAAATAATAAAATTTGTGCTGCAAAAATGGGAAACGAGAAAATTTTCTTTAAAAAAGAGACATCCGAGCCACACGAAAACAGAGTGCGATGAGAATTTGAGACTGATATGGTTTTGGGACTGATAGGAATTTCAGGAGACCAGTCGGGAAAACATGGCCAAAATCTTTCTGCCTTTCTGTTGTTTACAGGATAAAGTGGGCTACCATGAAGTCTATTTGAGGGTGTGTTGTGGACAATGAAAGAAAATAAGAAACGCTAGAAGGTATGGATAATATGTTTCAAATCAAAATGAACGGTAAATTTGTCCCACCACAGCAGAAATTGGACCTTTGGAATGTCGTCATTTTTTGTGACAGACTATAGCGGACTCGGTCGGTTCATGTGTTCTCCGAAGACTGTTGAGTTTTACAAGGTAGAAGTAGTAAAGCTTATTTCCTTTCATCGTTTCGCCGAATGATTCCTTTTGCCGACCCCTTGATTTGTGGCGGTCCTACCGGTTACCAGCTGGTGACCCATGACGACCTGTCGATGGACTTATACTCCCACAACGCCAGCTACTTGTTTGCTATAGGGATCTACCGTATGACATTGTAACATCTAAACAGACAATGCCAAATATTATTGATGTCATTCATCATTCCTGGAGGATAACAAGATAATACCCAGTTCCATTTTATGAACAGTCCCTAATTTTTTCCCATATCGAATTGTAAAAGACATGTGGCTGAAAGATTGTACTGTAACTTGACTCCCCGTCGACACCCTTCAAGGTGCTAATTCCTATTGTAATCCAGCTGTCGACCAGGTCATCTCGTAATTTGACACCTCGAGGTGCTGGAAGACGACATACTGTCAAAGACTCGTTGGTAACCCAAAAGAAAGAAGAAGTAAATAATTTAATTGTAATCGAGGTAGTTGAGTATCGCTTTGGCTGTCGGCCGTCGTGGTTCAAGAGGGACAATTCCTCCAGAGGAGTCGCGTTTCTCCGTCCTCCAACATGATTCTATCGTCGTTTTCAGTGATCTAGCTATTTCTTGTCTCAACGGAGGTCGTCTACCACTTTCTATCAATTGCTTCAAATGAATTTCGGGTTGTTCCACTTTTTCAAAAGGAGTCCTGAATTTGTTTTGAGAGAGAGACGATCGACCTCAACCTGCGATGGGAAATAGAGTAAAGAGTCATCCCCATGGAGTAAATGTCTGAAGAGTAGCCATATCTGGAGACAGGAGATACTTGAGGAGGATTGTTGGGAGTCACTTCAGGGAGTAATTCCGGAGCGGAATACAGAAGTTGTTCTCTGCTAAAATGGAATAAAGACTGTTTAGAATAATCTGCCTGTTGTCATTGCCCAAAGAACAAATCCTTGCCTTCTCTCTCCGTATCCTAACCTCACTGGGCTATGGTAATAAAAATTTCCTAATTTAATGTGCTGTCCATTGTTGAAGACAAAAATACTGAATTGATTTTTAGAGTCAACTGGCTGCTTACTTTCGTGGTCGAATATCCCCGTGGACAATCCCGCAGAAGTCGTGACAGTAATTCAAACCTGTCGCCATCTGGTAACCCCAGAGGAGGGCTGCCTCATCGTCTAGTGGAGCTACTCTACAGTCTATAAAGTTATTTATTTTGGTAGATGTATTCTATTGACAATCTTCTGCGACAGCTAGAGGTAATTCAGAGAGAATGCCGTCGATGGTCATCAGAGGAGAGATGGCGGTCGCCGTCGAGACGACTGCCCATTCTCGGAGGATATGAGGATGGTTTTGCATCTGTTATTCCCTATTTTTATTGTATTATCCTTTACTTACACCCTCCTCATCATAGTAGACCATTTTCCCGTATCGTTCTTCGATATCTTCCATATTTACACCGTGAGGATTCCATATGCCCATTTGGACTTGGTCGGCCAGCTGCTCCTTCAAGACATTCTCCTCATTGTTCATGAAACTTTTCAAGAGAAATCTGCTGTAAATTAGCTGAATAAAATATTTGAAGAGCAATAAACCCATAATTTGTGAAGAGTTGGGCATATTGGAAGAAACGGTCGACTGCAGGAAGAATGTTGAAGTTGGTAATTTGAAGGGCAAATAAATCGACGATTGTACTGCTTCTTCGAATATGGAAGAGTCGCCCAGTGGGCACTAAATTATTATGAAATGAGAAAAGGCGATAACAGACATGCTGGTCGATTTGTAAGAGTTACATTTGGTACTTCTTGAGGTGGCGGTTCTCTGGGTCGAGAACGAAGCATAGAATCGCAGAATAATGATACTAACAGGAGAAAAGACGACATCTAGCATGTGACATTCGAAATTGTTTCTACAATAATCTGATTTATATACGACTAGACTACATTGAAATTCAGATCAATAACAGGCAAGTGGAGAGAAATTCAACCTAGTCCTTATCAGAATGTAAACAAGAGAAGAAGGTGGATGGGGATAAAGAATGTTGAACAGCTTTTATACGGAAGACGATGATGAGAAAAGCGCGGGTTACTAACCCGTCAATGATAAGTGGACAAATGAGAAAACTTTATTGATAAAGGAAAAGGCTTCTCATCCCAGACGAGCGAGAACTTCCGACATTGCTGGCCTTTCGTTTGCCCCAGTTACCCAGCAACTTCTGATCACATCGACCAAGAACGGATCCAAGTCATCTCGTATTGGTGGACGATTGCTGTCGCTTGCCTGGAGGAAATCTCTGAACGTTGTTTGAAGTGCGAAGCGGTTTCCAGTATCCCAGAAAGGTCGTCTAAACAGAAATGAGGGTAAGTAATGGGGACATTTTTACATTCCCCGATGGCTGATAGACCAGAGAACCAGGCCAAAGCTGTACACGTCGACCGGGAAACTGTAGGAAGCAAGGGGAGCATTGCAGATGATTTCCGGGGCTTTGTAATACGGCTGGTCGCCTTTACTAAATTCCTTTGTAATTCGGTGATAGAAAAGGACCAACTTGGCTGTCTTGTCTTCTCCATTCTCCTCTCGGGCATAGCCGAAATTACCCAATTTGATAGTCTGCCCATTGTTGTAGACGTATATACTGTAGCTGAATGTTAGTCAATGAGACCAACCTACTTTCTGGGACGGACATCCCGATGAATAATCTGCAAGTCCTCATGACAATATCGGAGAGCATCTGCCAGTTGTTGGCCATAGATTCTAATGTCCGGATCAGGAAGCTGTGGTCTTTCTTTGTTTTTTTGGCAACTAAAACTACATTTCAAACTGGAAATGAATGTTGGCTACAGTTTTCTAAAGTGCCTAAAGACGGTCCCTCCATTATGATGGCATTGATATCCTCAGTTTTTCCACTGGGAGAAATAAAAGCCAATATTTTAGTGATATATGGATGGACCAATTGACTGGCAAAAGCTATCTCTCGCTCTTTGTTCCTGCACTCCTCCGTCCATCGGTGATTCTGAATAACTTTCTCAGATAACCCAAGTCCCTTGTAAAGCTGCATAAGACGAGGAATTTCCGTAATAGTCTCCAATATTTTGACCAGTGCTTGACTATAAATGAATATCTTTGAGGTATGACTGTGGCAAAACCCGTATTCTCCCGAATTAATTTGTAAGAGAGTGCCCTGTCCACTTTTACTGTCAGCCAATTGGATGACTGTACAGGGGCCTAAGCAGGTCTTCATAGCTATCGAAATAGTGTCACGGACTATATTTATCCGGGGATCCAATAGCATAAGTTCCCTGGGAGCTAAAATTAATTTGAAGAGAAGCGGAGAGAACCTACGGATGTTCGGAACCATTTGGTCGTCAACCATATTCAGCTGTTCTTTGTAAACACTTGGCTGCAAATGAATTTTCCCTGATATCGATAGCGAATAACGCGGAATTTCAAAATTGATCAGGTGATTTGGAGGCGTGGTGGTGAGAAATATAATCACGGTTTCTAACCGAATATCTAGAATATTCGTTGAATATGAATATAATTTATACAGAAAAAAAAAATACAAATATCACTCGGGAAAGACGCCTGATTGAAGACTGGCGATAACTTCAGCCATAGATGGTCTCTCGCTGGTGTCATCTTCCTTGACCCAGCAGCGCCGAATAATCTTCGTCAGAAGAGGATCCAAGTCTTTACGAATTTCTGGACGATTTTCATTGCTCGCCTCCAGATAAGTCCGGAAAGTGAAGCTGTTGGCACAGAGCATTCGATTTTGATCCCAAAATGGTCGACTAAACAAGGAGATTGACAGGAATATAATTGAGATTACCCTCCACCGTGGCTGATGGACCAGAGAACAAGTGCATAACCGTAGACGTCGACTGGGAAACTATAGGAAGTGACATTACCACTGTAGATCATCTCCGGGGCTTTGTAATAGAGCTCGTCGCCTTTGCTGTAGTGGGATCTTGGAAGAGAAGAGAATGAAACTTACTTGGCAGTCTTCTGTTCCGAGTCGTCCTCCCGGGCGTATCCGAAATTTCCCAACTTGATGGTTTCCCCATTGTCGTGGACGTAGATGCTGAATCAATCAGAGTTATATATTGGGAAAACCACACTTTCTGGGACGAACATCTCGATGAATAAGATTGAGCTCGTCGTGACAGTATTGGAGAGCTTTGGCCAACTGAAGTGCGTACTTCTTGATCACGTCGTCAGGCAGTTGAATTCGTTTAGCATCTGAAAGATAGGTCGACGAAAGTTCTCAAACTTACAGCTTTCCAAAATGCCAAGAGAGGCACCCTCCATTATAATAGCTTTAATGTCTTCTGGCTGGCCAGTGGAAGAAATGAAAGCCAAAACTTTCATGACATTGGGATGGTCAAGCTAAACAGCGAGATCTACACGTTATCTCCAGCTTTTGATAACCTGGCCGGCAAACAAGGTTTCTCTCTTGGAATTTTTTTCTTGTTCGCATAATTTGTGCTCCTTGATTGCTTTCTTGGGCATTCTCAACTCTCTGTACAACTGCACCTGCCCGGTTATCTCGTTGCGATTTTCCAAGTATTTGACCAGGCATGTTCTAATTTCTACCATTTTCTCAAGGTAAAAGACAACCAACCCGAATCTGCCATGTTGGATTTCTAAATAGTAGCCCTGTCCGTGTTTACTATCCGCCACTTGAATGACACGACATGTTCCTAGGGTAGTCTCTCTAAATGTTGGTATTGTCTGAGCCATCTGGGGTTCGGGAATGTTTCCAACGACTATTGGAAGGCCAAGATCCAGTAACAGGAAGCCTTTTGGGACTACCTGATCATCTCCTTCAGCCGATCTCTTCACCATTTCGAATTCTGTAATTTGGTTATTTGGTTGATAAATTGGTTAAGTTACTCATTAAAAAACTCAGAAAAAGATGCATATCGGAATTAACCAAGGAAATAAGAAAAAAAATGAAACAACATTATTAATCTTATTAGAGGTAACAAGAGAATTGGAATGAGGATCACTGGAGAACTTGTACGATTTCATTCATGGTGGGTCTTGTAGGTCCCAGCTCCCTCAAGGTTACCCAACAACGGCGCATCAACGTGGCTAAGCTGGGATCCAAATCAGGTCGGATGGTTGGACGATTGGCATCTCCTCCATTTGCTCCTTCAGCTTCTAGATGTTGCTTGAAGACGGAGTCGTTGGTGACAATGACGCCCTCATCGACAAAGGGGCGTCTAAAAGGGCGAAGATAAGAGAGATCCGATAAACAACAGTTAGAAATTGAATATGTACCTTCCCCCGTGACTCATTGACCAGAGTACCAATCCGAAGCTGTAGACGTCAACAGAATAACTGTAAGTGGCGAGAGGGCCGGAGCTAATCATTTCTGGTGCCTTGTACCAGAGCTCGTCACCTCGGCTAAAGACAGAAATATGGGGTATAATGGGCTCGTACTTGGCTGTATACATTTCTTGATCATCTCTTCTTGCATAGCCAAAATTTCCCAATTTGACAGTTAAACCATCATCAAAGGCGTGGACGTAAATACTGAACCAGGGGAATCTAGGGAATAACGAGAGGCTCACTTCCTCGGGCGGACATCTCGATGCAAAACACCTCGACCATGACAGTATTCTAAGGCGCTTGCCAACTCAAGGCCAAACTGTTTCACAAGTTGGTCAGAAAGAGAATGTCGCTGTGAGACTGAAGGAGTATGAGTTCAGAGATAAGAAAGGGGCACGTACAGTTTTCGAGAACACCAACAGGAGCTCCTTCCATGACAAGGGCATTGATGTCCTCCCTTCTCCCAGTCGGGGTGATAAATGCGAGAATTTTGGCAATATTCGGGTGGATCAGCTAGAAAGCAACCAATTTATCGAAAAAGATTCAACAAACCTCGCTAGCAAAGAGAATTTCCCGTGGGCGAACTCTTTGCGCATTGGCACACTCGACGGCTCCTGGCACAGTGTGGAGAACTTCTAGTGGAATACCCCAATTACCATATTTTTCCTCGAGTTGTCTATAGAAGCGCGTTCCCAAGTATTTGATAAGTGCGTGCCTAATTTCAACATGGGAAAAAATGGAAAGAAAAAATACCCATAGCCTTCAGTGAAAGCGTCGAAATATAGTCCTTGACCATTTTCGTCTTGGATCTGCAAAGGTCGAACCTCTCCAAGAACCCCGTTTATAGGAATCAGATCTGGTTCCTCTCCATCTTCCATAATAATATCATCAGACTCAGGCAGCTCTCCAATTTCCAAAGGGAGATCCAAATCATAGAGTACAATGCCTGAAGTCCGGTTATTAAATGGTTGGAAACACACCCGCCTGGCACCTGTTGATCCTCTTCATCGCCGCTATCCGCCATGCCTGAAATTGTTGAATACTATTAAAATTCGAGAAAATACTCAAATGAGTTGAATAGCAAGAATAATTCTAATACGAGAATTGATTGCAATTTTATTGAAAGAAAGCACAATGTGGAATGAAAGGGACAACAAGGAGAGAGAAATATAAGGACAACTGCGACAACAATATTTCTCACCGCGAACATTGACCTGCCATGGGGACAAAATGAAGATAAGCAATCGATCACCCGTGTATTTTCTATGGCTGATTCATAAGGATTCTTCTACATCAAAGTCTCCTTTGTTTCTTTCAAGATAATCGACAATTTGTGCAAAAGTCATTCGCGGGTTGAGGATGCTGTCATCGCTGACGACTTCGAGCTTGATGCATTCGTTGATCAAATGGACAAATACTGGGTGAAGATCCTGATCCAAAATAGGCCTCTCCCCATCTTCTAATCTTTTCCGAAAACTTCTGGCAGCATCGAGGCGAGTAATTGTAAACGGAACTCTGAAGAGTTTGACCGATAGAAAGGATCAGGTTTACCTGGGTGTCTCATCCGGATTCATGTGAGTGATATAATAAAGGAAAGCACCAAAACTCCAGACATCAGCCGAGAATCCGTATGTTGTGAGAGAAGTTTCCCCGATGACTTCAGGAGCTGAGTAGACAATATTCGGATCATGTCTAAAAATTTCGGTCGACTCGACTCTTCCTACCTGCAGGACATCTGCTGGTTGCCGGTGGTTCTTGTAGCAAATCCAAAATTTCCTAATTTAATGAGATCGCCATTTTCAAACACAAAAACACTGAAAATATTCTCTAGTTTTCTTCTCGTGATAACCAACTTGGCAGGTCGGATATCCCGGTGCATAATTCCGCATGTCTCGTGGAAGTAGGCCATTGTACGAGCCAGCTGGAGGGCCCATTTGTACGCCTTGGCATCATTCAATCCAGGATTCATTTCCAGATCTAAAACTTAAATTTCTCCTTCAAAAAGTATTCTCACATTCTTCGGCTGTCCCCCCAGGTGCATATTCCATTACAATGGCGCGGATATCATCCCCATCAGCTTCTAATGGCGACGGCTGACAGACAAAACAACAAGTTTTCATAACATGCGGATGGTGTTGAATCTAATACCAAATTTGTCTTTTCATTGCCAACTTACTTCAGTCGCAAAGCGTATTTCTCTTTCTTTATGTCGAATGGCTGCCACCTGTTGAACGTGGTCGATTTGTTCTCTTTCGGTCATCTCGTTGAACGCATGGATTTGCTCGTCAAAATGTCTTCGAAGTAATCCTTTCACGGTAACTTTGCTAAAATACATTGTTTCTGTGTTTTTCCAGTTTAAATTACCCGAAAAACCGCGTCTCAACATTTCTACGAGCATCAGGAACAGGAAGTCCTTCAATTCCCAGTTCTTGGGGTGAGAAACGGGGAATATTGTCCGAATACGTCATCACCATACCTCCTGAACAAAGTTTTTTTTGTGAAATATCAACCAGGCCCAATTTTCTCACTGTTATATCGTGAATAACTGACCTTTTCGTTTACGACAGCTGCCCGGAACTTCCTGATCGGGGCCCCTCGGGTTGGCCATCCTGAAATTGGCGAAAATAAACATAAAAAATGCTAAAGCAAACAAATATATGCTAAAGACTGCGAAGTGTTGTTTTTTTACAAGAAAAAAAAGAGAAAACATCCGGGCGGGTTGCAAAAAAAGCAACAATCGGGCGTTTTATTTACGTTGTAAGTGCGGGTGGCGCTTGAACGGGGTTGCCATTGATCGAGGTGATCAGTGCCAAAGGACAAAGAGCGGACTACACAGATGGAGAAAGCCAGGGAGAAGATATTGTTGATGAAATGAAAAGGAGAAAATATGGGAGGAGAAATTAAAAGAGGCGAAAGGCAGGATTTCGACATTGTGCGATGGACAAAACAAGCCGGTGAGAAATTCAGCATGAGCGCGTGTAGGCAATAGAAGGGGGCTTTGTTTTGGAATTAAAATAAACGAGGGGTCGAGGATATTCGGAGGGCGACGAAGAGACTCGTTGAATGGTCGGTTGAACTGTTATCAGTCAGAAACACGCTGGCAATCGAAGCAAACGCCTGGCAAGGAGGCCGGCATAAGAGAAAAACGAGGAGGTTCTCTTGATTTTTACTAGTAATCTTTCACTCAAAATTCACTGAAAAGTGATCTTCACATTTCCGCCTATAATGTCCAAAAGAAGTTATCTACAGGAAAGAAGCGGTTGCGATTGACACGTCGTGTTGGATATCATGTCATCAGAATCCAATGCTTTTATTCATTTTGCTTTCTTTCTTCGGATAAATGACGTCTACTGCAGAAAGTGGCCATCAACCACTCAAACGGCAAACTAGTAACTTTATTCTGCCACGGCTAATGTCCTTTAATTTAGCGTTTAAACAAATCTGTCGCTGGGGAAAGAAAGTGATGGGAATAACGCCGGCGGTGGTGCCACCACTGGTGGAACCTGCACCAACATCGAGCCCTCTCCCTCAGCCCAAGACAAAGTCGGCCAAGAGGCGGGAGAAGTTCAAAAAGAAATATGGCGGTTTCCCCGGTAGGCGTCTAATAATTCTGATTGACCTGATTTTAGGCTTCGGGTTGATAGGTCAACAGACAACTGAAAACAACCCGCTGATGAATTATTGGCAAGAGGAAACGAAGAATTCGGTCGACAACGAGCAAGCCCATTCCAAGATGATGCTGTTGGTGGACATCCACAAGGAAACGAAGACGTGTCCGACGCTGGAAATGGTCCTGAAACAATTGGTGACGACGGACGCGCAAACAAGGAAAGACATTCTGGCTATGATGGACAAGATGGCCGAGACATCGACGGAACAAACTCTTCTTGTGACGGAACAGAGTGCAACATCGACGAGGGTCTGCCGAACCTATTCCATTAAAATTACTACGCCAACGGGAACTTCTAGTGTACCAGCTTCTGGGCCTGCTCCTACTGCACCCAAATCGCCTATTCCACCGTCTCTAGCAGCACCGATTCCACCACCTGTGGTAGCACCGACGGCACCTCCGCCGCCACCTCCACCTCCACCTCCACCTCCACCTCCGCCGCCGCCTCTTGCTTCTGGGACAACTGCAGGCAGACATCCGCCCCCTCTTCCGGCCGGTTAGTTTTATTTTTAAAATTGAAATGGAGAAAGATTTTAGACAAGTCGAAGAGAACGATCAGTGTCCGAGTGCAGAAATCAAAGACGACCGCCGGCCTGACGGAGGAGAGCAAAAAGGAGGAACTCGACCCGGTCGAGAAGAAGATTCTGGAGGAAAGATTTGAGGAGAAGCCGGCTGTGTTTGCTGCTTCGAGGAACGCGGCACCGGCAGCTGGTCGACCCAATCGAAAGATTGACATGCATCGAGAAGTCCTGTTACAGGCAATCAAGAAAAAGTAAATCCCGCCTTTTTTGACTTTGGGCTGACTTTCCTTTTCAGATTCGATAAGCCCATTTCGAATGTCTTGGATCTTTTGGAAGAGGACGAAATCAACGACGAACAAGCATTGAAGACACTTTCCGCCGCTTGGCCGCCCAGCGAAGAATGGGCTCAGTTGTCTCAATTGAAAGAAGATCACCTCGAATCGCCTCTTGACCAAATGTGTTGGGTAATGGCCCGAAGAAGTCATCTCAAGAAGAAACTCGAAGTCCTGCTCATGTTGGAGAATAAACCAGAAGAGATTGCCGGCTTGAAGAGAAACATCGAAAAGTGGGAAAAGTCAACCGGATGGCTGACGCACAATACTTTTACTCGAATTCTTGAAAAGCTGCTGCAATGGGTGAACTTCTTGAACAAAGGATCCTACGTGGCTGAAGTCAACATGATTCCTCTGGGAGAAGTGGCCGACATTTTGGGAAGGAAGAGCACGGACAAGAAGACGACGATCGGAGAATTGCTGATGGAAAGACTCGGACTCACAGCCAGCGAACTTCAACTGATTCAGAAGAATTTGGAAATGCTGACGGTTGACGAGATGCGCTTGAAGGACATGGAAGAAATGTCGACGAAAATGGCAAAAGAGATCGCGGCACTGGAAAACAGCCAAGACACGACCCTCGTGAAAAGGAAGGACTCGATCCAACAAATGAAGAACGACCTGGAAGAAATTAGGAAGAGGCTCGTCGACTTGAAGATAAAGACCGTCAACATCGGCAAATATTACGGAGAGGAGGAAAAGACACCGATCGAGGAAATCATCCGACACCAGCTGGGAATCATCCAGAAAGGACTCGACGCCATCCCGAAACCGACAGGACGCCATAAACCGTCGATGACCTGGCAGATAGACTCCTAATTCTAAATGTAATGTTGTCCATGGTGAATAAACGATCTCGTGCCTATCTCTTGTCTTTTCTTGTGGTTGTCTGTCCTTTACCAAGTGTCAAGGTCTGCTAATGACCAAGACACGATGACAGTCGGGGATAAAGAATCTTTTCTTCGTCGCCAAAGCTTTGCTTCGCGCATATTCGTCGTTTTTCAAGTCATAAGACTATTTATGCGACGTCAAGGCACATGCTGCCAGCCGCGATCCGTTTTATGAGCGACGGCTGATCCTGGTTTTTTGTGGAGAGTACTCTGATTGTTAGGGGAAAAGGGTAGTACACAGTGAATATACACAGAGAATACCCGGTGGCACTTGAGATGATCCGACATCTGGCAATATCCAGCCAGATAATTAGAGGTGACGATCTCCCGCGGTGCGACGCGTTCCGGCAGAGAGCCACCTGGCCACTAATTACCCTTTTTTGACTGTATCCGAACACAGGAAATAATAGCTGACGCCCACGCGATACCGACTAATTAATACAAGGCCAGCCGCTCAAATCTTCGGATCGAATCAATGAGCCAACAAACTGTGGCGTCCTCCACCGGACACCGACGCCGCTCATTAATTTTTCAACGGAATCGGTGATTGTTTTTGGTTCTTTTACTGTCCGCCGCCTTTTGCCCTCAGTTAGCCGTCATAAATTGTCCAGAGATGACTTGAAGGTCGACTGGAAGCCGTTCATTATGCAGGGAGGTCGAGACCCAGCTGCTGGCGGCATCTTCGATACTCGCGGATGCGCCCAACAACAGACAATCCACCTGTCGACAGCCGTTTCCTAATGTGACTTTTACGCGGCATTTGATGAGTCGATCTCTTCTTTTTTGAATTTGAAGCGCGGGAAAAGATGACGGGATAGTGGAAATGGCTATCTTTACGGGGGATCAATGTTTCTTTGACCTTACAGGACTGATGCCGAATGGCGATAGACCGAGTCCCTTGCTGTCCTGGCTGTTTTTTCACTTCTCTCTTTCCTTCAACTTTACGCTGCTTCCCACATCTGCCCCCGGCATTGAATATCGTCTTTCTCACGCTAAATTTGTGGCTTCTCCGATCCATTTCTTTGTTGTTTTTCAGTAGCTGGCGGAAGGCGCCTCTTACTCAGACTCGGGGTGATAAGTTTTGTATCCTTGTTCTTCCCCGTTCATCGGGATGGTGTTCGACATTACAGCCGCTACTCTGACATCTGTCTCTCTGCATGAAGTCCAGAACACTTGAAAGAGTACTTCTTCTCTGCAATTATTTTGAGTCTCATTAAAATTAACAAGCTCTTTCTGTATTTCTTCCATCCTTTTCCCCGTATCCGTCGTGTCTCTTCCTCCTCGTCTCTTTTTCCTTTACTATGCAAATGGCCCCTAATAAAAGATTCTCGTATCCTTTCAGATGAGTCCATTTTGCGTGTGTCGATTCCCTTCGATCACCGCCTAATGACGGCTATCAGAAGTAGGCGGAGGCAGTGGCTCCTCCCGCCCCATCGGCCTCTTCTGTCCTCACAGTGTCCCCTGTCCTCTGTTGCTCCTCCTCTTTTTTATGGGAGTCTAATGTTTTTCTCTGCAAAAGGTTTTCTAATGGGCTAATAGACGCCTCCGGGCATCCAAATTCATCACTCAGCCGTGCGTGTAATTGCAATTGGAAGCTCTACACACGGGGAGACGGGAGTTGTGTGTGTCTGTTGACGGATGTCCTCTGTCCTTCATTAACTTTGGAAGGGGCGAGACATCATGTGTCTCTAGATTTCCGGTAAACAGTCTTTCAATCGTCCGCTATCAGTCCTTTTGTTCGTGGTTGTCTTTATATCCTCACCTATGGCAGTTACCCTTTCTACTGTTCATTTCAACTCACTCAAAAGTATCTCTAACAGTAAAATCCTTGGGAAATGTTTCCTTTACCTCTTCGCATTATTGGGATGCCGTAGTCTGACGATATTCACACCCTCCGTGGCTCATCGTCTCCTATTTCAGTCTCGCCATTTCGTCACATCACTTTCCTTGATATTTCCGCCATCTGCTGTCAGTCTCCCTAGTTCCTGTACCCTCCTCCTCGTACTCCGTCTCCCAGTTAATCCCGGTCCATTAGCTCCTCATTAGCATAGGAGATCCATCAGCTGGAAAGTCTTGTACATATCGCCCTCTTTCCCATTTCTTATCCAATATTCCAGGAGAGAGACACCGCCCTTGAGAAAATTGCTGTTTGCATTTCGTGCATATTAACGCCGTCTTCCTACTCTCTTTCGCTCATCTTTTCTCTTATAAATTCCTTCGTTTCAGGACTTCAAATGACTGTCTAGACTACTATGGATTTCCTCCTATTGCTGTTATTTCTCCCTTTTCTACAGGGCCTAGACCTTCGTAAGTCTTTTCTCACACTGATTGTAAGCGGAGGCAAAAGGCCGTGATCACTTTCACGCCTGGCCGACTGGCGATGAATGCACTATTGTGGTGGGGGTGGCCAGCTAAAAAGGTAGCCGCCTCGACTGGAAATAGGCTCGTGTTTTGGCACGTTGTTTTAGTGGCTCATTCGGTTTGTTGTTGAGCTATTCGGTGCCCTTTGATTCGCCCTCGACGATGGGTTGATGGAGTGTCGGAATATGTTGATAGGACCCCTGCGACACCCCTGGCGCCATGGTCGTCTACTCGCCGCCAGCTGTCAGTAACACCATTTTTCACCTGCACAACTAATGTTCCTGAAATAATGTGCAATTGCCAGTTTGTGAAGGTTAATTGTCTCCGTCTAGTGGATATTTCCATATTGACGAGGAGAAGGGCCACCGGGGAAATGACAGCCCTTTTTCCGGTCGTAAATCTCTTGGTGCTCAGCGCAAAGGCGTTGCTTTTACAGTCGGAAGCAGTTGCTGTACACCAGGAGAGCCAGAAAAAAGGGAACCGCTGTGCCGAGTTGGCCAAATCTGTCAGACAGATGATCGACGGCCTATTACGTTGTGATACTTTCCTTTTTATCTCATTAGGGGATTCTCTGTAGACAATTAACCCTCGAAAAAATAGCCAGAATATAAGATATATCTTTAGAAGAATTTTTTCATTCTAGGATGTCATTTTTACGGGAAACGAAAGTCAGTCCTTACCACTTTCTCCTGTGAAGACTTCTCTACCCCATCTTGACTCCTTCTCCCGTTTATCAGTGTTTACAGTATCCTCCGTTACCTTGCCGTAAAGACGTAAGAGTCGTAAATCGGATTGTTTTCGCGCAGGCGTCAGCTATCACCTCACCTGGACAATTTACGACTGTTCGAGATGGATTCCCCTGATCTTATCCTCATATATCCTTACGGACACTTTTCTGGCAGGTCATTTAGTCTGGCGAGAGGGAGTTGACCCTCGGTCAGTTATATCCGTCTTGGTCAGTGGTTGCGTAACATAAACACATCTCTCTGTCCACATCGAGTTTGACCCGACAAAATGTCTCCTCCCTATCTAGCTGTGGCTTCCTGTTGTGTGAACACATAAGGAGCGAGCTGATAATAAGGAGGTGCCCGGTCTTGCGCAAGCCGACGCGGCACGTTTTAAGGAGGATTAACTCGGCACGGTCACCAGCAGCAGCCAACACGCGATTGATGTGACGACGGAAAAGGGAGTGAAGAGACTTTTTACTAGTAGTCAATCAGTCTCGCACGAGTGTAATTGGAGTCAATAATGGCATAACTCGATCAACCACCGGTGGATGGCGGCTTTTACGGCCAGCTTTTTGATGCAATCCGGCACCGCGTAATCGTATGAAACGACGCTTTACGAGCACATGAAACTACGCCTGCCTGCTGCTGGGTGGGATAAAGTAACGAGGCTAACTGTTGGTGACAGAGAGAGGGACCCTTTGAAGTGACCGAGAAGCCAAGCATCGTCATCTTTTCCTTTTGTTTTGAGTTTGAGTCACAGACAGTGAGAACACAAGTCAGAGTCGCCCTTTACTGGCTGCCTCTTGTTATCCCAGCTGTCCTTGTAGCGGCGCGGTTAAAAAGAGAACTGAAAAACGATACGCTTTTGACCGGGCGATGAGAGGCTCTCATGCATAGGAATGGCAACAAATCAAACAGAGACACATTTCAGGGGAATGTAACCGACCATTGGGAATGAATTCGAGAACTATCAAAGATGATCAAATCACAGCCTCCTCAAGTTTCGACCTGGAACATACGGGACCACAAAATGCAAGGTAAGTAGCCGTCTAGTTAGTTAGCAGCGTGTAATCATCTCTCACGCTTGAGGTCCGAGTTGTCAAATTGTTGTTGCACTCCTTAATTGACAGTGAAAAGTCGCCATATGGCTTGTGGCGACAATCAAAGACATGGCGACACACGCTGGCCTCCTCTACTAATTCCCACTGTAAACACTTGATCAGAGCCGGGGTTTCTTCAGGCTAAAGACAGAGACAATACACTTCCGCCCTAATGTCCATTTGAGGGTTATTTATTGACGGATACAAATTTCCGGCCTTGATGAGATGAGATTTCCAGGCTTCGTCTGCACACGGGCGGTGGAGCATGGTGTCCACAAAATCAGATCAACGCTACCACCAAGGAATGGCTACAGATCTCATTCGGTCAGGAGATGACGATCACAGCCATTGCGACAGAAGGACGATTCGACGAGGGACGAGGACAAGAATACCCGACAGCATATCGACTCGAATATTGGAGAAGTTCACTCCATGGATGGGCTGCCTACAAAGATGATCAAGGCATCGAGGTGAGGTTGCTACAAAAAAGAGACAAAACCAGCAGTCATAAATCCGCCCCAAATGCGTATAGAACACGGGCCACCGCATTGTGCACATAACAACAGATCCTATTGTGAGGGGGCAGGCAGTGGTGGTCGAATTACCATACGAGAGATATCTGTGTCGACTGCTGATTTGAAATTCCTTGAAGAGGGCCATCCGTCATCTTGAGGATGTCTCGCCTTTTTGACAGACGCATGGTAATGAGCTCGTGTCGAGAGGGCTGTCCGCCTCCTTGTAATTGTGAATTCTACTGATCCCGAGGATTGACACGAGAAATGCCAGATGCTCGACGGATATTATCTATCGAGAGAGGCAGATGCCTCGAGTAGTTTTTTGTTGTGGGGATAGAGTGACAGATTAGTGGCTCTCCGCTAATCTCTGGGAGGTCTCTCCTTACGTCGATTACGCAAAGGACACTGTCCAGGTGACGCCATCCAGTCAACGGGTCAACCGGCATAAATCCTCCGTGAAGGTGGCTGACTGTCATTTTATAGATTATTCGAGGAAATGTGGATACGAGGTCGGAAGAGCTGAGAAATTTGGATGGGGCCATTGTTGCCCGTCGGATACGTATCATTCCTGTCTCCAACAGTACAAGAACCGTTTGTATGCGACTCGAAATCTACGGTTGTCCTTACAAAGGTCGGTTGGCAGAGTACGCCGCATTTAGAAATATTTAGGATTGCTTGAATCGTACTCAATCCCGGATGGTTCGATAGCCGATGGCCTCTCCTTCAAAGATTTTTCCTACGACGGTGTGAAGAAAGAGGACAATTTGGAAGGCGGATTGGGAAAACTCTACGACGGGCTGATCGGTCACAAGAATTTTGAACATCAACCTGGAAAATGGGTAGGATGGAGGAAACAGAACTCCGGTTGGTTTTCGTGTCCATCTATTTTATGATTCTCTCCTTTCAGGCGAATACGTGACTTTGACATTCAACTTCTTCGAGAATCAAAATCTGTCAGCCATTGTCGTCCATACAAATAATATTCCAAGTCAATTAGCACCTGTAAGTTCATCTCTCAATCCGTTTATTTTCCCTTTCTAGGCTTTTTCCTCCGCCACAATGGCTTTTTCCTACGACGGAGTGACATTCTCCAGAAGAGAAATCCACTACAATTCTCCTCCTGATTCATTCGAGACTGCCCGTTGGGTTCGGATTCCTATCCCCGATCGAGTGGCCAAAGTTCTCGAGCTGAAGTTATTCTTCGGATTTAATGCCTCATGGCTTCTAATCTCCGAAGTAAAATTTGAAACAAATCGGATAACTTTCCATATGCCGGAGGATTTCCAAGAAGACATTACATTCCACCATTTCCTCGAAGGCGACAATCATCAACCCAGTGGATTACTCGGCACCGTCGGTAAGTCATCTTCCTGAATCTCCAATAAATCTCAAGTTTAGTTATGCTAGCGGTAATCTTTTCCATCTGTGGTGGTATTTTCTGTTGTATCCACATAATGTTGAAGAAAAGAGATCGTGTCAAAGCAGCGTCACCTCCTCCGAATTATGCCAATCGTCCGCGAGATATGAAAGTCTGCCTGGAAAATGGTACCATCCGGGTTAGTTCTATTGATTTATTGGCAAAGTAAACTCCTCAGCACGTAACGCAGTCGACGTATCAGATGGCCGTCGACAACATGAAGAACACAATTATGGAGAAATGTCCACTGGAAGTCGCTTCAGACTACGCGGAACCCGAAATCGTCGGCTCCGACTCGTCCATGATCCCTCTCCTGTCGTCTTTCAACAATTACGGCTGTGACTATGCATCTTCGTCATCAGCTGTCAGTACTTTTCTGAGGTGTGTCCTTTTCTCCTCTCGGCTACAATATCTAGTTTAGTTGCCCGCTGTCCCCTGCTGCTAAATACAATGACTACGGCGAGGTCTATGCCACTATTCTGCCCGAAATTGAAAGAAGTAAACTTGAATTCATCGAGAAAATTGGACACGGAGAGTTTGGGGAAGTGCACCTCTGTAAATTGGAAAGTCGCCTGGTAGCCGTCAAGAGGATGCATGGTGGTACTCCCGACGAGGAGTACGCGTTCCACAGAGAGATACGAGTACTTGGTAATCAACTACTTGTACTCGAAAATAGGGGAAATTTCAGGCTCTTTGAAACATCCAAATGTTGTCGAAGTCATCGGCGTGTCGATCAACGACAAGCCCCTTCTCTGTATAATGGAGTACATGAAAAACGGCGACCTGAAGAGTTATTTGACCAAAAAAGACGCAATCGAGTAGGTTTCTGGCTCCCTTCTCCATCTCAACTTGTTCAGTACTCCCCTGTGCATGTCCCTTTCTACACAATTGGCTGCTGGCCTTGCCTACTTGGAGTCCTGCTCCTTTGTGCACAGGTTCGTAGTCCGTGCTGATTTTAATTAACTGATGTCTAGGGATATTGCTGCAAGGAATTGTCTTGTTGACGCCGAAGGAAATGTGAAAATTTCCGATTTCGGCATGTCGAGATCTTTGTACTCTAGCGACTATTATCGGGTCGAAGGACGGGCATTACTTCCGTTGAGGTGGATGGCACCGGAGACACTTCTTATGGTAAAAAAGACTATCGTCCGGGAAATACACCGCCAATTTCCAGGGTAAATTTTCGACGGCTTCCGATGTTTGGGCATTCGGTGTGACAATGTGGGAAATCTTCACCAAATGCCAGCAAAAGCCTTATGCTAATTTGACAGACGATCAGATTGTCTTGAATTTGCAGCAGGCTGATTCCCATCTCCAGACTCTTTTGCCTCGTCCTCCTCTCTGTCCTTATTCTGTCTACAATCAAATTTTGATCAATTGTTGGCGTTCCAACCCCGTCAGTCGTTCGACCTTCGAACATATCCACCTGCAATTGCAGTCGATGATTCACTCTCATCCTTTGGCCTAGCCATCTCCTTTCCTCCTTTGAAAACGGTGATATTTTCTCGATATTCTCAGAAGATATTTTATTGTCTTTACGGTTCCAGTGACGTTCCCCGAACGCCCTCATATCAAGATGTTTGTACATTCTGTTTTTTAGTTTTTTCCTTTTTCAAAATAAATTTCTATCCTAATTAGCGGGTGTTTATTTTAAAAAAGTGCATACAATTTTATAAGATGACGCAGTCGCTAGAAGGAGGTAGAGTCGAGAGGTCTTTGTCCAGGGATTGTGTCACAACCATCTGTAAAAGTATGAATAGACAACAAATTGCGGGAAATACCTTGACTATCGGGTGTTTCTGGCGGTTCAACATGAGGAGTTGGTGCCCAAACTCGGATGACGGGTATTGTAAAAGAAATCGGCCAACAGAGTACAACTGGACGTCGCGGTAATATCACAGGAGGAGGGAGAGGATACCCAATTTTAGGAATTTCTTTGATGTCCGGCTTTTTCTTCCTCAAACAGTCATGATCGTCTAGAATTTTATATTTTGATAATAAGAATAACCTACGATTATCTGCCAAATATTTTGTGAGAAAGTAGGAGACGGTATTGGCTGCTAAATATCGGTCGACAATATCCTTCTCGGTGTGGTAGAATCTACAAATTAGGGCAAAAGTCGCGTAGCCTCCGGGAATTTGTTTCTCTCGTCGGATAAGAATCTTCTTCTGAGCCCGTTTCTTCCTTTTGTCGTCCGGCAAAGCAATACACTTTCTCCAACGGCCATTGATCTTTTTGATTACGACAATATACCGATTGTCCCATTTGAAGGGAGAATTCTAGAGCAGGTATCATTCGTTTTTAGTCTACCTACGTGTTCAGCAGGTGTTTCTTCTGTGTAAACGTGAATAGGTCGAAATGAGCTGGTCATAAAGTCGAAATAGAGATTTCTATCCTCGAGGTAATCATTCATAACCAGAAGTGGCCAGCTGTTACAAATGATATCCAAAATGATTTGAGTATCTGAAAGTTCGAGGGCAACGGCCCTATATCGGACAGGATTTTCTTCTTTTGTCCATGGGATGATCTCCGTCAGTTGGAGGGACATCCGCCTGAAAAGGAAGAAAGATTAGACGAGCGACGCTTAGGGTGGCATTGTGCACCTTTTTGCAGAAAAAAAGAGACGTAATAATTGAATAAACAAATGAAGGGGACATGCATATCCAAAGATATTTGGAGGAAAGTTCAGAACGTCAATGAAGATAATCGCATTTAGACTCTTCTTATCCTGTGGAACATCCTCTTTTGAAAAAAAGAATCTGCAGAAAAAAAGAGGCGGAGTAACGTGAGGAAAAGGAAGAGAAATATTGGAGATTGGATAAATTGAGCTATTGAGACTTGGAAGAAGACGAGAAGAACGTGGTTCGGACGAGGCCGAGTGTGATTGCCGATTGTAGCCTACGTCAATCCTGTGAAGGAAATGATGCAGCAAAGGAAAAGAGAGTATCATCCATCCAAAGATCATTGTGCAAGTGCACACTAGGTTCATTTCTGTCTGTTTGCACCAACACTCGACCATGTTGTCTGATGTCTTCCTCCCAAGGTGTCGTCTCGCGTGGCTAATGTATTCCTTCCTTCCGGCAATGGCTCACCCAGTTAGCCTCTTCGCCCAATGGCCGACATCTTACCTCCTCCTTTACAAGAAAGAAGTCCCGATTTTCGATCCGTCGTCAGAACACTTTCTGTATTCTTTTCCTTTTGGCAACAAGTTCTTCTCTTTCAGATTATTCGCCATTGGCTTTTCCATACTCGACAAAGAATTCATGACGAAAGCGGCCAAGAAAATGTTTCCTTTTGTTTTGATTGTAATATAAATATTTCAGGTGAATAGAGTATTTAGTGTCACTAATTTACAAGAAGAACAAAGAGAAGCAGTTCCTTTTTGGAAGTAGACAACTCTCAATTTCCAGTTTTTGACCATTTAGGCGGGTATCGCAATGGTCATTCGAAGAGACATCGTCCTTCTTTTATTACTGGACATTTCTCGTCTTTCTCTGTTGTTTTTATAATCTTGTCATGATCGTTGTTATGGTTTTCGAAGAGGTTTTATCCCAATAGACATACCGTAATTCCTGTAGGTCAGCAAGTCTTACTATCGGGAATGGATCATGTGCAATCTTCTGACAGATGTCGTCTTTCTCCTGGACCTTCTTATCCTTACCAGAAAAGGTGCGTGCTTCCTCTCCCGAAATACTCATCCTTTGAGAATTTATTGATGATGGCGTCCGTACAAGAGCTCCCTTGAGAATGTTGAAATATCGACTGTCGACGTAATGCTCTTCTCCTCATTGATAATCTTCTCTTTCAGTCGACAGTTTCTCTTCGATCTGTTGGCTATCCTCCCGGTCGACCTATTGCTCTTCCTCCGACATGACTTGTCCATTACACGGATGAATCGCCTCCTAAAGGTTATCTAGTCCAATTCCCCTTCCATATGTTCCTCCTAGTGCTACCGAATCTCGGAATTTGATGGCCTTACCCAGATTCGAACCAATTTCCCGAATATTTTCCGAATTTCCAAGCTCATCATCACTTGTTTCATTATTTTCCACTGGAATGGATGTGTCTATTTCGTTTTCGCCGTGGTCTATGACTTCAAAAGTAAGCCGTTCATTGCCTAGAAACTGTTTCCAGCTGCCGTCTACGATGATTGGATATTCTCGTATGATAAAATTCCCAATCCGGTTGTCGTCGCCTGTAACATCTTCGATCCGACAGAGCCGAACTATTGCTCGACAGATGTCATCGTTCCCTTGCGAATTTACGCGGAAGAGGATAACATGGAAATGGAGGCGGAACACGCGATGAATTATTGGGGAAACAGGCAGAAAACGTCTTTTTAAAATAGTCGAATATTTTTAGATCTCGAGAAGTGATCTTCAGTAATTTCACAAAACAATACGGGTTGAGTTTCTATTGGTCGGCATTGACTTTGGTCACTTTGGGCGAACAGCCACCGCCGAATCGAACTGTCCAAAATGCTTTCGAAATAGGCGACACACTCTTGGGATTGGTTTTATTCGCCGTAATTGTGGGAGATGTCGGAAATATGGTCTACAACATGAACTTAAAGAAATCACAATTCGAAGAAGTCCTTGATGGCTGTAAAAGATTCATGATATACAAGTAGGTCACTAGCTTTTATTCCCTAATCAGACTTGTAGACATGTGAGTCCGATCCTCCAAGGAAAGGCAAAAGAATATTTCTCATATATGTGGACACATGGCGGCGGGCAGATGGAAGAGGAAGAGATTGCCGACTTCTTACCCCCAAGACTCTACGGTCAGTTGGCTGTCCACATCCACATGGAGACACTTCGTCGAGTCAAACTATTCGAAGACTGTGAACCGAATTTACTTTTCGAGCTGATTCTTCGACTGGAGCCTCGTGTCTACAGTCCGATGGATTATGTCTGTAAGAAGGGCGAAGTCGGCACTGAAATGTACGTTGTCAAGCAAGGATTTGTCGAAGTTGTCAATGAAGACGGCACTGTGGTAGGTCGACAATTAATCCGATTGTCAGATTTGTTTCAGGTATTTGTCCGACTCGGAGAAGGGACTGTCTTCGGTGAATTGGCCATTTTGAATATTCCGGGAAATAAAAATGGCAACAGACGGACGGCCAATGTCCGCTCAGTCGGCTACTCGGATCTTTATGTTCTGTGCAAAGAAGCTCTCTGGGAAGCCTTGAGACAGTACCCTGAGGCCACGAAATCTCTTATGGCTAAAGGTTCCCTGACTATTTATATAAAAGCAAATTTACTAGGAAAACAGTTATTGGAAAAGGACAATCTCTACGACGAGTCCCTGATCGAAGGTGAAGAATTTGATCCAGATGCACCGACGGAGACGCAATTGGAACTAATCCACAACATGGTGAACATGCTCGATATTGAAATATCGAAAACAGAAGAAAATTTCAAAGTGCAACTATGCCTTTTTCCCAATTTATTCAGAGGATTTAGGAGTACAGCAGCCGAATGAAGCAGAAGTTGTTTTTACTCGAGAAGGAAATTGCAGACGAAATTACTGACTATAAAAAGACGCTGTCATGAATAAAATGTATTGTGAAATAAACGAAGTTTTCTAATAAAATCTCAGAAAAGTTTTCCTGTTTGAAATTGCGCCTTTTTCAAATACGCGGGTTGTCTAAGCATTACGTAACGCACCATCGGCGTCGGCAGTGCTAGTCAGTCTCTGACCCACTTTTTTTCGTTCGTGTCGTGTAAAACAACGAAAAGGTCAGTTTGTTTTATTTTCCAGTACTGCGCTTATTTTTGTTGCGTTTTTTGATGAAGCAAATTGATTCTGTAAACTAAAAAACTAGTAGCGCAGATTGCATATGATAGCTATTGAAAAATAATTTTATATATTTATCTTGTTTAGCTAAAAATGAAGGAGGAGAAAATGGAAGTCGATTTTCGCCTTCCTCCAAAGGATGGAAATGTTGCCGCTTTTCGAGGAGCTGGTGAGACGACTTGTAAGGCAAATCTGTTCCGAATGGAAATGGACCCGTCTGTCACAATCTACAAGTACCGTGTGGACATTATGAAGGTCGGGAAAGACAAAGAAATCGACTTGACGAAGGGAATCAAGTCCGAGTATGGCATCTAGACTATCTGTGTATTATTTTTTGACTTTCAGCGTTGCTGTTCAACACCGTCGCCGAGTCTGTAGATCCATTTTCGAGGATGCTCTCAAGTTGGCTGAAAAAAACAACAGTTCTTGGGCCGGTGACAAGTTTACTTTCGTATACGATTGCGCAAACATCTTGTATAGCTGCAAGCCACTCCAGGACATTAAGCCTGGTACTGAAGAAGTCATTAGCGTCAATCTGACAATGGTATATATCTAGCTCTGTTTTCACTACTATGTTATTTTAGGAAGATGTCAAGAGTCCGTTCTCAAAGAATTTTCTTGGCAATAAATGTGAATCTGTTACCATGAAGATCATGCCAACAGCTGTTGTGTTCAGCTACTCCACGGCTACAGCTACATTGGACAAGCATCGTGAAACTCAGCAATTCCTGGAAGTACTTACTTCTGCTATGCTCTACAAAAAGTAGTGAACTATCACTGGCCGAATTAAGAGTATTTCAGTGGAGACCATTTCGTTTTTGGTAACAAGTACTATTCGAAGTCGTCAAAATATGACGCTAATATTGGCGAAGGCAAATGCATCAAGTCTGGATTCGAAAAGAACGTTAGAATTGGTGAGGACCGAGGAGTTGCATACGCTCTTCTTCAAATTGACGGTATGTTGATATTGTTTAAATGTTACAGCAATGCTACTTTCAGCCAAGAAATCACCCTTTTTTAAAGGAGCAAACGTAATTGATTTCTCATTGGAATATTTGGGTAGCAGATATGAAGACGTCCTCGAGAAGATGGATCCACGTTCTCAGAAGAATCTTAGCGATCAGTTAAAAGGCTTGGTTGCTAAAACCAAACATACTGATAAAGACGCCGCTCGTTATGTACGAATGAGCGGTTTAGCCAAGGATCGTGTTAAAGAGTAAGCATAACATTTCTATGTAAATTTTTACGTTTGCAGTGTTGCTTTTGCAATAAACGAACAGGAACAGACTACTATGGTGGATTTCTTTAAGAATAAGTATAATTACCCGCTCAAGCATACTCGCACTCCATGCGTCAGCGAGAAAGGAGCCAAGAAAACATCGCTTTATCCCATGGAAGTTTTGGAAATTGAACGTGGACAGAGGGTCAACTGTCAAAAGGCCTCAAAAACCTTAGGCGAAAAGCAAATCAAGGAATGCCGCATGGATCCTGCAGTTCTCAAGGACTACATCCAAAGTTCTCTTCAGGAATGTCTGCTGGATAAGGACAACAAATATTTACAGAATTTCAAGGTATGCTATTTGAATTTATTCAAATTAATCTTAATTAGGTCAAAGTATTCAACGCATGGGAACCTGTAGCTGCCACCATTCTGCATCCTCCTGCTATCAAATACGGTCAGAATTATTCGGTTGAACCAACCCGCGATGGCATGCTGAATTGGAAGTTGGGAAATAGAGAACTCTTCCTCAAGCCGGGAGCTATTAAGAAAATGCTGTTCGTTATTTTTGATCGGTGCGTAAACCGCAACGATGTTGGGTATGTTTCCATTTTTATTGAGTTTACAAGGCATTTCCAGCTATTTCTTAGATAAGCTTTTGTCTACTGCTAAGAGCCACGGTACATGTGTACCTGATTCACGTGCTATCGATATTAAAGAGATCAGCAGCGAAGACTCTGACCGACTGAATGAAGTCTTCCAGTATCTGGCAAAGGACAAAAGTTCTTATCTTATGTGTGTTACAAGACAGAAGTTCGATCCAATCCACGGTATTAATAATGGTTCTATTTATCGTACTTTTGCAGATGTTGTAAAATCTTACGAAGCAAAATATGGCGTTGTCACCCAACACGTTAGCGAGCAAATCTTCAAGAAAGCCATCGGTCAACAAGGCGCATTTATGGTCATCAACAATCTCTTGCTGAAAATGAACGAGAAAGCTGGAGGCGTTAATCATGGAGTTGCGCTTTCGCGAGTTTTCTTTGACGTCAACAAAATTTCTGCTGACGGGTAGGTTTTTTAATTGTCGTAGTATTTTAGTATATTTGTGTCTTATTTACATTGTTTCAGCGCTAACCGAATCATTGCACCTAATCGCATGATTTTTGGCTTTGACGTTTCTCACGCTGGACCACAATCGTTTTCTGACAGAGCTTTAGGACAGCGGCAAAGCGATCCTTCTGTTGTAGGCATGAGCTACAGTATCAGTCATGCCACAGATCTTTGTGGTCAATACTGGTTCCAAGAACCACGTTTTGCTGGTATTGATGGCATTGCTAAACAAGTTGTCAGTTACTTCTACAATGATGTTAAATGAATGTTTTCGTTTAGGCCGATGCAATCGTTTATCGCAGGTCGAAGACAAATTCTCTTCCCGAAGATATCGTTGTTTATCGTGGAGGAGTCTCAGAAGGCGAATTTGATAAAGTGCTCCAGGAGATTGAAGAGCTGAAAAAAGCTTTCCTCATTGCTGGCGGTCCTACCTACCATCCTTCAATAACTGCTATCGTTGTTTTGACGAAGAGTAACTACAGAATTCTTCCTGACAGGTGAGATTATTCTTGTCATTTTGGAAATCCTCTTATTTCTCGATTTATCTTTATTTGTTTAGAATTGACTCACATGCTAGAGCTATGGACCAAAATGTGCGTCCTGGAACAGTTATCAGCTCGACGATCACTAATCCACACTTGAATGAATTTATCTTGGTTTCCCAAAAGGGTATAATGGTAAAGAAAATAGTTAATTTGGAATAAGATATCGGTTTCAGGGCACTGTCCGTCCTACAAGATGTGTTATTGTCGCTACCGACAGAGGTACTTCTGGCGCCTGCCTCAATACTGAGGAAGTCAAGCAGTTGACTTACGCACTAGCCTTCGGCCATCAAGTTGTCTGTGCCTCGACAACTCTGCCTGTCCCCTTGACTGCTGCAACGATGTTGTCTAAGCGTGGACATAACAATTGGAAAACCGCTAAGTTAGTATTTGTATTCTTTAGCCATTCACATATTAATTTTAGCTATAGCGATTGCGACGCTCGTAGTGCTCTTTCCGGGGGATCCGGAGATCACGGACAGTTGAGACACGATGGTTCCGACAATTACTTCAATGAGCTCTCCACCCAGCTAGCTTCGAAACTGAAGCATCACTATTGGGCGTAACTATCTGGTTTCATATTCTATTTATGAAAATTATTTTGTATAATATATTATGTTGTGTTCACCCATGTAACCATGCACTCGTTTTTAATAAATTGGTTTCATAACTCGCTTTTATTTTGTGGCCGTTGGAAGAACAATTC
This sequence comes from Oscheius sp. DF5033, assembly GCA_964036215.1. Classification (NCBI taxonomy): domain Eukaryota; kingdom Metazoa; phylum Nematoda; class Chromadorea; order Rhabditida; family Rhabditidae; genus Oscheius; species Oscheius sp. DF5033. The sequence continues at coordinate 4,229,643 of CAXIWN010000006.1, forward strand.
ACAAAAGGAGATCTGAATGTCGAACAAATTTTGACCATTTTTATGGTATTCGTGGAATTATTCAGATGTAGAATTTATACAATAACTGGGGAGAAGATATCAATGGGAGAGGATGGGGTGAAAGAATTTGTGACATCTGTGGTGGGTTGCAATCAAGTACCCGGGAGGCTCCCGGGTAGACAGCCTCCCGGGCGATCGCCTACCCGGGAAGAAACTACCCGGGAAGCTCCCGGGTAAAATTGCGTTGCAATCTCGCCCGGGTAAATATCCTCCCGGGTGGCGGTCTACCCGGCCGGGTAAGGTCCTCCCGGCTAGTAAACAGCGTACAGCGGAATTGATTTTGTGCATATTTTATCGTTTTCTTTCTTTTTTTTCCATGTTTCTTTGTTTGTTGCTTATTTATAGACTACTTTTAGGTAATAAAAGTATATTATGGAACCTGAAAATAATTCAGACTTTAAAAAAGAATGATGGTTTACAAAAAATGGATAACGTAAAATTCACAGGTTTGTTTATTTTTTTATACATTAATTACAGATATCAGAGGAAGAATGCATGTTATTAGTCAATTTGTACATTGATAATTAGCAACAATACCATGCTAAGTTCAACACCGCATCTAAAGATGGAAAAACTACACAAGTATGTTTTATAACAATAATTTTGTGTATTATTTTTATAGAAAAGATTTGCTACTAATTGGGCTCTTGAGCTCAGCAAAGTCTCTGGCATTATTCGTAGTTTAAATCAAATTAAGTAGAAAATAAACGATTTGAAGAAACGAAGTCAACAGTACAATACAAAACAAGTGAGTTCAAAGAATACATTAATTTTATTTTTATTTTTAGAAAGCTGAAACAAATAAAACAGGAGGTGGTAGAAGGACATTAATGAAACGCTCGAGATATTAAACCGGAGAAAATCATGCGCTTATCAGGTATGTAGTTTACGTAATCGTATTCTAATTTGTTATAGAAGATTCAAAATGCTACTAAAGATGAAACTAAAGAAGTAATTACTCCATGTAAAATGAAATTTTCAATGAATATGAATGCCAGTATATTTTTTGCACTGTTTTCATGGATAATCTCACTTATTCATGTTTTATGCTAGGTTTTCATGATAAAATGTCTAAAACAAGTGGATAAACTAGGTTATGGACAGCAATGGCTAAAAAATTATTTAGAGAGCTCAATGAGCATCACAGAAATGGAATATGAATGAAACTATGCTATAACTTCATTTTAGATGAAAACCTGACAATTTGGGAGCTTTTCTCCCTGAAATACTACTTTCGCTATTTCAAGTCCAAACGGCACAAACTATGGCTCAAAATGTTCGCCAGACGATGCTGATCAACTTTGTCAATGATCACTTTTCACGAAAACCACAGGGAAAAGCGCTAGAGCATCCGGGAGGTCATTTACCCGAGGTTTTTGGTCGGGTAAAATTTTGCCACCCGGGAGGCTGCCGGGAAGGGACCGATTTTACCCGGGTAGTTGATTGCAACCCAACCCTTCGCCCGGGCGGTTGTCTTCCCGGCTGGTACCCGGCCGGGAGCTCCCGGGCGTACCCGGGAGCCTCCCGGGTACTTGATTGCAACCCACCACTGATGGAGTAGAATGGTGGCGATGTGGATGACGGCCCGTTCTTCCAGAAAATCCGGTACCGCTGGATCCCTGGCTGCGGAAACCACCTTGTCGGCCGAATTCGCCTCCATTTCCAAAACCTCCAGATCCTCTCTGGTTTCCCTGATCGAAACTTCTACCAAATCCTTGGTTGCCTTCAAAGTTTCCAGCTCCTCCGCGGCCTCCAGATTAGGGTTATCAACCGGTTCAGGAGTCAGTAAGGCGCATATTCTGGGGAGGCGCGGTTTGCTCGCGCTTTTTCGGTGCACTGGTTCCAATATACTAATTTGAGTATGGCGAACATTATAGACATGTCGCACCGAAAAAGCGCAAAGGAACCGCGCCTCTCCCGCAAATGCGCCTTACTGACCCGGAACCGGTTGGTAGCCCTATCCAGATGTTCCTCTACCTTGGCCGTTTCCGAATCCGTTCGATCCTCCACGTCCTCCAAAACTTCCCTGCCCGAAGTCGTTTCCAAAGCCTTGATTGCTTCCAAATCCGCCAAATTGTTGTCCTAGTTCTTCGCTGGAGTCATCTCCGCGTCGTCTCTGAAATTCTTCATTTACGAAAAAATCCAAGCCCTCAGCAACCTGTATATTTTGGTTGGCTGCCTGTTGTCCGTCTTCGATTTGATTGCTGGTAGGAAAAGCGAGAAGGACTGGGACCAGAAGAAGAAAAATAGTGAGATTGCATAGTTGCTTGTTATCCTCAACCTACTGGCCCTTTTTATTCTGTCCATTGAGTGATGTCAACGAATCAAATAGGGAATTATGGTAATTTCCGTAGTATCGCTGATGTCGGGAACAACAAGAGTAACTCGACGCGTAGGTGGCGTAGTCTGGATCAAATTTTAAGGTTAGTCATAGAAAAATACCCGATCTATTTCAAAATACAAAGGAATAGATTTATCCGAAAGAACAAAGGGTAAAAAAAGAATAAAAAGAGAGAGAAAGGGCCTAATAGGAAGGAACATTGTCGAAACCGGGTCTCTTGTACATCCGCTCGGGCTGATTTCCTCGTGGATTGTCCACCGGGCTAAAAAGATAATTTTAGTGGTAAAAAGTGGCGAGGATTACTTGACAGTGGGCATTTGAGGGTGAGCCAGCTCGGCGACTGAATGATAGGAGATCGAGCCACGAAGCGGCGCCGGCATCATCGACTCGTCCATCGCATCCGGGACAAAAGGTCTGAAAATGACGGAAATTACATGAGATTCAGTACAGGAAAAGGAGGCAAAGAAATTTATTATTATCTGATGCAAAAGACAATTTTTCGAATAGAATTCCCTCCTAATAATTGTAACTGAATCTCATACAATTTCCTGAATTTTTTTGTAGCGAAAGATTTTTCGGGGAATATTTTGTGATCAAAAATTGACTCGACTATTCTACGGGATTGTAGCTGGCAATTTGTTCAGTCTGTGACCTGTAGAAAGCCATTTGAGCTCGTTGAGGACTCAGAGGAGCTGCCTCCAAATGTTCCGGGTGCTCGACTCGACTGATCTCGTCTTCATTGCGTTGAATAATTTGAAGACGTTTCGGGGCGATGAGATTCTCTTCTTGCATCGGCGACGGCACAAATTTCTCTGTAAAAATGGCCACTAGAAAAGAAGAAAAAGAAACTTCATGTTACAGAAAAAAAGAAGAAGAAAAAACATGCGACATTATTCACAGGGCAGTGTTTACAGATCAAAAAAGGGGAAAAAGAGAAAAGTTAGACGGACTAGAGCATTTCTCGACTGTCGGTCGACGCCGGCCTCTCGTATGTGATCTCTTGCTTGAAACTCTCCTCCACAGTCTCGTGTACTCCGTGACGGACAATACTTCCTCCGTCGCTTGAGACCGTGGCCGAGTCTCGTCTTGGCGCGTATCCTCTCCTCGAATTCTCGGTGTTATAAGTTCCTCCGTAACGAGATCTCGGATCTAAGAAGACGTTAGTCACACAGGGTTCGATGTCAGTCAGCCTACCATATCGGGTCATGTCACGGACATCTCGGACAGCGTCACGAGCCGCATCTCGGGCATATCGATCCCGAGACGAGCTCGAATATGTCCGATTTCCATAACCACCGTACAAATTATCCGGAGTACTGTAGGGATCTTGTTCGAGATATTTTTGAAGATGGCGGGCATCGCGAGTCCCGTCGTGAGAATTCTGGTCAGGAACCAAAGTGGTATATTTTGTGTCAGAATAATCTAAAGAAGTTAGGATCGACATGCGAAGAAAGGGAAAGGGAAGAACACGGCAATCGGAAAAAGGAAAACTAAGGCGGACTAACCCTTCTTCGGCTTTGGTTTTCTTCTCTTGGCACAAAGATAGGCGAGTGTGCCGAGGATGGCGGCCAGAATAAGTAGCGAGAGAATGATGAAGAGGATGATCAACCTGAAAAGGAGGAAAGTAAGTCGACGGATGGACAATACCAGAGGGGGATGACGGCCTCCTCCGGAATACAACAAGCTCTGCCACAACATTCGAGGTCTGCGTCGCATCTGTAAGTTTCTTTTATTAAATAATATGGCTTGGCCACCTGAATTCGTAGCGTTCATTCTTTCCGGCGACGCCGCCTTCCTCGAAGATACACTCCCGGAATTCCTGTTGGTATCCTTCGTAGTGAATCCCCTTACTTTGCCCTTGAAGATGAATATCCATACCCTAAAAAGGTCATTTCTTGGTCGAAATCGAAAGGGAAAGAGAGGAAAGTCTTCTGGCAAAAAGCCGTACGGCGTAAATGGGTTAAATGGGGGAAAATGTCTAGATCCGTGCGCGAGTTACGGGCCTCTCCCAGCCCCTTTTCCTGCTTTAATTTACAGTCTCTTCTGTTGCTGATCGATAGCTTTTTCACTTGGGGTGTGGCTGTCTACAGGGTGTGGCACAGATCATTTCCCGAAGGCAGTGGAGCGGCGAGAAATTGCTCGCCTGGAGGGGAACCTCTCCCTTTTGGGGAAGACTTCTTCGACAAGCGGAATGGATGGTAAAAATTGGCGTTTAGAGATCGAAGTCTTTAAAAATCGACGATCTACTGGTTATATTTAAAGGGAGAGAGAAAGAAGACAACGATCAGACCGGAAATAAGCAAGAATCGTCGACTGATTTGTAATGATACCGCGACGACGGAACAGGGAGACAATAACAAAATCTGAAGGAGGAAAGAATAGGAGGCGGACATGACTCAAGAAGGAAAGACGAAGAAAAGTCGGGCGAAATGGTAAATAAGGGGGAGCCACACCCGAAAAAAACCAGATTCAACCTTGCAATCGAGGGCAATTCCCATGGAGGACGACAAATTAGAAAAAAAGACTAAAGGGAGAAAATAAGAAAAAGACAAGGAATCGATGAGGAAGAAAAGGACTCTGGAGCAGTACAAACAAGCCGTCCCACGCACGGAAAACTAAAGTGGCTGCGCGCGAGTCAGGCAACTCTACTCGCATGCCGACTGCGCACGAAAAGAAACATGAAGAAACCATTTTACCTGGATTATCTTGAATGTCTTCAATCTGTGACGATGAGTTGATGAGAAAGTATTGTAAAAAGGAAGGTTTAATTAGAATAGATGGACGAACAACAAGCCATGGCTACTGGCAGCAAGCGCCATCCTTCAACAAAGAGAAAGCAATGCGTAATTTCCCCTTCAAAAAGAAGTGTGAAAAGTCATTTATTGTCTGTTGGAGTACCAGGAGGTCGTGTAAACTACACAATATTTGCCCTGCCGCTTTCGAGACCGTGCGCTCCAGCTAATACATAGTTTTCGGCATGGAAGCCAACTTGATACAGAGGGCTTATTCATCGAAGAGTTGATAGAAACAGTAATCGAGGAAAAGAGAAGACGATGTCCACAATTTGTTTACGAGAAGAAGGCGGGGGCAATGTTTTGGCGGACAAAGGACGATGGATGGCGGTGTGCCTTGGTGTTTCGAACCGGTTCGAGAATACGTTAAGATTGATTAGGAACAGGAGGAAAAGCAAGGACGAGGTTCTGAGGAAAAAAGGATTGAAAAGCGTCGGACGAGAGAATTATTAAAGTCGGCTGCCGTGCGGGAGAGTCTGTTTGCCGAAAGGCGAAGAGCAAGTGGAACCGGAGGGAAGAATGCGCACGAGGGCGCGACTCCCTGGAAAAGACAGACATTTATTATTTGAAATATTATTGGAATATGACATCGAGAGGGAATCAGATGACCCGGATTTGTACACAAAATAATATAAGGCACCGGAGGGAGAAGGGGCAGGTGTACTCTCAAAGAGCGTCGCTAATGCGTCGACAGCACCCGCGAGATGATAAATTTGGATGAGGGAAAGAAGATCATGTAAAGTGAAAGAAAGGGGAGGAAGAGGAGAGCGAAGAAACAGAGACTAGTCATTCCAGATGTAGGCGACGACGGCGGCAAAAAAGGCGGCGACAGATGACCACCAAGACGAGGCACCATTGCATCTAAAAACATGTTTAGTTTTTTTTAGAAAATCTACCTGTCAGTTCGGCAGATGCAGAAATTCTCATTGACTTCAGTGCCACCGGGGAGGATGGACGACCGCGTCGTGCACTGGTCGACCTGAAAAACAGCCTTCAGTTCCGACAATTCCATTCTTGATGACAAAAACCATCAATTGAACAGCTTGCCTACCTTTGAGAGTTCATCTTTTCGACTGAGGCATCCCCTTTTGACGTATTTCTGTTCCTGACCCTGGAGTTCCGTCTTATAGCAATACATTCCGACACAGGTGTCGAGACAACTTGTATCATTGGCGGTACATTTGAAGCATGTTACTCCGCCTGGAAATGAGATTGTAAAGGTCGAGACATCTCTTACCCGAAGCATTTTGAGCAGTCGACAGGGCGAATAGGCAGAAGGCGAGCAAGACAACGGCGAAATAGCAGCGCATGCCTGAAATGAGAAAAAAATGAGAGAAATTGGGACTGAAAAGGCCGAGCTGTAAGGGGGCAAATACGAGGATGACAGTTTGCGATACAATTGAACAGAAGAGATCATGGTCTGGGGTGAGTCACCGGCCACACAAACAAGAAGAGAGACGACAGCAAATCCGGAAACTAGTAGCGCTTCGTCATGTAGCAGTTGACAAGTATCAAAGCAACCGATCGATAGACCCGAACACCGGAAAAGGGAACGGACATCGTAAAGCAAGGAGTACGGGGAGAGAGAGACGGCGATTATGGGGAATAAGAGGGACCGAATGAGTCAGCCGACACAAAAACAATCCGACTCCAAAAGATTTGACGAGTCATTCGAGAAATAAAAGGCCCGGAAGGGGCCACTCAAAAGAGAAGTGGCAGCCAGGGTGGGAAATGGGAGGAGAAACCACATGGGAAGATGGTCAGCCAAGCTATGTTTAAATGGGCGACGAGGGTACGCAAACAATTGCTACCAAACCATTTTTTGACTGAGAATTTGAAAAAGTGACGGTCAACCTGTTTACGAGAGCGAAACTGGGAGAGAGCATTCCTCAAATGGTTCTCCTACAAAAACAACTATCGATCTAGGAGATAGGAATAAGCTGGGAGGAGCGATAAGGAAGAGTAGAAGAGAATCGGAGCAGCTACTCCGAGCTGAGACGTCTTTAGTGCCATCGGGAGCGACGGCGAGCAAACAGAAAAGGTCAGCCAGGCGATTACGAAAGGCGGACAGCGTGCACGGCATACGTACCCCCCGGTACTCCCCCGCTTCATTACCGGTTTCTTGGATGACAACGAGAAAGAGCCGACAAATGAGAGATTATCAAGGGAAAGTTGTGTTATTTCGACGGGTAGCACCTGATGGCCGAAAGCGATAAGCCGACTGGCTGTCGGAGGGTCAACAGGGCAGAGAACTGTCATGGCTGAGCCGAGAGGCCATTGACGCAGGTCGACCTGACTCAATCCAGCTCAAATTTCGGGTCTCGACTGGACCTGTGACGTCGCCGGCTGTAACAGAAAAATGATATGCAAAAAGTGAACAGACGCCGGAAATTAACGGTCTACGAACTTGGCAGTTACCGCAATTGACCACATTAGAGCGGAGCGACCTTGGGTGGCCTCCTTGTGGGGGAATTCCTCGTCGACCAACGGGCGTAGGATGAGTCGAGACATTTTCAACAACACGGAAAGCTCCAAAATCTTTTCTATTTCTTTTATTTTGGTATGTGGCTAGTCGATTCAAGCGTTGAGATTAGCGTCAGGCTGCTGGTCGGGCTCGGCCTTTTTGAAGGCTTCGATCTTCGACAGCTCGTCGTTGACGCGATTCAATGTGGAGAAGACGGAAGTGTCCACGTTGAATCTAGACACAAATCTCTATTTTTAGGAAAAGTGACCTCTTGGCATTGTAGAGAATCGATGGAAGACAGAGATCGGCGATGGTCACCTCGTTGCCGACACAATACTTTCCAGCCGAACGGGCGACCAACGCCTCGAGGGCCTGGAGACCGTCAGTGACCCAATAGTTGGCCCACTATAACAAAATGTCATTAGAATCCTGGACAGAAATACCTTGGCTCCCTTACCAGCTTCCTCGGCATTCAAATGTTTCAAGATACGAAGATTCTGTATGGGTTGGATACCAGCAGCCACCTGAATTAAAACTACCCATTGAAAAAAAAAGTCGCAAATACGTGGAGAGCAATGGCCCTGGCTTGAGCCCTCTTGGCGGGATTCTTGGGAAGGAGGGGATTCACATTGGGGTAGGTCTCCTCGAGATATTCGATGATGGCCAGGCTCTCGACGAGGGGATGACCGTCGACAACCAAAGCCGGCACCTTTTTCAACGGATTTACAGCCACAAATTCATTGGCATTCTACAAAAATTCTTATAATCGCACTATTCCTACCAATTCTTCAGGCTTCAGTAGGTTGATTGTCTTGTACTCGTAGTCGACTCCTTTCAAGTTCAAAGCTGACAAAAGATGGTGAGAACCAAATGGCCAACTAACCGATTCTGACTCTCCACGAGCAAGAACTTCTCCAGTAAGAATACAAAACAGGCTTGGTCATTTCTGGAAATCGAAATGACTTTGAACAATTATTTGGTCGAAACAAAAATGATGACTGTTGTGTCATAGGCACAAGATTAGAATTCGGTTTGAATTCCCGCCGCTGAGTAAGCGCGCCCCTTTGACACGAGGCCACGGGCTCCTCGAAAGTGTCAGTCTTTGTGTGAATCCGCTGAGTGCGGTTGATTATTTTCCGTGTGATAAATTACCCCAGTGCTCATATTTATTTTATTGTCATATTTGATAATAAATTATAATTATATAACAGATTGTACTGTTATCATTTTTGTCTAGATACACCCATCGCGGCCAAGTATCTAACAATTGGCGACCACGTTTGAGCCATAATAAGTCTTTTCGTCGTCGTGTTTTTGTGTATCTTGTCCCATCGTGGAGTCACTGAACACGGATCTTTTATTTTACTAATTTCGTAGCTCTACCATCGTGTTTAGTTATCGAAATTCACGAAAAGCAATAAACAAATTCAAGTTTCTCACCATCGCGTTTGATTCTTTGAATATAATTGTCTAATTGGAAAGAAGAAAGGATCATCCCTATCCTTGTGATTGTAGACAAATTTTAAAAGGTATTCATCCCTGTAAAATACCTCTATTAGAAGTATCATCCTAAACATCTACTTCTAATAGTTTCCTATATTCTGAGCTGATCTCATCCTTCATCACAGACAGCTAATACAGAATTCCATCTACATACAAGAATACAAGAGTCAACGTCATTTCCATCTGACAATCATCGTCGAAAATGGCTTCAGAAGATAATGCTACATTAGCACAAATATTGGAAACAACCCAACGAACAATGCAAGCGATGCAAAAATTATTGACCACGTATGATCAACGATTATCGAAAGTTGAAACAAGACAGGAAACTGAGGAAACATCCATCATCATTCCCAGTAATACTCGTCTAATTGGTGACTTGGAGAAGAGACTCCCCGAATTTTCATTCAATCCGGACACGGATATTTCGTTTTCGGACTGGTATGCTCGATATGAACATATTTTCATCGCCGATGGTGCTCAGCTGGATGATAAATCTCGTCTAAGACTTCTAACTGAAAAATTAGCACCTGAAACATATCGTCGTTTTGCGAGCCACGTATTACCAAAAGCACCAAATGAACTGAAATTTGACGAAGCCGTAAAGGTTCTGAAAAATCTATTTGAGATCCCCATTTCAGTTTTCAAAAGACAGTACGATTGCTGGTCCTCCTCATTCGACAAAGATCCGTTGGAAGATGATCAAACCTATGCCGATAGAATAAATGAAAGGTTCTATAAGGTTATGAATAAAATGGACGTCGAAGACCTGAAAGTGTTAAGATTCCTTGTTGGACTGAAGGGAAAGGATGACCAGATCCACCTTCCTTATCTGTTATCGTTTGCAGATAAAACAAAAGAGGCTGAAGAACCTCTCACTCTCCAAGGAATTGTCAAAGAGTTGACAAAACAACGTACTTTTAAAAGAGATGGTCAATTGATTGCAAAAGCTTCCGCCACAAGTGAAATAAATTATGTGGGCGAAGAAGTAAATGAGCACAAAAACAAAGACATTGAGTGTTATCGATGCGGGAAGCACGGACACATGAGAAAGGATTGCCGTTCGGAGCTACCGGATTGCAAGGGTTGCAATGGTACAGGCAAGGACAAAGGAGGTAATAGTCTAGAGCAGGCATATCGCCGCAAAGGAAAACCCCAATTCAAACGTCGTCATCAGATAGGATTCCTGGCTGAACAGCAGGAAGGCGACCGTCACACAGAATTCCACGGAAGGAGATTGGTGGATATAAAAATTAATGAGGTACCATTAAGTTTCTGTGTCGACACAGGGTCAGACGTGACCTTGATGAATATCCAAACTTGGGAAAGGATCGGTTCTCCCAAAACTCGACCGCCAAAGTGTCGTCTAATCACTGTTTCGGGAAGTGAGATCCCATGCAATGGAAAAATTCAATGCGAATTTGAGTTTGACAGTGAAAAACACAAGGGCATAGCGTATGTTACGGATGCGCCGGATTTGTTCGGGCTGGATTGGATAGCCAAGACGAAAAAAGGTCGAGAGATGCTGGATTTATTGGGATTTCCAAAAGTTACCAAGGTTAGTAACTACAATAAGACCGAAAGGAGTTCGGCAGACTTAGGAGAGAAGTCTAATCGTTCCAAGGTGCCAGGAAAAGCTGGAACTGCACACCGTATAGGTTATATCAAAGCTCTCAAGCTCCAGAGATGCAATTATAACGCCAAAAAGGGAGGACAAGACATAGGCGACAAGCCAGAGTCCGGAATTACAAACCACGTCGAAGGAAAGTCGAGAGGTTTGATGTCCCAAGAGTCGACTGAAATGACTCGTGCCCCTTTTCCGATAAAGTACACGGATAATTCGCAATTCCGACGCGAAGGTGTACGAGAGCGAAATCGGAGAGTCGATCGCCAAAACGGAAACAGTTTGCAAGTCGGAGAAACTATAAAGTTTCAAAATAATTCTGCAACAAGGAAATGGTTACAAGCAGAAGTAGTGGCAACAAAAGGCAAAGGACAGCTCATAATAAAGCTAAAAGGAGAAGCTCGCCTCGACAGAAAACATCGGAAAGTCGACCGACATCGCCACGAAGATAGGACGGATGACCAACGTCATGACCATGGAAGAAAAACCTATCTGCTGGACAAGGTCTCCTGTTTGCCGCCACTAAAAGAAGAAAGAAACCGCCCGAGAAGAAAGAAATCCAACGACAAGAAGAAAGAAGAGCCCCAAACAGAAGTTCAACGACTAGGATTGGCTAACCCCTAGGATTCCCACTCAGGTTGTCTCTTTTTCATTTTGTTTCCTTATTTTCTTGTTCGTTGTGCCCCCTTAGGTTTTCTTTGCTTCTTATATTCTTTCTATTTCTTGCCCCCATAGTTTTAGCCAAGAAAGGGAGGTGTTGTGTCATAGGCACAAGATTAGAATTCGGTTTGAATTCCCGCCGCTGAGTAAGCGCGCCCCTTTGACACGAGGCCACGGGCTCCTCGAAAGTGTCAGTCTTTGTGTGAATCCGCTGAGTGCGGTTGATTATTTTCCGTGTGATAAATTACCCCAGTGCTCATATTTATTTTATTGTCATATTTGATAATAAATTATAATTATATAACAGATTGTACTGTTATCATTTTTGTCTAGATACACCCATCGCGGCCAAGTATCTAACAATGACAAATGCGATCGGCAAAATTCTCGTGGACAATATTATCGATTTTATTTTATAATAAATAGGTCATCTTATGAGGAAAGATGGGATTCTTCGATTAAAAATCGAAACGACCAGGGAATATCGACATGATCAAGGAGAAAAAATAATTTCTCGGAAACAGGAGTCCACGCGCAAACAAATGATAGCACCGCCATCGAAGGTCAACGACTGCAAGCATTATTGGCGATAAGACCACGTTGATATAGAAAAATGCATGTTTGTTTACTGCAAGGGGATGGACTTCATTGCTTCAGTTAGACGATTCTTATTTTGTTGGTTGCCAAAGAAGAAGAAAGAACTTTTACGGGATTATTTATACGGTACAGTCAAATCAAAAAGAAATAAACAGCGACGCATAGAACACCTCCATCAAAATTGAACTATTTTGAAATAAACTCAAATTTGCCACTGTTCTTCAGATAGGTCATTAATTGATCTGGCGGGACACTGTAGAGCACTGCTAAATCCTCCACTGCATTGGTTCCATCACAGAGGGTATGTATTCGGGTACTGGAATTAAAATGTATAGCAGAATGAAATCAAAACTTACAATTCTTCTTCGTCGTCATTAGAAATAGTTGTAACTGGGAAAATAGACAGCTTTCGGACGAATTTATTAAACATTCCGTATTGCACAAGACGCCGCTCATCAACCCAATATTTTCTTGGTTCAAACCTATTGCACCATGTCTCCATAGTTAACCCGCACTAAAACAGAAATAATTTTATCTAATAAAAAAGTTACCGTAAGACTCATATACAGACGGAATATATCACTAAATTTGGGTTCGGGAATCTCAATTTCACTACTACTAAAACGAACTTTAACAAAATCTTGACATTCCTAAAATAAATAATACGCGACATAATAGAAAAACTAACCTTTATTTTGCTTTCGTCTTTGTAGAAATTATGCAGCTTCTCCGTGGCAACATAACAATTTTGATAAAGAAAAAGCGGCACAATTCCGACGCATTCGTAGAAATAAAGATTTCTAATGCAGCGGCCAACTAAGTCGGAGTCAATAGACACAAGGGAAGCAATTTCTTTGACGCAGCGAATACCATCTATTTTTGATATTATCTTCAAAGAAACAACTTCTTTGCTGGAAAAAACTACTTACTTTCTGTGAAAGGACATCCATTTTTTGGACTAGAGGAGAATTCGCAGAGACGTCCACGTCACGGATAAGCATAGGCACCATGTAGGGAGCAACCTAGTCAATATTCGTAAATCTAAACATAAAAAGTTACTTTTGGTGGTTCAATTCCTCGATAAGAAGGGCATAGTTTTAAGTATACAGTTGTTAAAATTTCATCAGATTTGTTACATATAGGAAGCACGCATTCACCTGTAAATTATACCAGTGAAACATTAAAATAAGGCAATACCATAATCATTCAATTGGTCCAAAATGTTTTCCATAATTTCAGGAAGTCGCACTTGTGTTTCTGGGTTACTTATAAATCTTTCTTGCTAAAATCAAATTAACTTCACAGCGAATATGTTTACTTGTTCTAATTCTACAAGATATTCGGCCAGTTTCTGAACGAGTGGTTCATACATACAATCATTTGTAGACTTTTTCCCCACAACAAAACACATATTGAAACCAAAACGATGTCGAGCATAACTTTCATGTTCTGAAACTGGAAATATAGCCGAATAAATAAACAAACCCAGTTGTATAGGATGACCCATAATTTTAATGTCGCTTAAATTGATTTTAACTAAGCGATTTAGTAATTCCGGTTTTGGTATTAGTATGTGCGAACAAGATTTGAAGCTTTGGTGAAAATCAACGTCGCGATATTTATCCATTTCTTCATTTTTTAAATGCTTTGAAAGCTTCTGAAACAAAAAATTATCTGTAATATTAAAACTTACAATGTATTTCATAATAGAACCCGCTTCATTATCGAAAATTGCAAAGAAAATAGCATCGATCTTAGGAATATCACCTAACCGATATGTACCAAATTGACCCGCGCTAAAATGTATTCACAAAAAAATAATAAAATCACACGTACCCATGAGAAGTAATTGAACTTGAAGATGTACTTGGAGTAATAGTAAGAGCTGGGGAAGAAGGAGGTGAGTCGAACTTCACCGCATGCAGTAAAGCTATTATTCACTCTCGGAAAAAGATACAATTTTTTACTTACTACGAAAGCCATTTATTGCTGGAGACTCCAGGGTTTTTTCATAGGACTGCATAATGAATAAACTCCGAAAATAACTAACCCAAGGAAACAACCAACTAATGTCCCAACACAGTTGGGAAAAGAGTATTTCTGAAAATAAATTAGACCATACATCTATTTAAAAAAATAGTGTACCTGCCAGGGACGATCCCAATCTAAAGGAATGACAAATGCTCCGATATAACAACCAATTACACTACCAAATACAGCACCAGCTGCGATCAGTTCAGAATTCTTGGCAAAACTGGAAAATAATAATAATAATGCATACAAAAGATTTCTCACTTAAGATTGAAAACTATATCAAATATTTGCTGATCGTTCTTGTAAACAAGAAGCAATGGAGTTCCTGTGCAAGCTGTTAAAATCGCAGCGAGAAGCAATGTTGCCTAAAAATAATAACGACTAGAAAAAAATGCTTACTTGTATATCACTCCAAAGGGGGGCACCAAAAAGTACTGCTGCTATGTAAAAGGCAGCAAAAAGCTTGAGAGGACGTGTAACGACCTCGCAACTTCTGAACATCAATCGACTTTTATAGCATTCCTAAACATATTTTTTGCTAAAAAGTTGAAAAATTGGCAAAAAAATATATAAAGATTGCAATCAACACATATGGAAGAGACACCAAATTATAAGGAACATTTAATAACGACAAAATCAACAAGAAAACAAATTTCAAATAACAACTTGACTAGAGTTTAAGATTAAATTCTGGCAAACTAAATATAGGTGTTTTTGTTTTAATAACAGGTGGAACAATTTTGTTTAATAATTTGAAAAGACCGGTACCAATAGTTATAGGAGCACCCAAAATAATGCATTCTGATACACCGTGAATCTGAAAAGAAAAGAAAATAAAGATCCAAAGTAAAACTTACTTTATCTTTTTGTGAGAAAAATGCTGCATCGAAAAGATGATCCATTGTTTTTTCAAATGAAGCTAAAAGTAAAACGGACTCTTTCATTTTCGCAATTCCATTTCTCTGGATACCCAATACTTCTCCTCTTAAAAATAGATATAATAGCAACATAAGCAAACAAACCTGTATGTCATTACATCTGCCAGTAGCATAACGTGCCTTCTATCTAATCCAATACCATGTGATTCCATTGTAGCAAGAATTTCGTTAATAATTATTGTACGCGCCGCTTCGATTCCAAGGACCTTAAAATAATCAGAAGAACAAATAAGCCAAACCTCTGCGACAATTAGAGCATTATTAAAGTGTGTTTTTGTGCCATCAATGCCCATCTGTGACATTACAGAGAGAAAATCTGTTCCCTCCACAATCAGACTATACTCATCACCACGTTTTTCATCAGCGTGAATAACACAACGTGAAACATTAGGCACGCCTAAGAAATGATTAACAATAAATTTTTAAAAATTTACCTTTTATAACAACATTTCCTAGATTATATTTCAAATAAGACATTGTCATAGTGGGGCTCAATTTTGATGATAAGCTTGGGTGTATTGTCATCATCGTTCGTCCGTGGAACCGTATCTAAACCATAATTTGCTAAATATAAACATAAAACGTACTGAGTCAGGTTTAACAGGCACTAAACTCTTAGTTGTTGTTATCGAATGTGCGATAGATTCCATAGTTATTTCCAATTGTAGCAGACGAATTCTTTTGGAATTTAATTTTATCAATAAAAATTGCTGCGTAGGAAGATAAACTTCTTCTATGTAATCACAAATTTCTCCCAATGTTGTCTTTTCAATCCTTGCTTTCACTCTTCTGGCAAGGCGCTCATCTTTAGGATCTGTTGTTTGCGCTGTAATTATTGGTGTTGAAATCTAAACAAGAACTGTTAAATTTAGATACAGCATTATATACATTTTTAACGGCATTAATAATCTCTCTAATACGAGGTACTCCTTGCGTGATATTCATCGACGCAACTCCGGCAAAATGGAAAGTCTTGAGAGTCATCTGTGTTGACGGCTCTCCTAAGATTATTCATGAAAATAGGAAAAAAAAACAAAGCATACCTATACTTGTTGCGGCAATAGCGCCCACTGCGGTTCCCGGTTCTGTTACAGCTCTTCTCAATTTTGTGTTGCACAATTCGATGAAATTGATAGCTTGCTCGGTGGTTAGAGATTTATATCTGATCATCATCTCTCTAAATTTATATTTTAATGTAAACAAATAAACAAATTTACCTGACATCTTTGGCATTCTCACAATTTCTGCACTTCACTTTGTATGACGAATGGTTAGAACAGCTTGTGGATAAAGCAAGAGTTTTAGCGTTATTTTGGAGGACTTCTTTCATATAATCTTCCAGCTGGGTTCGGAAATATGGATGGTCATTTCGTAAGCACCGCTCTATAGTATTTTCTACCACTTGCTGTAATCCATGATATTAGATATTTTTTTAAATGCGAAATACTGTTATTTTCTCTTGGTCGACTATTTCACGAGTTTCATTGGGTACTGTATTTCGAATATGTTCTAAGACATGATTGAAGTCTACCACATTTCCATCTTTAGCCTCCATTACAGCGGGATCTAAATTTTTAATTGAAAAGATACCACACAAAACAACCTAAGCCATCTCCTCCGAAAACCATTTCTACGATTTCGCCTGCAGATGACCGAACTGTGTTATCATAATGCGTACACAGATCCTACAATGGTTATAAAAATATATTATCCATTTACCTCAAGGGATTTGACCAATCTTCGCTGCATATAACCCGTTTCAGCAGTTTTTACAGCAGTATCAATAAGACCTTCACGGCCACCCATTGTATGAAAGAAAAATTCAGTTGGAGTTAAACCAGAATAAAAACTGTTTGCAACAAATCCTTTAGCTTCGGGTGTTTTTTGCTTCCTGTAAAAATGAGGCAACGATCGCTCCTAAATTAACATAAGTAATTTAATGATAATAAAGCCAACATCAAAGCCGTCAGGAGGACGATGCCCGGATATAGCCTGTTGTCCTACGCAAGCAATCATTTGGGAAATATTAATAAAGGATCCTTTTGATCCACAAACCGCCATAGTAAGCGGAGCATTATACCTAAAATAAATATCGAAATGTCTTCTCAAAATAATACTTGGACAGATTGCGTAGACACACTTGACCAGCATGGTCTCGAATAGATGACAGTTCTTTTAAAACAAGAGCTTCCAAAGTCTCTTCTTCGGTACAACCAGGTTGAGCTTTTAATTGTCCCGATTTGAGCTGATCAATATATTCATTACATTTCTTGTATCCTAAAAGAAAAAATAATTAAGTATGTGAAAGACAAACCATCATTAACCAATTGAGATTTTTCTTTCAACAGTTGATTACCAGGCCGTACATCCCCAATACCAATAGAAAATCCACGGTTTGACAAAAACACTGGAGCCATTCTTGCCAATCGCCACCTGAATAATTTAGAGTGAAAAAAGCTTTTATAAAATGTATATACATTGCATCCACGGCAGCGTCCTCTCCAAAATCGCGAAGCAACATGTAAAATATATTTGTCTTCGAACTTGATCCGAGAAGAGATTTGTCTAAACAGCCGGCTAGTAGTACGCTATTACGAATAATTACATAAGAATCCTAGGAGAAATTATGGAAAATACGGCTACAAACCTTAACGCAGAACTCCTCATTTTTCGTGTAACTTTTATTTTTAGTGGTAAGGTTCAAATTGATCTTAGAATCAGCATCTGGTCGAATGATCAGCTCCACTAACTGCAATCGGCAAATAAAATTAAAAATATATAAATACCTGCTTTCCCGACCACAGTTGAACAGGTTTTATAATTGCCGGAGGAGGAATCCGTATTTTACTTTGCTTTTTTGCACTGCAATCTATAAGAGCTGCTGCGAATCTATGTACCTGAAAACTGGTTTGAAGGAGCTGTAAAGGGGTTTACCTCGCCTTTAGGGAAAAATGTATCTTTATGAGTCATTAAATAACCACCGGTGATAAAATCCTGTAACTTATGGTTTGGCAAAACCGATACAGTATACCTGAATAGCTGCAATTAATGGTTCTCCAGATCTAGGTGTGATCAAATTGCTTTTAACCCCCATCAATAGGCTTGCTTCTGCCTTTGCTTCATATGTTTGTGGTAAATGTAAATTCATCTCATCGCCATCAAAATCAGCGTTATATGGTGTACATGCACATTCATTAAACCTAATAAAAATAAGCGAAATTCGATATGTCAAACCTAAATGTTCTTCCCGGCATAACCTTAGCTCTATGGCTCATAATTGAAATCTTATGTAGCGATGGTTGTCGATTAAATAATACAACGTCGTTGTCGTCCAAATGACGCTCAACAACATCGCCTACTCGTAGAGCAGCAGCAAGTTCATCTCTTCTACCGTATCTATAAAAAGATTGAATAAAAAATATTTAGGCTCACTTTAGTAATTTCTTAACTCCTGTTTTCTTCTCAACTAAATAATTAGCACCAGGATGAACATCGCTTCCATTTATAACCAGTTGCCTCATTTTGTTAATATTGTGATAATTAACAACTTCAGGAAAGGTCATAACTTTTGCCACATGAATAGGAACTCCAACTTGATCTATTCTCAGATTTGGATCAGGTGAAATAACCTTTACCAAGTTATATAAATCACTATGATAAGGAAATTTACCGTTCTGCCAGTAAAATCGACACGTTTTCCTAATAAATTTTGACGGAATCGTCCTTGTTTACCTTTCAATCGTTGACTAAAACCTCGAGCTGTCTAAAACATGGATTGCATCTTCTCATAAAACATTACTTTTTTAGACTGCTGCATTTCTGGAGGAAGACCCGAAAGTTCGCTGTTGATATAAAGAGCGCATTGTATCTAAAGAGAAATAAATGAGGTTTTTACGTTAATACCTGGAGGTGTTCCCATGTTACATTAATCATTTTTGACGGATTGCCATCACTTTTGTGTTTCCGCAAAACATTGTTAATCATTACTATCTCATTCAATTTCATTGTTACGTCGTCTTCAGTTGCTCCCGATTTGATTTCTGTCAAAACAAATTATAACAAAAGAACCCAACAAACCCGAAAGGACGGATGGTCGAATACATCCAGGAGGGACGGGCAATCGTGTAAGCAACAGATCATTCGGATGTTTCACTTCGCCAGCTCTGACCATTAACAAAGGTATATCCTATTGAAAACAATAAATTTGAAAATAATAAACAAACTTCGACTTTAACTGCGTTGAACAATGTTTGCACTGCAAGGGGATTTAAATTTGTGAATTTTGTTCTTTCAAGTACGCTTGATAGTTCGGCATTACTGTCTCTCGCATTTTTGAAATTAGATAGCTGTATGAAACAATATTGAAAATAGTAGCCACAAACATACCGTCTCGTCATTTAGCGGCTCAGCATGAGCAATTTTAAGAACTCCTCCAACAGCTTTCTTTACAATCCCTAGGAAAATAATTCTATTGATTTCCACGAGACTAACATACCATTTTTATAACCACATGCCTGGCATAATGTATTCTTCTTACACTGAGTTACAATTTTCTTGTGGAGACTTTTGCGTCTTAAATAATCTAAATCTGGGCTTGAAATCTGACGTCGAAACGAGTTTTTCTGTTCGTCTGTTAGAAGAATTACGGAACAGTTCTGAAAAAAATGAACTCAATCTAGTGAAAGTCTTACTTTGCATATACATTGAAGGACTTGAATAGTTAATTTGTAGAAGCCGAGATGGAAAACAGGATAATCAAGATCAATGAAACCAAAATGTCCAACACAATCAATAAAATTGGCACCACACGTTTCACAGATTTTGTCTTTAGAAAAGGGACCCTAAAAAGAAAGTAGATTGTGTCAAAAAAGACATACCAATCTTGTATCCAATACTCCATATTGTGCTCCAACCCATCTGCCTCGAGCTTCTTCATATAATTTATTATTAAAAACCGGTATGTGTGCAGCTTGTCTTATTACTTCAGCATTACCAGGAAAAAATTTTACACCTACTCTGTAAACAAATAAAAAGTAATTACATGAAACATACACTCGTCGTTCTAGCCCTGCATCTCTGAATTGCTCGGGCATCTTCTACGCAGGTATACTACCTGAAAAAAATCCTTTGATGTTTACAAAATAAAAATTGTAAAAGAAAGGGTCAAAAGAAAACGCGACGTCTGGGTGAAAATGCTGATCTATTGCGCAAACTTTCAGGCTCTTTTTCGGCGAGAAGCTGGAAATTACGCATTATGCTTGGAAAAAAAAGAAAAGATGTTTGGTCAGAGTAAGGAAGAAGCACAAAATAATAGAAAGATCAGCTAGACAAATAACCAAAACAATCAATAGAGCGGAGCAAAAAGAATAAATTTAGGAGCTGAAAAGTGAAGAAAAAGAGGGGTGGATACACATCGACAAAAACCAAAAAGGGAACAACGTTGTACGACGAAAACAAATAGGGAACGACTTGAACCGGAAAAAACCAAACCGGGAAAACACAAAATGGAAAACGTCCAATCCGGCAAAATTTTTCTGCAATGCATTTTTTTGCACACGACAACTTTTCGCTTCTTGCGAGGGGTATTTTACGTGGCTTTTTTCCGTTTTTCTTCCATGAAAATAGTATCATAAAATCAGGAAAAGCTAGTAACATATGAATTCATGCAAAAGAATGCAAAATAAGGCAGGTGTAGGCGAAAAAACCTAGTGCAGGAAAATTTTGCCGGAATGGACGTTTCCTTTTGGAGTTCGGTAAGCTGGGGCGCCCGGGCGCCCCAAATGAATTTATGACACGCGATGAATAGAAAGGACACGGTTTAGAATAATAATTTATTCGCTTGGATAAATCAACAATTTAAAAAATATCTAGAAGAATTGTTTCATTGATGGCTCCTCGTCATCGCTGTCATAATTTCCAGACCAACCATCGTCGACGCTCTTTGCCCGTTGTTCCCTTGTAGATCCGGCTAATGTCCATAGTTTTTCCTTCTTTTCGCTTGTCGACATCGATGTATCCGTCAGAATACTGTGTACTTTTCCAGCACCATTTCTTTCATCGAGCAGACGAGGGATCGAATCTCCAGATCGGCTCAACTCAATACTGTAACTGACGCAGGAGTCATCGTCCGACTCGGATCTACTGATTTTAGGCGGCAGCTGTCCAACATGGCTCCTATGGCCGAGTTTCTTGCCACTCGGTTGACACATCCTGGCTGCCCAGTGACTGGCTTCTTCTCCTTTAATTCGTATTTTTGCCTTTCTATTGGCACATGTCATCAGCTTCATTTCGACTCCTTTGGCCGTCTTTCTCATCTTCAAATCCTTCAAATTCACCAATTTATAGGTTTTGCCCAGATTCGGCTCCTTGTAAACGACGAGAATTCCACTGCCGGTAATCAGCGCCCATCGACGTTGCCATTCTCCGTTTTGGTGGCACTCCACCCATCCGGCTAGGGCTAACGGATCATCAGCTGCCAGTTGTTCCTTGGCAGGCAGTTCGACATCATCATTGCGCGGTGGACGTTGGCCAAAGCAACCCATCCAGACGCCAGACAGAATGAGAATAAGAGGAAATGACCATTTTGAGCCTGTTATCCGTCTTGTCCAGTTGAATTCCACATATTTTTTCAGGGTATACTTATCGTCTTTTCTCCTGGAAAACTTGGAAAGTTCATCGCAAAGTCCTCGAGAGGGTCTCCTTTTCCTAAAAATTGTCTCTCTGGCTAGAAATAAAACGAATTCCGAAGGCTAAACTCTGACAGACAGGCTACGTCAAATTACGGTTGCTTTCTTCAAGGAAACATCACAATTTTCTTCGAAATTTTATATTTTGTGCCTGTCTGTCTGCAGGAAGACACCCGTCACTTACAGTGTGACATCTTCTCAGAAATGATTCTAACAAATAAGAAAAGTCGATGACAATAACAATTAAATATATCCCGAGAGGGGATAAGTACAGTCTTTACTTTCTTTTGTTATCGCCTACTTGTCCCAGAATGTGTTCTGGCGTCACCATTCTTCTAATCCAAATAATAATGACTCGTTCCTCACGCGACTCATCAAATTACATCTCTTATTCCCTCATAAATAGATATTTCTTCTCAAATTATCAAGTAGAGTCTTATTCATCTCTTCCTCTTTGTGCCTTCTTTTGATCCATCGTCGAATTTGTTCTTCGTCCCAGTTTACTCGCTCGGAAATATCAAAGGGCCTCCCCCACCCTGCTAAATGTATCTTCTCTCCTCGATGTACGAAGACGATGATGAAACGTCATTCAGAATGTCCGATCTCACCTCCGAACTTTGCCAACAAGCTCATGACGTCGCCTCTTCTCTTCTCCTGAAGATCTTGATGTCCGTCAAAGTTCTTATGGGATTAGGTGGCTGTTTCTGTGTATTCCACTTGTATCGAAAAGTAGGAGTATATCCGAAAAAGGTCAAAGGACCGGTTCCAGGGTTCTTCCTTCCTACCTCACCCAAATGCCAAGGTTCTCTACTTGGCTCACGTCTACTTCGCTTTCCACTGTAGTTTCTTCTATCCAGCTCAGCATGTCTTCCAACTTATTCGGTATGTTGTTTTTCCCTTTGTAATTTCTCTTCATTCACAGTACCTCCGTGATCAGTGACGATCCATGTTTCTATGTGTTGAATGCCCGGCTGTCCTGTGCCGTCCGGCTGGTACCCGTCCTGGGTATCCATTGCCAATCCTTTAATATGTTCTCCTTCGCCATCGAAAGAGCCATCTCGTCGATATTTCCCCGTCGGTATGAGAAGGTCTCCAGTCCTATATTGGGAATAGCCCTTGTCATCCTCTCGGTAACATTCTAAACTCTACAAACGTCCAGTATTCCAGTCGACGACAGCTTTCTGTCTTCTTGTGGCCCTCTGCTATCTGCCGATCTCCGCTGATTCCTACTCGAGCACACTGACAATGCGAACTTCTCAGAATAAGGGCACATACCAGGTAATGTTGCCCCTTGTGAGGCTCAAAATCGAGTATTTTCAGTATAGTTTATATATTCCCCTGACATTGGAGAGTCTTACCATAACAATATTTGGGCTGACATATTATTTGAATGTGAAGATGAGTACGAAAAATACGACGGCGAGTGGAAGTCAACTGGGCGACAAGTATCAGGTTTGATCGGTACAGTTGTCCGTCCACAGTAATCTTCAGATTTCCGAAAATAAAAAGGTCATCCGGATCCTGTTCCCTTCCTTCCTGGTCCATTTCATCATCAATACCGTCAACTACACTTGCCTCAGTCTCTATCCTTTAATTTTCACACATTTCGACCCGATTACGTCTGCCGCCTGGAATGAAATCGTCGGTCAGGCCCAAAATTATGCCCTGCTGATGCCGTGGATACTTTTGTGGCAAGCGAAGAGAACTAACAAAGTCAACATTTTCAATGGACACGACGCAACCGCATCCCATTTCAAGCAGCTCACTCAAGCATGGTACTAATCGAGCAGTTCGGGTGAATCTGTACTAAAGTATTTGGAGAATAAATATCATTTTATACTGCGTATAATGGAACGAATATATTAGGGAAAAAAGGAGAGGTCATCCAGATCACAAAAAAAGATTACGGTAATTCATAGCCATCTTGATCTCAAATCGACTGGCAGTAACATATTGAACTATATCTCACTCTCGTCCGTTCATCATCTCCATTAGAGCATATCCAATTGTTTTGTTTTATTTCAATGAACTAGATTAACCCAGTTTTCTTGAGGAGGTTGTTCTTTTTCGACAGAGGTCTTGGGGCCAGCCAGGCAGCTACCTAGTTCACACAACCTTCTCGAACAATGACAGCATTGATCTGACAAAAGAAAAGCGAAATGACCATTTCTGACTAATCCGCTGACCTGGCTGTTCCCTGAGGAAAAGGACACCGACAAAAGTCCAGGCGCGAGTGAAAAGCCCGGTGCGCCACCGGCGGCCCGTCAGGCCGCCGGACGCCCCGGTTAGTGGGCATTGTTAGTCCTGGTTTTGTGCGACTTTCTAGGGCCCAGTGATAGCCATGACACGTACACAAGTCCGTCGGCGCGCCACCGGCCGCCCGTCAGGCGGCCGGACGCGCCGGTGCTCGCGTCTGTTAGCCTGGGCTGTAGGCAACCTTCTTGACCAATGCTTATCTTATTCTGACAAAAGAAAAGCGAAATGACCATTTTTGACTAATCTCTTTACCAGGCTGCTGTCTGAGGAAAAGGATTAATTTTGGTAAAAAAGCTGTTATCTCCGCCGTGTTACGCTCCCGACTTTTAAAAAAAATTCAGCTGAGAGACGCCGGCTGCCGGCACCTTCTGACCAAGTTTCAGCTCCTGAGCGTGAAAAACGTTGTCACACTTTTTGAAACTTCGGAGCCTCACTCCTCCTCGCTCCCTCATTCTCCCGCTACAAAAAGTACACCATCATGTAGAGCAAAAATTATCGGTTCGAATGAGCCTAGGCGCGTCACGTGAGCTTAAAAAAAAGTATCGGTTACAGATCGCATTTTTTTATAGAAAGGTGACCAGTTCAATGAACACGTGTTGAGACGTGTTTCCTGTTGAGTAGTCCGTCTTCTCCCGTGATCCCTGTCCTTCTCTCGAAATATTCCATTCTATTCAAAAGAATTGAGTAATTTTTCGGATTAGGCGGCCTCTCCCCATCTCTTTAATCCTCACGGGTTTACTACGCCCAGCTCCGACTGATTTCCGGCGATGTCCGCCATCCCCGATCAACTTTGTCTCGATGCCGCTGAGTTGGCGTCGTCCGTCTATCTACGAACCATCTATTTTATCAAGATATTGTTCAGTATCGTCGGCTCTCTTTGTGTCTTTCATCTACACAAAACAAAGGTTCACTCCCTGTCATCCAATCTGATCAACGGTTTAGAGCGCGGCATGGATTCCAAATCCGAATGCGAAGCTTCTCTACCGAGCTCATATTTATTTCACCTTCCATGTTTGTTTCTTCTTTGGTCTCGTTTACATCTACCAGATTGTCAGGTACTCCCCTCTCCTTCCTCTTTATAGTAGTTTCAGACCTGGGTCGAATGAGAATGATCCGTGTTCGTTTGTCATGAATGGCCGTCTTTCTTGTCTAATCAAGCTGATGCCCGTCTTCGCCATTCATTCACAATCTTTCAATATGTTCACTTTCGCAATTGAGAGAGCTTTGTCGACCTTCTTCCACAAAAGATACGAAAGACTTTCCAAGCCGTATCTGGGGATATTTCTCCTGGCTCTTTCGGTATTCCAGCATTTGTTGGTAGACAGACGAGTTTAGATTATGGCCGCCTTAGCCCTGGAGATATTTTGTGATATTCTGCCGACGTCGCCAGATCTCCTTGTGTCAGGGATAACCTTGCGAAATAGTGATAATAGCAGCATGTACGAGGTAGGCGGATAGACGGCGAAGCGACAGAGAGCAACTTCCAGTTTGGAACCTATTTTCCTTTGGGAATTGAACTACTGACGATTACTATCTTCGGGCTGACTTATTTTTTAAACCTGAGAAAGGCCAAAACAATGGAGAGGAACCCAACTCGACTGGGAGATAAATATCAGGCCAGTTTGGATTAGATTCAAAAAAGGAAGAGGAGATTCCAGATAGCCGAGAATATAAAGGTCATCCGGACTCTGTTTCCCTGTTTCGCTGTCCACTTCTTCCTCAATTGTTCCAGCTACAGTGGATTGTGGGCTAATACTTGGGTAAGTCCACCCCTCCCTTCTTTTTTTTAATTCGCTTTCCAGTTGCATCCCCATTTCGAAATGATCTCATCTGCCGCCTGGGTCGAGTTCTTCTCCCAGTCTCAAATGTATACAATTGCTCTGCCTTGGATTGTTTGGTGGCAGATGAAAAATTTCCGGAAGTTGAGGATTGTCGACAACAGTGAGACAGCCGCAAATAGACATTTTCAACAATTGGATCAACTATTCCATCGGAAGAAATGAACTTTGCCTGTTTTTGTTTTGAAATAAAAGGTTGGCCGGTTGTCTAGGAGAGTCATCCTAATTACTGGGTACGACAAGCAATCTCGGGGGACCTAGCCGACCACTGACGAGCTCCCAAGGGAAAGGACATCTTCTTGTTTCTTGAGGTTTTCTGGCTCCTTTCTGACGGAGATCAGAACAATCCAGACAAATTGACTCCTCCTCGTGATGACTAATTTGAATCCTTTCTTGTTACCTTTTCTGAGCACTCTCTGCACATCCTCTTTCGACTGATTAGTTGCAGATGTCCGAGTTGACTGAGCAGCTATGTATGGAAGCGGCTCTGGTGGCCGACTCTTCCAGTCTTCGAATTCTTTACGCATTGAGGATGATTTTAGGTTAGAATTGTCTAGGGTGCAATCGATTGTCAAAGGAAAACTATTATATAACTCGTTGTCATTTCAGGGGCCATTGGCTTCGTCTGTGTCTTATTTCTCTGGATTACAAAGGTAATTAGCCATCATCCATTGTCGTCGACAACCCTTTAGGGTTGTTCCTGGATTCCCAACAAAAATGCCAAGATCCTCTACCAAGCTCATATGTATTTCTCTCTTCATGTCAGCTTCTTCTTCTGTCTTATGTATGGATTCCAGTTTATCCGGTAAGATACCCTTTTCATATTTTATACATTTCTATAGGTCTCTTATCCGCAGTCCCAATCCCTGTTTTTATGTCTTCGACGCCCAGATGTCGGCGTTAATTCGAATGGCACCAGGATTGGGTATCCATCTTCAAACCTTCAACATGTTCACTTTGACAATCGAAAGGGCCATTTCCACTCTTTATCCCAGACAATACGAAAAAGTCGACAATCCTTTCTTCGGAATTGTCCTTCTTCTTCTTTCTGTATGTCCTCCGCCTTCGTCAACATCTCTTTCAGTTGATTGTCGTCGTCATCATGAACCTTGTTTGCGTCTATCTTCCCATTGCCCCTCGTTCTTATGTCAGTCTACTCACAGCCAGGAATAATTACAATGTGGCAACATATCAAGTACCAGAAACAAAGAGATACAATATTCCCTTTCAGATAATTAACAATGTGCCTCTTGTTGTGGAATTGACGACCATCGTCATCTTTGCTTGTATTTATTATGTGAACAACAGAAAGGAGGCCGTATTGAAGTTTAGCAAAGTAACTTTGGGTAACAGATATCAGGTGCCCTGTCGCTGATATTCAATTCAGCTATCTATTCAGATAGCCGAGAACCGGAAGGTCATTCGCACCTTTCTGCCATGTTTCTCTGCCCATTGTTTTCTGAATCTATTCAGTTATGGCGGTCTCAGCCTCTATTCCTTTGTAAAAATCTCTACTTGAGTCCTAAATATAATAATTTCAGTTCTTTCCTCAGTTCGACATCGTATCGGCCACAGTTTGGATAGAGATTATCTCCACGGCTCAGATCTACCCCATCGTACTCCTAGCAACCATTTACTGGCAGACGAGGAACAGGCGACAAGGAACTATTTACAGCTGTGAGCTCATCACGGATATGTATTTTAAAAAACTAAACGAACTTTTTGATCGAACCGGATAGCTACATTTTCACCTCATCAACTTGTCCGCCTCGATATAATTTATAGATGACGAGGATAAACAACTGTTTTTAAATAACACATGAGCCTCATTGATAAATACTTTACCTCAATGACGTATCCTAGTCGATGTCGAGGTTACGGTTTCATAAGAATGTGCACCCGGTGGATGTCTTTTGGTCGATGTCGAGGCTATTGTTTTTTGTGTTTCATAGGAATGTGCACAAAGTAGACCCAAAACGCATCTTTATCAATAGAAACCCGAGACGACGCCGTCTGATGGTAGTGGTTTCATAGAAAAATTCAATTTTATCTGTAAAAATTCGGGTGGACGCTGTCTGATGATGTTGTTTTCATAGAAAAATGAGTTTGAAAGATATTTATTATGAAGAAAAGCTGTTTTATAGACCCAGCAAATCGTATATCATTCCTTGCGTCTGTAGCCATTATTCTTTCTGTGCACATGATTTTGACGGTGGTCATGATATCGTGGACATCCAAGCTCGTCGATTAATCGGCCGTCTTTTCTTTGTAGAATTCTTGTTTGGATGTCTACAAACCGTGAAAAATCATAGACGGGAATAGCAAGATCAGAATAGACGTCTGAAATACGTAATGATCAACAAATCAAAAACTGTCTTACTTTCAGCCTCTCAAAGAAGGCTTGATTGCTTGCACTGAATTTTGATCTCTGTAGACGCTATTCCTGGTGGATGACGGCAGGACCGTCAGTGGCTGTGGATAGCTCGCCGAGAGGACTAGAAGTCCTTGCCACGCGGGGAAGAATTGGCCAAGAAGGAATGCGACCACTGGGGGAATTGCCTTGGAGGCCAAGGCTGAGCCGTAGAATAGAATACAGTACACAGTGTAATATAGAAGAGAGAGTTTATATTACTGGCGAGAATATAAGACAATCACTGGCATATACACTGGGGAAAGTACAGAAAGATAGCACTGGGGTGAGACGCGACCGCACGGGCCGTGTGCTGGAGCGCGACTGACTTGAATGGGGAAGGAGCGCGGGAAAAGGCCAATTGTCACTGGGGCGCGCTTACTACCGGGCGACTCCTACTGTGATGACTGGACCTCTGGTGCAGGCGGAAACACTCCCCGGGCGGCGAAACCCTGGAGCTGGCTACTGGGTTTTTAAGCGAGTAACCACCGCAATCGTCCGTTGGTGCTGGCCTGCAATGGGTATCGGTCTTAATTCCGAGCTTCCATTGCTCCCCTTCAAGTGGAGTTCACGGAGGCCACCGACTGATCTTGCTCAGTCGGCTTGCACAACGATGTGACTGGCGCGGGTTCCATTGCACTGGTAATAGTCGAGGAAAAGTCACTGGAAAGCCTGCGGTAATGCGCGGAAACTGGCGATACAACAAGAAACATTGGGACAACGTGGGCAGGGCAACTGACGTTGGGTTGTGAATGACTTGGGAACCTATAGGGAACAATTGAAAGAAAGGTCTGGCAATGCCCTAAGGCTACAACAAAAACAAACACAGAAAGAATTAAATAACGAACTGTGAAATAATCCTCGTCGAATTGTTCTGGTTTCTTCATCTTGACCTGCTTTGTTGTACTGGCACTTGAACGGCTTGGCTTGAACGTGACTGCTTCTTGATGGCTGACGTTGTTTGAGTTGGCTTTGCTTCAGGATTGACCATTGACCATTGAACAGCGACTTGTCCTCCATCTCGGCTGTTCCTCCGACACTGGGAAACTGGCAAAAAGCTTTTCAGCTTTGTTTTCGACTCGAGTTTGACGTCGAGTCGACCTGGCTAAAAGAAGTGCTGGCGAGAGAGAAGCATGGCTTCTTGAGACAAGGCGACTTCTCTGGTGACTGGCAAAAATTAAGAAAACAATTCACTGGTTAATATTTTTATCTCTGGCAACAACTAGATGAGAATGTTATGAAAAGAACAATAATATTATTATTTTTCCATAAATTCATCTGGTTGTACAACAGAGAAGAATGTTTGTGAACATTTTCTGGTTGTCGTCGAAAATCCTGGCTGTCACTGGAATGTCACTGGCACTAGCAAACTGCTGGAAGAAAGAAATGCAAAAAATAAAATAAATTAAAGAAATAAATCAAACCTTGTAAGATTTGACTCGTTCTTTGGCATTTCTTTTCGGTAAAATTCTTCCTGGCTGCTGCTGTGCCTTGATGGCATTCACTGGCAAAGGATTCTTGTGTTCCTTGAAGTCGACATCTCTCTGGCTCAGAACTTCTGGCTTCTGTGGCTGTGCCACTTCCGGTAAAACCGGTTTGTCCTGAAATTCATACAATGGCTTACCTTTTTCTTCTTCCAACTCAAATGGATAAAGATAGCTGATTGGAAATACGACTTCTTTTTTCTCTTCGCTCTTGGTGCGATTTTTCCTTGGATCGTGAAGAAGTACTCTGGCTGTTCGGATATTTCCATCGTCTTCGCTTCGGATTAGCTCAATAATCTTACCTATCTTCCATGTGGTCCGATCTTTAGTTGGATTCTGAATTGGGTAAACCTGGACAAGTTCTCCTACACGAGGTGTTCGTGCAGAGGCTCTGCCATGAGATTTCATGGCAGTCACTGGCTCTCTTGCTAATTTTGCAAGGTAAAACTTTTTCCAGAGATCTATGAGAGTATCATAAGTCTCCTTCAAAAATTCATAGTACTGGCTAAGGTGGGAAACAGAAGAACTGTTGTTGTTGTTATTTTTTCCAGTAGAAAACTGGTCCTGAAAGCACTGGTGAGTTTTAATAAATTGGCCTGGCGAAAGAAAGAAGTCATCTGTGATTTTACAGATTGGGCGCTGGTTTATTGTGTTTTCGGCTTCCGCCAACACGGCTCTAAACTGGTCTAAAGTCGGCTGGTTTTTGTCGAAGACTGCCCGAATTGCATGCTTGGTGGGCTCGACGAGTCGTTCATAAACTCCGCCGGCCCAAGGTGCATAAGCTGGGATAAACTTCCATTCAATCACTGGCACCGTGCTACCTGCATTTTCGGATAACCTAAGTAACCCGTTATGCAGAGGACTAGTTTTACTGGCTCGAACAAATGATTTCTCATTGTCGCAGAAGATTTTCGCTGGCGTACCGTGTCTGGCTGTGATTATTCGAAGAGCATTGAAGAGATCCTCCGCTCCTCGACTGGTCACTGCTTCTAAAGCGATTGCCCTGGTAAATAGACACGTAGCTAAAAGAACATAGCATTTCTCTGGATTTCCTTGGGCTTCTTTGACGTAGAACGGCCCACAATAGTCCATGCCAATGTTCTCGAACGGACGATACACATTGACACGCTCCGCTGGAAAATTAGGAAACACTGGTGTCCTGAAAGGTGCACTAATTAACTTACGACAAGTCTCGCAAGAGCGCAAGACTGCACGAACACTGGTGCGGATATCATCTGCGAAAAGTTCCTTTTTAACCTCAGCTTCCGTAGAAACTTCATTGATGTGAAGGTTTCTCTGGTGGATGTCTCTGGCAAAAATCAAAATGATTTTGTGATGCTTCGGTACGATGGCCGCTCCAAGATAGAGTTGGTCTACCTTGCAGTTGCCCATACGATTTTGCAATCGCACAATACCACTGGCATCAATGACGGTTGGCGCTGGCTTATTTTTATGAAGTGGATGATCCCTGGGAATATTTCTCTGGGCATCCAAAATACACAATTTTTTAATAAGCCTGGAGAATTGCTGTAGTTGACTAAAAGCTTCTACTTCGATCTCTGGCACTTGCAATTTCATCTCAGCATAGGTTTGCTGGAATTCCTGGAAGAAAAATTTAATCAGACCTGGCATTTGACCAATATTTTGTCGTCCCAATCTTTCAATCAAGTAGAGTGTTCTCTTGAAGACGATATTGTTCATCTGTACCATGTCTTCTACTTCTTTCCAAGGAACAAGAAACTGAAATACCTGGCTGATAAATTCTGGCGATGTCGGTTCGATTTCTCCGACAATATCAGAATAAATCTGATCTAACTCATTTGAGATCACTGGGAAAGCATGTAAAAAACGCAATTCACTGGAAAAATCATTTCGATCTTGCTCTGATAATTTTCTCAGAGAGATCTCTTCACTGGGCCATTGTGTCGTATCCAAGAGTAACCAACTGGGACCATTCCACCACAAGGAATCATTGAATTCATTGGCTTTTACGCCTCTGGTTCCTTTGTCCGCTGGATTGTCGATTGTCCTGACATACGACCAATGCACTGGGATATTCTGGGAGGTAAACTGGCTAGACATGCACTGGATCTTTTGGACTCTGGCGGCGACAAATGTCTTCATCGTCTTATTACCTAAAATCCAATTTAAGGCGATTTGACTATCTGAAAACACAAATACGTTTCGTATCGTGCAACAAGATAATTCTCTGGCAATGAAAATCGCAAGATTCAGCGCAAGCTGCAAACTCATAAGTTCTAATTTTGGGATTGTAGCCTTTGATGTTAGCGGCTTTAGCTTGGACTTGGCCATGAGTAGGTGGCACTGGGTTTGGCACTGGTAGCTGGTACGTAGATACGCCGTACAACACATTGCTGTTGTCGACGCATCACCAAAAAGTATAAGATCTCGTTGGGCACTGGGATCCATAATTGTAACAGCTCTGGGAATATTGTATTCGGCTCCTGCGACTTCTTGGATAAGTTGCCTGAATTCTTCTTGAAGCTGGCTTGTTACAATTTCATCCCACTTGGGGGCTGGATCCATCCATAACTTCTGAATGAACATTTGAAAACGTACTAGCACTGGTGTCATATAACCCATGGGGTCAAAAGTCCTGGCTACAATTCGAGCTATTGCCCTCCTGGTGAACTTCTCTGGGATGTCCGCGTAGATTGAACCAAACAGAGTGTCCTGGCAAGTATTCCACTTCATTCCTAATAATTTAGCTTGATCTTGTTGCGCTAAATCCTCTGGTGGGATATTCCTGAAACTCTCTGGGTGATTACAAACAAATTCGCGTATGTTCATAGACATCGCTGAGAAAATCTTTTTGATCACTGGGTAGGCCTGGCTCAAAGAATCTAAGTCGTCATACCCGCAGACAATATTGTCCACATATGTATTCAGACGAAGGGTTTCTTCGTGTTCTGGCTCAATTTGGAGAAGTAGATAGCGGAATGCTACCATCAACAGGAATGGTGAACTGTTGACACCAAAGGGGATCTTCGTATACTGGTATTGGATCAAATTGTCTCCCTTGGGAGGTTTCTCTGGGTCTCTTGTCCACAATATCTTGGTATATTTCCTGTGCTGGCTTTGCAAACCTATCTGATGGAAAGCCTTTTCCACGTCTGCCAACACAAGATACTTGTGAAGGCGACTACGTAGAAGTACCCCAGCAAGATTTGGAATCAAGCTAGGACCTGGGAAAAGCGCCTGGTTTAAACTAAGTTCTCCTGGCAAATGAGCACTGGCATCTAATACTAACCTCCGTTTAGTTGTCCTTGATCCTTCGTTGATTACCACTTGTAGAGGGATAAAATACCCGATCTTCGTATCTTGCTCATCTTCTGGCACTTCTTCAATCGAACCTCGCTTGATTTGGTCTTGAATTTGTTCGTGGCATTGTAACCATTCTTCCTGAGAAGCACCTGGCTTATGATACCTAGAAAAGAGCTGGGTAAGGCGCTTTAGCGCAAGAGAAAAATTTGATTTCAATTGTTTCTCTGCCTCTGGCTTAAAAGGTAACTGGACAAATAAACGGTTGTCAATGACTCTGGCGCTCTGGATTGTACTGTCAAAGACAGCTTTGTCGACTTCTTCCTCTTGTTTGCAGTCATATTGGTCACGTATTCCAACGGATGCAAGCGAAAGAAAGTCTACAATTCTCTGGTTTAAATCTTCGTCAGTAAACACTGATAAAGTGTTCGCTGGCTCTTCACTGGTGTATACCTGGCTAAATTCTGGGAAATCGCAATCTCTCCATTCGTTGAAGGATAAATCTTGATTGTCTCTGGCAGTAAGAAGCTCTGGATTCATCTGACCTGTTATTCCACTACCAATGGATAGCTTGATGAATTTTAAACCAGATGGCAAATCAATCATGCCTTGCAATATGTTAAAGAATTCCTGGTAACCGATCAAGAGATCTGGCTTCACTGGTTTACCAAAATAATCCTGGAATTCAATATTGTGTTTATGCAAATACCTTTTGTCCATCCTCGGAATACTACACGTCGGAAGCACTGGCATAAGATCACAAATGTAACAAATTGCTTGGTATTTTAGCATATTTTCTTGACTTGTTTCTTCTTCTCTGCCTAAAAAAGAATTAGCCTGGTTCACTGGTTGCCCGAAGGTGATTCTGGTGCGACTACTACTGGTTTGTTTTCCATTACCAAATCCATTGACCGTGAGAGGATTACTCAACTCCACACAGGTGGTTTGAAGTTCTCTGGCGGCACTGGAACTAATGAAATTAGTGTCTGAACCAGAATCTATAAATGCATTAAAAATATGAAACTGTCGTGTCACTGGATTTAATACATACTGGACAAATTAGATGTTGTTTGGACCGTTCTGGCGAACCTAAAACGGAGTACACGAACTGTTTTATCACTGGGAGAGAATCGAATTCACTGGAATTAGTTGAATCACTGGAGCCTGGGAAAGTATCACTGGTGTCTGGCATGCTTGTAGTCACTGGTGTTATTGCCGAGGTGGCGGATTCTGGTGCGGTTGAAAATCCTTTTTCTGGATTTCAACGCACACTGTTCTGGTATGACTTGTTGATCCACATCTTCTGCACGTCCTGGTAGACTTGCAATCCTCGGTCTTGTGTGACTGGCTAAAGCACTTCAGACACAGTTTGCATTGTTTGGCAAATGCTAATCGGAACTCAGCGCTTGGCGCTAATGGACATGCCGTGGCTCTATGATCTGGCTGCTTACAAATGAAACAACTGCCTTTCACCTGGCTATGGCTGCCTAAATTACGCTGAGAACTAACTGCGAATGTGTTTCCTGGCTCTGGTTCTTCACAACTATATTCTTCGGAATCATATGATTCTTCCCTGGCTTCCGTTCTTTCTTCTTCACTGGCTTCGTCGTCTTCATACTCTCCTTCATGAATAGCATAAGTATGGGATTTCTGAGGATCTGAAAGCCTGGTGTTACGCGAAAAAGAAGTCCTTGGATTGTAATTTCTTTGAGGATTTCTCCCTTTGAAATTGTTGCGTGCACTGGTTTGTTGTTTCTGGCTATCTCTGGGATACTCAGAGTCCTGGCTAGTCCAAAATCTAACGTCTTGTGACTCGTCAAGGTATTTGTGACGGTTTAGCCACAAAGAGACATCTGTCAAATATCCAAGAAGATCTCCTCTCCGTCCTCTGTGTTCTTCTACGAGATCTATGTCTTTGTTGATTTCCCTGGGGAATTTATCTCTCACAATAGAAACGAAGAAGGCTGAATTATAAGTACTGGGATCAACTCTCTGGATTTCAACAAGTTGCGCTCTAAGGAAAGCAACTGCTCTTTCAATTTTCTCTGGCTGGATAGATGTCACTGGGGGGAACCTGGTGATCGCTGAACCGAGCTTCGTTGCACTTTGCTCGTGCACTTGGTATTTTCCAACTAAAAGCTCGATAGCGGCTACATATCCCCGGGCGCCAGAAAGAGCTGTGCTCACTTCTTCTAAGGGCTCACCCGTCAAATGTGTTCGCAGATACTGGCCTTTAATTTGGTCCGAGAAATTTGGATTCGTATGAATGATGTGTCTAAAGGACACCCAAAAATCTCTCCATTTCCTGGGGTTTCCGTCGAATTTCGGGATCTCCAGTCTGGGAGGGCGTTCCCTGTGAATACCTTGAACTTGGTCCTGGTCAGTGATCATGAGTTCATTTCTAAGCTGTCGATCAAATTCCTGGAGTTTCGTTAGATTCACTGGATTATATTGGTCTCTGGCTAATTCCTGGTGTACATTCACTGGGTAATGTCTGTTGGCTTGCCAATTGATTGGCTGAACACCTGGAAGTCTATTAAAATTTTGGCTCTGGCAAGGTTGATACATAACTGACTGACTAAAGACAGGTCCTTGGCTACCACAATACTGCTGGCTTTGTGCAATACCTCTTGGCGGTGGGAGTATTTGTGGCCATTCTCGCTGCCTTCCAATCTGCAACCCTGCAAGGTTAGACTCGATCACTGGGTGTTCAACGTTAATCTCTGGGTGCCTGAAATTATTTTCTCGACTTACCGCAGCAAAATGCGTACGTGGAGTTGACGCTTGAGTCACTGGCACTGTATTCGCAAAGGTCACTGGTTTTTTCGCAGTAGTCACTGGATTTTCCTGGCCAAAGGTTGCAGCTGGACTATCGCCTTGATCTCCGAAGAGGGTCCCTTGAAATTCTGGTGTGTGATACACCGTCCTGGCTGTTGTCCTAGCTGTTGCTCCGTAATGGCTGGTTTGATTCGCTGGCATAATCACTGGACTAGTCACTGGTGTATTAATAACTGGCGCGCTGGCTTGTTTTTCCTGGTAGTCGATTAAATATCTATAAAACCAGTTGCCAAACGTCTTCATTTCGTAAAGAAAGGCGCTACCGCTATTAACCACCTGCTCCTGTCGCTGGATTTCTGCCGCTCGCAGTTGTACTGGAAGTGAATACAGTCCCTGGCTTTTGGTTTTTTGAGCGTTGCTAAGAACCTCTTCCATCTCATCGACCAGATGTTCTAGCGCGAGAATCACGTTTCCGTAAATCTCTTGCATGTTTAAACTGGGATGGATGTACTCTGGATCCATGCATTGATTTTTCAGCTCAAAAAACTGGCGTCTAATCCTAGAATAAGCCTGGCTAACCGTCTCAACAGTTTCCTGCTGATTCGGTAAACGACACAAATCACGAACCTGGCGACGAGTCTTGGGTCTATTATCCACTGGTACATCGTCTTCATTTTCTTCCCTAGCTCGGGCTTCGTGATTCGGTGTTTCTTCAGGCGCTTGTGCCTGGTCATCCGGCGGCGTTGCCTGGGGTTGGGTGATCGTCTGATCGCTTTCCGTCATAATACCTACAATCAATTAGTTGAAATTCACCTAAAAAAAATATAAGAATTCAAGAAAGAGAGAGTGAATATAACGAGGGAAAGAAACAAACGATTTCACTGGCTTTACGAATTGCTATTGCGAAATTTTTCAACTTCTGCAATGTTGTTTTAATCTGTGCATTTGCATTTCTGCAACCACTGGCAATTACGTAAAGTATCACTGGAAAACGAATCTCTGGTAAAGAAAAACACCATGTAATAGAAAATTAACAGCGAAAATAGAAATAGCAACCGCACGCCATGAGAAACAACGACAAAATGAATTTTGCGTTCACTTGCGCGTTTCATCAAAAACGTATGTGCAATTTGTTGCTTTCCTATCGTTTTCACTGGTTTTCTGTCATTTCCTGGCTACTCTGTTGATTTTTTATAATCAACAGTCCTGGCAAATGATTTATAAAAGTTCACTGGGTTCCAGTTGATGCTCTGGATAGCAGATCTCCCGACGGCTGGGATAGCCCTTTTCCGTTGATGCTCGGATTGCAGATCTCCCGACGGCTGGGATAGCCCTTTTCCGTTGATGCTCGGATTGCAGATCTCCCTACGGCCGGGATAGCCCTTTTTTCCAGTTGCTGCTCTGGATAGCAGATCTCCCTACGGCCGGGATAGCCCTTACCGTTTTGGCCCGGTAGCCCTGGATAAGGTTCCAGATCCCCTTCGTGTTTAGCTATAAAAACCTCTAAACAAGGTTCTTCAGTTAATTCTCCGACTGCGTCTCACGGCCTAACGTCGTTTGGGATGAGAATTTCACTGGGATGCTATCTCTGGCTCACTGGCTGGCACTGGAAATTAATTTTTGATCAGGAAATTAATTTCTGGTCACAATTAGTCGCGTAGTTTTTTCTCGTGACAAGTGTCAGCTTGATAGAATTTACCATGTATTCCTGGAAGAAAAACATCTGCACCTGCTTCGTCGGAAGACTCTGCTTCTTGCACCTGCTCTCCTTCGAAGTCTCTGCTGCTCTTCTTCTGGTTTACAAAAAAAATTAGCACGGGATCATTGGATACTTGCAGTTATCAGCTACTACTGAAATACCTAATTACCTCTGGCTAACTGGGAAATTCTATCACTGGTAGTAAGTATTATTAGCCTGGCTCCTGGCAACCTAGGATATTAATCTGGCATATGAAAAAACCACAATGATTCGAGGTTAAATGGACTGGTAAATTATAAAAGATAACCTGGCGTGCCCATAAAACTATTGTCCACTCTAATACTTGTTCCCTCAAATGCGTTAACTCGTATCGACCATATACAGGCACTGTAAAACAATAATTCTCTGAAAACACTGGTTAAAAATTATAAATTTACAAGTCACTGGTAGAAAAATAAACCTCTGGTCACTGGGCGTCCATAGGCTGATGCTCCATGTAGACCATGGGCGTCCATAGGCCGATGCACCATGTAGACGCTATTCCTGGTGGATGACGGCAGGACCGTCAGTGGCTGTGGATAGCTCGCCGAGAGGACTAGAAGTCCTTGCCACGCGGGGAAGAATTGGCCAAGAAGGAATGCGACCACTGGGGGAATTGCCTTGGAGGCCAAGGCTGAGCCGTAGAATAGAATACAGTACACAGTGTAATATAGAAGAGAGAGTTTATATTACTGGCGAGAATATAAGACAATCACTGGCATATACACTGGGGAAAGTACAGAAAGATAGCACTGGGGTGAGACGCGACCGCACGGGCCGTGTGCTGGAGCGCGACTGACTTGAATGGGGAAGGAGCGCGGGAAAAGGCCAATTGTCACTGGGGCGCGCTTACTACCGGGCGACTCCTACTGTGATGACTGGACCTCTGGTGCAGGCGGAAACAATCTCCTAAAATTACACGTACATGGATAATACCATAACCCTATACCTTCGCTGATGTCGGAACGTCGTATTTGCCACTGCATTTCAGTTCAAAATAGTTGTTCGGCGGTACATTTCTTATTCTTTTAGCTCCACGGGCAGCGCCTGACGTCCAAACAGTACCATTGTTGGTAATAGCGTCAATTTTTTCCTTTGCTTGGTTTTGTATTTGAAGTTTACTTAGCTCGCTATCTCGAACTATGAAGTTGTCAACAGCAAATGGAGGACACTGTTTAGCTACTAAAACAAATTTCCAAAATGAGCCGACAATACCTTTAATCGCGTTTTGTGCCAATGAGTCGAGAGTACCTGTATTACGGGCAGTTGAACTGATACTTGGCATTGCGCCGGCGTTAGTAAATCCTGGTTTCTTGTTCAGTTGCGTCTCTGAAATGGACGATAATGAAGAAATGAGTCGAGAGTACCTGTATTACTGGTAGTTGAACTGTTACTAGGCATTGCGCCGTCTTTAGTAGTATTAGCAGCTTAACTGGCATTAGATATTGTGCCATATTTAGCAGGTGCTGGATTCTTTTCCACTTGAGGCGCTGAAATTAAAGACAATGAAGAAATGAGTCGAGATTACCCATTTTTGCCCGAATTTTTGTCAAGTCGGTGCTCCCCGCGTCAAGAAAAAACATATTTAGAAAACACAGTCTTCACAAAAAACTACGCTTTTTTATCCAAAAATGTACCAATAACGATGCTCTTTTGAAAGCGGTAATAAATTCATCTGCAAAATATAGCACAACATTTGTGGAATTATTTCATAGTTTAGTGACACAGGTTTATCTGCCTAAGAACAATTTTTAGTAAGTTTTTCCGTCTGCCATACATATATTTTTAGCACTACGGAAGGTCACTCATGGCGTTTTCTCGCAGCGGTAATTCACCACAATAAGCATAGGTTCCGAATAATCAAAGAGGCGAAAGATGCTGGATTCCGCACAAAAATGGCTAGAAGTCATGAAGGGAGCGTAACAGTTGCCAAAAATATTCAGCCCGACAATGAACGGAAGAGAGAAGCTGCTAAGCAAATTTATCGAGAAAACAAAAAGAAAAATTCGGCTAATGATGATGAAGAGAAAGAGCGCCTTGATGAAATAGTTGATTGTATGATTTGCCCCCAGTTTTATACGCTATAAAAAGTGCCAAACGCGAAATAGCTGATGTTGAGCTCAAAAAACTGCGTGAATTATTAGACGAAGACGATTATATTTTTGATTATGACATATACTACGAATATATAATTTGATATTATGCCTAAATAAAAAAGAACCAAATGCAAACCTTGTATTGTGCTGCTTTCAAACGGCCGGCATCAACGCGTAATTTATCTTCTTTCTTCTCTCCCGATCTTCTTCTTGTCTTCTTGTTCTGAAAAAAATAATCTGCTTAATATGTATGTTAATAAATATGCTTAGAATGGATGATGGTTTTGGATTGGAGGCCCTAAAACAGGGAGAAATAATGATACAATAGGATCATAAACATCGTGACTCATCATCACTGATGATGGTTATGAGAATGCGAATTTAAATTAAAACCTCAGAATATATGAGATATTTGAACGAAAATTACTTTGGCGTCTGTAAAATACAGTTCTGTAATCTACCAGGCGGTAAATGCGGGAGAAGATGACCAAACTACGGAGAAAGGGGAGAAGGAAAGAAGAGAGGAGTTGTCGCTAACTAATTTTTATTTAGAGCCAGAACATTATATAAGCTAATGATAGGTTATCACTAAAACAGAGATAGCAGTTCATCCAGGAATTATAGGGCCAAAATTTTGGTATACTTGAATTATTATGAGGAAAAGGTCGGTCGCTTTTGGCGCCATTCGATTAGCCGTCGACGATTACCCCTTGGGCCACGTTTTCATCGACAAACTCTGGTGCTTGTAAACTCCTCTTGTAACCGTCGTTTTTTTTTTGTGAAAGCAATTCCCCTGTCCAGAGATTTAGAGGAACGAACGCCGATGTCACAGAGGCGCCTGAAGGGATGATGAAATGGAACAATTTGATCCGCTGAGCCAAATCTGGCACACAATGAAAGCATCATAATAAGACAAATAAGAAACGAACAACAAGCGATGATAGATTAAAATTTCAATAAAAAGTAAACTATTGTACAGAAAATTTTATTTCTGTACATGGGTCCGGCTGATTATCATAAACCGGCTGGAATCAGTAATGAGATTACGGCTTGAGATTGAACCGGCTTGAGACCGAAAAGTCCATGCCACCATGGATACCGTATATTTCCATGGAGATAGAAGTTCCGGGGCTACCGACGGCTTCGAAATGATATTCCTTTGATGGATCCAAGGACTTGAAAAGATCGCTTCCTGGCTTTGTCATGACTGATACCGATACTTTGTCTGTGCCGCAAACGGTGCCGCCTCCAAAGAATATTCCAATATTACAAGGAATTTCGGATCGGACTACGCGTACTTCTGCTGAGAATCAATTGACTCTTTCAACATAATAGGTTGCCAATTTGCCAGAGTGGATTACAGGGATTTGCAAGATATAATTTGACTTCTTATATTTGACATTAATCAACACGGAGTTTCCCTAAAAATATTACATAGAAATTTATAAACAGCGGCTTACCTTCTCATGCCATTCCTGCGATTCTTCAGCTCTTAGGCTTACAAACACTTCATCTGCACTTTCAATGGTCTTTGACCACTGCCTCGGTTTTTCCACATTGGCTAGAATATTTTGATGAGCCTGGTAGGTAGCTCCGGTTAATCCAGAAACCTTCAACGTTTGACGTAGCCGTGACTTCGAATTAATCAGGGGCACTGGTAAGAAATACGGTGTGTCAAATTTGAGTCCCTTTCGAACCAGCTCTTCGTAATGTGCTTTATTATCATTGTTTTTCATGTATTCCGTCACTGTGAATGCCTAAAAAATTCTTATCAGAATCTATTTGTAAAAATGTTTCCAGATTATTTTCTCGTTAGTTGGTCTTATTCCAAAAACACAGAAATTTTCGTGGCCTATAAACTGCCGTAAATTCTCTATTATAACCTCCGGGGCTTATATTTTTTCGTGACCCCTCTAAGGGTGGGGGGCTTTTATTGGTGGGAGGGCTTATATATTTCGCGACGAATTTGCCAAAAATTAGCACGAAAAAAGCATTTTTGTTTGCGAAATTTTCAGAAAATTTCGAAAAATTTTCCTAATTTTTTTGTCGTTTTTCGCCCATTTTCATAGAAAATCTTAGCAAATTCGGAATAGAAAATTGTAAATCGCTGAAATGCTTTTTGTTAACAGCCCACATGGAAGGATTTGTAGATCAATTTCTTTCTTTTTCTAGCAATTTTATAGAATTTACTTGCTGTATTCGGTCTTCTGCATTGAGGAAATCAACCCCTTTCTTAATTTGCTCGTCTCGATCTCTGCTCAAAACTTCGAACAGAATCGAGAATATAAATCAGAACGGAGCGAACTGCTCGGTGCGGTTCGAGAAACTGTTGAATCCATCCAATTCTGAATCAACCTGAGAATCCCCGATATCTCTGGTCCGATCCCAAACTTACTGGGAAAAAAGAGCTCGCATTTACAGTAGCCGGTCAATTGCATTTCAACCGGTCAGTCCACAGTTTAGTCTACCAATCGCTCCGGAGAATCACATTCTTTAGGTTGTACAACAGTCCGCAGAAACAACCCGTCTAGGGACGACGGAAAGCTTGTTGACCGGCCAAACTGTGGGTTGATCAGCTGAAATGCCATTGACCGGCTAAAATGTAAAAAAATCAAGAGAGCGACGCGCACCAAACCGCAAGTTCATGTTCAAACGCTTGGCTTGATGAAACGAAGCCAATTCAAGCGAAGCCCAAACGCTCATACCATTATAATAGATAATTTACGGTAAATAAAAAAGATCCAAATGCAAACCTTGTATTGTGCTGCTTTCAAACGGCCGGCTTCAACGCGTAATTTATCTTCTTTCTTCTCTTCCGATCTTCTTCTTGTCTTCTTGCTCTGAAAAAAATAATCTGCTTATAATAATGAGAGTAATAAGAGTAGATAAACAAGTGAAGAGATAATAAGTTATTCACAATTGATTGCATTATTTTGAAGGAATTTTCATATACATGTACTGCAATACAAGTATGTTCATAAACACTAGAATAAGCAGAGAGCACAAAAATGAAAATTAAAAAAAATAAAAAATCATTAAAACAGTAAAAAAGCAGAAAAAAACATGTTATTCAAATACCATTTTTGCTCATCGCATTGCCGAGGAATGGAATATTTGACAAGCTGCCCGCATAGTGCGCGCAGGCTTTAAAGCTGACGAAAAAACATGTTAGCTCCTTATACACCCTGTTTCATAATCTTATATCCATCCTATTTTTTGGTATAAGTAATCATCGCGTGGTTACGAGGAAAATCTGAATGTGCCATCTTGTTCGGCGTGGTCGATTACCCCGGGGACCGTTTTATCCGTGACGGTTTCAGGCACCCTCACGTCACGGGGAGGACTTTCCTGATTTTGCCCATTTTTAAGTGGTTCAAAAA
Source organism: Oscheius sp. DF5033 (assembly GCA_964036215.1). Lineage (NCBI taxonomy): Eukaryota > Metazoa > Nematoda > Chromadorea > Rhabditida > Rhabditidae > Oscheius > Oscheius sp. DF5033. Next base: position 4,272,604 of record CAXIWN010000006.1, read on the forward strand.
CTTATATCCACCCTCAAAAAATGAGGGAAAACAGGATTTTGACAGGCTCGCCGATGAGGTACATACATTTTGAGCCCGGGCGAGGAATACCAGCCAAGAAAATCGGACATTTTATAATGATTTTGTTGCCGAATGCTCGCGCTGTTGCCGAAACTTACCGTAAAGATCTTTTTGGTGTGACTATATAGGAAGCTGAAAGTTTAAAGGGGGAGCAGGGGAAGTCAGTTTGATGAAAGTATCTCTCCAAAGGTTGCAATCGAGAGGCTTGCCACTAATCCCGTCACGTTTTCGAACAAACCAAGATGAGACTCTCAAAGCCGTCTTTGTTTGCTTTGAATCTTCGGCCTAAAAAAATTAGGTTCATTTTGTTCTCCTATTTCAAGCCACCATTTGATTAATTTTTGCCACGACGATCTATGTTATCCTTGTCGCTTCTGGCTCCTCTCGTTTTGTCACAGAGATTCGGTAGGTTCTCTTATGCGGTCATCACCATTTTGAGACAATTACAGATTATCCTACCTTTTCTGAGAAAATTCTAAAGAATCAGAGCTATGATCCTCTCGTTTCCCCGTATGAATTGTCCCGTCAGTCGATGCAATTCCTCATCTCCATTCCAATGGTCATCCTCGTATCAGTGGCAGGTTGTTTTGGTAGACACCAATGTAGTGTCTTTAGGACGAAGGCAGCCAAGTAGTCACATATATTGCCGCTGTAAATGTGGTGAGTAGACGGTAGAAAGGAGAAGTCTCAATAATAGACCTGGTATGATCACCGGCTCCGATTTGATCCCGACATTTTGGGCTACGACAGAACTGTGGTCTACACTTCCCAGATATGGATACCCCTCGTCGACGGCTACAATGCGTGACTTCCAATTACATGGGGAGAAAGACACAATTCAGATTAGAGCTGAAATTCCCGGACAGCGATAACCCGAGCAACACGGCACTCGTCGACTATTCCGGCTGGGCCAGTATGCTCATAAAAGGGAAATTCGACACCATCTGCAGATGCGACATCGGTAAAGGGCGACCGATCAGGGATGACATCAGATGATTTTAGAAGCATTTCCAATGGATATCCAATTCTGTAACATGGACTTTTCCACAGGACTCTACGACACGTCACAGGCCATCCTCTACCCAGGAGGAACAACTGATCTCATACTTGTAAGCTGGGTCGACTATCGGGACAACGAATTATAGGGGACACCGGAATGGGATGTCTCGACTCCGAATGTGACAACGGGCAGGTACACGACCAGTGGAGGAAGAGAATTCTCAATGGCCAAAATCATCTTCAAACTGGTCAGGAATTCGACATTCTATGTCTATTTTCTTATTTTACCGACTTTGATCATAACGGCGACTTGTTTGTCTGCGCTTCTCCTCCCACTGGGCATCGAGGATGGCGAAAAGGCAAGTGATCTCAGTCACTCGAGGATATCCCTCCTATTAGGCAAACATCGGAATTGCGGGTCTACTTGGCCTTACATTTATGATTAGTGTAATTGTCGCCGAAGTACCACGGTCACCAAAGCTTCCTCTTATGGGTAGTCTTCACTTTTTGATCAGGTGATAGCCAGCAATTTAGGGAAGTGGCTGATAATCCAGATGTTTTACTGTATAATTGCCATGTTGTGGGATTTCCTTTTGGCATTTGTCGGACGATGGTTCACAAAAAGATCTACCAGTCCGGAGAAGTGGAAACAGCAACTGCCGACGATCCTGGCAGCCATTTCGACTTTCCTCTTCGTGGCCAGTGATATTATCCTGACGATTGTAATGTTCAATGTTCCTCCACAGCCAAATGGTCCGGGAACAGAATTTATTTGAAATAAATTTCGGGCTAAATAAAGGCTGCCAAACCCGGCAGCTGGCTTTATTTGGGCCTTTTCCGGCCCTGTCTGTTGACCCTTTTCTGACAGCCGACGGCGCTCGGATAAAAGCCATCTCCAAAGCGGGAAATCGCTCACTAGAGGCAGGATTATGTGGCCTGTTCCCCTTGGGCTCTACCTCTTCATTCCCTACGGTTTGTTGTCATCTCTGCCAGCTTTTATCTCTTCAGCCCTATCTCTTTCAGTTTTCGCCACCTACACAACTCAACCTCCTTGTTGTAGAGACCATCTGGGCTCCCCGGCCTGTGGCAGACTTCTGAAAACTAATCCAAGACTATTTGGTAGACGATGTAATACAGATGCTGAGTTCAGATTAATCCAGGTACTTGCCCTCTATGGCCCTCAAGTGGTTCTTTCAGTGTTGTTCTGCCTGTAATAAAAGTAGGCTAGCCATGGCATATGATCTCGTTGCTCGATCTCTCGTCAGTGAACAATGTTTTGACCGTTATGGCAAGCAATTCTGTTCCAGGTTGAGGTCACTTTCTCCTGTTGACCACGCCATTTCAGATATGCCAATGCGACGGATGTCTTCGAGCCACAGAAAAGGTGGTCCTGCGATGGGGAGAGTCCCCAAATAGCCTTTCGAACTTGTCGGAAAAGTTGCGGATTCTGTGATTTTAGTATAGTGAATTACACGTTGGACAGCGCCACGAGAGCATGCAAAAACAGCACGATCACATGGCGACAACGATGGGGAACCTTGACCCGAGAGAGGACGACAACGAAGGATCCTTTTGACGAACCATTTTGAGAAATTTACCGGTAATAGAGAATGAAATAAAGAATTTTAATAATGATCTCTTGACTAGAATACAATAAAAATAGCCCGTATGTAATGTTGACCATAGAAATCAGAGGAGGGAAATGATATTTCCTGAGATACGTCGGTAGGGATGGCCTTTTAGTTGAGGAGAATGTAGAAACTCCAATAAGCCACGTTAAAAATGAAGAAAATACTGGGAAAGACGACGCGACATTTCTCGTCGATTCGTTGAGCCACTCGTCGCCCACGAAGATTCCTCAGCTGTCGGGTCCAATTCAGCGCCCGTCTTGAAACTTGCAAAGTCTGAAAAAGGAAGGCGTTGACAGGCTGAGAAACGCCTTCGGGTTGGTTAGCAGCTGGCCTAGCTGTTAGTGCTCAAAGCGAAAGCAAAGCACTCACAACTCGTCTCATTCCGGATACCTGATGTCTGAGACGGGAGAGACTGGCCTTTGACCGTTTCCTCTTGAGTCGTTCTGAGCCCACGTAGTAGCTGAAACATTTTTCTCTATTAGGAGACACTCTCTAAAAGGAGGAAAATAACAAAAAGGCGGGAATCTCTATCGAAATCTGGACGTACGATAGTCATTACCTCTGAGCAGAGCTCTTTGAAATGGTGCTTACTCGACGGTCATCCCTTTAAAATTCACTGTTTATAGAGAACATGCTCCCGGGGCAAATAAACGAAGAGGACGAAACGTACCGTGCCCCGTTGGAGTTCATGTCGGTGCCGAGATTCCTCAGCCGGGGTTCGCCTTCCTCCGCTGTCATCAGATTCAACGATATGTGATTGCCGTCCCGTCTGGATGTCATCACATCCTCGTCCGTCTACAATCCTTTTTATTTGAAAAACATGGCTTTCTACCAAATCGTCGACATCTCGTCCAGCTCCGAACAACGTGGACAGCGCCGTGTCGACAATCAGCGACGGCTGTCCCTCCGACTTCAGCAGCTCTTGATTCTTGGCGTAATGACAAATTGTAAACTCGATCATCACACCAAACACAAATGCCTAGATTTCCCTAGTTTTCTGTTTAAAAAGGGGTAAGATAACCATGCAAGAGCCCATCCAAACGTCGATGGCCTTCATATAGGAGACCTCAGGCAAGGCCATTTTCACCGTGTTCGCTTGGGTTGAAATCGTCAAGAGAGTTGTGATGGAAAGGGAAACCCTCGCCGGGGCCGAGTCCACGTCCAGCCAGAAATTGAACCTGAATTTCTTAGTTCCTCATTGCTCAAATGAGGTCTCAATACCAGGAAATAACGACAATTAATGACGTCGGGACATATGTCTGCATTATGTGGTGCATCATTTCTCTCCTCACGTAGAAGATGGCCGTCATACAACTCCAGACGCCTAAATCAGATCAAGTTTGTAAGACGCAGCTGGATCAATGGATTAAATGAGTACCATTTAAATATCTAGACCAACCTGTGGCATAGGTTCCGTTACAGTATCCCGTTCGAATTGCAGTAATTTTCATATCCGGCATGGTTATGTCCGGATTGTAGTCGATGGCGAGGAAGTCCGGTTTATCCGCCCAAACGAGTCGAAGTACAGACTCGGGATAGGCATCTGAATTGACAATTGGGAGAGAGAAGACTGGATTACATGATAGAGCTCGAAGGGCGCATTCTTGTGAGTCGAGGGGATATTTCCACAAGTCCATGTTACACGAGCTGACCAGGGAGATCCTCGTGTCATACCAGACACGTCCGTCCGGGTAGACCCACACCAAGAAGTTCGGATCCGTCACGTCCTATACTCATTAATTTATCTTGAAAAATGGTCAAATTACCTGAAAAGCGGCAGAGCGGGCATTGGCGAAGTACGTGTCTGAAATGGGACAGTGTGAGGTGATCTCCTCTGGTACCTGGATGCCACATGAGGGAGAAGACACTCTTGTCCTTGACGAGGATTGGCGCTGAGTTGTCGTGTTTCAGCCGATAGTCTATCCATTCCTGAACAGATTGTTCCTCTCTTTCTCACCCGATTCTTGCCTGTTGGAAGTACATGTCGAGATGATAATCCATCGTCTGAGCACTGAAGGAGGACATGCCTTCGATGAACATGGAGAGGGAGACATTAGTGGGAATGCCTGAATACAGCCGAATCAGATGAGCGAGATTAGAAAAAGAAAGCAATTGTTTAGAGCGAGCGTGAGACTATGAAGCGTATCCCCTGACCCGAACAGAGGCATGCAGCGTGAGTATGAGTAGTAGCTAAAATAATGCAAAAAATGTGTGAGGAGAAAGAGAAGTGAGCGTTGACACACTCGTTACCTTCGCCGTGGATAGCCACATACTCTAAATAATGAGAAAATAAAGAAGAAAAAGAACACACGGAACAGATTCAACTCAACGCGCGCCATCTGTTTCCCATTAGACAGCCCCATTTGTATGTTATCTTCACACTTACCGTCGTATTGTGTCGGTGTAGCATATTTATTGTAGAATGTCTCATTGCGTAATTTGTCGAGGAAAGCCTTCGTCAGAGGAATAAAGGCAATGTCCTCGACGGCCTCCGCCACCGTCAGCAGCGAGAGCAGCAACAGCCAGCACATACGACGAGGCTGTCACCGCATTACGAGCCAATCCTGGAATGGCCAACTGAACACCGGAGACAATTTAGTCTGAGGGGGAGAGAAAATACTGGTTTTTGAACAATCAAAGTGTGAGGTGAGTATGAGTAGGAGGAAGTTAGCACGGGAAGTAACAATCATGCAAAGGGGGCGCTTCCATTTTGAGAGGCCATCCTGAACATGAAATTCAATGTCGCGTGCACAATTCTTGTTTTATGATGACTGGATCCTGTCAGATACAAGATACTCCCTTTCTTGGTTTCTTTAATGGCTCGAAGAACAGATTTCAATAAAGGAGAAGATATGGGATCATGGGGGGATAAGTAAGCAAAAGACGCCTCGGGCTAATCTCTTCTCTTCCAAAAAGAGATAGACATCAAAATCTAGACGATTTGTTTTAGTTTACTTTGGGACTAGGCCAAAAGACAACAATTAGAAGGAGGAACACGTCTGGCAGAGGGGAATTCCCTTTTTTTTGAATGGTAGAAGGAATAAAAGTCAACGGAATTAGAGAAGAAACGGCTGTTAATCGGGAGAGTACAGAGCCCTGGGGCTTGGTCGAAGGGACGCGAAGACGACGAGGACCAGATGGGAACCGAGGATAAAAAGAGCTCATAATCGGCAAGTTCAAACTACTTTTATGGGTCTGCTGAGGTATGTCGCGTCGGAATCAACTAATGCACGGCCTCTCCTCCTCTTTTTTGCCCATGTAGAGGTCGGTCGTCAAAATTCGAACGCCTCCACAATTTCACTGATTGAACACAAAAAAAGCCACGTCGCGTGCCTGGCTTCAATTCCAAAGAATGTGTTCCAGTCTAGCATAAAAGAATCCTTTCCATGGTTTTTTTGCACCTTTTGGAACAAGTCAAATGGAATAGATTTCAGGAAGAGGAAGCGGGGGATGTTCCGGGGCTAATTTTTATTGTCCTTTTGGGGAAAGAGACACAAGGATCCTCCGCACATGCATTGACAACGAGTTGACGGGGGCGAATGACCGGTTGAGTTCGGAAAGTGATTGTTATGAGAAGAGTCTCAAGAGAACCGTTAAAACCCGCAAGAATAGCTGCCCGTGATGTGTCACAAAATGTGCAAATTAGTCGTCGGGAGAGCACTCTTCGGACTAAATTTTTTACGAGGGATCTCGATTGGATAAGTGACTGAGATTGTAGCGAACATTGTGGAGAACACGCGGGCGGCATAATCAGAGAGCGGACACCTGAAATCAGACCTTGACGACGGGTTTGGGGGAATAACAACACCGGCGACAGTGGAAGAAGACGGTCGTCTAGGTGACAAAGAAAAAGGAGAAGAGCAGTAGAGTACAGGTGTGGCAGATCACGGGGTTACAATTTCTTCTTTTACGCTTATGTTGCAAAATTGGACGAGTTGAGCGAGAAAGAGAGGGAACAAGAGATGTCCGAGATAACGGAGCTGTCGGCTGACTGAACCTAGGGCGTCGAACTTTGAAAGGTGAAAGTTATGCCTGAGTGGCCAGCAGTCGTAGACAGGAAGAGAGTTATAAAATGAAGACGAAAAAAAAAGAGAGGAGTGCGGGTAATAATTATGTGTGTCTCCTCCCTCTGCTTCATCAGAGACTCATAATGAATTATACTGGAGGGACACGAGTGTCGTCCGCCGTGTCCTCTCTCTCTTTTTAGGAACCGGAGATTATTGTTCATTCGATCACGGAGGGCGGTGGATTGATGTCCAGGTGCTCCGCCAAAAAAAAGAAAAAGAAGGAATAAAAAAGGCAGATCAGAGGAGAAGGGTGAGCTTGTCCGGAGCTGATAAATTGCCCCGATCGCAATGTTATCGCAGGATTTGACATTAATCACACATCCAGGCGGTAGCCTGCCCGGGACGACATAAGGCACGCCCGCGAGGTGTGGGGTCCTAAGGACATCCTCTAGGGGTGGTCTCTTCCTCATGAAAAAAGGGGGAACCGAAAGACTAAAAAGAATCAATCAGGCGAGAGATCAAAAAGAAAGTAACGTAGTCGGGGGGTCAATTAATCAAGGCGGCATCTTCACGGCTCGCGACAGGCAAACGGAAAAAAAGAGTCCAGCTGACGGATTGCAGCAGATAGGCATATTGGAGGAGACGAAAAACAGCCAAGAACGTTTTTGGATGTCCCTGGGGAGAGGGTGACACAGAGGAACCTGAGGAATCTGACCCCTGACCAGACTAAGAGCCCTTCTCCCTCATTTAATAAGTTTTTTTCGGAGATCCAAGAACCACGGACAGCCATACATTCTAAAGGGGACCGATTGATGAAGGAGCCTCTTCACTTCCTCTTCAAAGGGCGAACTGTTTGGTTTTTGATGGGCCCGGCGGGGGCGACAATGAGTCTATTCTTAGGCAAATCCACAAAATCACATCATTATCTAGAAACGGCGATACAATTAAAGAGGTTACACCTCTTGGCAGGTGTTCCCAGGTGAGGGCGCCTTTTAACATAGGAAAAAAGGCTGTATATCCCCACAGAGGAGAATGTTGTCGACCAACACAATTCACACATATTTTAGAGACGAGTACTCGAAAAGTATGAAATATTAGATTGCGGCAAACAGAATATCCTCTAGGTAAATAGAGCCGGATTTTCATTTGTCGCGGGTCATCGGCTATTCCTTTGGAAGGAAGAAGCTCACGTGCCGAATGAGAAGTCCAAAGGAAACCTTGAAAGTATTGTCAGAAGGCGGTGGTGCATACGGACGAGAAAGAAGTCGACCGAAATAGAGACGACACAAGATGGTGGAGGAAGACACGAAAAAAAGAGGGAAGTGACGAATATTGCAACAAGGCAATACTTTATTCGAACTACGATTCCAGATTTTAGGGTAGTCCAAAAATTGCCACCATCGCGTGTCATCGACGGCATCTACTGACCTGAGAAATAGAAAAACACAATAAAGAGACCAGGTCAAAAGGCGAGTAGATCTGGGAAGATTCGAGGACCCGTCAGTTGTCTTTCGGAAAAGTTTTGATAGCAAACCCGATTAAATGGGATTTTTACGGCAACAGTTGCCTCAGGCTGTTCGTCATTCAAAAATTTCGAAGTTCTTCCTTTTCCCTAAAAGAAGACAGAAAAACTATTGTGCACGATTTCTGTAAAAAGATTTTCCGAAGAGCTATAATGTACTAGAGGGCAAGCGTCAAAGGAAATGGCCAAAACGACTCTCACGGTGATGAAATTGAGATGCTGGAGGGCAAAATGACTCTCGTGGTGGCAAATTTGGCATGCTGGAGGGCAAAATGACTCTGGTGCTGGCAAATTTGACATGCTGGAGGGCAAAATGACTCTGGTGGTGGCAAATTTGACATGCTCGAGGGCAAAATGACTCTGGTGGTGTCAAATTTGACATGCTGGAGGGCAAAATGACTCTGGTGGTGGCAAATTTGACATGCTGGAGGGCAAAATGACTCTGGTGGTGGCAAATTTGACATGCTGGAGGGCAAAATGACTCTGGTGGTGTCAAATTTGACATGCTGGAGGGCAAAATGACTCTCGTGGTGGCAAATTCGAAGATTTTCACCATGGTGGAGGGCAAAATGACTCTGGTGGTGGCAAATTTGACATGCTGGAGGGCAAAATGACTCTGGTGGTGGCAAATTTGACATGCTGGAGGGCAAAATGACTCTGGTGGTGGCAAATTTGACATGCTGGAGGGCAAAATGACTCTCGTGGTGGCAAATTCGAAGATTTTCACCATGGTGGAGGGCAAAATGACTCTGGTGGTGGCAAATTTGACATGCTGGAGGGCAAAATGACTCTGGTGGTGGCAAATTTGACATGCTGGAGGGCAAAATGACTCTGGTGGTGGCAAATTTGACATGCTGGAGGGCAAAATGACTCTGGTGGTGGCAAATTTGACATGCTGGAGGGCAAAATGACTCTGGTGTCTGCAAATTTTACATGCTGGAGGGCAAAATGACTCCGGTGGTGGCAAATTTTACATGCTGGAGGGCAAAATGACTCTGGTGGTGGCAAATTTGACAAGCTGGCGGGCAAAATGACTCTGGTGGTGGCAAATTTGACATGCTGGAGGGCAAAATGACTCTGGTGGTGGCAAATTTGACATGCTGGAGGGCAAAATGACTCTGGTGGTGGCAAATTTGACATGCTGGAGGGCAAAATGACTCTCGCGGTGTCAAATTTTACATGCTGGAGGGCAAAATGACTCTGGTGGTGGCAAATTTGACATGCTGGAGGGCAAAATGACTCTGGTGGTGGCAAATTTGACATGCTGGAGGGCAAAATGACTCTGGTGTCTGCAAATTTTACATGCTGGAGGGCAAAATGACTCCGGTGGTGGCAAATTTTACATGCTGGAGGGCAAAATGACTCTGGTGGTGGCAAATTTGACATGCTGGAGGGCAAAATGACTCTGGTGGTGGCAAATTTGACATGCTGGAGGGCAAAATGACTCTCGTGGTGGCAAATTCGAAGATTTTCACCATGGTGGAGGGCAAAATGACTCTGGTGGTGGCAAATTTGACATGCTGGAGGGCAAAATGACTCTGGTGGTGGCAAATTTGACATGCTGGAGGGCAAAATGACTCTCGTGGTGGCAAATTCGAAGATTTTCACCATGGTGGAGGGCAAAATGACCCTGGTGGTGGCAAATTTGACATGCTGGAGGGCAAAATGACTCTGGTGTCTGCAAATTTTACATGCTGGAGGGCAAAATGACTCCGGTGGTGGCAAATTTTACATGCTGGAGGGCAAAATGACTCTGGTGGTGGCAAATTTGACAAGCTGGCGGGCAAAATGACTCTGGTGGTGGCAAATTTGACATGCTGGAGGGCAAAATGACTCTGGTGGTGGCAAATTTGACATGCTGGAGGGCAAAATGACTCTGGTGGTGTCAAATTTGACATGCTGGAGGGCAAAATGACTCTGGTGGTGGCAAATTTGACATGCTGGAGGGCAAAATGACTCTCGTGGTGGCAAATTCGAAGATTTTCACCATGGTGGAGGGCAAAATGACTCTGGTGGTGGCAAATTTGACATGCTGGAGGGCAAAATGACTCTGGTGGTGGCAAATTTGACATGCTGGAGGGCAAAATGACTCTGGTGGTGGCAAATTTGACATGCTGGAGGGCAAAATGACTCTGGTGGTGGCAAATTTGACAAGCTGGAGGGCAAAATGACTCTGGTGGTGGCAAATTTGACATGCTGGAGGGCAAAATGACTCTGGTGTCTGCAAATTTTACATGCTGGAGGGCAAAATGACTCCGGTGGTGGCAAATTTGACATGCTGGAGGGCAAAATGACTCTGGTGGTGGCAAATTTTACATGCTGGAGGGCAAAATGACTCTGGTGGTGGCAAATTTGACGTGCTGGAGGGCAAAATGACTCTGGTGGTGGCAAATTTTACATGCTGGAGGGCAAAATGACTCTGGTGGTGGCAAATTTGTCATGCTGGAGGGCAAAATGACTCTGGTGGTGGCAAATTTGACATGCTGGAGGGCAAAATGACTCTGGTGGTGGCAAATTTGACATGCTGGAGGGCAAAATGACTCTGGTGGTGGCAAATTCGAAGATTTTCACCATGGTGGAGGGCAAAATGACTCTGGTGGTGGCAAATTTGACATGCTGGAGGGCAAAATGACTCTGGTGGTGGCGAATTCGAAGATTTTCACCATGGTGGAGGGCAAAATGACTCTGGTGGTGGCAAATTTGACATGCTGGAGGGCAAAATGACTCTGGTGGTGGCAAATTTGACATGCTGGAGGGCAAAATGACTCTGGTGGTGGCAAATTCGAAGATTTTCACCATGGTGGAGGGCAAAATGACTCTGGTGGTGGCAAATTTGACATGCTGGAGGGCAAAATGACTCTGGTGGTGGCAAATTTGACATGCTGGAGGGCAAAATGACTCTGGTGGTGGCAAATTTGACATGCTGGAGGGCAAAATGACTCTGGTGGTGGCAAATTTGACATGCTTGAGGGCAAAATGACTCAGGTGGTGGCAAATTTGACATGCTGGAGGGCAAAATGACCCTGGTGGTGGCAAATTCGAAGATTTTCACCATGCTGGAAGGCAAAATGACTCTGGTGGTGGCAATTTCGAAGATTTTCACCATGGTGGAGGGCAAAATGACTCTGGTGGTGGCAAATTTGACATGCTGAAGGGCAAAATGACTCTGGTGGTGGCAAATTTGACATGCTGGAGGGCAAAATGACTCTGGTGGTGGCAAATTTGACATGCTGGAGGGCAAAATGACTCTGGTGGTGGCAAATTTGACATGCTGGAGGGCAAAATGACTCTGGTGGTGGCAAATTTGACATGCTGGAGGGCAAAATGACTCTGGTGGTGGCAATTTTGACATGCTGGAGGGCAAAATGACTCAGGTGGTGGCAAATTTGACATGCTGGAGGGCAAAATGACTCTGGTGGTGTCAAATTCGAAGATTTTCACCATGGAGGAGGGCAAAATGACTCTGGTGGTGGCAATTTCGAAGATTTTCACCATGGTGGAGGGCAAAATGACTCTGGTGGTGGCAAATTTGACATGCTGGAGGGCAAAATGACTCTGGTGGTGGCAAATTTGACATGCTGGAGGGCAAAATGACTCTGGTGGTGGCAAATTTGACATGCTGGAGGGCAAAATGACTCTGGTGGTGGCAAATTTGACATGCTGGAGGGCAAAATGACTCTGGTGGTGGCAAATTTGACATGCTGGAGGGCAAAATGACTCTGGTGGTGGCAAATTTGACATGCTGGAGGGCAAAATGACTCTGGTGGTGTCAAATTCGAAGATTTTCACCATGGTGGAGGGCAAAATGACTCTGGTGGTGGCAAATTTGACATGCTGGAGGGCAAAATGACTCTGGTGGTGGCAAATTTGACATGCTGGAGGGCAAAATGACTCTGGTGGTGGCAAATTCGAAGATTTTCACCATGGTGGAGGGCAAAATGACTCTGGTGGTGGCAAATTTGACATGCTGGAGGGCAAAATGACTCTGGTGGTGGCAAATTCGAAGATTTTCACCATGGTGGAGGGCAAAATGACTCTGGTGGTGGCAAATTTGACATGCTGGAGGGCAAAATGACTCTGGTGGTAGCAAATTCGAAGATTTTCACCATGGTGGAGGGCAAAATGACTCTGGTGGTGGCAAATTTGACATGCTGGAGGGCAAAATGACTCTGGTGGTGGCAAATTTGACATGCTGGAGGGCAAAATGACTCTGGTGGTGGCAAATTTGACATGCTGGAGGGCAAAATGACTCTGGTGGTGTCAAATTCGAAGATTTTCACCATGGTGTAGGGCAAAATGACTCTGGTGGTGGCAAATTTGACATGCTGGAGGGCAAAATGACTCTGGTGGTGGCAAATTTGACATGCTGGAGGGCAAAATGACTCTGGTGGTGGCAAATTTGACATGCTGGAGGGCAAAATGACTCAGGTGGTGGCAAATTTGACATGCTGGAGGGCAAAATGACTCTAGTGGTGTCAAATTCGAAGATTTTCACCATGGTGGAGGGCAAAATGACTCTGGTGGTGGCAAATTTGACATGCTGGAGGGCAAAATGACTCTGGTGGTGGCAAATTTGACATGCTGGAGGGCAAAATGACTCTGGTGGTGGCAAATTTGACATGCTGGAGGGCAAAATGACCCTGGTGGTGGCAAATTCGAAGATTTTCACCATGCTGGAAGGCAAAATGACTCTGGTGGTGGCAATTTCGAAGATTTTCACCATGGTGGAGGGCAAAATGACTCTGGTGGTGGCAAATTTGACATGCTGGAGGGCAAAATGACTCTGGTGGTGGCAAATTTGACATGCTGGAGGGCAAAATGACTCTGGTGGTGGCAAATTTGACATGCTGGAGGGCAAAATGACTCTGGTGGTGGCAAATTTGACATGCTGGAGGGCAAAATGACTCTGGTGGTGGCAAATTTGACATGCTGGAGGGCAAAATGACTCAGGTGGTGGCAAATTTGACATGCTGGAGGGCAAAATGACTCTGGTGGTGGCAAATTTGACATGCTGGAGGGCAAAATGACTCTGGTGGTGGCAAATTTGACATGCTGGAGGGCAAAATGACTCTGGTGGTGGCAAATTTGACATGCTGGAGGGCAAAATGACTCTGGTGGTGGCAAATTTGACATGCTGGAGGGCAAAATGACTCTGGTGGTGTCAAATTCGAAGATTTTCACCATGGTGGAGGGCAAAATGACTCTGGTGGTGGCAAATTTGACATGCTGGAGGGCAAAATGACTCTGGTGGTGGCAAATTTGACATGCTGGAGGGCAAAATGACTCTGGTGGTGGCAAATTCGAAGATTTTCACCATGGTGGAGGGCAAAATGACTCTGGTGGTGGCAAATTTGACATGCTGGAGGGCAAAATGACTCTGGTGGTGGCAAATTCGAAGATTTTCACCATGGTGGAGGGCAAAATGACTCTGGTGGTGGCAAATTTGACATGCTGGAGGGCAAAATGACTCTGGTGGTAGCAAATTCGAAGATTTTCACCATGGTGGAGGGCAAAATGACTCTGGTGGTGGCAAATTTGACATGCTGGAGGGCAAAATGACTCTGGTGGTGGCAAATTTGACATGCTGGAGGGCAAAATGACTCTGGTGGTGGCAAATTTGACATGCTGGAGGGCAAAATGACTCTGGTGGTGTCAAATTCGAAGATTTTCACCATGGTGTAGGGCAAAATGACTCTGGTGGTGGCAAATTTGACATGCTGGAGGGCAAAATGACTCTGGTGGTGGCAAATTTGACATGCTGGAGGGCAAAATGACTCTGGTGGTGGCAAATTTGACATGCTGGAGGGCAAAATGACTCAGGTGGTGGCAAATTTGACATGCTGGAGGGCAAAATGACTCTAGTGGTGTCAAATTCGAAGATTTTCACCATGGTGGAGGGCAAAATGACTCTGGTGGTGGCAAATTTGACATGCTGGAGGGCAAAATGACTCTGGTGGTGGCAAATTTGACATGCTGGAGGGCAAAATGACTCTGGTGGTGGCAAATTTGACATGCTGGAGGGCAAAATGACCCTGGTGGTGGCAAATTCGAAGATTTTCACCATGGTGGAGGGCAAAATGACTCTGGTGGTGGCAATTTCGAAGATTTTCACCATGGTGGAGGGCAAAATGACTCTGGTGGTGGCAAATTTGACATGCTGGAGGGCAAAATGACTCAGGTGGTGGCAAATTTGACATGCTGGAGGGCAAAATGACTCTGGTGGTGGCAAATTTGACATGCTGGAGGGCAAAATGACTCTGGTGGTGGCAAATTCGAAGATTTTCACCATGGTGGAGGGCAAAATGACTCTGGTGGTGGCAAATTTGACATGCTGGAGGGCAAAATGACTCAGGTGGTGGCAAATTTGACATGCTGGGGGGCAAAATGACTCTGGTGGTGGCAAATTTGACATGCTGGAGGGCAAAATGACTCTGGTGGTGGCAAATTTGACATGCTGGAGGGCAAAATGACTCTGGTGGTGGCAAATTCGAAGATTTTCACCATAGTGGAGGGCAAAATGACTCTGGTGCTGGCAAATTTGACATGCTGGAGGGCAAAATGACTCTGGTGGTGGCAAATTTGACATGCTGGAGGGCAAAATGACTCTGGTGGTGGCAAATTTGACATGCTGGAGGGCAAAATGACTCTGGTGGTGGCAAATTTGACATGCTGGAGGGCAAAATGACTCAGGTGGTGGCAAATTTGACATGCTGGAGGGCAAAATGACTCTAGTGGTGTCAAATTCGAAGATTTTCACCATGGTGGAGGGCAAAATGACTCTGGTGGTGGCAAATTTGACATGCTGGAGGGCAAAATGACTCTGGTGGTGGCAAATTTGACATGCTGGAGGGCAAAATGACTCTGGTGGTGGCAAATTTGACATGCTGGAGGGCAAAATGACCCTGGTGGTGGCAAATTCGAAGATTTTCACCATGGTGGAGGGCAAAATGACTCTGGTGGTGGCAAATTTGACATGCTGGAGGGCAAAATGACTCTGGTGGTGGCAAATTTGACATGCTGGAGGGCAAAATGACTCTGGTGGTGGCAAATTTGACATGCTGGAGGGCAAAATGACTCTGGTGGTGGCAAATTCGAAGATTTTCACCATGGTGGAGGGCAAAATGACTCTGGTGGTGGCAAATTTGACATGCTGGGGGGCAAAATGACTCTGGTGGTGGCAAATTTGACATGCTGGAGGGCAAAATGACTCTGGTGGTGGCAAATTTGACATGCTGGGGGGCAAAATGACTCTGGTGGTGGCAAATTTGACATGCTGGGGGGCAAAATGACTCTGGTGGTGGCAAATTTGACATGCTGGGGGGCAAAATGACTCTGGTGGTGGCAAATTTGACATGCTGGAGGGCAAAATGACTCTGGTGGTGGCAAATTTGACATGCTGGAGGGCAAAATGACTCTGGTGGTGGCAAATTTGACA
Organism: Oscheius sp. DF5033; assembly: GCA_964036215.1. Lineage (NCBI taxonomy): Eukaryota > Metazoa > Nematoda > Chromadorea > Rhabditida > Rhabditidae > Oscheius > Oscheius sp. DF5033. The sequence continues at coordinate 4,288,258 of CAXIWN010000006.1, forward strand.
TGCTGGAGGGCAAAATGACTCTGGTGCTGGCAAATTTGACATGCTGGAGGGCAAAATGACTCTGGTGGTGGCAAATTTGACATGCTGGAGGGCAAAATGACTCTGGTGCTGGCAAATTTGACATGCTGGAGGGCAAAATGACTCTGGTGGTGGCAAATTTGACATGCTGGAGGGCAAAATGACTCTGGTGGCGGCAAATTTGACATGCTGGAGGGCAAAATGACTCTGGTGGTGTCAAATTCGAAGATTTTCACCATGGTGGAGGGCAAAATGACTCTGGTGGTGTCAAATTTGACATGCTGGAGGGCAAAATGACTCTGGTGGTGTCAAATTTGACATGCTGGAGGGCAAAATGACTCTGGTGGTGTCAAATTTGACATGCTGGAGGGCAAAATGACTCTGGTGGTGGCAAATTTGACATGCTGGAGGGCAAAATGACTCTGGTGGTGGCAAATTTGACATGCTGGAGGGCAAAATGACTCTGGTGGTGGCAAATTCGAAGATTTTCACCATAGTGGAGGGCAAAATGACTCTGGTGCTGGCAAATTTGACATGCTGGAGGGCAAAATGACTCTGGTGGTGGCAAATTTGACATGCTGGAGGGCAAAATGACTCTGGTGGTGGCAAATTTGACATGCTGGAGGGCAAAATGACTCTGGTGGTGGCAAATTTGACATGCTGGAGGGCAAAATGACTCTGGTGGTGGCAAATTTGACATGCTGGAGGGCAAAATGACTCAGGTGGTGGCAAATTTGACATGCTGGAGGGCAAAATGACTCTAGTGGTGTCAAATTCGAAGATTTTCACCATGGTGGAGGGCAAAATGACTCTGGTGGTGGCAAATTTGACATGCTGGAGGGCAAAATGACTCTGGTGGTGGCAAATTTGACATGCTGGAGGGCAAAATGACTCTGGTGGTGGCAAATTTGACATGCTGGAGGGCAAAATGACCCTGGTGGTGGCAAATTCGAAGATTTTCACCATGGTGGAGGGCAAAATGACTCTGGTGGTGGCAAATTTGACATGCTGGAGGGCAAAATGACTCAGGTGGTGGCAAATTTGACATGCTGGAGGGCAAAATGACTCTGGTGGTGGCAAATTTGACATGCTGGAGGGCAAAATGACTCTGGTGGTGGCAAATTTGACATGCTGGAGGGCAAAATGACTCTGGTGGTGGCAAATTTGACATGCTGGAGGGCAAAATGACTCTGGTGGTGGCAAATTCGAAGATTTTCACCATGGTGGAGGGCAAAATGACTCTGGTGCTGGCAAATTTGACATGCTGGAGGGCAAAATGACTCTGGTGGTGGCAAATTTGACATGCTGGAGGGCAAAATGACTCTGGTGCTGGCAAATTTGACATGCTGGAGGGCAAAATGACTCTGGTGGTGGCAAATTTGACATGCTGGAGGGCAAAATGACTCTGGTGGTGTCAAATTTGACATGCTGGAGGGCAAAATGACTCTGGTGGTGGCAAATTTGACATGCTGGAGGGCAAAATGACTCTGGTGGTGGCAAATTTGACATGCTGGAGGGCAAAATGACTCTGGTGGTGGCAAATTTGACATACTGGAGGGCAAAATGACTCTGGTGGTGTCAAATTTGACATGCTGGAGGGCAAAATGACTCTGGTGGTGGCAAATTTGACATGCTGGAGGGCAAAATGACTCTGGTGGTGGCAAGTTTGACATGCTGGAGGGCAAAATGACTCTGGTGGAGGCAATTTTGACATGCTGGAGGGCAAAATGACTCTGGTGGTGGCAAATTTGACATGCTGGAGGGCAAAATGACTCTGGTGGTGTCAAATTTGACATGCTGGAGGGCAAAATGACTCTGGTGGTGTCAAATTCGAAGATTTTCACCATGGTGGAGGGCAAAATGACTCTGGTGCTGGCAAATTTGACATGCTGGAGGGCAAAATGACTCTGGTGGTGGCAAATTTGACATGCTGGAGGGCAAAATGACTCTGGTGGTGGCAAATTTGACATGCTGGAGGGCAAAATGACTCTGGTGGTGGCAAATTTGACATGCTGGAGGGCAAAATGACTCTGGTGGTGTCAAATTTGACATGCTGGAGGGCAAAATGACTCTGGTGGTGTCAAATTCGAAGATTTTCACCATGGTGGAGGGCAAAATGACTCTGGTGGTGTCAAATTTGACATGCTGGAGGGCAAAATGACTCTGGTGGTGTCAAATTTGACATGCTGGAGGGCAAAATGACTCAGGTGGTGGCAAATTTGACATGCTGGAGGGCAAAATGACTCTGGTGGTGGCAAATTTGACATGCTGGAGGGCAAAATGACTCTGGTGGTGGCAAATTCGAAGATTTTCACCATGGTGGAGGGCAAAATGACTCTGGGAGTGGCAAATTTGACATGCTGGAGGGCAAAATGACTCAGGTGGTGGCAAATTTGACATGCTGGGGGGCAAAATGACTCTGGTGGTGGCAAATTTGACATGCTGGAGGGCAAAATGACTCTGGTGGTGGCAAATTTGACATGCTGGAGGGCAAAATGACTCTGGTGGTGGCAAATTCGAAGATTTTCACCATGGTGGAGGGCAAAATGACTCTGGTGCTGGCAAATTTGACATGCTGGAGGGCAAAATGACTCTGGTGGTGGCAAATTTGGCATGCTGGAGGGCAAAATGACTCTGGTGCTGGCAAATTTGACATGCTGGAGGGCAAAATGACTCTGGTGGTGGCAAATTTGACATACTGGAGGGCAAAATGACTCTGGTGGTGGCAAATTTGACATGCTGGAGGGCAAAATGACTCTGGTGGTGTCAAATTTGACATGCTGGAGGGCAAAATGACTCTGGTGGTGGCAAATTTGACATGCTGGAGGGCAAAATGACTCTGGTGGTGGCAAATTTGACATGCTGGAGGGCAAAATGACTCTGGTGGTGGCAAATTTGACATACTGGAGGGCAAAATGACTCTGGTGGTGGCAAATTTGACATGCTGGAGGGCAAAATGACTCTGGTGGTGGCAAATTTGACATACTGGAGGGCAAAATGACTCTGGTGGTGTCAAATTTGACATGCTGGAGGGCAAAATGACTCTGGTGGTGTCAAATTTGACATGCTGGAGGGCAAAATGACTCTGGTGGTGGTAAATTTGACATGCTGGAGGGCAAAATGACTCTGGTGGTGGCAAATTTGACATGCTGGAGGGCAAAATGACTCTGGTGGTGTCAAATTTGACATGCTGGAGGGCAAAATGACTCTGGTGGTGTCAAATTTGACATGCTGGAGGGCAAAATGACTCTGGTGGTGGTAAATTTGACATGCTGGAGAGCAAAATAACTCTGGTGGTGGCAAATTTGACATGCTGGAGGGCAAAATGACTCTGGTGGTGGCAAATTTGACATGCTGGAGGGCAAAATGACTCTGGTGGTGTCAAATTTGACATGCTGGAGGGCAAAATGACTCTGGTGGTGTCAAATTTGACATGCTGGAGAGCAAAATAACTCTGGTGGTGGCAAATTTGACATGCTGGAGGGCAAAATGACTCTGGTGGTGGCAAATTTGACATGCTGGAGGGCAAAATGACTCTGGTGGTGGCAAATTTGACATGCTGGAGGGCAAAATGACTCTGGTGGTGTCAAATTTGACATGCTGGAGGGCAAAATGACTCTGGTGGTGTCAAATTTGACATGCTGGAGGGCAAAATGACTCTGGTGGTGGTAAATTTGACATGCTGGAGAGCAAAATAACTCTGGTGGTGGCAAATTTGACATGCTGGAGGGCAAAATGACTCTGGTGGTGGCAAATTTGACATGCTGGAGGGCAAAATGACTCTGGTGGTGGCAAATTTGACATGCTGGAGGACAAAATGACTCTGGTGGAGGCAAATTTGACATGCTGGAGGGCAAAATGACTCTGGTGGTGGCAAATTTGACATGCTGGAGGGCAAAATGACTCTGGTGGAGGCAAATTTGACATGCTGGAGGGCAAAATGACTCTGGTGGTGTCAAATTTGACATGCTGGAGGACAAAATGACTCTGGTGGAGGCAAATTTGACATGCTGGAGGGCAAAATGACTCTGGTGGTGTCAAATTTGACATGCTGGAGGGCAAAATGACTCTGGTGGTGTCAAATTCGAAGATTTTCACCATGGTGGAGGGCAAAATGACTCTGGTGGTGTCAAATTTGACATGCTGGAGGGCAAAATGACTCTGGTGGTGTCAAATTTGACATGCTGGAGGGCAAAATGACTCTGGTGGAGGCAAATTCGAAGATTTTCACCATGGTGGAGGGCAAAATGACTCTGGTGGTGTCAAATTTGACATGCTGGGGGGCAAAATGACTCTAGTGGTGTCAAATTTGACATGCTGGAGGGCAAAATGACTCTGGTGGTGTCAAATTCGAAGATTTTCACCATGGTGGAGGGCAAAATGACTCTGGTGGTGTCAAATTTGACATGCTGGAGGGCAAAATGACTCTGGTGGTGTCAAATTCGAAGATTTTCACCATGGTGGAGGGCAAAATGACTCTGGTGGTGTCAAATTTGACATGCTGGAGGGCAAAATGACTCTGGTGGAGGCAAATTTGACATGCTGGAGGGCAAAATGACTCTGGTGGTGTCAAATTTGACATGCTGGAGGGCAAAATGACTCTCGTGGTGGCAAATTCGAAGATTTTCACCATGGTGGAGGGCAAAATGACTCTGGTGTGTCAAATTTGACATGCTGGAGGGCAAAATGACTCTGGTGGTGTCAAATTTGACATGCTGGAGGGCAAAATGACTCTGGTGGTGGCAAATTTGACATGCTGGAGGGCAAAATGACTCTGGTGGTGTCAAATTTGACATGCTGGAGGACAAAATGACTCTGGTGGAGGCAAATTTGACATGCTGGAGGGCAAAATGACTCTGGTGGAGGCAAATTTGACATGCTGGAGGGCAAAATGACTCTGGTGGTGTCAAATTTGACATGCTGGAGGGCAAAATGACTCTGGTGGAGGCAAATTCGAAGATTTTCACCATGGTGGAGGGCAAAATGACTCTGGTGGTGTCAAATTTGACATGCTGGGGGGCAAAATGACTCTAGTGGTGTCAAATTTGACATGCTGGAGGGCAAAATGACTCTGGTGGTGGCAAATTTGACATGCTGGAGGGCAAAATGACTCTGGTGGTGTCAAATTTGACATGCTGGAGGACAAAATGACTCTGGTGGAGGCAAATTTGACATGCTGGAGGGCAAAATGACTCTGGTGGAGGCAAATTTGACATGCTGGAGGGCAAAATGACTCTGGTGGTGTCAAATTTGACATGCTGGAGGGCAAAATGACTCTGGTGGAGGCAAATTCGAAGATTTTCACCATGGTGGAGGGCAAAATGACTCTGGTGGTGTCAAATTTGACATGCTGGGGGGCAAAATGACTCTAGTGGTGTCAAATTTGACATGCTGGAGGGCAAAATGACTCTGGTGGTGGCAAATTTGACATGCTGGAGGGCAAAATGACTCTGGTGGTGTCAAATTCGAAGATTTTCACCATGGTGGAGGGCAAAATGACTCTGGTGGTGTCAAATTTGACATGCTGGAGGGCAAAATGACTCTGGTGGTGTCAAATTTGACATGCTGGAGGGCAAAATGACTCTGGTGGTGGCAAATTTGACATGCTGGAGGGCAAAATGACTCTGGTGGTGGCAAATTTGACATGCTGGAGGGCAAAATGACTCAGGTGGTGGCAAATTTGACATGCTGGAGGGCAAAATGACTCTGGTGGTGTCAAATTTGACATGCTGGGGGGCAAAATGACTCTAGTGGTGTCAAATTTGACATGCTGGAGGGCAAAATGACTCTGGTGGTGGCAAATTTGACATGCTGGAGGGCAAAATGACTCTGGTGGTGTCAAATTCGAAGATTTTCACCATGGTGGAGGGCAAAATGACTCTGGTGGTGTCAAATTTGACATGCTGGAGGGCAAAATGACTCTGGTGGTGTCAAATTTGACATGCTGGAGGGCAAAATGACTCTGGTGGTGGCAAATTTGACATGCTGGAGGGCAAAATGACTCTGGTGGTGTCAAATTCGAAGATTTTCACCATGGTGGAGGGCAAAATGACTCTGGTGGTGGCAAATTTGACATGCTGGAGGGCAAAATGACTCTGGTGGCGGCAAATTTGACATGCTGGAGGGCAAAATGACTCTGGTGGTGTCAAATTCGAAGATTTTCACCATGGTGGAGGGCAAAATGACTCTGGTGGTGTCAAATTTGACATGCTGGAGGGCAAAATGACTCTGGTGGAGGCAAATTTGACATGCTGGAGGGCAAAATGACTCTGGTGGTGTCAAATTTGACATGCTGGAGGGCAAAATGACTCTCGTGGTGGCAAATTCGAAGATTTTCACCATGGTGGAGGGCAAAATGACTCTGGTGTGTCAAATTTGACATGCTGGAGGGCAAAATGACTCTGGTGGTGTCAAATTTGACATGCTGGAGGGCAAAATGACTCTGGTGGTGGCAAATTTGACATGCTGGAGGGCAAAATGACTCTGGTGGTGTCAAATTTGACATGCTGGAGGACAAAATGACTCTGGTGGAGGCAAATTTGACATGCTGGAGGGCAAAATGACTCTGGTGGAGGCAAATTTGACATGCTGGAGGGCAAAATGACTCTGGTGGTGTCAAATTTGACATGCTGGAGGGCAAAATGACTCTGGTGGTGTCAAATTCGAAGATTTTCACCATGGTGGAGGGCAAAATGACTCTGGTGGTGTCAAATTTGACATGCTGGAGGGCAAAATGACTCTGGTGGTGTCAAATTTGACATGCTGGAGGGCAAAATGACTCTGGTGGAGGCAAATTTGACATGCTGGAGGGCAAAATGACTCTGGTGGTGTCAAATTTGACATGCTGGAGGGCAAAATGACTCTGGTGGTGTCAAATTTGACATGCTGGAGGGCAAAATGACTCTGGTGGTGTCAAATTCGAAGATTTTCACCATGGTGGAGGGCAAAATGACTCTGGTGGTGTCAAATTTGACATGCTGGAGGGCAAAATGACTCTGGTGGTGGCAAATTTGACATGCTGGAGGGCAAAATGACTCTCGTGGTGGCAAATTCGAAGATTTTCACCATGGTGGAGGGCAAAATGACTCTGGTGTGTCAAATTTGACATGCTGGAGGGCAAAATGACTCTGGTGGTGTCAAATTTGACATGCTGGAGGGCAAAATGACTCTGGTGGTGGCAAATTTGACATGCTGGAGGGCAAAATGACTCTGGTGGTGTCAAATTTGACATGCTGGAGGACAAAATGACTCTGGTGGAGGCAAATTTGACATGCTGGAGGGCAAAATGACTCTGGTGGAGGCAAATTTGACATGCTGGAGGGCAAAATGACTCTGGTGGTGTCAAATTTGACATGCTGGAGGGCAAAATGACTCTGGTGGTGTCAAATTCGAAGATTTTCACCATGGTGGAGGGCAAAATGACTCTGGTGGTGTCAAATTTGACATGCTGGAGGGCAAAATGACTCTGGTGGTGTCAAATTTGACATGCTGGAGGGCAAAATGACTCTGGTGGAGGCAAATTTGACATGCTGGAGGGCAAAATGACTCTGGTGGTGTCAAATTTGACATGCTGGAGGGCAAAATGACTCTGGTGGTGTCAAATTTGACATGCTGGAGGGCAAAATGACTCTGGTGGTGTCAAATTCGAAGATTTTCACCATGGTGGAGGGCAAAATGACTCTGGTGGTGTCAAATTTGACATGCTGGAGGGCAAAATGACTCTGGTGGTGGCAAATTTGACATGCTGGAGGGCAAAATGACTCTGGTGGTGTCAAATTCGAAGATTTTCACCATGGTGGAGGGCAAAATGACTCTGGTGGTGTCAAATTTGACATGCTGGAGGGCAAAATGACTCTAGTGGTGTCAAATTTGACATGCTGGAGGGCAAAATGACTCTGGTGGTGGCAAATTTGACATGCTGGAGGGCAAAATGACTCTGGTGGTGTCAAATTCGAAGATTTTCACCATGGTGGAGGGCAAAATGACTCTGGTGGTGTCAAATTTGACATGCTGGAGGGCAAAATGACTCTAGTGGTGTCAAATTTGACATGCTGGAGGGCAAAATGACTCTGGTGGTGGCAAATTTGACATGCTGGAGGGCAAAATGACTCTGGTGGTGTCAAATTCGAAGATTTTCACCATGGTGGAGGGCAAAATGACTCTGGTGGTGTCAAATTTGACATGCTGGAGGGCAAAATGACTCTGGTGGTGTCAAATTTGACATGCTGGAGGGCAAAATGACTCTGGTGGTGTCAAATTTGACATGCTGGAGGGCAAAATGACTCTGGTGGTGTCAAATTTGACATGCTGGAGGGCAAAATGACTCTCGTGGTGTCAAATTTGACATGCTGGAGGGCAAAATGACTCTCGTGGTGGCAAATTCGAAGATTTTCACCATGGTGGAGGGCAAAATGACTCTGGTGGTGTCAAATTTGACATGCTGGAGGGCAAAATGACTCTGGTGGTGGCAAATTTGACATGCTGGAGGGCAAAATGACTCTGGTGGTGTCAAATTTGACATGCTGGAGGGCAAAATGACTCTCGTGGTGGCAAATTCGAAGATTTTCACCATGGTGGAGGGCAAAATGACTCTGGTGGTGGCAAATTTGACATGCTGGAGGGCAAAATGACTCTGGTGGAGGCAAATTTGACATGCTGGAGGGCAAAATGACTCTGGTGGTGTCAAATTTGACATGCTGGAGGGCAAAATGACTCTGGTGGTGGCAAATTTGACATGCTGGAGGGCAAAATGACTCTGGTGGAGGCAAATTTGACATGCTGGAGGGCAAAATGACTCTCGTGGTGGCAAATTCGAAGATTTTCACCATGGTGGAGGGCAAAATGACCCTGGTGACGGCAAATTTGACATGCTGGAGGGCAAAATGACTCTGGTGGTGGCAAATTTGACATGCTGGAGGGCAAAATGACTCTGGTGGTGGCAAATTCGAAGATTTTCACCATGGTGGAGGGCAAAATGACTCTGGTGGTGGCAAATTTGACATGCTGGAGGGCAAAATGACTCTGGTGGTGGCAAATTCGAAGATTTTCACCATGGTGGAGGGCAAAATGACTCTGGTGGTGGCAAATTTGACATGCTGGAGGGCAAAATGACTCTGGTGGTAGCAAATTCGAAGATTTTCACCATGGTGGAGGGCAAAATGACTCTGGTGGTGGCAAATTTGACATGCTGGAGGGCAAAATGACTCTGGTGGTGGCAAATTTGACATGCTGGAGGGCAAAATGACTCTGGTGGTGGCAAATTTGACATGCTGGAGGGCAAAATGACTCTGGTGGTGTCAAATTCGAAGATTTTCACCATGGTGTAGGGCAAAATGACTCTGGTGGTGGCAAATTTGACATGCTGGAGGGCAAAATGACTCTGGTGGTGTCAAATTTGACATGCTGGAGGACAAAATGACTCTGGTGGAGGCAAATTTGACATGCTGGAGGGCAAAATGACTCTGGTGGAGGCAAATTTGACATGCTGGAGGGCAAAATGACTCTGGTGGTGTCAAATTTGACATGCTGGAGGGCAAAATGACTCTGGTGGTGTCAAATTCGAAGATTTTCACCATGGTGGAGGGCAAAATGACTCTGGTGGTGTCAAATTTGACATGCTGGAGGGCAAAATGACTCTGGTGGTGTCAAATTTGACATGCTGGAGGGCAAAATGACTCTGGTGGAGGCAAATTTGACATGCTGGAGGGCAAAATGACTCTGGTGGTGTCAAATTTGACATGCTGGAGGGCAAAATGACTCTGGTGGTGTCAAATTTGACATGCTGGAGGGCAAAATGACTCTGGTGGTGTCAAATTCGAAGATTTTCACCATGGTGGAGGGCAAAATGACTCTGGTGGTGTCAAATTTGACATGCTGGAGGGCAAAATGACTCTGGTGGTGTCAAATTTGACATGCTGGAGGGCAAAATGACTCTGGTGGAGGCAAATTTGACATGCTGGAGGGCAAAATGACTCTGGTGGTGTCAAATTCGAAGATTTTCACCATGGTGGAGGGCAAAATGACTCTGGTGGTGTCAAATTTGACATGCTGGAGGGCAAAATGACTCTGGTGGTGGCAAATTTGACATGCTGGAGGGCAAAATGACTCTGGTGGTGTCAAATTCGAAGATTTTCACCATGGTGGAGGGCAAAATGACTCTGGTGGTGTCAAATTTGACATGCTGGAGGGCAAAATGACTCTAGTGGTGTCAAATTTGACATGCTGGAGGGCAAAATGACTCTGGTGGTGGCAAATTTGACATGCTGGAGGGCAAAATGACTCTGGTGGTGTCAAATTCGAAGATTTTCACCATGGTGGAGGGCAAAATGACTCTGGTGGTGTCAAATTTGACATGCTGGAGGGCAAAATGACTCTAGTGGTGTCAAATTTGACATGCTGGAGGGCAAAATGACTCTGGTGGTGGCAAATTTGACATGCTGGAGGGCAAAATGACTCTGGTGGTGTCAAATTCGAAGATTTTCACCATGGTGGAGGGCAAAATGACTCTGGTGGTGTCAAATTTGACATGCTGGAGGGCAAAATGACTCTGGTGGTGTCAAATTTGACATGCTGGAGGGCAAAATGACTCTGGTGGTGGCAAATTTGACATGCTGGAGGGCAAAATGACTCTGGTGGTGTCAAATTCGAAGATTTTCACCATGGTGGAGGGCAAAATGACTCTGGTGGTGTCAAATTTGACATGCTGGAGGGCAAAATGACTCTGGTGGTGTCAAATTTGACATGCTGGAGGGCAAAATGACTCTGGTGGTGTCAAATTTGACATGCTGGAGGGCAAAATGACTCTGGTGGTGTCAAATTTGACATGCTGGAGGGCAAAATGACTCTCGTGGTGTCAAATTTGACATGCTGGAGGGCAAAATGACTCTCGTGGTGGCAAATTCGAAGATTTTCACCATGGTGGAGGGCAAAATGACTCTGGTGGTGTCAAATTTGACATGCTGGAGGGCAAAATGACTCTGGTGGTGGCAAATTTGACATGCTGGAGGGCAAAATGACTCTGGTGGTGTCAAATTTGACATGCTGGAGGGCAAAATGACTCTCGTGGTGGCAAATTCGAAGATTTTCACCATGGTGGAGGGCAAAATGACTCTGGTGGTGGCAAATTTGACATGCTGGAGGGCAAAATGACTCTGGTGGAGGCAAATTTGACATGCTGGAGGGCAAAATGACTCTGGTGGTGTCAAATTTGACATGCTGGAGGGCAAAATGACTCTGGTGGTGGCAAATTTGACATGCTGGAGGGCAAAATGACTCTGGTGGAGGCAAATTTGACATGCTGGAGGGCAAAATGACTCTCGTGGTGGCAAATTCGAAGATTTTCACCATGGTGGAGGGCAAAATGACCCTGGTGACGGCAAATTTGACATGCTGGAGGGCAAAATGACTCTGGTGGTGGCAAATTTGACATGCTGGAGGGCAAAATGACTCTGGTGGTGGCACATTTGACATGCTGGACGGCAAAATGACTCTGGTGGTGGCAAATTTGACATGCTGGAGGGCAAAATGACTCTGGTGGTGGCAAATTTGACATGCTGGAGGGCAAAATGACTCTGGTGGTGGCAAATTTGACATGCTGGAGGGCAAAATGACTCAGGTGGTGGCAAATTTGACATGCTGGAGGGCAAAATGACTCTGGTGGTGGCAAATTTGACATGCTGGAGGGCAAAATGACTCTGGTGGTGGCAAATTTGACATGCTGGAGGGCAAAATGACTCTGGTGGTGGCAAATTTGACATGCTGGAGGGCAAAATGACTCTGGTGGTGGCAAATTTGACATGCTGGAGGGCAAAATGACTCTGGTGGTGTCAAATTCGAAGATTTTCACCATGGTGGAGGGCAAAATGACTCTGGTGGTGGCAAATTTGACATGCTGGAGGGCAAAATGACTCTGGTGGTGGCAAATTTGACATGCTGGAGGGCAAAATGACTCTGGTGGTGGCAAATTCGAAGATTTTCACCATGGTGGAGGGCAAAATGACTCTGGTGGTGGCAAATTTGACATGCTGGAGGGCAAAATGACTCTGGTGGTGGCAAATTCGAAGATTTTCACCATGGTGGAGGGCAAAATGACTCTGGTGGTGGCAAATTTGACATGCTGGAGGGCAAAATGACTCTGGTGGTAGCAAATTCGAAGATTTTCACCATGGTGGAGGGCAAAATGACTCTGGTGGTGGCAAATTTGACATGCTGGATGGCAAAATGACTCTGGTGGTGGCAAATTTGACATGCTGGAGGGCAAAATGACTCTGGTGGTGGCAAATTTGACATGCTGGAGGGCAAAATGACTCTGGTGGTGGCAAATTTGACATGCTGGAGGGCAAAATGACTCTGGTGGTGGCAAATTTGACATGCTGGAGGGCAAAATGACTCTAGTGGTGGCAAATTCGAAGATTTTCACCATGGTGGAGGGCAAAATGACTCTGGTGGTGGCAAATTTGACATGCTGGAGGGCAAAATGACTCTAGTGGTGGCAAATTCGAAGATTTTCACCATGGTGGAGGGCAAAATGACTCTGGTGGTGGCAAATTTGACATGCTGGAGGGCAAAATGACTCTGGTGGTGGCAAATTTGACATGCTGGAGGGCAAAATGACTCTGGTGGTGGCAAATTCGAAGATTTTCACCATGGTGGAGGGCAAAATGACTCTGGTGCTGGCAAATTTGACATGCTGGAGGGCAAAATGACTCTGGTGGTGGCAAATTTGACATGCTGGAGGGCAAAATGACTCTGGTGCTGGCAAATTTGACATGCTGGAGGGCAAAATGACTCTGGTGGTGGCAAATTTGACATGCTGGAGGGCAAAATGACTCTGGTGGCGGCAAATTTGACATGCTGGAGGGCAAAATGACTCTGGTGGTGTCAAATTCGAAGATTTTCACCATGGTGGAGGGCAAAATGACTCTGGTGGTGTCAAATTTGACATGCTGGAGGGCAAAATGACTCTGGTGGTGTCAAATTTGACATGCTGGAGGGCAAAATGACTCTGGTGGTGTCAAATTTGACATGCTGGAGGGCAAAATGACTCTGGTGGTGGCAAATTTGACATGCTGGAGGGCAAAATGACTCTGGTGGTGGCAAATTTGACATGCTGGAGGGCAAAATGACTCTGGTGGTGGCAAATTCGAAGATTTTCACCATAGTGGAGGGCAAAATGACTCTGGTGCTGGCAAATTTGACATGCTGGAGGGCAAAATGACTCTGGTGGTGGCAAATTTGACATGCTGGAGGGCAAAATGACTCTGGTGCTGGCAAATTTGACATGCTGGAGGGCAAAATGACTCTGGTGGTGGCAATTTCGAAGATTTTCACCATGGTGGAGGGCAAAATGACTCTGGTGGTGGCAAATTTGACATGCTGGAGGGCAAAATGACTCAGGTGGTGGCAAATTTGACATGCTGGAGGGCAAAATGACTCTGGTGGTGGCAAATTTGACATGCTGGAGGGCAAAATGACTCTGGTGGTGGCAAATTCGAAGATTTTCACCATGGTGGAGGGCAAAATGACTCTGGTGGTGGCAAATTTGACATGCTGGAGGGCAAAATGACTCAGGTGGTGGCAAATTTGACATGCTGGGGGGCAAAATGACTCTGGTGGTGGCAAATTTGACATGCTGGAGGGCAAAATGACTCTGGTGGTGGCAAATTTGACATGCTGGAGGGCAAAATGACTCTGGTGGTGGCAAATTCGAAGATTTTCACCATAGTGGAGGGCAAAATGACTCTGGTGCTGGCAAATTTGACATGCTGGAGGGCAAAATGACTCTGGTGGTGTCAAATTTGACATGCTGGAGGGCAAAATGACTCTGGTGGTGTCAAATTTGACATGCTGGAGGGCAAAATGACTCTGGTGGTGGCAAATTTGACATGCTGGAGGGCAAAATGACTCTGGTGGTGGCAAATTTGACATGCTGGAGGGCAAAATGACTCTGGTGGTGGCAAATTCGAAGATTTTCACCATAGTGGAGGGCAAAATGACTCTGGTGCTGGCAAATTTGACATGCTGGAGGGCAAAATGACTCTGGTGGTGGCAAATTTGACATGCTGGAGGGCAAAATGACTCTGGTGGTGGCAAATTTGACATGCTGGAGGGCAAAATGACTCTGGTGGTGGCAAATTTGACATGCTGGAGGGCAAAATGACTCTGGTGGTGGCAAATTTGACATGCTGGAGGGCAAAATGACTCAGGTGGTGGCAAATTTGACATGCTGGAGGGCAAAATGACTCTAGTGGTGTCAAATTCGAAGATTTTCACCATGGTGGAGGGCAAAATGACTCTGGTGGTGGCAAATTTGACATGCTGGAGGGCAAAATGACTCTGGTGGTGGCAAATTTGACATGCTGGAGGGCAAAATGACTCTGGTGGTGGCAAATTTGACATGCTGGAGGGCAAAATGACCCTGGTGGTGGCAAATTTGACATGCTGGAGGGCAAAATGACTCTGGTGGTGGCAAATTTGACATGCTGGAGGGCAAAATGACTCTGGTGGTGGCAAATTTGACATGCTGGAGGGCAAAATGACTCTGGTGGTGGCAAATTTGACATGCTGGAGGGCAAAATGACTCTAGTGGTGTCAAATTCGAAGATTTTCACCATGGTGGAGGGCAAAATGACTCTGGTGGTGGCAAATTTGACATGCTGGAGGGCAAAATGACTCAGGTGGTGGCAAATTTGACATGCTGGAGGGCAAAATGACTCTAGTGGTGTCAAATTCGAAGATTTTCACCATGGTGGAGGGCAAAATGACTCTGGTGGTGGCAAATTTGACATGCTGGAGGGCAAAATGACTCAGGTGGTGGCAAATTTGACATGCTGGAGGGCAAAATGACTCTGGTGGTGGCAAATTTGACATGCTGGAGGGCAAAATGACTCTGGTGGTGGCAAATTCGAAGATTTTCACCATGGTGGAGGGCAAAATGACTCTGGTGGTGGCAAATTTGACATGCTGGGGGGCAAAATGACTCTGGTGGTGGCAAATTTGACATGCTGGGGGGCAAAATGACTCTGGTGGTGGCAAATTTGACATGCTGGAGGGCAAAATGACTCTGGTGGTGGCAAATTTGACATGCTGGAGGGCAAAATGACTCTGGTGGTGGCAAATTCGAAGATTTTCACCATGGTGGAGGGCAAAATGACTCTGGTGCTGGCAAATTTGACATGCTGGAGGGCAAAATGACTCTGGTGGTGGCAAATTTGACATGCTGGAGGGCAAAATGACTCTGGTGCTGGCAAATTTGACATGCTGGAGGGCAAAATGACTCTGGTGGTGTCAAATTCGAAGATTTTCACCATGGTGGAGGGCAAAATGACTCTGGTGGTGGCAAATTTGACATGCTGGAGGGCAAAATGACTCTGGTGGTGGCAAATTTGACATGCTGGAGGGCAAAATGACTCTGGTGGTGGCAAATTTGACATGCTGGAGGGCAAAATGACCCTGGTGGTGGCAAATTCGAAGATTTTCACCATGGTGGAGGGCAAAATGACTCTGGTGGTGGCAAATTTGACATGCTGGAGGGCAAAATGACTCAGGTGGTGGCAAATTTGACATGCTGGAGGGCAAAATGACTCTGGTGGTGGCAAATTTGACATGCTGGAGGGCAAAATGACTCTGGTGGTGGCAAATTCGAAGATTTTCACCATGGTGGAGGGCAAAATGACTCTGGTGGTGGCAAATTTGACATGCTGGGGGGCAAAATGACTCTGGTGGTGGCAAATTTGACATGCTGGGGGGCAAAATGACTCTGGTGGTGGCAAATTTGACATGCTGGAGGGCAAAATGACTCTGGTGGTGGCAAATTTGACATGCTGGAGGGCAAAATGACTCTGGTGGTGGCAAATTCGAAGATTTTCACCATGGTGGAGGGCAAAATGACTCTGGTGCTGGCAAATTTGACATGCTGGAGGGCAAAATGACTCTGGTGGTGGCAAATTTGACATGCTGGAGGGCAAAATGACTCTGGTGCTGGCAAATTTGACATGCTGGAGGGCAAAATGACTCTGGTGGTGGCAAATTTGACATGCTGGAGGGCAAAATGACTCTGGTGGCGGCAAATTTGACATGCTGGAGGGCAAAATGACTCTGGTGGTGTCAAATTCGAAGATTTTCACCATGGTGGAGGGCAAAATGACTCTGGTGGTGGCAAATTTGACATGCTGGAGGGCAAAATGACTCTGGTGGCGGCAAATTTGACATGCTGGAGGGCAAAATGACTCTGGTGGTGTCAAATTCGAAGATTTTCACCATGGTGGAGGGCAAAATGACTCTGGTGGTGTCAAATTTGACATGCTGGAGGGCAAAATGACTCTGGTGGTGTCAAATTTGACATGCTGGAGGGCAAAATGACTCTGGTGGTGTCAAATTTGACATGCTGGAGGGCAAAATGACTCTGGTGGTGGCAAATTTGACATGCTGGAGGGCAAAATGACTCTGGTGGTGGCAAATTTGACATGCTGGAGGGCAAAATGACTCTGGTGGTGGCAAATTCGAAGATTTTCACCATAGTGGAGGGCAAAATGACTCTGGTGCTGGCAAATTTGACATGCTGGAGGGCAAAATGACTCTGGTGGTGGCAAATTTGACATGCTGGAGGGCAAAATGACTCTGGTGGTGGCAAATTTGACATGCTGGAGGGCAAAATGACTCTGGTGGTGGCAAATTTGACATGCTGGAGGGCAAAATGACTCTGGTGGTGGCAAATTTGACATGCTGGAGGGCAAAATGACTCAGGTGGTGGCAAATTTGACATGCTGGAGGGCAAAATGACTCTAGTGGTGTCAAATTCGAAGATTTTCACCATGGTGGAGGGCAAAATGACTCTGGTGGTGGCAAATTTGACATGCTGGAGGGCAAAATGACTCTGGTGGTGGCAAATTTGACATGCTGGAGGGCAAAATGACTCTGGTGGTGGCAAATTTGACATGCTGGAGGGCAAAATGACTCTGGTGGTGGCAAATTCGAAGATTTTCACCATGGTGGAGGGCAAAATGACTCTGGTGGTGGCAAATTTGACATGCTGGAGGGCAAAATGACTCTGGTGGTGGCAAATTTGACATGCTGGAGGGCAAAATGACTCTGGTGGTGGCAAATTTGACATGCTGGAGGGCAAAATGACTCTGGTGGTGGCAAATTTGACATGCTGGAGGGCAAAATGACTCTGGTGGTGGCAAATTCGAAGATTTTCACCATGGTGGAGGGCAAAATGACTCTGGTGGTGGCAAATTTGACATGCTGGAGGGCAAAATGACTCTGGTGGTGGCAAATTTGACATGCTGGAGGGCAAAATGACTCTGGTGCTGGCAAATTTGACATGCTGGAGGGCAAAATGACTCTGGTGGTGGCAAATTTGACATGCTGGAGGGCAAAATGACTCTGGTGGTGTCAAATTTGACATGCTGGAGGGCAAAATGACTCTGGTGGTGGCAAATTTGACATGCTGGAGGGCAAAATGACTCTGGTGGTGGCAAATTTGACATGCTGGAGGGCAAAATGACTCTGGTGGTGGCAAATTTGACATACTGGAGGGCAAAATGACTCTGGTGGTGGCAAATTTGACATGCTGGAGGGCAAAATGACTCTGGTGGTGGCAAATTTGACATGCTGGAGGGCAAAATGACTCTGGTGGTGGCAAATTTGACATGCTGGAGGGCAAAATGACTCTGGTGGTGGCAAATTTGACATGCTGGAGGGCAAAATGACTCTGGTGGTGGCAAATTTGACATGCTGGAGGGCAAAATGACTCAGGTGGTGGCAAATTTGACATGCTGGAGGGCAAAATGACTCTAGTGGTGTCAAATTCGAAGATTTTCACCATGGTGGAGGGCAAAATGACTCTGGTGGTGGCAAATTTGACATGCTGGAGGGCAAAATGACTCTGGTGGTGGCAAATTTGACATGCTGGAGGGCAAAATGACTCTGGTGGTGGCAAATTTGACATGCTGGAGGGCAAAATGACCCTGGTGGTGGCAAATTTGACATGCTGGAGGGCAAAATGACTCTGGTGGTGGCAAATTTGACATGCTGGAGGGCAAAATGACTCTGGTGGTGGCAAATTTGACATGCTGGAGGGCAAAATGACTCTGGTGGTGGCAAATTTGACATGCTGGAGGGCAAAATGACTCTAGTGGTGTCAAATTCGAAGATTTTCACCATGGTGGAGGGCAAAATGACTCTGGTGGTGGCAAATTTGACATGCTGGAGGGCAAAATGACTCAGGTGGTGGCAAATTTGACATGCTGGAGGGCAAAATGACTCTAGTGGTGTCAAATTCGAAGATTTTCACCATGGTGGAGGGCAAAATGACTCTGGTGGTGGCAAATTTGACATGCTGGAGGGCAAAATGACTCTGGTGGTGGCAAATTTGACATGCTGGAGGGCAAAATGACTCTAGTCGTGTCAAATTCGAAGATTTTCACCATGGTGGAGGGCAAAATGACTCTGGTGGTGGCAAATTTGACATGCTGGAGGGCAAAATGACTCAGGTGGTGGCAAATTTGACATGCTGGAGGGCAAAATGACTCTAGTGGTGTCAAATTCGAAGATTTTCACCATGGTGGAGGGCAAAATGACTCTGGTGGTGGCAAATTTGACATGCTGGAGGGCAAAATGACTCAGGTGGTGGCAAATTTGACATGCTGGAGGGCAAAATGACTCTGGTGGTGGCAAATTTGACATGCTGGAGGGCAAAATGACTCTGGTGGTGGCAAATTCGAAGATTTTCACCATGGTGGAGGGCAAAATGACTCTGGTGGTGGCAAATTTGACATGCTGGGGGGCAAAATGACTCTGGTGGTGGCAAATTTGACATGCTGGGGGGCAAAATGACTCTGGTGGTGGCAAATTTGACATGCTGGAGGGCAAAATGACTCTGGTGGTGGCAAATTTGACATGCTGGAGGGCAAAATGACTCTGGTGGTGGCAAATTCGAAGATTTTCACCATGGTGGAGGGCAAAATGACTCTGGTGCTGGCAAATTTGACATGCTGGAGGGCAAAATGACTCTGGTGGTGGCAAATTTGACATGCTGGAGGGCAAAATGACTCTGGTGCTGGCAAATTTGACATGCTGGAGGGCAAAATGACTCTGGTGGTGTCAAATTCGAAGATTTTCACCATGGTGGAGGGCAAAATGACTCTGGTGGTGGCAAATTTGACATGCTGGAGGGCAAAATGACTCTGGTGGTGGCAAATTTGACATGCTGGAGGGCAAAATGACTCTGGTGGTGGCAAATTTGACATGCTGGAGGGCAAAATGACCCTGGTGGTGGCAAATTCGAAGATTTTCACCATGGTGGAGGGCAAAATGACTCTGGTGGTGGCAAATTTGACATGCTGGAGGGCAAAATGACTCAGGTGGTGGCAAATTTGACATGCTGGAGGGCAAAATGACTCTGGTGGTGGCAAATTTGACATGCTGGAGGGCAAAATGACTCTGGTGGTGGCAAATTCGAAGATTTTCACCATGGTGGAGGGCAAAATGACTCTGGTGGTGGCAAATTTGACATGCTGGGGGGCAAAATGACTCTGGTGGTGGCAAATTTGACATGCTGGGGGGCAAAATGACTCTGGTGGTGGCAAATTTGACATGCTGGAGGGCAAAATGACTCTGGTGGTGGCAAATTTGACATGCTGGAGGGCAAAATGACTCTGGTGGTGGCAAATTCGAAGATTTTCACCATGGTGGAGGGCAAAATGACTCTGGTGCTGGCAAATTTGACATGCTGGAGGGCAAAATGACTCTGGTGGTGGCAAATTTGACATGCTGGAGGGCAAAATGACTCTGGTGCTGGCAAATTTGACATGCTGGAGGGCAAAATGACTCTGGTGGTGGCAAATTTGACATGCTGGAGGGCAAAATGACTCTGGTGGCGGCAAATTTGACATGCTGGAGGGCAAAATGACTCTGGTGGTGTCAAATTCGAAGATTTTCACCATGGTGGAGGGCAAAATGACTCTGGTGGTGGCAAATTTGACATGCTGGAGGGCAAAATGACTCTGGTGGCGGCAAATTTGACATGCTGGAGGGCAAAATGACTCTGGTGGTGTCAAATTCGAAGATTTTCACCATGGTGGAGGGCAAAATGACTCTGGTGGTGTCAAATTTGACATGCTGGAGGGCAAAATGACTCTGGTGGTGTCAAATTTGACATGCTGGAGGGCAAAATGACTCTGGTGGTGTCAAATTTGACATGCTGGAGGGCAAAATGACTCTGGTGGTGGCAAATTTGACATGCTGGAGGGCAAAATGACTCTGGTGGTGGCAAATTTGACATGCTGGAGGGCAAAATGACTCTGGTGGTGGCAAATTCGAAGATTTTCACCATAGTGGAGGGCAAAATGACTCTGGTGCTGGCAAATTTGACATGCTGGAGGGCAAAATGACTCTGGTGGTGGCAAATTTGACATGCTGGAGGGCAAAATGACTCTGGTGGTGGCAAATTTGACATGCTGGAGGGCAAAATGACTCTGGTGGTGGCAAATTTGACATGCTGGAGGGCAAAATGACTCTGGTGGTGGCAAATTTGACATGCTGGAGGGCAAAATGACTCAGGTGGTGGCAAATTTGACATGCTGGAGGGCAAAATGACTCTAGTGGTGTCAAATTCGAAGATTTTCACCATGGTGGAGGGCAAAATGACTCTGGTGGTGGCAAATTTGACATGCTGGAGGGCAAAATGACTCTGGTGGTGGCAAATTTGACATGCTGGAGGGCAAAATGACTCTGGTGGTGGCAAATTTGACATGCTGGAGGGCAAAATGACTCTGGTGGTGGCAAATTCGAAGATTTTCACCATGGTGGAGGGCAAAATGACTCTGGTGGTGGCAAATTTGACATGCTGGAGGGCAAAATGACTCTGGTGGTGGCAAATTTGACATGCTGGAGGGCAAAATGACTCTGGTGGTGGCAAATTTGACATGCTGGAGGGCAAAATGACTCTGGTGGTGGCAAATTTGACATGCTGGAGGGCAAAATGACTCTGGTGGTGGCAAATTCGAAGATTTTCACCATGGTGGAGGGCAAAATGACTCTGGTGGTGGCAAATTTGACATGCTGGAGGGCAAAATGACTCAGGTGGTGGCAAATTTGACATGCTGGGGGGCAAAATGACTCTGGTGGTGGCAAATTTGACATGCTGGAGGGCAAAATGACTCTGGTGGTGGCAAATTTGACATGCTGGAGGGCAAAATGACTCTGGTGGTGGCAAATTCGAAGATTTTCACCATGGTGGAGGGCAAAATGACTCTGGTGCTGGCAAATTTGACATGCTGGGGGGCAAAATGACTCTGGTGCTGGCAAATTTGACATGCTGGAGGGCAAAATGACTCTGGTGGTGGCAAATTTGACATGCTGGAGGGCAAAATGACTCTGGTGCTGGCAAATTTGACATGCTGGAGGGCAAAATGACTCTGGTGGTGGCAAATTTGACATGCTGGAGGGCAAAATGACTCTGGTGGTGTCAAATTTGACATGCTGGAGGGCAAAATGACTCTGGTGGTGGCAAATTTGACATGCTGGAGGGCAAAATGACTCTGGTGGTGGCAAATTTGACATGCTGGAGGGCAAAATGACTCTGGTGGTGGCAAATTTGACATACTGGAGGGCAAAATGACTCTGGTGGTGGCAAATTTGACATGCTGGAGGGCAAAATGACTCTGGTGGTGGCAAGTTTGACATGCTGGAGGGCAAAATGACTCTGGTGGAGGCAATTTTGACATGCTGGAGGGCAAAATGACTCTGGTGGAGGCAAATTTGACATGCTGGAGGGCAAAATGACTCTGGTGGTGGCAAATTTGACATGCTGGAGGGCAAAATGACTCTGGTGGTGGCAAATTTGACATGCTGGAGGGCAAAATGACTCTGGTGGTGTCAAATTTGACATGCTGGAGGGCAAAATGACTCTGGTGGTGTCAAATTTGACATGCTGGAGGGCAAAATGACTCTGGTGGTGGTAAATTTGACATGCTGGAGAGCAAAATAACTCTGGTGGTGGCAAATTTGACATGCTGGAGGGCAAAATGACTCTGGTGGTGGCAAATTTGACATGCTGGAGGGCAAAATGACTCTGGTGGTGTCAAATTTGACATGCTGGAGGGCAAAATGACTCTGGTGGTGGCAAATTTGACATGCTGGAGGGCAAAATGACTCTGGTGGTGGCAAATTTGACATGCTGGAGGGCAAAATGACTCTGGTGGTGTCAAATTTGACATGCTGGAGGGCAAAATGACTCAGGTGGTGGCAAATTTGACATGCTGGAGGGCAAAATGACTCTGGTGGTGGCAAATTCGAAGATTTTCACCATGGTGGAGGGCAAAATGACTCTGGTGGTGGCAAATTTGACATGCTGGAGGGCAAAATGACTCAGGTGGTGGCAAATTTGACATGCTGGGGGGCAAAATGACTCTGGTGGTGGCAAATTTGACATGCTGGAGGGCAAAATGACTCTGGTGGTGGCAAATTTGACATGCTGGAGGGCAAAATGACTCTGGTGGTGGCAAATTCGAAGATTTTCACCATGGTGGAGGGCAAAATGACTCTGGTGCTGGCAAATTTGACATGCTGGAGGGCAAAATGACTCTGGTGGTGGCAAATTTGACATGCTGGAGGGCAAAATGACTCTGGTGCTGGCAAATTTGACATGCTGGAGGGCAAAATGACTCTGGTGGTGGCAAATTTGACATACTGGAGGGCAAAATGACTCTGGTGGTGGCAAATTTGACATGCTGGAGGGCAAAATGACTCTGGTGGTGTCAAATTTGACATGCTGGAGGGCAAAATGACTCTGGTGGTGGCAAATTTGACATGCTGGAGGGCAAAATGACTCTGGTGGTGGCAAATTTGACATGCTGGAGGGCAAAATGACTCTGGTGGTGGCAAATTTGACATACTGGAGGGCAAAATGACTCTGGTGGTGGCAAATTTGACATGCTGGAGGGCAAAATGACTCTGGTGGTGGCAAGTTTGACATGCTGGAGGGCAAAATGACTCTGGTGGTGGCAAATTTGACATGCTGGAGGGCAAAATGACTCTGGTGGTGGCACATTTGACATGCTGGAGGGCAAAATGACTCTGGTGGTGGCAAATTTGACATGCTGGAGGGCAAAATGACTCTGGTGGTGGCAAATTTGACATGCTGGAGGGCAAAATGACTCTGGTGGTGTCAAATTTGACATGCTGGAGGGCAAAATGACTCTGGTGGTGGTAAATTTGACATGCTGGAGAGCAAAATAACTCTGGTGGTGGCAAATTTGACATGCTGGAGGGCAAAATGACTCTGGTGGTGGCAAATTTGACATGCTGGAGGGCAAAATGACTCTGGTGGTGTCAAATTTGACAAGCTGGAGGGCAAAATGACTCTGGTGGTGGCAAATTTGACATGCTGGAGGGCAAAATGACTCTGGTGGTGGCAAATTTGACATGCTGGAGGGCAAAATGACTCTGGTGGAGGCAAATTTGACATGCTGGAGGGCAAAATGACTCTGGTGGTGTCAAATTTGACATGCTGGAGGACAAAATGACTCTGGTGGAGGCAAATTTGACATGCTGGAGGGCAAAATGACTCTGGTGGTGTCAAATTTGACATGCTGGAGGGCAAAATGACTCTGGTGGTGGCAAATTTGACATGCTGGAGGGCAAAATGACTCTGGTGGTGTCAAATTTGACATGCTGGAGGGCAAAATGACTCTGGTGGTGTCAAATTCGAAGATTTTCACCATGGTGGAGGGCAAAATGACTCTGGTGGTGGCAAATTTGACATGCTGGAGGGCAAAATGACTCTGGTGGTGGCAAATTTGACATGCTGGAGGGCAAAATGACTCTGGTGGTGGCAAATTTGACATGCTGGAGGGCAAAATGACTCAGGTGGTGGCAAATTTGACATGCTGGAGGGCAAAATGACTCTAGTGGTGTCAAATTCGAAGATTTTCACCATGGTGGAGGGCAAAATGACTCTGGTGGTGGCAAATTTGACATGCTGGAGGGCAAAATGACTCTGGTGGTGGCAAATTTGACATGCTGGAGGGCAAAATGACTCTGGTGGTGGCAAATTTGACATGCTGGAGGGCAAAATGACCCTGGTGGTGGCAAATTCGAAGATTTTCACCATAGTGGAGGGCAAAATGACTCTGGTGCTGGCAAATTTGACATGCTGGAGGGCAAAATGACTCTGGTGGTGGCAAATTTGACATGCTGGAGGGCAAAATGACTCTGGTGGTGGCAAATTTGACATGCTGGAGGGCAAAATGACTCTGGTGGTGGCAAATTTGACATGCTGGAGGGCAAAATGACTCTGGTGGTGGCAAATTTGACATGCTGGAGGGCAAAATGACTCAGGTGGTGGCAAATTTGACATGCTGGAGGGCAAAATGACTCTAGTGGTGTCAAATTCGAAGATTTTCACCATGGTGGAGGGCAAAATGACTCTGGTGGTGGCAAATTTGACATGCTGGAGGGCAAAATGACTCTGGTGGTGGCAAATTTGACATGCTGGAGGGCAAAATGACTCTGGTGGTGGCAAATTTGACATGCTGGAGGGCAAAATGACTCTGGTGGTGGCAAATTTGACATGCTGGAGGGCAAAATGACTCTGGTGGTGGCAAATTTGACATGCTGGAGGGCAAAATGACCCTGGTGGTGGCAAATTTGACATGCTGGAGGGCAAAATGACTCAGGTGGTGGCAAATTTGACATGCTGGAGGGCAAAATGACTCTGGTGGTGGCAAATTTGACATGCTGGAGGGCAAAATGACTCTGGTGGTGGCAAATTCGAAGATTTTCACCATGGTGGAGGGCAAAATGACTCTGGTGGTGGCAAATTTGACATGCTGGGGGGCAAAATGACTCTGGTGGTGGCAAATTTGACATGCTGGGGGGCAAAATGACTCTGGTGGTGGCAAATTTGACATGCTGGAGGGCAAAATGACTCTGGTGGTGGCAAATTTGACATGCTGGAGGGCAAAATGACTCTGGTGGTGGCAAATTCGAAGATTTTCACCATGGTGGAGGGCAAAATGACTCTGGTGCTGGCAAATTTGACATGCTGGAGGGCAAAATGACTCTGGTGGTGGCAAATTTGACATGCTGGAGGGCAAAATGACTCTGGTGCTGGCAAATTTGACATGCTGGAGGGCAAAATGACTCTGGTGGTGGCAAATTTGACATGCTGGAGGGCAAAATGACTCTGGTGGCGGCAAATTTGACATGCTGGAGGGCAAAATGACTCTGGTGGTGTCAAATTCGAAGATTTTCACCATGGTGGAGGGCAAAATGACTCTGGTGGTGTCAAATTTGACATGCTGGAGGGCAAAATGACTCTGGTGGTGTCAAATTTGACATGCTGGAGGGCAAAATGACTCTGGTGGTGTCAAATTTGACATGCTGGAGGGCAAAATGACTCTGGTGGTGGCAAATTTGACATGCTGGAGGGCAAAATGACTCTGGTGGTGGCAAATTTGACATGCTGGAGGGCAAAATGACTCTGGTGGTGGCAAATTCGAAGATTTTCACCATAGTGGAGGGCAAAATGACTCTGGTGCTGGCAAATTTGACATGCTGGAGGGCAAAATGACTCTGGTGGTGGCAAATTTGACATGCTGGAGGGCAAAATGACTCTGGTGGTGGCAAATTTGACATGCTGGAGGGCAAAATGACTCTGGTGGTGGCAAATTTGACATGCTGGAGGGCAAAATGACTCTGGTGGTGGCAAATTTGACATGCTGGAGGGCAAAATGACTCAGGTGGTGGCAAATTTGACATGCTGGAGGGCAAAATGACTCTAGTGGTGTCAAATTCGAAGATTTTCACCATGGTGGAGGGCAAAATGACTCTGGTGGTGGCAAATTTGACATGCTGGAGGGCAAAATGACTCTGGTGGTGGCAAATTTGACATGCTGGAGGGCAAAATGACTCTGGTGGTGGCAAATTTGACATGCTGGAGGGCAAAATGACCCTGGTGGTGGCAAATTCGAAGATTTTCACCATGGTGGAGGGCAAAATGACTCTGGTGGTGGCAAATTTGACATGCTGGAGGGCAAAATGACTCAGGTGGTGGCAAATTTGACATGCTGGAGGGCAAAATGACTCTGGTGGTGGCAAATTTGACATGCTGGAGGGCAAAATGACTCTGGTGGTGGCAAATTCGAAGATTTTCACCATGGTGGAGGGCAAAATGACTCTGGTGGTGGCAAATTTGACATGCTGGAGGGCAAAATGACTCAGGTGGTGGCAAATTTGACATGCTGGGGGGCAAAATGACTCTGGTGGTGGCAAATTTGACATGCTGGAGGGCAAAATGACTCTGGTGGTGGCAAATTTGACATGCTGGAGGGCAAAATGACTCTGGTGGTGGCAAATTCGAAGATTTTCACCATGGTGGAGGGCAAAATGACTCTGGTGCTGGCAAATTTGACATGCTGGAGGGCAAAATGACTCTGGTGGTGGCAAATTTCACATGCTGGAGGGCAAAATGACTCTGGTGCTGGCAAATTTGACATGCTGGAGGGCAAAATGACTCTGGTGGTGGCAAATTTGACATGCTGGAGGGCAAAATGACTCTGGTGGTGTCAAATTTGACATGCTGGAGGGCAAAATGACTCTGGTGGTGGCAAATTTGACATGCTGGAGGGCAAAATGACTCTGGTGGTGGCAAATTTGACATGCTGGAGGGCAAAATGACTCTGGTGGTGGCAAATTTGACATACTGGAGGGCAAAATGACTCTGGTGGTGGCAAATTTGACATGCTGGAGGGCAAAATGACTCTGGTGGTGGCAAGTTTGACATGCTGGAGGGCAAAATGACTCTGGTGGAGGCAATTTTGACATGCTGGAGGGCAAAATGACTCTGGTGGAGGCAAATTTGACATGCTGGAGGGCAAAATGACTCTGGTGGTGGCAAATTTGACATGCTGGAGGGCAAAATGACTCTGGTGGTGGCAAATTTGACATGCTGGAGGGCAAAATGACTCTGGTGGTGTCAAATTTGACATGCTGGAGGGCAAAATGACTCTGGTGGTGTCAAATTTGACATGCTGGAGGGCAAAATGACTCTGGTGGTGGTAAATTTGACATGCTGGAGAGCAAAATAACTCTGGTGGTGGCAAATTTGACATGCTGGAGGGCAAAATGACTCTGGTGGTGTCAAATTTGACAAGCTGGAGGGCAAAATGACTCTGGTGGTGGCAAATTTGACATGCTGGAGGGCAAAATGACTCTGGTGGTGTCAAATTTGACATGCTGGAGGGCAAAATGACTCTGGTGGTGGCAAATTTGACATGCTGGAGGGCAAAATGACTCTGGTGGTGGCAAATTTGACATGCTGGAGGGCAAAATGACTCTGGTGGTGTCAAATTTGACATGCTGGAGGGCAAAATGACTCTGGTGGTGGCAAATTTGACATGCTGGAGGGCAAAATGACTCTGGTGGTGTCAAATTTGACATGCTGGAGGGCAAAATGACTCAGGTGGTGGCAAATTTGACATGCTGGAGGGCAAAATGACTCTGGTGGTGGCAAATTTGACATGCTGGAGGGCAAAATGACTCTGGTGGTGGCAAATTCGAAGATTTTCACCATGGTGGAGGGCAAAATGACTCAGGTGGTGGCAAATTTGACATGCTGGGGGGCAAAATGACTCTGGTGGTGGCAAATTTGACATGCTGGAGGGCAAAATGACTCTGGTGGTGGCAAATTTGACATGCTGGAGGGCAAAATGACTCTGGTGGTGGCAAATTCGAAGATTTTCACCATGGTGGAGGGCAAAATGACTCTGGTGCTGGCAAATTTGACATGCTGGAGGGCAAAATGACTCTGGTGGTGGCAAATTTGACATGCTGGAGGGCAAAATGACTCTGGTGCTGGCAAATTTGACATGCTGGAGGGCAAAATGACTCTGGTGGTGGCAAATTTGACATACTGGAGGGCAAAATGACTCTGGTGGTGGCAAATTTGACATGCTGGAGGGCAAAATGACTCTGGTGGTGTCAAATTTGACATGCTGGAGGGCAAAATGACTCTGGTGGTGGCAAATTTGACATGCTGGAGGGCAAAATGACTCTGGTGGTGGCAAATTTGACATGCTGGAGGGCAAAATGACTCTGGTGGTGTCAAATTTGACATGCTGGAGGGCAAAATGACTCTGGTGGTGTCAAATTTGACATGCTGGAGGGCAAAATGACTCTGGTGGTGGTAAATTTGACATGCTGGAGAGCAAAATAACTCTGGTGGTGGCAAATTTGACATGCTGGAGGGCAAAATGACTCTGGTGGTGGCAAATTTGACATGCTGGAGGGCAAAATGACTCTGGTGGTGTCAAATTTGACAAGCTGGAGGGCAAAATGACTCTGGTGGTGGCAAATTTGACATGCTGGAGGACAAAATGACTCTGGTGGTGGCAAATTTGACATGCTGGAGGGCAAAATGACTCTGGTGGAGGCAAATTTGACATGCTGGAGGGCAAAATGACTCTGGTGGTGTCAAATTTGACATGCTGGAGGACAAAATGACTCTGGTGGAGGCAAATTTGACATGCTGGAGGGCAAAATGACTCTGGTGGTGTCAAATTTGACATGCTGGAGGGCAAAATGACTCTGGTGGTGTCAAATTCGAAGATTTTCACCATGGTGGAGGGCAAAATGACTCTGGTGGTGTCAAATTTGACATGCTGGAGGGCAAAATGACTCTGGTGGTGTCAAATTTGACATGCTGGAGGGCAAAATGACTCTGGTGGAGGCAAATTCGAAGATTTTCACCATGGTGGAGGGCAAAATGACTCTGGTGGTGTCAAATTTGACATGCTGGGGGGCAAAATGACTCTAGTGGTGTCAAATTTGACATGCTGGAGGGCAAAATGACTCTGGTGGTGGCAAATTTGACATGCTGGAGGGCAAAATGACTCTGGTGGTGTCAAATTCGAAGATTTTCACCATGGTGGAGGGCAAAATGACTCTGGTGGTGTCAAATTTGACATGCTGGAGGGCAAAATGACTCTGGTGGTGTCAAATTTGACATGCTGGAGGGCAAAATGACTCTGGTGGTGGCAAATTTGACATGCTGGAGGGCAAAATGACTCTGGTGGTGTCAAATTCGAAGATTTTCACCATGGTGGAGGGCAAAATGACTCTGGTGGTGTCAAATTTGACATGCTGGAGGGCAAAATGACTCTGGTGGTGTCAAATTTGACATGCTGGAGGGCAAAATGACTCTGGTGCTGGCAAATTTGACATGCTGGAGGGCAAAATGACTCTGGTGGTGGCAAATTTGACATACTGGAGGGCAAAATGACTCTGGTGGTGGCAAATTTGACATACTGGAGGGCAAAATGACTCTGGTGGTGGCAAATTTGACATGCTGGAGGGCAAAATGACTCTGGTGGTGGCAAATTTGACATGCTGGAGGGCAAAATGACTCTGGTGGTGGCAAATTTGACATGCTGGAGGGCAAAATGACTCTGGTGGTGGTAAATTTGACATGCTGGAGGGCAAAATGACTCTGGTGGTGTCAAATTTGACATACTGGAGGGCAAAATGACTCTGGTGGTGTCAAATTTGACATGCTGGAGGGCAAAATGACTCTGGTGGTGGTAAATTTGACATGCTGGAGAGCAAAATAACTCTGGTGGTGGCAAATTTGACATGCTGGAGGGCAAAATGACTCTGGTGGTGGCAAATTTGACATGCTGGAGGGCAAAATGACTCTGGTGGTGTCAAATTTGACAAGCTGGAGGGCAAAATGACTCTGGTGGTGGCAAATTTGACATGCTGGAGGGCAAAATGACTCTGGTGGTGGCAAATTTGACATGCTGGAGGGCAAAATGACTCTGGTGGAGGCAAATTTGACATGCTGGAGGGCAAAATGACTCTGGTGGTGTCAAATTTGACATGCTGGAGGACAAAATGACTCTGGTGGAGGCAAATTTGACATGCTGGAGGGCAAAATGACTCTGGTGGTGTCAAATTTGACATGCTGGAGGGCAAAATGACTCTGGTGGTGTCAAATTCGAAGATTTTCACCATGGTGGAGGGCAAAATGACTCTGGTGGTGTCAAATTTGACATGCTGGAGGGCAAAATGACTCTGGTGGTGTCAAATTTGACATGCTGGAGGGCAAAATGACTCTGGTGGAGGCAAATTCGAAGATTTTCACCATGGTGGAGGGCAAAATGACTCTGGTGGTGTCAAATTTGACATGCTGGGGGGCAAAATGACTCTAGTGGTGTCAAATTTGACATGCTGGAGGGCAAAATGACTCTGGTGGTGGCAAATTTGACATGCTGGAGGGCAAAATGACTCTGGTGGTGTCAAATTCGAAGATTTTCACCATGGTGGAGGGCAAAATGACTCTGGTGGTGTCAAATTTGACATGCTGGAGGGCAAAATGACTCTGGTGGTGTCAAATTTGACATGCTGGAGGGCAAAATGACTCTGGTGGTGGCAAATTTGACATGCTGGAGGGCAAAATGACTCTGGTGGTGTCAAATTCGAAGATTTTCACCATGGTGGAGGGCAAAATGACTCTGGTGGTGTCAAATTTGACATGCTGGAGGGCAAAATGACTCTGGTGGTGTCAAATTTGACATGCTGGAGGGCAAAATGACTCTGGTGCTGGCAAATTTGACATGCTGGAGGGCAAAATGACTCTGGTGGTGGCAAATTTGACATACTGGAGGGCAAAATGACTCTGGTGGTGGCAAATTTGACATACTGGAGGGCAAAATGACTCTGGTGGTGGCAAATTTGACATGCTGGAGGGCAAAATGACTCTGGTGGTGTCAAATTTGACATGCTGGAGGGCAAAATGACTCTGGTGGTGGCAAATTTGACATGCTGGAGGGCAAAATGACTCTGGTGGTGGCAAATTTGACATGCTGGAGGGCAAAATGACTCTGGTGGTGGCAAATTTGACATACTGGAGGGCAAAATGACTCTGGTGGTGGCAAATTTGACATGCTGGAGGGCAAAATGACTCTGGTGGTGGCAAATGCGAAGATTTTCACCATGGTGGAGGGCAAAATGACTCTGGTGGTGGCAAATTTGACATGCTGGAGGGCAAAATGACTCTGGTGGTGGCAAATTTGACATGCTGGAGGGCAAAATGACTCTGGTGGTGGCAAATTTGACATGCTGGAGGGCAAAATGACTCTGGTGGTGGCAAATTTGACATGCTGGAGGGCAAAATGACTCTGGTGGTGGCAAATTTGACATGCTGGAGGGCAAAATGACTCTGGTGCTGGCAAATTTGACATGCTGGAGGGCAAAATGACTCTGGTGGTGGCAAATTTGACATGCTGGAGGGCAAAATGACTCTGGTGGTGGCAAATTTGACATGCTGGAGGGCAAAATGACTCTGGTGGTGGCAAATGCGAAGATTTTCACCATGGTGGAGGGCAAAATGACTCTGGTGGTGGCAAATTTGACATGCTGGAGGGCAAAATGACTCTGGTGGTGGCAAATTTGACATGCTGGAGGGCAAAATGACTCTGGTGGTGGCAAATTTGACATGCTGGAGGGCAAAATGACTCTGGTGGTGGCAAATTTGACATGCTGGAGGGCAAAATGACTCTGGTGGTGGCAAATTTGACATGCTGGAGGGCAAAATGACTCTGGTGGTGGCAAATTTGACATGCTGGAGGGCAAAATGACTCTGGTGGAGGCAAATTTGACATGCTGGAGGGCAAAATGACTCTGGTGGTGGCAAATTCGAAGATTTTCACCATGGTGGAGGGCAAAATGACTCTGGTGGTGGCAAATTTGACATGCTGGAGGGCAAAATGACTCTGGTGGTGGCAAATTTGACATGCTGGAGGGCAAAATGACTCTGGTGGAGGCAAATTTGACATGCTGGAGGGCAAAATGACTCTGGTGGTGGCAAATTCGAAGATTTTCACCATGGTGGAGGGCAAAATGACTCTGGTGGTGGCAAATTTGACATGCTGGAGGGCAAAATGACTCTGGTGGTGGCAAATTTGACATGCTGGAGGGCAAAATGACTCTGGTGGTGGCAAATTTGACATGCTGGAGGGCAAAATGACTCTGGTGGTGGCAAATTTGACATGCTGGAGGGCAAAATGACTCTGGTGGTGGCAAATGCGAAGATTTTCACCATGGTGGAGGGCAAAATGACTCTGGTGGTGGCAAATTTGACATGCTGGAGGGCAAAATGACTCTGGTGGTGGCAAATTTGACATGCTGGAGGGCAAAATGACTCTGGTGGTGTCAAATTTGACATGCTGGAGGGCAAAATGACTCTGGTGGTGGCAAATTCGAAGATTTTCACCATGGTGGAGGGCAAAATGACTCAGGTGGTGGCAAATTTGACATGCTGGAGGGCAAAATGACTCTGGTGGTGTCAAATTTGACATGCTGGAGGGCAAAATGACTCTGGTGGTGGCAAATTTGACATGCTGGAGGGCAAAATGACTCTGGTGGTGGCAAATTTGACATGCTGGAGGGCAAAATGACTCTGGTGGTGGCAAATTTGACATGCTGGAGGGCAAAATGACTCTGGTGGTGTCAAATTTGACATGCTGGAGGGCAAAATGACTCTGGTGGTGGCAAATTTGACATGCTGGAGGGGAAAATGACTCTGGTGGTGTCAAATTTGACATGCTGGAGGGCAAAATGACTCTGGTGGTGGCAAATTCGAAGATTTTCACCATGGTGGAGGGCAAAATGACTCAGGTGGTGGCAAATTTGACATGCTGGAGGGCAAAATGACTCTGGTGGTGTCAAATTTGAAGATTTTCACCATGGTGGAGGGCAAAATGACTCTGGTTGTGGCAAATTTGACATGCTGGAGGGCAAAATGACTCCGGTGGTGGCAAATTTGACATGCTGGAGGGCAAAATGACTCTGGTGGTGGCAAATTTGACATGCTGGAGGGCAAAATGACTCTGGTGGTGGCAAATTTGACATGCTGGAGGGCAAAATGACTCTGGTGGTGGCAAATGCGAAGATTTTCACCATGGTGGAGGGCAAAATGACTCTGGTGGTGGCAAATTTGACATGCTGGAGGGCAAAATGACTCTGGTGGTGGCAAATTTGACATGCTGGAGGGCAAAATGACTCTGGTGGTGGCAAATTTGACATCCTGGAGGGCAAAATGACTCTGGTGGTGGCAAATTTGACATGCTGGAGGGCAAAATGACTCTGGTGGTGGCAAATGCGAAGATTTTCACCATGGTGGAGGGCAAAATGACTCTGGTGGTGGCAAATTTGACATGCTGGAGGGCAAAATGACTCTGGTGGTGGCAAATTTGACATGCTGGAGGGCAAAATGACTCTGGTGGTGTCAAATTTGACATGCTGGAGGGCAAAATGACTCTGGTGGTGGCAAATTCGAAGATTTTCACCATGGTGGAGGGCAAAATGACTCAGGTGGTGGCAAATTTGACATGCTGGAGGGCAAAATGACTCTGGTGGTGTCAAATTTGACATGCTGGAGGGCAAAATGACTCTGGTGGTGGCAAATTTGACATGCTGGAGGGCAAAATGACTCTGGTGGTGGCAAATTTGACATGCTGGAGGGCAAAATGACTCTGGTGGTGGCAAATTTGACATGCTGGAGGGCAAAATGACTCTGGTGGTGTCAAATTTGACATGCTGGAGGGCAAAATGACTCTGGTGGTGGCAAATTTGACATGCTGGAGGGGAAAATGACTCTGGTGGTGTCAAATTTGACATGCTGGAGGGCAAAATGACTCTGGTGGTGGCAAATTCGAAGATTTTCACCATGGTGGAGGGCAAAATGACTCAGGTGGTGGCAAATTTGACATGCTGGAGGGCAAAATGACTCTGGTGGTGTCAAATTTGAAGATTTTCACCATGGTGGAGGGCAAAATGACTCTGGTTGTGGCAAATTTGACATGCTGGAGGGCAAAATGACTCCGGTGGTGGCAAATTTGACATGCTGGAGGGCAAAATGACTCTGGTGGTGGCAAATTTGACATGCTGGAGGGCAAAATGACTCTGGTGGTGGCAAATTTGACATGCTGGAGGGCAAAATGACTCTGGTGGTGGCAAATGCGAAGATTTTCACCATGGTGGAGGGCAAAATGACTCTGGTGGTGGCAAATTTGACATGCTGGAGGGCAAAATGACTCTGGTGGTGGCAAATTTGACATGCTGGAGGGCAAAATGACTCTGGTGGTGGCAAATTTGACATGCTGGAGGGCAAAATGACTCTGGTGGTGTCAAAGTTGACATGCTGGAGGGCAAAATGACTCTGGTGGAGGCAAATTTGACATGCTGGAGGGCAAAATGACTCTGGTGGCGGCAAATTTGACATGCTGGAGGGCAAAATGACTCTGGTGGTGGCAAATTTGACATGCTGGAGGGCAAAATGACTCTGGTGGTGGCAAATTTGACATGCTGGAGGGCAAAATGACTCTGGTGGTGGCAAATTTGACATGCTGGAGGGCAAAATGACTCTGGTGGTGGCAAATTTGACATGCTGGAGGGCAAAATGACTCTGGTGGTGGCAAATTTGACATGCTGGAGGGCAAAATGACTCTGGTGGTGGCAAATTTGACATGCTGGAGGGGAAAATGACTCTGGTGGTGTCAAATTTGACATGCTGGAGGGCAAAATGACTCTGGTGGTGGCAAATTCGAAGATTTTCACCATGGTGGAGGGCAAAATGACTCAGGTGGTGGCAAATTTGACATGCTGGAGGGCAAAATGACTCTGGTGGTGTCAAATTTGAAGATTTTCACCATGGTGGAGGGCAAAATGACTCTGGTGGTGGCAAATTTGACATGCTGGAGGGCAAAATGACTCTGGTGGTGGCAAATTTGACATGCTGGAGGGCAAAATGACTCTGGTGGTGGCAAATTTGACATGCTGGAGGGCAAAATGACTCTGGTGGTGGCAAATTTGACATGCTGGAGGGCAAAATGACTCTGGTGGTGGCAAATTTGACATGCTGGAGGGCAAAATGACTCAGGTGGTGGCAAATTTGACATGCTGGAGGGCAAAATGACTCTGGTGGTGGCAAATTTGACATGCTGGAGGGCAAAATGACTCCGGTGGTGGCAAATTTGACATGCTGGAGGGCAAAATGACTCTGGTGGTGGCAAATTTGACATGCTGGAGGGCAAAATGACTCTGGTGGTGGCAAATTTGACATGCTGGAAGGCAAAATGACTCTGGTGGTGGCAAATTCGAAGATTTTCACCATGGTGGAGGGCAAAATGACTCAGGTGGTGGCAAATTTGACATGCTGGAGGGCAAAATGACTCTTGTGGTGTCAAATTTGAAGATTTTCACCATGGTGGAGGGCAAAATGACTCTGGTGGTGGCAAATTTGACATGCTGGAGGGCAAAATGACTCTGGTGGTGGCAAATTTGACATGCTGGAGGGCAAAATGACTCTGGTGGTGGCAAATTTGACATGCTGGAGGGCAAAATGACTCTGGTGGTGGCAAATGCGAAGATTTTCACCATGGTGGAGGGCAAAATGACTCTGGTGGTGGCAAATTTGACATGCTGGAGGGCAAAATGACTCTGGTGGTGTCAAATTTGACATGCTGGAGGGCAAAATGACTCTGGTGGTGGCAAATTCGAAGATTTTCACCATGGTGGAGGGCAAAATGACTCTGGTGGTGGCAAATGCGAAGATTTTCACCATGGTGGAGAGCAAAATGACTCTGGTGGTGGCAAATTTGACATGCTGGAGGGCAAAATGACTCTGGTGGTGGCAAATTTGACATGCTGGAGGGCAAAATGACTCTGGTGGTGGCAAATTTGACATGCTGGAGGGCAAAATGACTCTGGTGGTGTCAAATTTGACATGCTGGAGGGCAAAATGACTCTGGTGGTGGCAAATTCGAAGATTTTCACCATGGTGGAGGGCAAAATGACTCAGGTGGTGGCAAATTTGACATGCTGGAGGGCAAAATGACTCTGGTGGTGGCAAATTTGACATGCTGGAGGGCAAAATGACTCTGGTGGTGGCAAATTTGACATGCTGGAGGGCAAAATGACTCTGGTGGTGGCAAATTTGACATGCTGGAGGGCAAAATGACTCTGGTGGTGGCAAATTTGACATGCTGGAGGGCAAAATGACTCTGGTGGTGGCAAATTTGACATGCTGGAGGGCAAAATGACTCAGGTGGTGGCAAATTTGACATGCTGGAGGGCAAAATGACTCTGGTGGTGGCAAATTCGAAGATTTTCACCATGCTGGAGGGCAAAATGACTCTGGTGGTGTCAAATTTGAAGATTTTCACCATGGTGGAGGGCAAAATGACTCTGGTGGTGGCAAATTTGAAGATTTTCACCATGGTGGAGGGCAAAATGACTCTGGTGGTGGCAAATTTGACATGCTGGAGGGCAAAATGACTCTGGTGGTGGCAAATTTGACATGCTGGAGGGCAAAATGACTCTGGTGGTGGCAAATTTGACATGCTGGAGGGCAAAATGACTCTGGTGGTGGCAAATGCGAAGATTTTCACCATGGTGGAGGGCAAAATGACTCTGGTGGTGGCAAATTTGACATGCTGGAGGGCAAAATGACTCTGGTGGTGGCAAATTTGACATGCTGGAGGGCAAAATGACTCTGGTGGTGTCAAATTTGACATGCTGGAGGGCAAAATGACTCTGGTGGTGGCAAATTTGACATGCTGGAGGGCAAAATGACTCTGGTGGTGGCAAATGCGAAGATTTTCACCATGGTGGAGGGCAAAATGACTCTGGTGGTGGCAAATTTGACATGCTGGAGGGCAAAATGACTCTGGTGGTGGCAAATGCGAAGATTTTCACCATGGTGGAGGGCAAAATGACTCTGGTGGTGGCAAATTTGACATGCTGGAGGGCAAAATGACTCTGGTGGTGTCAAATTCGAAGATTTTCACCATGGTGGAGGGCAAAATGACTCAGGTGGTGGCAAATTTGACATGCTGGAGGGCAAAA
This sequence comes from Oscheius sp. DF5033, assembly GCA_964036215.1. Classification (NCBI taxonomy): domain Eukaryota; kingdom Metazoa; phylum Nematoda; class Chromadorea; order Rhabditida; family Rhabditidae; genus Oscheius; species Oscheius sp. DF5033. Next base: position 4,325,185 of record CAXIWN010000006.1, read on the forward strand.
TGACTCTGGTGGTGTCAAATTTGAAGATTTTCACCATGGTGGAGGGCAAAATGACTCTGGTGGTGGCAAATTTGACATGCTGGATGGCAAAATGACTCTGGTGGTGTCAAATTTGACATGCTGGAGGGCAAAATGACTCTGGTGGTGGCAAATTCGAAGATTTTCACCATGGTGGAGGGCAAAATGACTCTGGTGGTGGCAAATTTGACATGCTGGAGGGCAAAATGACTCTGGTGGTGGCAAATTTGACATGCTGGAGGGCAAAATGACTCTGGTGGTGGCAAATTTGACATGCTGGAGGGCAAAATGACTCTGGTGGTGGCAAATTTGACATGCTGGATGGCAAAATGACTCTGGTGGTGTCAAATTTGACATGCTGGAGGGCAAAATGACTCTGGTGGTGGCAAATTCGAAGATTTTCACCATGGTGGAGGGCAAAATGACTCTGGTGGTGGCAAATTTGACATGCTGGAGGGCAAAATGACTCTGGTGGTGGCAAATTTGACATGCTGGAGGGCAAAATGACTCTGGTGGTGGCAAATTTGACATGCTGGAGGGCAAAATGACTCTGGTGGTGGCAAATTCGAAGATTTTCACCATGGTGGAGGGCAAAATGACTCAGGTGGTGGCAAATTTGACATGCTGGAGGGCAAAATGACTCTGGTGGTGTCAAATTTGAAGATTTTCACCATGGTGGAGGGCAAAATGACTCTGGTGGTGGCAAATTTGACATGCTGGAGGGCAAAATGACTCTGGTGGTGGCAAATTTGACATGCTGGAGGGCAAAATGACTCTGGTGGTGGCAAATTTGACATGCTGGAGGGCAAAATGACTCTGGTGGTGGCAAATGCGAAGATTTTCACCATGGTGGAGGGCAAAATGACTCTGGTGGTGGCAAATTTGACATGCTGGAGGGCAAAATGACTCTGGTGGTGGCAAATTTGACATGCTTGAGGGCAAAATGACTCTGGTGGTGGCAAATTTGACATGCTGGAGGGCAAAATGACTCTGGTGGTGGCAAATTCGAAGATTTTCACCATGGTGGAGGGCAAAATGACTCAGGTGGTGGCAAATTTGACATGCTGGAGGGCAAAATGACTCTGGTGGTGTCAAATTTGAAGATTTTCACCATGGTGGAGGGCAAAATGACTCTGGTGGTGGCAAATTTGACATGCTGGAGGGCAAAATGACTCTGGTGGTGGCAAATTTGACATGCTGGAGGGCAAAATGACTCTGGTGGTGGCAAATTTGACATGCTGGAGGGCAAAATGACTCTGGTGGTGGCAAATGCGAAGATTTTCACCATGGTGGAGGGCAAAATGACTCTGGTGGTGGCAAATTTGACATGCTGGAGGGCAAAATGACTCTGGTGGTGGCAAATTTGACATGCTGGAGGGCAAAATGACTCTGGTGGTGTCAAATTTGACATGCTGGAGGGCAAAATGACTCTGGTGGTGGCAAATTTGACATGCTGGAGGGCAAAATGACTCTGGTGGTGGCAAATGCGAAGATTTTCACCATGGTGGAGGGCAAAATGACTCTGGTGGTGGCAAATGCGAAGATTTTCACCATGGTGGAGGGCAAAATGACTCTGGTGGTGGCAAATTTGACATGCTGGAGGGCAAAATGACTCTGGTGGTGGCAAATTTGACATGCTGGAGGGCAAAATGACTCTGGTGGTGGCAAATTCGAAGATTTTCACCATGGTGGAGGGCAAAATGACTCAGGTGGTGGCAAATTTGACATGCTGGAGGGCAAAATGACTCTGGTGGTGTCAAATTTGAAGATTTTCACCATGGTGGAGGGCAAAATGACTCTGGTGGTGGCAAATTTGACATGCTGGATGGCAAAATGACTCTGGTGGTGTCAAATTTGACATGCTGGAGGGCAAAATGACTCTGGTGGTGGCAAATTTGACATGCTGGAGGGCAAAATGACTCTGGTGGTGGCAAATTTGACATGCTGGATGGCAAAATGACTCTGGTGGTGTCAAATTTGACATGCTGGAGGGCAAAATGACTCTGGTGGTGGCAAATTCGAAGATTTTCACCATGGTGGAGGGCAAAATGACTCTGGTGGTGGCAAATTTGACATGCTGGAGGGCAAAATGACTCTGGTGGTGGCAAATTTGACATGCTGGAGGGCAAAATGACTCTGGTGGTGGCAAATTTGACATGCTGGAGGGCAAAATGACTCTGGTGGTGGCAAATTCGAAGATTTTCACCATGGTGGAGGGCAAAATGACTCAGGTGGTGGCAAATTTGACATGCTGGAGGGCAAAATGACTCTGGTGGTGTCAAATTTGAAGATTTTCTCCATGGTGGAGGGCAAAATGACTCTGGTGGTGGCAAATGCGAAGATTTTCACCATGGTGGAGGGCAAAATGACTCTGGTGGTGGCAAATTTGACATGCTGGAGGGCAAAATGACTCTGGTGGTGGCAAATTTGACATGCTGGATGGCAAAATGACTCTGGTGGTGTCAAATTTGACATGCTGGAGGGCAAAATGACTCTGGTGGTGGCAAATTCGAAGATTTTCACCATGGTGGAGGGCAAAATGACTCAGGTGGTGGCAAATTTGACATGCTGGAGGGCAAAATGACTCTGGTGGTGGCAAATTTGACATGCTGGAGGGCAAAATGACTCTGGTGGTGGCAAATTTGACATGCTGGAGGGCAAAATGACTCTGGTGGTGGCAAATTTGACATGCTGGAGGGCAAAATGACTCTGGTGGTGGCAAATTTGACATGCTGGAGGGCAAAATGACTCTGGTGGTGGCAAATTTGACATGCTGGAGGGCAAAATGACTCAGGTGGTGGCAAATTTGACATGCTGGAGGGCAAAATGACTCTGGTGGTGTCAAATTTGACATGCTGGAGGGCAAAATGACTCTGGTGGTGGCAAATTCGAAGATTTTCACCATGGTGGAGGGCAAAATGACTCTGGTGGTGGCAAATTTGACATGCTGGAGGGCAAAATGACTCCGGTGGTGGCAAATTTGACATGCTGGAGGGCAAAATGACTCCGGTGGTGGCAAATTTGACATGCTGGAGGGCAAAATGACTCTGGTGGTGTCAAATTTGAAGATTTTCACCATGGTGGAGGGCAAAATGACTCTGGTGGTGGCAAATTTGACATGCTGGAGGGCAAAATGACTCTGGTGGTGGCAAATTTGACATGCTGGAGGGCAAAATGACTCTGGTGGTGGCAAATTTGACATGCTGGAGGGCAAAATGACTCTGGTGGTGGCAAATGCGAAGATTTTCACCATGGTGGAGGGCAAAATGACTCTGGTGGTGGCAAATTTGACATGCTGGAGGGCAAAATGACTCTGGTGGTGGCAAATTTGACATGCTTGAGGGCAAAATGACTCTGGTGGTGGCAAATTTGACATGCTGGAGGGCAAAATGACTCTGGTGGTGGCAAATTCGAAGATTTTCACCATGGTGGAGGGCAAAATGACTCAGGTGGTGGCAAATTTGACATGCTGGAGGGCAAAATGACTCTGGTGGTGTCAAATTTGAAGATTTTCACCATGGTGGAGGGCAAAATGACTCTGGTGGTGGCAAATTTGACATGCTGGAGGGCAAAATGACTCTGGTGGTGGCAAATTTGACATGCTGGAGGGCAAAATGACTCTGGTGGTGGCAAATTTGACATGCTGGAGGGCAAAATGACTCTGGTGGTGGCAAATGCGAAGATTTTCACCATGGTGGAGGGCAAAATGACTCTGGTGGTGGCAAATTTGACATGCTGGAGGGCAAAATGACTCTGGTGGTGGCAAATTTGACATGCTGGAGGGCAAAATGACTCTGGTGGTGTCAAATTTGACATGCTGGAGGGCAAAATGACTCTGGTGGTGGCAAATTTGACATGCTGGAGGGCAAAATGACTCTGGTGGTGGCAAATGCGAAGATTTTCACCATGGTGGAGGGCAAAATGACTCTGGTGGTGGCAAATTTGACATGCTGGAGGGCAAAATGACTCTGGTGGTGGCAAATGCGAAGATTTTCACCATGGTGGAGGGCAAAATGACTCTGGTGGTGGCAAATTTGACATGCTGGAGGGCAAAATGACTCTGGTGGTGGCAAATTTGACATGCTGGAGGGCAAAATGACTCTGGTGGTGGCAAATTCGAAGATTTTCACCATGGTGGAGGGCAAAATGACTCAGGTGGTGGCAAATTTGACATGCTGGAGGGCAAAATGACTCTGGTGGTGTCAAATTTGAAGATTTTCACCATGGTGGAGGGCAAAATGACTCTGGTGGTGGCAAATTTGACATGCTGGATGGCAAAATGACTCTGGTGGTGTCAAATTTGACATGCTGGAGGGCAAAATGACTCTGGTGGTGGCAAATTCGAAGATTTTCACCATGGTGGAGGGCAAAATGACTCTGGTGGTGGCAAATTTGACATGCTGGAGGGCAAAATGACTCTGGTGGTGGCAAATTTGACATGCTGGAGGGCAAAATGACTCTGGTGGTGGCAAATTTGACATGCTGGAGGGCAAAATGACTCTGGTGGTGGCAAATTTGACATGCTGGATGGCAAAATGACTCTGGTGGTGTCAAATTTGACATGCTGGAGGGCAAAATGACTCTGGTGGTGGCAAATTCGAAGATTTTCACCATGGTGGAGGGCAAAATGACTCTGGTGGTGGCAAATTTGACATGCTGGAGGGCAAAATGACTCTGGTGGTGGCAAATTTGACATGCTGGAGGGCAAAATGACTCTGGTGGTGGCAAATTTGACATGCTGGAGGGCAAAATGACTCTGGTGGTGGCAAATTCGAAGATTTTCACCATGGTGGAGGGCAAAATGACTCAGGTGGTGGCAAATTTGACATGCTGGAGGGCAAAATGACTCTGGTGGTGTCAAATTTGAAGATTTTCTCCATGGTGGAGGGCAAAATGACTCTGGTGGTGGCAAATGCGAAGATTTTCACCATGGTGGAGGGCAAAATGACTCTGGTGGTGGCAAATTTGACATGCTGGAGGGCAAAATGACTCTGGTGGTGGCAAATTTGACATGCTGGATGGCAAAATGACTCTGGTGGTGTCAAATTTGACATGCTGGAGGGCAAAATGACTCTGGTGGTGGCAAATTCGAAGATTTTCACCATGGTGGAGGGCAAAATGACTCAGGTGGTGGCAAATTTGACATGCTGGAGGGCAAAATGACTCTGGTGGTGGCAAATTTGACATGCTGGAGGGCAAAATGACTCTGGTGGTGGCAAATTTGACATGCTGGAGGGCAAAATGACTCTGGTGGTGGCAAATTTGACATGCTGGAGGGCAAAATGACTCTGGTGGTGGCAAATTTGACATGCTGGAGGGCAAAATGACTCTGGTGGTGGCAAATTTGACATGCTGGAGGGCAAAATGACTCAGGTGGTGGCAAATTTGACATGCTGGAGGGCAAAATGACTCTGGTGGTGTCAAATTTGACATGCTGGAGGGCAAAATGACTCTGGTGGTGGCAAATTCGAAGATTTTCACCATGGTGGAGGGCAAAATGACTCTGGTGGTGGCAAATTTGACATGCTGGAGGGCAAAATGACTCCGGTGGTGGCAAATTTGACATGCTGGAGGGCAAAATGACTCCGGTGGTGGCAAATTTGACATGCTGGAGGGCAAAATGACTCTGGTGGTGGCAAATTTGACATGCTGGAGGGCAAAATGACTCTGGTGGTGGCAAATTTGACATGCTGGAGGGCAAAATGACTCTGGTGGTGGCAAATTCGAAGATTTTCACCATGGTGGAGGGCAAAATGACTCAGGTGGTGGCAAATTTGACATGCTGGAGGGCAAAATGACTCTGGTGGTGTCAAATTTGAAGATTTTCACCATGGTGGAGGGCAAAATGACTCTGGTGGTGGCAAATTTGACATGCTGGAGGGCAAAATGACTCTGGTGGTGGCAAATTTGACATGCTGGAGGGCAAAATGACTCTGGTGGTGGCAAATTTGACATGCTGGAGGGCAAAATGACTCTGGTGGTGGCAAATGCGAAGATTTTCACCATGGTGGAGGGCAAAATGACTCTGGTGGTGGCAAATTTGACATGCTGGAGGGCAAAATGACTCTGGTGGTGGCAAATGCGAAGATTTTCACCATGGTGGAGGGCAAAATGACTCTGGTGGTGGCAAATTTGACATGCTGGAGGGCAAAATGACTCTGGTGGTGGCAAATGCGAAGATTTTCACCATGGTGGAGGGCAAAATGACTCTGGTGGTGGCAAATTTGACATGCTGGAGGGCAAAATGACTCTGGTGGTGGCAAATTTGACATGCTGGATGGCAAAATGACTCTGGTGGTGTCAAATTTGACATGCTGGAGGGCAAAATGACTCTGGTGGTGGCAAATTCGAAGATTTTCACCATGGTGGAGGGCAAAATGACTCTGGTGGTGTCAAATTTGACATGCTGGAGGGCAAAATGACTCTGGTGGTGTCAAATTTGAAGATTTTCACCATGGTGGAGGGCAAAATGACTCTGGTGGTGGCAAATTTGACATGCTGGAGGGCAAAATGACTCTGGTGGTGGCAAATTTGACATGCTGGATGGCAAAATGACTCTGGTGGTGTCAAATTTGACATGCTGGAGGGCAAAATGACTCTGGTGGTGGCAAATTCGAAGATTTTCACCATGGTGGAGGGCAAAATGACTCTGGTGGTGTCAAATTTGACATGCTGGAGGGCAAAATGACTCTGGTGGTGGCAAATTTGACATGCTGGAGGGCAAAATGACTCTGGTGGTGGCAAATTTGACATGCTGGAGGGCAAAATGACTCTGGTGGTGGCAAATTTGACATGCTGGAGGGCAAAATGACTCTGGTGGTGGCAAATTCGAAGATTTTCACCATGGTGGAGGGCAAAATGACTCAGGTGGTGGCAAATTTGACATGCTGGAGGGCAAAATGACTCTGGTGGTGTCAAATTTGAAGATTTTCACCATGGTGGAGGGCAAAATGACTCTGGTGGTGGCAAATTTGACATGCTGGAGGGCAAAATGACTCTGGTGGTGGCAAATTTGACATGCTGGAGGGCAAAATGACTCTGGTGGTGGCAAATTTGACATGCTGGAGGGCAAAATGACTCTGGTGGTGGCAAATGCGAAGATTTTCACCATGGTGGAGGGCAAAATGACTCTGGTGGTGGCAAATTTGACATGCTGGAGGGCAAAATGACTCTGGTGGTGGCAAATTTGACATGCTGGAGGGCAAAATGACTCTGGTGGTGTCAAATTTGACATGCTGGAGGGCAAAATGACTCTGGTGGTGTCAAATTTGACATGCTGGAGGGCAAAATGACTCTGGTGGTGGCAAATGCGAAGATTTTCACCATGGTGGAGGGCAAAATGACTCTGGTGGTGGCAAATTTGACATGCTGGAGGGCAAAATGACTCTGGTGGTGGCAAATTTGACATGCTGGAGGGCAAAATGACTCTGGTGGTGGCAAATTCGAAGATTTTCACCATGGTGGAGGGCAAAATGACTCAGGTGGTGGCAAATTTGACATGCTGGAGGGCAAAATGACTCTGGTGGTGGCAAATTTGAAGATTTTCACCATGGTGGAGGGCAAAATGACTCTGGTGGTGGCAAATTTGACATGCTGGAGGGCAAAATGACTCTGGTGGTGGCAAATTTGACATGCTGGATGGCAAAATGACTCTGGTGGTGTCAAATTTGACATGCTGGAGGGCAAAATGACTCTGGTGGTGGCAAATTCGAAGATTTTCACCATGGTGGAGGGCAAAATGACTCTGGTGGTGTCAAATTTGACATGCTGGAGGGCAAAATGACTCTGGTGGTGGCAAATTTGACATGCTGGAGGGCAAAATGACTCTGGTGGTGGCAAATTTGACATGCTGGAGGGCAAAATGACTCTGGTGGTGGCAAATTCGAAGATTTTCACCATGGTGGAGGGCAAAATGACTCTGGTGGTGTCAAATTTGACATGCTGGAGGGCAAAATGACTCTGGTGGTGTCAAATTTGAAGATTTTCACCATGGTGGAGGGCAAAATGACTCTGGTGGTGGCAAATTTGACATGCTGGAGGGCAAAATGACTCTGGTGGTGTCAAATTTGACATGCTGGAGGGCAAAATGACTCTGGTGGTGTCAAATTTGACATGCTGGAGGGCAAAATGACTCTGGTGGTGGCAAATTCGAAGATTTTCACCATGGTGGAGGGCAAAATGACTCTGGTGGTGTCAAATTTGACATGCTGGAGGGCAAAATGACTCTGGTGGTGGCAAATTCGAAGATTTTCAGCATGGTGGAGGGCAAAATGACTCTGGTGGTGGCAAATTTGACATGCTGGAGGGCAAAATGACTCTGGTGGTGGCAAATTTGACATGCTGGAGGGCAAAATGACTCTGGTGGTGGCAAATTCGAAGATTTTCACCATGCTGGAGGGCAAAATGACTCTGGTGGTGGCAAATTTGACATGCTGGAGGGCAAAATGACTCTGGTGGTGGCAAATTTGACATGCTGGAGGGCAAAATGACTCTGGTGGTGGCAAATTCGAAGATTTTCACCATGCTGGAGGGCAAAATGACTCTGGTGGTGGCAAATTTGACATGCTGGAGGGCAAAATGACTCTGGTGGTGGCAAATTTGACATGCTGGAGGGCAAAATGACTCTGGTGGTGTCAAATTTGACATGCTGGAGGGCAAAATGACTCTGGTGGTGGCAAATTTGACATGCTGGAGGGCAAAACGATTCTGGTGGTGGCAAATTTGACATGCTGGAGGGCAAAATGACTCTGGTGGTGTCAAATTTGACATGCTGGAGGGCAAAATGACTCTGGTGGTGGCAAATTTGACATGCTGGAGGGCAAAATGACTCTGGTGGTGGCAAATTTGACATGCTGGAGGGCAAAATGACTCTGGTGGTGGCAAATTTGACATGCTGGAGGGCAAAATGACTCTGGTGGTGGCAAATTTGACATGCTGGAGGGCAAAATGACTCTGGTGGTGTCAAATTTGACATGCTGGAGGGCAAAATGACTCTGGTGGTGGCAAATTCGAAGATTTTCACCATGGTGGAGGGCAAAATGACTCTGGTGGTGGCAAATTTGACATGCTGGAGGGCAAAATGACTCTGGTGGTGGCAAATTTGACATGCTGGAGGGCAAAATGACTCTGGTGGTGTCAAATTTGACATGCTGGAGGGCAAAATGACTCTGGTGGTGGCAAATTTGACATGCTGGAGGGCAAAATGACTCTGGTGGTGGCAAATGCGGAGATTTTCACCATGGTGGAGGGCAAAATGACTCTGGTGGTGGCAAATTTGACATGCTGGAGGGCAAAATGACTCCGGTGGTGGCAAATTTGACATGCTGGAGGGCAAAATGACTCTGGTGGTGGCAAATTTGACATGCTGGAGGGCAAAATGACTCTGGTGGTGGCAAATTCGAAGATTTTCACCATGGTGGAGGGCAAAATGACTCTGGTGGTGGCAAATTTGACATGCTGGAGGGCAAAATGACTCTGGTGGCGGCAAATTTGACATGCTGGAGGGCAAAATGACTCTGGTGGTGTCAAATTTGACATGCTGGAGGGCAAAATGACTCTGGTGGTGGCAAATTTGACATGCTGGAGGGCAAAATGACTCTGGTGGTGGCAAATTTGACATGCTGGAGGGCAAAATGACTCTGGTGGTGTAAATTTGACATGCTGGAGGGTAAAATGACTCTGGTGGCGGCAAATTTGACATGCTGGAGGGTAAAATGACTCTGGTGGTGTCAAATTTGACATGCTGGAGGGCAAAATGACTCTGGTGGTGGCAAATTCGAAGATTTTCACCATGGTGGAGGGCAAAATGACTCTGGTGGTGGCAAATTTGACATGCTGGAGGGCAAAATGACTCCGGTGGTGGCAAATTTGACATGCTGGAGGGCAAAATGACTCTGATGGTGGCAAATTTGACATGCTGGAGGGCAAAATGACTCTGGTGGTGGCAAATTCGAAGATTTTCACCATGGTGGAGGGCAAAATGACTCTGGTGGTGTCAAATTTGACATGCTGGAGGGCAAAATGACTCTGGTGGTGTCAAATTTGACATGCTGGAGGGCAAAATGACTCTGGTGGTGGCAAATTTGACATGCTGGAGGGCAAAATGACTCTGGTGGTGTCAAATTTGACATGCTGGAGGGCAAAATGACTCTGGTGGTGGCAAATTTGACATGCTGGAGGGCAAAATGACTCTCGTGGTGGCAAATTCGAAGATTTTCACCATGGTGGAGATCAAAATGACTCTGGTGGTGGCAAATTTGACATGCTGGAGGGCAAAATGACTCTGGTGGTGTCAAATTTGACATGCTGGAGGGCAAAATGACTCTGGTGGCGGCAAATTTGACATGCTGGAGGGCAAAATGACTCTGGTGGTGGCAAATTTGACATGCTGGAGGGCAAAATGACTCTGGTGGTGGCAAATTTGACATGCTGGAGGGCAAAATGACTCTGGTGGCGGCAAATTTGACATGCTGGAGGGCAAAATGACTCTGGTGGTGTCAAATTTGACATGCTGGAGGGCAAAATGACTCTGGTGGCGGCAAATTTGACATGCTGGAGGGCAAAATGACTCTGGTGGTGGCAAATTTGACATGCTGGAGGGCAAAATGACTCAGGTGGTGGCAAATTTGACGTGCCGGAGGGCAAAATGACTCTGGTGGCGGCAAATTTGACGTGCCGGAGGGCAAAATGACTCTGGTGGTGGCAAATTTGACATGCTGGAGGGCAAAATGACTCTGGTGGTGGCAAATTTGACATGCTGGAGGGCAAAATGACTCTGGTGGTGTCAAATTTGACATGCTGGAGGGCAAAATGACTCTGGTGGCGGCAAATTTGACATGCTGGACGGCAAAATGACTCTCGTGGTGGCAAATTCGAAAATTTTCACCATGCTGGAGGGCAAAATGACTCTGGTGGTGTCAAATTCGAAGATTTTCACCATGGTGGAGGGCAAAATGACTCTGGTGGTGTCAAATTTGACATGCTGGAGGGCAAAATGACTCTGGTGGTGTCAAATTTGACATGCTGGAGGGCAAAATGACTCTGGTGGAGGCAAATTTGACATGCTGGAGGGCAAAATGACTCTGGTGGTGTCAAATTTGACATGCTGGAGGGCAAAATGACTCTGGTGGTGTCAAATTCGAAGATTTTCACCATGGTGGAGGGCAAAATGACTCTGGTGGTGTCAAATTTGACATGCTGGAGAGCAAAATAACTCTGGTGGTGGCAAATTTGACATGCTGGAGGGCAAAATGACTCTGGTGGTGGCAAATTTGACATGCTGGAGGGCAAAATGACTCTGGTGGTGTCAAATTCGAAGATTTTCACCATGGTGGAGGGCAAAATGACTCTGGTGGTGTCAAATTTGACATGCTGGAGAGCAAAATAACTCTGGTGGTGGCAAATTTGACATGCTGGAGGGCAAAATGACTCTGGTGGTGGCAAATTTGACATGCTGGAGGGCAAAATGACTCTGGTGGTGGCAAATTTGACATGCTGGAGGGCAAAATGACTCTGGTGGTGGCAAATTTGACATGCTGGAGGGCAAAATGACTCTGGTGGAGGCAAATTTGACATGCTGGAGGGCAAAATGACTCTGGTGGTGTCAAATTTGACATGCTGGAGGACAAAATGACTCTGGTGGAGGCAAATTTGACATGCTGGAGGGCAAAATGACTCTGGTGGTGTCAAATTTGACATGCTGGAGGGCAAAATGACTCTGGTGGAGGCAAATTCGAAGATTTTCACCATGGTGGAGGGCAAAATGACTCTGGTGGTGTCAAATTTGACATGCTGGGGGGCAAAATGACTCTAGTGGTGGCAAATTTGACATGCTGGAGGGCAAAATGACTCTGGTGGCGGCAAATTTGACATGCTGGAGGGCAAAATGACTCTGGTGGTGGCAAATTTGACATGCTGGAGGGCAAAATGACTCAGGTGGTGGCAAATTTGACATGCTGGAGGGCAAAATGACTCTGGTGGCGGCAAATTTGACATGCTGGAGGGCAAAATGACTCTGGTGGTGTCAAATTTGACATGCTGGAGGGCAAAATGACTCTAGTGGTGTCAAATTTGACATGCTGGAGGGCAAAATGACTCTGGTGGTGGCAAATTTGACATGCTGGAGGGCAAAATGACTCTGGTGGTGTCAAATTCGAAGATTTTCACCATGGTGGAGGGCAAAATGACTCTGGTGGTGTCAAATTTGACATGCTGGAGGGCAAAATGACTCTGGTGGTGTCAAATTTGACATGCTGGAGGGCAAAATGACTCTAGTGGTGTCAAATTTGACATGCTGGAGGGCAAAATGACTCTGGTGGTGGCAAATTTGACATGCTGGAGGGCAAAATGACTCTGGTGGTGTCAAATTCGAAGATTTTCACCATGGTGGAGGGCAAAATGACTCTGGTGGTGTCAAATTTGACATGCTGGAGGGCAAAATGACTCTGGTGGTGGCAAATTTGACATGCTGGAGGGCAAAATGACTCTGGTGGTGGCAAATTTGACATGCTGGAGGGCAAAATGACTCAGGTGGTGGCAAATTTGACATGCTGGAGGGCAAAATGACTCTGGTGGTGTCAAATTCGAAGATTTTCACCATGGTGGAGGGCAAAATGACTCTGGTGGTGGCAAATTTGACATGCTGGAGGGCAAAATGACTCTGGTGGTGTCAAATTTGACATGCTGGAGGGCAAAATGACTCTGGTGGTGTCAAATTCGAAGATTTTCACCATGGTGGAGGGCAAAATGACTCTGGTGGTGTCAAATTTGACATGCTGGAGGGCAAAATGACTCTGGCGGTGTCAAATTTGACATGCTGGAGGGCAAAATGACTCTGGTGGTGGCAAATTTGACATGCTGGAGGGCAAAATGACTCTGGTGGTGGCAAATTTGACATGCTGGAGGGCAAAATGACTCAGGTGGTGGCAAATTTGACATGCTGGAGGGCAAAATGACTCTGGTGGCGGCAAATTTGACATGCTGGAGGGCAAAATGACTCTGGTGGTGTCAAATTCGAAGATTTTCACTATGGTGGAGGGCAAAATGACTCTGGTGGTGTCAAATTTGACATGCTGGAGGGCAAAATGACTCTGGTGGTGTCAAATTTGACATGCTGGAGGGCAAAATGACTCTGGTGGTGGCAAATTTGACATGCTGGAGGGCAAAATGACTCTGGTGGTGTCAAATTCGAAGATTTTCACCATGGTGGAGGGCAAAATGACTCTGGTGGTGTCAAATTTGACATGCTGGAGGGCAAAATGACTCTGGCGGTGTCAAATTTGACATGCTGGAGGGCAAAATGACTCTGGTGGTGTCAAATTTGACATGCTGGAGGGCAAAATGACTCTGGTGGTGGCAAATTTGACATGCTGGAGGGCAAAATGACTCTGGTGGTGTCAAATTTGACATGCTGGAGGGCAAAATGACTCTCGTGGTGGCAAATTCGAAGATTTTCACCATGGTGGAGGGCAAAATGACCCTGGTGACGGCAAATTTGACATGCTGGAGGGCAAAATGACTCTGGTGGTGGCAAATTTGACATGCTGGAGGGCAAAATGACTCTGGTGGTGGCACATTTGACATGCTGGACGGCAAAATGACTCTCGTGGTGGCAAATTCGAAAATTTTCACCATGCTGGAGGGCAAAATGACTCTGGTGGTGTCAAATTCGAAGATTTTCACCATGGTGGAGGGCAAAATGACTCTGGTGGTGGCAAATTTGACATGCTGGAGGGCAAAATGACTCTGGTGGTGGCAAATTTGACATGCTGGAGGGCAAAATGACTCTGGTGGCGGCAAATTTGACATGCTGGAGGGCAAAATGACTCTGGGGGTGGCAAATTTGACATACTGGAGGGCAAAATGACTCTGGTGGTGTCAAATTTGACATGCTGGAGGGCAAAATGACTCTGGTGGTGTCAAATTTGACATGCTGGAGGGCAAAATGACTCTGGTGGCGGCAAATTTGACATGCTGGAGGGCAAAATGACTCTGGTGGTGTCAAATTCGAAGATTTTCACCATGGTGGAGGGCAAAATGACTCTGGTGGTGGCAAATTTGACATGCTGGAGGGCAAAATGACTCTGGTGGTGTCAAATTTGACATGCTGGAGGGCAAAATGACTCTGGTGGTGTCAAATTCGAAGATTTTCACCATGGTGGAGGGCAAAATGACTCTGGTGGTGTCAAATTTGACATGCTGGAGGGCAAAATGACTCTGCTGGTGTCAAATTTGACATGCTGGAGGGCAAAATGACTCTGGTGGAGGCAAATTCGAAGATTTTCACCATGGTGGAGGGCAAAATGACTCTGGTGGTGTCAAATTTGACATGCTGGGGGGCAAAATGACTCTAGTGGTGTCAAATTTGACATGCTGGAGGGCAAAATGACTCTGGTGGTGGCAAATTTGACATGCTGGAGGGCAAAATGACTCTGGTGGTGTCAAATTTGACATGCTGGAGGGCAAAATGACTCTGGTGGTGGCAAATTTGACATGCTGGAGGGCAAAATGACTCTGGTGGTGTCAAATTTGACATGCTGGAGGGCAAAATGACTCTGGTGGTGTCAAATTTGACATGCTGGAGGGCAAAATGACTCTGGTGGTGGCAAATTTGACATGCTGGAGGGCAAAATGACTCTGGTGGTGTCAAATTCGAAGATTTTCACCATGGTGGAGGGCAAAATGACTCTGGTGGTGTCAAATTTGACATGCTGGAGGGCAAAATGACTCTAGTGGTGTCAAATTTGACATGCTGGAGGGCAAAATGACTCTGGTGGTGGCAAATTTGACATGCTGGAGGGCAAAATGACTCTGGTGGTGTCAAATTCGAAGATTTTCACCATGGTGGAGGGCAAAATGACTCTGGTGGTGTCAAATTTGACATGCTGGAGGGCAAAATGACTCTGGTGGTGTCAAATTTGACATGCTGGAGGGCAAAATGACTCTGGTGGAGGCAAATTTGACATGCTGGAGGGCAAAATGACTCTGGTGGTGTCAAATTTGACATGCTGGAGGGCAAAATGACTCTCGTGGTGGCAAATTCGAAGATTTTCACCATGGTGGAGGGCAAAATGACTCTGGTGGTGTCAAATTTGACATGCTGGAGGGCAAAATGACTCTGGTGGTGGCAAATTTGACATGCTGGAGGGCAAAATGACTCTGGTGGTGTCAAATTCGAAGATTTTCACCATGGTGGAGGGCAAAATGACTCTGGTGGAGGCAAATTTGACATGCTGGAGGGCAAAATGACTCTGGTGGTGTCAAATTCGAAGATTTTCACCATGGTGGAGGGCAAAATGACTCTGGTGGTGTCAAATTTGACATGCTGGAGGGCAAAATGACTCTGGTGGTGTCAAATTTGACATGCTGGAGGGCAAAATGACTCTGGTGGAGGCAAATTTGACATGCTGGAGGGCAAAATGACTCTGGTGGTGTCAAATTCGAAGATTTTCACCATGGTGGAGGGCAAAATGACTCTGGTGGTGTCAAATTTGACATGCTGGAGGGCAAAATGACTCTGGTGGTGGCAAATTTGACATGCTGGAGGGCAAAATGACTCTGGTGGTGTCAAATTCGAAGATTTTCACCATGGTGGAGGGCAAAATGACTCTGGTGGTGTCAAATTTGACATGCTGGAGGGCAAAATGACTCTAGTGGTGTCAAATTTGACATGCTGGAGGGCAAAATGACTCTGGTGGTGGCAAATTTGACATGCTGGAGGGCAAAATGACTCTGGTGGTGTCAAATTCGAAGATTTTCACCATGGTGGAGGGCAAAATGACTCTGGTGGTGTCAAATTTGACATGCTGGAGGGCAAAATGACTCTGGTGGTGTCAAATTTGACATGCTGGAGGGCAAAATGACTCTGGTGGTGGCAAATTTGACATGCTGGAGGGCAAAATGACTCTGGTGGTGGCAAATTTGACATGCTGGAGGGCAAAATGACTCAGGTGGTGGCAAATTTGACATGCTGGAGGGCAAAATGACTCTGGTGGTGGCAAATTTGACATGCTGGAGGGCAAAATGACCCTGGTGACGGCAAATTTGACATGCTGGAGGGCAAAATGACTCTGGTGGTGTCAAATTTGACATGCTGGAGGGCAAAATGACTCTGGTGGTGTCAAATTTGACATGCTGGAGGGCAAAATGACTCTGGTGGTGGCAAATTTGACATGCTGGAGGGCAAAATGACTCTGGTGGTGTCAAATTCGAAGATTTTCACCATGGTGGAGGGCAAAATGACTCTGGTGGTGTCAAATTTGACATGCTGGAGGGCAAAATGACTCTGGTGGTGTCAAATTTGACATGCTGGAGGGCAAAATGACTCTGGTGGTGTCAAATTTGACATGCTGGAGGGCAAAATGACTCTGGTGGTGGCAAATTTGACATGCTGGAGGGCAAAATGACTCTGGTGGTGTCAAATTCGAAGATTTTCACCATGGTGGAGGGCAAAATGACTCTGGTGGTGTCAAATTTGACATGCTGGAGGGCAAAATGACTCTAGTGGTGTCAAATTTGACATGCTGGAGGGCAAAATGACTCTGGTGGTGGCAAATTTGACATGCTGGAGGGCAAAATGACTCTGGTGGTGTCAAATTCGAAGATTTTCACCATGGTGGAGGGCAAAATGACTCTGGTGGTGTCAAATTTGACATGCTGGAGGGCAAAATGACTCTGGTGGTGTCAAATTTGACATGCTGGAGGGCAAAATGACTCTGGTGGTGTCAAATTTGACATGCTGGAGGACAAAATGACTCTGGTGGAGGCAAATTTGACATGCTGGAGGGCAAAATGACTCTGGTGGAGGCAAATTTGACATGCTGGAGGGCAAAATGACTCTGGTGGTGTCAAATTCGAAGATTTTCACCATGGTGGAGGGCAAAATGACTCTGGTGGTGTCAAATTTGACATGCTGGAGGGCAAAATGACTCTGGTGGTGTCAAATTTGACATGCTGGAGGGCAAAATGACTCTGGTGGAGGCAAATTTGACATGCTGGAGGGCAAAATGACTCTGGTGGTGTCAAATTCGAAGATTTTCACCATGGTGGAGGGCAAAATGACTCTGGTGGTGTCAAATTTGACATGCTGGAGGGCAAAATGACTCTGGTGGTGGCAAATTTGACATGCTGGAGGGCAAAATGACTCTGGTGGTGTCAAATTCGAAGATTTTCACCATGGTGGAGGGCAAAATGACTCTGGTGGTGTCAAATTTGACATGCTGGAGGGCAAAATGACTCTAGTGGTGTCAAATTTGACATGCTGGAGGGCAAAATGACTCTGGTGGTGGCAAATTTGACATGCTGGAGGGCAAAATGACTCTGGTGGTGTCAAATTCGAAGATTTTCACCATGGTGGAGGGCAAAATGACTCTGGTGGTGTCAAATTTGACATGCTGGAGGGCAAAATGACTCTGGTGGTGTCAAATTTGACATGCTGGAGGGCAAAATGACTCTGGTGGTGGCAAATTTGACATGCTGGAGGGCAAAATGACTCTGGTGGTGGCAAATTTGACATGCTGGAGGGCAAAATGACTCAGGTGGTGGCAAATTTGACATGCTGGAGGGCAAAATGACTCTGGTGGTGGCAAATTTGACATGCTGGAGGGCAAAATGACCCTGGTGACGGCAAATTTGACATGCTGGAGGGCAAAATGACTCTGGTGGTGTCAAATTTGACATGCTGGAGGGCAAAATGACTCTGGTGGTGTCAAATTTGACATGCTGGAGGGCAAAATGACTCTGGTGGTGGCAAATTTGACATGCTGGAGGGCAAAATGACTCTGGTGGTGTCAAATTCGAAGATTTTCACCATGGTGGAGGGCAAAATGACTCTGGTGGTGTCAAATTTGACATGCTGGAGGGCAAAATGACTCTGGTGGTGTCAAATTTGACATGCTGGAGGGCAAAATGACTCTGGTGGTGGCAAATTTGACATGCTGGAGGGCAAAATGACTCTGGTGGTGGCAAATTTGACATGCTGGAGGGCAAAATGACTCAGGTGGTGGCAAATTTGACATGCTGGAGGGCAAAATGACTCTGGTGGTGGCAAATTTGACATGCTGGAGGGCAAAATGACTCTGGTGGTGTCAAATTCGAAGATTTTCACCATGGTGGAGGGCAAAATGACTCTGGTGGTGTCAAATTTGACATGCTGGAGGGCAAAATGACTCTGGTGGTGTCAAATTTGACATGCTGGAGGGCAAAATGACTCTGGTGGTGGCAAATTTGACATGCTGGAGGGCAAAATGACTCTGGTGGTGTCAAATTTGACATGCTGGAGGGCAAAATGACTCTGGTGGTGTCAAATTTGACATGCTGGAGGGCAAAATGACTCTGGTGGTGTCAAATTTGACATGCTGGAGGGCAAAATGACTCTGGTGGTGGCAAATTTGACATGCTGGAGGGCAAAATGACTCTGGTGGTGTCAAATTCGAAGATTTTCACCATGGTGGAGGGCAAAATGACCCTGGTGACGGCAAATTTGACATGCTGGAGGGCAAAATGACTCTGGTGGTGGCACATTTGACATGCTGGACGGCAAAATGACTCTCGTGGTGGCAAATTCGAAAATTTTCACCATGCTGGAGGGCAAAATGACTCTGGTGGTGTCAAATTCGAAGATTTTCACCATGGTGGAGGGCAAAATGACTCAGGTGGTGGCAAATTTGACATGCTGGAGGGCAAAATGACTCTGGTGGTGGCAAATTTGACATGCTGGAGGGCAAAATGACCCTGGTGACGGCAAATTTGACATGCTGGAGGGCAAAATGACTCTGGTGGTGTCAAATTTGACATGCTGGAGGGCAAAATGACTCTGGTGGTGTCAAATTTGACATGCTGGAGGGCAAAATGACTCTGGTGGTGGCAAATTTGACATGCTGGAGGGCAAAATGACTCTGGTGGTGTCAAATTCGAAGATTTTCACCATGGTGGAGGGCAAAATGACTCTGGTGGTGTCAAATTTGACATGCTGGAGGGCAAAATGACTCTGGTGGTGTCAAATTTGACATGCTGGAGGGCAAAATGACTCTGGTGGTGGCAAATTTGACATGATGGAGGGCATAATGACTCTGGTGGTGTCAAATTCGAAGATTTTCACCATGGTGGAGGGCAAAATGACTCTGGTGGTGTCAAATTTGACATGCTGGAGGGCAAAATGACTCTGGTGGTGTCAAATTTGACATGCTGGAGGGCAAAATGACTCTGGTGGTGGCAAATTTGACATGCTGGAGGGCAAAATGACTCTGGTGGTGTCAAATTTGACATGCTGGAGGGCAAAATGACTCTGGTGGTGTCAAATTTGACATGCTGGAGGGCAAAATGACTCTGGTGGTGTCAAATTTGACATGCTGGAGGGCAAAATGACTCTGGTGGTGGCAAATTTGACATGCTGGAGGGCAAAATGACTCTGGTGGAGGCAAATTTGACATGCTGGAGGGCAAAATGACTCTGGTGGTGTCAAATTTGACATGCTGGAGGGCAAAATGACTCTGGTGGTGGCAAATTTGACATGCTGGAGGGCAAAATGACTCTGGTGGTGTCAAATTTGACATGCTGGAGGGCAAAATGACTCTGGTGGTGTCAAATTTGACATGCTGGAGGGCAAAATGACTCTGGTGGTGTCAAATTCGAAGATTTTCACCATGGTGGAGGGCAAAATGACTCTGGTGGTGTCAAATTTGACATGCTGGAGGGCAAAATGACTCTGGTGGTGTCAAATTTGACATGCTGGAGGGCAAAATGACTCTGGTGGTGGCAAATTTGACATGCTGGAGGGCAAAATGACTCTGGTGGTGTCAAATTTGACATGCTGGAGGGCAAAATGACTCTGGTGGTGTCAAATTTGACATGCTGGAGGGCAAAATGACTCTGGTGGTGTCAAATTTGACATGCTGGAGGGCAAAATGACTCTGGTGGTGGCAAATTTGACATGCTGGAGGGCAAAATGACTCTGGTGGAGGCAAATTTGACATGCTGGAGGGCAAAATGACTCTGGTGGTGTCAAATTTGACATGCTGGAGGGCAAAATGACTCTGGTGGTGGCAAATTTGACATGCTGGAGGGCAAAATGACTCTGGTGGTGTCAAATTTGACATGCTGGAGGGCAAAATGACTCTGGTGGTGGCAAATTTGACATGCTGGAGGGCAAAATGACTCTGGTGGTGTCAAATTTGACATGCTGGAGGGCAAAATGACTCTGGTGGTGGCAAATTTGACATGCTGGAGGGCAAAATGACTCTGGTGGTGTCAAATTCGAAGATTTTCACCATGGTGGAGGGCAAAATGACCCTGGTGACGGCAAATTTGACATGCTGGAGGGCAAAATGACTCTGGTGGTGGCACATTTGACATGCTGGACGGCAAAATGACTCTCGTGGTGGCAAATTCGAAAATTTTCACCATGCTGGAGGGCAAAATGACTCTGGTGGTGTCAAATTCGAAGATTTTCACCATGGTGGAGGGCAAAATGACTCAGGTGGTGGCAAATTTGACATGCTGGAGGGCAAAATGACTCTGGTGGTGGCAAATTTGACATGCTGGAGGGCAAAATGACCCTGGTGACGGCAAATTTGACATGCTGGAGGGCAAAATGACTCTGGTGGTGTCAAATTTGACATGCTGGAGGGCAAAATGACTCTGGTGGTGTCAAATTTGACATGCTGGAGGGCAAAATGACTCTGGTGGTGGCAAATTTGACATGCTGGAGGGCAAAATGACTCTGGTGGTGTCAAATTCGAAGATTTTCACCATGGTGGAGGGCAAAATGACTCTGGTGGTGTCAAATTTGACATGCTGGAGGGCAAAATGACTCTGGTGGTGGCAAATTTGACATGCTGGAGGGCAAAATGACTCTGGTGGTGGCAAATTTGACATGCTGGAGGGCAAAATGACTCAGGTGGTGGCAAATTTGACATGCTGGAGGGCAAAATGACTCTGGTGGTGGCAAATTTGACATGCTGGAGGGCAAAATGACTCTGGTGGTGTCAAATTCGAAGATTTTCACCATGGTGGAGGGCAAAATGACTCTGGTGGTGTCAAATTTGACATGCTGGAGGGCAAAATGACTCTGGTGGTGGCAAATTTGACATGCTGGAGGGCAAAATGACTCTGGTGGTGTCAAATTTGACATGCTGGAGGGCAAAATGACTCTGGTGGTGTCAAATTTGACATGCTGGAGGGCAAAATGACTCTGGTGGTGTCAAATTTGACATGCTGGAGGGCAAAATGACTCTGGTGGTGGCAAATTTGACATGCTGGAGGGCAAAATGACTCTGGTGGAGGCAAATTTGACATGCTGGAGGGCAAAATGACTCTGGTGGTGTCAAATTTGACATGCTGGAGGGCAAAATGACTCTCGTGGTGGCAAATTCGAAGATTTTCACCATGGTGGAGGGCAAAATGACCCTGGTGACGGCAAATTTGACATGCTGGAGGGCAAAATGACTCTGGTGGTGGCACATTTGACATGCTGGACGGCAAAATGACTCTCGTGGTGGCAAATTCGAAAATTTTCACCATGCTGGAGGGCAAAATGACTCTGGTGGTGTCAAATTCGAAGATTTTCACCATGGTGGAGGGCAAAATGACTCTGGTGGTGTCAAATTTGACATGCTGGAGGGCAAAATGACTCTGGTGGTGGCAAATTTGACATGCTGGAGGGCAAAATGACTCTGGTGGTGGCAAATTCGAAGATTTTCACCATGGTGGAGGGCAAAATGACTCTGGTGGTGGCAAATTTGACATGCTGGAGGGCAAAATGACTCTGGTGGCGGCAAATTTGACATGCTGGAGGGCAAAATGACTCTGGTGGTGTCAAATTCGAAGATTTTCACCATGGTGGAGGGCAAAATGACTCTGGTGGTGTCAAATTTGACATGCTGGAGGGCAAAATGACTCTGGTGGTGTCAAATTTGACATGCTGGAGGGCAAAATGACTCTGGTGGTGGCAAATTTGACATGCTGGAGGGCAAAATGACTCTGGTGGTGTCAAATTCGAAGATTTTCACCATGGTGGAGGGCAAAATGACTCTGGTGGTGTCAAATTTGACATGCTGGAGGGCAAAATGACTCTAGTGGTGGCAAATTTGACATGCTGGAGGGCAAAATGACTCTGGTGGAGGCAAATTTGACATGCTGGAGGGCAAAATGACTCTGGTGGTGTCAAATTTGACATGCTGGAGGGCAAAATGACTCTCGTGGTGGCAAATTCGAAGATTTTCACCATGGTGGAGGGCAAAATGACCCTGGTGACGGCAAATTTGACATGCTGGAGGGCAAAATGACTCCGGTGGTGTCAAATTTGACATGCTGGAGGGCAAAATGACTCTCGTGGTGGCAAATTTGACATGCTGGAGGGCAAAATGACTCTGGTGGTGGCAAATTCGAAGATTTTCACCATGGTGGAGGGCAAAATGACTCTGGTGGTGGCAAATTTGACATGCTGGAGGGCAAAATGACTCTGGTGGTGTCAAATTTGACATGCTGGAGGGCAAAATGACTCTGGTGGTGGCAAATTTGACATGCTGGAGGGCAAAATGACTCTGGTGGTGGCAAATTTGACATGCTGGAGGGCAAAATGACTCTGGTGGTGTCAAATTCGAAGATTTTCACCATGGTGGAGGGCAAAATGACTCTGGTGGTGGCAAATTTGACATGCTGGAGGGCAAAATGACTCTGGTGGTGGCAAATTTGACATGCTGGAGGGCAAAATGACTCTGGTGGTGTCACATTTGACATGCGGGTCCGTAGCTTTGGGTACGCGTACCCAAGTAACAGTGCACTTTTCATTTCGTACCCAAGTAACAATGCACTTTTGAAAGCGTACCCAAGTAACAGTGCACTTTTGGATTCGTACCCAAGTAACAGTGCATTTTTAGATTCGTACCCAAGTAACAGTGCACTTTTCAAAGCGTACCCAAGTAACAATGCAACTTTCTCGACTTTATTCTTGTTCTTGCGTATCTGTGATGTTGGTATAGGGATATTCGAAATGATTGTCCAACTATCAGCAATGATATTTTGTTGCGATGTTTCTCCCTAGTCTTTCTTGTGAAGAAATAACAGAGAAGTTCTCCTAGATTTATTATGAGCGGATCATCTGCTACATCTCAGACGGCGCTTATATACCAGCTTTGTTATGATCAGTTGGAATATTTGGCATTTTATATATAGTGGAAAACGGGGAATGGCCCGTGACTTACGCCTACAGGGGAGAATATAACTTCATTCGTGGCATTTTCTTCTTCATTGGTCAGCATGTACAGGCATCAGGCTAAGTTTTTTCCTCTTTCCTATGTCTAAGAAAGAGATACCGCGTCTTGGGACGAACTTCTATAAGGGAAGGCTTCTGTTCGATGGGAAACAAGGGTAAGCTAGAAGACTGACCCTCTGGCAGGTCCAAAGCCTGATTGGGGTCTATTGAAAGACGTTTTTGTAACAAATCAGGCATTGACTGAGTGAGCCTTTCGCACATTCTTTTCTGAAACTTGTCGGGCAGGGTTGACCGTCCCAACTTTGTATTTTTATTAGCAATGCTTACGAAGTAATAAATCTTCATAATGCTTCTGAAGTTCGAAGCTCTAGGTCTTGTACTATCTAGATCAGAACATATCTCCATTGGAATGGAGCACAAGGAATTCCTTACACTGATCACTTAGGATGAATATGTGAGTGGGCTCAAAGGAAGCGGACGAATGTACGTCTGTATTGGCCTACCGATCAAAGCGATTCTTGCCAGTGGTCAGTGCAAGAGCTGACATCAGGCAGTGATGCTTCCTCAAAAACCATTGAACATAGCCATTGGTAGGCCAAAATTCCCCTGCACTGTTGTTGAATGCTCGTGATTGTTGCCGACCGCCAGCGCAGTTGCTGAATGGTCCACTATTTTTCCAGATCAGGGGGCATTGAAACTATTACTTATTAATTTTATCGACAGATCACGAATGCTTCCGTAGGCTCGCTCTCGAAACTAGAGGGAATCCCTCGGGAGATTTAGATTCTTTTTAGCTTTTTAGTTAGAGAAAATCCGGCAGAAGAAATTCCGAGAGGTAGCTTGAAAGGGACAAACAACAAAGTATCATTGCTGATAGTTGGACAATCACTTCGAATACCCCTATACCAACATCACAGATACGCAAGAACAAGAATAGACTAAAGTCGAGAAAGTTGCATTGTTACTTGGGTACGCTTTGGAAAGTGCACTGTTACTTGGGTACGAAACGAAAAGTGCATTGTTACTTGGGTACGAATCCAAAAGTGCACTGTTACTTGGGTACGCTTTGAAAATTGCATTGTTACTTGGGTACGAAATGAAAAGTGCACTGTTACTTGGGTACGCGTACCCAAAGCTACGGACCCTTGACATGCTGGAGGGCAAAATGACTCTGGTGGTGTCAAATTTGACATGCTGGAGGGCAAAATGACTCTGGTGGTGGCAAATTTGACATGCTGGAGGGCAAAATGACTCTGGTGGTGGCAAATTTGACATGCTGGAGGGCAAAATGACTCTGGTGGTGTCAAATTTGACATGCTGGAGGGCAAAATGACTCTGGTGGTGGCAAATTTGACATGCTGGAGGGCAAAATGACTGTGGTGGTGGCAAATTTGACATGCTGGAGGGCAAAATGACTCTGGTGGAGGCAAATTTGACATGCTGGAGGGCAAAATGACTCTGGTGGTGTCAAATTTGACATGCTGGAGGGCAAAATGACTCTGGTGGTGGCAAATTTGACATGCTGGAGGGCAAAATGACTCTGGTGGTGTCAAATTTGACATGCTGGAGGGCAAAATGACTCTGGTGGTGGCAAATTTGACATGCTGGAGGGCAAAATGACTATGGTGGTGGCAAATTTGACATGCTGGAGGGCAAAATGACTCTGGTGGAGGCAAATTTGACATGCTGGAGGGCAAAATGACTCTGGTGGTGTCAAATTTGACATGCTGGAGGGCAAAATGACTCTGGTGGTGGCAAATTTGACATGCTGGAGGGCAAAATGACTCTGGTGGTGTCAAATTTGACATGCTGGAGGGCAAAATGACTCTGGTGGTGGCAAATTTGACATGCTTGAGGGCAAAATGACTCTGGTGGTGGCAAATTTGACATGCTGGAGGGCAAAATGACTCTGGTGGTGGCAAATTTGACATGCTGGAGGGCAAAATGACTCTGGTGGTGGCAAATTTGACATGCTGGAGGGCAAAATGACTCTGGTGGTGGCAAATTTGACATGCTGGAGGGCAAAATGACTCTGGTGGTGGCAAATTCGAAGATTTTCACCATGCTGGAGGGCAAAATGACTCTGGTGGTGGCAAATTTGACATGCTTGAGGGCAAAATGACTCTGGTGGTGGCAAATTTGACATGCTGGAGGGCAAAATGACTCTGGTGGTGGCAAATTTGACATGCTTGAGGGCAAAATGACTCTGGTGGTGGCAAATTTGACATGCTGGAGGGCAAAATGACTCTGGTGGTGGCAAATTTGACATGCTGGAGGGCAAAATGACTCTGGTGGTGGCAAATTTGACATGCTGGAGGGCAAAATGACTCTGGTGGTGGCAAATTTGTCATGCTGGAGGGCAAAATGACTCTGGTGGTGGCAAATTCGAAGATTTTCACCATGGTGGAGGGCAAAATGACTCTGGTGGTGGCAAATTTGACATGCTGGAGGGCAAAATGACTCTGGTGGTGGCAAATTCGAAGATTTTCACCATGGTGGAGGGCAAAATGACTCTGGTGGTGGCAAATTTGACATGCTGGAGGGCAAAATGACTCTGGTGGTGGCAAATTTGACATGCTGGAGGGCAAAATGACTCTGGTGGTGGCAAATTTGACATGCTGGAGGGCAAAATGACTCTGGTGGTGGCAAATTTGACATGCTGGAGGGCAAAATGACTCTGGTGGTGGCAAATTCGAAGATTTTCACCATGGTGGAGGGCAAAATGACTCTGGTGGTGGCAAATTTGACATGCTGGAGGGCAAAATGACTCTGGTGGTGGCAAATTTGACATGCTGGAGGGCAAAATGACTCTGGTGGTGGCAAATTTGTCATGCTGGAGGGCAAAATGACTCTGGTGGTGGCAAATTCGAAGATTTTCACCATGGTGGAGGGCAAAATGACTCTGGTGGTGGCAAATTTGACATGCTGGAGGGCAAAATGACTCTGGTGGTGGCAAATTCGAAGATTTTCACCATGGTGGAGGGCAAAATGACTCTGGTGGTGGCAAATTTGACATGCTGGAGGGCAAAATGACTCTGGTGGTGGCAAATTTGACATGCTGGAGGGCAAAATGACTCTGGTGGTGGCAAATTTGACATGCTGGAGGGCAAAATGACTCTGGTGGTGGCAAATTTGACATGCTGGAGGGCAAAATGACTCTGGTGGTGGCAAATTCGAAGATTTTCACCATGGTGGAGGGCAAAATGACTCTGGTGGTGGCAAATTTGACATGCTGGAGGGCAAAATGACTCTGGTGGTGGCAAATTTGACATGCTGGAGGGCAAAATGACTCTGGTGGTGGCAAATTTGACATGCTGGAGGGCAAAATGACTCTGGTGGTGGCAAATTTGACATGCTGGAGGGCAAAATGACTCTGGTGGTGGCAAATTCGAAGATTTTCACCATGGTGGAGGGCAAAATGACTCTGGTGGTGGCAAATTTGACATGCTGGAGGGCAAAATGACTCTGGTGGTGGCAAATTTGACATGCTGGAGGGCAAAATGACTCTGGTGGTGGCAAATTTGACATGCTGGAGGGCAAAATGACTCTGGTGGTGGCAAATTCGAAGATTTTCACCATGGTGGAGGGCAAAATGACTCTGGTGGTGGCAAATTTGACATGCTGGAGGGCAAAATGACTCTGGTGGTGGCAAATTTGACATGCTGGAGGGCAAAATGACTCTGGTGGTGGCAAATTCGAAGATTTTCACCATGGTGGAGGGCAAAATGACTCTGGTGGTGGCAAATTTGACATGCTGGAGGGCAAAATGACTCTGGTGGTGGCAAATTTGACATGCTGGAGGGCAAAATGACTCTGGTGGTGGCAAATTCGAAGATTTTCACCATGGTGGAGGGCAAAATGACTCTGGTGGTGGCAAATTTGACATGCTGGAGGGCAAAATGACTCTGGTGGTGGCAAATTTTACATGCTGGAGGGCAAAATGACTCTGGTGGTGTCAAATTCGAAGATTTTCACCATGGTGGAGGGCAAAATGACTCTGGTGGTGGCAAATTTGACATGCTGGAGGGCAAAATGACTCTGGTGGTGGCAAATTTGACATGCTGGAGGGCAAAATGACTCTGGTGGTGGCAAATTCGAAGATTTTCACCATGGTAGAGGGCAAAATGACTCTGGTGGTGGCAAATTTGACATGCTGGAGGGCAAAATGACTCTGGTGGTGGCAAATTTGACATGCTGGAGGGCAAAATGACTCTGGTGGTGGCAAATTTTACATGCTGGAGGGCAAAATGACTCTGGTGGTGGCAAATTTGACATGCTGGAGGGCAAAATGACTCTGGTGGTGGCAAATTTGACATGCTGGAGGGCAAAATGACTCTGGTGGTGGCAAATTTTACATGCTGGAGGGCAAAATGACTCTGGTGGTGGCAAATTTGACGTGCTGGAGGGCAAAATGACTCTGGTGGTGGCAAATTTTACATGCTGGAGGGCAAAATGACTCTGGTGGTGGCAAATTTGACATGCTGGAGGGCAAAATGACTCTGGTGGTGGCAAATTCGAAGATTTTCACCATGGTGGAGGGCAAAATGACTCTGGTGGTGGCAAATTTGACATGCTGGAGGGCAAAATGACTCTGGTGGTGGCAAATTCGAAGATTTTCACCATGGTGGAGGGCAAAATGACTCTGGTGGTGGCAAATTTGACATGCTGGAGGGCAAAATGACTCTGGTGGTGGCAAATTCGAAGATTTTCACCATGGTGGAGGGCAAAATGACTCTGGTGGTGGCAAATTTGACATGCTGGAGGGCAAAATGACTCTGGTGGTGTCAAATTCGAAGATTTTCACCATGGTGGAGGGCAAAATGACTCTGGTGGTGGCAAATTTGACATGCTGGAGGGCAAAATGACTCTGGTGGTGGCAAATTTGACATGCTGGAGGGCAAAATGACTCTGGTGGTGGCAAATTCGAAGATTTTCACCATGGTAGAGGGCAAAATGACTCTGGTGGTGGCAAATTTGACATGCTGGAGGGCAAAATGACTCTGGTGGTGGCAAATTTGACATGCTGGAGGGCAAAATGACTCTGGTGGTGGCAAATTTTACATGCTGGAGGGCAAAATGACTCTGGTGGTGGCAAATTTGACATGCTGGAGGGCAAAATGACTCTGGTGGTGGCAAATTTGACATGCTGGAGGGCAAAATGACTCTGGTGGTGGCAAATTTTACATGCTGGAGGGCAAAATGACTCTGGTGGTGGCAAATTTGACGTGCTGGAGGGCAAAATGACTCTGGTGGTGGCAAATTTGACATGCTGGAGGGCAAAATGACTCTGGTGGTGGCAAATTCGAAGATTTTCACCATGGTGGAGGGCAAAATGACTCTGGTGGTGGCAAATTTGACATGCTGGAGGGCAAAATGACTCTGGTGGTGGCAAATTCGAAGATTTTCACCATGGTGGAGGGCAAAATGACTCTGGTGGTGGCAAATTTGACATGCTGGAGGGCAAAATGACTCTGGTGGTGGCAAATTCGAAGATTTTCACCATGGTGGAGGGCAAAATGACTCTGGTGGTGGCAAATTTGACATGCTGGAGGGCAAAATGACTCTGGTGGTGGCAAATTTGACATGCTGGAGGGCAAAATGACTCAGGTGGTACCAAATTTGACATGCTGGAGGGCAAAATGACTCTGGTGGTGTCAAATTCGAAGATTTTCACCATGGTGGAGGGCAAAATGACTCTGGTGGTGGCAAATTTGACGTGCTGGAGGGCAAAATGACTCTGGTGGTGGCAAATTTTACATGCTGGAGGGCAAAATGACTCTGGTGGTGGCAAATTTGACATGCTGGAGGGCAAAATGACTCTGGTGGTGTCAAATTTGACATGCTGGAGGGCAAAATGACTCTGGTGGTGGCAAATTTGACATGCTGGAGGGCAAAATGACTCTGGCGGTGGCAAATTTGACATGCTGGAGGGCAAAATGACTCTGGTGGTGGCAAATTTGACATGCTTGAGGGCAAAATGACTCTGGTGGTGGCAAATTCGAAGATTTTCACCATGGTGGAGGGCAATATGACTCTGGTGGTGGCAAATTTGACATGCTGGAGGGCAAAATGACTCTGGTGGTGGCAAATTTGACATGCTGGAGGGCAAAATGACTCTGGTGGTGGCAAATTCGAAGATTTTCACCATGGTGGAGGGCAAAATGACTCTGGTGGTGGCAAATTTGACATGCTGGAGGGCAAAATGACTCTGGTGGTGGCAAATTCGAAGATTTTCACCATGGTGGAGGGCAAAATGACTCTGGTGGTGGCAAATTTGACATGCTGGAGGGCAAAATGACTCTGGTGGTGGCAAATTCGAAGATTTTCACCATGGTGGAGGGCAAAATGACTCTGGTGGTGGCAAATTTGACATGCTGGAGGGCAAAATGACTCTGGTGGTGGCAAATTCGAAGATTTTCACCATGGTGGAGGGCAAAATGACTCTGGTGGTGGCAAATTTGACATGCTGGAGGGCAAAATGACTCTGGTGGTGGCAAATTCGAAGATTTTCACCATGGTGGAGGGCAAAATGACTCTGGTGGTGGCAAATTTGACATGCTGGAGGGCAAAATGACTCTGGTGGTGGCAAATTTGACATGCTGGAGGGCAAAATGACTCAGGTGGTACCAAATTTGACATGCTGGAGGGCAAAATGACTCTGGTGGTGTCAAATTCGAAGATTTTCACCATGGTGGAGGGCAAAATGACTCTGGTGGTGGCAAATTTGACATGCTGGAGGGCAGAATGACTCTGGTGGTGGCAAATTTGACATTCTGGAGGGCAAAATGACTCTGGTGGTGGCAAATTCGAAGATTTTCACCATGGTGGAGGGCAAAATGACTCTGGTGGTGGCAAATTTGACATGCTGGAGGGCAAAATGACTCTGGTGGTGGCAAATTTTACATGCTGGAGGGCAAAATGACTCTGGTGGTGGCAAATTTGACGTGCTGGAGGGCAAAATGACTCTGGTGGTGGCAAATTTTACATGCTGGAGGGCAAAATGACTCTGGTGGTGGCAAATTTGACATGCTGGAGGGCAAAATGACTCTGGTGGTGGCAAATTTGACATGCTGGAGGGCAAAATGACTCTGGCGGTGGCAAATTTGACATGCTGGAGGGCAAAATGACTCTGGTGGTGGCAAATTTGACATGCTTGAGGGCAAAATGACTCTGGTGGTGGCAAATTCGAAGATTTTCACCATGGTGGAGGGCAAAATGACTCTGGTGGTGGCAAATTTGACATGCTGGAGGGCAAAATGACTCTGGTGGTGGCAAATTTGACATGCTGGAGGGCAAAATGACTCTGGTGGTGGCAAATTCGAAGATTTTCACCATGGTGGAGGGCAAAATGACTCTGGTGGTGGCAAATTTGACATGCTGGAGGGCAAAATGACTCTGGTGGTGGCAAATTCGAAGATTTTCACCATGGTGGAGGGCAAAATGACTCTGGTGGTGGCAAATTTTACATGCTGGAGGGCAAAATGACTCTGGTGGTGGCAAATTTGACGTGCTGGAGGGCAAAATGACTCTGGTGGTGGCAAATTTTACATGCTGGAGGGCAAAATGACTCTGGTGGTGGCAAATTTGACATGCTGGAGGGCAAAATGACTCTGGTGGTGGCAAATTCGAAGATTTTCACCATGGTGGAGGGCAAAATGACTCTGGTGGTGGCAAATTTGACATGCTGGAGGGCAAAATGACTCTGGTGGTGGCAAATTCGAAGATTTTCACCATGGTGGAGGGCAAAATGACTCTGGTGGTGGCAAATTTGACATGCTGGAGGGCAAAATGACTCTGGTGGTGGCAAATTCGAAGATTTTCACCATGGTGGAGGGCAAAATGACTCTGGTGGTGGCAAATTTGACATGCTGGAGGGCAAAATGACTCTGGTGGTGGCAAATTTGACATGCTGGAGGGCAAAATGACTCAGGTGGTACCAAATTTGACATGCTGGAGGGCAAAATGACTCTGGTGGTGTCAAATTCGAAGATTTTCACCATGGTGGAGGGCAAAATGACTCTGGTGGTGGCAAATTTGACATGCTGGAGGGCAAAATGACTCTGGTGGTGGCAAATTTGACATGCTGGAGGGCAAAATGACTCTGGTGGTGTCAAATTTGACATGCTGGAGGGCAAAATGACTCTGGTGGTGGCAAATTTGACATGCTGGAGGGCAAAATGACTCTGGCGGTGGCAAATTTGACATGCTGGAGGGCAAAATGACTCTGGTGGTGGCAAATTTGACATGCTTGAGGGCAAAATGACTCTGGTGGTGGCAAATTCGAAGATTTTCACCATGGTGGAGGGCAATATGACTCTGGTGGTGGCAAATTTGACATGCTGGAGGGCAAAATGACTCTGGTGGTGGCAAATTTGACATGCTGGAGGGCAAAATGACTCTGGTGGTGGCAAATTCGAAGATTTTCACCATGGTGGAGGGCAAAATGACTCTGGTGGTGGCAAATTTGACATGCTGGAGGGCAAAATGACT
Source organism: Oscheius sp. DF5033 (assembly GCA_964036215.1). Classification (NCBI taxonomy): domain Eukaryota; kingdom Metazoa; phylum Nematoda; class Chromadorea; order Rhabditida; family Rhabditidae; genus Oscheius; species Oscheius sp. DF5033. The sequence continues at coordinate 4,356,902 of CAXIWN010000006.1, forward strand.
CTGGTGGTGGCAAATTCGAAGATTTTCACCATGGTGGAGGGCAAAATGACTCTGGTGGTGGCAAATTTGACATGCTGGAGGGCAAAATGACTCTGGTGGTGGCAAATTCGAAGATTTTCACCATGGTGGAGGGCAAAATGACTCTGGTGGTGGCAAATTTGACATGCTGGAGGGCAAAATGACTCTGGTGGTGGCAAATTCGAAGATTTTCACCATGGTGGAGGGCAAAATGACTCTGGTGGTGGCAAATTTGACATGCTGGAGGGCAAAATGACTCTGGTGGTGGCAAATTCGAAGATTTTCACCATGGTGGAGGGCAAAATGACTCTGGTGGTGGCAAATTTGACATGCTGGAGGGCAAAATGACTCTGGTGGTGGCAAATTTGACATGCTGGAGGGCAAAATGACTCAGGTGGTACCAAATTTGACATGCTGGAGGGCAAAATGACTCTGGTGGTGTCAAATTCGAAGATTTTCACCATGGTGGAGGGCAAAATGACTCTGGTGGTGGCAAATTTGACATGCTGGAGGGCAGAATGACTCTGGTGGTGGCAAATTTGACATTCTGGAGGGCAAAATGACTCTGGTGGTGGCAAATTCGAAGATTTTCACCATGGTGGAGGGCAAAATGACTCTGGTGGTGGCAAATTTGACATGCTGGAGGGCAAAATGACTCTGGTGGTGGCAAATTTTACATGCTGGAGGGCAAAATGACTCTGGTGGTGGCAAATTTGACGTGCTGGAGGGCAAAATGACTCTGGTGGTGGCAAATTTTACATGCTGGAGGGCAAAATGACTCTGGTGGTGGCAAATTTGACATGCTGGAGGGCAAAATGACTCTGGTGGTGGCAAATTTGACATGCTGGAGGGCAAAATGACTCTGGCGGTGGCAAATTTGACATGCTGGAGGGCAAAATGACTCTGGTGGTGGCAAATTTGACATGCTTGAGGGCAAAATGACTCTGGTGGTGGCAAATTCGAAGATTTTCACCATGGTGGAGGGCAAAATGACTCTGGTGGTGGCAAATTTGACATGCTGGAGGGCAAAATGACTCTGGTGGTGGCAAATTTGACATGCTGGAGGGCAAAATGACTCTGGTGGTGGCAAATTCGAAGATTTTCACCATGGTGGAGGGCAAAATGACTCTGGTGGTGGCAAATTTGACATGCTGGAGGGCAAAATGACTCTGGTGGTGGCAAATTCGAAGATTTTCACCATGGTGGAGGGCAAAATGACTCTGGTGGTGGCAAATTTGACATGCTGGAGGGCAAAATGACTCTGGTGGTGGCAAATTCGAAGATTTTCACCATGGTGGAGGGCAAAATGACTCTGGTGGTGGCAAATTTGACATGCTGGAGGGCAAAATGACTCTGGTGGTGGCAAATTCGAAGATTTTCACCATGGTGGAGGGCAAAATGACTCTGGTGGTGGCAAATTTGACATGCTGGAGGGCAAAATGACTCTGGTGGTGGCAAATTCGAAGATTTTCACCATGGTGGAGGGCAAAATGACTCTGGTGGTGGCAAATTTGACATGCTGGAGGGCAAAATGACTCTGGTGGTGGCAAATTTGACATGCTGGAGGGCAAAATGACTCAGGTGGTACCAAATTTGACATGCTGGAGGGCAAAATGACTCTGGTGGTGTCAAATTCGAAGATTTTCACCATGGTGGAGGGCAAAATGACTCTGGTGGTGGCAAATTTGACATGCTGGAGGGCAGAATGACTCTGGTGGTGGCAAATTTGACATTCTGGAGGGCAAAATGACTCTGGTGGTGGCAAATTCGAAGATTTTCACCATGGTGGAGGGCAAAATGACTCTGGTGGTGGCAAATTTGACATGCTGGAGGGCAAAATGACTCTGGTGGTGGCAAATTCGAAGATTTTCACCATGGTGGAGGGCAAAATGACTCTGGTGGTGGCAAATTTGACATGCTGGAGGGCAAAATGACTCTGGTGGTGGCAAATTCGAAGATTTTCACCATGGTGGAGGGCAAAATGACTCTGGTGGTGGCAAATTTGACATGCTGGAGGGCAAAATGACTCTGGTGGTGGCAAATTTGACATGCTGGAGGGCAAAATGACTCAGGTGGTACCAAATTTGACATGCTGGAGGGCAAAATGACTCTGGTGGTGTCAAATTCGAAGATTTTCACCATGGTGGAGGGCAAAATGACTCTGGTGGTGGCAAATTTGACATGCTGGAGGGCAGAATGACTCTGGTGGTGGCAAATTTGACATTCTGGAGGGCAAAATGACTCTGGTGGTGGCAAATTCGAAGATTTTCACCATGGTGGAGGGCAAAATGACTCTGGTGGTGGCAAATTTGACATGCTGGAGGGCAAAATGACTCTGGTGGTGGCAAATTTTACATGCTGGAGGGCAAAATGACTCTGGTGGTGGCAAATTTGACGTGCTGGAGGGCAAAATGACTCTGGTGGTGGCAAATTTTACATGCTGGAGGGCAAAATGACTCTGGTGGTGGCAAATTTGACATGCTGGAGGGCAAAATGACTCTGGTGGTGTCAAATTTGACATGCTGGAGGGCAAAATGACTCTGGTGGTGGCAAATTTGACATGCTGGAGGGCAAAATGACTCTGGCGGTGGCAAATTTGACATGCTGGAGGGCAAAATGACTCTGGTGGTGGCAAATTTGACATGCTTGAGGGCAAAATGACTCTGGTGGTGGCAAATTCGAAGATTTTCACCATGGTGGAGGGCAAAATGACTCTGGTGGTGGCAAATTTGACATGCTGGAGGGCAAAATGACTCTGGTGGTGGCAAATTTGACATGCTGGAGGGCAAAATGACTCTGGTGGTGGCAAATTCGAAGATTTTCACCATGGTGGAGGGCAAAATGACTCTGGTGGTGGCAAATTTGACATGCTGGAGGGCAAAATGACTCTGGTGGTGGCAAATTCGAAGATTTTCACCATGGTGGAGGGCAAAATGACTCTGGTGGTGGCAAATTTGACATGCTGGAGGGCAAAATGACTCTGGTGGTGGCAAATTTGACATGCTGGAGGGCAAAATGACTCAGGTGGTGGCAAATTTGACATGCTGGAGGGCAAAATGACTCTGGTGGTGTCAAATTCGAAGATTTTCACCATGGTGGAGGGCAAAATGACTCTGGTGGTGGCAAATTTGACATGCTGGAGGGCAGAATGACTCTGGTGGTGGCAAATTTGACATGCTGGAGGGCAAAATGACTCTGGTGGTGGCAAATTCGAAGATTTTCACCATGGTGGAGGGCAAAATGACTCTGGTGGTGGCAAATTTGACATGCTGGAGGGCAAAATGACTCTGGTGGTGGCAAATTTGACATGCTGGAGGGCAAAATGACTCTGGTGGTGGCAAATTTGACATGCTGGAGGGCAAAATGACTCTGGTGGTGTCAAATTCGAAGATTTTCACCATGGTGGAGGGCAAAATGACTCTGGTGGTGGCAAATTTGACATGCTGGAGGGCAGAATGACTCTGGTGGTGGCAAATTTGACATTCTGGAGGGCAAAATGACTCTGGTGGTGGCAAATTCGAAGATTTTCACCATGGTGGAGGGCAAAATGACTCTGGTGGTGGCAAATTTGACATGCTGGAGGGCAAAATGACTCTGGTGGTGGCAAATTCGAAGATTTTCACCATGGTGGAGGGCAAAATGACTCTGGTGGTGGCAAATTTGACATGCTGGAGGGCAAAATGACTCTGGTGGTGGCAAATTCGAAGATTTTCACCATGGTGGAGGGCAAAATGACTCTGGTGGTGGCAAATTTGACATGCTGGAGGGCAGAATGACTCTGGTGGTGGCAAATTTGACATGCTGGAGGGCAAAATGACTCAGGTGGTACCAAATTTGACATGCTGGAGGGCAAAATGACTCTGGTGGTGTCAAATTCGAAGATTTTCACCATGGTGGAGGGCAAAATGACTCTGGTGGTGGCAAATTTGACATGCTGGAGGGCAGAATGACTCTGGTGGTGGCAAATTTGACATTCTGGAGGGCAAAATGACTCTGGTGGTGGCAAATTCGAAGATTTTCACCATGGTGGAGGGCAAAATGACTCTGGTGGTGGCAAATTTGACATGCTGGAGGGCAAAATGACTCTGGTGGTGGCAAATTTTACATGCTGGAGGGCAAAATGACTCTGGTGGTGGCAAATTTGACGTGCTGGAGGGCAAAATGACTCTGGTGGTGGCAAATTTTACATGCTGGAGGGCAAAATGACTCTGGTGGTGGCAAATTTGACATGCTGGAGGGCAAAATGACTCTGGTGGTGTCAAATTTGACATGCTGGAGGGCAAAATGACTCTGGTGGTGGCAAATTTGACATGCTGGAGGGCAAAATGACTCTGGCGGTGGCAAATTTGACATGCTGGAGGGCAAAATGACTCTGGTGGTGGCAAATTTGACATGCTTGAGGGCAAAATGACTCTGGTGGTGGCAAATTCGAAGATTTTCACCATGGTGGAGGGCAAAATGACTCTGGTGGTGGCAAATTTGACATGCTGGAGGGCAAAATGACTCTGGTGGTGGCAAATTTGACATGCTGGAGGGCAAAATGACTCTGGTGGTGGCAAATTCGAAGATTTTCACCATGGTGGAGGGCAAAATGACTCTGGTGGTGGCAAATTTGACATGCTGGAGGGCAAAATGACTCTGGTGGTGGCAAATTCGAAGATTTTCACCATGGTGGAGGGCAAAATGACACTGGTGGTGGCAAATTTGACATGCTGGAGGGCAAAATGACTCTGGTGGTGGCAAATTCGAAGATTTTCACCATGGTGGAGGGCAAAATGACTCTGGTGGTGGCAAATTTGACATGCTGGAGGGCAAAATGACTCTGGTGGTGGCAAATTTGACATGCTGGAGGGCAAAATGACTCAGGTGGTGGCAAATTTGACATGCTGGAGGGCAAAATGACTCTGGTGGTGTCAAATTCGAAGATTTTCACCATGGTGGAGGGCAAAATGACTCTGGTGGTGGCAAATTTGACATGCTGGAGGGCAGAATGACTCTGGTGGTGGCAAATTTGACATGCTGGAGGGCAAAATGACTCTGGTGGTGGCAAATTCGAAGATTTTCACCATGGTGGAGGGCAAAATGACTCTGGTGGTGGCAAATTTGACATGCTGGAGGGCAAAATGACTCTGGTGGTGGCAAATTTGACATGCTGGAGGGCAAAATGACTCTGGTGGTGGCAAATTTGACATGCTGGAGGGCAAAATGACTCTGGTGGTGGCAAATTTGACATGCTGGAGGGCAAAATGACTCTGGTGGTGGCAAATTTGACATGCTGGAGGGCAAAATGACTCTGGTGGTGGCAAATTTGACATGCTGGAGGGCAAAATGACTCTGGTGGTGTCAAATTCGAAGATTTTCACCATGGTGTAGGGCAAAATGACTCTGGTGGTGGCAAATTTGACATGCTGGAGGGCAAAATGACTCTGGTGGTGGCAAATTTGACATGCTGGAGGGCAAAATGACTCTGGTGGTAGCAAATTCGAAGATTTTCACCATGGTGGAGGGCAAAATGACTCTGGTGGTGGCAAATTTGACATGCTGGAGGGCAAAATGACTCTGGTGGTGGCAAATTTGACATGCTGGAGGGCAAAATGACTCTGGTGGTGGCAAATTTGACATGCTGGAGGGCAAAATGACTCCGGTGGTGTCAAATTTGACATGCTGGAGGGCAAAATGACTCTGGTGGTGGCAAATTTGACATGCTGGAGGGCAAAATGACTCTGGTGGAGGCAAATTTGACATGCTGGAGGGCAAAATGACTCTGGTGGTGGCAAATTTGACATACTGGAGGGCAAAATGACTCTGGTGGTGTCAAATTTGACATGCTGGAGGGCAAAATGACTCTGGTGGTGTCGAATTTGACATGCTGGAGGGCAAAATGACTCTGGTGGCGGCAAATTTGACATGCTGGAGGGCAAAATGACTCTGGTGGTGGCAAATTTGACATGCTGGAGGGCAAAATGACTCTGGTGGTGGCAAATTTGACATGCTGGAGGGCAAAATGACTCTGGTGGCGGCAAATTTGACATGCTGGAGGGCAAAATGACTCAGGTGGTGGCAAATTTGACATGCTGGAGGGCAAAATGACTCTCGTGGTGGCAAATTCGAAGATTTTCACCATGGTGGAGGGCAAAATGACTCTGGTGGTGGCAAATTTGACATGCTGGAGGGCAAAATGACTCTGGTGGTGTCAAATTCGAAGATTTTCACCATGGTGTAGGGCAAAATGACTCTGGTGGTGGCAAATTTGACATGCTGGAGGGCAAAATGACTCTGGTGGTGGCAAATTTGACATGCTGGAGGGCAAAATGACTCTGGTGGTGGCAAATTTGACATGCTGGAGGGCAAAATGACTCAGGTGGTGGCAAATTTGACATGCTGGAGGGCAAAATGACTCTGGTGGTGTCAAATTCGAAGATTTTCACCATGGTGGAGGGCAAAATGACTCTGGTGGTGGCAAATTTGACATGCTGGAGGGCAAAATGACTCCGGTGGTGTCAAATTTGACATGCTGGAGGGCAAAATGACTCTGGTGGTGGCAAATTTGACATGCTGGAGGGCAAAATGACTCTGGTGGAGGCAAATTTGACATGCTGGAGGGCAAAATGACTCTGGTGGTGGCAAATTTGACATACTGGAGGGCAAAATGACTCTGGTGGTGTCAAATTTGACATGCTGGAGGGCAAAATGACTCTGGTGGTGTCAAATTTGACATGCTGGAGGGCAAAATGACTCTGGTGGCGGCAAATTTGACATGCTGGAGGGCAAAATGACTCTGGTGGTGGCAAATTTGACATGCTGGAGGGCAAAATGACTCTGGTGGTGGCAAATTTGACATGCTGGAGGGCAAAATGACTCAGGTGGTGGCAAATTTGACATGCTGGAGGGCAAAATGACTCTCGTGGTGGCAAATTCGAAGATTTTCACCATGGTGGAGGGCAAAATGACTCTGGTGGTGGCAAATTTGACATGCTGGAGGGCAAAATGACTCCGGTGGTGTCAAATTTGACATGCTGGAGGGCAAAATGACTCTGGTGGTGGCAAATTTGACATGCTGGAGGGCAAAATGACTCTGGTGGAGGCAAATTTGACATGCTGGAGGGCAAAATGACTCTGGTGGTGGCAAATTTGACATACTGGAGGGCAAAATGACTCTGGTGGTGTCAAATTTGACATGCTGGAGGGCAAAATGACTCTGGTGGTGTCAAATTTGACATGCTGGAGGGCAAAATGACTCTGGTGGCGGCAAATTTGACATGCTGGAGGGCAAAATGACTCTGGTGGTGGCAAATTTGACATGCTGGAGGGCAAAATGACTCTGGTGGTGGCAAATTTGACATGCTGGAGGGCAAAATGACTCTGGTGGCGGCAAATTTGACATGCTGGAGGGCAAAATGACTCTGGTGGTGTCAAATTTGACATGCTGGAGGGCAAAATGACTCTGGTGGCGGCAAATTTGACATGCTGGAGGGCAAAATGACTCTGGTGGAGGCAAATTTGACATGCTGGAGGGCAAAATGACTCTGGTGGTGTCAAATTTGACATGCTGGAGGGCAAAATGATTCTGGTGGTGGCAAATTTGACATGCTGGAGGGCAAAATGACTCTGGTGGTGTCAAATTCGAAGATTTTCACCATGGTGGAGGGCAAAATGACTCTGGTGGTGTCAAATTTGACATGCTGGAGGGCAAAATGACTCTGGTGGTGTCACATTTGACATGCTTTAGGGCAAAATGACTCTGGTGGTGTCAAATTTGACATGCTGGAGGGCAAAATGACTCTGGTGGTGGCAAATTTGACATGCTGGAGGGCAAAATGACTCTGGTGGTGGCAAATTTGACATGCTGGAGGGCAAAATGACTCTGGTGGTGGCAAATTTGACATGCTGGAGGGCAAAATGACTCTGGAGGTGGCAAATTTTACATGCTGGAGGGCAAAATGACTCTGGTGGTGTCACATTTGACATGCTGGAGGGCAAAATGACTCTGGTGGTGTCAAATTTGACATGCTGGAGGGCAAAATGACTCTGGTGGTGGCAAATTTGACATGCTGGAGGGCAAAATGACTCTGGTGGTGGCAAATTTGACATGCTGGAGGGCAAAATGACTGTGGTGGTGGCAAATTTGACATGCTGGAGGGCAAAATGACTCTGGTGGAGGCAAATTTGACATGCTGGAGGGCAAAATGACTCTGGTGGTGTCAAATTTGACATGCTGGAGGGCAAAATGACTCTGGTGGTGGCAAATTTGACATGCTGGAGGGCAAAATGACTCTGGTGGTGTCAAATTTGACATGCTGGAGGGCAAAATGACTCTGGTGGTGGCAAATTTGACATGCTGGAGGGCAAAATGACTCTGGTGGTGGCAAATTTGACATGCTGGAGGGCAAAATGACTCTGGTGGTGTCAAATTCGAAGATTTTCACCATGGTGGAGGGCAAAATGACTCTGGTGGTGTCAAATTTGACATGCTGGAGGGCAAAATGACTCTGGTGGTGTCACATTTGACATGCTGGAGGGCAAAATGACTCTGGTGGTGTCAAATTTGACATGCTGGAGGGCAAAGTGACTCTCGTGGTGGCAAATTCGAAGATTTTCACCATGGTGGAGGGCAAAATGACTCTGGTGGTGGCAAATTTGACATGCTGGAGGGCAAAATGACTCTGGTGGTGGCAAATTTGACATGCTGGAGGGTCAAAATGACTCTGGTGGAGGCAAATTTGACATGCTGGAGGGCAAAGTGACTCTCGTGGTGGCAAATTCGAAGATTTTCACCATGGTGGAGGGCAAAATGACTCTGGTGGTGGCAAATTTGACATGCTGGAGGGCAAAATGACTCCGGTGGTGTCAAATTTGACATGCTGGAGGGCAAAATGACTCTGGTGGTGGCAAATTTGACATGCTGGAGGGTCAAAATGACTCTGGTGGTGTCAAATTTGACATGCTGGAGGGCAAAGTGACTCTCGTGGTGGCAAATTCGAAGATTTTCACCATGGTGGAGGGCAAAATGACTCTGGTGGTGGCAAATTTGACATGCTGGAGGGCAAAATGACTCCGGTGGTGTCAAATTTGACATGCTGGAGGGCAAAATGACTCTGGTGGTGGCAAATTTGACATGCTGGAGGGTCAAAATGACTCTGGTGGAGGCAAATTTGACATGCTGGAGGGCAAAATGACTCTGGTGGTGGCAAATTTGACATACTGGAGGGCAAAATGACTCTGGTGGTGTCAAATTTGACATGCTGGAGGGCAAAATGACTCTGGTGGTGTCAAATTTGACATGCTGGAGGGCAAAATGACTCTGGTGGCGGCAAATTTGACATGCTGGAGGGCAAAATGACTCTGGTGGAGGCAAATTCGAAGATTTTCACCATGGTGGATGGCAAAATGACTCTGGTGGTGGCAAATTTGACATGCTGGAGGGCAAAATGACTCCGGTGGTGTCAAATTTGACATGCTGGAGGGCAAAATGACTCTGGTGGCGGCAAATTTGACATGCTGGAGGGCAAAATGACTCTGGTGGTGGCAAATTTGACATGCTGGAGGGCAAAATGACTCTGGTGGAGGCAAATTTGACATGCTGGAGGGCAAAATGACTCTGGTGGTGGCAAATTTGACATACTGGAGGGCAAAATGACTCTGGTGGTGTCAAATTTGACATGCTGGAGGGCAAAATGACTCTGGTGGAGGCAAATTTGACATGCTGGAGGGCAAAATGACTCTGGTGGTGGCAAATTTGACATGCTGGAGGGCAAAATGACTGTGGTGGTGGCAAATTTGACATGCTGGAGGGCAAAATGACTCTGGTGGAGGCAAATTTGACATGCTGGAGGGCAAAATGACTCTGGTGGTGGCAAATTTGACATGCTGGAGGGCAAAATGACTCTGGTGGTGTCAAATTCGAAGATTTTCACAATGGTGGAGGGCAAAATGACTCTGGTGGTGTCAAATTTGACATGCTGGAGGGCAAAATGACTCTGGTGGTGTCACATTTGACATGCTGGAGGGCAAAATGACTCTGGTGGTGGCAAATTTGACATGCTGGAGGGCAAAATGACTCTGGTGGTGGCAAATTTGACATGCTGGAGGGCAAAATGACTCTGGTGGTGGCAAATTTGACATGCTGGAGGGCAAAATGACTCTGGTGGTGGCAAATTTGACATGCTGGAGGGCAAAATGACTCTGGTGGAGGCAAATTTGACATGCTGGAGGGCAAAATGACTCTGGTGGTGTCAAATTTGACATGCTGGAGGGCAAAATGACTCTGGTGGTGGCAAATTTGACATGCTGGAGGGCAAAATGACTCTGGTGGTGTCAAATTTGACATGCTGGAGGGCAAAATGACTCTGGTGGTGGCAAATTTGACATGCTGGAGGGCAAAATGACTCTGGTGGTGGCAAATTTGACATGCTGGAGGGCAAAATGACTCTGGTGGTGTCAAATTCGAAGATTTTCACCATGGTGGAGGGCAAAATGACTCTGGTGGTGGCAAATTTGACATGCTGGAGGGCAAAATGACTCTGGTGGTGGCACATTTGACATGCTGGAGGGCAAAATGACTCTGGTGGCGGCAAATTTGACATGCTGGAGGGCAAAATGACTCTGGTGGTGGCACATTTGACATGCTGGAGGGCAAAATGACTCTGGTGGTGGCAAATTTGACATGCTGGAGAGCAAAATGACTCTGGTGGTATCAAACTTGACATGCTGGAGGGCAAAATGACTCTGGTGGTGGCAAATTTGACATGCTGGAGGGCAAAATGACTCTGGTGGCGGCAAATTTGACATGCTGGAGGGCAAAATGACTCTGGTGGTGGCAAATTTGACATGCTGGAGGGCAAAATGACTCTGGTGGTGGCAAATTTGACATGCTGGAGGGCAAAATGACTCTGGTGGTGGCAAATTTGACATGCTGGAGGGCAAAATGACTCTGGTGGTGGCAAATTTGACATACTGGAGGGCAAAATGACTGTGGTGGTGGCAAATTTGACATGCTGGAGGGCAAAATGACTCTGGTGGTATCAAACTTGACATGCTGGAGGGCAAAATGACTCTGGTGGTGGCAAATTTGACATGCTGGAGGGCAAAATGACTCTGGTGGTGGCAAATTTGACATGCTGGAGGGCAAAATGACTCTGGTGGCGGCAAATTTGACATGCTGGAGGGCAAAATGACTCTGGTGGTGGCACATTTGACATGCTGGAGGGCAAAATGACTCTCGTGGTGGCAAATTCGAAGATTTTCACCATGGTGGAGGGCAAAATGACTCTGGTGGTGGCAAATTTGACATGCTGGAGGGCAAAATGACTCTGGTGGTGGCAAATTTGACATGCTGGAGGGCAAAATGACTCTGGTGGTGGCAAATTTGACATACTGGAGGGCAAAATGACTGTGGTGGTGGCAAATTTGACATGCTGGAGGGCAAAATGACTCTGGTGGCGGCAAATTTGACATGCTGGAGGGCAAAATGACTCTGGTGGTGGCAAATTTGACATGCTGGAGGGCAAAATGACTCAGGTGGTGGCAAATTTGACATGCTGGAGGGCAAAATGACTCTGGTGGCGGCAAATTTGACATGCTGGAGGGCAAAATGACTCTGGTGGTGTCAAATTCGAAGATTTTCACCATGGTGGAGGGCAAAATGACTCTGGTGGTGTCAAATTTGACATGCTGGAGGGCAAAATGACTCTGGTGGTGTCAAATTTGACATGCTGGAGGGCAAAATGACTCTGGTGGTGGCAAATTTGACATGCTGGAGGGCAAAATGACTCTCGTGGTGGCAAATTCGAAGATTTTCACCATGGTGGAGGGCAAAATGACTCTGGTGGTGGCAAATTTGACATGCTGGAGGGCAAAATGACTCTGGTGGTGGCAAATTTGACATGCTGGAGGGCAAAATGACTCTGGTGGCGGCAAATTTGACATGCTGGAGGGCAAAATGACTCTGGTGGTGGCACATTTGACATGCTGGAGGGCAAAATGACTCTCGTGGTGGCAAATTCGAAGATTTTCACCATGGTGGAGGGCAAAATGACTCTGGTGGTGGCAAATTTGACATGCTGGAGGGCAAAATGACTCTGGTGGTGGCAAATTTGACATGCTGGAGGGCAAAATGACTCTGGTGGTGGCAAATTTGACATGCTGGAGGGCAAAATGACTCTGGTGGTGGCAAATTTGACATACTGGAGGGCAAAATGACTGTGGTGGTGGCAAATTTGACATGCTGGAGGGCAAAATGACTCCGGTGGTATCAAACTTGACATGCTGGAGGGCAAAATGACTCTGGTGGCGGCAAATTTGACATGCTGGAGGGCAAAATGACTCTGGTGGTGGCAAATTTGACATGCTGGAGGGCAAAATGACTCAGGTGGTGGCAAATTTGACATGCTGGAGGGCAAAATGACTCTGGTGGCGGCAAATTTGACATGCTGGAGGGCAAAATGACTCTGGTGGTGTCAAATTCGAAGATTTTCACCATGGTGGAGGGCAAAATGACTCTGGTGGTGTCAAATTTGACATGCTGGAGGGCAAAATGACTCTAGTGGTGTCAAATTTGACATGCTGGAGGGCAAAATGACTCTGGTGGTGTCAAATTTGACATGCTGGAGGGCAAAATGACTCTGGTGGTGGCAAATTTGACATGCTGGAGGGCAAAATGACTCTCGTGGTGGCAAATTCGAAGATTTTCACCATGGTGGAGGGCAAAATGACTCTGGTGGTGGCAAATTTGACATGCTGGAGGGCAAAATGACTCTGGTGGTGGCAAATTTGACATGCTGGAGGGCAAAATGACTCTGGTGGTGGCAAATTTGACATGCTGGAGGGCAAAATGACTCTGGTGGTGGCAAATTTGACATGCTGCAGGGCAAAATGACTCTGGTGGTGGCACATTTGACATGCTGGAGGGCAAAATGACTCTCGTGGTGGCAAATTCGAAGATTTTCACCATGGTGGAGGGCAAAATGACTCTGGTGGTGGCAAATTTGACATGCTGGAGGGCAAAATGACTCTGGTGGTGGCAAATTTGACATGCTGGAGGGCAAAATGACTCTGGTGGTGGCAAATTTGACATGCTGGAGGGCAAAATGACTCTGGTGGTGGCAAATTTGACATACTGGAGGGCAAAATGACTCTGGTGGTGGCAAATTTGACATGCTGGAGGGCAAAATGATTCTGGTGGCGGCAAATTTGACATGCTGGAGGGCAAAATGACTCTGGTGGCGGCAAATTTGACATGCTGGAGGGCAAAATGACTCTGGTGGTGGCAAATTTGACATGCTGGAGGGCAAAATGACTCAGGTGGTGGCAAATTTGACATGCTGGAGGGCAAAATGACTCTGGTGGCGGCAAATTTGACATGCTGGAGGGCAAAATGACTCTGGTGGTGTCAAATTCGAAGATTTTCACCATGGTGGAGGGCAAAATGACTCTGGTGGTGTCAAATTTGACATGCTGGAGGGCAAAATGACTCTGGTGGTGTCAAATTTGACATGCTGGAGGGCAAAATGACTCTGGTGGTGTCAAATTTGACATGCTGGAGGGCAAAATGACTCTGGTGGTGGCAAATTTGACATGCTGGAGGGCAAAATGACTCTCGTGGTGGCAAATTCGAAGATTTTCACCATGGTGGAGGGCAAAATGACTCTGGTGGTGGCAAATTTGACATGCTGGAGGGCAAAATGACTCTGGTGGTGGCAAATTTGACATGCTGGAGGGCAAAATGACTCAGGTGGCGGCAAATTTGACATGCTGGAGGGCAAAATGACTCTGGTGGTGGCACATTTGACATGCTGGAGGGCAAAATGACTCTCGTGGTGGCAAATTCGAAGATTTTCACCATGGTGGAGGGCAAAATGACTCTGGTGGTGGCAAATTTGACATGCTGGAGGGCAAAATGACTCTGGTGGTGGCAAATTTGACATGCTGGAGGGCAAAATGACTCTGGTGGTGGCAAATTTGACATGCTGGAGGGCAAAATGATTCTGGTGGCGGCAAATTTGACATGCTGGAGGGCAAAATGACTCTGGTGGTGGCAAATTTGACATGCTGGAGGGCAAAATGACTCTGGTGGCGGCAAATTTGACATGCTGGAGGGCAAAATGACTCTGGTGGTGTCAAATTCGAAGATTTTCACCATGGTGGAGGGCAAAATGACTCTGGTGGTGTCAAATTTGACATGCTGGAGGGCAAAATGACTCTGGTGGTGGCAAATTTGACATGCTGGAGGGCAAAATGACTCTGGTGGTGGCAAATTTGACATGCTGGAGGGCAAAATGACTCTGGTGGTGTCAAATTCGAAGATTTTCACCATGGTGGAGGGCAAAATGACTCTGGTGGTGTCAAATTTGACATGCTGGAGGGCAAAATGACTCTAGTGGTGTCAAATTTGACATGCTGGAGGGCAAAATGACTCTGGTGGTGTCAAATTCGAAGATTTTCACCATGGTGGAGGGCAAAATGACTCTGGTGGTGTCAAATTTGACATGCTGGAGGGCAAAATGACTCTAGTGGTGTCAAATTTGACATGCTGGAGGGCAAAATGACTCTGGTGGTGGCAAATTTGACATGCTGGAGGGCAAAATGACTCTGGTGGAGGCAAATTTGACATGCTGGAGGGCAAAATGACTCTGGTGGTGTCAAATTTGACATGCTGGAGGGCAAAATGACTCTCGTGGTGGCAAATTCGAAGATTTTCACCATGGTGGAGGGCAAAATGACTCTGGTGGTGTCAAATTTGACATGCTGGAGGGCAAAATGACTCTGGTGGCGGCAAATTTGACATGCTGGAGGGCAAAATGACTCTGGTGGTGTCAAATTCGAAGATTTTCACCATGGTGGAGGGCAAAATGACTCTGGTGGTGTCAAATTTGACATGCTGGAGGGCAAAATGACTCTGGTGGTGTCAAATTCGAAGATTTTCACCATGGTGGAGGGCAAAATGACTCAGGTGGTGGCAAATTTGACATGCTGGAGGGCAAAATGACTCTGGTGGCGGCAAATTTGACATGCTGGAGGGCAAAATGACTCTGGTGGTGTCAAATTCGAAGATTTTCACCATGGTGGAGGGCAAAATGACTCTGGTGGTGTCAAATTTGACATGCTGGAGGGCAAAATGACTCTGGTGGTGGCAAATTTGACATGCTGGAGGGCAAAATGACTCTGGTGGTGGCAAATTTGACATGCTGGAGGGCAAAATGACTCTGGTGGTGTCAAATTCGAAGATTTTCACCATGGTGGAGGGCAAAATGACTCTGGTGGTGTCAAATTTGACATGCTGGAGGGCAAAATGACTCTAGTGGTGTCAAATTTGACATGCTGGAGGGCAAAATGACTCTGGTGGTGGCAAATTTGACATGCTGGAGGGCAAAATGACTCTGGTGGTGTCAAATTCGAAGATTTTCACCATGGTGGAGGGCAAAATGACTCTGGTGGTGTCAAATTTGACATGCTGGAGGGCAAAATGACTCTAGTGGTGTCAAATTTGACATGCTGGAGGGCAAAATGACTCTGGTGGTGGCAAATTTGACATGCTGGAGGGCAAAATGACTCTGGTGGTGTCAAATTCGAAGATTTTCACCATGGTGGAGGGCAAAATGACTCTGGTGGTGTCAAATTTGACATGCTGGAGGGCAAAATGACTCTGGTGGTGTCAAATTTGACATGCTGGAGGGCAAAATGACTCTGGTGGTGGCAAATTTGACATGCTGGAGGGCAAAATGACTCTGGTGGAGGCAAATTTGACATGCTGGAGGGCAAAATGACTCTGGTGGTGTCAAATTTGACATGCTGGAGGGCAAAATGACTCTCGTGGTGGCAAATTCGAAGATTTTCACCATGGTGGAGGGCAAAATGACTCTGGTGGTGTCAAATTTGACATGCTGGAGGGCAAAATGACTCCGGTGGTGTCAAATTTGACATGCTGGAGGGCAAAATGACTCTGGTGGTGGCAAATTTGACATGCTGGAGGGCAAAATGACTCTGGTGGTGTCAAATTTGACATGCTGGAGGACAAAATGACTCTGGTGGAGGCAAATTTGACATGCTGGAGGGCAAAATGACTCTGGTGGAGGCAAATTTGACATACTGGAGGGCAAAATGACTCTGGTGGTGTCAAATTTGACATGCTGGAGGGCAAAATGACTCTGGTGGTGGCAAATTTGACATGCTGGAGGGCAAAATGACTCTGGTGGTGGCAAATTTGACATGCTGGAGGGCAAAATGACTCTGGTGGTGTCAAATTCGAAGATTTTCACCATGGTGGATGGCAAAATGACTCTGGTGGTGTCAAATTCGAAGATTTTCACCATGGTGGAGGGCAAAATGACTCTGGTGGTGTCAAATTTGACATGCTGGAGGGCAAAATGACTCTGGTGGTGTCAAATTTGACATGCTGGAGGGCAAAATGACTCTGGTGGTGGCAAATTTGACATGCTGGAGGGCAAAATGACTCTGGTGGTGGCAAATTTGTCATGCTGGAGGGCAAAGTGACTCTCGTGGTGGCAAATTCGAAGATTTTCACCATGGTGGATGGCAAAATGACTCTGGTGGTGGCAAATTTGACATGCTGGAGGGCAAAATGACTCTGGTGGTGTCACATTTGACATGCTGGAGGGCAAAATGACTCTGGTGGTGGCAAATTTGACATGCTGGAGGGCAAAATGACTCTGGTGGTGGCAAATTTGACATGCTGGAGGGCAAAATGACTCTGGAGGTGGCAAATTTTACATGCTGGAGGGCAAAATGACTCTGGTGGTGGCAAATTTGACATGCTGGAGGGCAAAATGACTCTGGTGGTGGCAAATTTGACATACTGGAGGGCAAAATGACTCTGGTGGTGTCAAATTTGACATGCTGGAGGGCAAAATGACTCTGGTGGTGTCAAATTTGACATGCTGGAGGGCAAAATGACTCTGGTGGCGGCAAATTTGTCATGCTGGAGGGCAAAATGACTCTGGTGGAGGCAAATTTGACATGCTGGAGGGCAAAATGACTCTGGTGGTGGCAAATTCGAAGATTTTCACCATGGTGGAGGGCAAAATGACTCTGGTGGTGGCAAATTTGACATGCTGGAGGGCAAAATGACTCTGGTGGTGGCAAATTTGACATGCTGGAGGGCAAAATGACTCTGGTGGAGGCAAATTTGACATGCTGGAGGGCAAAATGACTCTGGTGGTGGCAAATTCGAAGATTTTCACCATGGTGGAGGGCAAAATGACTCTGGTGGTGGCAAATTTGACATGCTGGAGGGCAAAATGACTCTGGTGGTGGCAAATTTGTCATGCTGGAGGGCAAAGTGACTCTCGTGGTGGCAAATTCGAAGATTTTCACCATGGTGGATGGCAAAATGACTCTGGTGGTGGCAAATTTGACATGCTGGAGGGCAAAATGACTCTGGTGGTGTCACATTTGACATGCTGGAGGGCAAAATGACTCTGGTGGTGGCAAATTTGACATGCTGGAGGGCAAAATGACTCTGGTGGTGGCAAATTTGACATGCTGGAGGGCAAAATGACTCTGGTGGTGGCAAATTTGACATGCTGGAGGGCAAAATGACTCTGGTGGTGGCAAATTTGACATGCTTGAGGGCAAAATGACTCTGGTGGTGGCAAATTTGACATGCTGGAGGGCAAAATGACTCTGGTGGTGTCAAATTTGACATGCTGGAGGGCAAAATGACTCTGGTGGTGGCAAATTTGACATGCTGGAGGGCAAAATGACTCTGGTGGGGTCAAATTTGACACGCTGGAGGGCAAAATGACTCTGGTGGTGTCAAATTTGACATGCTTGAGGGCAAAATGACTCTGGTGGTGGCAAATTTGACATGCTGGAGGGCAAAATGACTCTGGTGGTGTCAAATTTGACATGCTGGAGGGCAAAATGACTCTGGTGGTGGCAAATTTGACATGCTGGAGGGCAAAATGACTCTGGTGGTGGCAAATTTGACATGCTGGAGGGCAAAATGACTCTGGTGGTGGCAAATTCGAAGATTTTCACCATGGTGGAGGGCAAAATGACTCTGGTGGTGGCAAATTTGACATGCTGGAGGGCAAAATGACTCTGGTGGTGGCAAATGCGAAGATTTTCACCATGGTGGAGAGCAAAATGACTCTGGTGGTGTCACATTTGACATGCTGGAGGGCAAAATGACTCTGGTGGTGTCAAATTCGAAGATTTTCACCATGGTGGAGGGCAAAATGACTCTGGTGGTGTCAAATTCGAAGATTTTCACCATGGTGGAGGGCAAAATGACTCTGGTGGTGTCAAATTTGACATGCTGGAGGGCAAAATGACTCTGGTGGTGTCAAATTTGACATGCTGGAGGGCAAAATGACTCTGGTGGTGGCAAATTTGACATACTGGAGGGCAAAATGACTCTGGTGGTGTCAAATTTGACATGCTGGAGGGCAAAATGACTCTGGTGGTGTCAAATTTGACATGCTGGAGGGCAAAATGACTCTGGTGGTGTCAAATTTGACATGCTGGAGGGCAAAATGACTCTGGTGGTGGCAAATTTGACATGCTGGAGGGCAAAATGACTCTGGTGGTGGCAAATTTGACATACTGGAGGGCAAAATGACTCTGGTGGTGTCAAATTTGACATGCTGGAGGGCAAAATGACTCTGGTGGTGTCAAATTTGACATGCTGGAGGGCAAAATGACTCTGGTGGTGGCAAATTTGACATGCTGGAGGGTCAAAATGACTCTGGTGGAGGCAAATTTGACATGCTGGAGGGCAAAATGACTCTGGTGGTGGCAAATTTGACATGCTGGAGGGCAAAATGACTCTGGTGGTGGCAAATTTGACATGCTGGAGGGCAAAATGACTCTGGTGGTGTCAAATTCGAAGATTTTCACCATGGTGGAGGGCAAAATGACTCTGGTGGTGTCAAATTTGACATGCTGGAGGGCAAAATGACTCTGGTGGTGTCACATTTGACATGCTGGAGGGCAAAATGACTCTGGTGGTGGCAAATTTGACATGCTGGAGGGCAAAATGACTCTGGTGGTGGCAAATTTGACATGCTGGAGGGCAAAATGACTCTGGTGGTGGCAAATTTGACATGCTGGAGGGCAAAATGACTCTGGTGGTGGCAAATTTGACATGCTGGAGGGCAAAATGACTCTGGAGGTGGCAAATTTTACATGCTGGAGGGCAAAATGACTCTGGTGGTGGCAAATTTGACATGCTGGAGGGCAAAATGACTCTGGTGGTGGCAAATTTGACATACTGGAGGGCAAAATGACTCTGGTGGTGTCAAATTTGACATGCTGGAGGGCAAAATGACTCTGGTGGTGTCAAATTTGACATGCTGGAGGGCAAAATGACTCTGGTGGCGGCAAATTTGTCATGCTGGAGGGCAAAATGACTCTGGTGGAGGCAAATTTGACATGCTGGAGGGCAAAATGACTCTGGTGGTGGCAAATTTGACATGCTGGAGGGCAAAATGACTCTGGTGGTGGCAAATTCGAAGATTTTCACCATGGTGGAGGGCAAAATGACTCTGGTGGTGGCAAATTTGACATGCTTGAGGGCAAAATGACTCTGGTGGTGGCAAATTTGACATGCTGGAGGGCAAAATGACTCTGGTGGTGTCAAATTTGACATGCTGGAGGGCAAAATGACTCTGGTGGTGGCAAATTCGAAGATTTTCACCATGGTGGAGGGCAAAATGACTCTGGTGGTGGCAAATTTGACATGCTGGAGGGCAAAATGACTCTGGTGGTGGCAAATTCGAAGATTTTCACCATGGTGGAGGGCAAAATGACTCTGGTGGTGGCAAATTTGACATGCTGGAGGGCAAAATGACTCTGGTGGAGGCAAATTTGACATGCTGGAGGGCAAAATGACTCTGGTGGTGGCAAATTCGAAGATTTTCACCATGGTGGAGGGCAAAATGACTCTGGTGGTGGCAAATTTGACATGCTGGAGGGCAAAATGACTCTGGTGGTGTCACATTTGACATGCTGGAGGGCAAAATGACTCTGGTGGTGGCAAATTTGACATGCTGGAGGGCAAAATGACTCTGGTGGTGGCAAATTTGACATGCTGGAGGGCAAAATGACTCTGGTGGTGGCAAATTCGAAGATTTTCACCATGGTGGAGGGCAAAATGACTCTGGTGGTGGCAAATTTGACATGCTGGAGGGCAAAATGACTCTGGTGGTGGCAAATTTGACATTCTGGAGGGCAAAATGACTCTGGTGGTGGCAAATTCGAAGATTTTCACCATGGTGGAGGGCAAAATGACTCTGGTGGTGGCAAATTTGACATGCTGGAGGGCAAAATGACTCTGGTGGTGGCAAATTTGACATGCTGGAGGGCAAAATGACTCTGGTGGTGTCAAATTTGACATGCTGGAGGGCAAAATGACTCTGGTGGTGGCAAATTCGAAGATTTTCACCATGGTGGAGGGCAAAATGACTCTGGTGGTGGCAAATTTGACATGCTGGAGGGCAAAATGACTCTGGTGGTGGCAAATGCGAAGATTTTCACCATGGTGGAGAGCAAAATGACTCTGGTGGTGTCACATTTGACATGCTGGAGGGCAAAATGACTCTGGTGGTGTCAAATTCGAAGATTTTCACCATGGTGGAGGGCAAAATGACTCTGGTGGTGTCAAATTCGAAGATTTTCACCATGGTGGAGGGCAAAATGACTCTGGTGGTGTCAAATTTGACATGCTGGAGGGCAAAATGACTCTGGTGGTGTCAAATTTGACATGCTGGAGGGCAAAATGACTCTGGTGGTGGCAAATTTGACATACTGGAGGGCAAAATGACTCTGGTGGTGTCAAATTTGACATGCTGGAGGGCAAAATGACTCTGGTGGTGTCAAATTTGACATGCTGGAGGGCAAAATGACTCTGGTGGTGTCAAATTTGACATGCTGGAGGGCAAAATGACTCTGGTGGTGGCAAATTTGACATGCTGGAGGGCAAAATGACTCTGGTGGTGGCAAATTTGACATACTGGAGGGCAAAATGACTCTGGTGGTGTCAAATTTGACATGCTGGAGGGCAAAATGACTCTGGTGGTGTCAAATTTGACATGCTGGAGGGCAAAATGACTCTGGTGGTGGCAAATTTGACATGCTGGAGGGTCAAAATGACTCTGGTGGAGGCAAATTTGACATGCTGGAGGGCAAAATGACTCTGGTGGTGGCAAATTTGACATGCTGGAGGGCAAAATGACTCTGGTGGTGGCAAATTTGACATGCTGGAGGGCAAAATGACTCTGGTGGTGTCAAATTCGAAGATTTTCACCATGGTGGAGGGCAAAATGACTCTGGTGGTGTCAAATTTGACATGCTGGAGGGCAAAATGACTCTGGTGGTGTCACATTTGACATGCTGGAGGGCAAAATGACTCTGGTGGTGGCAAATTTGACATGCTGGAGGGCAAAATGACTCTGGTGGTGGCAAATTTGACATGCTGGAGGGCAAAATGACTCTGGTGGTGGCAAATTTGACATGCTGGAGGGCAAAATGACTCTGGTGGTGGCAAATTTGACATGCTGGAGGGCAAAATGACTCTGGAGGTGGCAAATTTTACATGCTGGAGGGCAAAATGACTCTGGTGGTGGCAAATTTGACATGCTGGAGGGCAAAATGACTCTGGTGGTGGCAAATTTGACATACTGGAGGGCAAAATGACTCTGGTGGTGTCAAATTTGACATGCTGGAGGGCAAAATGACTCTGGTGGTGTCAAATTTGACATGCTGGAGGGCAAAATGACTCTGGTGGCGGCAAATTTGTCATGCTGGAGGGCAAAATGACTCTGGTGGAGGCAAATTTGACATGCTGGAGGGCAAAATGACTCTGGTGGTGGCAAATTTGACATGCTGGAGGGCAAAATGACTCTGGTGGTGGCAAATTCGAAGATTTTCACCATGGTGGAGGGCAAAATGACTCTGGTGGTGGCAAATTTGACATGCTTGAGGGCAAAATGACTCTGGTGGTGGCAAATTTGACATGCTGGAGGGCAAAATGACTCTGGTGGTGTCAAATTTGACATGCTGGAGGGCAAAATGACTCTGGTGGTGGCAAATTCGAAGATTTTCACCATGGTGGAGGGCAAAATGACTCTGGTGGTGGCAAATTTGACATGCTGGAGGGCAAAATGACTCTGGTGGTGGCAAATTCGAAGATTTTCACCATGGTGGAGGGCAAAATGACTCTGGTGGTGGCAAATTTGACATGCTGGAGGGCAAAATGACTCTGGTGGAGGCAAATTTGACATGCTGGAGGGCAAAATGACTCTGGTGGTGGCAAATTCGAAGATTTTCACCATGGTGGAGGGCAAAATGACTCTGGTGGTGGCAAATTTGACATGCTGGAGGGCAAAATGACTCTGGTGGTGTCACATTTGACATGCTGGAGGGCAAAATGACTCTGGTGGTGGCAAATTTGACATGCTGGAGGGCAAAATGACTCTGGTGGTGGCAAATTTGACATGCTGGAGGGCAAAATGACTCTGGTGGGGTCAAATTTGACACGCTGGAGGGCAAAATGACTCTGGTGGTGTCAAATTTGACATGCTTGAGGGCAAAATGACTCTGGTGGTGGCAAATTTGACATGCTGGAGGGCAAAATGACTCTGGTGGTGTCAAATTTGACATGCTGGAGGGCAAAATGACTCTGGTGGTGGCAAATTTGACATGCTTGAGGGCAAAATGACTCTGGTGGTGGCAAATTTGACATGCTGGAGGGCAAAATGACTCTGGTGGTGTCAAATTTGACATGCTGGAGGGCAAAATGACTCTGGTGGTGGCAAATTCGAAGATTTTCACCATGGTGGAGGGCAAAATGACTCTGGTGGTGGCAAATTTGACATGCTGGAGGGCAAAATGACTCTGGTGGTGGCAAATGCGAAGATTTTCACCATGGTGGAGAGCAAAATGACTCTGGTGGTGTCACATTTGACATGCTGGAGGGCAAAATGACTCTGGTGGTGTCAAATTCGAAGATTTTCACCATGGTGGAGGGCAAAATGACTCTGGTGGTGTCAAATTCGAAGATTTTCACCATGGTGGAGGGCAAAATGACTCTGGTGGTGTCAAATTTGACATGCTGGAGGGCAAAATGACTCTGGTGGTGTCAAATTTGACATGCTGGAGGGCAAAATGACTCTGGTGGTGGCAAATTTGACATACTGGAGGGCAAAATGACTCTGGTGGTGTCAAATTTGACATGCTGGAGGGCAAAATGACTCTGGTGGTGTCAAATTTGACATGCTGGAGGGCAAAATGACTCTGGTGGTGTCAAATTTGACATGCTGGAGGGCAAAATGACTCTGGTGGTGGCAAATTTGACATGCTGGAGGGTCAAAATGACTCTGGTGGAGGCAAATTTGACATGCTGGAGGGCAAAATGACTCTGGTGGTGGCAAATTTGACATGCTGGAGGGCAAAATGACTCTGGTGGTGGCAAATTTGACATGCTGGAGGGCAAAATGACTCTGGTGGTGTCAAATTCGAAGATTTTCACCATGGTGGAGGGCAAAATGACTCTGGTGGTGTCAAATTTGACATGCTGGAGGGCAAAATGACTCTGGTGGTGTCACATTTGACATGCTGGAGGGCAAAATGACTCTGGTGGTGGCAAATTTGACATGCTGGAGGGCAAAATGACTCTGGTGGTGGCAAATTTGACATGCTGGAGGGCAAAATGACTCTGGTGGTGGCAAATTTGACATGCTGGAGGGCAAAATGACTCTGGTGGTGGCAAATTTGACATGCTGGAGGGCAAAATGACTCTGGAGGTGGCAAATTTTACATGCTGGAGGGCAAAATGACTCTGGTGGTGGCAAATTTGACATGCTGGAGGGCAAAATGACTCTGGTGGTGGCAAATTTGACATACTGGAGGGCAAAATGACTCTGGTGGTGTCAAATTTGACATGCTGGAGGGCAAAATGACTCTGGTGGTGTCAAATTTGACATGCTGGAGGGCAAAATGACTCTGGTGGCGGCAAATTTGTCATGCTGGAGGGCAAAATGACTCTGGTGGAGGCAAATTTGACATGCTGGAGGGCAAAATGACTCTGGTGGTGGCAAATTTGACATGCTGGAGGGCAAAATGACTCTGGTGGTGGCAAATTCGAAGATTTTCACCATGGTGGAGGGCAAAATGACTCTGGTGGTGGCAAATTTGACATGCTTGAGGGCAAAATGACTCTGGTGGTGGCAAATTTGACATGCTGGAGGGCAAAATGACTCTGGTGGTGTCAAATTTGACATGCTGGAGGGCAAAATGACTCTGGTGGTGGCAAATTCGAAGATTTTCACCATGGTGGAGGGCAAAATGACTCTGGTGGTGGCAAATTTGACATGCTGGAGGGCAAAATGACTCTGGTGGTGGCAAATTCGAAGATTTTCACCATGGTGGAGGGCAAAATGACTCTGGTGGTGGCAAATTTGACATGCTGGAGGGCAAAATGACTCTGGTGGAGGCAAATTTGACATGCTGGAGGGCAAAATGACTCTGGTGGTGGCAAATTCGAAGATTTTCACCATGGTGGAGGGCAAAATGACTCAGGTGGTGGCAAATTTGACATGCTGGAGGGCAAAATGACTCTGGTGGAGGCAAATTTGACATGCTGGAGGGCAAAATGACTCTGGTGGTGGCAAATTCGAAGATTTTCACCATGGTGGAGGGCAAAATGACTCTGGTGGTGGCAAATTTGACATGCTGGAGGGCAAAATGACTCTGGTGGTGGCAAATGCGAAGATTTTCACCATGGTGGAGGGCAAAATGACTCAGGTGGTGGCAAATTTGACATGCTGGAGGGCAAAATGACTCTGGTGGAGGCAAATTTGACATGCTGGAGGGCAAAATGACTCTGGTGGTGGCAAATGCGAAGATTTTCACCATGGTGGAGGGCAAAATGACTCAGGTGGTGGCAAATTTGACATGCTGGAGGGCAAAATGACTCTGGTGGAGGCAAATTTGACATGCTGGAGGGCAAAATGACTCTGGTGGTGGCAAATTCGAAGATTTTCACCATGGTGGAGGGCAAAATGACTCTGGTGGTGGCAAATTTGACATGCTGGAGGGCAAAATGACTCTGGTGGAGGCAAATTTGACATGCTGGAGGGCAAAATGACTCTGGTGGTGGCAAATTCGAAGATTTTCACCATGGTGGAGGGCAAAATGACTCTGGTGGTGGCAAATTTGACATGCTGGAGGGCAAAATGACTCTGGTGGTGGCAAATTTGACATGCTGGAGGGCAAAATGACTCTGGTGGTGGCAAATTTGACATGCTGGAGGGCAAAATGACTCTGGTGGTGGCAAATTCGAAGATTTTCACCATGGTGGAGGGCAAAATGACTCTGGTGGTGGCAAATTTGACATGCTGGAGGGCAAAATGACTCTGGTGGAGGCAAATTTGACATGCTGGAGGGCAAAATGACTCTGGTGGTGGCAAATTCGAAGATTTTCACCATGGTGGAGGGCAAAATGACTCTGGTGGTGGCAAATTTGACATGCTGGAGGGCAAAATGACTCTGGTGGTGTCAAATTTGACATGCTGGAGGGCAAAATGACTCTGGTGGTGGCAAATTTGACATGCTGGAGGGCAAAATGACTCTGGTGGTGGCAAATTTGACATGCTGGAGGGCAAAATGACTCTGGTGGTGGCAAATTTGACATGCTGGAGGGCAAAATGACTCTGGTGGTGTCAAATTTGACATGCTGGAGGGCAAAATGACTCTGGTGGTGGCAAATTTGACATGCTGGAGGGGAAAATGACTCTGGTGGTGTCAAATTTGACATGCTGGAGGGCAAAATGACTCTGGTGGTGGCAAATTCGAAGATTTTCACCATGGTGGAGGGCAAAATGACTCAGGTGGTGGCAAATTTGACATGCTGGAGGGCAAAATGACTCTGGTGGTGTCAAATTTGAAGATTTTCACCATGGTGGAGGGCAAAATGACTCTGGTGGTGGCAAATTTGACATGCTGGAGGGCAAAATGACTCCGGTGGTGGCAAATTTGACATGCTGGAGGGCAAAATGACTCTGGTGGTGGCAAATTTGACATGCTGGAGGGCAAAATGACTCTGGTGGTGGCAAATTTGACATGCTGGAGGGCAAAATGACTCTGGTGGTGGCAAATGCGAAGATTTTCACCATGGTGGAGGGCAAAATGACTCTGGTGGTGGCAAATTTGACATGCTGGAGGGCAAAATGACTCTGGTGGTGGCAAATTTGACATGCTGGAGGGCAAAATGACTCTGGTGGTGGCAAATTTGACATGCTGGAGGGCAAAATGACTCTGGTGGTGGCAAATTTGACATACTGGAGGGCAAAATGACTCTGGTGGTGTCAAATTTGACATGCTGGAGGGCAAAATGACTCTGGTGGTGTCACATTTGACATGCTGGAGGGCAAAATGACTCTGGTGGTGTCAAATTTGACATGCTGGAGGGCAAAATGACTCTGGTGGTGGCAAATTTGACATGCTGGAGGGCAAAATGACTCTGGTGGTGGCAAATTTGACATGCTGGAGGGCAAAATGACTCTGGTGGTGGCAAATTTGACATGCTGGAGGGCAAAATGACTCTGGAGGTGGCAAATTTTACATGCTGGAGGGCAAAATGACTCTGGTGGTGGCAAATTTGACATGCTGGAGGGCAAAATGACTCTGGTGGTGGCAAATTTGACATACTGGAGGGCAAAATGACTCTGGTGGTGTCAAATTTGACATGCTGGAGGGCAAAATGACTCTGGTGGTGTCAAATTTGACATGCTGGAGGGCAAAATGACTCTGGTGGTGGCAAATTTGACATACTGGAGGGCAAAATGACTCTGGTGGTGTCAAATTTGACATGCTGGAGGGCATGACTCTGGTGGTGGCAAATTTGACATGCTGGAGGGCAAAATGACTCCGGTGGTGTCAAATTTGACATGCTGGAGGGCAAAATGACTCTGGTGGCGGCAAATTTGACATGCTGGAGGGCAAAATGACTCTGGTGGTGGCAAATTTGACATGCTGGAGGGCAAAATGACTCTGGTGGTGGCAAATTTGACATACTGGAGGGCAAAATGACTCTGGTGGTGTCAAATTTGACATGCTGGAGGGCAAAATGACTCTGGTGGTGTCAAATTTGACATGCTGGAGGGCAAAATGACTCTGGTGGTGGCAAATTTGACATGCTGGAGGGTCAAAATGACTCTGGTGGAGGCAAATTTGACATGCTGGAGGGCAAAATGACTCTGGTGGTGGCAAATTTGACATGCTGGAGGGCAAAATGACTCTGGTGGTGTCACATTTGACATGCTGGAGGGCAAAATGACTCTGGTGGTGGCAAATTTGACATGCTGGAGGGCAAAATGACTCTGGTGGTGGCAAATTTGACATGCTGGAGGGCAAAATGACTCTGGTGGTGGCAAATTTGACATGCTGGAGGGCAAAATGACTCTGGAGGTGGCAAATTTTACATGCTGGAGGGCAAAATGACTCTGGTGGTGGCAAATTTGACATGCTGGAGGGCAAAATGACTCTGGTGGTGGCAAATTTGACATACTGGAGGGCAAAATGACTCTGGTGGTGTCAAATTTGACATGCTGGAGGGCAAAATGACTCTGGTGGTGTCAAATTTGACATGCTGGAGGGCAAAATGACTCTGGTGGAGGCAAATTTGACATGCTGGAGGGCAAAATGACTCTGGTGGTGGCAAATTTGACATGCTGGAGGGCAAAATGACTCTGGTGGTGGCAAATTCGAAGATTTTCACCATGGTGGAGGGCAAAATGACTCTGGTGGTGGCAAATTTGACATGCTGGAGGGCAAAATGACTCTGGTGGTGGCAAATTTGACATGCTGGAGGGCAAAATGACTCTGGTGGAGGCAAATTTGACATGCTGGAGGGCAAAATGACTCTGGTGGTGGCAAATTCGAAGATTTTCACCATGGTGGAGGGCAAAATGACTCTGGTGGTGGCAAATTTGACATGCTTGAGGGCAAAATGACTCTGGTGGTGGCAAATTTGACATGCTGGAGGGCAAAATGACTCTGGTGGTGTCAAATTTGACATGCTGGAGGGCAAAATGACTCTGGTGGTGGCAAATTCGAAGATTTTCACCATGGTGGAGGGCAAAATGACTCTGGTGGTGGCAAATTTGACATGCTGGAGGGCAAAATGACTCTGGTGGTGGCAAATTCGAAGATTTTCACCATGGTGGAGGGCAAAATGACTCTGGTGGTGTCAAATTTGACATGCTGGAGGGCAAAATGACTCTGGTGGTGGCAAATTTGACATGCTGGAGGGCAAAATGACTCTGGTGGTGGCAAATTTGACATGCTGGAGGGCAAAATGACTCTGGTGGTGGCAAATTTGACATGCTGGAGGGCAAAATGACTCTGGTGGTGGCAAATTTGACATGCTGGAGGGCAAAATGACTCTGGTGGTGGCAAATTTGACATGCTGGAGGGCAAAATGACTCTGGTGGTGTCACATTTGACATGCTGGAGGGCAAAATGACTCTGGTGGTGTCAAATTTGACATGCTGGAGGGCAAAATGACTCTGGTGGTGGCAAATTTGACATGCTGGAGGGCAAAATGACTCTGGTGGTGGCAAATTTGACATGCTGGAGGGCAAAATGACTGTGGTGGTGGCAAATTTGACATGCTGGAGGGCAAAATGACTCTGGTGGAGGCAAATTTGACATGCTGGAGGGCAAAATGACTCTGGTGGTGGCAAATTTGACATGCTGGAGGGCAAAATGACTCTGGTGGCGGCAAATTTGACATGCTGGAGGGCAAAATGACTCTGGTGGTGGCAAATTTGACATGCTGGAGGGCAAAATGACTCTGGTGGTATCAAACTTGACATGCTGGAGGGCAAAATGACTCTGGTGGTGGCAAATTTGACATGCTGGAGGGCAAAATGATTCTGGTGGCGGCAAATTTGACATGCTGGAGGGCAAAATGACTCTGGTGGCGGCAAATTTGACATGCTGGAGGGCAAAATGACTCTGGTGGCGGCAAATTTGACATGCTGGAGGGCAAAATGACTCTGGTGGTGTCAAATTCGAAGATTTTCACCATGGTGGAGGGCAAAATGACTCTGGTGGTGTCAAATTTGACATGCTGGAGGGCAAAATGACTCTAGTGGTGTCAAATTTGACATGCTGGAGGGCAAAATGACTCTGGTGGTGTCAAATTTGACATGCTGGAGGGCAAAATGACTCTGGTGGTGGCAAATTTGACATGCTGGAGGGCAAAATGACTCTGGTGGTGTCAAATTCGAAGATTTTCACCATGGTGGAGGGCAAAATGACTCTGGTGGTGTCAAATTTGACATGCTGGAGGGCAAAATGACTCTGGTGGTGTCAAATTTGACATGCTGGAGGGCAAAATGACTCTGGTGGAGGCAAATTTGACATGCTGGAGGGCAAAATGACTCTGGTGGTGTCAAATTTGACATGCTGGAGGGCAAAATGACTCTCGTGGTGGCAAATTCGAAGATTTTCACCATGGTGGAGGGCAAAATGACTCTGGTGGTGTCAAATTTGACATGCTGGAGGGCAAAATGACTCTGGTGGTGTCAAATTTGACATGCTGGAGGGCAAAATGACTCTGGTGGTGGCAAATTTGACATGCTGGAGGGCAAAATGACTCTGGTGGTGTCAAATTTGACATGCTGGAGGACAAAATGACTCTGGTGGAGGCAAATTTGACATGCTGGAGGGCAAAATGACTCTGGTGGAGGCAAATTTGACATGCTGGAGGGCAAAATGACTCTGGTGGTGTCAAATTTGACATGCTGGAGGGCAAAATGACTCTGGTGGTGTCAAATTTGACATGCTGGAGGGCAAAATGACTCTGGTGGTGTCAAATTCGAAGATTTTCACCATGGTGGAGGGCAAAATGACTCTGGTGGTGTCAAATTTGACATGCTGGAGGGCAAAATGACTCTGGTGGTGTCAAATTTGACATGCTGGAGGGCAAAATGACTCTGGTGGAGGCAAATTTGACATGCTGGAGGGCAAAATGACTCTGGTGGTGTCAAATTCGAAGATTTTCACCATGGTGGAGGGCAAAATGACTCTGGTGGTGTCAAATTTGACATGCTGGAGGGCAAAATGACTCTGGTGGTGGCAAATTTGACATGCTGGAGGGCAAAATGACTCTGGTGGTGTCAAATTCGAAGATTTTCACCATGGTGGAGGGCAAAATGACTCTGGTGGTGGCAAATTTGACATGCTGGAGGGCAAAATGACTCTGGTGGTGGCAAATTCGAAGATTTTCACCATGGTGGAGGGCAAAATGACTCTGGTGGTGTCAAATTTGACATGCTGGAGGGCAAAATGACTCTGGTGGTGTCAAATTTGACATGCTGGAGGGCAAAATGACTCTGGTGGTGGCAAATTTGACATGCTGGAGGGCAAAATGACTCTGGTGGTGTCAAATTTGACATGCTGGAGGACAAAATGACTCTGGTGGAGGCAAATTTGACATGCTGGAGGGCAAAATGACTCTGGTGGAGGCAAATTTGACATGCTGGAGGGCAAAATGACTCTGGTGGTGTCAAATTTGACATGCTGGAGGGCAAAATGACTCTGGTGGTGTCAAATTTGACATGCTGGAGGGCAAAATGACTCTGGTGGTGTCAAATTCGAAGATTTTCACCATGGTGGAGGGCAAAATGACTCTGGTGGTGTCAAATTTGACATGCTGGAGGGCAAAATGACTCTGGTGGTGTCAAATTTGACATGCTGGAGGGCAAAATGACTCTGGTGGAGGCAAATTTGACATGCTGGAGGGCAAAATGACTCTGGTGGTGTCAAATTCGAAGATTTTCACCATGGTGGAGGGCAAAATGACTCTGGTGGTGTCAAATTTGACATGCTGGAGGGCAAAATGACTCTGGTGGTGGCAAATTTGACATGCTGGAGGGCAAAATGACTCTGGTGGTGTCAAATTCGAAGATTTTCACCATGGTGGAGGGCAAAATGACTCTGGTGGTGGCAAATTTGACATGCTGGAGGGCAAAATGACTCCGGTGGTGTCAAATTTGACATGCTGGAGGGCAAAATGACTCTGGTGGCGGCAAATTTGACATGCTGGAGGGCAAAATGACTCTGGTGGTGGCAAATTTGACATGCTGGAGGGCAAAATGACTCTGGTGGAGGCAAATTTGACATGCTGGAGGGCAAAATGACTCTGGTGGTGGCAAATTTGACATGCTGGAGGGCAAAATGACTCTGGTGGTGGCAAATTTGACATGCTGGAGGGCAAAATGACTCTGGTGGCGGCAAATTTGACATGCTGGAGGGCAAAATGACTCTGGTGGTGGCAAATTTGACATGCTGGAGGCAAAATGACTCTGGTGGTGTCAAATTTGACATGCTGGAGGGCAAAATGACTCTGGTGGTGGCAAATTTGACATGCTGGAGGGCAAAATGACTCTGGTGGTGTCAAATTCGAAGATTTTCACCATGGTGGAGGGCAAAATGACTCTGGTGGTGTCAAATTTGACATGCTGGAGGGCAAAATGACTCTGGTGGTGTCACATTTGACATGCTGGAGGGCAAAATGACTCTGGTGGTGTCAAATTCGAAGATTTTCACCATGGTGGAGGGCAAAATGACTCTGGTGGTGTCAAATTCGAAGATTTTCACCATGGTGGAGGGCAAAATGACTCTGGTGGTGTCAAATTCGAAGATTTTCACCATGGTGGAGGGCAAAATGACTCTGGTGGTGGCAAATTTGACATGCTGGAGGGCAAAATGACTCTGGTGGAGGCAAATTTGACATGCTGGAGGGCAAAATGACTCTGGTGGTGTCAAATTTGACATGCTGGAGGGCAAAATGACTCTGGTGGTGTCAAATTTGACATGCTGGAGGGCAAAATGACTCTGGTGGTGTCAAATTTGACATGCTGGAGGGCAAAATGACTCTGGTGGCGGCAAATTTGACATGCTGGAGGGCAAAATGACTCTGGTGGTGGCAAATTTGACATGCTGGAGGGCAAAATGACTCTGGTGGTGGCAAATTTGACATGCTGGAGGGCAAAATGACTCTGGTGGTGTCAAATTTGACATGCTGGAGGGCAAAATGACTCTGGTGGTGGCAAATTTGACATGCTGGAGGGCAAAATGACTCTGGTGGTGTCAAATTCGAAGATTTTCACCATGGTGGAGGGCAAAATGACTCTGGTGGTGTCAAATTTGACATGCTGGAGGGCAAAATGACTTTGGTGGTGTCACATTTGACATGCTGGAGGGCAAAATGACTCTGGTGGTGTCAAATTCGAAGATTTTCACCATGGTGGAGGGCAAAATGACTCTGGTGGTGTCAAATTCGAAGATTTTCACCATGGTGGAGGGCAAAATGACTCTGGTGGTGTCAAATTTGACATGCTGGAGGGCAAAATGACTCTGGTGGTGGCAAATTTGACATGCTGGAGGGCAAAATGACTCTGGTGGAGGCAAATTTGACATGCTGGAGGGCAAAATGACTCTGGTGGTGTCAAATTTGACATGCTGGAGGGCAAAATGACTCTCGTGGTGGCAAATTCGAAGATTTTCACCATGGTGGAGGGCAAAATGACTCTGGTGGTGTCAAATTTGACATGCTGGAGGGCAAAATGACTCTGGTGGTGTCAAATTTGACATGCTGGAGGGCAAAATGACTCTGGTGGAGGCAAATTTGACATGCTGGAGGGCAAAATGACTCTGGTGGTGTCATATTTGACATGCTGGAGGACAAAATGACTCTGGTGGAGGCAAATTTGACATGCTGGAGGGCAAAATGACTCTGGTGGAGGCAAATTTGACATGCTGGAGGGCAAAATGACTCTGGTGGTGTCAAATTTGACATGCTGGAGGGCAAAATGACTCTGGTGGTGTCAAATTTGACATGCTGGAGGGCAAAATGACTCTGGTGGTGTCAAATTCGAAGATTTTCACCATGGTGGAGGGCAAAATGACTCTGGTGGTGTCAAATTTGACATGCTGGAGGGCAAAATGACTCTGGTGGTGTCAAATTTGACATGCTGGAGGGCAAAATGACTCTGGTGGAGGCAAATTTGACATGCTGGAGGGCAAAATGACTCTGGTGGTGTCAAATTCGAAGATTTTCACCATGGTGGAGGGCAAAATGACTCTGGTGGTGTCAAATTTGACATGCTGGAGGGCAAAATGACTCTGGTGGTGGCAAATTTGACATGCTGGAGGGCAAAATGACTCTGGTGGTGTCAAATTCGAAGATTTTCACCATGGTGGAGGGCAAAATGACTCTGGTGGTGGCAAATTTGACATGCTGGAGGGCAAAATGACTCTGGTGGTGGCAAATTTGACATACTGGAGGGCAAAATGACTCTGGTGGTGTCAAATTTGACATGCTGGAGGGCAAAATGACTCTGGTGGTGTCAAATTTGACATGCTGGAGGGCAAAATGACTCTGGTGGCGGCAAATTTGACATGCTGGAGGGCAAAATGACTCTGGTGGTGGCAAATTTGACATGCTGGAGGGCAAAATGACTCTGGTGGCGGCAAATTTGACATGCTGGAGGGCAAAATGACTCTGGTGGTGGCAAATTTGACATGCTGGAGGGCAAAATGACTGTGGTGGTGGCAAATTTGACATGCTGGAGGGCAAAATGACTCTGGTGGAGGCAAATTTGACATGCTGGAGGGCAAAATGACTCTGGTGGTGTCAAATTTGACATGCTGGAGGGCAAAATGACTCTGGTGGTGGCAAATTTGACATGCTGGAGGGCAAAATGACTCTGGTGGTGGCAAATTTGACATGCTGGAGGGCAAAATGACTCAGGTGGTGGCAAATTTGACATGCTGGAGGGCAAAATGACTCAGGTGGTGGCAAATTTGACATGCTGGAGGGCAAAATGACTCAGGTGGTGGCAAATTTGACATGCTGGAGGGCAAAATGACTCTGGTGGCGGCAAATTTGACATGCTGGAGGGCAAAATGACTCAGGTGGTGGCAAATTTGACATGCTGGAGGGCAAAATGACTCAGGTGGTGGCAAATTTGACATGCTGGAGGGCAAAATGACTCAGGTGGTGGCAAATTTGACATGCTGGAGGGCAAAATGACTCAGGTGGTGGCAAATTTGACATGCTGGAGGGCAAAATGACTCAGGTGGTGGCAAATTTGACATGCTGGAGGGCAAAATGACTCTGGTGGTGGCAAATTTGACATGCTGGAGGGCAAAATGACTCTGGTGGTGGCAAATTTGACATGCTGGAGGGCAAAATGACTCTGGTGGTGTCAAATTTGACATGCTGGAGGGCAAAATGACTCTGGTGGTGTCAAATTTGACATGCTGGAGGGCAAAATGACTCTGGTGGTGGCAAATTTGACATGCTGGAGGGCAAAATGACTCAGGTGGTGGCAAATTTGACATGCTGGAGGGCAAAATGACTCAGGTGGTGGCAAATTTGACATGCTGGAGGGCAAAATGACTCAGGTGGTGGCAAATTTGACATGCTGGAGGGCAAAATGACTCTGGTGGTGGCAAATTTGACATGCTGGAGGGCAAAATGACTCTGGTGGTGGCAAATTTGACATGCTGGAGGGCAAAATGACTCTGGTGGTGTCAAATTTGACATGCTGGAGGGCAAAATGACTCTGGTGGTGTCAAATTTGACATGCTGGAGGGCAAAATGACTCTGGTGGTGTCAAATTTGACATGCTGGAGGGCAAAATGACTCTGGTGGTGTCAAATTTGACATGCTGGAGGGCAAAATGACTCTGGTGGTGTCAAATTTGACATGCTGGAGGGCAAAATGACTCAGGTGGTGGCAAATTTGACATGCTGGAGGGCAAAATGACTCTGGTGGTGGCAAATTTGACATGCTGGAGGGCAAAATGACTCTGGTGGTGGCAAATTTGACATGCTGGAGGGCAAAATGACTCAGGTGGTGGCAAATTTGACATGCTGGAGGGCAAAATGACTCAGGTGGTGGCAAATTTGACATGCTGGAGGGCAAAATGACTCAGGTGGTGGCAAATTTGACATGCTGGAGGGCAAAATGACTCAGGTGGTGGCAAATTTGACATGCTGGAGGGCAAAATGACTCTGGTGGTGGCAAATTTGACATGCTGGAGGGCAAAATGACTCTGGTGGTGGCAAATTTGACATGCTGGAGGGCAAAATGACTCTGGTGGTGGCAAATTTGACATGCTGGAGGGCAAAATGACTCAGGTGGTGGCAAATTTGACATGCTGGAGGGCAAAATGACTCAGGTGGTGGCAAATTTGACATGCTGGAGGGCAAAATGACTCAGGTGGTGGCAAATTTGACATGCTGGAGGGCAAAATGACTCAGGTGGTGGCAAATTTGACATGCTGGAGGGCAAAATGACTCTGGTGGTGGCAAATTTGACATGCTGGAGGGCAAAATGACTCAGGTGGTGGCAAATTTGACATGCTGGAGGGCAAAATGACTCAGGTGGTGGCAAATTTGACATGCTGGAGGGCAAAATGACTCTGGTGGTGGCAAATTTGACATGCTGGAGGGCAAAATGACTCTGGTGGTGTCAAATTTGACATGCTGGAGGGCAAAATGACTCTGGTGGTGTCAAATTTGACATGCTGGAGGGCAAAATGACTCTGGTGGTGGCAAATTTGACATGCTGGAGGGCAAAATGACTCAGGTGGTGGCAAATTTGACATGCTGGAGGGCAAAATGACTCAGGTGGTGGCAAATTTGACATGCTGGAGGGCAAAATGACTCAGGTGGTGGCAAATTTGACATGCTGGAGGGCAAAATGACTCAGGTGGTGGCAAATTTGACATGCTGGAGGGCAAAATGACTCAGGTGGTGGCAAATTTGACATGCTGGAGGGCAAAATGACTCTGGTGGTGGCAAATTTGACATGCTGGAGGGCAAAATGACTCTGGTGGTGGCAAATTTGACATGCTGGAGGGCAAAATGACTCTGGTGGTGTCAAATTTGACATGCTGGAGGGCAAAATGACTCTGGTGGTGTCAAATTTGACATGCTGGAGGGCAAAATGACTCTGGTGGTGTCAAATTTGACATGCTGGAGGGCAAAATGACTCTGGTGGTGTCAAATTTGACATGCTGGAGGGCAAAATGACTCTGGTGGTGTCAAATTTGACATGCTGGAGGGCAAAATGACTCTGGTGGTGGCAAATTTGACATGCTTGAGGGCAAAATGACTCAGGTGGTGGCAAATTTGACATGCTGGAGGGCAAAATGACTCTGGTGGTGGCAAATTTGACATGCTGGAGGGCAAAATGACTCAGGTGGTGGCAAATTTGACATGCTGGAGGGCAAAATGACTCAGGTGGTGGCAAATTTGACATGCTGGAGGGCAAAATGACTCAGGTGGTGGCAAATTTGACATGCTGGAGGGCAAAATGACTCAGGTGGTGGCAAATTTGACATGCTGGAGGGCAAAATGACTCTGGTGGTGGCAAATTTGACATGCTGGAGGGCAAAATGACTCAGGTGGTGGCAAATTTGACGTGCTGGAGGGCAAAATGACTCAGGTGGTGGCAAATTTGACATGCTGGAGGGCAAAATGACTCTGGTGGTGGCAAATTTGACATGCTGGAGGGCAAAATGACTCTGGTGGTGGCAAATTTGACATGCTGGAGGGCAAAATGACTCAGGTGGTGGCAAATTTGACATGCTGGAGGGCAAAATGACTCTGGTGGTGGCAAATTTGACATGCTGGAGGGCAAAATGACTCAGGTGGTGGCAAATTTGACATGCTGGAGGGCAAAATGACTCTGGTGGTGTCAAATTTGACATGCTGGAGGGCAAAATGACTCTGGTGGTGGCAAATTTGACATGCTGGAGGGCAAAATGACTCTGGTGGTGGCAAATTTGACATGCTGGAGGGCAAAATGACTCTGGTGGTGTCAAAT